>CAWUFW010005940.1:0-1238694 GCA_963921515.1 Calotriton arnoldi
GGTGGGGCCTGAGGATACATGTCTGCAAACACGCCGTGTGGCGCGTTTTAAGTTGGAGAATTAATTCCTCCTCAATCCCGAGGGTCCCTAGGGGCCAACTAGCCCAACAGGTACCTCCAGTATGCGCCAGAGAGCCGCGTTGCAGAGAGGTGTTCAGAGGCCACGCCCCTTTTTACAACACTCTGCAACGCAGCTCCGTGGCGCTTACTGGAGGTACCTGGTGGGCTAGTTGGCCCCCAGGGACCCTCAGGATTGAAGAGGATTTAATTCCCCATCTTAAAACACGCCATGGGGCCTGTTTGCAACCATGTCACCTGAAGCCCCGCCCACTCCATTCACCACTGTGCAAACGCGCCCCGTGGCGCGTTTTAAGTTGGGGGATTAAGTCCCCTTGAATCCTGAGGGTCCCTGGAGTCCAAGTAGCCCACCATGTACCTCCAAAGCGCCACAGAGCTGCGTTGCAGAGAGGTGTAAAAGGGGCGTGGCCTCTGTACACCTCTCTGCAACGCAGCTCCCTGAGTGCATACTGGAGGTTCCTGGTGGGCTAGTTAGCCCCAGGGACCCCCAGTATTTAAGGGGAATTCGTCCCCATCTGCAAACTCGCCAGGGGCGCGTTTGCAGAGTGGTAAAGGAAGGGGCGGGGCCTGCGGCCCGATCGCTTTTTTGTTGTTTTTTTCCTGAAGGGGGGCTGTGTGGCCCCCTTCCTTTTCCTATTTTTGGGCCCTGGGGACCCCATCCCCCTGGGCCTTATCCCTTTTTTTTTTTTTTTTTTTTAATTAAACGGGAAGGGGGCCGCGTGGCCCCACTCCCGTGGCCGATTCCGGCCCCGGGGACCCCATCCCCGGGGCATGGCCACACTTTTAAATACATTTTTAAGGAGGGGGGCTGTGTGGCCCCCCTCCTTAGGCCTCCTTTTGCCCCGGGGACCCCATCCCCCGAATCAGGCCTTTATTTTTTATTTTGTTTAATTTTTTTTAATTATTTTTGGGGAGGGGGGCCCCGTGGCCCCCCTCCCGGGCCACTACTTGCCCCGGGGACCCCATCCCCCGGGGCTGGCCCTATCCTTTGGGGTCCGTGGGGGACCCCAACTCCCCCACAGACCATGCCGGCTCCCCGCCTCCTGCGGGAGCCGGCATTGCTTTTCCACATGGGGAGCTGCTAACATGCAGCTCCCCATGTGAAACTAATTTGCTTTGGATATTGGAGGCGAGGGCAGGTTTCCTGCTCTCGCTTCCAATATCCAAAGCAGTTTGCTATGACAGGACGGGAGCCGCGAGGCTCCCGTCCCTGTCATAGCAAACTACAGTGTCCCAGGGGTAGGCACCCTGGGACACTGCAGGAGCTGGCCCTGGGGGGTGGTGATCCCCAGGGCCATTACAGGCTCCAGGAGGGGGGCCGCACGGCCCCCCTCCCTCCATCGACAAAGCCCCGGGGAGGTGGTGGTCCCCGGGGCTCTGGGGTTCCGTAATGGACCCCCATATTGAGATTTTTAGTACCCTGGGGAGGTGGTGGTCCACGGGGCGTGTGGGGGGGCCTTAGAGGCCCCCCATATATTATAAACAACCCCCCCGGGACTTGGCCCAACCGGGGGCCAATTAACTTTTTTTTTTCGGCGGGATCCGCGCACCCTAAGCGCATCCCGCCAATTTATTTTTTTTTTAAATGCTTTTTTCTGCCCAGGGGGTCTTTGTGGGACCCCCTGAGCAGACCTAGGGGGTCAGGGTGTTTCTACCCTGCCCCCTTTGTGCGTTTTGCGCACTTGTTTCTTTTTTTTTTCTCGCCGATTTTTTCCCGCCGATTTAAAAAAAAAAAATGCTTTTTTCTGCCCAGGGGGCCTTGTGGGACCCCCTGAGCAGACCTAGGGGGTCAGGGTGTTTCTACCCTGCCCCCTTTCTGCGCTTTGCGCACTTGTTTCTGTCTCTCGGTTCTACCGAGGCACAAAATGGCTGCCAACACTTCCTGATTTGGAGTGTTGACAGCCAATTAGCATGCAGCTCGTGATCGGGAGGGTACGCGGACCCTACTCGGCCATAGATATATATGTGATTTTATTTGTGATTTTCACAGAAACTACTGAACGGATTTACACCATTTAAGCAAAAGGCACAACTCTGAACCAAGGGCTACCTCTTTGCCAAATTTGGTGTAATTCCGTTCAGCAGTTCGGACTGTAGCCGCGATGAAAGGATCCTATGGAAAAATGAATGGGGAAAACGTGTTTTGGGACCCCCCTTTTTTCTCGGCCCCCGCTTGACGAATCAACCCGAGACTTTCAGGCTAGGAGCGGAGCGCCCCAACAAGTTGGAAGCTTTCGCGAAGGTTCGTCAACCGGCGCAAGAGTTATTTCAAATAGAATGTTGCTGATTTCCTATGGAAAATAGGTCCTAACTATAACTATCTACTGGCGACCGCCAGTAGATAATATATATATATATATATATATATATATATACACATATATATATATATATGCACACGCAATCCGCCACAAACTCCAAACTCTTTGAAAGGACGGTACGGACCCAAATTCAGTGCAAAAAGATTTATTTTCCTTGACCATGCACTGCTGCCATGACGCGTTTCGGCCTCTGAAAGGCCTTGATCACATGACGCCATGAGGAGTGATCATACATTTTAAAGTGACAGTGCAGTAACCATGTGACCACGGGCTCATAATAGACATAGAAGAAACATTTGATTACAAAGTGCAATGTAGCATTAAATAAAGCATATATTGTTAATATTAATGTGCAAATACTGCAAATAAATACAATTTTAAATAAATGCATATTAAAAAACATATACACTTTAAAACAGATTTTTGGAAAAGATTTTAGTTGCAAATGCAATGTAACCCTCAGCAAGGCCTATATCGTTAACATTTATGTGCAAAGCTCAGCAATTTGATACGTTTTAAAAAAATGCATATTAAAAATCATACACACTTTAAAAACACTTTTTCAAAGGCAACGTGGCTATTTCACCTAGACCAATCATAGTTAATGCCCTCGGCTAGGTGAAAGTGCCATATGATGTTTATGCATAATATGATTGACTAGACCATGGGCCAAGAAGTACTAATGCCCATGTCCCGCAAGGTCCATTGTGCCCAAGTGGGCCACATTTATTAGGGTAAAATCCTGATAATTGGACTAATCCTGCAGGTAAGACACCATCTCTTACTAATGCATTTCTGCCTCTTACCCGATTGCATCACTACTCGGTAATAAACAATAACAAAAATATTTGGCCTTACCATACTTCCAATAATTTAATCTATAGACTGTGTCCACATCATAATGTCTTATACATGAAAACCGTGTGCTACATAAAAACCATGTATGTGCAAATGTGCATAAAAATATGTATAGTGAATCCATGTGAATTATCATTAAAATTACGGTTGGGGGAAGAATATTAAATATAAAATGTAAAAAGATCTAAAAAATCTGAGGAGGAGTTTGACTTATGGAGATACAGAAATTGCTGCTCAACAATCTACATGTCGGCTCACAGACATGTATAGAGGTCATCACTGGAATTAAGCCCGTTGGGCACCTTAGTATCTAATTCCAGTATATATTTTGTCTCTAATTTTCTCAATAGAGATTCACGGTTACCTCCTCTTCTTAATGGTGGCACAGTGTCAATCACATAATAACTAAAATGGTTGAGACAGTTATCATGGGTATCTTTAAAGTGTCGCGCAACAGGATATGCTGCATCACTATTTTTGATTGCTCTAATGTGCTGGAGTATTCGTTTGTGGACCTGCAACTTGGTACTACCCACATATTGCAGGCCACACGAACACTCCAGCACATATACAGCATATTCAGTTTTGCATGTCAACCTCCTAGGTATAGAGATGGGCATTTCTTTAAATGGACTGATTATGGTGGTTTTATTCTTGCCATATTTACATGCTTTGCATATGGCACACCGAAAGAAGCCTTTGACATTTAGAAGCCAAGATTTGGTGGTTAAAATCTCAGGACTACTCTTGACCAGCATATCACTCATTGATCGAGCTTTGCCAAATGTGATTGCAGGTGTTTTTGGAAGGGAATCACCTATTGTTGGATCACTACGGACCACAGCCCAATTCTTGTTAATTAACTTGCGTATCGTGCGGTGCTGCCTATTGTATGTTAGAATCAGGCGTGGTGGTTCATTCATTTGTTTAACACTATCAGACAACTGATTCAACCTCCTAGGTTCAAGAGCCTGAGATCTAGTGATTATACCAGTTTTGTTGATGGCTTTGTCCACCATCTCAGCAGTATAACCCCTGGATACAAAACGTTTCTTGCTCTCCAATTGTGCTGTAATACATTCTGATTCTATGCTACAGATCCTTCTGATTCGCAGCATCTCACCATAGGGAATGCTGCGAATCAGATGTTCAGGATGATGACTCGTAGCATGTAAGATAGTGTTGCCCGCAGTTGGCTTACGGTGCAAAGTGGTCTCTAATTTTCCATGTTTGATATAGACTTCTACATCCAAAAAATTGACTCTTTCTCTGCTGACATGAGAAACAAACTGCAAATTAAGCTCATTGTCATTGATTCGGTCAATAAAAGCAAGTGCTCCCTCCTCACTACCCTGCCATACAAGGAACAAGTCATCAATGAAGCGGTACCATCTAATTACATTCTTGAACATGACATCTTTGAATTTGTTGCTGAGGACTTGCTCCTCCCAAAGGCCCATATGAAGGCAAGCATAACTTGGGGAGAAGCAAGCCCCCATCGCAACTCCTCTCATTTGTTGATACACCTGATGATTGAACATGAAATAATTGTTAGTTAAACATATTGAAATCATATTCAACAACATCTTATTGTGGTTCAGCATGCACAAAGGTCTTTTGTTTAGAAAATACTCCACTGCCTTGGTGCCATCACGGTGAAATATACTCGTGTATAAGGAGTTGACATCCAGGGTAATGAGGAGATAATCATCTTGCCAAGTCACATCGTTCAACTTGCGGAGGAAATCACTCGTATCCTGGATGTATGAGGACAATTGTTTAACATGCTCTTGCAAGAAAAAGTCCACATATCTAGATGTATTTTCCAGGATACTGTTACGTGCTGAGATGATTGGTCGACCAGGCGGCTTAGTGGCATCCTTATGAATTTTCGGGATGAAGTAAATGACCGGTATTACTGGATGGTCATTTTTAAAAACTTGAATTCATCTCCACTGAGCAGCCCCATTCCCTTCCATGCTACAAGTTTGAGATAGACCTCACTCCAAGCCTGTTTCATTGTTTTCATGTCGCTGTGCTTGTAACAGTTGCGATCATTAAGGTGCCCATGTGCTTCTTCCAAATACATTTCACGTGGCCATAAGACCACGTTGCCACCCTTATCTGACTGTCTAATGATTATATTGTCATTGGACTGTAATTTTTGAATTAGTTGACCATAACAATTATTATGTTTTGTGCATTTGCGGCGTGCTTTCGCCGTAGAAGTGTATAACTTTTTCAATTGATTAATCATCAGATCATTAAAGACATCCAAATTATCATGTAACATGATCGGATTGAATGTTGACTTTGGCTTGAAATGTGTTAGGCCCGCCCTGTTGGTATTTGGCATGTCAGGAACATCTATACCTGATAGATCCTGTGATATAGTACTTTCATCCCTCAATTCTTGTAAATTGCGCAAAAGTTCCATATCGTGAACAGTAAGGATGGAGGGGCTAGTTCCTGCATCAACGTGCTCAACTTCAGGCACCACTTGATTTTTCTTTTGTAGTTGGTGAAATTTACGTAACTTTAATTTCCTCGTGAATTTAAATAGATCTATGCGTGTCTGCACGTAACTGAAGTCGCTCGCTGGACTATGCGACAATCCTAATGAGAGAATGTTTCGTTCATTTTCATTTAATTTCATATCAGTCAAATTAATCACCGCCAGTCTGTTATTACTGATGGCTTCCATGGACCCATTCACTTGCGGTTCCATTTTTTGTAGGGTTTTCTGTTGCTTGACTTCCCTCCACTTTTTGATTCTGTGGCTTTGTCGTCGTTCTTTGCGTTTGTGGTTATATTTTTGTCTCCTTTGGCGGTTTTTGAGGCTCTTGGTCTCAGGGTTTGTCGTCTGTCCTGGCGCAGGCAATCTACCTCCTGCGCCAGGGATCGTTTTATAAACCCCAAACTCGCAGATGCCATTGCCTGTTCGCCCTCGGATTCACTGCCAGGTACCGAGCTCAAGTCCGACATAGAGGTGGAGGACTGAGCTGCATCTGTACTTGTAATTGATGCCGCTTTACTTGACTGTGCTTCATTCGTATTTTTAAGATTCTGAAATTTTTTGGCGAAAGTAAATACTTGACCGTTTTGATAGTCAAGCTTATCTCTTTGAAATTTAAATACTTTTCGTTTTTTAATGACATCTTCCTCCTTCTGTAGGCGAACAAGCATCTCTTCACGCAGCTTTTTCTCATTGTCAGAGGACCCTAAATTGCTTATTTCTTCATTTAATTCATCAATTTTGCTTTGTAAAGCAATGCGGTCACTCTCGGCGTACTTAACAAGAATCCTCACCAATTTACAGGAGGACTCTAAGTTACATTCCGCCCATTCAGACAACATATTGGGGTCAGGATTTTCGTAGCTGGGGGCCAGCATAATGCGAAGCCCCGCGGAATACGACCGACCTCCAAATACCGGGACAGTGAACGATGTTCCCACCATTTTGACTGCTCGCTGCGCATCAGCTTCTCCAGCCTCTTAAACAAATCACGCAGACCGGTCTTTTCTGCCACTGGATTGACTACCTGTGCTCTTGCTGTTACCTCGCTCGCTGGCGAGTCATCAAACATTTCACATGCCGCCTCCTCGCGGCTCCTCATAGCGTCGACAGACATTGTGCAATTATGGCCGTGTAATTTTTAGAGCTGGCGCAAATTGTAAAAAAGTTCCACTACCTGCGCCGCTAGCACACTCCTTAACCGGACTCTCAAGCACTTACTTCAGCTTCAGCATATATTTTTTTGGCTTTTACTCGCGTCTCTCGATGCGTGCTTACTTGCCGTCTTGAGCTTCAGCAGGAAACCATAGTGCTGTCCGGGGGCAACCGCGGGTGAACCTCACAGGAACCCAAAGTTTCTTCCGGTTCACGAAAGAATGCTTCCTGCCGCTCGGCCCAAAGTCTTAGGAGGGGTCCGTAAGATACTGATGAAGCTGATCAGTTTACAGATGCACACGCAATCCGCCACAAACTCCAAACTCTTTGAAAGGACGGTACGGACCCAAATTCAGTGCAAAAAGATTTATTTTCCTTGACCATGCACTGCTGCCATGACGCGTTTCGGCCTCTGAAAGGCCTTGATCACATGACGCCATGAGGAGTGATCATACATTTTAAAGTGACAGTGCAGTAACCATGTGACCACGGGCTCATAATAGACATAGAAGAAACATTTGATTACAAAGTGCAATGTAGCATTAAATAAAGCATATATTGTTAATATTAATGTGCAAATACTGCAAATAAATACAATTTTAAATAAATGCATATTAAAAAACATATACACTTTAAAACAGATTTTTGGAAAAGATTTTAGTTGCAAATGCAATGTAACCCTCAGCAAGGCCTATATCGTTAAAATTTATGTGCAAAGCTCAGCAATTTGATACGTTTTAAAAAAATGCATATTAAAAATCATACACACTTTAAAAACACTTTTTCAAAGGCAACGTGGCTATTTCACCTAGACCAATCATAGTTAATGCCCTCGGCTAGGTGAAAGTGCCATATGATGTTTATGCATAATATGATTGACTAGACCATGGGCCAAGAAGTACTAATGCCCATGTCCCGCAAGGTCCATTGTGCCCAAGTGGGCCACATTTATTAGGGTAAAATCCTGATAATTGGACTAATTGTTTCTGTCTCTCGGTTCTACCGAGGCACAAAATGGCTGCCAACACTTCCTGATTTGGAGTGTTGACAGCCAATTAGCATGCAGCTCGTGATCGGGAGGGTACGCGGACCCTACTCGGCCATAGATATATATATGATTTTATTTGTGATTTTCTCAGAAACTACTGAACGGATTTACACCATTTAAGCAAAAGGCACAACTCTGAACCAAGGGCTACCTCTTTGCCAAATTTGGTGTAATTCCGTTCAGCAGTTCGGACTGTAGCCGCGATGAAAGGATCCTATGGAAAAATGAATGGGGAAAACGTGTTTTGGGACCCCCCTTTTTTCTCGGCCCCCGCTTGACGAATCAACCCGAGACTTTCAGGCTAGGAGCGGAGCGCCCCAACAAGTTGGAAGCTTTCGCGAAGGTTCGTCAACCGGCGCAAGAGTTATTTCAAATAGAATGTTGCTGATTTCCTATGGAAAATAGGTCCTAACTATAACTATCTACTGGCGACCACCAGTAGATAATATATATATATATATATATATATATATACATATATATATATATATATATATATACATATTCCCGGTCGCGAGGAGTGCCCGCTGCATGGCTACGGATCCAGGCACTGGATTTCCATGTGCCAGAGTGGTGCAGAGGTTTTCTTAACGGAGGGGTTACGGATTCCTACAGATGCAGCTTCTCACTCAACATCAACCCACTGGGGAATTTTATTTGCGTTATTTGTAGGGGTGTGCGGAATTTGCGTAGTCGCGCTACGCAAAGCTCAGCGAAACGGTAAAAAATCTCTGCGAGCACGCAAAAGTTCCGCGAACACGTGGAATTGCTTGTTCCGCCCGTTCGCTATGCTTTTTTCCTGTTCGCGAACGCTGTTTGCGTGCTTGGGGAGAAATATCTTGCGAACACGCATTTTGAAAGCGCGAACAAGCAAAAAATTCCACGAAGCCGCGGATCGCAGAATTTTTGGTAATTCCGCGTTCACCGCAGTACGCAAAATTACCCAAATTCCGCAAATTCCACGAGCGGAGCGGAATTTAATGCCCAGGCCTAGTTATTTGTAACATTGCCACCACCCACTGAGGTTGAACGAAGGTTTGGACTGCGAATACCACAATGTATTTCACATGCATACGCCGAGTGAGGCATCAAGACACGCCCATTGGGGCGGGAATCATCCAATAAAGCAGGTGTTCCAAATCACTGGTGACTTTGTGCACGCTTGGGCTCATGAGCAAGGGGAACCCGAAACGCGTTGAGCCGTGTATTTTGATGAACAGTGATGGGCAGTATCCAGCGGAACCCCCGTTGAAAGAAAGGTATCCTCTGCGGTGGCCTCCTCAAATGGGAAACCTTTTGTTGTGGATATATATATATATATTATCTACTGGCGGGCGCCAGTAGATAGTTATAGTTAGGACCTATTTTCCATAGTTAATTCACAACATTCTATTTCCAATAACTTTGGCGCCGGTTGACGAATCTTCGCAAAATTTTCAAAACTCGTGGGGAGCTCCGGTCCACTCGTATCCTGAAAGTTTCGGGGTGATTCGGCAAGCGGGGGCCGAGAAAAAAGGGGGGTCCCAAAATGTGTTTTCTCCATGTTAATTCCCATAGGAAATTTTAGACATGGCTACAGCCCGAACTGCTGAACGGAATTACACCAAATTTGGCAAAAAGGTAGCGCTTGGTTCAGAAAGCGACCTTTTTTTTAAATGTTGTAAATCCGTTCAGTAGTTGCGGAGAAATTCAAAAAATAAGAGTCAAAAAATCAATTTCCCATAGGAAACTTTATGCAAGGTTACAGCTCGAACTGCTGAACGGAATTACACCAAATGTGGCAAAGAGGTAGTTCTTGGTTCAGAAAGAACCCTTTTTGTTAAATGGTGAAAATCCGGTCAGTAGTTGCTGAGAAAATCAAAAGTAAAACCACATATATATCTATGGCAGCGGAGGATCCGCGCACCCTCCCGATTACGAGCTGTATGCTAATTGGCTGTCAATACTCCAAACCAGGAAGTGTTGGCAGCCATCTTGTTCCTCGGTAGAACCGAGGCACAGAAACAAGTGTGCAAAATGCAAAAAGTGGGCAGGGTAGAAACACCCTGACCCCCTAGGCCTGCTTAGGGGGTCCCACAAGGACCCCCAGGGCCCCAAAAAAAAATGTTGTTGTTATTTGGCCCCCGGGTGGGCCAAGTCCTGGGGGCATGCGGGGTTTATAAAAATAATGAGTGGGGGGCCTCTAAGGCCCCCAAGCCCTAAGGACCACCACCCCCGGGGCTTTCAATTAAAAATGGTGCAGGAGGGCACTCGGCCCTCCCGCAGCCCCGGGACCGCCACCCCGGGGCTTCTTTTTAAATTAAAATTACCTGTGTGGGGGGCTCGAGCCCCCCACACGGCCTGAGGACCGCCACCTCCCCGGGGAACTAGGAATTTGAATGTGAGGGTCCATTTCGGACCCCCGAGCCCCGGGGACCACCACCTCCCCGGGGCTTTGCACATGTTGGGAGGAGGGCCGCGCGGCCCCCCTCCTGGAGCCCTTGATGGCCCTGGGGACCGCCACCCCCCAGGGCCGGCTCCTGCAGTGTCCAGGGGTGCTCACCCCCGGGACACTGTAGTTTGCTATGACAGGGCGGGAGCCTCGCGGCTCCCGCCCTGCCATAGCAAACTGCTTTGGTTTTGGAAGAGAGAGGAAACCTGCTCTCTCTTCCAAAAACCAAAGACGATTGCTTTCCACACGGGGAGCTGCATCTTAGCAGCTCCCCATGTGGAAAAGCAATTCCGGCTCCCGAGGACGCGGGGAGCCGGCGGGACCGTGGGGGGATTGGGGACCCCCATGGTCCCCCAACGGAGAGGGCCAGCCCCGGGGGATGGGGTCCCCGGGGCTACAAGTGGCCCGGGAGGGGGGCCACGCGGCCCCCCTCCCCAAAATTGAAATTAAAAAAAAATATATAAAATAAAAAACAAAGGCCGGCCCCTGAGGAGGGGGGCAACGCAGCCCCCTTCCAAAAGATTTTTTAAAAGAAAATAAGGCCAAGCCCCAGGGGATGGTTTCCCCGGGGCCGATTAAGGCCTCGGGACGGGGGCCACGCGGCCCCCTTCCAAATTTTTTGGTTTAAATAAAAATGAGTGGGCAGGCCCTGGGGGATGGGGTCCCCAGGGCAAATAAATTTCAAAAAGAAGGGGGGCCACACAGCCCCCCTTCTTAAAAAAAAAAAAAAAAAAAGACCGGCATCGCGCCGGAGGCCACGCCCCCTCTTTCAGCACTCTGCAAACGCGCCCCCTGGCGCGTTTGCAGATGAGAACGAATTCCCCTTGAATACTGGGGGTCCCTGGGGGCCAACTAGCCCACCAGGAACCTCCAGTATGCGCCAGGGGCTGCGTTGCAGAGAGGTGTTCTGAAGCAAACGCCCCTTTTTACACCTCTCTGCAACGCAGCTCTGTGGCGCTTAATGGAGGTAGATGGTGGACTAGTTGCACCCCAGGGACCCTCAGGATTGAAGGGGAGTTAATCCCCCGACTTAAAACGCGCCACGGGGCGCGTTTGCACAGTGGTGAAGGGAGGGGCGGGGCCTGAGGTGACATGTGTGCAAACATGCCCTGTGGCATGTTTTAAGTTGAGGGATTAAGTCCCCTTGAATCCTGAGGGTCCCTGGGGTCCAACTAGCCCACCAGGTACCTCCAGTAAGCGCCACAGAGCTGCGTTGCAAAGAGGTGTAAAAAGGGGCGTGGCCTCGGACCACCTCTCTGCAATGCAGGGCTGTGGCGCTTACTGGAAGTACCTTGTGGGCTAGTTGGGCCCCAGGGACCCTCAGGATTCAAGGTGACCTAATCCCGCAAATTAAAATGCGCCACGGGGTGCGTTTGCTCAATGGTGAAGGGAGGGGGCGGGGCCTGAGGTGACATGTGTGCAAACACTCCCAGTGGCGTGTTTTAAGTTGGGGGATTAAGTCCCCTTGAATCCTGAGGGTCCCTGGGGTCCAACTAGCCCACCAGGTACCTCCAGTAAGCGCCACAGAGCCGCGTTGCAGAGAGGTGTAAAAAGGTGCGTGGCGTCGGACCACCTCTCTGCAACGCAGGCCTGTGGTGCTTACTGGAAGTACCTGGTGGGCTAGTTGGGCCCCAGGGACCCTCAGGATACAAGGTGACCTAATCCCCCAACTTAAAACGCACCACGGGGCGCGTTTGCACACATGTCACCTCAAGCCCCCCTCCCTTCACCACTGTAGCGCGTTTTAAGAGGTAGTTTTAATCCCCCTACCCTATTATGTACTAGGGACTTACAGAGGAGGTCATGCTAATCACAGGGGTACCCCAACACATAGTGTTCCCTAGTGTATGTAGGTGTTTTCACTGTATTCTAAGTGTCTTTTAGCATAGCACTGGCTCTGGTTAGTCAGAGTCAGTTACCACCAGTACCCGTCTGAAAAAGTTGTGGGCACAGGATGATTTTGCAAGAAGGCCTCTTTCTGCTCCTCTGTTGGTTCTTTCTGCACGTCTTTTGCTTCTTCCTGCACTTTTCTTCGTCTTTGTGGACTTCTGTTGCTTCTTTCTGCATTTCTTTTGCTTCTTTTTTGTGCGTTTTTTCTTCTTTCTTCACATGTCCTACCTCTGTAGGCATAGTAAGAAACTAGCATTTAAAAAACCTTTGAAATTCACTTAAAAAACCATAAGTTTCAGGCACGTTATAGTTAGAAATTAGCATTTAAAAAACCTTTGAAATTCACTGAAAAAACCATAGGTTTCAGACACGTTATAGTTAGAAATTAGCATTTAAAAAACCTTTGAAATTCACTGAAAAAACCATAGGTTTTAGGGAAAGTTATAGTTAGTTGGACATTGCACTCTTACAAAACCCGTGAAAATCCCCGTTATAGTTAGTTCAGCTAACTATAACTCGCGCCCGCAATGCACTGCTGATGACGTCACATATTACATCACTCATGACATGGTCAGTGACATCACTGATGACATCTCAAATGACATCACTGATGACATCACTGATGACATCACTGATGACATCACTGATGACATCATCCATGTGATAATTTCATGCATCTTCTCACACCCTAATATAACTTTTGATACACCCACTCTAAATTACAGACTGCCATTCTCAAAACCATACACACTCCAGCACCAATAACTACATACCCACTCACTGATTCTTAGGTCTACACACACATCCAGTCACTCACCCGTACAGTCATTCATACTTACGGTCACTCAGTACAGGACTATCATATGCACTCATACTCCTATATAGACACTCAAACACCGCCACTCATCAATAGAGGTACTCACACACCTAGTCAGTCATGCAAATAATTAAACACACTGCCATTTACTCACCTATACAGTTATACACACACCAGCTCACTTACTCATACAAATACTAGCACATTCTTACGCTCTTATACAATCACTGATACAAGCACACACTCATCCATACAGTCACTCTCACAATCACACACTCTCACTTATAGCTATTTATATACTCCAACACACATATATACTGCCTTTCACATATGTAGTTACTCACACATGTACAATTGAGACATACATTCACTCACTAACACACTCTTACACACACTCACCCACCCATACAGTCTATCACAGATGCACTCTTGAAACCATCCACCCAGTGAATCACCCACTCACACATCTATGCACAGAGTCGCACACACCCCACCCACACAAACACTCAGGCACCCATACAGATACTCAGACAACCAATCAATAACTCATATAGACACTCATGTAGCTATTCACAAACCCATGCAGCCACTTACACAGCAACAGAGAGACGGATACAGACATTCACCCAGTTTAGTCACTAACCCATGCATTCAGTAAGATACGTTTAATCACTCACTTATAGAGTTAGTCACGCACCTACTAAATCATCCATTCAGACACTTATACACCCACTCATTCTTCAATACGCCTTTCCCTATATATATTAAAAATATTTAAACTTTACAGAAACACACAGTCACTGGATGATGTCATCAGTGATGTCATCAGTGATGTCACTGACCATGTCATGAGTGATGTAATATGTGACGTCATCAGCAGTGCATTGCGGGGCGCGAGTTATAGTTAGCTGAACTAACTATAACGGGGGAATTTCACGGGTTTTGTACGAGTGCAATGTCCAACTAACTATAACTTTCCCTAAAACCTATGGTTTTTCAGTGAATATATATATATATATATATATATATATATATATATATTATCCCAGTTTGGTTCATCCTTTCACCAGACACAGTAACGCTCAGTATGGAGTGCGAGCTCCCGCGGCTGAACCACGCCGCTAAATACATCTACCAAATCCTCTTTCCAGAAGAAAAACGGTCCGCACTCATGCAGGTTTTGCGATTTTTATTTTTCTATCTCCTCCATTAGATGTTCATATTTGCAAAACAAGATACAGGTGAAACAAAAGATCTACGCGTTTCGGTATTACAAATACCTTGCTCACGATCAACAGGTTGCTTGTGATTCATGCACTTATATGTTTGAATTTCTGTGACATCATTTCCTGCTCATTGCAGCAAGCACCCCTGTGAATTATGGGAGATGTAGTTTTCTAATTTTAATGATTAAAAAACGGTTTCAATAAAGTTTTACTTTTCTCTACTCAATTAATGAATTTATAATTCAATATTGGAGTCACTGATATACCCGATATATTTTAAAATACACGGCATTTACATCATTTGGTTTTTACATTTTGCCTTTTTGCCAGTCTATCCCTCTAGTGGGAAAAGTCTCAATAAATGATTTATTGTTTCCTTCATTTTCAGCCAGTTTTGCCAATATTGAACCTCTTATATTTCTTTTCCTTCTTTCTTAATTTTTTATTTTATTTCCTTTATCTTTAGTGTCCATTATTTCCCTTTTACTTTTTTCATTCTTCTTTATCCTTAAGAGAAGCTGTTACTCATGAGTCTATAAATGTATATATAGTTCTTCCGACTGATTCAGGCCATGAGGCGTCAAAGTGCGATGTTTCAGGATATGTCTTGATTCTTTCTGTCGCAAAATCTTTTCGCGATTTCCCCCTCGGTCATTCTTTGGTACAGTTTCAATCCCATAGAATTTCAGCTGTTTCCAGTCACTTTGATGATGGGATTCCATATGTTTGGCCATTGCATTTGTTTTGTCCTTATTCGTGGTGGCTCTTACATGTTCCATTATGCGTTTTTAATTCACAAATGGTGCTTCCAATATATTTTAAAGGGCATGGGCACTCCATTACATACACTGTATATTGTGTTTTGCACGTGATCAGTTCTCTGATTTCCTATGTTTTGTTATTTGCCATTTTGATTTCCTTCATTGGTTTCGCAATTTGACACATTTTGCAAGAGTGACATTTTACAAAACCTTTTGTTTTGATCCAAGACGATTCCTTTCTTTTTCCCTTGTAATGACTATGGATTAAATGATCTTTCAAGTTTTTTGCTCGGCGATATACAATAGTAGGATGCCGTTCCAACTATTTCTTTTACCGTTGTATCCAACTGCAGAATTTTCCAATTTTTTGCAGAATTTTTGAAATTTCCTTACTTTCTTGGGAATAATCGATTATCAATCTGATTGGTTCTTTCTTTCCTGTTTTTTCTTTTGTTTTTGCAATAAGGCACTCTTCCCTGGTTTTTTGATTCGTTCTTTCCCAACATCCTTTAATTACTCCTGGATTGTATTTCCTTCTTTTGAATCTTGCAGTTGTATCCATACTGTGTTTTTGCCATTCACTTTCTTCACTGCAGATTCTTCGAAGCCTTAAAAACTCTCCATAAGGGATGCTGGAAATTAAAGATTGTTGGTGGAAGCTTGTTGCCTCTAAAGTGGCATTGGTTGCTGTACTTTTTCTATGTAACGTTGTATGTATTTGATTTGTCTTTATGTAGATTTCGGTATCTAAAAACACAATTCGCTCACTACTAATTTCATAAGTGAATTTCAAGTTTGTCTCATTGTTGTTGATTATTTCAAAATATTGCTGAAATTCAGACACTGTACCGTCCCAGATGATAAACAAATCATCTATAAATCTGATCCAGCTAATAATTTTGACTAATGCTGAATCATTTTCTGCTTTCCATGCCACCTCCTTCTCCCACCAACCCATTGCCAGGCAGGCGTAGCTGGGACTGAATGAAAAACCCATTGCAGTCCCACTGTTCTGTCGATATATTTCTTCTCCAAACACGAAGATGTTTTTCGTGAGACAGGTTGAAATCATCTCTAGAAGCATCTGATTATGATCACTGTAATTCATGCTCCTGTCTTGCAAAAAGAATTCACATGCTTTTAATCCCATGTTGTTTTCTATATTCGTGTATAACGAAATAACATCCATTGTTATTAGATGATATGTATCTTGCCATGGGGTGTTCTGTAGTATTCTTAAGAGATCACTCGTGTCCTTTATGTAAGAACTCAATTTGGTCACATATGGCATCAGAAAGTGATCAATATAATTTGCTATGGGTTCCAATAATGACCCCTTTGCAGAGAGAATTGGTCTTCCCGGTGGTTTTCTCTGATCTTTATGTAACTTGGGAAGAAAGTAAATTGTTGCTGTTACCGGATGGGTCACTGTTAAGTATTTTAGTTCTTCCTCATCTATTAGGTTCTTTATTTGCCATTGTCGCAGTTGGTCATCCAATTTTCTTTTGATATCCATTGTTGGATTACTCTTGATCTTTTCATAATATTTTGTCTCTCTCAATTGTCGATGTGCCTCCGTTACATACGCTTGTCTTTCCCAGATCACTATATTTCCGCCCTTATCCGCCATTTTTATTTCTATTTCCATATCTGATGTTAGGTTTTTCAAGGCTTCCCGCTCTTCTTTGGATAAGTTATCTCTGTATTTAGGGCTTTTCAATTTATAGAGATCTTGGGTTACTGCTTCTTGAAATAAATCAATTTTGTTACCCGGCAACAATTGAGGGTAAAATTTAGATTTCGGAGTCTTTCCACTTATGCCTGCTCCTCTTTGTGGAACTGCCATTTGGAGGGAAGTATCTTCTCCCTCCGCCACATCCAAGTTCAATAGGGTCAGGAAAGCATCTGAGTCCCTCACCGCTAAATCTGATGCAGATGTTTCTGTTATATGTACATCTTTTTCCTTAATTGATTTTCCATGAAAAACTTCGCTAGTTTGATCTTCCGTATATATAGATATAAATCTATCCTTACTTGCACCAAATCCATTTTTTGTGTGGGACAAAAGTTAATGCCTCTTTTCAATAAAGCAATTTCCATTTCTGACATTGGACGTTTTGATAGATTTACCACTTGTAATTCATCTATCACTGTTTCGTTTTCTGGCGCATGCTCCTTGTTTCTGTTCCAATTTTTTCTGTGCTGCTTGCACCTTTTTCCCCTTCTTTTAGGCTTTGGGGCATCCATTTCCGTCCTCTGCCACTTCCCTTTTGTTTGTATTGTGGTGTTCGATTTTGTTCCCACTGCCTCTGCTGTAGTACCAGGCGCATATCCCCTAAAAAAGTTAACTTTGAAATTTCAGTTGATGTGCCTGGTTCACCATCACTTAGATCAGTAGATGTTAAGGAGGATGCGCTGCTCGACATATTCGTAGTGTTACTCCATGCTGTTTGTTGTCGCATTGAGTCAAATTTTCTCCCAAAGGTGAAGATGCGCCCCTCCGCATAATCCACAGAGTCTCGCATGAATTTGTGATGCTTCCGTTCTCTAACTGTGTTTTCATGTTTTTCTATTTGATCTTCCAAATCATCCTTGAACTTTGCCATCTCACCAGATAGTTTCAGAGTTGTTATTTCCTTTTCTGCTTCATGCAGTTGTTCTTTTATTTTTCCAGGCCAATTTCAATGTGTTTTACCAAAATAGCAATCAACCCCAATGATGATCTCAAAATGAATTCACCCCACTCTTGGAGTAATTCATTCGATGTATCCTGATGACTGGGCATAAGCATTATTCTCAGGCCCCTGGGCACTCGTTGTACATCCAAATACTTCTTTAAAGTTATTAGTTCCCATGATTTGTTTATTTCTTTCTTACTAAGCTTTTCCCAAGCTCTTAATTTACTTTTGCTGTCCACTTTTCCAGATGACATCATGGACTCCATTTCCTTCCCCTTATCGGCCTTTTCAAACATAGTCATTAGTAACTCATTTCGTTTTGCTTCTCTTTTTTCCATACTTTCACCTGTAAAATTACTCAATTTGTTTAAATCGTCTACTTCTATTTATATTTTTAATTCCTTCGTTTATCGCCCTGCATTCAAAATTGTGCCTTTTAATCGTGTCCTTAGCTCTTTTATTGCTCGTTTCTAAATAGAAAACAGTAGTAGCATTTTTATCAGCTGAACACTTTAGCACAGTTCACCGTTAAGCCGACTCTTCGCTCTCATGCGATTATTTAGATGATACAATTGTTTCAAGTCACACGCTTACCTCGGCTTCTGCTTTCCGAGCGGTGTGCTTTTCCTCAATAATTTCAGCTTTGAGTTTCGCCAGCGAGCATTTCAATCCGGCTTGTTAGATTATCCCAGTTTGGTTCATCCTTTCGCCAGACACAGTAACGCTCAGTATGGGTGCGAGCTCCCGCGGCTGAACCACGCCGCTAAATACATCTACCAAATCCTCTTTCCAGAAGAAAAACGGTCCGCACTCATGCAGGTTTTGCGATTTTTATTTTTCTATCTCCTCCATTAGATGTTCATATTTGCAAAACAAGATACAGGTGAAACAAAAGATCTACGCGTTTCGGTATTACAAATACCTTGCTCACGATCAACAGGTTGCTTGTGATTCATGCACTTATATGTTTGAATTTCTGTGACATCATTTCCTGCTCATTGCAGCAAGCACCCCTGTGAATTATGGGAGATGTAGTTTTCTAATTTTAATGATTAAAAAAACGGTTTCAATAAAGTTTTACTTTTCTCTACTCAATTAATGAATTTATAATTCAATATTGGAGTCACTGATATACCCGATATATTTTAAAATACACGGCATTTACATCATTTGGTTTTTACATTTTGCCTTTTATATATATATATATATATTACCTACTGGCGGTCGCCAGTAGGTAGTTATAGTTAGGACCTCGTTTCTATTCAAAAAGCGTTTTTTCTTTTGCCAATATTTTCGGCGCCGTGTGACGAATGTTCGCGAAATTTTCAAAACTAATGGGGCGCTCCGGTCAGCTCCTGTCTTGAAAGTTTTGGGGTGATTCGTCAAGCGGGGGCTGAGAAAAAAGGGGGGTCCCATAACGCGTTTTCTCCATGTTAATTGCCATAGGAAATTTTGGAACAGGCTACAGCCCGAACTGCTGAATGGAATTACACCAAATTTGGCAAAAGGTAGCTCTTGGTTCAGACAGCAACCTTTTTTTAAATGGTGTAAATCCGTTCAGTAGTTCCTGAGAAATTCTAAAAATAAAAATTTATATATCTGAGCACCGAGGAGTCGCGACTCCTCCCGAGCAGGAGCTGACTTCTGATTGGCTGCCAACACTCCAAACCAGGAAATGTTGGCAGCTAGCCGAGTCACAAGAAAACAGTGGAAAAAAGGTTGAAAAATAAGAAAAGGGGGCAGGGTAGAAACACCCTGACCCCCTAGGCTTGCTCAGGGGGTCCCACAAGGACCCCCAGGCTCCAAAAAAGCATTTAAAAAAAACACAAAATCGGCCGAATTCGTGCTGGGTGCACAAATCCGGCTGAGAAAACAACAAAAAAAGGAAGCGAGGGCTCCCGCACTTCGTTATTCTTAAGCCCTGAATGGGCCAGGTCCCAGGGGCAATGCTGCTTTATGTAGCGGGGGCCCATGGGGGCCCCCACAACCCCAGGGACTGCCACCTCCCTGGGGCTTTATAATTTAGGTGCGGGGGCACGCGGCCCACCCGCAGCCCTGGGGACCGCCACCTCCCCGGGGCTTTATTATAATAGGGTGGGGGCCTCGCGGGCCGCCCCGAGCCCCGGGGACCGCCACCTCCCCGGGGCTTTATTAAAATATGGTGGGGGGCCTCATGGGCCCCCCAAGCCCTGGGGACTGCTACCTCCCCGGGGCACTGTTTATTCAAATTCAGGGGTCCATTACGGACCCCCAGGCCCAGGGACCACCACCTCCCTGGGGCTTTACAAATGATGGGAGGGGTGCCGCGTGGCCCCCCTTCAGAGCCCTTGATGGCCCTGGGGACCGCCACCCCCCAGGGCCGGCTCCTGCAATGTCCCGGGTTGCCCACCCCCGGGACATTGCTGTTTGCTATGGCAGGGCGGCAGCCGTGCAGCTCCCGCCCTGTCATAGCAAACTCCTGCTTTGTTTTTTGGACGCGAGTGCAGGAAACCTGCTCTCGCTTCCAAAAACCAAAGCAGATTGCTTTTGCACAAGGGGAGCTGCATGTCAGCAGCTCCCCTTGTGCAAAAGCAATGCCGGCTCCCGCAGGAGGCGGGGAGCCGGCTGGGACCGTGGGGGAATTGTGGCTCCCCCCACGGTCCCCAACGGTGAGGCCAGGCCCTGGGGGATGGGGTCCCCGGGGCCAGAAGTTGCCCGGGAGGGGGGCCACGCGACCCCCTCCCCTGTAATTAAAAAAATTTAAAAACAGAAAGGCCGGCATTGGGGGATGGGGTCCCGGGGCCATAATTGGCCTGAGAAGGGGGGCCACACGGCCCCCCTCCAAAACAATAAAAAAAAAAGAAGGCTGGCCAGGCCCCGGGGGATGGGGTCCCCGGGGCCATAATTGGCTATATAATCTCTGAAACCTATGTTTTTTTCTGTGAATTTCAAAGGTTTTTTAAATGCTAATTCCTAACTATAACACCCCTGAAACCTATGGTTTTTTCAGTGAATTTCTAAGGTTTTTTAAATGCTAATTTATATTTACTTGAAATAACTTTTTTAATACTGTAAAAGGTGTTTTGTTGTATCGTTATGCTTTTTTATTTTTATTTTTACACAGGGGTCGCGCACCCTACGTGAACCTACACGATGGGTGCACGGTTGTGGTAACCCGACTGACGTGTGTTTTCAGAGTCTCGCCGGGGTCGCGACTTCGGCGCAATTTTAAAAGTATAAAATATCATTGTAGAAATTATAAATATCGGTTTTGGTTAAAGACTTCCAGTAATATAATTTAGAAAATATTTTATAAACAGTATATTTTAGTTTACTATGAATTGTACAAAATTTCGAGACTGCGTAACGTATGCGCGTAGGGTGCGCGACCCCACCCTGCACTTATTTCCGGGGTCGCGCCGGGATCGCGCCGGGGTCACGATTTCTGCGTATTTTCAAACTGTGAAATATCACTATACAAAGTTCAAATACCAGATTTGCATAAACACTTTCACTAATATACTTTTTAAAATGCTTTATAAACATCTATTTATACTTCATAATGCTATATATGAAATTTTACGGGTGCACGACGTGTAAGCGACGGGTGTGCGCACCCTACGCGACTCTATGTGACCTAAAAAGAAAGCTTCTGATTGGTTTAAATCATTTTAATTCTTTTAGAGGGAAGATCTAACACTTGTTTTATTTCCCTTATTTTTTGTCACTCTTCCTGGCAACACCTATTTTTTGTAGGCTGCTGGATTTGTTTTTTTTCTGGTGTGTTTGACTTTTCTACAGCAAGATGGCATCCAGTCACCCTGAGCAAGATCTTGATGAAGACTCTGAGGAAGTGGAAGAGCCTATTAAAAAAGAAAAGAGAGTGTGGTTTGGGCTTTCTTTTCAGTACCAGAGGGCGAAGAGAAAGTAAACGCAAGAAAAGTTACCTGTACTATTTGCCAATCAGTACTTTTCCGCTGTTCGGAGAAGAAGTACTCCTGTGGTACTTCTTCTATGAAGAAGCACTTAGAAACAAAGCATCCTCTTCGTTTATGGAAAGAAATCATGCAGCGGGAAAGAAATGAACAAGCTTCCCAGGCGGATCATAATGCCCTATCAACATCGGGTGCAGGAGTTCCAGCTTCACCTCGGCCACACATCGTTCCTGAACTGGTGCATGCGTCCATTAATTGCTGCAAATGTTATTCAAAACTGTGCGTTTCAGAGCAATGTCTTGACGTTATTGCCAATGCAATCAAAGCACACAAGTGTTAATTTTTTTTTTGGACATTGACATTGTTCTTTTTCCTGTTTCTTTTCAACTACTGATGTTATAGTGTTGAATTTTTTTTTTTTTCAAAAAAAGTCAAAAACACACAAAAAAATAATCTTTAAAAATACAAAAAACATTCAAATTTGTTTTAAAAAACAGTTCTTATGGAACCACATCAACTGGTTAAAAATAGAAAAGTTTTCAGAGTGATTGCATAAGTGAAGCGGTAGTCTGTGAGTGATTGGAGGAATATGTGGATAGTGTGTAGGTGATTGCATGAGTAAAAGGTTAGTACGTCAGAGTGCAGAGGTAATGTCTGGGTGATTGGAGGAGTGCATGGGTACAGCCTGAGTGATTAAAGGAGTGCATAGGTAATGCCTGGGTGATTGCATAAGTGCATGGATAGTGCCCGGTTAATTGGAGGAGTGCAGAGGTAATGTATGGGAGATTTGAAGAGTGCATAGGTAATGCCTGAGTGATTGTATGAGTTTATGGGTAATGCCTGGATAATTTCATAAGTGCATGAGTAGTGCCTGGGTGATTGGAAGAGTCATTGGGGGATGGGGTCCCCGGGGCCATAATTGGCCTGAGAAGGGGGGCCACACGGCCCCCCTCCAAAACAATAAAAAAAAAAAGAAGGCTGGCCAGGCCCCGGGGATGGGGTCCCCGGGGCCATAATTGGCTATATAATCTCTGAAACCTATGTTTTTTTCTGTGAATTTCAAAGGTTTTTAAATGCTAATTCCTAACTATAACACCCCTGAAACCTATGGTTTTTCAGTGAATTTCTAAGGTTTTTTAAATGCTAATTTATATTTACTTGAAATAACTTTTTTAATACTGTAAAAGGTGTTTTGTTGTATCGTTATGCTTTTTTATTTTTATTTTTACACAGGGGTCGCGCACCCTACGCAAACCTACACGATGGGTGCACGGTTGTGGTAACCCGACTGACGTGTGTTTTCAGAGTCTCGCCGGGGTCGCGACTTCGGCGCAATTTTAAAAGTATAAAATATCATTGTAGAAATTATAAATATCGGTTTTGGTTAAAGACTTCCAGTAATATAATTTAGAAAATATTTTATAAACAGTATATTTTAGTTTACTATGAATTGTACGAAATTTTGAGACTGCACAACGTATGCGCGTAGGGTGCGCGACCCCACCCTGCACTTATTTCCGGGGTCGCGCCGGGATCGCGCCGGGGTCACGATTTCTGCGTATTTTCAAACTGTGAAATATCACTATACAAAGTTCAAATATCAGATTTGCATAAACACTTTCACTAATATACTTTTTAAAATGCTTTATAAACATCTATTTATACTTCATAATGCTATATACGAAATTTTACGGGTGCACGACGTGTAAGCGACGGGTGTGCGCACCCTACGCGACTCTATGTGACCTAAAAGAAAGCTTCTGATTGGTTTAAATCATTTTCATTCTTTTAGAGGAAGATCTAACACTTGTTTTATTTCCCTTATTTTTTGTCACTCTTCCTGGCAACACCTATTTTTGTAGGCTGCTGGATTTGTTTTTTTCTGGTGTGTTTGACTTTTCTACAGCAAGATGGCATCCAGTCACCCTGAGCAAGATCTTGATGAAGACTCTGAGGAAGTGGAAGAGCCTATTAAAAAAGAAAAGAGAGTGTGGTTTGGGCTTTCTTTTCAGTACCAGAGGGCGAAGAGAAAGTAAACGCAAGAAAAGTTACCTGTACTATTTGCCAATCAGTACTTTCCCGCTGTTCGGAGAAGAAGTACTCCTGTGGTACTTCTTCTATGAAGAAGCACTTAGAAACAAAGCATCCTCTTCGCTTATCGAAAGAAATCATGCAGCGGGAAAGAAATGAACAAGCTTCCCAGGCGGATCATAATGCCCTATCAACATCGGGTGCAGGAGTTCCAGCTTCACCTCGGCCACACATCGTTCCTGAACTGGTGCATGCGTCCATTAATTGCTGCAAATGTTATTCAAAACTGTGCGTTTCAGAGCAATGTCTTGACGTTATTGTCAATGCAATCAAAGCACACAAGTGTTAATTTTTTTCCGGACATTGACATTGTTCTTTTTCCTGCTTCTTTTCAACTACTGATGTTATAGTGTTGAATTTTTTCTTTTTTTCAAAAACACAAAAAAAAAAATCTTTAAAAATACAAAAAACATTCAAATTTGTTTTAAAAAAACAGTTCTTATGGAACCACATCAACTGGTTAAAAATAGAAAAGTTTTCAGAGTGATTGCATAAGTGAAGCGGTAGTGTGTGAGTGATTGGAGGAATATGTGGATAGTGTGTAGGTGATTGCATGAGTAAAAGGTTAGTACGTCAGAGTGCAGAGGTAATGTCTGGGTGATTGGAGGAGTGCATGGGTACAGCCTGAGTGATTAAAGGAGTGCATAGGTAATGCCTGGGTGATTGCATAAGTGCATGGATAGTGCCCGGTTAATTGGAGGAGTGCAGAGGTAATGTATGGGAGATTTGAAGAGTGCATAGGTAATGCCTGAGTGATTGTATGAGTTTATGGGTAATGCCTGGATAATTTCATAAGTGCATGAGTAGTGCCTGGGTGATTGGAAGAGTGCAAGGATAGTGCATGGTGATTTTATAACTGCATGAGTAGTGGCTGGGTGATTGGAGGAGTGCATGGCTACTGGCTGGGTAATTGAAGGAGTGAATGAGTAGTGTCTGGGTGATTAGAGGAGTGCATGGGTAGTGTATGGGTGATTGGATGAGTGCATGGGTAGTGCCTGGGTTATTGCATGAGTGGATCAGTAGTGTCTGGAGGATTTGAGGAGTGCATTGGAAATACCTGGGTGATTTTGTAAGTGTATAGGTAATGAATGGCTGATTTTGTTAGTGCATAGGTAATGCCTGGGTAATTGCATAAGTGCAGAGGTAATGTATGGGTGATTTGAAGAGTGCATAGGTAATGCCTGAGTGATTGTATGAGTTTATGGGTAATGCCTGGATAATTGCATGAGTGTATGAGTAGTGCCTGAGTGATTGGAGGAGTGCAAGGATAGTGCATCGTGATTTTATAAGTGCATGAGTAGTGCCTGGGTGATTGGAGAAGTGCATGGCTACTGGCTGGGTAATTGAAGGAATGAATGAGTAGTGTCTGGGTGATTAGAGGAGTGCATGGGTAGTGTATGAGTGATTGAATGAGTGGATGAGTAGTGCCTGGATGATTTGAGGAGTGCATTGGAAATGCCTGGGTGATTTTGTATGTGCATAGGTATTGAATGGCTGATTTTGTTAGTGCATGGTTGTTGCCTGGATAATTGCATGAGTGCATGAGTAGTGCCTGGGTGATTGGAAGAGTACAAGGATAGAGCATGGTGATTTTATAAATGCATGAGTAGTGGCTGGGTGATTGGAGAAGTGCATGGCTACTGGCTGGGTAACTGTAGGAGTGAATGAGTAGTGTCTGGGTGATTAGAAGAGTGCATGGGTAGTGTATGGGTGATTGGATGAGTGCATGGGTAGTGCCTGGGTTATTGCATGAGTGGATCAGTAGTGTCTGGAGGATTTGAGGAGTGCATTGGAAATACCTGGGTGATTTTGTAAGTGTATAGGTAATGAATGGCTGATTTTGTTAGTGCATAGGTAATGCCTGGGTAATTGCATAAGTGCAGAGGTAATGTATGGGTGATTTGAAGAGTGCATAGGTAATGCCTGAGTGATTGTATGAGTTTATGGGTAATGCCTGGATAATTGCATGAGTGTATGAGTAGTGCCTGAGTGATTGGAAGAGTGCAAGGATAGTGCATGGTGATTTTGTAAGTGCATGAGTAGTGCCTGGGTGATTGGAGAAGTGCATGGCTACTGGCTGGGTAATTGAAGGAGTGAATGAGTAGTGTCTGGGTGATTAGAGGAGTGCATGGGTAGTGTATGAGTGATTGAATGAGTGGATGAGTAGTGCCTGGATGATTTGAGGAGTGCATTGGAAATGCCTGGGTGATTTTGTATGTGCATAGGTATTGAATGGCTGATTTTGTTAGTGCATGGGTGTTGCCTGGATAATTGCATGAGTGCATGAGTAGTGCCTTGGTGATTGGAGGAGTGCATGGGTAGTGCCTGGGTGATTTTGTAAGTGCTTGGTTACTGCCTGGGTGATTGCATGAGTGCAGAGGTAATGTATGGATGATTGGAAGAGTGCATGGGTAATGCTTGACTGATTGCATTAGTTTATGGGTAATTAATGCCTGGATGATTGCATGTGTACATGGGTTGTGCCTGGGTGATTGAAGGAGTGCAAGGATAGTGCACGGTGATTTTATAACTGCATGAGTAGTGACTGGGTGATTGGAGGAGTGCATGGCTACTTCCTGGGTAATCGAAGGAGTGAATGAGTAGTGTCTGGATGATTAGAGGAGTGCATTGGTAGTGCACAGGAGATTGGAGCAGTGCACGGGTAGTGCCTGGGTTATTGCATGAGTGGATGAGTAGTGCCTGAGTGAATGGAGGAGTACATGGATAGTGCCTGGGTGATTTTGTAACTGCATGTGTAATGCCTTGGTGATTGCATGAGTTTATAGGTAATGCCTGGATGATTGCATGAGTGCATGATTAGTGCCTGGGTTATTACATGAGTGCATGGGTACTGCTTGGGTGACTGGAAGAGTGCAAGAATAGTGCATAGTGATTTTATAAGAGTATGGATAGTGGCTGAGTGATTAGAAGAGTGCATGGCTACTGACTGCGTAATTGAAGGAGTGAATGAGTAGCGTCTGGGTGATTAGAAGAGTGCATGGGTAGTGCATGGGTGATTGGATGAGTGCATGGGTAGTGCCTGTGTTAGTGCATGAGTGGATGTTTAGTGTTTGGGTGATTGGAGGAGTGCATTGGAAATGCCTGGGTGATTTTGTAAGTGCATAGGTATTGAATGGGTGATTATGTAAGTGCATAAGTAATGCCAGGTTAATTGCATGAGTGCAGAGGTAATGTATGGGTGATTGGAAGAGTGTATGAGTAATGCCTGAATGATTGCATGGATTTATGGGAAATCCCTGTATAATTCCATGAGTGCATGCGTTGTGCCTGGGTGATTGCAGGAGTGCAACGGTAGTGCATGGTGATTTTATAAGTGTATGGATTGTGGCTGAGTGATATGAGGAGTGCATGGCTACTGGCTGGGTAATTGAAGGAGTGAATGAGTAGTGTCTGGGTGATTAGAGGAGTGTATAGGTAGGGTATGGGTGATTGGAAGAGTGCATGGGTATTGCTTGGGTTATTACATGAGTGGATAAGTAGTGCCTGGGTGATTGGAGGAGTGGATTGGAAATGCCTGGGTGATTTTATAACTGCGTAGCTATTGTTTGGATGATTTTGTAACTGCATAGGTAATGTCTAGGTGATTGCATGAGTGCATGGTTACTGCTTGGGTGATTCCATAAGTGGAGGAGTAATGTTTGGATGATTCAAGGAGTGCATAGGTAATTCTTGGGTGATTGCAAGACTGTACAAGTAATGTCTGGGTGATTGCAGAAGTGTATGGGTACTGCCAGAGTGATTAAAAGTGTAGATTGGTAATGCCTGGGTGATTTTGTAAGTTCATAAGTTATGCTTCAGTGATTGAAGGAGTGCATGGGTTCTGCTGAGGTGATTTGAGGAGTGAGATGATTGAGTTTGAAAAAATTAATGACTGCAATAAAAGTGATTGTAAACATTAATTCATATTATTATGCTTATTACATTATTTCATCTTACCTTCTGTATTGGAGTAGATATCAAACTGATTGAAACTATTTTACAGTTGTTTCATTGTAAACTAAATTTAAAATATTTTCAAACTTTAGTTTTACTTTCTGTAAAAGAGAAGAAAAAATAGTGTTATTGCAAATAATAATATAGTTTTAAGAACACTACATAATTTTAGAATTTCATAACATATTCAGGCTCTCTTTTTTGCTGTTTTCAGATTCTATTGAATTTCACCATACACAGTGATTTCAATGTTGATCATCATATAACAGCGGGGAAACAAAATACAATCAATAAGATTGTAAAAAAAAAACAAATCTGCGTTGAAAATATTTACAACAAATTCAACTATATGTTTACCTATCTATAGTTTCTAAATTACATTATTCAAGTACATTAAATCATTTATTACTCTAAAGTATAATTTTTAAAATATCCACTCTCATATACATCGTGTATAATATAAAGATCAAATATATGAACTAGTTCCTTCAAACACAATTTTGCAAATGGAATAATAAATAGTAAAAACAATAATCCAAATACTAATTGTTCACATCTTCCCAATAAGCCGAATGATGTTTCCAAAACCAATTGTATTGAAAATATTCAAAATAAACTCATGTATTTGTGTTGACATCTTCAAATAGGCCAAATGATGTTTTCAAAACTTTGGCTTCAAAAATATCAGATAACAATCTCGTAATTCAAAAGGCAACCTACATTTGAATTCCAAATGTGCATCATTGCAATGTGTCCATCCTTTATTGCACTTTAAGTACACAGTATAGTGTCCAGATGTAGTAGTAGGTCCATCATGGAAAATAATAGCCACTGCTTTAAAAGTTCTTCCTGAAATTGATAGTTGACTTGCCACAAAACTTTTAATTTTGGTTTCCAATTTTCTTCCATTTGCTCTACAACGTTGTAGCATTAAAATGACATTTTCCAAATCTTTCTATATTTAATGTTGACAACATTTCTGATTTGCAATGAGAACATTTCATATCTTGATTAGCTGTTTTTACTAATTTGTTAAAAGACACTGTTTTGCAATCTGGTATTGTCAAATATATGAATTGTTCAGTGTCTATTTCAGTGGTAGAAGAAAATTAACACTCTTCACATTTATGATCCCATCTGTAATGTAGTCCAAACAGATTTTCAATTTCTATTCCTTCATCTTCCAATACTGCAAGCATAAACATAAGAAATTCTTGAGCATCTTGTTGTACATTAAGTGTAAATTGTGAAGCACCAGTACATATATCCAAAAGATGTCGTATGCCAGAAGCAGTATGGATTTTACTTTTATCAGTTTCCAACTCTTCAAAAATGTAATGTAACAAAGAACAGAATCTTTTTTCTCGATTTTCCATAATTTGATGATGAAGATCTTCTAGAAAAAACACGACGTTCACAATTACATTAGCATAGCAGTTGATACCTGAACTATTTTCTAACTGGTATCCTACAATATCATCAACAGTGTCCATTTTCATTTTCTTTTCAGCTTCCTCATTTTCTTGAATTGTTTTTTTTTCCAACCTCACTAGAATGTTCCTCATATTTTCGTTTTGGACATATTACACGTTTTTCATATATGGGATATTCACCTAAGTTAGGAGCATACAGTCTTCTTAACCGATTATACTCTCTTACACAATTCGCATCAGCACTAATCTTTTTCTCATCAAAATCAATCAAATACAAACCAGATAATGTTCTTACTCGAGACAATGCAACATATGCCATGCCTTCTTTAAACACTGTAGTTCCAATATTTACCAAAGCACTGTCTACACTTATACTTTGAGATTTATGAATGATTACTGCATGCGCTAAAGAAAGAGGAAACAGTTTTCTACGAACATACAAGTCTTTTACAAGCAAAAAATGAACAGCACAACGTCTAACCTGTTTTACCTCTTCAATCTGATCAAATTTAATCTTTAAAAATTCAATTCCATCTCTGTTCTGAAAATTTACATAATCAACAACTTTTCCCATTGCTCCATTCACTAAACCTTTTTCAACATCTAAATTACGCCGTAATATTACCCGACAGTTTACACATACATATAAAGTCTTCTCCAAACCAGCAGTCTTAGATACAGACTTTTCCAAAGAATCCAATTTTGACTGTAATTTTTCTGAGAGAAGAATAGTAACTCCTTCGTGTTCCATTTTATCAATGGCTCCCATCTTCAGTATTGGTTGTTTTTCCAGTTTCAAAAGTTCTTGATTCAATGTAGAACACTCTTGCAGTGTTGGCATTAGGCAAACTATAGAAATCTTTTCTCCAATTTTTTTGTACACTATTTCAGGTGGAATGTTTTCATTTCGAAACAAGTTCGTTAGTAGCCGACTTTGTAAAGCTTCTTTGCCATGTTTTGTCAAAACACCAATCCTTATATCTTGAAGAATTTTTCCATAAAGTTCATCATTTGCTTGTCGCATATTCTTAATAAGTTCTTTATATTCAAAATGAGACCAAATGTTGAAATTTCCAATACTTCCCAAACATTTCCTAGTGTCTTCATGGACTAGTGTTTTAAAAACAGGTTGCCCTTTCACAGGAGAAAGTTGTAGTAGGTCACCAAATACAATTACATGCTTTCCTCCAAATAGAACATCATAATCAGTTTTTAAAATCTGTTGCATTCTTAAATGTACAGAGGCAAGCATTAAGTTTGAGACCATGCTCACCTCATCAATGATCAAAAGTTTCATTTTCTTTAGTACTCTAGACACTTCATAACAAGCTTCTCCAGATAGCTTGTGATATTCCAATTTATTTTCATATTCAACTGGTAACATGAGTAATCGATGTAAAGTAATCCCTTTAATGTTGTGTGCTGCTAATCCAGTTGGAGCTGTTACAACACAAGATACATAACATCCAGTAGTTTTGTGTAGATAACTACTCAAAACTTTAATTAAAACACTTTTTCCTGTTCCAGCTTGCCCACTGATGTACATTAGAATAGGTTTAAATGATGTACATTGGCATTCTTTTTTTTCATGTAGTAAACCATGCTGAATCTGTAGTGTCACTTGCTGATATATTTCTTTTTGTTCAATATTGAGTTGTTCTTCCAACTTTCTTAAATCAATAATATCCTGTTGTGCTTGTTGCATTGCCATTTCTACTTCCCTCATAGCTATTGCTGCTTCATTTTCAAGAATTGGTTCTCCTAGTGGATCTTGACTTAGTGGAGCAGAACTCTGACTATCTTGAGAACTGTCTCTAGCTATTTCAGCTGCAATAGTAGTTTCTTGTTCTTTCTCTTCATTTAACATTTGTAGATAAGTAGGGAAAATTGTGCATTGAATGTTATCTGTACATGCATTAAAAGAATCTTCATAGCAGTCGAACTCTCCAAGTAATTCCACTTCACTACGCCAAGGCTTGAAAAGTTGCAGAAGTGCTAAATAGAAAAATTCCCTTTTATCTGGAGTTTCGCAACTGAGTTTCCTGTAGTTAATAAGATTTCCTTTGGCATGTTTTACCAAACATCCTTCACATCCAATTACCGCATATTTTTCTTCATTTATATTTTCTGTAACATTTCTGTTAAAGCTGTAATGTTGCAGTACTTCATAAACACATATGTTTTCCAGATGTGGACTTCTTTTAGGATAGTACGTATCCAACATATTCGTTTTAACAATATCTGTACGTTCTGGTTCATTCAATGCTAAGTATTCAATTTCTTCTATAGATTTCAATACTCGATTTCATGTTGCAGCAAGAGCTAGACTTACCCAAATAATTCCTCTAGACTTTGAGTATAAACTTGTAGAAGTCAACCGATCCGAACATTCGTAGGATCCAATCTCTCGATGGGAAAGCATCTTCAAACTAAAGCTGTACAATTTGTTACTAAGACTCTTCTCTTGTGAAATCTCTTCCCACATTTCTTTCAACTCCGTCTTTTCAGATTTGGTTATATATGACGTAACATAGGGAGCAACAGCAATCGAATTATCTGAAACATACTGGATATCCATATTTGCATTCCACATCGTCAAAATCACTGGATTGTAGTCATTAATACACTTTGATCCTTTAAGTCTTTTTATGTTGTAAGTATTCTTTGGAGATTTTCGAGTTATAGTATGCCTTACTGCCGACATGAAACTGTTGACTCTTCCTTTTGAAATTACTGGACGTGGGAATCCAAAACGACATTTTGTGTAAAATGTTCCCTTTGACTTTTATTTCCGTCGACAATATTTTCCACATCGATGATTCTGAAACCGTAAAACTTGTTGTCTCAAGTTGTTTTCTCCTCCTTCCTTTGGTATGGCACAGGTAACATATTCTTCAATAAAAGACAAAACACTTTCATCAGTATCAGTTCCGAACTTTGGAGCATTTTTGATCCATAACAGCATATGAATATGAGGTGCACCTCTGGCTTGGTACTCCTTTCTCCAAAAGAAATCAATAACTTCTCCAAGAGGTGGATTATTTTTATTGCAGATAAAAGACATCATAGCTTGAAACCTATGATTAAAATATCTGCACACATTTACAGGATCCAAGGAACACAATTCTCCAGGGGCCTGATTCACAGAACTAACTTACGTCAAAAACGTAAAGTTAGTACTTTTTGGTATTCACAGAATACACTTACTCATTTTGGTATTCACAGAATGCACTTACTCATTTTGGTATTCACAGAATGCGCTTACTCATTTTGGTATTCACAGAATGCACTTACTCATACTAACTTTATGTCCGCACTCGGGCCGGAGATTCCGGCCTGGTGGTGGAGATTCCGGCCCGGAGGTGGAGATTCCGGCCCGGAGCTGTGGAAAACAACGGGCTTCTAAACTTCTTTCCCAAACACTCATAGAAGTTCCCGTCGCTTTCTTCATTTGAAATAATTCAGTAGTATTTCCAATCACTTCTTTTGAATGTAAAGGATGAATACTATATGTTCATAAATTTCTTCACTCCTAGAGTTGTCCACTTTTTCAATTTGGCCAGTTGAAATTTCTGTATCATCTTCTAAAGATATTTCTGGTTCTTCAAGATATACATTTTAATGATAAATATTGTTTTCTATGATATATAACGTAGCCTGTTTAACTTTGATGACATCTACTAACTCTTGCCATATTTTCCAATTCTTTGTAGGTACACCATTAACTAAAATAACTACAGGTTCACTTTCCTCTCTCTCTATACCAACAGTTTCAATATTTTTCTTAAAATCTAAAAGGTAAATACACAACTCTTCCTGTCAAACCTCTTTGTAAATCCGTTGGAGGAAGCTTACCAGTTTTAGGCTCCATACGAACTATAGCCTGAAATGGGTGCATAGATTGAATAAGAATAGACTCATATGTATTTAAATCTACCAGTTCTGAAGGAATAGCTACCAACTCTAGGTTATTATGTACAGCTCTAGCTGGCATTTTGTTCTCTTCTAGTTTGCTGTAACAATATTTACAAATACGTTGATCACTACCCAACTCAAAAAGAACTTCCAACAACAAATAAGCACCAAATTGCTTCCACTTATCATTGTTTTCCTTTTCACTTTTTAAATACACATCACCATTCCTAGTTTGACTTCTATAGTGAGTACGTCGACAACAAATACAAACATAGTTTGGTTTTTCACAACAAATTACCTTAAACTTTGTAATTTCTTTTACAAACTTCTCAGTAGTAGTGTCTTCCACCTCTTGTTCAACACCTACACTTATCAAACTCTCACTTTCTCTATACTCCTCTTCAGGACCAAAGAAATGAAACTGTATGTCATCACAAACTTTTTTTTACATCCAACACTGAACCATGCAAAAGAGCAGTGTTTATTTCACTTAAAGATAATGCAGGACTTTTACATAGTACAATCTTCTTACTAACTTACGCATTTCTGAGTGATGTACTGCTAACATTCTCAAATGATGAAAACTACTTTGACACACTTTTCTAGAAAGACAAGCCAAAGAATGACCCTGTAAGCCAGTATTTTTCTCACTTTACAAGGATCTAGTCCTTGCAACATCTTAATTTTCTGTTTAATACTTTTTTTACTATACTCTCATAAGAAATTTTGTAAAATATCAATAGATTCCTGTCGTATACTACAAATTCTACTACAATCCCACCTATACACTGGAGCTTGTGAACGTCTCCCTTGAAGTTCTTCAGCTATTACTTCTTCCACATTTCTAGGAACCATCTTTTCGTTTTCAATTGCACAACCGCTCTTAACCTCATAAGCACGACCACTGGTATCAACTGCGTGAACTAATGTATTGTTTTGAAAATAGCTCTCTTCATTAAAAAAAGGTTCTGAACTAGAAGTGTGCTTCCATTCACCCACATTTTTTTACAAAAGTTTGTTCTATTAATCAGTCTTTTCCTTTTACTTTTCTCCTTCATAGAATGCATTGGTTTATCCAATGTTCGCATTCTCTTCAAAACTAATATAAGCAATCTTCTTTTCAATTCAAAAGCCTTTTCGACTATACTTTCAATCTGTTGTTTCTTCTTGTAAAATGCAGATCTTCTTTAATATTTCTTGCAATCTTTCAATAAATTTTGTAGTACTCTACTTTTATGCATTCGTTTCCTAACATCCTTATATTGTTTCATCCTTCTTTCAACATACATTGTTTTCTCATAACCTGATTTTCCATTAATTTGTCCTTTTTTCATTTCATTCTTCTTGGTTCTACAAGTATTCTTTCTATTTTCTGCATTTTCAAAATTCTTTCCTGTCCTTAAAAGTCTTTTAACAAATTCTTTAGTTCTCTTACCTGAAGATCTTTTCTTCAATGTCACATGTTGTACTTCATCTAATTTCTGCTTTTCTCTCTCCTTTAAATAGTACTGTTTTCTTTGTTCTCTTTTCTTTTGCGCTTTTCTTGTCATACTGAATATTTCTTAATAATGATGGATAATATCTAAAAAAAAACATTTTAAAAATAATTTAATATTATTAAAATAATTATATACAAATATTCTTATCTATTACTAAAGAAACACCTTCTATTTAAAAGCTACAAACAAATGCATATATGGTTTTGGAATATGGTGAGACTTACACCTGAGCCCCAAAATAAGGGAAGAGGGGTGCAGAAACAGAGAAGAGGAGTGCAGAAAGAAGCAAAAGATGTACACAAAGAAAAAAAGAAGTACACAAAAAAGGAACAGAGGTGCAGAAAGAGGCACTAGGGGTGCAGAAAGAGACAAGAGGGATGCAAATATTTGGACCAGAGGAGCAGGAAGAAGCCAGAGCAGTGCAGAAAGAACCAACAGAGGTGCACAAAGAGGGAACAGGTGGGCAGACTGAGGCAACAGAGGTGTAGAAAGAGGGAACAGGGCTGCAGAAAAAGGCAAGAGGGATGCAGAAATTTGGAACAGAAGAGGAGGAAGAAGCCAGAGCAGTGCAAAAGAACCAACAGAGGTGCACAAAGAGTCAAGAGGGATACAAAAAGAGGCAAGTAAAATATAGAACGAACCAAAAGAGGTGCAGAAAGAAACAAAACAACTGCGGAAAGAAGGAACAGAGGTGCACAAAGAAGCAACAGGGATGCAGAAAGACATAAAAGGAGTGCAGAAAGAAGCGGCAGATGCAGAAAGATACAAAAACAATATTAAAAGAAGGAACAGAGGTGCATAAGCCATGCGTACTACCTAAGTAATTGAAAGAGTGCACTGGTAATGCCTGGGTGATTGCATAACTGCAGGGGTAATGTCTGGGATATTGGCAAAGTGTATGATTACAGTGTCGGTGACTGCATGAGTGCAGGAGTAATGTGTGAGAGGTTGTATGAGTATACTGGTAGTGCACCTATGATTGAAGGACTGCAACGGTAGTGCCTGGGTGATTATATAAGTGCATGAGTAGTGCCTACATGATCGAAAGAGTGCATGAGAGCATAGATATTGCCTAGATGATTGCATCAATGCAGCAGTAATTCCTGAGAGATTACAGCACTGCATATGTAGTGCCTGCATCATTGGAAGACTGCATGGCGAGTACTTGGGTGTTTTTATAACTGCATGAGAGTTGGGCCTAGCCAAATATAAAGCAGCAGACTATTACATGACTCAACTATAAGTCTCTCCATATTCTTACAAGCACACATACATATGTCTACATTTTCAAATCATCATGATATCTAAAACAAATATGTATACAATATTTCTGGAATATAATGAAACCTAGAAACTGAGACATGTAATAGATCTGTTTCAGTGATTGCATAACTCCATGGATAGTGCTTGGGTGATTGTATGAGTGCAAAGGTAGTCACTGGGTAATTGCAGTAGAAGATGAAAAGTGACTGGCTAATTACATGAGTGCAGACATAAACATTGAGTGCACGGATAAGTGTATAAATACCACCTGAAGGCATAGATGAGTCATTAACTAGTGCCTAGGTAAATAGATGAGTGCAACAGTAGGGCCTACGTGATTCTATGACTGCAAGAGTAGTATGTGTGTTACGACATGAGTGCATACATACAGCCTGCATAATTGCATAACTGCAGGGGTAGTACATAACCAGTGCCTGGGTGATGGCATGACTACAGAGGTAATATCTGGTGGATTACTGGAGTATATAGCAAGTGAGTGGGTGATTTTATAAGTTCATGAGTACCGCCTGGGTGATTACAAGAGTGCAAAGGTAGTGACTGGGTGATTTTAAAAGTACATGAGTACTGGCTGAGTGATTACATAAGTACAAGAAAAGTGCGTGCATGATTGAAAGAGTACAAGGATCGTGTCTGGGTAATTGAAGCACTGTATAGCTAATGTATTGGTGACTGCATGAGTACAGGGGTTTGTCTGGGGGATTAACGGACTACATAGATAACACCTTGGTGATTGCATGACTACAGGGGTAATATCTGGGGATTTACATGACTACATAGGAAGTGACTGGGTGATTTTATAAGTGCATGGGTACTTCTTGGGTGAGTGCAGGACTACTGAGGTAGAGCCTGAGTAAATAAAGGAGTGCAAAAGTAGTGCCTGGGTGATTTCATAACAGCATTACTACTGGCTGAGTGATTACATGAGTACAAAGGTAGTGCCTCCGTGATTGAAGGAGTGCAGCGGTAGTGCCTGGGTGATTATATAAGTACATGAGTAATACCTTGGTGATTGCATGAGTGCATAGATAGTGCCTAAATGATTGCATCAGTGCAGCAGAAATGCCTGAGTGATTACAGCACTGCATATGTAGTGCCTGCATCATTGGAAGACTGTATGGCGAGTACTTGGATGTTTTTATAACTGCATGAGTTGGGCCTTGCCAAATGTAAAGCAGCACACTATTACATGACTCGACTATAAGTCTCTCCATATTATTACAAGCACACATACATATGTCTCTACGTTTTCAAATTGTCATGATATCTAAAACAAATATGTATACAATATTTCTGGAATATAGTGAAACCTAGAAACTGAGACATGGAATAGATCTGCCTGAGTGATTCCAAAACTCCATGGGTAGTGCTTGGGTGATTGTATGATTGCAAGGGTAGTCACTGGATACTTGCGGGAAAAGATGGATAGTGACTGGCTAATTGCATGAGTGCAAACATACACATTGAGTGCATGGATAAGTGTATAAATAGCACCTGAAGGCATAGATCAGTCATTGAGTACTGCCTAGGTGAATAGATGAATGCAACAGAAGGGCATGGGTGATTCTATGACTGCAAGGGTAGTGTGTAGGTTATTACATGACTGCATAGGTACAGCCTGCATGATTGCATGACTGTAGGGGTAGTACATAACTAGAGCCTGGGTGATTGCATGCCTGCAAGGGTAATATCTGGGGGATTACTGAAGTACATAGCAAGTGAGTGGGTGATTTTAAAAGTGCATGAGTAGTGTCAGGGTGATTACAAAAGTACTAAGATACTGCCTGACTGATTACAAGAGTGCAAAGGTAGTGCCTGGGTGATTTTATAAGTGTATGAGCAAGTAGACACATATCTCAGTCACAACACCATGCACAGCTCAAAACTTCATAGAGTACACTTCAATTTTCAAACAGACACTGAAAATTATGCGGTATACATGAAATATAACTTTCCTCACATCATACCAATTACTCTAATAAATAACATCTCTACAAACATCTCAAACCTCACTTTCAGGCTACTGCTTAACCATTGTACAACTACTTATAATAATACACCTACCCAAATACAAAGTAGGAACCCTTCACATATCTTTAGTAAAGGTCTCACCATATTACTAAAACCATACATGAATATGTCTCTACCATAACACTATCCAAACCTTAAAAATTCACCGAACAAACTTCCAATTTCATGAAAACATCAAAAATTATGTGGCATACTTCAACTGTACCTCTCTAGAAACTTGAAAAAAGAAGCCTAATTAATAACACCTTATGTCAGCATCTTTTTCACCACACTTTTGTGCTCCATCTTCACCATTCTACTAGTACTCACAGTCTTAAGCCTACCACATAAAAAGCAACAACACCTCTTTGTTATACATTATGCACCTTCAAATGTATACGACATATGAAAATACATATACAAGTAGAAACATACTTCAGACAGAAGTCCATGCACACCTTAAAACTTGACACACTGCACTGCCAAATTTAAAGCAACTGCTAAAATTATGCGGTATACTATAAATGTACATATCCACACATCTAAAACAAACTACCATAATCAGTAATCCATATTCCAATATACACATAATACTATATAGAATCTATTTCAAACAACATTTAACTACAATAAAACAAACTACAATAAACATCTCTACATTTAATAATATATTTCAAACATCAAAGTTCTTGATTAATTTTTTAACTTTAAAAATAAAGCTAACACATAATACACTTCACAAATTTATAACTCACCTTCCAAATTGATTTGTAGAATATAAATATCAAAAACTCAGAAAAGATTTTCTTATGCACACAATCAATGTAATGCACTGCTCTTAGCAAGGTAAAACCAGTAATGGCAAACTTTCCCTCTCTTTCTCCACAAAAATAAATGAAAGTAACAAATCACATTGCTTCGTACATTATTTCAAATTCTAAAACACATTTCTATTGGTTAGACATATTAACCCTTACCAACTGACTTCTAAAAGTGCCCAAAGTGCTTCTGGAATTTTTTGGAGTCGCTACTCCACCGTGCACCAACGCGATGGAGCCGTGAATCCATACGGGAGTTCAAAAATATATTACAAATATAAATACCACTATTTTTTAAAAACACACCACTTCTAAAGATACTACTGACTTGGGAAATCTTACTTTAATAACATTTCACTTATATATAAATTACAATTTCATATTTTAAGTCCACAGTTAAGTTTCAACCCTTCCCCCATCCTGCTTAATGCCAGTTTCCATAGTAACAGTTCATGGTTTGGAGTGTTGGCAGCCAATTAGAAGTCAGCTCGTGCTCGGGAGGAGCCGCGACTCCTCCTCGGTGCTCAGATATATACATTTTTATTTTTTGAATTTCTCAGGAACTACTGAAGGGATTTACACCATTTAAAAAAAAAGTCACTTTCTGAACCAAGAACTACCTTTTTGCAAAATTTGGTGTAATTCGTTCTGCAGTTCAGGCTGTAGCCTGTTCCAAAATTTCCTATGGAAATTAACATAGAGAAAATGCGTTTTGGGACCCCCCTTTTTTCTCAGCCCCGCTTGATGAATCACCCCGAAACTTTCAAGATAGGAGATGACTGGAGCGCCCCATTAGTTTTGAAAATTTAGCGAAGATTCGTCAAACGGCGCCAAAGATATTGGCAAAAGAAAAAACGCTTTTTGAATAGAAACGAGGTCCTAACTATAACTACCTACTGGCGACCGCCAGTAGGTAATATATATATATATATATATATATATATATATATATATATATATATATATATATATATATATATATGTATTATCTACTGGCGGTTGCCAGTAGATAGTTATAGTTACAACCTATTATCCATAGGAAATCCGCGACATTCTATTTGAGATAACTCTCTTGCCGGTTGACGTATCTTCGCGAAATTTTCAAACTTTGTGGCCCGCTCCGGTCCGCTCCTTCCCTGAAAGTCTCCGGGAGATTCGTCAAACGGGGGCCGAGAAAAAAGGGGGGTCCCAAAACGCGTTTTCCCCATGCATTTTCCCATAGGAAACTTTAGACACGGCTACAGCCCGAACTGCTGAACGGAATTACACCAAATTTGGCAAAGAGGTAGTTCTTGGTTCAGAAAGAACCCTTTTGTTAAATGGTGTAAATCCGTTCAGTAGTTGCTGAGAAAATGAAAAGTAAAAAAGATAGTGATATCTATGGCCGAGTAGGGTCCGCGTACCCTCCCGATCACGAGCTGCATGTTAATTGGCTGTCAGCTGGCTGTCAACATTCCGATTCAGGAAATGTTGGCAGCCATTTTGTCCCTCGGTAGAACCGAGGGACAGAAACAAGTGCGCAAAGCGCACAAAGGGGCAGGGTAGAAACACCCTGACCCCTAGGTTTGCTCAGGGGGTCCCACAAGGACCCCTGGGCAAAAAAAATTTTTAAAAAAATTTAAATCGGCAGGATGCGCTCAGGGTGCGCGAATCCTGCCAGAAATCGAAGCGCGGTCTCCCGCGCTCGACTGTATTTTGCCCCCGGGTGGCCCAAGTCCCGGGGGCATGGTGAGGGGATAATTTAATGTGTGGGGGCCTCAAAGGCCCCCAAGCCCCGGGACCGCCACCCCCGGGGCTTTAATGAAAAATAGTGCGGGAGGGCTCTTCTGCCCTCCCGCAGCCCCGGGGACCGCCACCCCCGGGGCTTCTTTTTTTTATTTCAATAAGGTATGGGGGGAGGCTCCAGCCCCCCCACACGCCCCGGGGACCACCACCTCCCCGGGGCACTTATAAAATAAATGTGGGGGTTCATTACGGACCTCCAGAGCCCCGGGGACCACCACCTCCCCGGGGCTGTGCAATTTAAGGGAGGGGGCCGCGCGGCCCCCTCCTGGAGCCCTTGATGGCCCTGGGGACTGCCACCCCCAGGGCCGGCTCCTGCAGTGTCCCGGGGTGCCTACCCCGGGACACTGTAGTTTGCTATGGCAGGACGGGAGCCTCGCGGCTCCCGTCCTGCCATAGCAAACTGCTTTGGATATTGGAAGGAGAGCAGGGAAACCTGCTCTCTCTTCCAATATCCAAAGCCGATTAGCTTTCCACATGGGGAGCTGCATCTTAGCAGCTCCCCATGTGTAAAGCAATGCCGGCTCCCAAGGGACGCGGGGAGCCGGCGGGACTGTGGGGGGATTGGGGACGCCCCCACAGTCCCCAACGGAGAGGGCCAGCCCCGGGGGATGGGGTCCCCGGGGCAAGTAGTGGCCCGGGAGGGGGGCCACGCGGCCCCCTCCCCAAAAAATTAATTTTTTTTTTTTTTAAAACGGAACGGCCGGCCCCGGGGGATGGGGTCCCCGGGGCCTTAAATGGCCTGAGGAGGGGGGCCACGCAGCCCCCCTCCAAAGAAAAAAATAAAAATCGAGGCCATGCCCCGGGGGATGGGGTCCCGGGGCCCAAAAACAGGAAAAAGGAAGGGGGCCACACAGCCCCCTTCAGGAGACAAAAAAAAAAAAAAACGATCGGGCCCGTAGGCCCCGCCCCTTCCTTCACCACTCTGCAAATGCGCCCCCTGGTGCGTTTGCAGAGGAGGAACAATTCCCCTTGAATACTGGGGGTCCCTGGGGCCAACTAGCCCACCAGGAACCTCCAGTATGCGCCAGGGAGCTGCGTTGCAGAGAGGTGTACAGAGGCCACGCCCCTTTTTACACCTCTCTGCAACGCAGCTCTGTGGCACTTTTTGGATATACCTGTTGGGCTAGTTGGCCCCCAGGGACCCTCAGGATTCAAGGGAGTTAATCCCCCGACTTAAAACGCGCCACGGGCGCGTTTGCACAGTGGTGAAGGGAGGGGCGGGGCTTCAGGTGACATCTGTGCAAACGCGCCCCGTGGCGCGTTTTAGGTTGGGGATTAAATCCCTTCAATCCTGAGGGTCCCTGGGGGCCAACTAGCCCAACAGGTACATCCAGAAAGCGCCACAGAGCTGCGTTGCAGAGAGGTGTAAAAGGGGTGTGGCCTCTCTACAGTCTCTGCAACGCAGCCCCTGGCGCATATTGGAGGTTCCTGGTGGGCTAGTTGGCCCCTAGGGACCCTCAGGATTCAAGGGGACTTAATCCCCCAACTTAAAACGCGCCACGGGCGCGTTTGCACAGATGTCACCTCAGGCCCCGCCCTCCCTTCACCATTGTGCAAATATTCTTCTAAAATCATCCGAAATACGAATTCCGATTTACTCACCTGTTATAAGGAGAGACCTCAGTGCTGTATCTTTCAGTCCAGTACTGGTCCTGAAAAGTAATTTTAACCGTACTTACCAGTAACTTGAATTTCCTTCCATAGGATATCATTGCCTGCTTTTTGCTGAAAAAGTTTCTAAGTGTTGATTTTTGAAACCTACAAATATTCCTCTAAAATCAGCCGAAATACGAATTCCGATTTACTCACCTGTTATAAGGAGAGACCTCAGTGCTGTATCTTTCAGCCCAGTACTGGTCCTGAAAAGTAATTTTAACCGTACTTACCAGTAACTTGAATTTCCTTCCATAGGCTAACATTGACTGGTTTCACTTGGAAATTCTTCTAAGTGTGGAGTTTTGGAACTTTAAAATATTCCTCTAAAATCAGCCGAAATACGAATTCCGATTTACTCACCTGTTATCAGGAGAGACCTCAGTGCTGCATCTTTCAGCCCAGTACTAATCCTGAAAAGTAATTTTAACCGTACTTACCAGTAACTTGAATTTCCTTCCATAGGATATCATTGCCTGCTTTTTGCTGAAAAAGTTTCTAAGTGTTGATTTTTGAAACATACAAATATTCCTCTAAAATCAGCCGAAATCCGAATTCTGATTTACTCACCTGTTATCAGGAGAGACCTCAGTGCTGCATCTTTCAGCCCAGTACTGGTCCTGAAAAGTAATTTTAACCGTACTTACCAGTAACTTGAATTTCCTTCCATAGGCTAACATTGACTGGTTTCACTTGAAAATTCTTCTAAGTGTGGAGTTTTGGAACTTTAAATTATTCTTCTAAAATCAGCCGAAATACGAATTCCGATTTACTCACCTGTTATCAGGAGAGAATCCAGTGCTGCATCTTTTAGCCCAGCACTGACCCTGAAAAGTAATTTTAACCGTACTTACCAGTAACTTATCTTTTCTTCCTTAGGAATCCATTGTCTGGTTTTCAGCAGAAAAGTTTCAAAGTGTCGATTTTCACAAACTACAAATATTCCTTAAAAATCGCCTGTATGACTTAAACGCATTTTTCAACTGTTTACAGGAGATGCACCAGTGCTGGATCCAGGATCCAACACTGAGTAAGAAAAAGTAACGATAACAGTTTTTACCTGCTAAGTGAATTTCCTTCCATAGGATAACATTGGTGATTCTATGAGGAAAAGTTTCTAAGTGTCAACTTTTAAAATACAATAATATTCCTTAAAAATCACGACTGTAACCAAAACGCTTTTACTCAACTGTTTACAGGAGATGTCCCAGGACTGATTCTAGGATCCAGTCCTGTGGTTAGAAAAGTAATCCATAAAGTAACTAATTGCATTTAACTAGAAATTCACATTGAGCTGAATGTTGCATTGTGTTTGAAATTGTGTTGCCCATTGCAACAACTGTAACTACTGTACTTAAAACTCTATTGCCTATGTGCTAAGTATTTAAACTAAAGTAATTCATTCTGAGAAAGTATTTTTTGTAATGTAATGTTTAATGTAATTACAATGTAATTTAAAAAATAAAATATGTAAAATAAATTGTTTCTAAAAATGTAGTAAATCAGTATGAAAAAAATTAATATAAAAATTAATACATTTAAAAAATGTCATTTAAAAAACCTTTGAAATTCACTGAAAAAACCGTAGGTTTCAGGCACGTTATAGTTACAAATTAGCATTTAAAAAACCTTTGAAATTCACTGAAAAAACCATAGCTTTCAGACACGTTATAGTTAGAAATTAGCATTTAAAAAACCTTTGAAATTCACTGAAAAAACCATAGGTTTTAGGGACAGTTATAGTTACAAATTAGCATTTAAAAAACCTTTGAAATTCACTGAAAAAACCATAGGTTTCAGATATGTTATAGTTACAAATTAGCATTTAAAAAACCTTTGAAATTCACTGAAAAACCATAGGTTTTAGGGACAGTTATAGTTAGTTGGACATTGCACTCGTACAAAACCTGTGAAATTCCCCCGTTATAGTTAGTCCAGCTAACTATAACTCGCGCCCCGCAATGCACTGCTGATGACGTCACATATTACATCACTCATGACATGGTCAGTGACATCACTGATGACATCACTGATGACATCTCAAATGACATCACTGATGACATCATCCACGTGATAATCTGATGCAGCTCCTCACACCCTAATATAACCTTTGATACACCCAATCTAAATTACAGACTGCCATTCGCAAAACTATAGACACTCCAACACCAATAACTACATACCCACTCACTGATTCTTAGGTCTACACACACACATCCACTCACTCACCAGTACAGTCACTCATACTTATGGTCACTCAGTACAGGACTATCATATGCACTCTTACTCCTATATAGACACTCAAACACCGCCACTCATCCATAGAGGTACTCACACACCTAGTCAGTCATGCAAATAATTAAACACACTGCCATTTACTCACCTATACAGTTATACACACACCAGCTCACTTAATCATACAAATACTAGCACATTCTTACGCTCTTATACAATCACTGATACAAGCACACACTCATCCATACAGCCACTATCACAATCACTCACTCTCGCTTATAGCTATTTATATACTCCAACACACATATATACTGGCTTTCACATATGTAGTTACTCACACATGTACCACTGGGACATACATTCACTCACTAACACACTCTTACACACACTTACCCACCCATACAGTCTATCACAGATGCACTCTTGAAACCATCCACCCAGTGAATCACCCACTCACACATCTATGCACAGAATCGCACACACCCCACCCACACAAACACTCAGGCACCCATACAGATACTCAGACAACCAATCAATAACTCATATAGACACTCATGTAGCTATTCACAAACCCATGCAGCCACTTACACAGCAACAGACAGACGGATACAGACATTCACCCAGTTTAGTCACTAACCCATGCATTCAGTAAGATACGTTAAATCACTCACTTATAGAGTCAGTCACGCACCTACTAAATCATCCATACAGACACTTACACACCCACTCATTCTTCAATACGTCTTTTCCTATATATATTAAAAATATTTAAACTTTACAGAAACACACAGTCACTGGATGATGTCATCAGTGATGTCATTTGAGATGTCATCAGTGATGTCATCAGTGATGTCACTGACCATGTCATGAGTGATGTAATATGTGACGTCATCAGCAGTGCATTGCGGGGCGCGAGTTATAGTTAGCTGAACTAACTATAACGGGGGAATTTCACGGGTTTTGTACGAGTGAAATGTCCAACTAACTATAACTGTCCCTAAAACCTATGGTTTTTTCAGTGAATATATATATATATATATATATATATATATATGTATATATATATATATATATATCCAAAAATGCTCGTCCAGTATTTCTTTTGCATAAAACGAGAGTAGACCCAATTAATGTGCTGATTCAATATTTATTCAGTACAACACCATGCCACCATGACGCGTTTCGGCCGATCAATGGCCTTGATCACATGACAGCGCCTGGGGGTAGAGGCTCCCCTTTTAAAGTGACAGTGCAAAATAGCAGCAAGAATGAACATAGAAAACATACTATGCTTGAATGCATTAATATTGCCCGACGTTAATACATAATAGTATCATGGTTAAAACAATATTTAGTCAATATGGCTAAAATCAAATATCTATAAACTAATACTTGTATAAATACATAAAATGATTGATTGCCCTGTTAGTTGGTATTGTAGCTGTTGTTCAAACATTTGCTGTGCTATTATAGTGTTAAAGTGACTAGTGCATGAATACCCCCTATCCTAAGTGCAAGTCTATAAAGCTATCTGTGTGCAAAATGTGCAATTATGTGCAATATAAGTATTATAAAGGTTTAGCAGCAGTTTCTATTATAAATTGGCTAATGACATTAAATTTATCACATGTCAAAAACCATCATATTTACAATCTTAGCTGGAATAACAACCAAAAGCCATTATACCTAGGTACCTGTATGATGTATATGGTTGATTCCCACAAATGAGGATATACAATATAATACAATGTATAAAATATTATATAAAATCATTTCAACCGAATAAAAACAGATAAAATAGCTAAAATCTGGTAAATAAGAATCAGATTGTAAAATCATTAAGAAATTTTCAAGAATAAATTCATTCATTGTTGTGTAAGACTATACCCGTTTTTTTATATACTTTAAAACTCAAGAGTAGAAGTTCATAATATCTACACTATAAAGATTTGGATGTTCAAATACAATTTCTCCCTTTGGATATCTATAAATATGTGTGCATGTCCTCACTTGTGTTGAGCCCTCCAGGTTGCTTCGTATCCATCTCAAGGATGTATCTTGTTTCTAGACGCCTTAACTTTGTCTCCCTGTTGCCCCCTCTTTTGTGTGGCGGCACTGCATCTAAAACAAAATAATTAAAATGTTTCAGACTGCTGTGTTTTTCTTTAAAATGTCTGGCAACAGGGTAACTCGGATCATTGCTTAAAATGGCTTGTGTGTGCTGTAATATCCTTTTGTGCACTGCCAATTTTGTGCTGCCTATATAATACAGATTGCAACTACAAACTAGTGCATATACCGCAAATTCGGTTTTACAGGACAGATGTTGGTTTATCATTTGGGAGCGGTCACTAAAAGCTGTTTTATATGAAGTCTTATTTATTCCGAACTGACAGGCCTTACAACTCGAACACCTATAGAATCCCTTTCTGGCCGTCAGCCATGAACCTGTTTCCAGATCTTCTGGACTATTTTTGACCAAGGCATTACCCATTGACGCAGTTCTTCTATATGTTATTGCTGGCTTTTTGGGAAGTAACCCTCCAATTATTGGGTCTCCCAATATTATAGGCCAGTTGCGTCTTATGATGTCATTTGAGATGTCATCAGTGATGTCATCAGTGATGTCACTGACCATGTAATGAATGATGTAATATGTGATGTCATCAGCAGTGCATTGCGGGGGTGCGAGTTATAGTTAGCTGAACTAACTATAATGGCCGAATTTCACTGGTTTTGTACGAGTGAAATGTCCAACTAACTATAACATCCCTGAATCCTGTGGTTTTTTCAGTGAATTTCTAAGGTTTTTTAAATGCTAATTTCTAACTATAACGTCCCTGAAACCTATTGTTTTTTCAGAGAATTTCAAAGGTTTTTTAAATGCTAATTTCTAACTATAACATAGCAGTTGTGTTTGCAGAGTGGTGGACAAAGGTGAGTGTGGCCTTCAAACACCTTTTAGCAATCCCACTGTGTGGGATTTACTAGAGGTAACAGGAGGGGTAATTAGTCCCTAACGTAAACCTTGGTGGCCAACTACCCCTCCTATTACCTCCAGTAAGTCCCACACAGCAGGATTACAAACTTTTTATACCAGGCCCGCCCCCTCCCTGCACCACTATGCAAACGCGCCCCTGATGCGTTGTAAGTTGGGGGATTAAGTCCTCTAGAATTCTGAGGGTCCCTGGGGTCCAACTAGCCCATCAGGTACCTCCAGTAAGCACCACAGAACTCCATTGCAGAGAGGTGTTATGAGGCCACACCCCTTTTTACACCACGCTGCAAACGCGGCTTGTGGCGCTCTGCTGCTCGGAGGATGAAGTCCACTTGTGTCCTGAGGTCCTCAGGACACAAGAGGACCTCATCACCCCACCAGCAGTGCACCAGAAGCCGCGTTTGCAGAGTGGTGTAAAAAGGGGCGTGGCCTCGGACCACCTCTCAGCAAACGCAGCTCTGTGGCGCTTACTGGAGGTACCTGGTGGGCTAGTTGGCCCCCAGGGACCCTCAGGATTGAAGGGGACTTAATCCCCCAATTTACAATGCGCCAGTAGGTAATATGCGCCAGTAGGCAATATATATATATATATATATATAGCAGCATCAGAAGAAGGCACACTCCGCCGAAATGCGTCATGCCCAAGCTATCATTAAAGAGGACTTCCCTAAACTCCCCGCTGTGTCCTCTGATTACTTTCAATTGAAGTGGTCGTTTGGTGATGTTTTATTCGCCGGCCAGGGGCGCATTAGAGGACCTGTCCTACAAGCATCCATGGCATTGCTGGCATTGTTCTTTTTGTTATCCAAGTGATTGGATTGCCTTGGACTGCCCTGTAAGCAAGTTTAAGCACAGGGCTGCTGCCAGGTGCAGTCCGTGACTTCACGGGGTAGGCGCGATCACTGTATCAGCGCTCCACAGCCCGGCTGACTCTTGCTACCGTGGGTAGGGCATTTGGGGACACTAGGAAGTTCTTGACCACCAATAGAACCGGGACTTACCATTTACCCGCGACCCTCCTTTGCCAGGAATACCAGCGCCAACTATGGGATCAAGTGGGCCCTGTTGCAGTTACCATCCCGGCTGTGTTGCCTGCTGGGAGTTGTAGTTCGTCACCCAGAACTGCAGCAAAACTCGATACAATGGACTGGGGTCAGCTGGACTCCCACCAATAGGAGTACCGCAGCACATTCAAAAGAGGGTTGAGGCATGTTTCCCGGCATTAGCGGCATCAGAAGAAGGCACACTCCACCGAAACGCGTCATGCCCAAGCTATCATTAAAGAGGACTTCCCGAAACTCCACGCTGTGTCCTCTGATTACATTCAATTGAAGTGGTCGTTTGGTGATATATATATATATATTCACTGAAAAAACCATAGGTTTCAGGGGCGTTATAGTTAGTTGGACATTTCACTCATACAAAACCCGTGAAATTCCCCGTTATAGTTAGTTCAGCTAACTATAACTCGCGCCCCGCAATGCACTGCTGATGATGTCACATATTACATCACTCATGACATGGTCAGTGACATCACTGATGACATCACTGATGACATATCAAATGACATCACTGATGACATCACTGATGACATCAGCCAGTGACTGTGTGTTTCTGTAAAGTTTAAATATGTTTAATATATATAGGGAAAGGCGTATCGAAGAATGAGTGGGTGTATAAGTGTCTAAATGGATGATTTAGTAGGTGCGTGACTGACTCTATAAGTGAGTGATTAAACGTATCTTACTGAATGCATGGGTTAGTGACTAAACGTGTGAATGTCTGTATCCGTCTGTCAGTTGCTGTGTAAGCGGCTGCATGGGTTTGTGAATAGCTACATGAGTGTCTATATGAGTTATTGATTGGTTGTCTGAGTATCTGTATGGGTGCCTGAGTGTTTGTGTGGGTGGGGTGTGTGTGACTCTGTGCATAGATGTGTGAGTGGGTGATTCACTGGGTGCATGGTTTCAAGAGTGCATCTGTGATGGACTGTATGGGTGGGTGAGTGTGTGTATGGGTGTGTTAGTGAGTGAATGTATATCTCAGTGGTACATGTGTAAGTAACTACATATGTGAAAGGCAGTATATATGTGTGTTGGAGTATATAAATGGCTATAAGTGAGAGTGTGTGATTGTGAGAGTGGCTGTATGGATGAGTGTGTACTTGTATCAGTGATTGTAAAAGAGCGTAAGAATGTGCTAGTATTTGTATGAGTAAGTGAGCTGGTGTGTATTTAACTGTATAGGTGAGTAAATGGCAGTGTGATTAATTATTTGCATGACTGACTAGGTGTGTGAGTACCTCTATGGATGAGTGGCGGTGTGTGAGTGTCTATGTAGGTGTATGAGTGCATATGATAGTCCTGTACTGAGTGACCGTAAGTATGAGTGACTGCACGGGTGAGTGAGTGGATGTGTGTGTAGACCTAAGAATCAGTGAGTGGGTATGTAGTTATTGGTGTTGGAGTGTCTATGGTTTTGAGAATGGCAGTCTGTAATTTAGAGTGGGTGTATCAAAGGTTATATTAGGGTGTGAGAAGATGCATGAAATTATCACATGGATGATGTCATCAGTGGTGGTCCCCGGGGCTTGGGGTCCGTCACGGACCCCCAAATTTGAATAATAAGAGCCCCGGGGGGTGGAGGTCCCCGGGCAGTGGGAGGGCTGTGTGCCCCCCGCAAATTTATTAATGGAAGCCCCGGGGAGTGGCGGTCCCCGGGGCTTGGGGGGGCTTGGAGGCCCGACACACATAAAAAAACAAAGCCCCGGGGGGTGGCGGTCCCCGGGGCTGTGGGGGGGCCGTGTGCCCCCCGCAAATATTTGTGCAAAGCCCTGGGGGGTGGCAGTCCCCAGGGCAGTGTGGGGAGATTGGGGCCCCCCACACATTTTTTTACATGCCCCTGGGACTTGGCCCACCCGGGGGCTAATTAATAACGAAGCGCGGAAGCCCGCGCTTCGTTTTTTTATTTTTGTGGACGGATCCTCCACACATCTCGGTGATTTTATTAAAAGAAAAATGATTTTTTGGGCCCTGGGGGTCCTTGTGGGACCCCCTGAGCAGGCCTAGGGGGTCAGGGTGTTTCTACCCTGCCCCCTTTTCTTGTTTTGCACCTTAGTATTTCTGTTTTCTTGTGCCTCGAGGCACAAGATGGCTGCCAACACTTCCTGGTTTGGAGTGTTGACAGCCAATTAGCATGAAGCTCGTGGTCGGGAGGGTCCGCGGATCCTCCGTGCCTCTAAATATCGAAACTTTTATTTTTGATTTTCTCAGCAACTACTGAACGGATTTACACCATTTTTAAGAAGGTCGCTTTCTGAGCCAAGCAGTACCTTTTTCCAAATTTGGGGTAAATCCGTTCAGTAGTTTCGGCTGTAGCCTTGCATAAATTTTCCTATGGGAAATTGATTTTTTGACTCTTATTTTTTAATTTCTCTGGAATTACTGAACGGATTTAGACCATTTAAAAAAAGGGCGCTTTCTGAACCAAGCACTACCTTTTTGCCACATTTGGTGTAATTCCGTTCAGCAGTTCGGGCTGTAGCCGTGTCTAAAGTTTCCTATGGGAATTAACATGGAGAAAACACGTTTTGGGACCCCCCTTTTTTATTGGCCCACGCTTTCCGAATCACCCCGAAATTTTCAAGTTAGGAGCGGACCGGAGCGGGCCATAAGTTTTGAAAATTTCGCGAAGATTCGTCAACCGGCGCCAAAGTTATTGGGAAAAGAATGTTACGAATTTCCTATGGATAATAGGTCATAACTATAACTATCTACTGGCGACCGCCAGTAGATAATATATATATCGCATAACAAGTCCCAGTGTACACGGATAAACGTACGCTCCAGGCACAAACTAGTGTAAGTCTCAGGAAAGATTTATTCTGTTCCTCCGCTACGCGTTTCGGTGTACACAGCCTTGCTCACACATGTTTACAGCCGAAACGCATAGCAGAGAAGCAGAATAAATCTTTCCTGAGACTTATACCAGTTTGTGCCTTGAGAGTACGTTTATCCATGTACACGGGGACTTATTGTGCAATTTTCCTACCCGTTGCTCTGCCGGCGCACCTACCACCTCTCTTGGGTCCCTGGTCGGGGGAGGAGCGCTTTTTAAAAAACCATAGAAATTCACTGAAAAAGCCATAGGTTTCAGGAACGTTATAGTTAGTTGGACATTTCACTCGTACAAAACCATAGAAATTCCGGCGTTATAGTTAGTTCAGCTAACTATAACTCGCGCCCCGCAATGCACTGCTGATGACGTCACATATTACATCGTTCATGACATGGTCAGTGACATCACTGATGACATCTCAAATGACATCACTGATGACATCACTGATGACATCATCCAGTGACTGTGTTTCTGTAAAGTTTAAATTTGTTTTATATATATGCCAAGCTGAATTGAAGAATGAGTGGGTGTATAAGTGTCTGTATGGAGGATTTAGTAGGTAAGTGACTGACTGAATAAGTGAGTTATTAAATGTGTCTTACTGAATGCATGGGTTAGTGACTAAACTGTGTGAAAGTCTGTATCAGTCTGTCTGTTGTTGTGTAAGCTGCTGCATGGGTTGGTGAGTAGCTGCATGAGTGTCTATATGGGTTATTGATTGCTTGCCTGAGTATTTGTATGGCTGCCTGAGTGTGTGTGTGGGTGGGTGGGAGGTGTGTGACTCTGTGCATAGATGTGTGAGTGGCTGATTCACTGGGTGTATGGGTTCAAGAGTGCATCTGGAAACAGCTGTATGGGTGGGTGAGTGTGTGTATGGGTGTGTTGGTGAGTGAATGGATGTCTCAGTGGTACATGTGCAAGTAACTACATATGTAAAAGGCAGTATATGTGAGTGATGGTGTATATAAATAACTATATGTGAGAGTCAGTAATTGTGAGAGTGGCTGCATGGATGAGTGTGTATTTGTATCAGTGATTCTATAAGAGAGTAATTATGTGTTAGTATCTGTATGAATAAGTGAGGTGGTGTCTCTATAACTGTATAGGTGAGTAAATGGAAGTATGATTGATTCTTTGCATGACTGACTAGGTGTGTGAGTAACTCTGGATATGTGGCAGTGTGTGAGTGTCTGTATAGGTGTATTAGTGCATATGATAGTGTTGTATTGATGAGTGACTGCATGTATGAGTGACTGTATGGGTGAATGAGTGGATATGTGTGTAGACCTAGGAATCAGTCAGTGCGTATTTAGTAACTGGTAATGATGTGTCTATTTTTTTTTAAATGGTAGTCTGTATTTTAGAGTGGGTGTATCAAAGGTTATATTCAGGTGTGAGGAGGTGCATCAGATTTTCACGTGGATGATGTCATCAGTGATGTCATTTGAGATGTCATCAGTGATGTCATCAGTGATGTCACTGACCATGTCATGAATGATGTAATATGTGATGTCATCAGCAGTGCATTGCAGGGGCGCGAGTTATAGTTAGCTGAACTAACTATAATGCCGGAATTTCTATGGTTTTGTACAAGTGAAATGTCCAACTAACTATAACGTTCCTGAAACCTATGGCTTTTTCAGTGAATTTCTATGTTTTTTTAAATGCTAATTTCTAACTATAACGTGCCTGAAACCTATGGTTTTTTCTGTGAATTTCAAAGGTTTTTTAAATGAAAATTTGTAAGTCTAATGTACCTCAATCCTATGTTTTTTTTATTTTCTATATATATATATACATATATATATATATATATATATATATATATATATATATATATATTGACAGAAAAAAACCATAGGTTTCAGGCACGTTATAGTTAGAAATTAGCATTTAAAAAACCTTAGAAATTCACTGAAAAACCATAGGTTTTAGGGACAGTTATAGTTAGTTGGACATTGCACTCGTACAAAACCCGTGAAATTCCCCCGTTATAGTTAGTTCAGCTAACTATAACTCGCGCCCCGCAATGCACTGCTGATGACGTCACATATTACATCACTCATGACATGGTCAGTGACATCACTGATGACATCACTGATGACATCTCAAATGACATCACTGATGACATCATCCAGTGACTGTGTGTTTCTGTAAAGTTTAAATATGTTTAATATATATAGGGAAAGGCGTATCGAAGAATGAGTGGGTGTATAAGTGTCTAAATGGATGATTTAGTAGGTGCGTGACTGACTCTATAAGTGAGTGATTAAACGTATCTTACTGAATGCATGGGTTAGTGACTAAACTGTGTGAATGTCTGTATCCGTCTGTCAGTTGCTGTGTAAGCGGCTGCATGGGTTTGTGAATAGCTACATGAGTGTCTATATGAGTTATTGATTGGTTGTCTGAGTATCTGTATGGGTGCCTGAGTGTTTGCGTGGGTGGGGTGTGTGTGACTCTGTGCATAGATGTGTGAGTGGGTGATTCACTGGGTGCATGGTTTCAAGAGTGCATCTGTGATGGACTGTATGGGTGGGTGAGTGTGTGTATGGGTGTGTTAGTGAGTGAATGTATATCTCAGTGGTTCATGTGTAAGTAACTACATATGTGAAAGGCAGTATATATGTGTGTTGGAGTATATAAATGGCTATAAGTGAGAGTGTGTGATTGTGAGAGTGGCTGCATGGATGAGTGTGTATTTGTATCAGTGATTCTATAAGAGAGTAATTATGTGTTAGTGTCTGTATGAATAAGTGAGGTGGTGTCTGTATAACTGTATAGGTGAGTAAATGGAAGTATGATTGATTCTTTGCATGACTGACTAGGTGTGTGAGTAACTCTGGATATGTGGCAGTGTGTGAGTGTCTGTATAGGTGTATTAGTGCATATGATAGTGTTGTATTGATGAGTGACTGCATGTATGAGTGACTGTATGGGTGAATGAGTGGATATGTGTGTAGACCTAGGAATCAGTCAGTGCGTATTTAGTAATAGGTATTGATGTATCTATTTTTTTTAAAATGGTAGTCTGTATTTTAGAGTGGGTGTATCAAAGGTTATATTCAGGTGTGAGGAGGTGCATCAGATTTTCACGTGGATGATGTCATCAGTGATGTCATTTGAGATGTCATCAGTGATGTCATCAGTGATGTCACTGACCATGTCATGAATGATGTAATATGTGATGTCATCAGCAGTGCATTGCAGGGGCATGAGTTATAGTTAGCTGAACTAACTATAACGCCGTAATTTCTATGGTTTTGTACGAGTGAAATGTCCAACTAACTATAACGTTCCTGAAACCTATGGCTTTTTCAGTGAATTTCTATGTTTTTTAAATGCTAATTTCTAACTATAACGTGCCTGAAACCTATGGTTTTTTCTGTGAATTTCAAAGGTTTTTAAATGAAAATTTGTAAGTCTAATGTACCTCAATCCTATGTTTTTTTATTTTTCTATATATATATATATATATATATATATATATATATATATATATATATATATATATATATTGACAGAAAAAAACCATAGGTTTCAGGCACGTTATAGTTAGAAATTAGCATTTAAAAACCTTAGAAATTCACTGAAAAAACCATAGGTTTTAGGGACAGTTATAGTTAGTTGGACATTGCACTCGTACAAAACCCGTGAAATTCCCCGTTATAGTTAGTTCAGCTAACTATAACTTGCGCCCCCGCAATGCACTGCTGATGACATCACATATTACATCACTCATGACATGGTCAGTGACATCACTGATGACATCACTGATGACATCTCAAATGACATCACTGATGACATCATCCAGTGACTGTGTGTTTCTGTAAAGTTTAAATATGTTTAATATATATAGGGAAAGGCGTATCGAAGAATGAGTGGGTGTATAAGTGTCTAAATGGATGATTTAGTAGGTGCGTGACTGACTCTATAAGTGAGTGATTAAACGTATCTTACTGAATGCATGGGTTAGTGACTAAACTGTGTGAATGTCTGTATCCGTCTGTCAGTTGCTGTATAAGCGGCTGCATGGGTTTGTGAATAGCTACATGAGTGTCTATATGAGTTATTGATTGGTTGTCTTAGTATCTGTATGGGTGCCTGAGTGTTTGTGTGGGTGGGGTGTGTGTGACTCTGTGCATAGATGTGTGAGTGGGTGATTCACTGGGTGCATGGTTTCAAGAGTGCATCTGTGATGGACTGTATGGGTGGGTGAGTGTGTGTATGGGTGTGTTAGTGAGTGACTGTATATCTCAGTGGTACATGTGTAAGTAACTACATATGTGAAAGGCAGTATATATGTGTGTTGGAGTATATAAATGGCTATAAGTGAGAGTGTGTGATTGTGAGAGTGGCTGTATGGATGAGTGTGTACTTGTATCAGTGATTGTATAAGAGCGTAAGAATGTGCTAGTATTTGTATGAGTAAGTGAGCTGGTGTGTGTATAACTGTATAGGTGAGTAAATGGCAGTGAGATTAATTATTTGCATGACTGACTAGGTGTGTGAGTACCTCTATGGATGAGTGGCGGTGTGTGAGTGTCTATGTAGGTGTATGAGTGCATATGATAGTCCTGTACTGAGTGACCGTAAGTATGAGTGACTGCACGGGTGAGTGAGTGGATGTGTGTGTAGACCTAAGAATCAGTGAGTGGGTATGTAGTTATTGGTGTTGGAGTGTCTATGGTTTTGAGAATGGCAGTCTGTAATTTAGAGTGGGTGTATCAAAGGTTATATTAGGGTGTGAGAAGATGCATGAAATTATCACATGGATGATGTCATCAGTGATGTCATCAGTGGTGGTCCCCGGTGCTTGGGGGTCCGTCACGGACCCCCAAATTTGAATAATAAGAGCCCCGGGGGGTGGAGGTCCCCGGGGCAGTGGGAGGGCCGTGTGCCCCCCGCAAATTTATTAATGGAAGCCCCAGGGAGTGGCGGTCCCCGGGGCTTGGGGGGGCTTGGAGCCCCCCACACATAAAAAAACAAAGCCCCGGGGGGTGGCGGTCTCCAGGGCAGTGTGGGGGGATTGGGGCCCCCCACACATTTTTTTACAGGCCCCTGGGACTTGGCCCACCCGGGGGCTAATTAATAACGAAGCGCGGAAGCCCGCGCTTCGTTTTTTTTATTTTCGTGGCCAGATCCGCGGATTCTCCACACATCTCAGTGATTTTATTTAAAAAAATGCTTTTTTGGGCCCTGGGGGTCCTTGTGGGACCCCCTGAGCAGGCCTAGGGGGTCAGGGTGTTTCTACCCTGCCCCCTTTTCTTGTTTTGCACCTTAGTTTTTCTGTTTTCTTGTGCCTCGAGGCACAAGTTGGCTGCCAACACTTCCTGGTTTGGAGTGTTGACAGCCAATTAGCATGAAGCTCGTGGTCGGGAGGGTCCGCGGATCCCCCGTGCCTCTAAATATCTAAACATTTATTTTTGATTTTCTCAGCAACTACTGAACGGATTTACACCATTGTTAAGAAGGTCGCTTTCTGAGCCAAGCAGTACCTTTTTTCCAAATTTGGGGTAAATCCGTTAAGTAGTTTCGGCTGTAGCCTAGCATAAAGTTTCCTATGGGAAATTGATTTTTTGACTCTTATTTTTTTAATTTCTCTGGAATTACTGAACGGATTTAGACCATTTAAAAAAAGGGCACTTTCTGAACCAAGCACTTCCTTTTTGCCACATTTGGTGTAATTCCGTTCAGCAGTTCGGGCTGTAGCCGTGTCTAAAGTTTCCTATGGGTATTAACATGGAGAAAACATGTTTTGGGACCCCCCTTTTTTCTTGGCCCCTGCCTGCCGAATCACCCCGAAACTTTCAAGTTAGGAGCAGACCGGAGCGGGCCATAAGTTTTGAAAATTTCGCGAAGATTCGTCAACCGGCGCCAAAGTTATTGGGAAAAGAATGTTACGAATTTCCTATGGATAATAGGTCATAACTATAACTATCTACTGGCGACCGCCAGTAGATAATATATATATCGCATAACAAGTCCCAGTGTACACGGATAAACGTACGCTCCAGGCACAAACTAGTATAAGTCTCAGGAAAGATTTATTCTGTTCCTCCGCTACGCGTTTCGGTGTACACAGCCTTGCTCACACATGTTTACAGCCGAAACGCATAGCAGAGAAGCAGAATAAATCTTTCCTGAGACTTATACCAGTTTGTGCCTTGAGAGTACGTTTATCCGTGTACACGGGGACTTATTGTGCAATTTTCCTACCCTTTGCTCTGCCGGCGCACCTACCACCTCTCTTGGGTCCCTGGTCGGGGGAGGAGCGCTTTTTAAAAAACCATAGAAATTCACTGAAAAAGCCATAGGTTTCAGGAACGTTATAGTTAGTTGGACATTTCACTCGTACAAAACCATAGAAATTCCGGCGTTATAGTTAGTTCAGCTAACTATAACTCGCGCCCCTGCAATGCACTGCTGATGACGTCACATATTACATCATTCATGACGTGGTCAGTGACATCACTGATGACATCTCAAATGACATCACTGATGACATCACTGATGACATCATCCAGTGACTGTGTTTCTGTAAAGTTTAAATTTGTTTTATATATATGCCAAGCTGTATTGAAGAATGAGTGGGTGTATAAGTGTCTGTATGGAGGATTTAGTAGGTACGTGACTGACTGTATAAGTGAGTTATTAAATGTGTCTTACTGAATGCATGGGTTAGTGACTAAACTGTGTGAAAGTCTGTATCAGTCTGTCTGTTGTTGTGTAAGCTGCTGCATGGGTTGGTGAGTAGCTGCATGAGTGTCTATATGGGTTATTGATTGCTTGCCTGAGTATTTGTATGGCTGCCTGAGTGTGTGTGTGGGTGGGTGGGAGGTGTGTGACTCTGTGCATAGATGTGTGAGTGGCTGATTCACTGGGTGTATGGGTTCAAGGGTGCATGTGGAAACAGCTGTATGGGTGGGTGAGTGTGTGTATGGGTGTGTTGGTGAGTGAATGGATGTCTCAGTGGTACATGTGCAAGTAACTACATATGTAAAAGGCAGTATATGTGAGTGATGGTGTATATAAATAACTATATGTGAGAGTCAGTAATTGTGAGAGTGGCTGCATGGATGAGTGTGTATTTGTATCAGTGATTCTATAAGAGAGTAATTATGTGTTAGTATCTGTATGAATAAGTGAGGTGGTGTCTGTATAACTGTATAGGTGAGTAAATGGAAGTATGATTGATTCTTTGCATGACTGACTAGGTGTGTGAGTAACTCTGGATATGTGGCAGTGTGTGAGTGTCTGTATAGGTGTATTAGTGCATATGATAGTGTTGTATTGATGAGTGACTGCATGTATGAGTGACTGTATGGGTGAATGAGTGGATATGTGTGTAGACCTAGGAATCAGTCAGTGCGTATTTAGTAACTGGTATTGATGTGTCTATTTTTTTAAAAATGGTAGTCTGTATTTTAGAGTGGGTGTATCAAAGGTTATATTCAGGTGTGAGGAGGACCATCAGATTTTCACGTGGATGATGTCATCAGTGATGTCATTTGAGATGTCATCAGTGATGTCATCAGTGATGTCACTGACCATGTCATGAATGATGTAATATGTGATGTCATCAGCAGTGCATTGCAGGGGCGCGAGTTATAGTTAGCTGAACTAACTATAACGCCGGAATTTCTATGGTTTTGTACAAGTGAAATGTCCAACTAACTATAACGTTCCTGAAACCTATGGCTTTTTCAGTGAATTTCTATGTTTTTTTAAATGCTAATTTCTAACTATAACGTGCCTGAAACCTATGGTTTTTCTGTGAATTTCAAAGGTTTTTTAAATGAAAATTTGTAAGTCTAATGTACCTCAATCCTATGTTTTTTAATTTTCTATATATATATATATATATTGACAGAAAAAAACCATAGGTTTCAGGCACGTTATAGTTAGAAATTAGCATTTAAAAAACCTTAGAAATTCACTGAAAAAACCATAGGTTTTAGGGACAGTTATAGTTAGTTGGACATTGCACTCGTACAAAACCCGTGAAATTCCCCCGTTATAGTTAGTTCAGCTAACTATAACTCGCGCCCCCGCAATGCACTGCTGATGACGTCACATATTACATCACTCATGACATGGTCAGTGACATCACTGATGACATCACTGATGACATCTCAAATGACATCACTGATGACATCATCCAGTGACTGTGTGTTTCTGTAAAGTTTAAATATGTTTAATATATATAGGGAAAGGCGTATCGAAGAATGAGTGGGTGTATAAGTGTCTAAATGGATGATTTAGTAGGTGCGTGACTGACTCTATAAGTGAGTGATTAAACGTATCTTACTGAATGCATGGGTTAGTGACTAAACTGTGTGAATGTCTGTATCCGTCTGTCAGTTGCTGTGTAAGCGGCTGCATGGGTTTGTGAATAGCTACATGAGTGTCTATATGAGTTATTGATTGGTTGTCTGAGTATCTGTATGGGTGCCTGAGTGTTTGTGTGGGTGGGGTGTGTGTGACTCTGTGCATAGATGTGTGAGTGGGTGATTCACTGGGTGCATGGTTTCAAGAGTGCATCTGTGATGGACTGTATGGGTGGGTGAGTGTGTGTATGGGTGTGTTAGTGAGTGAATGTATATCTCAGTGGAACATGTGTAAGTAACTACATATGTGAAAGGCAGTATATATGTGTGTTGGAGTATATAAATGGCTATAAGTGAGAGTGTGTGATTGTGAGAGTGGCTGTATGGATGAGTGTGTACTTGTATCAGTGATTGTATAAGAGCGTAAGAATGTGCTAGTATTTGTATGAGTAAGTGAGCTGGTGTGTGTATAACTGTATAGGTGAGTAAATGGCAGTGTGATTAATTATTTGCATGACTGACTAGGTGTGTGAGTACCTCTATGGATGAGTGGCGGTGTGTGAGTGTCTATGTAGGTGTATGAGTGCATATGATAGTCCTGTACTGAGTGACCGTAAGTATGAGTGACTGCACGGGTGAGTGAGTGGATGTGTGTGTAGACCTAAGAATCAGTGAGTGGGTATGTAGTTATTGGTGTTGGAGTGTCTATGGTTTTGAGAATGGCAGTCTGTAATTTAGAGTGGGTGTATCAAAGGTTATATTAGGGTGTGAGAAGATGCATGAAATTATCACATGGATGATGTCATCAGTGATGTCATCAGTGATGTCATTTGAGATGTCATCAGTGATGTCATCAGTGATGTCACTGACCATGTCATGAGTGATGTAATATGTGACGTCATCAGCAGTGCATTGCGGGGGCGCGAGTTATAGTTAGCTGAACTAACTATAACGGGTGAATTTCACGGGTTTTGTACGAGTGCAATGTCCAACTAACTATAACTGTCCCTAAAACCTATGGTTTTTTCAGTGAATTTCAAAGGTTTTTTAAATGCTAATTTCTAACTATAACGTGCCTGAAACCTATGGTTTTTTCAGTGAATTTCAAAGGTTTTTCAAATGCTAGTTTGTAACTATGCCTACAGAAGTAGGACATGTGAAGAAAGAAGAAAAAACGCACAGAAAGAAGCAAAAGAAATGTCGAAAGAAACAGAAGTCCACAAAGACGAAGAAAAATCCAGGAAGAAGCAAGACATGTGCAGAAAGAACCAACAGAGGAGCAGAAAGAGGCCTTGTTGCAAAATCATCCTGTGCCCACACCTTTTCCAGACTTGTACTGGTGGTAACTGACTCTGACTAACCAGGCCTAGAGCCAGTGATATGGTAAAAGACACTTAGAATACAGTTGAAACACCTACATACACTAGGGAACACTATGCGTTGGGGTACCCCTGTGATTAGCATGACCTCCTCTGTAACTCCCTAGTACATAATAGGGCAGGGGGATTAAAACCTCTTAAAACGCGCCATGGGGCGCGTTTGCACACTGGTGTAGGGAGGGGGGGCTTGAGGTTACATGTGTGCAAACGCGCCCTGTGGCGCGACTTAAGTTGGGGTATTAGGTCACCTTGAATCCAGAGGGTCCCTGGGGCCCAACTAGCCCACCAGGTACTTCCAGTAAGCGCCACAGGTCTGCGTTGCAGAGAGGTGGTCAGAGGCCACGCCCCTTTTTACACCTCTCTGCAACGCAGCTCTGTGGCGCTTAATGGAGGTAGCTGGTGGGCTAGTTGCACCCCAGGGACCCTCAGGATACAAGGGAGTTAATCCCCAACTTAAAACACACCACAGGGCGTGTTTACACACATGTCACCTCAGGCCCCGCCCCTCCCTTCACCACTGTGCAAACGCGCCCCGTGGCGCATTTTAATTTGGGGATTAACTCCCTTGAATCCACTGGGTCCCTGGGGTGCAACTAGCCCACCAGCTACCTCCATTAAGCGCCACAGAGCTGCGTTGCAGAGAGGTGTAAAAAGGGGCGTGGCCTCAGAACACCTCTCTGCAATGCAGCCCCCTGGCGCATACTGGAGGTTCCTGGTGGGCTAGTTGGCCCCCAGGGACCCCCAGTATTCAAGGGGAATTCGTTCCCCATCTGCAAACACGCCAGGGACGCGTTTGCAGAGTGCTGCAAGGAGGGAACGTGGCCTCTGGCACGATGCCGGTATTTTTTTTATTTTTTTTTTAAGAAGGGGGACTGTGTGGCCCCCCTTCTTTTTCTAATTTATTGGCCCTGGGGACCCCATCCCCCGGGGCCGGCCTTTGTTTTTAAATTTAAATTTTTTTTTATTAAAAATTTTGGGAAGGGGGCCTCGTGGCCCCCTCCCGGGCCACTTGTAGCCCCGGGGACCCCATCCCCGGGGCTGGCCCTCTCCGTTGGGGACCGTGGGGGTCCCCAATCCCCACGGTCCCGCCGGTTCCCCGCGTCCCTCGGGAGCCGGCATTGCTTTACCACACGGGGAACTGCTTAGATGCAGCTCCCCGTGTGGAAATGCAAGTTGCTTTGAATTTTGGAATAGAGAGCAGGTTTCCTGCTCTCTCTTCCAAAATTCAAAGCAAGCTTGCTATGACAGGACGGGAGCCGCGAGGCTCCCACCCTGCCATAGCAAACTACAGTGTCCCGGGGGTGGGCACCCCTAGACACTGCAGGAGCCGGCCCTGGGGGGTGGTGGTCCCCAGGGCCATCACTGGCTCCAGGAGGGGGGCCGCACGGCCCCCCTCCCAACATCTTCAAAGCCCCGGGGAGGTGGTGGTCCCCGGGGCTCTGGGGGTCTGTAACGGACCCCCATATTTAAATATTTAGTGCCCTGGGGAGGTGGCAGTCCCCGGGGCGTGTGGGGGGGCTCGAGCCCCCCCACACAGGTAATTGTAATTAAAAAAAAGAAGCCCTGTGGGGGTGGCGGTCCCCGGGGCTGCGGGAGGGCTGAGTGCCCTCCCGCACCATTTTGAATTGAAAGCCCCGGGGGTGGCGGTCCCCAGGGCTTGGGGGGGCCTTAGAGGCCCCCCCACTAATTATTTTTATAAACCCCCGCATGCCCCCTGGACTTGGCCCACCCGGGGGCCAAATAACAACGAAGCGCGGGAGCCCGCGCTTCGTTTTTTTTTTTTTACGGCGGGATCCGCGCATCCTACGCGCATCCCACCGATTTTGTTTTAAAAAACAAATTTTTTTTTGGGCCCTGAGCAGGCCTAGGGGGTCAGGCTGTTTTCTACCCTGCCCCCTTTTTGCGTTTTGCGCACTTGTTTTTCTCTTTTCTTGTGCCTCGGTTCTACCGAGGCACAAGATGGCTGCAACACTTCCTGGTTTGGAGTGTTGACAGCCAATTAGCATACAGCTCGTGATCGGGAGGGTGCGCGGATCCTCCGCTGCCATAGATATATATGTGGTTTTACTTTTGATTTTCTCAGCAACTACTGAACGGATTTACACCATTTAACAAAAGGGTTCTTTCTGAACCAAGAACTACCTCTTTGCCAAATTTGGTGTAATTCCGTTCAGCAGTTCGGGCTGTAGCCTTGCATAAAGTTTCCTATGGGAAATTGATTTTTTGACTCTTATTTTTTGAATTTCTCCGCAACTACTGAACGGATTTACACCATTTAAAAAAAAGGTCACTTTCTGAACTAAGCGCTACCTTTTTGCCAAATTTGGTGTAATTCCGTTCAGCAGTTCGGGCTGTAGCCGTGTCTAAAAATTCCTTTTGGAATTAACCTGGAGAAAACACGTTTTGGGACCCCCCTTTTGACTCTGCCCCCGCTTGCTGAATCACCCCGAAACTTTCAAGATAGGAGTGGACCGGAGCGCCCCACAAGTTTTGAAAATTTCGCGAAGATTCATCAACCGGCGCCAAAGTTATTGGAAATAGAATGTTGTGAATTTCCTATGGAAAATAGGTCCTAACTATAACTATCTACTGGCGACCGCCAGTAGATAATATATATATATATATATATATATATCGAATTACCACTCCATCGTGCTATCCACGCACACAAGAGATACGGACAACTTTGTAAGCTTGTTGCCAGTGTAGCGCTTTAATTTTCAGTTTGCGGTGCAGTCGATCATGACGCGTTTCGGCCAACGCAGTGGCCTTGGTCACATGATCGCGTTACATGTCAGTGGTTTTTATTAGCGTGTTTTACTTATCATGTGATACCAGTGACTGCAACTTAATAGAGATAGACGACATACCATGGCTCGGGTGATTGTATGCTATACATCAAGCTATATACACAATCGCACTTTTTGTAGCATAATCGTAATAGCTGTTCTGCTTCGATGAAAACATATATGCACAGTATATGAGTATTGATAGCTAATGTGATTATATCACCATATACAAAGCAAGTAATATATACACTGCACAAATGCAATTATTACACATGCTCAGGATGGTAGATAAAAGCAATATTGATACACATGGAGCTGTTTGGTGGAATATAAAATAGACTATTGCACTTTTATAGCCGTTCTGCTTCTATATAGACAATGTCTATGAATTCATAGGTAGTATACTTATGTCACCATGTTAAAAGCAAGTAATCTATAAAAATGCACAAATGCAATTATTACAAATGCTCAAATGGTAGGTAAAAGCAATACTAAAAATGCATAAAGCTATTCTAACAGGATATATATTTATAAACAATCATCCCAAGGCCAATAACAGTTATTTTCAATATGTAAGTCAATTTAATAACATGTGCAAATACTGCGATGTAAACATGGTTATGTAAAATGCATTGACTTAAAATGAAATTAAAATCATTCTTATAGATGTCGCATCTAAAGTGCAGTGCTAAAGTGTAAAGTGCTAAACTTAGTGCAAATATAGTAGGTGTCTAAAGTGCACATGTAAACTTTGGTGAATAAAAACAAATGCGAATGGCTAACAGAGAAACCAATTAATGCATTTATATATATGTTGATGTTTATTACTTGTGTAGATCCGTACTCAGAAGTGTAAGGGAGCCCGCAGCACATTCAAAAGAGGGTTGAGGCATGTTTCCCGGCATTAGCGGCATCAGAAGAAGGCACACTCCGCCGAAACGCATCATGCCAAAGCTATCATTAAAGAGGACTTCCCAAAACTCCATGCTGTGTCCTCTGATTACTTTCAATTGAAGTGGTCATTTGTGATGTATATATATATATATATATATATATATATATATATATATATATATATATATATATATATATATATATATTCACTGAAAAAACCATAGGTTTCAGGGACGTTATAGTTACAAATTAGCATTTAAAAAACCTTTGAAATTCACTGAAAAAACCATAGGTTTTAGGGACAGTTATAGTTAGTTGGACATTGCACTCGTACAAAACCCGTGAAATTCCCCGTTATAGTTAGTCCAGCTAACTATAACTTGCGCCCCGCAATGCACTGCTGATGACGTCACATATTACATCACTCATGACATGGTCAGTGACATCACTGATGACATCACTGATGACATCTCAAATGACATCACTGATGACATTACTGATGACATCATCCAGTGACTGTGTGTTTCTGTAAAGTTTAAATATTTTTAATATATATAGGAAAAGACGTATTGAAGAATGAGTGGGTGTGTAAGTGTCTGTATGGATGATTTAGTAGGTGCGTGACTGACTCTATAAGTGAGTGATTTAACGTATCTTACTGAATGCATGGGTTAGTGACTAAACTGGGTGAATGTCTGTATCCGTCTGTCTGTTGCTGTGTAAGTGGCTGCATGTGTTTGTGAATAGCTACATGAGTGTCTATATGAGTTATTGAATGCTTGTCTGAGTATCTGTATGGGTGCCTGAGTGTTTGTGTGGGAGGGGTGTGTGCAACTCTGTGCATAGATGTGTGAGTGGGTGATTCACTGGGTGGATGGTTTCAAGAGTGCAACTGTGATAGACTGTATGGGTGGGTAAGTGTGTGTAAGAGTGTGTTAGTGAGTGAATGTATGTCCCAGTGGTACATGTGTGAGTAACTACATATGTGAAAGGCAGTATATATGTGTGTTGGAGTATATAAATAGCTATAAGCGAGAGTGAGTGATTGTGATAGTGGCTGTATGGATGAGTGTGTGCTTGTATCAGTGATTGTATAAGAGCGTAAGATTGTGCTACTAATTGTATGAGTAAGTGAGCTGGTGTGTGTATAACTGTATAGGTGAGTAAATGGTAGTGTGTTTAATTATTTGCATGACTGCCTAGGTGTGTGAGTACCTCTATGGATGAGTGGCGGTGTTTGAGTGTCTATATAGGAGTATGAGTGCATATGATAGTCCTGTACTGAGTGACCGTAAGTATGAGTGACTGTACGGGTGAGTGAGTGGATGTGTGCGTAGACCTAAGAATCAGTGAGTGGGTATGTAGTTATTGGTGTTGGAGTGTCTATGGTTTTGCGAATGGCAGTCTGTAATTTAGAGTGGGTGTATCAAAGGTTATATTACGGTGTGAGGAGGTGCATCAGATTATCACGTGGATGATGTCATCAGTGATGTCATTTGAGATGTCATCAGTGATGTCATCAGTGATGTCACTGACCATGTCATGAGTGATGTAATATGTGACGTCATCAGCAGTGCATTGCGGGCGCGAGTTATAGTTAGCTGGACTAACTATAACGGGGAATTTCACGGGTTTTGTACGAGTGCAATGTCCAACTAACTATAACTGTCCCTAAAACCTATGGTTTTTTCAGTGAATTTCAAAGGTTTTTTAAATGCTAATTTGTAACTATAACGTCCCTGAAACCTATGGTTTTTTCAGTGAATTTCAAAGGTTTTTTAAATGCTAATTTGTAACTATAACATGTCTGAAACGTACAGTTTTTTCAGTGAATTTCAAAGGTTTTGTAAATGACAATTTTTAAATGTATTAATTGTTATATAAATTTTTTTCATACTGATTTCCAAATTTTTTAGAAACAATTTTTTTACATATTTTATTTTTTAAATTACATTGTAATTACATTATACATTACATTACAAAAAATACTTTCTCAGAATGAATTACTTTAGTTTAATTACTTTGCACATAGGCAATAGACTTTTAAGTACAGTAGTTACAGTTGTTGCAATGGGCAACACATTTTCAAACACAATGCAACATTCAGCTCAATGTGAATTTCTAGTTAAATGCAATTAGTTACTTTATGGATTACTTTTCTAACCACATTACTGGATCCTAGATTCAGTCCTGGGACATCTCCTGTAAACAGTTGAGTAAAAGCGTTTTGGTTACAGTCGTGATTTTTAAGGAATATTATTGTACTTTAAAAGTTCACACTTAGAAACTTTTTCTCATAGAATCACCAATGTTATCCTATGGAAGGAAATTCACTTAGAAGTTAAAAACTGTTATCGTTACTTTTTCTTACTCAGTGTTGGATCCTGGATCCAGCACTGGTGCATCTCCTGTAAACAGTTGAAAGAATGCGTTTAAGTCATACAGGCGATTTTTAGGAATATTTGTAGTTTGTGAAAATCAACACTTTGAAACTTTTCTGCTGAAAACCAGACAATGATATCCTATGGAAGGAAATTCAAGTTACTGGTAAGTACGGTTAAAATTACTTTTCAGGACCAGTACTGGGCTGAAAGATGCAGCACTGAGGTCTCTCCTGATAACAGGTGAGTAAATCGGAATTCGGATTTCGGCTGATTTTAGAGGAATATTTTAAAGTTCCAAAACTCCACACTTAGAAGAATTTCCAAGTGAAACCAGTCAATGTTAGCCAATGGAAGAAAATTCAAGTTACTGGTAAGTACGGTTAAAATTACTTTTCAGGACCAGTACTGGGCTGAAAGATGCATCACTGAGGTCTCTCCTGATAACAGGTGAGTAAATCAGAATTCGGATTTCGGCTGATTTTAGAGGAATATTTGTATGTTTCAAAAATCAACACTTAGAAACTTTTTCAGCAAAAAGCAGGCAATGATATCCTATGGAAGGAAATTCAAGTTACTGGTAAGTACGGTTAAAATTACTTTTGAGGATCAGTACTGGGCTGAAAGATGCAGCACTGAGGTCTCTCCTGATAACAGGTGAGTAAATCGGAATTCGTATTTCGGCTGATTTTAGAGGAATATTTTAAAGTTCCAAAACTCCACACTTAGAAGAATTTCCAAGTGAAACCAGTCAATGTTAGCCTATGAAGGAAATTCAAGTTACCGGTAAGTACGGTTAAAATTACTTTTGAGGATCAGTACGGGGCTGAAAGATGCAGCACTGAGGTCTCTCCTGATAACAGGTGAGTAAATCGGAATTCGTATTTCGGCTGATTTTAGAGGAATATTTTAAAGTTCCAAAACTCCACACTTAGAAGAATTTCCAAGTGAAACCAGTCAATGTTAGCCTATGAAGGAAATTCAAGTTACTGGTAAGTACGGTTAAAATTACTTTTCAGGACCAGTACTGGGCTGAAAGATGCAGCACTGAGGTCTCTCCTGATAACAGGTGAGTAAATCAGAATTCGGATTTCGGCTGATTTTAGAGGAATATTTGTATGTTTCAAAAATCAACACTTAGAAACTTTTTCAGCAAAAAGCAGGCAATGATATCCTATGGAAGGAAATTCAAGTTACTGGTAAGTACGGTTAAAATTACTTTTGAGGATCAGTACTGGGCTGAAAGATGCAGCACTGAGGTCTCTCCTGATAACAGGTGAGTAAATCGGAATTCGTATTTCGGCTGATTTTAGAGGAATATTTTAAAGTTCCAAAACTCCACACTTAGAAGAATTTCCAAGTGAAACCAGTCAATGTTAGCCTATGAAGGAAATTCAAGTTACCGGTAAGTACGGTTAAAATTACTTTTCAGGACCAGTACTGGGCTGAAAGATGCAGCACTGAGGTCTCTCCTGATAACAGGTGAGTAAATCGGAATTCGTATTTCGGCTGATTTTAGAGGAATATTTGCACAATGGTGAAGGGAGGGGCGGGGCCTGAGGTGACATCTGTGCAAACGCGCCCCGTGGCGCGTTTTAAGTTGGGGGATTAAGTCCCCTTGAATCATGAGGGTCCCTACGGGCCAACTAGCCCACCAGGAACCTCCAGTATGCGCCAGGGGGCTGCGTTGCAGAGACATGTACAGAGGCCACACCCCTTTTTACACCTCTCTGCAACGCAGCTCTGTGGCGCTTTCTGGACATACCTGTTGGGCTAGTTGGCCCCCAGGGACCCTCAGGATTGAAGAGGATTTAATTCCCCATCTTAAAACGCGCCACGGGGCCTGTTTGCACACATGTCACCTGAAGCCCCGCCCCCTCCCTTCACCACTGTGCAAACGCGCCCGTGGCGCGTTTTAAGTCGGGGATTAACTCCCCTTGAATCCTGAGGGTCCCTGGGGTGCATCTAGCCCACCATATACCTCCAAAAGCGCCAAAGAGCTGCGTTGCAGAGAGGTGTAAAAAGGGGCGTGGCCTCTGTACACCTCTCTGCAAGGCAGCTCCCTGGCGCATACTGGAGGTTCCTGGTGGGCTAGTTGGCCCCCAGGGACCCCCAGTATTCAAGGGGAATTTGTTCCTCTCTGCAAACGCGCCAGGGGCGCGCTTGCAGAGTGGTGAAGGAAGGGGCGGGGCCTACGGGCCCAATCGCTTTTTTTTGTTTTGTTTTGTTTTTTCCCCCTGAAGGGGGGCTGTGTGGCCCCCCTTCCTTTTTCCTATTTTTAGGCCCTGGGGACCCCATCCCCCAGGGCCTTACCCTTTTTTTTATTAAAATAAAAAAAAAAACGGGAAGGGGCCGCGTGGCCCCCTTCCCTGGGCCTGTATTGGCCCCGGGACCCCATCCCCCGGGGCATGGCCTCTGTTTTTTTATTTGGAGGGGGCTGCGTGGCCCCCTCCTCAGGCCATTTAAGGCCCCGGGGACCCCATCCCCGGGGCCGGCCTTGCACTTTTTTTTATTTTTTTAAATTTTTTACTTTGGGGAGGGGGCTGCGTGGCCCCCTCCCGGGCCACTTATGGCCCCGTGGACCCCATCCCCCGGGGCCTGGACTCTCATTGGGGACTGTGGGGGCCCCAATCCCCCACAGTCCCGCCGGCTCCCCGTGTCCTACGGGAGCCGGCATTGCTTTACACATGGGGAGCAGCTAACATGCTGCTCCCCATGTGGAAAGCTGTCGGCTTTGGATATTGGAAGAGAGAGCAGGTTTCCTGCTCTCTCTTCCAATATCCAAAGCAGTTTGCTAATGACAGGACGGGAGCCGCGAGGCTCCCGTCCTGTCATTGCAAACAGCAGTGTCCCGGGGTAGGCACCCCGGGACACTACAGGAGCCGGCCCTGGGGGTGGCGGTCCCCAGGGCCATCAAGGGCTCCAGGAGGGGGCCGCGCGGCCCCCTCCCTACATTTTGAAAGCCCCGGGGAGGTGGTGGTCCCCAGGGCTTGGGGGTCCAAAACGGACCCCCATTTTAATTTTTCTTAGTGCCCCAGGGAGGTGGTGGTCCCCGGGGCGTGTGGGGGCTGGAGCCCCCACACAGGTTTTTAATTTTAAAAAGAAGCCCCGGGGAGGTGGTGGTCCCCGGGGCTGCGGAGGGCTCAGAGCCCTCCCGCACCATTATACATAAAGCCCCGGGGTGGTGGTCCCCGGGCTTGGGAGCCCTTAGAGGCCCCCACACATAAAATTAACCCCCCAGCATGCCCCCGGGACTTGGCCCACCCGGGGCCAGTAGCTATCGAGCGCGGGAGACCGCGCTTCGATTTTTTTTTCGGCAGGGTTCGCGCTCCCTGAGCGCATACTGCCGATTTAAAAAAAAAATTTTTTTATTTTTTTGCCCAGGGGGTCCTTGTGGGACCCCTGAGCAGACCTAGGGGGTCAGGGTGTTTCTACCCTGCCCCCTTTGTGCGCTTTGCGCACTTGTTTCTGTCCCTCGGTTCTACCGAGGGACAAAATGGCTGCCAACACTTCCTGGTTTGGAGTGTTGACAGCCAATTAACATAAAGCTCGTGCTCGGGAGGATCCGCGGCCCTAGATATCACTATCTTTTTTACTTTTCATTTTCTCAGCAACTGCTGAACGGATTTACACCATTTAACAAAAAGGGTTCTTTCTGAACCAAGAACTACCTCTTTGCCAAATTTGGTGTAATTCCGTTCAGCAGTTCGAGCTGTAGCCGTGTCTAAAGTTTCCTATGGAAAAATGCATGGGGAAAACGCGTTTTGGGACCCCCTTTTTCTCGGCCCCCGCTTGACGAATCCCCCGAGACTTTCAGGGTAGGAGCGGACCGGAGCAGGCCACAAAGTTTGAAAATTTTGCGAAGATACGTCAACCGGCAAGAGAGTTATTTCAAATAGAATGTCGCGGATTTCCTATGGATAATAGGTTGTAACTATAACTATCTACTGGCGACCGCCAGTAGATAATATATATATATATATGCACTATCAATCTCTTCATTATTAACATACCTGTTAATTAGCTTTGTAGAACTTCAAATATTAGCACACTTTCACTTCAAATTTCTGTATACAGAAAACGATTAGTACCACTCTCTGTAAGAAAGAACCAGTAATGGCAACTTTTCCATCTCTTTGGAGATCCGCAAACCAAAAGCACAAATTCAATCCACAACAACACATTTTAGATCTATAACTCTGATTTTTCATCTAAATATGTTATAATGATTTTGTGAGTAGTTTTGTGACTCTCTAACTGTGTGTGCAAGTGGGTCCATATGCCTGAGTGGGTCTGTGACAACATAAATCACTTTCTCAGTTGGGGTGGGTACCTGAGTGTCTTAGTGGATGTCTGAGTGTGTGCATGAGAATCTGAGTGGGTCTGTGACTGGATGCAGGAGTTTTTGAATTGGTGTGTGAGTGGGTGTATGAGTCTCTGAATAGGTGTGTGACTAGGTGCATACTTCTCTACGTGACTCTGAGTGGGCACGCTGAGCTCATTTGCAACATCGTGCTGCAAACAAAGGTAACCAGTGTTTTTGTTCCACTTGTACATACTGTTGAGAGGGCTCTGCCAGAGAGGAATTGGTTGAAGCTAACCCCATCCAAATTTGCTTTTGGGTTTGCTGCTGAATTCATACTCACTACAGTATTGAGAAATTTGATGACGGGGCCTCTGCGGACAATCTAAATGAAAACAGAACCACAACAAAACTAAAGATTGGTTGAGATTTGAATAGCTTTTGTGAGGTGATACCTTAAGAGATAGAGTTAATACTAGACTAAAGCCTTATTATTAGTTTGTTTATAGGTACCAAATCTGCTGGTACAATTCATCCAACTGGTGTGAATGACTGCTGCAGTTTTGCTGTTGAGTAGATTAGCCAGTCTCTCTGACTCTAAACGCTCTCTCCATCCCAACCCCTTTCCCCTGGGATTTGCCACCAGAGCAGTGTCTCCTCCTGTAAACTGAGGGCAAGTCTCAGGAGAACTCGGGAACTAGCATTGGAATCATCTGGGATCCAGGTATGCGGGTTATGACAGTGTGAATTTCTGACTGGGTCTATGAGTGGGTACATGAGTATCTGAGTGGGTCTCTGAGTGAGTGCATGAATCTCTGAGTGGGTCTGAGAGTGGATGTGTGAGCCTCTGAGTGGGTCTGTGAGTAGGTTTGCGAGCCTGTAGGTAGATCTGTGAGTGAGTGCATGACTCTCTGGGTGGATCTGTGAGTCAGCATGTGTGAGTGTCTGAGTGAGTCTGCGAATGAGTACATGAGTGTCTGAGGGGGTCTGAGAGTAGGTGCATGAGCCTTTGACTCAGTCTTTGAGTGGCTGGGTCACTGTCTGAGTGATTCTGTGATTGACTGTGTGAATCGCTGACTTTGTCTGGGAGTGGGTTCATTACTCTCTGACTAGATCTGTGAGTGAGTGCATGGGTGTCTGAGTGGGTCTGTGAGTGGGAGCATGAGTCTCTAAGTAGGTCTGTAAGTGAATGCATGAGTGTCTGAGTAGGTTTGGGAGCGCATGCATGATTCTGTGACTACGTCTCTAAGTGCTTGAGTGACTCTCTGAGTGGGCCTGAGAGTGGGTGCATGAGTCTGTGAGTAGGTCTGTGAGTGGGTACATGCATCTCTGAGTGGGTCTCTGAGTGGATGTGTGAGTGTCTGTGTGACTGTGAGTGCTTGCATTACTGTGTGAGTGAAGGTTTGAATATATATTTTTACATGCATTTCGGCGAGGTTTGCAACTCTTCCACGATGTTACACGGGGGCCACGTTGAGCACTGTGATGGGGTCACGACATGTCTGCATTGAAATAAAACAAATTTTGCATTCTAAAAACACATAACAAATCCATGACACACCCCTACAATACAGCCATGGGGTCAGGGTACTCCTACCCTGACCCCTTCTATCTTTTTTGTGTTTAGAACAATCATCTGGGACCAGCTCCCACCTCATAGAATGGCAGTCAAAACCTTTTTTTCCATATATTTCGGTGAGGTTTATGCCTCTGTCACAACGTTACATGGGGCCACACTGAGCACCACGCTGGGGTCACAACCCCTCCCACATGGAAAAATGAATTCGGGGATTTTAAACTCATAACAAATCCATTACACACCAATACAATACACCCATCAGGGTCACAGTACTCCTATACTGACCCCTTCCATGTTTTAAACTTCAAATACATCCCCGGGGACTGGCTCCCCTTCACAAAATGGCAGGCGCAACATTTGAGACAGCTTGTGGCTAGCCAATTACAGCACTCCTGCTTGAGGGAGGGTTCACGTAGCATCTATATACATATACAAATTTTAATTTTGGTTAATATCTTGAAAACTACTGAACGATTTACACCAATTCTCAAAAAGGCACTTCTTTCCTGAACCAACATCTACCATCCTGCCAAATTTGGTGTAATTCTGTTCAGCAGTTCAGGCTGTAGCCGTGTCTAAAGGTCCTATGGAAATTAACGTGGGCAATGCACGTTTTTTGACCTCCCATTTCTCTCGGACCTCGATGGACAGATCACCCCAAAACTTTCCATGCACAATGAGAATCACCAGTACGCTTTTTTTTTAATCGTCAACTGGAGCCAAATATTTAGGCAAGTCAAAAAATGCTTTTAACAATTTATTCCTACTGGTGATTGCCAGTAGGATATATATATATATGTATGTGTCATGGAAAGTGCAGTGGGGACTGAGAAATTGGGACATGAAATAAGCAGGCCTGGGCGGAGCTCACGGAGTTTCACTGCGAAATTCTGCGGAGTTACTGAAAAACTCTGCAAAATTCCGCAGAGTTCCGTGAGCGGGCAGAGTGTATAAGTAAAGTGCATGCATGGGAGAGCGAAGGTAGAAACAGTAAACACATGGGGGTGCACAGTAGGGAAGAAAGCGCACTCACCAGTCAGCCCCTTCTTGTTCAGTAGTACATCCCTGTAAGCTGCCTGCAGAGCCGCACCATTCTTACTGAGGTTACTTTACAGCAGTGTCTGCATTGCGGGTGCCTCGGTCCATTATCGGTACCTCACTGCTGGGTGTGACAATAAGTCTGTACAGCAGCAGACCTACAGGTGCCGTGGACGGACAAAATACCTCCCGCTCCATAAAGTGAACGCAAGAAAGAACTGCAGTGGCCTTTTTGGAATTGCAGAGATCCCTATAATAAGTGCAAGAAACATGCAGTTACAAATAATCTAAGTGGGGGCCCGAACCCAAGGCCGCACAGTGCATAAAAAATAGAATACGCATAGAGGTGCTTGGGAACACCTTTTTCTTTCTCCTGCTTCCCCGTCTCAGGAACAGGGATGTAAAACATAACCCATGCACTACCTTGACTCCCACTGACAGTTTGTCCGCGTTTCTTGTGTCACTGATTGACTGCCAGAATTCAAAAGCAGACTAGTGTTCAAAAATGGACAGCGTAATCCACTCTGAGCCTGCTGTGACTGGAAAGCAGGAGAAAGAAAAGTTGCTCCCAAGCGCCTCTATGCTGATTCTACTTTTATGCACTATGTGGGCTTGAGTTCCGTCGCCCGCTGGGATTGTAAATCTGCAGCCTATAGGACTAGGGCTGCACTCCATTCAAAGCATTTTTTCCAACTCAGCCCCCAGTCACTGCTGGTGGCAGCACACTGTGTGGCGCAAACTGATCCGTTCCGAGTCAGTAAGCCTTTACAACATTGCTCCTCAAACTGCCAGCAGGGAGCCTTGCATGCACAGTGGAGGGCCGGGCAGACTGCCACTGACACTTGTCCCCTTGTGGGAGGAGGAGACTAACACTGACCAGGCCAGACCTAGAAGCCCCATGTGGCCTGGTTCTATGCAGATGTGGAAGTAAGCTCAGCTATAGAAGGCAGGAGCGGAGGCTGCCTGGTCTCGGGGTCGACTCGAGACTGAAGCTGTGGGTTATAACGTGCATCTACCACCACATGAACATGCAGCAGAGAAAACTGGGGGCAAACAAAGCAAACAGAAGGAGATGATGGACGGAGTGCTGAAAATATTCAAACACTCACCCCCAGTCACAGATCTGGGTTGAATCCATCATCATTCTTTAGCTCACTTCGCCACCGAAGTTCAGACACAGCTATATGCAAATCAGTCTTGAACCTGTGCCTCATGGGAACAGTCCAGACCGAACTGCCAAGTGATGTCTTCCCTGGACCGGAAACAAGCATCCTGGGACCAGTTTCGGGGTAACACCCCTCATCAGCCATGCTAGCTTGAATCCAGTGGCAAAGTAAGCAAGGGACCCACGTCTGGGCATACCCTGCCAACTAAGGGCGAACAAAGCAAACACAAGGAGATGATGGACGGAGTGCTGAAACTATTCAAATACTCACCCCCAGTCAGAGATCTGGGTTGAATCCATCATCATTCTTTAGCTCTCTTCGCCACCCCAGTTCAGACACAGCTATATGCAAATCAGTCTTGACCCTGTGCCTCATGGGAAAAGTCCAGACCGAACTGCCAAGTCATGTCTTCCCTGGACCGGAAACAAGCATCCTGGGACCGGTTTGGGGTAACACCCCTCATCAGCCAGGCTAGCTTGAATCCAGTGGCAAAGTGAGCAAGGGACCCACGTCTGGGCATACCCTGCCAACTAAGGGTGAACAAAGCAAACACAAGGAGATGATGGACGGAGTGCTGAAACTGTTCAAACACTTACCCCCAGGCACAGAACTGGGTTGTATCCATCCTCATTCTTTAGCTCACTTCGCCACCCCAGTTCAGACACAGCATATGCAAATCAGTCTTGACCCTGTGCCTCATGGGAACAGTCCAGCCCCAACTGCCAAGCCATGTCTTCCCTGGACTGGAAACAAGCATCCTGGGACCGGTTTCGGGGTAACACCCCTCATTAGCCAGGCTAGCTTGAATCCAATGGCAAAGTGAGCAAGGGACCCATGTCTGGCCATACTCTGCCAACTAAGGGTGAAGAAAGCAAACACAAGGAGATGGTGGACGGAGTGCTGAAACTATTCAAACACTCACCCCCAGACACAGATCTGGGTTGAAGCCGTCATCATTCTTTAGCTCACTTCGCCACCCCAGTTAAGACACAGCTATATGCAAATCAGTCTTGACCCTGTGCCTCATGGGAACAGTCCAGCCCGAACTGCCAAGCCATGTCTTCCCTGGACCGGAAACAAGCATCCTGGGATCGGTTTCGGGGTAACACCCCTCATCAGCCAGGCTAGCTTGAATCCAGTGGCAGGGAGGACTTGGTCTGGCAGTTCGGGCTGGACTGTTCCCATTGGGCACAGGGTCAAGACTAATTTGCATATGGCTGGGTTCAAACTGGAATGGCATGGTGAGCAAAAAAATTATGAATTTAGGCCCAGATCTCTGTACTGGGGTGAATGTATGACATTGTTCTGCATTCTGTCCATCAATTGTTTTTGCATTTGTCACCCCAAGTGGGACAGGTATGCCCAGACGTGGGTCCCGTGCTCTCCATGCCACTGGAGTCAAGCTATCCTGGCTGATGAGGGGTGAAACCCTGAAACCGGTCCTAGGATGCTTGTTTCCAGTCCAGGGAGGACCTGGCCTGGCAGTTCGGGCTGGACTGTTCCCATTGGGCACAGGGTCAAAACTGATTTGCATATGGCTGTGTTCAAACTGAAATGGCATGGTGAGCAAAAAAACAATGGATTTAGGCCCAGGTCTCTGTACTGGGGTGAATGTATGACATTGTTCTGCATTCTGTCCATCAATTGTTGTTTTTGCATTTGTCACCCCGAGTGGGACAGGTATGCCCAGGCGTGGGTCCCATGCTCTCCATGCCACTGGAGTCAAGCTATCCTGGCTGATGAGGGGTAAAACCCCAAAACCTGTCCTAGTATGCTTGTTTCCAGTCCAGGGAGGACCTGGCCTGGCAGTTTGGGCTGGACTGTTCTCATTGGGCACAGGGTCAAGACTGATTTGCATAGGGCTGGGTTAAACTGGAACTGGCATGGTGAGCAAAACAATGATGGATTTAGGCCCATATCTCTGTACTGGGGTGAATGTATGACATTGTTCTGCATTCTGTCCATCAATTGTTGTTTTTGCAGAGAAAACTGGAGCACAGACATGCCTTCAGATTGTAAGTTTAGTTTTTGTAGAGTTTCAAGAAAGCCGCATGAACAGGGGTCATCAAGTTGTTTTCTCCCCGCATTTCTTTCTGTTTGATTACTCTGCTGCTGAATTGCGCACATATGCTGAGATGTGTCAGAAGGACCGCAGATATTTTTCTGTTTATCATCCTTTGGTGACACAGGTGAGAGCACCAATAAACTCCGCACCACCAGCGGAGCAGAGTTTTAGCCGAACTTCGTACTCAAAGTGGAGTGCAAAGTGGCAAAAACTCCACAAACTCCGCTGGCACAGCAGAGTTTGCCACCCACCCTTAGAAATAAGGGTGCATCTGTAATGTTAATTCCCATAGGATCTTTTAGCCACACATACAGCCCGAACCGTTGAACGGATTTATACCAAATTTGGCAGGGAGGTAGATGTTGGCTCAAGGAAGTGCATTTTGCTTATTTGGTGTAAATCCATTCAGCAGTAGTTGAGAAATTCAAGTTACAAATTATAGTGATATCTCTGGTTACAAAGTCTTCACGAAAAAAACAAGCTTGTGCAGGGAAATGCACTGCTCTGATTGGCTGCCAACACTTCAACCAGAAAGTGTTGGCAGCCATCTTGGGACTCAGAAAATAAAGAAAAGGGGGCAGGGTAGAATTATCCTGACCCCCTAGCCATAGTCTTGGGATCCCCCTGGGACTCTGCCATGGCATAAAAGCATTTTTTTTAAATTGCTGCAAAATCGCGATATTCATGAATTACTTGAATTTATTTTAAAAAAAAGCAAGTGCAGCTCCGGTGCTTACTCTTAAATAACCCCCGGGTATGCCAAGTGCATGGGGTATATGATAAATATAATAGGGGGTGCACCGGCGCCCCTCTTGGGCTTATCACAGCCTCAGGGAATACCATATCCCCGAAGCACTTTCCATTATGAATTTGAGTGGGACAAATGGGCCCACCAGCAGCCCCGGGGACCCCCACCTCCCTGGGGCCATTTCCAAATATATGACAGGGGCCTCGCAGACCCCACCTGCCCCGGGGACCCCCACCTCCCTGGGACACACTTTTTTAAAGTAATGCCATAGGGCCTCCCCCGCTGCCCCATAGAACGCCACATCCCCGGGGCACATACTTTATTTTAAAAAAACAATGTGGGACCACTACTTCCCTGTGTCACAAATACAATAATTAAGGGAGTCAGTTGCTGCCCCCCAGCTCCGGGGACCACCACCTCCCCAGGGCTACTTTAAATAAAGGATGGGGCTGTGCCCCCCTCCAGGAGCCCTACATGGCCCTGGGCACTGACACCCTCCAGGGCCAGCTCCAGCAATGTCCCATGGTGCCCACCCTAAGACATTGTGATTGCTATGGCTTGGCGGGAGAAGCCATAGCAAACTCTGGTCCATTTCGTGCAAGTGGGAGCAAAAATGCTTACTCTTGCACGAAGCAGAGCAGAAATGCTTTTGGACAGAGGGAGCTGCATGTTAGCAGCTCCCTCTGTCTAAAAGCAATGCTGACTCCCACAGGACACAGGAGCCAGCAGGGACTGCAGGGGCCTTCAGGCTCCCTCTGTGGTCCCCAACGAGGTAGCCATGCCCCAGGGGATGGGGTCCCCAAGGCGATATCGACCCCGAAAGAGAGGCCGCACAGACCCACCTCCCCACTGTAAACAAAAGCATGAAGACCTGGCCCGAGGGATGGGGTCCCCGGGGCAAAAATAGGCCTGAGGAGGGGGGCCATGTGGAATCAACCTGAGAGGGGGCCACACAGCCCCCCTCCTGTTTTTTATTAAAAAAATACAAAAAAGGATCAGGCCCTGGGGGATGGGGTCCCTGGGGTCCAAAATAGTCATAAAAAAGAAAGAAATAGCCAGCAACTAGCAGGAGGCCTGCCCCCTTTCTCCATGATGCAAAAGTGCCTCCTGGTGTGCGCCTGGTTGGGGGATGAAGTCCCCTTGGCTGCTGAGGGTCCTTAGAGGCCAACAAGACCTCCTGTTACCTCCAGTATGCCCCACACAGTGGGATTGCTGAGAGGTGCTCATAGGCCACTCCCCCTTTCTCTACCACTCTGCAAACACGCCTCTGGGCACACTGCTGGTGGGGTAAGAGGTCCCCTTGCCTCCTGAGGGCCTCGGGACTAAAGTGTACTTCATCCCCAAAGCAGTAGTGCTGAATTTCTCTGGATTTGTACGAGTGAAAAGTCAGCCTAACTATAAAGCTTTTTTTTTTCATTGACTACATATATACATATATATATGCATATATAGATAGATATAAATATAAATAAATATACATATATTTATATATATATATATTTTTTCCCACTGAAAAAAACCAAAGGTTACAGGGATGTTATAGTTAGGCTGTCATTTCACTCGTAAAAAACCATAGAAATTCAGCAGCTATAGTTAGATGAGCTAACTATAACTCATGCCCCCACAATGCACTGCTTATTACCTCACATATTACATCACTCATGACATGGTCAGTGACATCACTGATGACATCACTGATGACTGATGACATCTCATGACTATAACTGCAGAATTTCTCTGGTTTTGTACAAGTGAAATTCCAGCCTAACTATAACGTCCCTGTAACCTTTGTTTTTTTCAGTGAATTTCTAAGGTTTTTTAAATGGTAATTCCTAACTATAACGTTCCTGTAGCCGTTGGTTTTTTCAGTGAATTTCTAAGGTTTTTTTAAATTCTATTTCTTAATTGTAATGTCCATTTTTTTTAAAGTGAGCCTCTAAGATTTTCGTATTTTCTTTTTATAATTGGATATTGCATATTATGTTTCTATTATATTCCGCTCATTTTTTGGTTTGGTATTTGTTTATCATAAAGTAGATTAATAACTGGTTTTAATTTAAAGAATCTTTTGAGTCACCACAACATTGTCGCATTTACTGTGGAGAATCTGTGATCAGCAAATTCATTTAACATACTAAATAATATACTTAAAGACATTTTTTAAAATAAAGTTTAAGTCTAAACATTTTGTAAGATATTGTTTTAACTTTTGTTTCTGTGATCAATTTAGGAGTACACCACCTTTACAAAAAAAAATTATATTCGCTACTACTGACGTAGGTAGTCGCAAAGAGCACGTGGTTTGTACAAATTGTAAAACATATATATAGATACATTCTACAGTATATTTAACAGTAGAGCTTTATTAGTGTAGATTTCAAACTCATTCAACGACAACAACCACATAAAAAAAATGTAACTTAAAAAATTCATTCTCACTATTACAATACATACATTACTAACCACATCACTGCTTTAACAATATATTTGTACACATATATTTCTAGTAAGTTTTTTAGGAAACTACTTAAACCCTACTTCCTGTTTTTGTGATTACGCTGAGAGTCATGAAGACTCCGTTAACCACGACGATCATGCCTTTCTTAGGGAGTGCATCAGTGTATCAAAACTACTGTAACAAAATGCATGACTGCCTCCGTACATCTATGAGTGGATGCATCAGTGTCACAATGGGTCTGCGATTGGTTGCTTAAGTCTCTCACTCAACTGTGAGTAGATGCATCAGTGAATTTGTAAGTAAGTATAAGACTGTATGACTGGATCTGTGAGTGGATACATGAGTGTCTAAGTGGGTGAGTGAGTGGGTTCATGAGTGTCTGAGTAGATCTGTGAGTGAGTGCATGAGTCTCTCATTTCATCTATGTCTGTCAGTGTGAGTTTCTGAGTGGTTCTGTCAGTGGGTACGTGTTTCTCTGAGTGTGACTGTGAGTGAGTACATGAATCACTGAGTGTATAACTGACTGGGTGCATAAGTCTCTGAGTGGGTCTATGAGTGGCTGTATGAGTGACTATATAGGTGTGTGAGTGTCTGAGTAGGTCCATGAGTGGATGTACGAGTGTTTGAGTGGATCTGTGAGTGGGTGTATGAGTGTCTAAATGAGTCTGTGAGTGAGAGCATGAGTCTCTGAGTGGGTGAGTGAATGGGTACATGCATGAGTGTCTGAGTGGGTCTGTGACTGGGAGGACGAGTGTCTGTGTGTTGATGCATCAGCCTTGACTGGGTGAGTGAGTGGGTGCATGTTTCTCTGACTGAGTTTCGAGTGGGTGTGAGTTTCTGAGTATATGAGTGACTGAATGAGTCCATAGGTCTCTGAGAGGGTCTGCGACTAAGTTTGGAAGTGACTGCATGGGTGTGTGAGTGGGTGTATGAGTGTCTGAGTAGATTTGTAAGTGGGTATATGAGTGTTTCAGTGGATCTGTGAGAACATATATGAGTGCGTAAGTGGCTGCGTGAGTGTCTGAATGGGTCTGTACATGGGTATGTGAATCTCCAAGTGAGTCTGTAAGTGGGTGCATGAGTATCTGAGTAGGTCTTGGGGTGGGTGCATGAGTGTCCAGATGGGTCTGTGAGTGGCAGTAAGATTTTCTAAGTAGGTATGAGACTGTATGCATGAGCCTATGACTAAGTGTCTAATTGGGTGCATAAGTCTCTAAGGGGGTCTGTACATGGGTGCATCACTCTCCAATAAAGTCTGTAAGTGGGTGCATTAGTACCTGAATGGGTATGTGAATGAGTGCATGAGTATCTGAGTGGGTATGTGACTGGATGTATAAGTGTGTGAGTGGGTTTGTGAATGGGTGTATAAGTGTCTGAGTGAGTTAATGAGTGCATACATGAGTGTGTGACAGTGACCGGTGAGTGTGTACAAATACATATATATTTTTTAAATATATTTTCACTAATGGAGAATAGGCTGGGGGTTTTTTAAGTTATGTCAGGAAAGTGGCGCTCAAGCTATTGCGTATATATATAGACCTGTGGTGGTGCGGTGCTGCCAGGTCAGGGGAGTAAACCGATAACCCCTGGGGAGTGTGTGAATCACAGGATCCACAATTTTAGTGTGAGCATAGTCCTGGGCACACGCGGTGAGGGTATACGTAATAAAATGCAGTATTGATGCGTTGTATAAATGCAGTGGTCAACATCAGTATTGATCCAAAAAGATGTTTTTTATTTCAACAACAACTATGTTGAATAAAGTGAACCAGCCGACACATGTTTCGTCACTAGGAAAGGTCCCGTGACTCATCAGGGCTGGGGAGGATACAAAAAATACTATAAATGATAAGTAAAGGGAATACAAAATTAAATCAAAAAGTACCTAGTCCGCAGTAGACATGATATATACAGAAAGGGATCATCCAAAGTGACTACAAGGAACACGATAACTATGTGTGACCAATATGGTGTGTGGTGACATTCGTGAAAGTATCGCTGTCTAAAAACACATTGTGACTGATGTGAATGTGCCGCTCTCATGTGTCAAAGGAAACATGAGGTAAAGCGCGGGAAAGACAGTACATGGCGTGCTGCGGTGAGTGAGAAGTGCTAGTCTTAACGTGAAAAAGTACTGATAAGATAAAAAAGCGAAAGAGAGAAGGTCCTGTGGGTCAATGAAAGAAAAGGGAAAGGAAGCGGGTAAACTATCGTCTACACGGTGAAACTGATAAAGAAGTACTAAAGACAGATGGGGAGGGGGCACAGAGGGATGGTAGAAAGGAAAGGGCACAGAGATCGTGGTACATAGTGACAGAGAGGGAGGAGAACATGGTGTGATTTACCCGAAGACCGGTGAAAGAATCAACCTGAAGGGGTAATCAAGAAAGAACAGTATCTGGAGAAGAAATGCTGCGCTGGTGACGAAGATGGACCAGGGATAGGAACCGCTGGGGAAGAAAGTGTGAATGAGAAAATGTCTGTAGACGATGGCCAGGTGAGTGAAGGACAAAGATGGCACAGGTAAATCTTACCGGGTGATGCTACTCCATCACTGATATTGGGGAAGGTGCTTGGGCGGGTACGCCTCGGCGTTCGAAAAAGAAACTGTGGGAATGAAAGGGAAGAGCTAGAAGCTGCAAGGCAATGGGACCTGTTACAAAAAACGTACACCAACTAGAAGAAAAACTATCAAGACAACAGCTCACCCTGGTGCAACAGGAGAAGGCTGTCCCAAGTCCGGCTAGGTAGCTGAAGCAACGGGCCAAGAAACTGGAGAAGGTGCTAGGCGGGTACGCCACGGCGTTCGAAAAGAAACTGTGGGAATGAAAGGGAAGAGCTAGAGGCTGCACGGCAGTGGGACCTGTTACAAAATACGTACACCAACTTAAAGAAAAACTATCAAGATAACCGCTCACCCTGGTGCAACAGGAAGAGGCTGTCCAGATTCCGGCTAGGTAGCTGAAGCGACGGGCCGAGAGGCGCGGTATGAAAAAACTGCAAAGGGGATGAGGTAAAGAGGCGTCAGGGCATGAGTGAGGGCGGAATGGAAATGGAAGTGAAAGAAAAGAAAAGAGAAGAGAACTTACCCCGGGTACGGGAAACTAGGGCGTAATCAGGTATAGCGTTAGCTAGGTGGCGAGGAAGCCTGCCTGAAATAAGGAAAGGAAGAGGGCACTGTGGTATGATAAATTAGGGAAAATTTTGGAGAAAGAAGAATGGTCGGGGCTGTGGAGCAATTACCTTGTGACCAAGTCGAACAGCTGCAAGGGTACACTGGAGCCGAGATAAACAGAGTGGAAAGGAAACCGGAAAAGGGGAGCTATATACTGAAAAACAAAGAGAACTAGAGCGAGAGTCGATCGGGCGGTCGCCATGTTGGGAAACCCGGGGGAAGGTAGAATGGTAGTACGCATGTGCGTAGGATGAAACCGCTCTCAAAAGGGCACCCAAAACCTCGGAGAGAAAGCAGGTAGGTAGAGGCAGAGATCAGCAAGAGGTGACCGAAAGTACGTGACAGTCAATAGACATGCAACTTAACTGAAAGTCAACTATAAACGAATATTTCAATGGCAAATATAAACTACATAATAAATATAATAATGATAATAAAGGCGGTAGAAACATGTAAAGGGTACAGTGGAGTAAACTACTAAATAGAGTTTAGATATACTGCAAACGTATGGTGGATATACCCAATGAAAAACGATTACAATAGACAGAATTACGTGACACATGTTCATAGATGGATGTATATGTCAGGAATAATGGCACATAAATATAAGAATAAAGTGGAGAACAAACATGTAAATATCATCCAGATAGAAAGGAAAAGGATGTGTGTTATGTCATTAGTAGTTAAAACGTATTGAGGTTACAATCTGAATTTATAACATGGTGCTCATGCCCCCAACAAGATATGAGATTAGAAATAAATGGAACATCTCCATGGGCAGGTATGTGAATTGGGAGACACTGACACATGAGTACAATATGGGGAAAAGACATGCAGGTGTCATGAGTGGATGTATAAATCAGAAGAAAATGGCACATGGATGAGACATTACCTATGGTCAGAAATACGTGGCATGTCATCATGGGCAGGTGTATAAATCGGGAGACAATGACACATGAGTACAGAATGGGGAACAGGCATGCGGGTGTCATCAAGTTATATATAAAAAGGACAAGTATGATGATATTAGCGATTGGTACATGGTGCGGTTCCAAACTAGATTGTTATCATAATGTTCATGTTGCGGTTCCAAACTAGATTGATATCATAATGTTCATTCACCCAGGAAGTAATGTAGCTCATGGTCAGTGTTCAGTCCGAATTGCACTGTCCATAGGCGCATAATCCAGGTAGCTTCCAGGCGTCTGAGTTCTCAGTTGCCACCTCTCGCATTGGTGGCTGCAACGTCAAATCCGAAAAAGGAAATCCATTTTTTAGGGCCTTGGTTATGGAGTCAATCCATTGTGCTCCTTCCGTGCCCCAGATCCATTTGGGCTCTAGGACGCCCATGTACAGGTTCGCAAAAGAGGGTGAAAATGTTCCATTTATTTCTAATCTCATATCTTGTTGGGGGCATGAGCACCATGTTATAAATTCAGATTGTAACCTCAATACGTTTTAACTACTATTGTCATAACACACATCCTTTTCCTTTCTATCTGGATGATATTTACATGTTTGTTCTCCACTTTATTCTTATATTTATGTGCCATTATTCCTGACATATACATCCATCTATGAACATGTGTCACGTAATTCTGTCTATTGTAATCGTTTTTCATTGGGTATATCCACCATACGTTTGCAGTATATCTAAACTCTATTTAGTAGTTTACTCCACTGTACCCTTTACATGTTTCTACCGCCTTTATTATCATTATTATATTTATTATGTAGTTTATATTTGCCATTGAAATATTCGTTTATAGTTGACTTTCAGTTAAGTTGCATGTCTATTGACTGTCACGTACTTTCGGTCACCTCTTGCTGATCTCTGCCTCTACCTACCTGCTTTCTCTCCGAGGTTTTGGGTGCCCTTTTGAGAGCGGTTTCATCCTACGCACATGCGTACTACCATTCTACCTTCCCCCGGGTTTCCCAACATGGCGACCGCCCGATCGACTCTCGCTCTAGTTCTCTTTGTTTTTCAGTATATAGCTCCCCCTTTTCCGGTTTCCTTTCCACTCTGTTTATCTCGGCTCCAGTGTACCCTTGCAGCTGTTCGACTTGGTCACAAGGTAATTGCTCCGCAGCCCCGACCATTCTTCTTTCTCCAAAATTTTCCCTAATTTATCATACCACAGTGCCCTCTTCCTTTTCCTTGTTTTCAGACAGGCTTCTTCATCACCTAGCTAACGCTATACCTGATTACGCCCTAGTTTCCCGTACCCGGGGTAAGTTCTCTTCTCTTTTCTTTTCTTTCACTTCCATTTCCATTCTGCCCTCACTCATGCCCTGACGCCTCTTTACCTCGTCCCCTTTGCAGTTTTTTCATACCGCGCCTCTCGGCCCGTCGCTTCAGCTACCTAGCCGGAATCTGGACAGCCTCTTCCTGTTGCACCAGGGTGAGCGGTTATCTTGATAGTTTTTCTTTAAGTTGGTGTACGTATTTTGTAACAGGTCCCACTGCCGTGCAGCCTCTAGCTCTTCCCTTTCATTCCCACAGTTTCTTTTCGAATGCCATGGCGTACCCGCCTAGCACCTTCTCAAGTTTCTTGGCCCGTCACTTCAGCTACCTAGCCGGACTTGGGACAGCCTTCTCCTGTTGCACCAGGGTGAGCTGTTGTCTTGATAGTTTTTCTTCTAGTTGGTGTACGTTTTTTGTAACAGGTCCCTTTGCCCTGCAGCATCTAGCTCTTCCCTTTCGTTCCCACAGTTTCTTTTCGAACACCGAGGCGTACCCGCCCAAGCACCTTCCCCAATATCAGTGATGGAGTAGCATCACCCGGTAAGATTTACCTGTGCCATCTTTGTCCTTCACTCACCTGGCCATTGTCTACAGACATTTTCTCATTCACACTTTCTTCCCCAGAGGTTCCTATCCCTGGTCCATCTTCGTCACCAGCGCAGCATTTCTTCTCCAGATACTGTTCTTTCTCGATTACCCCTTCAGGTTGATTCTTTCACCGGTCTTCGGGTAAATCACACCATGTTCTCCTCCTCTCTGTCACTATGTACCACGATCTCTGTGCCCTTTCCTTTCTACCATCCCTCTGTGCCCCTCCCCATCTGTCTTTAGTACTTCTTTATCAGTTTCACCGTGTAGACGATAGTTTACCCGCTTCCTTTCCTTTTCTTTCATTGACCCACAGGACCTTCTCTCTTTCGCTTTTTATCTTATCAGTACTTTTTCACGTTAAGACTAGCACTTCTCACTCCCCGCAGCACGCCATGTACTGTCTTTCCCGCGCTTACCTCATGTTTCCTTTGACACATGAGAGCGGCACATTCACATCAGTCACAATGTGTTTTTAGACAGCGATACTTTCACGAATGTCAACACACACCATATTGGTCACACATAGTTATCGTGTCCCCTGTAGTCACTTTGGATGATCCCTTTCTGTATATATCATGTCTACTGCGGACTAGGTACTTTTTGATTTAATTTTGTATTCCCTTTACTTATCATTTATAGTATTTTTGTATCCTCCCCAGCCCTGATGAGTCACGGGACCTTTCCTAGTGACGAAACATGTGTCGGCTGGTTCACTTTATTCAACATAGTTGTTGTTGAAATAAAAAACATCTTTTTGGATCAATACTGATGTTGACCACTGCATTTATACAACGCATCAATATTGCATTTTATTAAGTATATTTTCACTAATGTTCACAATGCTACCCCGCTATTTGGGGTGTCCCCGCGATGGTACAAAAAATCAATTTTGGACACATAACTTGTGTCACTAACACACCCATTTCTTAAACATGAGGTCAGAGAAACTCCACCCTGACCCCAAATATTAGCTTTCCCAAAATTTTTCAGCCCTGGGAACCGTTCTGGCACAATAAAATGACAGCCACAACTTTCTGTTCAGGTTGCGTCCAGCCAATCACAGCATTCCCGATGGCATGCACATCCATGATTAATTGCAAAACCACCACAAAATATCTTCTGCCAGAGATATATCTATAATGTTTGCCTTAAATTTTCACAGAAACTTCTGGACAGATTTACACCAAATAACAAAAGGCACAAAATGCGTAACAACATCTATCTTTCTGCCAAATTTGGTGTCATTCTGTCCAGCGGTTCGGGCTGTAGGTTCAACAATGCGTTCCATGGGAATTAACATTGCAAACTCATCCTTTTTTCGTGCCCCTATTTCCCAGTCCCCACTGCACGGATCACCCCCAAACTTTATATGACACACAAAATCTACTTTGAAACTTTTTGGGAAACATTTCATGAAGATTGATCAAACGACGCCATATAAATATATGAGAGAAATGCATTTTTGGACTGTGCTATGACGGCGGCCCACATGGGCAATACAAGGACTACTAATCCCAGAATTCCAGGCACTAGCCATATTTGCTCACCTGAGTGTGATGAAAGTATTTAAAGGGGATGCACTTAGTAGCAATGTCGCCATCTTTCACGCAGTATGCCTTTGACATAGGCGCAACGCCCGAAACGCGTCAGCTTGATATTGCTGAGGTATGTGATCCATTGAAGTTCTTCTCTGCAAATAAACCTGTCTGCTGGTGCTCTTCGCCTGGGGGAAACCTCTCTTTCTTGCATTAATACGGCTGGCCCAGCCGTGAAGAGGCACCACCGCAAAAAATCAGCGGGTCTGCGGCATGCTTATTGGGGCTGCTTTGTGTGGAGCAACAGGACTCACTGCTATGGAGAATCACTTTCTTTTGGGTCACATCAGCAGAGAAATGAATTTTTGGACTGTGCTATAACGGCGGCCCACATGGGCAATACAAGGACTACTAATCCCAGAATTCCAGGCACTAGCCATTTTTGCTCACCTGAGTGTGCTGAAAGTATTTAAAGGGATGTACTTAGTAGCAATGTTGCCATCTTTCACGCAGTTTTTTCTCTGGTTTTGTGCAAGTGAAATGTCACTCTAACTATAACGTCCCTGTAACCTTTGGTTTTTTCTATGAATTTCCAAAGTTTTCAAAATGCAAATTCCTCCCTGAAACCTCTGTTTTTTCAGTGAATTTCTAAGGATTTTTAAATGCTAATTACTAACTATAATGCCCCTGAAACTTCCATTTTTTCAGTGAATTTCTAAGGATTTTCAAAAAGTAATTTCTAACTATAACGTCCCCTGAAACCTGTGTTTTTTTCAGTGAATTTCCAAGTTTTTTTAAATGCTAATTTATAACTATAACGTCCCTGAAACGTGTGTTTTTTCCAGTAAATTTCAAAGGTTTTTTAAATGCTAATTTCTAACTATGCCTACGTAGGTAAGACGTGAAGAAAGAGGAAAAAAGTAACAGAAAGAAGCAAGAGAAGTGCAGAAAGAGGCAAGAGAGGAACAGAAAGGAGAAGGAAGGTGCATAAAGGGGCAAGAGAAGTACAGAAAGGGGCAAGAGAGGTGCTGAAAGAGGAAAAAAGGTACAAAAAGAGGCAAAAGAGGTGCAGAAAGAGGCAAGAGAAGGACGGAAAGAAGCAACAGAGTTGCAGAAAGAGGCAAGAGAAGTGCAGAAAGAGGCAAGAGAGGTACAGAAACAAGCAACAGAGGTGCAGAAAGAGGCACGAGTACTACAGAAAGAGGCAAGAGAGGTGCAGAAAAAGTGAACAGGTGTAAAGAAAGAGGCATTAGAGGTGCAGAAAGAGGGAAGAGGGGTGCAAAAAGAGGCAAGAGGGGTACAGAAAGAAGCAAGAGTGGTGCAGAAAGAAACAAGAGAAGAATATAAAGAACCAACAGAGGTGCAGAAAGAGGTGAGAGTAGTGCAGAAAGAGGCAAGAGAAGTGCAGAAAGAAGCAACAGAGGTGCAGAAAGAGGCAAGAGAAGTCCATAAAGAGACAAGAGAGGTGCAGAAACAGGCAGGAGAAGTGCAGAAAGAGGCAAGAGAAGTGCAGAAAGAAGCAACAGAGGTGTAGAAAGAGGCAAGAAAAGAGCAGAAAGAGGCAATAGAGGTGCTGAAAGAAGCAAGAGAAGTGCCGAAAGAGGCAAGTAAGGTTTAAAAACAGGCAAGAGAGGTGCAGAAAGAGGAAAAAAGGTGCAAAAATAGGCAAAAGAGGTGCAGAAAGAGGCAAGAGAAGTACGGAATGAAGCAAAAGAGTTGCAGAAAGAGGCAAGAGAAGTGCAGAAAGTGGCAAGAGAGGTACAGAAAGAAGCAATAGAGGTACAGAAAGAGGCAAGAGTACTACAGAAAAAGGTAAGAGAGGTGCAGAAAGAGGGAACAGGGGTGAAGAAAGAGGAATTAGAGGTGCAGAAAGAGGGAAGAGGGGTGCAAAAAGAGGCAAGAGGGGTACAGAAAGAAGCAAGAGAGGTGCAGAAAGAAGCAAGAGAAGAACAGAAAGAAGCAACAGAGGTGCATAAAGAGGCAAGAGAAGTCCATAAAGAGACAAGAGAGGTGCAGAAACAGGCAAGAGAAGTGCAGACAGAGGCAAGAGAAGTGCAGAAAGAGGCAATAGAGGTGCTGAAAGAAGCAAGAGAAGTGCAGAAAGAGGCAAGTAAGGTGCAGAAAGAGGCAAGAGAGGTGCAGAAAGAGGCAAGAGAGGTGCAGAAACAGGGAAGAGAGGTGCAGAAAGAGGAAGAAAGGTGCAGAAAGAGGCAAGAGAGGTGCAGAAAGAAGCAAGAGAAGTGCAGAAAGAAGCAAGAGAAGTGCAGAAAGAAGCAACAGAGTTGTAGAAAGAGGCAAGAGAAGTGCAGAAAGAGGCAAGCGAGGTGCAGAAAGTGGTTAGAGAAATGCAGAAAGAGGGAACAGGGGTGCAGAAAGAGGCAAGAGAACTGCAGAAAGAGGCAAGAGATGTGCAGAAACAGGCAAGAGAGGTACAGAAAGAAGCAATAGAGGTGCAGAATGAGGCAAGAGAAGTGCAGAAAGAAGCAACAGAGGTGTAGAAAGAGGCAAGAGAACTGCAGAAATAGGCAAGAGATGTGCAGAAACAGGCAAGAGAGGTGCAGAAAGAGGCAAGAGAGGTGAATGTAGGAGAGTAGGATCTGCTTCACATGGGTACCCCCACTTTTTGCTGATGCTTCACTGTTTTTCGACCTTAGTCTGGCTGGGGCCCTGCTAATCAGAACCCCAGCCTAGCTGCTTCCTCTTTAAAATAGTTTCCATGTGCCTTAGGCACATCTCTGATTGGAATCTGGAGTGCCCTTATAAGTCCCTAGTATATGGTATACTATGTACCCAGGGCATAGATACCTCAGAGGCCTACCAGGGGCTGCAGCATGTATTGTGCCACCCCTGGAAGGCCATCCAAAATGACAACACAGGTCTGCTACTGCAGCCTGGGTAAGGTGGTGCATGCACCCCTTACTGTGATATAGGCTACCTATATCACTACATACATACACACATATAAACCTATAAGTCACTCCTATGGCAGGCCTTATCAATCCTGAAGGCAGAGTGCGTGGTTCCTATGTGAGAGGGTGCCCCTGCATGAGCTGGGCCCCTCTGCAGCGTTCGGAGACCCTTCTCTGATGCTGTTTGTAGTGCAGCCCGACCATATACTCTTAAGCGCATTATAACCTCGCGTTAAATGCTAACTTTGGGATGGCTGCACAGAAACATGTCGTGTTTGGTGTCAAACATCTTGGAATACTACCCCCCCACCAGTTCTGGTGGCGGGGGTAGCATTCCACCCTTCTAGAGGGAGAGACATGTACACACCGGTATACCCGGTACTGACTTTCTAGAGCCCTGGCATCACAAAATGGATGCCGCTGCCACAGACACGAGTCTGGCCTCCTGCTGCTGACCGAAACTCCGGCAGGGGAGGCCTGGACAATAGGTTTCCTGTCCCAGGGAGGTGTAACCACCTCCCCAGACAGGATAATGTGTATTGGGGCTGGGCGGGAGCACTCTCTGGTGCTTTGAAGTCCTGCACTGGGGGCACATTTGGTGTCCCTGTGCATACCCCAGTTCAAACCGGCTCAGGGGCTTCCAGCCCCTGCTCTGGCGCAAAACTGGACAAAGGGAAAGGGGTGTAACCACCCCTCTGCCCTGACCCTCCCATAGGTGGGGCCACAGAGTATGTCCAACCCCCTACCTTAGTATAAGTATGGGACCCCAGTCCTTAGGACTTTAGATTAACCTGGACGAAACTCTGACACAGAATCCTGGACCTTCGACACTCTACTTCAAGATTAGAGGACTGAAGAATCTCCCTTGGGGTCAAGGAGTGACTCCCCTGCTTGGCAGGCACCAAAGAAGCAATTGTCCGGTCTGCATCGCTGAAGCTCCTGCTGGACGCCGAAGTCTTTGCATCACCAGAGGTGGATTTCCAGACTTCTCCGAGGATGCCCTGACTCCCCAGCAAAGCTGAGGCCCGTAGCTGTCGTGGGTAACGTGGAACCGTGACCCCTGGACACCGATTGTATTTGCAAGTGCATCCTCTTCTGGGTCTCCCACGAAGTCGTGCTTTGGGCTCCAAATAGCCCCAGCCTCCAGCACCAACTGCACCGAAGATCACTGGCCTCCACTCCACGAGTGTCCTGTGAGCCAGCTCCACGTGCATCGACTCAAGGCTCCTTTGTGGTTGCTAGTCCATTGGCTAGTAGGCCCTCTCAAAGGCCAATCTTCTTCTGCTTGGGCTCGCTGGTTGCTCCAGGCGTGCCCTGACTTACCTTCGCTGGGTGAGTCCCACAGACCTTGTTGGTCTGCAACATCATCCTTCTTCCATTTCCACGAGACTTGCCGTTGCCAAGGCTTGTTGGGTCCAATCCGGTCACCGACACCCCTGCAATTGACAGACGTCGTGGGACAGATAGAATCCAGCTCCTGGTTGTCATCAACGCCTCCTGGACCTTGTGGCTGAAGAGTCAAGACAACCGTCAACCTACCTGAAGCACTCGACATCGGTGGGCATCTGCTCATCGCCTTCCTGGTCACTGGCTAGTGACCCAGACTCTGTCCCCTCTGCTTTCAGGTTCTTCAGATCTTCGATCCACCTTTGGATCCACCCGAACACTTTCGACTTGGCCGCCAGCAGCACTTTGCAGCAGATCGCCATTGAAAGCGACGACGAAACCCGACCCCGAAAGACACCTATGCACCCGGCACCCCTGGGTGAGGTAACTCGAGTACTCCGGTGCTCTCGTGGGTATTGACTCTAGAACAGCCTAGTTCTCAAAGGGTTTGCTCCAAGTCCTCCTCTATGTGTCCCTTTTCTTTTAAATTCAAATCGCGACTTTCCCCATAGAAGTTAACGGCGATTTGCGGCTGTGTTCATACACTGCACGCGTCCCCCGTGGGTCCCCTGTGTCACTACCTTGGGTGGTTCCTTGTGGTCCAAGCACTTATACAGGCTCTAGGCCCTGTATTTAGCTCAGTCGTGGTTCTTATACCACTTTATTGGTATATGGTTTGGTACGCCCTAGGGCTCAAACGTGTATTTGTGCTATTACTGTAGATAACTAACTTATAATTTATGTACTTCGAACTCTAGCCTCATAAAGAAACTAGAGGGGTGTGTTTAGCAATAAATACATATATTTTGAATATATACCTGGTGTGGTCCTCTTTCATTTGGTCACTCAAGAGATTATAGACTGGTAAAACAAGCTGCTTTACATTCCTTCAAGACTTAGCCTGAAGGCTGCTCTCCATAGCTACCACTAGGATAGCTTTCAATAAAGGTTGTCTTTAACCTATCTCCAATAAGGGGTTGTTTGGACTGGTGCAAGGTGCCCACTATATATAGTGGACAGCATATGCCAGGCCAACTTCTCACATTGGTGTGCAGCGTGTGGGATTCCAGCTTGCTATTGTTTTACCAGATAATCTCAATTGAATTGATCAACTGAAAACCACTAAGGGTACCTAAGGTACATATAAATCAAGCTTAGTAATACAGTAAGTTCTACTGAACTTAGAGTTGTGTGTTAAGGGATAGCACACCCTTTCTACAACTCAAGAGAGTTTAGAAGGCCACACTAGAGTAGGTAGTGCATACACCACACCTCACTTGTAATGTCTTCAAAGCCAGGACCCAGTGAGTCCTCACCAGAAGCCAGTGGGCTTCTTCCCTCCAAGTATGATAAACTCCCATTCTTGGAATTGAGAGCATTATGCAATACCAGGAAGTTGAAGGCAGGCAAAAGTGCCAGCACCCAACACCTCAGGGAGGTGTTACTAGCTGATGATCTCAGCAGGCCCCTAGGGTCTGAAGGGGTAGGCAGAGAGGGTGGGGCAGAAGATGAGGAAGGGGCCAGGGTGAAGAAACCCAGCCCCCCTCTGAAACTGGCCAGGAAGGTGAAAATGACCTTGTCCTGGAAAACCCAATTCCTCCTGTGGAGGAGGAGGAGGGGGATCAGAATGACCTCCCTTTGTCCCCCAGGAAGAGTACTGAGTGTGCCCAGAAGGTCTAGATCTCCTTCTCAGGAGTCTAACCACTCTGACACCTCAATAGGGACCTCTGTCTCCTCTCATAGGAGGGAATCCTCTCATGAAAGGAGAAAGAGATTGCTGCAGTATGAACAAGCCCAGCTTGAGCTCAGAAAACAGCAATTGGCTATAGACAGGGAGTCCCTAGATCTCTATGAGAGAGACAAAAGATGGGACTAGAGTCCCATGGTGGCAGCAATTTCCCAAGAGATAGGAAAAGGTCTTATGACCATAGAAACCTGAGCAAGATTGTCCCTCCCTAACAGAGTGGGGATGACATCCACAAATGGATAACTGCTCTAGAGAGGGCCTGTAAAGTACAGAGGGTCCCTCAGGAGCAGTGGGCAGCAATCTTGTGGCTCTCCTTTGCAGACAAAGGTAGAGATAAGCTCCTCACTGTTAGAGAGGAGGATGCTGATAATTACAAAGTCTTGAAGAGTGCTCTAATTGATGGGTTTGGCCTAACCACTGAACAATACAGGTTAAAGTTCAGGGATACCCAAAAGGCACAGACTCAAGACTGGGTGGACTATGTTGATTGTTCTGCCAAGGCTCTGGAAGGTTGGTTATTGGGCAGTAAGGTATGTGACTTCACAGGATTATACAATCTTATCATGAGGGAGCAGATCCTTAACAATTGTCAAAATCAGCTGTTGCATCAGCACCTGGTGGACTCTGATCTGACCTCTCCCCAAGAATTGGGAAAGAAGGCAGACAAATGGGTCAGAACCAGGGTGAGGCAGAAGGTACAGAACCAAGGTGGTGACCCTAAGAAGCAAGATTCGAAAAACTCTGATAAGGGTGGGGAGAAGGGTAAAGACCAAAAGACTTCACAAGGCCCCCAAAAATCTTCTTCAGGTGGGGATTCGCAGTCTAACAAATGAAAGGCCAAAAGAAACCATGGTGCAAGGTCTGTAAGCAAAAGACCCACTGGACCAGTGATTGCACCAAGTCCAAAGACTCTACTCCAGCCCCCACCAATGCCCCTAAGGCACCTGCTCCCCCTAGTGCAGTTACAGTTGGTGGTGGGACTACACAAGCCAAGGGTTTAGTAGGGTTGACCCTGGGTAAGGAGATGAGCTCTGACCTAGTCAGAGAACTCACTCAGGCTGTCCTAGTCTGTGATGGAGGCATGGATATGACCTCCTCTGTGAGTCCCAGTAATCTGGGCAAGTACAGGCAACAGCCCTTAATCAATGGAAAAGAGTAAGCCTTGCGTAGTTCGCGAAGTAGTGCTACGCGAAGCTACGCAAAGTGCAGTTCGCACTACGCGATCTATGCGTAGCACTACGCGAACTGCGTAGTGCACTGTTCGCAATGATTGCACAGTGTCGGATGCTTGTCCGCACTGTGCAATCATTGAAAACGGCATCTTGCACAGTGCGAGCTGTCCTTACTGCCGCTCGAGTAGATTTGTACTCGAGCGGCAGCTTTCTCAACGCGGACTGGTAGTTTCTCATCGCGAGCGGTCGCGAGCATACGCGACCACTCGCAATGAGAAACCTGACCTCCCCGCGTTGAGAATCTCGCCGGAGGTTTATTTTCCACGCTCGCGATCGGCAACTTGATGTTGCTGATCGCGAACGAGGAAAAAGTCTTGCCGGGATGTCATTTTGCTTGCTCGCGGTCGCCAACTTGATGTTGAGGACCGCGAGCAAGCAAAATGACCGCTGCACTACGCTACGCTACGCGTGTTTGCACTGTGCTACGTGCAATTCGCGTTGTGCGAAGTAGCGCAAACTTCGCAAACTACGCGAGCGTAGCGTAGTGCTTTGCCCAGGGTTAGAAAAGAGGCTTTGGCATTTAGGGACACAGGGGCTCAACATGGTGACACAAGACCTTGTGAATCCTGGGCAGATTATACTTGGTGAAATGTACCAAGTGACCAATGCTAGCAACGTCAGAACAGACCATACTCTGGCAGTTGTTAACTTCTCCTGGGGAGGGGTAACTGGCCTTAAGAAGGTTGTGGTAAGTGCAGACCTACCCGTTGAATGCTTGCTTGGCAATGACTTAGAAACTTCAGCTTGGGCAGAAGTGGAGCTCAGGACCCATGCAGAAATGCTGGGCATCCCTGCAGATGTGTTTGCTGTGACCAGGTCACAAGCCAAAATGTCTAACACTGAACAGGCCTTGGATTCTGGAATAATGGACCAAGTGCCCTCCAAGAAGAGGAGTAGTAGGGTAAAGGCAGTGCCTTCCCACTTGGCTCAGAAGGAAGATCAGTCTCTTGAGGGGGATGATCTCAGTCCTGAGGAAGGAACTGTCCCAGAGGAGCTTGAACCTGACCAGGTTGAGTTCTTGGGGACAGGGGCCCTTCCAGGGCAGATCTGAGCCAGAAGCAGCAGAGCTGCCCCTCTCTTGAACCCCTCAGACAGCAAGCTGCTGCTGAGGCTGCTGGGAAAGCTAGTGGTCCCCATACAGTGTATTGGGATGATGGACTCTTGTACTCAGAGTGTAGAGACCCCAAGCCTGGTGCCACCAGGAGGTTGGTTATACCTCTGAAGTTCAGGGGCTTCCTATTGACCCTAGCCCATGACATTCCCTTAGCAGGTCACCTGGGCCAGAACAAGACTTGGGACAGAATTGTCCCTCACTTTCACTGGCCCCACATGTCTGAAGACACCAAGGAGTTTTGTCGCTCCTGTGTAACCTGCCAGGCCAGTGGCAAGGCAGGTGGCACTACAAAGGCCCCCTGATACCACTACCTGTGGTGGGGGTTCCCTTTGAAAGGGTGGGGATTGACATTGTTGGTCCCATGGATCCCCAAACAGCATCTGGGCACAGGTTTATCCTGGTGGTAGTGGATCATGCCACCAGGTACCCAGAGGCTATTCCCCTTAGGACCACTACAGCACCTGTGGTGGCAAGAGCCCTCCTGGGAATTTTCTCAAGAGTGGGCTTTCCTAAGGAGGTTGTATCAGACAGGGGTGCTAACTTTATGTCTGGATACTTAAAAGCAATGTGGAAGGAGTGTGGAGTGACTTACAAGTTCACCACACCCTATCACCCACAATGCAACGGTTTAGTTGAGAGATTCAACAAAACCTTGAAGGGCATGATTAAGGGGCTCCCAGAAAAGCTTAGGCGAAGATGGGACATACTCTTGCCCTGCCTTTTATTTGCATACAGGGAGGTGCCTCAAAAGGGGTTGGCTACAGCCCTTTTGAACTTTTGTTTGGTCACCCTGTCAGGGGTCCATTGTGCTTGGTGAAGGAAGGATGGGAGTTACCTCTCAAGCCCCCAAAGCAAGACATAGTGGACTATGTACTTGGTCTCCGCTCCCGGATGGCTGAGTATATGAAAAAGGCAACTAAAAACCTTGAGGCTAGCCAGGAACTTCAAAAAGCCTGGCATGACCAAAGGCTGTACTGACTGTTTACCAGCCAGGACAGAAGGTGTGGGTGTTGGAGCCAGTGGCCCCAGCAGCTCTCCAAGACAAAATGGAGTGGACCCCATACCATTGTTGAACAGAAGGGTGAGGTTACCTATTTGGTGGACCTAGGAACACCCAGGAGTCCCCACAGGGTTCTCCATGTCAACAGGTTAAAACCATATGTGGATAGGGCAGACATGGGCTTGCTCATGGCTACTGATGAGGGACAGGAGGAAGAGAGTGACCCACTCCCTGACCTGCTCTCACAGAACCCTGATGATGGGTCAGTGGATGGTGTAGCCTTGGCAGGCAGCCTCACTACCCAGCAGCAGACTGATTGCAGACAGGTGCTCAATCAGTTCAGACACATATTCTCACTGACACCCAGTCAGACTACCTGGTGCACTCATGAAGTGGACACTGGGGACAGTCTGCCTATTAAAAATAAGATTTATAGGCAACCTGACCATGTCAGGGACTGTATCAGGACAGAAGTCCAGAAGATGTTGGATTTGGGAGGTATTGAACCCTCAGATAGCCATTGGGCTAGTCCAGTGGTCCTTGTGCCAAAACCTCACACCAATGGTGGGAAAAGAGAGATGAGGTTTTGTGTGGACTACAGGGGTCTCAATGCAGTCACTAGGACTGATGCCCATCCAATACCAAGGGCAGATGAGCTAATAGACACTTTGGCCTCAGCCAAGTATCTAAGCACATTTGACCTGACAGCTGGCTACTGGCAGATCAGACTAGCTGATGATGCAAAGCCAAAGACAGCATTCTCAACCCCTAGTGGGCATTATCAATTTGTGGTGATGCCCTTTGGTCTGAAGAAAGCACCTGCCACTTTTCAGAGGTTGGTGAATACAGTCCTTACAGGTCTGGAAGCCTATAGTGCAGCATATCTAGATGATATTGCTGTCTTTAGCTCCACCTGGGAGGATCACCTGGTCCACCTCAGAAATGTTTTGCAGGCCCTGCAGAAAGCAGGCCTGACTATCAAGGCCACAAAGTGCCAGATAGGGCAGAGTCAGGTTGTGTACCTGGGCCACCTTGTGGGTGGAGGACAGGTTCAACCACTGCAGAGCAAGATCCAGACCATCATGGACTGGACTGCTCCAACTACCCAGACTCAGGTGAGAGCCTTCTTAGGCCTGACTGGGTACTATAGGAGATTTGTCAAGGGGTATGGATCAATAGTGACACCCCTGAATGACTTAACTTCCAAGAAAATGCCCAAAAAGGTTCAGTGGACAGTTAGCTGTCAAATGGCATTTGATGACCTAAAGCAGGCCATGTGCACTGCTCCCATTCTACAGAGTCCTGATTACTCCAAGAAGTTCATTGTACAAACAGATGCATCTGAATTGGGGGTAGGGGCTGTACTGTCACAATTGAATGATGAAGGTCAGGATCAGCCAGTAGCTTTTATTAGCAGAAGGCTGACCCCTAGAGAGAAACGTTGGTCAGCCATTGAGAGAGATGCCTTTGCTGTGGTCTGGGCTCTGAAGACGTTGAGGCCATACTTGTTTGGTACTCACTTCCTTGTTCAAACAGACCATAAGCCCCTCTTATGGCTAAAACAAATGAAGGGTGAAAACCCCAAACTGCTTAGGTGGTCCATTTCCCTACAGGGGATGGACTTCACAGTGGAACATAGACCTGGGAGTAACCATGCCAATGCAGATGGACTCTCTAGGTACTTCCACTTAGAACATGAAGACTTAACTGGGCAAGGTTAGTTTAATGTCCCTACGTTTGGTGGGGGTTGTGTAGGAGAGTAGGATCTGCTTCACATGGGTACCCCCACTTTTTGCTGATGCTTCACTGTTTTTCGACCTTAGTCTGGCTGGGGCCCTGCTAATCAGAACCCCAGCCTAGCTGCTTCCTCTTTAAAATGGTTTCCATGTGCCTTAGGCACATCTCTGATTGGAATCTAGAGTGCCCTTATAAGTCCCTAGTATATGGTATACTATGTACCAAGGGCATAGGTACCTCAGAGGCCTACCAGGGGCTGCAGCATGTATTGTGCCACCCCTGGAAGGCCATCCAAAATAACACCACAGGTCTGCTACTGCAGCCTGGGTAAGGTGGTGCATGCACCTCTTACTGTGATATAGGCTACCTATATCACTACATACATACACACATATAAACCTATAAGTCACTCCTATGGCAGGCCTTATCAATCCTGAAGGCAGAGTGCGTGGTTCCTATGTGAGAGGGTGCCCCTGCATGAGCTGGGCCCCTCTGCAGTGTTCGGAGACCCTTCTCTGATGCTGTTTGTAGTGCAGTCCGACCATATACTCTTAAGCGCATTATAACCTCGCGTTAAATGGTAACTTTGGGATGGCTGCACGGAAACATGTCGCGTTTGGTATCAAACATCTTGGAATACTACCCCCCCCGCCAGTTCTGGCGGCGGGGGTAGCATTCCACCCTTCTAGAGGGAGAGACATGTACACACCGGTATAACCGGTACTGACTTTCCAGAGCCCTGGCATCACAAAATGGATGCCGCTGCCACAGACACGAGTCTGGCCTCCTGCTGCTGACCGAAACTCCGGCCGGGGAGGCCTGGACAATAGGTTTCCTGTCCCAGGGAGGTGTAACCACCTCCCCAGACAGGATAGTGTGTATTGGGGCTGGGCGGGAGCACTCTCTGGTGCTTTGAAGTCCTGCACTGGGGGCACATTTGGTGTCCCTGTGCATACCCCAGTTCAAACCGGCTCAGGGGCTTCCAGCCCCTGCTCTGGCGTGAAACTGGACAAAGGGAAAGGGGTGTAACCACCCCTCTGCCCTGACCCTCCCATAGGTGGGGCCACAGAGTATGTCCAACCCCCTACCTTAGTATAAGTATGGGACCCCAGTCCTTAGGACTTTATATTAACCTGGACGAAACTCTGACACAGAATCCTGGACCTTCGATGCTCTACTTCAAGACTGAAGAATCTCCCTTGGGGTCAAGGAGTGACTCCCCTGCTTGGCAGGCACCAAAGAAGCAATTGTCCGGTCTGCATCGCTGAAGCTCCCGCCGGACGCCAAAGTCTTTGCATCACCAGAGGTGGATTTCCAGACTTCCCTGAGGCTGCCCTGAGTCCTCAGCAAAGCTGAGGCCTGTAGCTGTCGTGGGTAACGTGGAACCGTGACCCCTGGACACCAATCACATTTGCAAGTGCATCCTCTTCTGGGTCTCCCACGAAGTCGTGCTTTGGGCTCCGAGTATCCCCAGCCTCCAGCACCAACTGCACTGAAAATCACTGGCCTCCACTCCACGAGTGTCCTGTGAGCCAGCTCCACGTGCGTCGACTTGAGGCTCCTTCGCGGTCGCTAGTCTGAAGGCCAATCTTCTTCTGCTTGGGCTCCCTGGTTGCTCCAGGCGTGCCCTGACTTACCTTCGCTGGGTGAGTCCCACAGACCTTGCTGGTCTGCAACATCGTCCTTCTTCTATTTCCACGAGACTTGCCGGTGCCAAGGCTTGTTGGGTCCAATCCGGTCGCCGAAACCCCTGCAATCGACAGACGTCGTGGGACAGCTCGAATACAGCTTCTGGTCATCGTCGACGCCTCCTGGACCTCGTGGCTGAAGAGTCAAGATGACCGTCAACCTACCTGAAGCACTCGACATCGGTGGGCATCTGCTCATCGCCTTCCTGGTCACTGGCTAGTGATCCAGACTCTGTCCCCTCTGCTTTCAGGTTCTTCAGATCTTCGATCCACCTTTGGATCCACCCGAACACTTTCGACTTGGCCGCCAGCAGCACTTTGCAGCAGATCGCCATTGAAAGCGACGACGAAACCTGACCCCGAAAGACACCTATGCACCCGGCTCCCCTGGGTGAGGTAACTCGAGTACTCCGGTGCTCCCGTGGGTATTGACACTAGAACAGCCTAGTTCTCAAAGGGTTTGCTCCAAGTCCTCCTCTAAGTGTCCCTTTTCTTTTAAATTCAAATCGCGACTTTCCCCATAGAAGTTAACGGCGATTCGCGGCTGTGTTCATACACTGCACGCGTCCCCGTGGGTCCCCTGTGTCACTACCTTGGGTGGTTCCTTGTGGTCCAAGCACTTCTACAGGCTCTAGGCCCTGTGTCTAGCTCAGTCGTGGTTCTTATACCACTTTATTGGTATATGGTTTGGTACGCCCCTAGGGCTCAAACGTGTATTTGTGCTATTACTGTAGATAACTAACTTATAATTTATGTACTTCGAACTCTAGCCTCATAAAGAGACTAGAGGGGTGTGTTTAGCAATAAATACATATATTTTGAATATATACCTGGTGTGGTCCTCTTTCATTTGGTCACTCAAGAGATTATAGACTGGTAAAACAAGCTGCTTTACATTCCTTCAAGACTTAGCCTGAAGGCTGCTCTCCATAGCTACACTAGGATAGCTTTCAATAAAGGTTGTCTTTAACCTATCTCCAATAAGGGGTTGTTTGGACTGGTGCAAGGTGCCCACTATAATTAGTGGACAGCATATGCCAGGCCAACTTCTCACAGTGAAGAAAGAGGAAGAAAGATGCACAAAGAGGCAAGAGAGGTACAGAAAGAGGCAAGATAAGTGAAGAAAGAATAGAGTTGCAGAAAGTGGCAAGAGAAGTACAGAAAGAGGCAAGAGATGTGCAGAAAGAGGGAAGAGGGGTGTAAAAAGAGGCAAGAGGGGTACAGAAAGAAGCAACAGAGGTGCAAAAAGAGGCAAGAGAACTGCAGAAAGAGCCAAGAGATGTGCAGAAACAGGCAAGCGAGGTGAAGAAAGAGGAAGAAAGATGCAGAAAGAGGCAAGAGAGCTACAGAAAGAGGCAAGATAAGTGCAGAAAGAACAGAGTTGCAGAAAGTGGCAAGAGAAGTGCAGAAAGAGGCAAGATATGTGCAGAAAGAGGGAAGAGGGATGTAAAAAGAGGCAAGAGGGGTACAGAAAGAAGTAAGAGAGGTGCAGAAAGAAGCAAGAGAAGAACAGAAAGAACCAAAAGAGGTGCAGAAAGAGGGAAGAGAAGTGCAGATAGAGGCAAGAGAAGTGCAGAAAGAAGCAACAGAGGTGCAGAAAGAGGCAAGAGAAGTGCAGAAAGAGGCAATAGAGGTGCTGAAAGAAGCAAGAGAAGTGCAGTACGAGGCAAGAGAAGTCCATAAAGAGACAAGAGAGGTGCAGAAACAGACAAGAGAAGTACAGAAAGAGGCGAGAGAAGTGCAAAAAGAAGCAACAGAGGTATAGAATGAGGCAAGAGAAGTGCAGAAAGAAGCAATAGAGGTGATGAAAGAAGCAAGAGAACTGTAGAAAGAGGCAAGTAAGGTGCAGAAACAGGTAAGAGAAGTGCAGAAAGAGGAAGAAAGAGTAAGAAAGGTGCAGAAAGAGGCAATAGAGGTGCAGAAAGAAGCAATGAGAAGTGCAGAAAAAAGCAACAGAGTTGCAAAAAAGTGGCAAGAGAAGTGCAGAAAGAGGCAAGAGAGGTGCAGAAAGAGGCAAGAGAAATGCAGAAAGAGGGAACAGGGGTGCAGAAAGAGGCAAGAGAGGTACAGAAATAGGGAAGAGGGATGCAGAAAGAGGCACAAGGGGTGCATAAAGAAGCAAGAGAGGTGCAGAAAGAAGCAAGAGAAGTGCAGAAAGAACGAACAGAGGTGCTGAAAGAAACAAGGGAAGTGCAGAAAAAGGAAAGAGAGGTGCCAAAAGAGGAAGAAAGGTACAGAAAGAGGAAGAAAGGTACAGAAAGAGGAAGAAAGGTGCAGAAAGAGGCAAGAGAGGTGCAGAAAGACACAAGAGAAGTGCAGAAAGAAGCAACAGAGTTGCAGAGAGTGGCAAGAGAAGTGCAGAAAGAGGCAAGAGAGGTGCAGAAAGAGGCAAGAGAAGTCCATAAAGAGACAAGAGAGGTGCAAAAACAGGCAACAGAAGTGCAGAAAGAAGCAACAGAGGTGTAGAAAGAGGCAAGTATTGTGCAGAACAGGCAAGAGAGGTGCAGAAAGAGGCAAGAGAGGTGCAGAAAGAGGCAAGAGAAATGCAGAAAGAGGCAAGAGTACTACAGACAAAGGTAAGAGAGGTGCAGAGAGAGGGAACATGGGTGAAGAAAGAGGAATTAGAGGTGGAGAAAGAGGGAAGAGTGGTGCAAAAGAGGCAAGAGGGGTACAGAAAGATGCAAGAGAGGTGCAGAAAGAAGCAAGAGAAGAAAAGAAAGAACCAACAGAGGTGCAGAAAGAGGCAAGAGAAGTGCAGACAGAGGCAAGAGAAGTGCAGAAAGAAGCAAAAGAAGTGTAGAAAGAGGCAAGAGAAGTGTAGAAAGAGGCAATAGAGGTGCTGAAAGAAGCAAGAGAAGTGCAGAAAGAAGCAAGTAAGGTGCAGAAAGAGGCAAGAGAGGTGCAGAAAGAGGCAAGAGGGGTGCAGAAAGAGGAAGAAAGGTACATAAAGAGGAAGAAAGGTGCAGAAAGGGGAAGGAGAGGTGCAGAAAGAAGCAATAGAAGTGCAGAAAGAAGCAACAGAGTTGCAGAAAGAGGCAAGAGAGGTGCAGAAAGAGGCGCGAGAAATGCAGAAAGAGGGAACAGGGATGCAGAAAGAGGCAAGAGAGGTACAGAAATAGGGAAGAGGGGTGCAGAAAGAGGCACAAGGGGTGCATAAAATAGCAAGAGAGGTGCAGAAAGAAGCAAGAGAAGTGCAGAAAGAACCAACAGAGGTGCTGAAAGAAGCAACAGAGGTGTAGAAAGAGGCAAGAGAAGGGCAGAAAGAGGCAATAGAGGTGCTGAAAGAAGCAAGAGAAGTGCAGAAAGAGGCAAGTATTGTGCAGAACAGGCAAGAGAGGTGCAGAAAGAGGCAAGAGAGGTGCAGAAAGAGGCAAGAGAAATGCAGAAAGAGGCAAGAGTACTACAGACAAAGGTAAGAGAGGTGCAGAGAGAGGGAACAGGGGTGAAGAAAGAGGAATTAGAGGTGGAGAAAGAGGGAAGAGTGGTGCAAAAGAGGCAAGAGGGGTACAGAAAGATGCAAGAGAGGTGCAGAAAGAAGCAAGAGAAGAAAAGAAAGAACCAACAGAGGTGCAGAAAGAGGCAAGAGAAGTGCAGACAGAGGCAAGAGAAGTGCAGAAAGAAGCAAAAGAAGTGTAGAAAGAGGCAAAAGAAGTGTAGAAAGAAGCAAGTAAGGTGCAGAAAGAGGCAAGAGAGGTGCAGAAAGAGGCAAGAGGGGTGCAGAAAGAGGAAGAAAGGTCCATAAAGAGGAAGAAAGGTGCAGAAAGGGGAAGGAGAGGTGCAGAAAGAAGCAATAGAAGTGCAGAAAGAAGCAACAGAGTTGCAGAAAGAGGCAAGAGAGGTGCAGAAAGAGGCACGAGAAATGCAGAAAGAGGGAACAGGGATGCAGAAAGAGGCAAGAGAGGTACAGAAATAGGGAAGAGGGGTGCAGAAAGAGGCACAAGGGGTGCATAAAATAGCAAGAGAGGTGCAGAAAGAAGCAAGAGAAGTGCAGAAAGAACCAACAGAGGTGCTGAAAGAAGCAAGAGAAGTGCAGAAACAGGCAAGAGAGGTGCAGAAATTGGAAGAAAGGTACAGAAAGAGGAAAAAAGGTACAGCAAGAGGCAAGAGAGGTGCAGAAAGATGCAAGAGAAGTGCAGAAAGAAGCAACAGAGGTGAAAAAGAGGCAAGTGAACTGCAGAAAGAGGCAAGAGATGTGCAGAAACAGGCAAGAGAGGTGCAGAAAGAGTCAAGAGAGGTGCAGAAAGAGGAAGAAAGGTACAGAAAGAGGCAACAGAGGTACATAAAGAGGCATAAGAAGTGTAGAAAGAAGCAACAGAGTTGCAGAAAGTGGCAAGAGAAGTGCAGAAAGAGGCAAGAGAGGTGCTGAAAGAGGCAAGAGAAGTGCTGAAAGAAGCAAGACAAGTACAGAAAGAGGCAAGTAAGGTGCAGAAATAGGCAAGAGAGGTGCAGAAATAGGCAAGAGAGGTGCAGAAACAGGGAAGAGAGGTGCAGGAAGGGGAAGAAAGGTGCAGAAAGAGGAAGAAAGGTGCAGAAAGAGGCAAGAGAGGTGCAGAAAGAAGCAAGAGAAGTGCAGAAAGAAGCAACAGAGTTGCAGAAAGTAGCAAGAGAAGTGCAGAAAGAGGCAAGAGAGGTGCAGAAAGAGGCAAGAGAGGTACATAAAGAGGCAAGAGAAGTGCAGAAAGCGGCAGGAGAAGTGCAGAAAGAGGCAAGAGATGTGCAGGAACAGGCAAGAGAGGTACAGAAAGAAGCAACAGAGGTGCAGAAAGAGGCAAGAGTACTACAGAAAGAGGTAAGAGAGGTGCAGAAAGAGGGAAAAGGGGTGAAGAAAGAGGCATTAGAGGTGCAGAAAGAGGGAAGAGGAGTGCAAAAAGGGGCAAGAGGGGTACAGAAAGAAGCAATAGAAGTGCAGAAAAAACCAACAGAGGTGCTGAAAGAAGCAAGAGAAATGCGGAAACAGGCAAGATAGGTGCAGTAAGAGGAAGAAAGGTACAGATAGAGGAAGAAAGGTGTAGAAAGAGGGAAGAGAGGTGCAGAAAGAGGCAGGCAAGAGAAATGCAGAAAGAGGCAAGAGAAGTGCAGAAAGAAGCAACAGAGGTGCAGAAAGAGGCAAAAGAATTGCAGAAAGAGGCACGAGATGTGCAGAAACAGGCAAGTGAGGTGCAGAAAGAGGCAAGGGAGGTGCAGAAAGAGGAAGAAAGGTGCAGAAAGAGGCAAGAGAGGTACATAAAGAGGCAAAAGACGTGCAGAAAGAAGCAACAGAGTTGCAGAAAGTGGCATGAGAAATGCAGAAAGAGGCAAGAGAGGTGCAGAAAGAGGCAAGAGAAGTGCAGAAAGAAGCAACAGAGATGCAGAAAGAGGCAAGAGAACTGCAGAAAGAGGCAAGAGATGTGCAGAAACAGGCAAGAGAGGTACAGAAAGAAGCAACAGAGGTGCAGAAAGAGGCAAGAGTACTACAGAAAGAGGTAAGAGAGGTGCGGAAAGAGGGAAGAGGGTGAAGAAAGAGGCATTAGAGGTGCAGGAAGAGGGGTGCAAAAAGAGGCAAGAGGGGTACAGAAGAACCAAGAGAGATGCAGAAAGAATCAAGAGAAGTACAGAAAGAACCAACAGAGGTGCAGAAAGAGGCAAGAGAAGTGCAGAAAGAGGCTAGAGAAGTGCAGAAAGAAGCAACAGAGGTGCAGAAGGAGGCAAGACAAGTCCATAAAGAGACAAGAGGGGTGCAGAAACAGGCAAGAGAAGTGCAGAGAGAGGCAATAGAGATGCTGAAAGAAGTAAGAGAAGTGCTGAAAGAGGCAAGTAAGGTGCAGAAACAGGCAAGAGAGGTCCAGAAAGAGGAAAGAGAGGTGCAGAAACAGGGAAGAGAAGTGAAGAAAGAAGCAACAGAGTTGCAGAAAGAGGCAAGAGAAGACCCTAAAGAGACAAGAGAGGTGCAGAAACAGGCAAGAGAAGTGCAGAAAGAGGCAAGAGAAGTGCAGAAAGAAGCAATAGAGGTGTAGAAAGAGGCAATACAAGTACCGAAAGAGGTAATAGAGGTGCTGAAAGAAGCAAGAGAAGTGCAGAAAGAGGCAAGAGAAGTCCATAAATAGACAAGAGAGGTGCAGAAACATGCAAGAGAAGTGCAAAAAGAGGCAAGAGAATTGCAGAAAGAAGCAACAGAGGTGTAGAAAGAGGCCAGAGAAGTGCAGAAAGAGGCAAGAGAGGTGCTGAAAGAAGCAAGAGAAGTGCAGAAAGAGGCAAGTAAGGTGCAGAAACAGGCAAGAGAGGTGCAGAAAGAGGCAAGAGAGGTGCAGAAACAGGGAAGAGAGGTGCAGAAAGAGGAAGAAAGGTGCAGAAAGAGGAAGAAAGGTACAGAAATAGGTAAGAGAGGTGCAGAAACAGGGAAGAGAGGTGCAGAAAGAGGCAAGGGAGATGCCGAAACAGGGAAGAGAGGTGCAGAAAGAGGAAGAAAGGTACAGCAAGAGGAAGAAAGGTGCAGAAAGAGTCAAGAGAGGTGCAGAAAGAAGTAAGAGAAGTGCAGATAGAAGCAAGTAAGGTGCAGAAACAGGCAAGAGAGGTGCAGAAAGAGGCAAGAGAGGTGCAGAAACAGGGAAGAGAAGTCAAGAAAGATACAACGGAGGTGCAGAAAGAGGCAAGAGAAGTCCATAAAGAGACAAGAGAGTGCAGAAACAGGCAAGAGAAGTTCAGAAAGTGGCAAGAGAAGTACAGAAAGAGGCAAGAGAGGTGCAGAAAGAGGCAAGAGAAATGCAGAAAGAGGGAACAGGGGTGCAGAAAGAAGCAAGAGAGGTGCAGAAACAGGGAAGAGGGGTACAGAAAGAAGCACAAGGGGTGCATAAAGAAGCAAGAGAGGTGCAGAAAGAAGCAAGAGAAGTGTAGAAAAAACCAACAGAGGTGCTGAAAGAAGCAAGAGAAGTGCAGAAACAGGCAAGATAGGTGCAGAAAGAGGAATAAAGGTGCAGAAAGAGGAAGAAAGGTATAGAAAGTGGGAAGAAAGGTACAGAAAGAGGCAAGAGAAGTGCAGAAAGAAGCAACAGAGGTGCAGAAAGAGGCAAGAAAACTGCAGAAAGAGGCAAGAGATGTGCAGAAACAGGCAAGAGAGGTGCAGAAAGAGGCAAGAGAGGTGCTGAAAGTGGAAGAAAGGTGCAGAAAGAAGAAGAAAGGTGCAGAAAGAGGCAAGAGAGGTACATAAAGAGGCAAAAGAAGTGCAGACAGAAGCAACAGAGTTGCAGAAAGTGGCAAGAGAAGTACAGAAAGAGGCAAGAGAGGTACAGAAAGAGGCAAGAGAAGTGCAGAAAGAAGCAACAGAGGTGCATAAAGAGGCAAGAGAACTGCAGGAAGAGGCAAGAGATGTGCAGAAAGAGGCAAGAGAGGTACAGAAAGAAGCAACAGAGGTGCAGAAAGAAGCTAGAGTACTACATAAAGAGGTAGGAGAGGTGCAGAAAGAGGGAACAGGGGTGAAGAAAGAGGCATTAGAGGTGCAGAAAGAGGGAAGAGGGGTGCAAAAAGAGGCAAGAGGGGTACAGAAGAAGCAAGAGAAGAACAGAAAGAACCAACAGAGGTGCAGAAAGAGGCAAGAGAAGTGCAGAAAGAGGCAAGAGAGGTGCAGAAAGAAGCAACAGAGGTGCAGAAAGAGGCAAGAGAAGTCCATAAAGAGACAAGAGAGGTTTAGAAACAGGCAAGAGAAATGCAGAAAGAGGCAATAGAGATGCTGAAAGAAGCAAGAGAAGTGCAGAAAGAGGCAAATAAGGTGCAGAAAGAGGCAAGAGAGGTGCAGAAAGAGGCAAGAGAGGTGCAGAAACAGGGAAGAGAAGTGAAGAAAGAAGCAACTGAGGTGCAGAAAGAGGCAAGAGAAGTCCATAAAGAGACAAGAGAGGGTCAGAAAGAGGCAAGAGAAGTGCAGAAAGAGGCAAGAGAAGTGCTGAAAGAAGCAAGACAAGTACAGAAAGAGGCAAGTAAGGTGCAGAAATAGGCAAGAGAGGTGCAGAAATAGGCAAGAGAGGTGCAGAAACAGGGAAGAGAGGTGCAGGAAGGGGAAGAAAGGTGCAGAAAGAGGAAGAAAGGTGCAGAAAGAGGCAAGAGAGTGTGAGAAGTTGGCCTGGCATATGCTGTCCACTAATTATAGTGGGCACCTTGCACCAGTCCAAACAACCTCTTATTGGAGATAGGTTAAAGACAACCTTTATTGAAAGCTATCCTAGTGGTAGCTTTCAGGCTAAGGGGTCGATTCCGATTCGGGCCGGAAAAAGCACCGACCGACTCAGATCCGGAAATAATACCGACCGACACGTACCCGTGGCGCCCGACACGCCAAGTACGATGCAAGGCGTGAAAAATCCGACCGACACGTACCGAAACCAAGTCGACCGACCGAGCCGCACGGAAAACAGCAATCCGGCCGGAAAAACACGCGAATCCAACCGACCGACACGCACCCGGAACAAATCCGACCGAAACGTACACACGAACTCCAAACCGCAAAGTACGATGCAAGGCGCGAAAACCACGAGCGAGTCGGACGGAGGCCAAGCCGTACGACCGACACGCATACAAAACCGAGCCGAAGCAACACAAAACACCGCGACCGACGTGTACGCAGCATAGAAAACTGCACAAACACAGCGTGAACGAAACGGAGAACACCGTACGAGACAAATGCAGGGTCCGACTCGGTCACAAGAACGTTTCCAACATACACAAACAGCACAAAGGAAAAATCACCCAAAAAAAGGCCAAACAAGCAATTACCAAGCCAATAAATACTGGGGGTGGGGTGGGGACAGAGAACAAAGACACACCCACAACTCCACCTATATAAAGGACACAAATCACAACCATGAGCCTTTGCAAATGCCATTCCACTGCCAGCACCCAAGAGAAAGCAACCACACACCCACAGCTCATCCCTCACACAAGCCACACACCATCAGCACACCAACAAATACCTACCTCACATACACCCAGCAAAACACACACTCACACACCCTCACCTGCACACCAACACACACATCACTCACCATCACCACCCATCACCATGCCCCCCAAGAAGAATCCCAAGTTCCTAGATAGTGAATTGGAAGTCATGGAAGACGAGATCCTCAGGGTAGAGCCACAGATGTTTGGCACACTGGTCCAACAGACCCCCATCTCCCAGAAAACCAAGATGTGGGAGAGGATCATCAACAGGGTGAACGCACAATCACCATGTCGGTGCACAAAGAGCGACATCCAGAACAGGTGGTATGACGTGTGCAGGAGGGTACGGGACCTGCTGAAGAAAGACTACATCAACAGACAATACACCGGCAGTGGCCCTCCTGCCAAGCCAATATACCTCAGGCCCTGGGAGGAGAAGGTGCGGGCCATCCTTCCGCCAGTGAGCGTATATGGACTAGAGGACATCCCAGAGCCTGGTGAGTACACAACAAATGTACACAATATACTGCCACAAAACACACACATCACTGTCAAGGGGAGAGTCAAACCATGCACTCATAGCAATTACACAGCAACCAGAACAGAATCATCCCAAAATGTGTATGTCAGTCAGATGAACACAACACATGCCATCAAAAAAGTCACATCCAACTGTGCCAACACATGTACAAACACAACTACAACTACAGCTAGGCAGTGGCACAAATAGAACTAACAAACACATCCAGACATGTAGCCACCACAACAACACCAACACACAGTGAAGACCACTCAAAGGAAGGAATTCTGTGTATGCTGGCCAAGTCAGTGTAGCCAATAGCATCATGGGAGTCGCAGTCACACATATTGCCCCCCCACAACTGTCCCATCAACACCACCCTGAACCATGCTCACATCACAGGGAGTGGAGAAGGACTCACAAGATGGCTGACACTGGCTACTGCTGTGGGGAGCACAAGGCCCTGCTGCCAACTGTGCACCAACAAACAGCAGGACACCACTGACTGACATCCTGAGAGACAACTTACACTCCCTGCAATGCAAGCACGTTCCATGGTGGGATATCTGGCTAGCTGGGTGGGAAGGGGGACTTGCAGCACTGACCATAGTCACAAGCACCTCCCCTCACACACACCCCAACACAAACTCCACAGAACCCACCTGGTAGAATGCAATGCCCCCCATCCTAACACAAGATCCCACAAAGAACCACCACCCTGGGTTATGTTGTGTGAAGCACAGGGACACTCTTGGGACTTCTAGCCAAACAACTGCCAGGACAACACTCCCAGCCATCCTGTCAGCACAGCCAGCCCACCCCACAGGGAAGCAGAGTCAAAGGAAGGAAGCATGGGCATGCTGGGAAGGGGGAGGAGGCAATAGCATGATGGGAGTCGTAGTCACAGCTCTACATCCCCCACCACATGGCCCAGCAAGCTCACATTCAAGCATGCACATCCCACAGAGAGTGGAAAGGCCCATCAAAGATGTCTGACACTGTTGCTGTGTCGTGGGGAGCACAAGGGCATGCTGGGTACTGCACACCAACCAACAGCAGGACACCACTGTCAGCCATCTTGCCATTGCTCTCACACCCACACACACTGAACTCCCCACAAAAGCAAGTAAGTATGGGAATGCTGGGAAGTGGGGTGGAGGCAATAGCATGATGGGAGTCGTAGTCACAGACATAGCTCACCCCCACAACTGTCCCATCAAAACCACCCTGAACCATGCTCACATCACAGGAAGTGGAGAAGGACTCACAAGATGGCTGACACTGGCTACTGCTGTGGGGAGCACAAGGCCCTGCTGGCAACTGTGCACCAACAAACAGCAGGACACCACTGACTGACATCCTGAGAGACAACTTACACTCCCTGCAATGCAAGCACGTTCCATGGTGGGATATCTGGCTAGCTGGGTGGGAAGGAGGACTTGCAGCACTGACCATAGTCACAAGCACCTCCCCTCACACACCCCCAAACACAAACTCCACAGAACCCACCTGGTAGAATGCAATGCCCCCATCCTAACACAAGATCCCACAAAGAACCACCACCCTGGGTTATGTTGTGTGAAGCACAGGGACACTCTTGGGACTTCTAGCCAAACAACTGCCAGGACAACACTCCCAGCCATCCTATCAGCACAGCCAGCCCACCCCACAGGGAAGCAGAGTCAAAAGGAAGGAAGCATGGGCATGCTGGGAAGGGGGAGGAGGCAATAGCATGATGGGAGTCGTAGTCACAGCTCTACATCCCCCACCACATGGCCCAGCAAGCTCACATTCACGCATGCACATCCCACAGAGAGTGGAAAGGCCCATCAAAGATGTCTGACACTGTTGCTGTGTTGTGGGGAGCACAAGGGCATGCTGGGTACTGCACACCAACCAACAGCAGGACACCACTGTCAGCCATCTTGCCATTGCTCTCACACCCACACACACTGAACTCCCCACAAAAGCAAGTAAGTATGGGAATGCTGGGAAGTGGGGTGGAGGCAATAGCATGATGGGAGTCGTAGTCACAGACATAGCTCACCCCCACAACTGTCCCATCAACACCACCCTGAACCATGCTCACATCACAGGAAGTGGAGAAGGACTCACAAGATGGCTGACACTGGCTACTGCTGTGGGGAGCACAAGGCCCTGCTGGCAACTGTGCACCAACAAACAGCAGGACACCACTGACTGACATCCTGAGAGACAACTTACACTCCCTGCAACGCAAGCACGTTCCATGGTGGGATAACTGACTGGCTGGGTGGGTGGGAAGGAGGGCCGGCTGTCAACCAAACACAACCAATGCAGACCATGTTCACACCCCAGAAAATACATAGAAATGCCCAAATAATGCAGGACAATGTGCCACACCAATATCAACCCCTGACTGTGACGACTTAGGACAATGCAATGTACAGGCCCGCACCCAGAGGCACAGTCACAACTGTCATGTGTGTCAACCATTGATGCCTACAGAAACATAACATACATTGTTTGTGTCTCCCAAAAACAGGTGATGATGGGGACACAGAAGCAGACACTGAGGAGTCCCAGTCCCAGGCTCAAGAGGATGCGGAGCTCACTGGCGTCGTACAGCCTCTGTCCTCCTCGGACGATGAAGACCAACCTGGCACATCCGGTGCAAGTCAACATGCAGCACCAGCAGGACCACCAGCTGCAGCGCCAGCAGGACCACCAGCTGCAGCACCAGCAGGACCACCAGCTGCACCCCCTGCACCCACCCCTCCAACGACTGTCACCACAAATACCATCCCTGCCGACATGGACAGAACAAGGAACAACACCAGCACAGGGACCCTGGACCAACCTGGGGCCATGGACACCACCACCACCACCAACCCCCAAGGTGGACCAGGGTTATCTGTGCGTGCCACTGCACACACTGCACATGTCAGCAGGGGTGGTGGGAGGGGTGGGAGACAGAGGTCGCTGCTTGCAGACGTTGCTGGTGTGCATGATGACCCACAACTGGTACGCATAGCTGATGCGTACCAGTCCAGCACCGGAGAGCTCAGCCAGGTAGTGGGGCTCCTCAGAGACATGAAACAGCAGCAGGCTGCCCATCATGCCCGCTTGGACTCCCACATGTCCCACGTGGAGTCACACATGTCCCGCGTGGACTCACACATGTCCCGCGTGGAGTCCAAGTGGGATGCACTGCATGAGATGACGGCGGTGCACAGGGACATTTTACAATGCCTCCGCCAGAGGAACAGCAACCAGTCCACACCTCCCTGTGTGCCAACAACATCTGGTGCCGAACAAACTGCAACTGCCACAGGGAGGGAGGAGGACTCTGGCGAAGAGTCCCCTGCACCGCAGCAGCCTGTACTTGAGGGCCCCCCCCAAGAAGAGGGGTCGTCCGAGGAGGGAAAAGTGAGAGGCCGATGGCCAAGCGCAACTCCCAGGAAGCCTGAACCTGTTCTGGATGTTCGCCTTTGTGCACAGACTGTTCACCCTGTTGACGGCAACACTACTCCCACACATTGCATGGGGAGTACAAGTTGGACCAATGTGTCAGACAACTGTGGCCCCGATACTGGGGATCCTGTCTACCAGGACTTTCAATTCACCTAGGAACTTCGGATTGCAAGATTTATGTACAGCACTACCCATCCTATGCACTATTAACACAAATGTATCACAATAAACACACTAATACACCATACTTGCCTCTGTCGTGATTCCAACGTGGGTGCTGTTATGGGGATGATGAACTGCAAAATTACACTGTGTATGCGAACTGCAACAGCAAGGACAACACAGGCATGTGAGTAAAGGCAACGTGACACATATGAGGGAGACTCACCACCAGGGCTACACAACACATACACACCTAGGCCATCTGACTCATTGCCTACACTGATGTTGCCAGGGAAGACGGTGCAATGCACAGACACCACACCCATTCCCAGTTGTAGTCAAGTAGCCCACAGGTGCAGTAAGCAAATGGCACTCAAATGTGTGACCACAGACAACGCACATCACAAAGTGAAGCACAGGTTTATTACACAGTTGCAACATGTCGTAACCACTACAGATGCAAGGTAATCCCACCTGGCAGCGGGCACACAGTCAACAACTCTAGACGGAAGGAAGTCCATGGGTGTGGCGCACATCACCTGTAGGGACACAACAGCTACCACCCTGGATGTGCAATCACGTCGTCGGTGGACACAGTTGACCAAACGAATCTGAAAGTACCCTGTGAAGGACAGAAATGACACACAGTCAAAAGCAATGGAGTACAGGACAGAACAGCAAAACTCATGCACAATACATGTTACAAGATACCCACCCAGAACCAAGTTAGCATGTCAACACTGTTGGGGAGTACAGCCCACCTGTTAGCACACATCGCAAAACACATCCAGTCAAGTAGCACATGGACACACTCCAACAGGACCAGAGCACCACCCACACATCATGCCAACTCACATCATTGACATGACACCTCAGGATACTCACATTCAGCTAAAGAAGTTGGTGATGAGCTGTGTGCGGACATCACCATCATCATCATCATCGTCACTGGCATCGTGGTCCAGGCCAGGATCCTCCACAGGTGGCGGATGTTGGTCATTGTCATCCTGGATGAGAGGCAACTCCTTCCGCACTGCCAGGTTGTGGAGCATGCAGCAGACGATGATAATCTTGCACACTTTCGCAGGGGCATATGGGAGGGACCCTCCGGTCTTGTCCAGGCAGCGGAAGCGTCTCTTCAGGAGACCAAATGTCCGCTCAATCACTCTCCTAGTCTGACCATGTGCCTCATTGTAGCGCATCTGGGCTGGTGTCACAGGGTTCCTGAGGGGTGTCAGCAACCACGGCATGTTGGGGTATCCCGAGTCACCTACGGACAGACAAGTGCACATTAGCTGACTTGGAAAAGTGGGCAGAATACTACAGATCAGATCACACACAATGGCACAAAGTCAGTACACACCGACAAGCCAGGCACGCTGGTTCTGCATCTGTGCCATCATCCTGGGGATGCGACTACTCCTCATCACAAAGGCATCGTGTGCTGAACCAGGGAAACGGGCACACACGTGTGTGATGGTCATGTCTGCAAGACACACCACCAGTGCATTGACCGAGTGGTAGTGCTTGCGATTCCTGTAGGCCTGCTCCTGGGCCTGTGGTGGTACCAAAGCCACATGTGTCCCATCAATGGAGCCAATGACATGCGGCATCCTCCCCAGGGCATAAAAGTCACTCTTCACGTCAGTGAGTCGTCGCAGTCTAGGGAAATAGATGTACCGGTTCAGGAATAGCAACATTGCCGCCAAAACATCGCGGAGCACACGGCTCAACATGGTCTGTGACATCCCACCAGCAGTCGCCACAGTATGTTGGAAGGTACCGGTGGCAAAGAAGTGTAGGGCTGCCATCACCTTCACCTTGGGGGTCAGCGCTGTAGGATACGGCCGGCCAGGCTGCAAATGTGGGGACAACTGCACTGCCAAATCCTCAATCAGCTGCCTGGTGAAGCGGTACCGTCGGATGCTGTCCCGTTCCACCATCGTTGCCAGGTCTGGGAATGGTCGATGGACAGCAGGAGCCCTGCAGTGCAGAGGAGAAGTAAGCAAGATTGTCAGTCACCCCACATATGCGGCATTGAACACACTCAAGATCCCAACATACATCATTATGAGGCACAACTACATGAAGTGTGCAGTTCCGGAAGGACATGTATGGTACATACATGGCCAACATCTGTCAACACGGTCCAACAGGTGGCATCAATTAGTCCCAGGTTGGCCCATTGGATATCATGAGGCCGTGTCACAGTTCCCATCTCCTGCTGCCGTGTCACAATAACCCCCACAGTGACATGTGAGGACAGATGTGCCCCAGGCACCACAGCTCAACAACAGGTACATTCCCAGGGACCCTGTATTGCCACATGGACACTGGCATTACATGGAGTATCATGTATACACCACAGCAAAACAACCATGACCCCCACAGGTAGTGGCCCCACTTGCCACGGCAGGACAGACATGGACGTCTGTGACACACACACGCACAACATCAAAGTCCATGCACACACAACCTGGATGTGGAGACTGTCTCCCATTGTGCACATGAAATCAGAGACATTGTAAACACTACATGCACAAAGACTGTGGAGGACCATCACTATTGTGCCACTGGGACACCCTGGCTCAAACATACCGTCCCACATGGGACTCACGGGGTATGTGACATGACATACACATACACCACCGTGAAATGTGACCATGGCACATGCACAGATATGAACAGTTGCACATCACAGTGGTCATGTACACGTAACACCCAGGATCCTGTCCCCATGAACACGTGCACAGCCTGGGGGTGGCTGCCCACAGGTGACACCCACAGGACAACATGTACACCAACATACACACAATAGGAAATGCAGCCTTACATGCCTTATGATAAAGTTTGGACAGGCTGTCATGATGTAGGTGTGCCCCTCACTCCCTGGGAGCTATCTGTGGCTGGCATATGTCCATCTGAGACAGGCATGCTGACATATGCCAGTCACATGTACAGTGATGCGTTGTACTGCAATGGACCGATCGGTGCCTCCGGCCGGTCCATTGCATTCAATGTGTGCGGGTACGCGTTGTACCCCTGTGCGCGTTGTACTGCAATGGACCGATCGGTGCCTCCGGCCGGCCCATTGCATTCAATGTGTGCGGGTACGCGTTGTACCCCTGTACGCGTTGAACTGCAATGGACCGATCGGTGCCTCCGGCCGGTTTATTGCATTCAATGTGTGCGGGTACGCGTTGTACCCCTGTGCACGTTGTACTGCAATGGACCGATCGGTGCCTCCGGCCGGCCCATTGCATTCAATGTGTGCGGGTACGCGTTGTACCCCTGTGCGCGTTGTACTGCAATGGACCGATCGGTGCCTCCGGCCGGCCCATTGCATTCAATGTGTGCGGGTACGCGTTGAACCCCTGTACGCGTTGTACTGCAATGGACCGATCGGTGCCTCCGGCCGGCCCATTGCATTCAATGTGTGCGGTACGCGTTGTACCCCTGTGCGCGTTGTACTGCAATGGACCGATCGGTGCCTCCGGCCGGCCCATTGCATTCAATGTGTGCGGGTACAGCGTTGTACCCCTGTGCGCGTTGTACTGCAATGGACCGATCGGTGCCTCCGGCGGCCCATTGCATTCAATGTGTGCGGGTACGCGTTGTACCCCTGTGCGCGTTGTACTGCAATGGACCGATCGGTGCCTCCGGCCGGCCCATTGCATTCAATGTGTGCGGGTACGCGTTGTACCCCTGTGCGCGTTGTACTGCAATGGACCGATCGGTGCCTCCGGCCGGCCCATTGCATTCAATGTGTGCGGGTACGCGTTGTACCCCTGTGCGCGTTGTACTGCAATGGACCGATCGGTGCCTCCGGCCGGCCCATTGCATTCAATGTGTGCGGGTACGCGTTGTACCTCTGTGCGCGTTGTACTGCAATGGACCGATCGGTGCCTCCGGCCGGCCCATTGCATTCAATGTGTGCGGGTACGCGTTGTACCCCTGTACGCGTTGTACCGCAATGGACCGATCGGTGCGCACCCATTGACAATGGGCTTGCCTGGCAACGGACGCGTTTTCGAATTTCGAACGAGTCGGTTGCTGGAAAATCAGTTGGTCACCCACAACAATGTTGCAAAATCATGTATGTCATGAAGTTGAAGATTTGAAGGATGCTGTGGGCGTGTTTTGGTGCTGCTATTCCATGGATTGGCCAGATTCAGAAGATGCAAATGACTTGGACCTATCACTTTGGACACAAGGGACAGTATCTGCCTCTCCAGCACATATATATTGCTGGCTGTTCCCCTGAGAGCTCACTTGCCTGCACTACATGCTCCAGGACGACATCTGCCACTGCACTGCTGCTGTCTCTGCCCCTCTGGACCCTGCAATGGCACGTACTGTGGAGAGAGCCCCAGCCTTCAGCCTTGAAGAGAACCAGGCCCTGCTGGACAGCCTACTTCCACAGTACAGCAAGCTGTATGGGACACCAGGGGAGCAGGTGAGTGTTCTGTGCACTGCCTTTCTGAATGTGCATTTTGTCTGACTAGCAAGGCTGAAAGTCTGCACGCCACTGGCTAGCAGGCTCACTGAGTAGTTGTCACCCCCCATAGTGTGTAGTGACATGCACTGGACAGGTATGGTGCAGTGACAGTGCATTTGAACATGGTTTTACTTCCCATGCAATGATACCATGTAGTGACGTCTGGCAAACTGTCCATGGGCAGCTTTGCACTGCCTGTGTACATCATGTGCCCCTGTGATTGAGACATGTATATACAACTGTGTCATGCACGGATATGTTGCATGTGTGGTAATGGCCTTTTCACTTTGTCATCCTGACAGGTTAATGCCCATCGGAAGCAGGAGATCTGGAAGGACATCGTCCGGGCCGTCCGGTCCGTGGGGGTCTACAAGCGCCGGATCCGCAACTGCCAGAAGAGGTGGCAGGACCTTCGGGGCTGGACCCGGAGGATTGCACGGGTCCAGCTGAAGCTGTCGCCTCCTCGCAGGAGGGGCGGAACACGGACCCTGACCCCCACATGCTCCAGATCCTGGCGGTGGTGTTTCCAGACCTGGATGGGCAGCTGAAGGCCAGACAGCAGCAAGGAGGGGGTGAGTCAAAGACTGCACTGTGAACTCTGTATTACATGCTTTGTGCCCTCCTCTGGCCTGGTTCAACTGCCACAGTGCAGCAGTCATGTTGTCCAGGAGCCATGTCCCTCTATTGTGCACTGCCCACTGCTCATCTGATACCCAGGTGTGGCCCTTACATTCAGGGAATTGTGTCACTTGGGACTGTGTCCTTGCAGTTTGCTTCACTAAAGGTGGGGGACAGCATCTGTTTCCCTAACTCTGTTGTGGGCATCATGGGTGGGTCCATTGTTCACACAACGCCTGTGTTTGGACATGTGATCTGCGTGTTGCTTTGATATGCGGTCCACTTGCTGAGCTGAGCCACCACATGTGCCTGGGGTATGTGGCACACGCCCATGCAGCGGGTGGGAACAATGTTTGGGCCCCAGGAGTGTGCAGATTACGTGTGTCACACATACATAGCCAGCTATCCACTGTCCAGGGCACATCCCTCATTCATGTGGAGCAGGACAGTCATGCCTACTCCAGGCCATGCAATGCACTCTGTACTCCCACTCCCGTGTATCAGCTGACACATTGTGCACAGTGATTTGACCCCTCAGGTGTCTGCCTCTGTGTCAGTGTGCTGTGGATTAGTTGCCAGGACTGCTGGGGTGTTTCTTGGTAGGGGCTCAGCATGCCCCTGGAGATGTGACCATAGGAGACGATACTTGTGTGTCACATAGGTGTTTGATCAGCTGCCCGTGCAGACTGGGGTATGCGAATGTGAAGTTCAGGCAGCTGTTCCCCATTCACAGCAAATTGTGAGGGGCTCAGGTTCAGAGGGTAGTGTCACAGGTCTCCCATATGTCCAATAGGTATGACCTGGACAGATGAGGGTTAAGATGATGTGTTGTGTGGGGGATGTACATGTGCACTTGTGCAGCTCCAGGACTTGCATTCCCCATGACCTACTATTGTGACACAGTGCATGGTGTTGTTGTCTGGCTGCCAAGTCATACATCACTGAGACAGTGATGTATGACTTAGCAGTCATGCCTCTGCCATGGCATGTGTCAACTTATTGGTGGTCCTGCAGGGGAGTGACATGTGCTACATGCACACCATTGTGGCGATGGCTATCAGGACATGGGTGCATCATGGTGTCTGTCGCTGGTATGCATCACATGCATTTCCTATTTGACTCTGGGCATCCCTTTCATCCGGAAACCTGTACTGACTCAGTGGCAAGAGCTGTGATGTGTGCATGTCCACATGCCACACTGTGTCCTCTGCACTGTCCAACTACTGTGTACTTGGTGCATGTGTCCACACTGGGGTGTTGCAATCCAACAGACACCAGACAGATGGGTGCAAGGCCATGTGGGATGTGAGTGCCATGCTTGGCATCAGACTGACAATTGGCTTCTCCTGTTCAGTTAGGGCACTTTTAGCAATGTACAACTAATGATGCCAGGGCTTGCTCTGTAATGTGCTGTGCTCACAGTGGTGTGTGCGTTTGGTGCAGGTGACTGATGTCTGTCTGTTTCCCCATTGTTTGCAGATACATCCACGGCCACGGAAGGGGACAGCTCCACGGACCAGGAGGAGCCAGAGAGCCAGACTGGGTCAGCAGCCGAGGAGTGGTCGGAGGGACCCAGTGGCACGGAGGGCGAGGGGAGCCACACCGAGGAGTCCTCAGCACCATCCACCTCAGCTGAGGACCAGAGCAACTCAGAGGATGACTCCCTTGTGGAGGCGGGTGTCAGCAGCCACCACACCCCAGCTAGTGTTGCTGTCCCCGCCACCACCAGCACCACCACCGCCCTCCCATCGGCTCCCATTCCCCAGGTCCGTGGAGGCTCCCATGTTCGGGAGCGTGTCTCCTTTGGGCCAGGCACCGCACCCCCTGCCCCTGTGTCCCCTGCTGCCCTGAGTGAGGAGTCTGTGTACCTCCTTCGCCAGCTCCATGTAGGGCAGACAGCCATGCTGAGTGTCCTCCATGCGCACACCGCACTGTTGACTCAGCTGGTGTCGTTCATGGAGGGCATCTCATCGGGCATGTCTGACCTACAGAGGGGCAATAGGTCCATGGACTCCTCCCTGACGGCAGCAGTGTCCCTCCTCAGACAGTCCCTCACCCCTCCTGCCTCTGCTCCATCCACACTCCCCAGCACCTTACCCGTCCCAAGCACACACACACCGGCACAGGCACACACCAGCACACACACGTCCAGCACACAGACACACACGCCACAAACAAAACGCACACGCACGCACAGTCAGGGGACTGAAACCAGACTCACAGGGGATGGGGCCCTGGTACACACACACGCATCCACGGGCACTGCGCAGTCCTCAGTTGCCTCTCCCTCCAAAGCACCCTCCCTTGCCTCACCTGCAACCCCAAAGACCCAGCGCCTCTTCCTCAGTGACCTCGGCCTCTTCCCCTCCGATCCAGCTGCTCCAGCATCCAGGGTGAAGAGGAAGCCCCCACACGGAGCAGAGTGCCCCTCGCCCCCGGACACCCTCCCCTAGGCGCAGACAGACTGAGGCCCCCACCCGCAAGTCCCCCGGAGTGCTAAGAGCAAGACCCCGCCGCCGCCCTGCAGCTCAAGCACCAGGTCTCCTTCCTCCATCCCTCAGGCCCCCACTCCACAGGTGCCCCCACCACACCCTGCCCCAGGTTCCCCCACCCACAGATATACCATCCCCAAGAGGCTCTGGCCTTCTCCCCCTGCCACTTGCTCTCCCGGCACCACACCCCCCGCTGCGCTTGTCTGTGCCACTGATGTGGTGAGGGTGTCCTCCCCCTCTGTCCAGCCCACCTTGCCTGTTCCCCATTCTCCTCCCCTGGTGGTAGGCACTGCAGTGGAGTCCACTACCACCCTGTCTGACTTGGGCACTGCAGTGGCGGACCTGTCCACTCCATCTGCAGGGTCCACTGCAGTCGTGCCGGCACCCACAACATCTGAGCCATGCCCCCAGTTGTGCCGGCACACACCATGTCAGACACCTCCACTGCAGTTGTCAGTGGCTCTCCAGCACCCACCACCCCTTCCCTGCTTCCTCCTGGTGAGCCCTGATCCTGTCCCTGCGGTGCCTGGCCCTACCCCCCGGTTGCCCCTCCTAGTGGATTGTCCCTGGTTTTGTGCAGGCATGTGTAGGGTGGCATCTGCCACTGTCACCCACTTGTGACTTTGTTGATGGACTGGCCATTGGCCTTTGTTTATGTTCTACCGGACTTCTACTTTTAATGCCACATATGCTGAATAAAGCAACTTTCTGTTCTCTAGTGCTTTTGCTTCTGATGTACATGATGTTGATGATGCTAACCATGCCCTTGCTGCAGTGATGGTGATATTTGGTCTCATGATAATGAAGTGTTACTGTGCAGGAACCCATGTGGTCCAGGGGGAATGTGTCCTATCCTGTGGTGTATCCATGTCATCCATAGCAGCATCTGAGGGTGTCATGTGTTCAGTATTTGGCAATGGGATTTCCTACTTAGATTGGCTATTTCACATCTGTGGCTTCCACCCCTGCACATCTGTTGTGCCTGCCATTGTTCAATTCGTCTACTTCCCTGACCGTGTGGCCATCTCCAGTGGACATGCAGGTTTGGGCATCAATGGGGAAGGACTCATCTGTGTTGTCAGTGCAACATTGCTATACAAGTGTGTTGGATCTGTGCTGATGATTCCGTTGGCACTTCCATGACCAGGCTGATGTGACGGGAGCCCTCATTTGGTGCTAATTGTTGATTGTGTGACCAAGTGCTCAGCTGACATGATGGGGCCCTACTGAGGCAACATATGGCACAGCTTTCCTCACACAGGAGTGGAGTCCCCTCATGGCAGTGTGTACTCCTGTGACATTGCCTGCGCCCAAGGTGTGTGTTGTATGTGCATGTCTGTGTGTTCACTTCCGTTTAGCTGTGCATGCTGTGATCCCTAGTGTTGTACCTGTTTGTGATGCTAGCTGAGTTGAGCTATGTTCCCCCAAAGTCTTCTCCCTGGGTTCTCTGTGATGTGAGTGCATGGCACATTACTGGTCATCAGGGTGTCACCCATAGGTGTGCTTGCTGTCAGGGCTGAGTTTGTGTGCAGACGCAGATGGGTCACAGTCAGGTTTCCCCTTGGCACTTGTTGTTTGCCCCTGTCATGTGATTTCCAGTTTGTGTTATCTTTCAGTGATTGTGACACGTTGTGTGTGTGACTGCTGGCACTCCTCAGGGTCCGGGCTGCAATGTTGGTTGTTGTCTATGTGTGTTCTTTGTGGGTGACCTTGGCTTCTTCATTGGTGTGTGACTGTGGCTGGGATCCCATTGGTTGGTGTGGTATTGCCATCATGTCCATGTACAGCGTAGTGTGCAGTGTGTCAGACATTCAGGAGTCTTGTTGAGTGTCCATGTGTGATGTGTTTCTGCACCTTGGTTCCCACCCACCACCCTGGAATAGTCATGGGTGCATGTGCAATGTCACCAGTGCATGTGTGCTTCACTGCTGCACATTGTTGGAGGTCGAGGGGTGTGGTGTTGAGTGTGTGCAGATGAGAGTTGTTGCCCGGCTAGGCCCCTGCCTCCATGTTGGCCTTGGCTTACTGGCCATGCTGTTTGATTTGTGCTTGTGTAGGTGTGATGGTAGTTAGTTGCTCAGTACACATGACTGTGGTTCACAGTGTGAACCACATTTAGCTTTGTCATCACAGTGGGATTGTAATGCAGCCCAGGGTCACCACATTGTGGGGGCCCTGGGGGTGGTGCTGTGGTGTGTCTGTGTCTTGCTGTGTCAGTTGCTGTCCCTACGTGCCTGTGTGACATGTGTGATTTGTGCTCCCTCTCATCTGACAATGCCTGCTTGCCCACATAGGGGATTTGGAGCCATGAGTTACCTTTGTGTGGCACTGTATGCACATCTGTATGATTGGTATTCAGGTCTCCTCATGTGTTGTGTGGTTGCCTGGGGACACTGGCACCCCCCTCACCTGTTGTGTATGATGTGCAGTGTGGGTCTGCCTGTTTGTGTTTGTGCATCTGCACCACTGCATTGGCATATCTTGGGTGTGCCATTGGCTGTATGTAGTTTGGTGGGTTTCCCCTGCTGTCCCTGGGACTCCTAGGTCATCGGTCAGCACAATGATCATGGTTTGTGTGTCCCATTGCTGCCATGGTATGGTATCTGTTCACCTCACATCTGCAGTCTCCACAGGGTATCTGCATGTGTGTGCCCATTGGTGCAAATATGTGGGTCTGCATTCTGATGGTCACTTCTGTCATTGTGTCATTGATGATTGTTGACGGTGTCAGCCCCCATGGGTGTTGTTTGTCTGCACATGGCCAAAGGTATGTCTTATTTGCACTGCAGGATTTGGCTCCCCCAATTTATGTTGCAATGGGACACATACACTACTTTGCCACTGATGTGTTTGTTGTTCTGTGACCAGGAATCATCCATGCAGTTTGGCAGTTGCACCTCTTTCTTTGTCAACACTTACCTTTTGGTCACTGTGATGATGGGGGTTTGGACCCCATTGCCACAATGTTCGAAATGTGCTTCAGCTATGGACCCCACACTTACATTTTGGTCACTGTGATGATGGGGTTTGGACCCCATTGCCACATTGTTCAAAGTGTGCTTCAGCTATGGACCCCACACTTACATTTTGGTCACTGTGATGATGGGGGTTTGGACCCCATTGCCACAATGTTCAAAATGTGCTTCAGCTATGGACCCCACACTTACATTTTGGTCACTGTGATGATGGGGGTTTGGACCCCATTGCCACATTGTTCAAAGTGTGCTTCAGCTATGGACCCCACACTTACATTTTGGTCACTGTGATGATGGGGGTTTGGACCCCATTGCCACAATGTTCGAAATGTGCTTCAGCTATGGACCCCACACTTACATTTTGGTCACTGTGATGATGGGGGTTTGGACCCCATTGCCACATTGTTCAAAGTGTGCTTCAGCTATGGACCCCACACTTACATTTTGGTCACTGTGATGATGGGGGTTTGGACCCCATTGCCACAATGTTCGAAATGTGCTTCAGCTATGGACCCCACACTTACATTTTGGTCACTGTGATGATGGGGGTTTGGACCCCATTGCCACATTGTTCAAAGTGTGCTTCAGCTATGGACGCCACACTTACATTTTGGTAACTGTGATGATGGGGGTTTGGACCCCATTGCCACAATGTTCGAAATGTGCTTCAGCTATGGACCCCACACTTACATTTTGGTCACTGTGATGATGGGGGTTTGGACCCCATTGCCACAATGGTCATGGCCTGCTTGCATTGTGGGTGCCACACACATATATGTGTGGCATATGTGCTAGGGGGTCACATTGTATGTTCAAAGTCATGTTCTGTGTTGTAGGCATTTGACACAGTCTACACACGCTTGTCATGGTGTTGGGGGGATGTCTTCTTCTTGCATTCCCTAGGTTGTGGTGTGCTGGTTGTGTCATGCATTGTCCATCCTATGAGTGGGGGTGGTAGTAGTGGTAGGCATCCTGCCCCCCCTGGGTGAGGGTGGTAGTGGCGGTAGGCATCCAGCCCACCCTGGCTAAGGGTGGTGGTAGGCATCCAGCCCCCCCTGGGTGAGGGTGGTAGTAGTGGTAGGCATCCTGCCCCCCCTGGGTGAGGGTGGTAGTAGTGGTAGGCATCCAGCCCCCCCTGGCTAAGGGTGGTAGTAGTGGTAGGCATCCAGCCCCCCTGGGTGAGGGTGGTAGTAGTGGTAGGCATCCTGCCCCCCCTGGGTGAGGGTGGTAGTAGTGGTAGGCATCCTGCCCCCCTGGGTGAGGGTGGTAGTAGTGGTAGGCATCCAGCCCCCCTGGCTAAGGGTGGTAGTAGTGGTAGGCATCCTGCCCCCCTGGGTGAGGGTGGTAGTAGTGGTAGGCATCCAGCCCCCCTGGGTAAGGGTGGTAGTAGTGGTAGGCATCCTGCCCCCCTGGGTGAGGGTGGTAGTGGTGGGAGGCATCCTGCCCCCCCCTGGGTGAGGGTGGTAGTGGTGGTAGGCATCCAGCCCCCCCTGGCTAAGGGTGGTGGTAGGCATCCAGCCCCCCCTGGGTGAGGGTGATAGTAGTGGTAGGCATCCTGCCCCCCCTGGGTGAGGGTGGTAGTAGTGGTAGGCCTCCAGCCCCCCTGGGTGAGGGTGGTAGTAGTGGTAGGCATCCTGCCCCCCTGGGTGAGGGTGGTAGTGGTGGTAGGCATCCAGCCCCCTGGCTAAGGGTGGTAGTAGTGGTAGGCATCCAGCCCCCCTGGGTGAGGGTGGTAGTAGTGGTAGGCATCCTGCCCCCTGGGTAAGGGTGGTAGTAGTGGTAGGCATCCTGCCCCCCTGGGTGAGGGTGGTAGTGGTGGTAGGCATCCAGCCCACCCTGGCTAAGGGTGGTGGTAGGCATCCAGCCCCCCTGGGTGAGGGTGGTAGTAGTGGTAGGCATCCAGCCCCCCCTGGCTAAGGGTGGTAGTAGTGGTAGGCATCCAGCCCCCCTGGGTGAGGGTGGTAGTAGTGGTAGGCATCCTGCCCCCCTGGGTAAGGGAGGTAATAGTGGTAGGCATCCAGCCCCCTGGGTGAGGGTGGTAGTAGTGGTAGGCATCCTGCCCCCCTGGGTGAGGGTGGTAGTAGTGGTAGGCATCCAGCCCCCCTGGCTAAGGGTGGTAGTAGTGGTAGGCATCCTGCCCCCCTGGGTGAGGGTGGTAGTGGTGGTAGGCATCCAGCCCCCCTGGCTAAGGGTGGTAGTAGTGGTAGGCATCCTGCCCCCCTGGGTGAGGGTGGTAGTAGTGGTAGGCATCCAGCCCCCCTGGCTAAGGGTGGTATTAGTGGTAGGCATCCAGCCCCCCTGGGTGAGGGTGGTAGTAGTGGTAGGCATCCTGCCCCCCTGGGTGAGGGTGGTAGTAGTGGTAGGCATCCAGCCCCCTGGCTAAGGGTGGTAGTAGTGGTAGGCATCCTGCCCCCCTGGGTGAGGGTGGTAGTAGTGGTAGGCATCCAGTCCCCCTGGCTAAGGGTGGTAGTAGTGGTAGGCATCCAGCCCCCTGGGTGAGGGTGGTAGTAGTGGTAGGCATCCTGCCCCCCCTGGGTAAGGGTGGTGGTAGGCATCCAGCCCCCCCTGGGTGAGGGTGGTAGCAGTGGTAGGCATCCTGCCCCCCCTGGGTGAGGGTGGTAGTGGTGGTAGGCATCCAGCCCACCCTGGCTAAGGGTGGTGGTAGGCATCCAGCCCCCTGGGTGAGGGTGGTAGTAGTGGTAGGCATCCTGCCCCCTGGGTGAGGGTGGTAGTAGTGGTAGGCATCCAGCCCCCCTGGCTAAGGGTGGTAGTAGTGGTAGGCATCCAGCCCCCTTGGTGAGGATGGTAGTAGTGGTAGGCATCCTGCCCCCCTGGGTGAGGGTGGTAGTAGTGGTAGGCATCCAGCCCCCTGGCTAAGGGTGGTAGTAGTGGTAGGCATCCTGCCCCCCTGGGTGAGGGTGGTAGTGGTGGTAGGCATCCAGTCCCCCTGGATAAGGGTGGTAGTAGTGGTAGGCATCCTGCCCCCCCTGGGTGAGGGTGGTAGTGGTGGTAGGCATCCTGCCCCCCCTGGGTGAGGGTGGTGGTAGGCATCCAGCCCCCCCTGGGTGAGGGTGGTAGCAGTGGTAGGCATCCTGCCCCCCCTGGGTGAGGGTGGTAGTGGTGGTAGGCATCCAGCCCACCCTGGCTAAGGGTGGTGGTAGGCATCCAGCCCCCCCTGGGTGAGGGTGGTACTAGTGGTAGGCATCCTGCCCCCCCTGGGTGAGGGTGGTAGTAGTGGTAGGCATCCAGCCCCCCCTGGCTAAGGGTGGTAGTAGTGGTAGGCATCCAGCCCCCCCTGGGTGAGGGTGGTAGTGGTGGTAGGCATCCTGCCCCCCCTGGGTGAGGGTGGTAGTGGTGGTAGGCATCCAGCCCCCCCTGGCTAAGGGTGGTGGTAGGCATCCAGCCCCCCCTGGGTGAGGGTGGTAGCAGTGGTAGGCAGCCTGCCCCCCCTGGGTGAGGGTGGTAGTAGTGGTAGGCATCCAGCCCCCCTGGGTGAGGGTGGTAGTAGTGGTAGGCATCCTGCCCCCCCTGGGTGAGGGTGGTAGTGGTGGTAGGCATCCAGCACCCCCTGGCTAAGGGTGGTAGTAGTGGTAGGCATCCTGCCCCCCCTGGGTGAGGGTGGTAGTGGTGGTAGGCATCCAGCCCACCCTGGCTAAGGGTGGTGATACGCATCCAGCCCCCCCTGGGTGAGGGTGGTAGTGGTGGTAGGCATCCAGCCCCCCCTGGCTAAGGGTGGTACTAGTGGTAGGCATCCAGCCCCCCCTGGGTGAGGGTGGTAGTAGTGGTAGGCTTCCTGCCCCCCCTGGGTGAGGGTGGTAGTAGTGGTAGGCATCCTGCCCCCCCTGGGTGAGGGTGGTAGTAGTGGTAGGCATCCAGCCCCCCTGGCTAAGGGTGGTAGTAGTGGTAGGCATCCAGCCCCCCTGGGTGAGGGTGGTAGTAGTGGTAGGCATCCTGCCCCCCTGGGTGAGGGTGGTAGTAGTGGTAGGCATCCAGCCCCCCTGGCTAAGGGTGGTAGTAGTGGTAGGCATCCTGCCCCCCTGGGTGAGGGTGGTAGTGGTGGTAGGCATCCAGCCCCCCCTGGCTAAGGGTGGTAGTAGTGGTAGGCATCCAGCCCCCCCTGGGTGAGGGTGGTAGTAGTGGTAGGCATCCTGCCCCCCCTGGGTAAGGGTGGTGGTAGGCATCCAGCCCCCCCTGGGTGAGGGTGGTAGTAGTGGTAGGCATCCTGCCCCCCCTGGGTGAGGGTGGTAGTGGTGGTAGGCATCCAGCCCACCCTGGCTAAGGGTGGTGGTAGGCATCCAGCCCCCCCTGGGTGAGGGTGGTAGTAGTGGTAGGCATCCTGCCCCCCCTGGGTGAGGGTGGTAGTAGTGGTAGGCATCCAGCCCCCCTGGCTAAGGGTGGTAGTAGTGGTAGGCATCCAGCCCCCCTGGGTGAGGGTGGTAGTAGTGGTAGGCATCCTGCCCCCCTGGGTGAGGGTGGTAGTAGTGGTAGGCATCCAGCCCCCCTGGCTAAGGGTGGTAGTAGTGGTAGGCATCCTGCCCCCCTGGGTGAGGGTGGTAGTGGTGGTAGGCATCCAGCCCCCCTGGGTAAGGGTGGTAGTAGTGGTAGGCATCCTGCCCCCCTGGGTGAGGGTGGTAGTGGTGGTAGGCATCCTGCCCCCTGGGTGAGGGTGGTAGTGCTGGTAGGCATCCAGCCCCCCTGGCTAAGGGTGGTGGTAGGCATCCAGCCCCCCTGGGTGAGGGTGGTAGTGGTGGTAGGCATCCAGCCCCCCTGGCTAAGGGTGGTAGTAGTGGTAGGCATCCAGCCCCCCTGGGTGAGGGTGGTAGTAGTGGTAGGCATCCTGCCCCCCTGGGTAAGGATGGTAGTAGTGGTAGGCATCCAGCCCCCTGGGTGAGGGTGGTAGTAGTGGTAGGCATCCAGCCCCCCTGGGTGAGGGTGGTAGTAGTGGTAGGCATCCAGCCCCCCTGGCTAAGGGTGGTAGTAGTGGTAGGCATCCAGCCCCCCTGGCTAAGGGTGGTAGTAGTGGTAGGCATCCTGCCCCCCTGGGTGAGGGTGGTAGTGGTGGTAGGCATCCAGCCCACCCTGGCTAAGGGTGGTGGTAGGCATCCAGCCCCCTGGGTGAGGGTGGTAGTAGTGGTAGGCATCCAGCCCCCCTGGGTGAGGGTGGTAGTAGTGGTAGGCATCCAGCCCCCCTGGCTAAGGGTGGTAGTAGTGGTAGGCATCCAGCCCCCCTGGCTAAGGGTGGTAGTAGTGGTAGGCATCCTGCCCCCCTGGCTAAGGGTGGTAGTAGTGGTAGGCATCCTGTCCCCCTGGGTAAGGGTGGTAGTAGTGGTAGGCATCCAGCCCCCCTGGGTAGGGGTGGTGGTGCGCATTCAGGCCCCTGTGTGCATATGTGGCATTGGTGATGGGCATCCCGCCCCTATGGTGCTGCTGTTGCTGGTGTAAGTATATTCTGCATCCCTCTGTGTGTGTGTGATGTGTCGTGTACGTGTTGTATGTGTTTTGTGGTTGGTGTCTGGCTTACCTTCTGCGCCGTACGCGTCCGTGCCTGTTCCGGTAGTAAATGTAGAATATTGGTATGATCGGGACGAAGGGATTCATGGTTGGTTCGTGTCGTTCGTCCTTCTCGTTGCTTCGCGTCGTCCTCGTCGCTTCGCCTCGTCCTCGTCGCCGCGTCGTCCTCGTCGCTGCCGTGTTCATCTCGGAGCCGTGGATCGTGTTGTGGCGCGAATCGGAGCTTATGTGCGCCTCTCCCGGATGCTTTGACGTGCCGTGCGTAGCGACGGGTTCGGTGCGTACGGAAAGCGCATCGTACTCATTCGGCCGGACGGAGCTGCATTTTCCCTTCCGTGCGACTCGATTCAGCGTTTCCGGATTCGCCTCGGTCGGGGAACAGGACCTGGTTTGGGTGAGTACGGCTCGGCCGGATTCTTTGCTGTTGTGCGCATCGTACTTACTCGTTCGGTGTGCTGTATGGTTCGGTCGGGAAACAGGCTTTCGCATGGCTTTTTTGCCGACCGAATGGTGTTGGGTGCTCCTCCGACCGAGATCGGAATCGGCCCCTAAGTCTTGAAGGAATGTAAAGCAGCTTGTTTTACCAGTCTATAATCTCTTGAGTGACCAAATGAAAGAGGACCACACCAGGTATATATTCAAAATATATGTATTTATTACTAAACACACCCCTCTAGTCTCTTTATGAGGCTAGAGTTCGAAGTACATAAATTATAAGTTAGTTATCTACAGTAATAGCACAAATACACGTTTGAGCCACAGGGCGTACTCAAACCATATACCAATAAAGTGGTATAAGAACCACGACTGAGCTAGACACAAGGCCTAGAGCCTGTAGAAGTGCTTGGACCACAAGGAACCACCCAAGGCAGTGACACAGGGGACCCACGGGGGACGCGTGCAGTGTATGAACACAGCCGCGAATCGCCGTTAACTTCTATGGGGAAAGTCGCGATTAGAATTGAAAAGAAAAGGGACACTTAGAGGAGGACTTGGAGCAAACCCTTTGAGAACTAGGCTGTTCTAGTGTCAATACCCACGGGAGCACCGGAGTACTCGAGTTACCTCACCCAGGGGAGCCAGGTGCATAGGTGTCTTTCGGGGTCGGGTTTCGTCGTGCCGCTTTCAATGGCGATCTGCTGCAAAGTGTTGCTGGCGGCCAAGTCGAAAGTGTTCGGGTGGATCCAAAGGTGGATCGAAGATCTGAAGAACCTGAAAGCAGAGGGGACAGAGTCTGGGTCACTAGCCAGTGACCAGGAAGGCGATGAGCAGATGCCCACCGATGTCGAGTGCTTCAGGTAGGTTGACAGTCATCTTGACTCTTCAGCCACGAGGTCCAGGAGGTGTCGACGATGACCAGGAGCTGGATTCGAGCTGTCCCACGACGTCTGTCGATTGCAGGGGTGTTGCCGACCGGATTGGACCCAACAAGCCTTGGCAAAGGCAAGTCTTGTGGAAATGGAACAAGGACGCTGTTGCAGACCAGCAAGGTTTGGGGGACTCACCCAGTGAGGGTAAGTCAGGGCATGCCTAGAGCAACCAGGGAGCCCAAGCAGAAAAAGATTGGCCTTCGGGAGGGCCTACTAGCCAACAGACTAGCGACCGCAAAGGAGCCTCGAGTCGATGCACGTGGAGCTGGCTCACAGGACACTCGTGGAGTGGAGGCCAGTGATCTTCGGTGCAGTTGGTGCTGGAGGCTGGGGCTACTCGGAGCCCAAAGCACGACTTCGTGGGAGACCCAGAAGAGGATGCACTTGCAAATGCGATCGGTGTCCAGGGGTCACGGTTCCACATTACCCACGACAGCTACGGGCCTCAGCTTTGCTGGGGACTCAGGGCAGCCTCGGGGAAGTCTGGAAATCCACCTCTGGTGATGCAAAGACTTCGGCGTCCGACGGGAGCTTCAGCGATGCAGACCGGACAATTGCTTCTTTGGTGCCTGCCAAGCAGGGGAGTCACTCCTTGACCCCAAGGGAGATTCTTCAGTCCTCTAATCTTGAAGTAGAGCGTCGAAGGTCCAGGATTCTGTGTCAGAGTTTCGTCCAGGTTAATCTAAAGTCCTATGGACTGGGATCCCATACTTATACGAAGGTAGGGGGTTGGACATACTCTGTGGCCCCACCTATGGGAGGGTCAGGGCAGAGGGGTGGTTACACCCCTTTCCCTTTGTCCAGTTTCGCGCCAGAGCAGGGGCTGGAAGCCCCTGAGCCGGTTTGAACTGGGGTATGCACAGGGACACCAAATGTGCCCCCAGTGCAGGACTTCAAAGCACCAGAGAGTGCTCCCGCCCAGCCCCAATACACACTATCCTGTCTGGGGAGGTGGTTACACCTCCCTGGGACAGGAAACCTATTGTCCAGGCCTCCCCTGCCGGAGTTTCGGTCAGCAGCAGGAGGCCAGACTCGTGTCTGTGGCAGCGGCATCCATTTTGTGATGCCAGGGCTCTGGAAAGTCAGTACCGGGTATACCGGTGTGTACATGTCTCTCCTCTAGAAGGGTGGAATGCTACCCCCGCCACCAGAACTGGCGGGGGGGTAGTATTCCAAGATGTTTGACACCAAACACGACATGTTTCCGTGCAGCCATCCCAAAGTTAGCATTTAACGCGAGGTTATAATGCGCTTAAGAGTATATGGTCGGGCTGCACTACAAACAGCATCAGAGAAGGGTCTCCGAATGCTGCAGAGGGGCCCAGCTCATGCAGGGGCACCCTCTCACATAGGAACCACGCACTCTGCCTTCAGGATTGATAAGGCCTGCCATAGGAGTGACTTATAGGTTTATATGTGTGTATGTATGTAGTGATATAGGTAGCCTATATCACAGTAAGGGGTGCATGCACCACCTTACCCAGGCTGCAGTAGCAGACCTGTGGTGTCAGTTTGGATGGCCTTCCAGGGGTGGCACAATACATGCTGCAGCCCCTGGTAGGCCTCTGAGGTACCTATGCCCTGGGTACATAGTATACCATATACTAGGGACTTATAAGGGCACTCCAGATTCCAATCAGAGATGTGCCTAAGGCACATGGAAACCATTTTAAAGAGGAAGCAGCTAGGCTGGGGTTCTGATTAGCAGGGCCCCAGCCAGACTAAGGTCGAAAAACAGTGAAGCATCAGCAAAAAGTGGGGGTACCCATGTGAAGCAGATCCTACTCTCCTACACAACCCCCCCCAAACGTAGGGACATTAAACTAACCTTGCCCAGTTAAGTCTTCATGTTCTAAGTGGAAGTACCTAGAGAGTCCATCTGCATTGGCATGGTTACTCCCAGGTCTATGTTCCACTGTGAAGTCCATCCCCTGTAGGGAAATGGACCACCTAAGCAGTTTGGGGTTTTCACCCTTCATTTGTTTTAGCCATAAGAGGGGCTTATGGTCTGTTTGAACAAGGAAGTGAGTACCAAACAAGTATGGCCTCAACTTCTTCAGAGCCCAGACCACAGCAAAGGCCTCCCTCTCAATGGCTGACCAACGTTTCTCTCTAGGGGTCAGCCTTCTGCTAATAAAAGCTACTGGCTGATCCTGACCTTCATCATTCAATTGTGACAGTACAGCCCCTACCCCCAAATCAGATGCATCAGTTTGAACAATGAACTTCTTGGAGTAATCAGGACTCTGTAGAATGGGAGCAGTGCACATGGCCTGCTTTAGGTCATCAAATACCTTTTGACAGCTAACTGTCCACTGAACCTTTTTGGGCATTTTCTTGGAAGTTAAGTCATTCAGGGGTGTCACTATTGATCCATACCCCTTGACAAATCTCCTATAGTACCCAGTCAGGCCTAAGAAGGCTCTCACCTGAGTCTGGGTAGTTGGAGCAGTCCAGTCCATGATGGTCTGGATCTTGCTCTGCAGTGGTTGAACCTGGCCTCCACCCACAAGGTGGCCCAGGTACACAACCAGACTCTGCCCTATCTGGCACTTGGTGGCCTTGATAGTCAGGCCTGCTTTCTGCAGGGCCTGTAAAACATTTCTGAGGTGGACCAGGTGATCCTCCCAGGTGGAGCTAAAGACAGCAATATCATCTAGATATGCTGCACTATAGGCTTCCAGACCTGTAAGGACTGTATTCACCAACCTCTGAAAAGTGGCAGGTGCATTCTTCAGACCAAAGGGCATCACCACAAATTGATAATGCCCACTAGGGGTTGAGAATGCTGTCTTTGGCTTTGCATCATCAGCTAGTCTGATCTGCCAGTAGCCAGCTGTCAGGTCAAATGTGCTTAGATACTTGGCTGAGGCCAAAGTGTCTATTAGCTCATCTGCCCTTGGTATTGGATGGGCATCAGTCCTAGTGACTGCATTGAGACCCCTGTAGTCCACACAAAACCTCATCTCTCTTTTCCCACCATTGGTGTGAGGTTTTGGCACAAGGACCACTGGACTAGCCCAAGGGCTATCTGAGGGTTCAATAACTCCCAAATCCAACATCTTCTGGACTTCTGTCCTGATACAGTCCCTGACATGGTCAGGTTGCCTATAAATCTTATTTTTAATAGGCAGACTGTCCCCAGTGTCCACTTCATGAGTGCACCAGGTAGTCTGACTGGGTGTCAGTGAGAATATGTGTCTGAACTGATTGAGCACCTGTCTGCAATCAGTCTGCTGCTGGGTAGTGAGGCTGCCTGCCAAGGCTACACCATCCACTGACCCATCACCAGGGTTCTGTGAGAGCAGGTCAGGGAGTGGGTCACTCTCTTCCTCCTGTCCCTCACCAGTAGCCATGAGCAAGCCCATGTCTGCCCTGTCCACATATGGTTTTAACCTGTTGACATGGAGAACCCTGTGGGGACTCCTGGGTGTTCCTAGGTCCACCAAATAGGTAACCTCACCCTTCTGTTCAACAATGGTATGGGGTCCACTCCATTTGTCTTGGAGAGCTGCTGGGGCCACTGGCTCCAACACCCACACCTTCTGTCCTGGCTGGTAAACAGTCAGTACAGCCTTTGGTCATGCCAGGCTTTTTGAAGTTCCTGGCTAGCCTCAAGGTTTTTAGTTGCCTTTTTCATATACTCAGCCATCCGGGAGCGGAGACCAAGTACATAGTCCACTATGTCTTGCTTTGGGGGCTTGAGAGGTAACTCCCATCCTTCCTTCACCAAGCACAATGGACCCCTGACAGGGTGACCAAACAAAAGTTCAAAAGGGCTGTAGCCAACCCCTTTTGAGGCACCTCCCTGTACGCAAATAAAAGGCAGGGCAAGAGTATGTCCCATCTTCGCCTAAGCTTTTCTGGGAGCCCTTTAATCATGCCCTTCAAGGTTTTGTTGAATCTCTCAACTAAACCATTGCATTGTGGGTGATAGGGTGTGGTGAACTTGTAAGTCACTCCACACTCCTTCCACATTGCTTTTAAGTATCCAGACATAAAGTTAGCACCCCTGTCTGATACAACCTCCTTAGGGAAGCCCACTCTTGAGAAAATTCCCAGGAGGGCCCTTGCCACCACAGGTGCTGTAGTGGTCCTAAGGGGAATAGCCTCTGGGTACCTGGTGGCATGATCCACTACCACCAGGATAAACCTGTGCCCAGATGCTGTTTGGGGATCCATGGGACCAACAATGTCAATCCCCACCCTTTCAAAGGGAACCCCCACCACAGGTAGTGGTATCAGGGGGCCTTTGTAGTGCCACCTGCCTTGCCACTGGCCTGGCAGGTTACACAGGAGCGACAAAACTCCTTGGTGCCTTCAGACATGTGGGGCCAGTGAAAGTGAGGGACAATTCTGTCCCAAGTCTTGTTCTGGCCCAGGTGAACTGCTAAGGGAATGTCATGGGCTAGGGTCAATAGGAAGCCCCTGAACTTCAAAGGTATAACCAACCTCCTGGTAGCACCAGGCTTGGGGTCTCTACACTCTGAGTACAAGAGTCCATCATCCCAATACACAGTATGGGGACCACTAGCTTTCCCAGCAGCCTCAGCAGCAGCTTGCTGTCTGAGGGGTTCAAGAGAGGGGCAGCTCTGCTGCTCCTGGCTCAGATCTGCCCTGGAAGGTCCCCCTGTCCCCAAGAACTCAACCTGGTCAGGTTCAAGCTCCTCTGGGACAGTTCCTTCCTCAGGACTGAGATCATCCCCTCAAGGGACTGATCTTCCTTCTGAGCCAAGGGGGAAGGCACTGCCTTTACCCTACTACTCCTCTTCTTGGAGGGCACTTGGTCCATTATTCCAGAATCCAAGGCCTGTTCAGTGCTAGACATTTTGGCTTGTGACCTGGTCACAGCAAACACATCTGCAGGGATGCCCAGCATTTCTGCATGGGTCCTGAGCTCCACTTCTGCCCAAGCTGAAGTTTCTAAGTCATTGCCAAGCAAGCATTCAACGGGTAGGTCTGCACTTACCACAACCTTCTTAAGGCCAGTTACCCCTCCCCAGGAGAAGTTAACAACTGCCAGAGTATGGTCTGTTCTGACGTTGCTAGCATTGGTCACTTGGTACATTTCACCAAGTATAATCTGCCCAGGATTCACAAGGTCTTGTGTCACCATGGTGACACTTGCCCCTGTGTCCCTAAATGCCAAAGCCTCTCTTCCATTGATTAAGGGCTGTTGTCTGTACTTGCCCAGATTACTGGGACTCACAGAGGAGGTCATATCCATGCCTCCATCACAGACTAGGACAGCCTGAGTGAGTTCTCTGACTAGGTCAGAGCTCATCTCCTTACCCAGGGTCAACCCTACTAAACCCTTGGCTTGTGTAGTCCCACCACCAACTGTAACTGCACTAGGGGGAGCAGGTGCCTTAGGGGCATTGGTGGGGGCTGGAGTAGAGTCTTTGGACTTGGTGCAATCACTGGTCCAGTGGGTCTTTTGCTTACAGACCTTGCACCATGGTTTCCTTTGGCCTTTCCCTTTGGTAGACTGTGAATCCCCACCTGAAGAAGATTTTTGGGGGCCTTGTGAAGACTTTTGATCTTTACCCTTCTCCCCACCCTTATCAGAGGTTTTCGAATCTTGCTTCTTAAGGTCACCACCTTGGTTCTGTACCTTCTGCTTCACCCTGGTTCTGACCCATTTGTCTGCCTTCTTTCCCAATTCTTGGGGAGAGGTCAGATCAGAGTCTACCAGGTGCTGATGCAACAGCTGATTTTGACAGTTATTAAGAATCTGCTCCCTCATGATCAGATTGTACAATCCTGTGAAGTCACATACCTTACTGCCCAATAACCAACCTTCCAGAGCCTTGGCAGAACAATCAACAAAGTCCACCCAGTCTTGAGTCTGTGCTTTTGGGTATCCCTGAACTTTAACCTGTATTGTTCAGTGGTTAGGCCAAACCCATCAATTAGAGTCACTCTTCAAGACTTTGTAATTATCAGCATCCTCCTCTCTAACAGTGAGGAGCTTGTCTCTACCTTTGTCTGCAAAGGAGAGCCACAAGATTGCTGCCCACTGCTCCTGAGGGACCCTCTGTACTTTACAGGCCCTCTCTAGAGCAGTTATCCATTTGTGGATGTCATCCCCACTCTGGTAGGGAGGGACAATCTTGCTCAGGTTTCTATGGTCATAAGACCTTTCCCTATCTTTGGGGAAACTGCTGCCACCATGGGACTCTAGTCCCAACTTTTGTCTCTCTCTATAGAGATCTAGGGACTCCCTGTCTATAGCCAATTGCTGTTTTCTGAGTTCAAGCTGAGTTTGCTCATACTGAATCAGTCTCTTTCTCCTCTCATGAGAGGATTCCCTCCTATGAGAGGAGACAGAGGTCCCTATTGAGGTGTCAGAGTGGTTAGACTCCTGAGAAGGAGACCTAGACCTTCTGGGCACACTCAGAACTCTTCCTGGGGGACAAAGGGGAGGTCAGTCTGATCCTCCCCTCCTCCTCCTCCACAGGAGGAATTGGGTTTTCCAGGACAAGGTCATTTTCACCTTCCTGGCCAGTTTCAGAGGGGGGGCTGGGTTTCTTCACCCCTGACCCCTTCCTCATCTTCTGCCCCACCCTCTTTGCCTACCCCTTCAGACCCTAGGGGCCTGCTGAGATCATCAGCTAGTAACACCTCCCTGAGGTGTTGGGTGCTGGCACTTTTGCCTGCCTTCAACTTCCTAGTATTGCATAATGCTCTCAATTCCAAGAATGGGAGTTTATCATACTTGGAGGGAAGAAGCCCACTGGCTTCTGGCAAGGACTCACTGGGTCCTGGCTTTGAAGACATTACTAGTGAGGTGTGGTGTATGCACTACCTACTCTAGTGTGGCCTACTAAACTCTCTTGAGTTGTAGAAAGGGTGTGCTATCCCTTAACACACAACTCTAAGTTCAGTAGAACTTACTGTATTACTAAGCTTGATTTATATGTACCTTAGGTACCGTTAGTGGTTTTCAGTTGATCAATTCAATTGAGATTATCTGGTAAAACAATAGCAAGCTGGAATCCCACACGCTGCACACCAATGTGAGAAGTTGGCCTGGCATATGCTGTCCACTAATTATAGTGGGCACCTTGCACCAGTCCAAACAACCCCTTATTGGAGATAGGTTAAAGACAACCTTTATTGAAAGCTATCCTAGTGGTAGCTATGGAGAGCAGCCTTCAGGCTAAGTCTTGAAGGAATGTAAAGCAGCTTGTTTTACCAGTCTATAATCTCTTGAGTGACCAAATGAAAGAGGACCACACCAGGTATATATTCAAAATATATGTATTTATTACTAAACACACCCCTCTAGTCTCTTTATGAGGCTAGAGTTCGAAGTACATAAATTATAAGTTAGTTATCTACAGTAATAGCACAAATACACGTTTGAGCCCCAGGGGCGTACCAAACCATATACCAATAAAGTGGTATAAGAACCACGACTGAGCTAGACACAAGGCCTAGAGCCTGTAGAAGTGCTTGGACCACAAGGAACCACCCAAGGTAGTGACACAGGGGACCCATGGGGGACGCGTGCAGTGTATGAACACAGCCGCGAATCGCCGTTAACTTCTATGGGGAAAGTCGCGATTAGAATTTAAAAGAAAAGGGACACTTAGAGGAGGACTTGGAGCAAACCTTTTGAGAACTAGGCTGTTCTAGTGTCAATACCCACGGGAGCACCGGAGTACTCGAGTTACCTCACCCAGGGGAGCCGGGTGCATAGGTGTCTTTCGGGGTCGGGTTTCGTCGTCGCTTTCAATGGCGATCTGCTGCAAAGTGCTGCTGGCGGCCAAGTCGAAAGTGTTCGGGTGGATCCAAAGGTGGATCGAAGATCTGAAGAACCTGAAAGCAGAGGGGACAGAGTCTGGGTCACTAGCCAGTGACCAGGAAGGCGATGAGCAGATGCCCACCGATGTCGAGTGCTTCAGGTAGGTTGACGGTCGTCTTGACTCTTCAGCCACGAGGTCCAGGAGGCGTCGACGACGACCAGGAGCTGGATTCGAGCTGTCTCACGACGTCTGTCCATTGCAGGGGTGTCGGCGACCAGATTGGACCCAACAAGCCTTGGCAACGGCAAGTCTCGTGGAAATGGAAGAAGGACGATGTTGCAGACCAGCAAGGTCTGGGGGACTCACCCAGCGAAGGTAAGTCAGGGCACGCCTGGAGCAACCAGGGAGCCCAAGCAGAAAAAGATTGGCCTTCGGGAGGGCCTACTAGCCAACGGACTAGCGACCGCGAAGGAGCCTCGAGTCGATGCACGTGGAGCTGGCTCACAGGACACTCGTGGAGTGGAGGCCAGTGATCTTCGGTGCAGTTGGTGCTGGAGGCTGGGGCTACTCGGAGCCCAAAGCACGACTTCATGGAAGACCCAGAAGAGGATGCACTTGCAAATGCGATCGGTGTCCAGGGGTCACGGTTCCACATTACCCACGACAGCTACGGGCCTCAGCTTTGCTGGGGACTCAGGGCAGCCTCGGGGAAGTCTGGAAATCCACCTCTGGTGATGCAAAGACTTCGGCGTCCGACGGGAGCTTCAGCGATGCAGACCGGACAATTGCTTCTTTGGTGCCTGCCAAGCAGGGGAGTCACTCCTTGACCCCAAGGGAGATTCTTCAGTCCTCTAATCTTGAAGTAGAGCGTCGAAGGTCCAGGATTCTGTGTCAGAGTTTCGTCCAGGTTAATCTAAAGTCCTAAGGACTGGGATCCCATACTTATACTAAGGTAGGGGGTTGGACATACTCTGTGGCCCCACCTATGGGAGGGTCAGGGCAGAGGGGTGGTTACACCCTTTCCCTTTGTCCAGTTTCACACCAGAGCAGGGGCTGGAAGCCCCTGAGCCGGTTTGAACTGGGGTATGCACAGGGACACCAAATGTGCCCCCAGTGCAGGACTTCAAAGCACCAGAGAGTGCTCCCGCCCAGCCCCAATACACACTATCCTGTCTGGGGAGGTGGTTACACCTCCCTGGGACAGGAAACCTATTGTCCAGGCCTCCCTGCCGGAGTTTCGGTCAGCAGCAGGAGGCCAGACTCGTGTCTGTGGCAGCGGCATCCATTTTGTGATGCCAGGGCTCTGGAAAGTCAGTACCGGGTATACCGGTGTGTACATGTCTCTCCCTCTAGAAGGGTGGAATGCTACCCCCGCCGCCAGAACTGGCGGGGGGTAGTATTCCAAGATGTTTGACACCAAACACGACATGTTTCCGTGCAGCCATCCCAAAGTTAGCATTTAACGCGAGGTTATAATGCGCTTAAGAGTATATGGTCGGGTTGCACTACAAACAGCATCAGAGAAGGGTCTCCGAACGCTGCAGAGGGGCCCAGCTCATGCAGGGGCACCCTCTCACATAGGAACCACGCACTCTGCCTTCAGGATTGATAAGGCCTGCCATAGGAGTGACTTATAGGTTTATATGTGTGTATGTATGTAGTGATATAGGTAGCCTATATCACAGTAAGGGGTGCATGCACCACCTTACCCAGGCTGCAGTAGCAGACCTGTGGTGTCATTTTGGATGGCCTTCCAGGGGTGGCACAATACATGCTGCAGCCCCTGGTAGGCCTCTGAGGTACCTATGCCCTGGGTACATAGTATACCATATACTAGGGACTTATAAGGGCACTCCAGATTCCAATCAGAGATGTGCCTAAGGCACATGGAAACCATTTTAAAGAGGAAGCAGCTAGGCTGGGGTTCTGATTAGCAGGGCCCCAGCCAGACTAAGGTCGAAAAACAGTGAAGCATCAGCAAAAAGTGGGGGTACCCATGTGAAGCAGATCCTACTCTCCTACAGAGAGGTGCAGAAAGAAGCAAGAGAAGTGCAGAAAGAAGCAACAGAGGTGCAGAAAGTAGCAAGAGAAGTGCAGAAAGAGGCAAGAGAGGTGCAGAAAGAGGCAAGAGAGGTGCAGAAAGAGGCAAGAGAAGTGCAGAAAGCAGGCAAGAGAAGTGCAGAAAGAGGCAAGAGAGGTGCAGGAACAGGCAAGAGAGGTGCAGAAAGAAGCAAGAGAGGTGCAGAAAGAGGCAAGAGTGCTACAGAAAGAGGCAAGAGAGGTGCAGAAAGAGGCAAGAGGGGTGCAGAAAGAGGCATTAGAGGTGCAGAAAGAGGGAAGAGGAGTGCAGAAAGAGGCAAGAGAGGTGCAGAAAGAGGCAATAGAAGTGCAGAAAGAACCAACAGAGGTGCTAGAAAGAAGCAAGAGAAGTGCAGAAACAGGCAAGAGAGGTGCAGGAAGAGGAAGAAAGGTACAGATAGAGGAAGAAAGGTGTAGAAAGAGGCAAGAGAGGTGCAGAAAGAGGCAGGCAAGAGAGGTGCAGAAAGAGGCAAGAGAAGTGCAGAAAGAAGCAACAGAGGTGCAGAAAGAGGCAAAAGAAGTGCAGAAAGAGGCAACGAGATGTGCAGAAACAGGCAAGAGAGGTGCAGAAAGAGGCAAGAGAGGTGCAGAAAGAGGCAAGAGAAGGTGCAGAAAGAGGCAAGAGAGGTACAGAAAGAGGCAAGAGACGTGCAGAAAGAAGCAAGCAGAGTTGCAGAAAGAGGCAAGAGAGATGCAGAAAGAGGCAAGAGAGGTGCAGAAAGAGGCAAGAGAAGTGCAGAAAGAAGCAACAGAGGTGCAGAAAGAGGCAAGAGAACTGCAGAAAGAGGCAAGAGAGTGTGCAGAAACAGGCAAGAGAGGTGCAGAAAGAAGCAACAGAGGTGCAGAAAGAGGCAAGAGGACTGCAGAAAGAGGTAAGAGAGGTGCAGAAAGAGGGAAGAGGGTGCAGAAAGAGGCATTAGAGGTGCAGGAAGAGAGGTGCAGAAAGAGGCAAGAGGGGTACAGAAGAAGCCAAGAGAGATGCAGAAAGAAGCAAGAGAAGTGCAGAAAGAAGCAACAGAGGTGCAGAAAGAGGCAAGAGAAGTGCAGAAAGAGGCAAGAGAAGTGCAGAAAGAAGCAACAGAGGTGCAGAAAGAGGCAAGAGAAGTCCATAAAGAGACAAGAGGGGTGCAGAAAGCAGGCAAGAGAGGTGCAGAAAGAGGCAATAGAGGTGCAGAAAGAAGTAAGAGAAGTGCAGAAAGAGGCAAGTAAGGTGCAGAAAGAGGCAAGAGAGGTGCAGAAAGAGGCAAGAGAGGTGCAGAAAGAGGGAAGAGAAGTGAAGAAAGAAGCAACAGAGTTGCAGAAAGAGGCAAGAGAAGACGCAGAAAGAGGCAAGAGAGGTGCAGAAACAGGCAAGAGAAGTGCAGAAAGAGGCAAGAGAAGTGCAGAAAGAAGCAAGAGAGGTGCAGAAAGAGGCAATACAGGTACAGAAAGAGGTAATAGAGGTGCAGAAAGAAGCAAGAGAGATGCAGAAAGAGGCAAGAGAAGTGCAGAAAGAGACAAGAGAGGTGCAGAAAGATGCAAGAGAAGGTACAGAAAGAGGCAAGAGAATTGCAGAAAGAAGCAACAGAGGTGCAGAAAGAGGCAAGAGAAGTGCATAAAGAGGCAATAGAGGTGCAGAAAGAGGCAAGAGAGGTGCAGAAACAGGCAAGAGAGGTGCAGAAAGAGGCAAGAGGGGTGCAGAAAGAGGCAAGAGAGGTGCAGAAAGAGGGAAGAGAGGTGCAGAAAGAGGCAAGAGAGGTGCAGAAAGAGGCAAGAAAGGTGCAGAAAGAGGCAAGAGAGGTGCAGAAAGAGGCAAGAGAGGTGCAGAAAGAGGCAAGGGAGATGCAGAAAGAGGCAAGAGAGGTGCAGAAAGAGGCAAGAGAGGTACAGCAAGAGGCAAGAAAGGTGCAGAAAGAGGCAAGAGAGGTGCAGAAAGAAGCAAGAGAAGTACAGAAAGAAGCAAGTAGAGGTGCAGAAACGGGCAAGAGAGGTGCAGAAAGAGGCAAGAGAGGTGCAGAAACAGGGAAGAGAAGTGAAGAAAGATACAATGGAGGTGCAGAAAGAGGCAAGAGAAGTGCATAAAGAGACAAGAGAGTGCAGAAAGAAGCAAGAGAAGTTCAGAAAGAGGCAAGAGAAGTACAGAAAGAGGCAAGAGAGGTGCAGAAAGAGGCAAGAGAAATGCAGAAAGAGGGAACAGGGGTGCAGAAAGAGGCAAGAGAGGTGCAGAAAGAGGGAAGAGGGGTACAGAAAGAAGCACAAGAGGTGCAGAAAGAAGCAAGAGAGGTGCAGAAAGAAGCAAGAGAAGTGTAGAAAAAGCCAACAGAGGTGCAGAAAGAAGCAAGAGAAGTGCAGAAACAGGCAAGATAGGTGCAGAAAGAGGAATAGAGGTGCAGAAAGAGGCAAGAGAGGTGCAGAAAGCGGGAAGAAAGGTGCAGAAAGAGGCAAGAGAAGTGCAGAAAGAAGCAACAGAGGTGCAGAAAGAGGCAAGAGAAGTGCAGAAAGAGGCAAGAGAAGTGCAGAAAGAGGCAAGAGAGGTGCAGAAAGAGGCAAGAGAGGTGCTGAAAGTGGCAAGAAAGGTGCAGAAAGAGGCAAGAGAGGTACAGAATGAGGCAAGAGAGGTGCAGAAAGAAGCAACAGAGTTGCAGAAAGTGGCAAGAGAAGTGCAGAAAGAGGCAAGAGAGGTGCAAAAAGAGGCAAGAGAAGTGCAGAAAGAAGCAACAGAGGTGCAGAATGAGGGAAGAGAACTGGAAAAGAGGCAAGAGATGTGCAGAAACAGGCATTAGAGGTGCAGAAAGAGGCAAGAGAAGTGCAGAAAGAGGAAGAAAGGTGCAGAAAGAGGCAAAAGAGGTACAGAAAGAAGCAAGAGAAGTGTAGAAAGAAGCAACAGAGTTGCAGAAAGTGGCAAGAGAAGTGCAGAAAGAGGCAAGAGAGGCGCAGAAGGAAGCAAGAGAAGTGTAGAAAGAAGCAACAGAGTTGCAGAAAGTGGCAAGAGAAGTGCAGAAAGAGGTAAGAGAACTGCAGAAAGAGGCAAGAGATGTACAGAAACAGGCAAGAGAGGTGCAGGAATTGGAACAGGGGTACAGGAAGAGGCAAGAAAGGTGCAGAAAGAAGGAAGAAGGGTGCAACAAGAGGCAGGAAGGGTGCAGAAAGAAGCAAGAGAGGTACATAAAGAAGCAAGAGAAGTGCAGAAAGAACCAACAGAGTTGCAGAAAGAGGCAGGAGAGGTGCAGAAACGGTCAAGAGAAGTGCAGAAAGAGGCAAGAGAAGTGCAGAATGAATCAACAGATGTGCAGAAAGAGGCAAGAGAAGTGCATAAAGAGGCAAGAGAGGTGAAGAAAGAGGCAAGAGAAGTACAGAAACAAGCAAGAGATGTGCAGAAAGAGGGAAATGTATTGCAGAAAGAGGCAAGAGGGATGCAGAAAGAAGGAAGAGAGGTGCAGAAAGAAGGTGCAGAGTTGCAGAAAGAGGAAAGAGAAGTGCAGAAAGAGGCAAGAGAGCTGCAGGAAGAGGTAAGGGAGGTGCAGAAAGAAGCAAGAGAAGTGCAAAAAGAACCAATATAGGTGCAGAAACGGGCAAGAGGGGTACAGAAGGAGGCAAGAGAAGTGCAGAAAGAAGCAACAAAAATGCAGAAAGAGGCATGAGAAGTGCAGAAAAAGACAAAAGGCGTGCAGAAAGAGGCAAGAGAGGTGCAGAAACAGGCAACAGAGGTGCAGAAAGAGGGAAGAGGGGTGCAGAAACAGGCAACAGAGGTGCAGAAAGAGGGAAGAGGGGTGCACATAGAGGGAAGAGGGTGCAGAACGAAGCAAGAGAGGTGCAGAAAGAAGCAAGGGAAGTACAGAAAGAAGCAAGCAAGGTGCAGAAAGAGGCAAGAGAAGTGTAGAATGAGGCAAGAGAGGTGCAGAAAGAGGTGAGAGAGGTGCAGAAAGAGGGAAGAATGTGCAGAAAGAGGCAAGAGAAGTGTAGAAAGAAGCAACAGAGGTACACAAAGAGGCAAGAGAGGTGCAGAAAAAAGAAGCAAGTGATGTGCAGAAAGAGGCAAGAGAAGTGCAGAAAGAAGAAGAAAGGTGTAGAAAGAAGCAAGAGAAATTCAGAAAGAGGCAAGAGAGACACAGGAAGAAGCAAGTGTGGTTTGCGCACAAGTAGTACCAATTTAACACCCACATTTAGCAATAAGCAACAGGTGACCATTCCAGCTTTGCAAAGGGCACGTTAGCAGAGTGGTGGAGAAAGGGGGCTGGGCCTCCAACCAGCGCTCAGGAATTCCATTGCATAGGACTTACAGGTAGTACCAGGAGGGCTTCTTGGCCCCCAAAGTCCCTCAGGAGTAAAGTGGACTTCATCCTCCAACCAGTAGTGTGTCAGGAGGTGCATTTGCAGAGTGGTGGAGAAATGGGGGCGTGGCCTCCGAAGACTTCTTAGCAATCCAACTGTGTGGGACTTACTAGAGGTAACAGGAGGGGTTGTAGGCCCCAAGGACATCCTTGGGGGCCAACTACCCCTTCTATTACCTCCAGTAAGTCCCACACAGCAGGGTTGTCAAGTTCTGATAGGAGGCCAGGCCCCCTTTGCTCACCATTCTGCAAGCATGCTCCCTGGTGTGCTCTTGAATGGGGATTGAAGTCCCCTTCGCTGCTGGGGGTCCTTAGGGGCCAACGAGCCTACCTGTTACCTCCAGTGTGCCTCACACAGTGGGATTGCTGAGAGGTGGATGCAGGCCATGCCCCCTTTCTCCACCACTCTGCAAACGCGCCTCCCGGAATGCTCTTGGTTGAGTAATGAAGTCCCCTTGCCTCTTGAGGATCCTTGGGGACAAATTAGCCCTCTTGTTACCTCTAGTAATCCCTACACAGCTGGATTACTGAGACTGGTCAGAGGCCATGCCCCCTTTTTACACCACTTTGCAAATGCTCCCCCTGGCACACTGCTGCTTTGGGGTTGAAGTCCTCTTTAGTCCTGAAGTCCTCAGGACCCAAGGGGACCTCATCGCCCCACCAGCAGTGCACCAAGAGGCGTGTTTGCAGAGTGCTGTAAAAAGGGGCATGGCCTCGGACCACCTCTCAGCAATCACACTGTGTGCGGCTTACTGGAGGTACCTGGTGGGCTTGTTGGCCCCTAAGGACCTTCACCAGTGAAAGGTATTTCATCCCCCAACCCAGAGCGCGCCAGGAGGCGCGTTTGCAGAGTCGTGCAGGGAACGGTCAGGGCCTCGGGCGAGTTGCTGGTTTCTTTTTTATTCATTTTAGGAAGGGGGGCTGTGTGGCCCCCCTTCCCTTCACCCTTTTGGGCCCCGGGGACCCCATCCCCCAGGGCCTGAGCCATTTTTTTTAATGAAATGAAAGGGAGGGGGCGCCATTTTTTTTAATAAAACGAAAAGGGAGGGGGGCGCACAGCCCCCCTCTTGATGCCGATTATGGCCCCGGGGACCCCATACCCGGGGGCTAGGCCTTTGTTTATTTTTTTTATTAAATGGGAGGGGCCCCTACCCAGGCCGATTTTGGCCCCAGGGACCCTGTCCCCCGGGGCCCTGCCGTTTCTTTTTTGTAAAAACGTTTGTCTAAGGAAGGGGGGCCGTGTGCCCCTCCTGAGGCCGATATAGCCCCGGGGACCACATCCCCCAAGGCTCGGACTTTTTTACATTTTTGAAAACTTTTTTGTAAGGATGGGGTCTGCCTGCCCCTCCTGAGGCCAATGGCCTCACATTGGGGACTGCAGGGGGCCCCAAGGCCCCTGTGGTCCCTGCCAGCTCCCCCACCTCCTGCGGGAGCCGGCATTACTTTTGGGCAGAGGGAGCTGCTAGCATGCAGCTCCCTTTGCCCAAAAGCAATTCTGCTTCGCTTCATGGACGCAAGAGCAGTTTTCCTGCTCTTGCTTCCACGAAGCGAAGCAGAAGTTTGCTATGGCATGGTGGTAGCATTGCTCCCCCAATGCCATAGCAAACTGCAATGTCCCGGGGGTGGGCACCCCAGGACATTGCTGGAGCCGGCCCTGGGGGGTGGCAGTCCCAAGGGAATTGGAGGGCTCCTGATTTAAAGCCCCGAGGAGGTGGTAGTCCCTGGCGGTCAGCTACTGACCCTCGCATTTAAATAAAGTGTGCCCCGGGGAGGATGTGGTCCCTGGGGCAGTGTTGGGGGGCTCGAGCCCCCCCACACTTCAAGTTTTTTGTTAGCCCCGGGGAGGTGGTGGTCCCCGGGGCTGCAGGGGGGCCGTGTTGCCCGTCGCACTTAATCATCAAAGCCTTGAGGAGGAGGCGTTCCCTGGGGCTGCGTAGCCCCCCAATGACTTTTATTTTTAAAAAAGCCCTGGGGAGGTGGTGGTCTCCAGGACTGTGGGGGGCCGCATGGTCCTCCTCATTTAATGATGAAAGCCCCAGGGCTGCATGGGGGGCAGGAGTCCTCCCACATTCTTTTTTTAATTAATAAAGCTCTGGTAAGATGGCGGCCCCTCGGGGCTGCCGGGGGCCGCATGCCCCCCTGCATTTATTGATGATCGCCCTGGGTAGGTGGTGGTACCTGAGGCTGCGGGGGCCCCAGGGGGCCCCCGCAGCATAGTTTGGCATTGCCTCCGTGACCTGGCCCACCCGGGGCCCTAATTAAACGAAGTGCGGGAGACAGCACTTTCTTTTTTTTCACATTTTCGGTGGGATTCACACACCCAGCACGAATAACCGCGATTTTTTTTATTATACTTTTTAGCTCTGGGGTCCCTTAGGGACCCATTGAGCAGGCCTAGGGTGTCAGGGTGTTTCTACCATGCCCCTTTTCTTCTTTTTTTTTTTTTTTTTTTTCCTTTTTCCTTGTGACTCGGTTCAACTGAGTCACAAGATGGCTGCCAACACTTTCTGGCTTGAAGTGTTGGCAGCCAATCAGATTGCAAGGCTCGAGATCGGGAGGGTTTACAGATCCTCCGCGTCCCCAGTTGTATATCTGTATATATTTAATTTTCTCAAAAACTACTGAATGGATTTACACAATTTAACAAAAAGAGTGCACTCTGGACCAAGTGCTACCTTTCTGCCAAATTTGGTATAATTCCATTCATCTGTTCGGGCTGTAGCTGCGTCAAAAGTTTCCTATGGAAATTAACATGGAGAAAACGCGTTTTGGGACCCCCTTTTTTCTCTGCCCTCGCTTGACGTATCATCCCAAAACTTTCAAGACTGGAGCTGACCTGAGCGCCCCATTAGTTTTAAAAATTTTGCGAAGATACGTTAAACGGTGCCAAAGATAGTGGCAAAAGAAAAAACACTTTTTGAATAGAAACAAGATCCTCACTATAACTACCATATATATTCACTGAAAAAACCATAGGTTTCAGGGACGTTATAGTTAGTTGGGCATTTCACTCGTACAAAACCAGAGAAATTCAGCCGTTATAGTTAGTTGAGCTAACTATAACTTGCGCCCCCGCAATGCACTGCTGATGATGTCACATATTACATCACTCATGACATGATCAGTGACATCACTGATGACATCACTGATGACATCTCAAATGATACCACTGATGACATCACTGATGACATCATCCAGAGACTGGGTGATTTTTTAAGTTTAAGAATGCTATATATAGATACGCAAAGGTGTATTGAAGAATGAGTGGGTGTATGAGTGTTTGAATGGATGATTTAGTGGGTGCGTGACTGACTGTATAAGTGAGTGATTAAATGTGTCTTAGTGAATGCATGGGTGATTGACTAATCTGTGTGAATGTCTGTATCAGTCTGTCAGTTGGTGTGTAAGTTGCGCATGGGTTCGTGAGTAGCTACATGAGTGTCTATATGGGTTAATGATTGGTTGTTTGAGTATCTGTAGAGGTGCCTGAGTGTCTGTGTTATAACTCCCTGCATGGATGTGTGAGTGGGTGCTTTAGTGGGTGTATGGGTTCATGAGTGCGCTTGCGAAGGGCTGTATGGGTGAGTGAGTGTGCATATTGCTGTGTCGGTGAGTGAATGGATGTCTCAGTGGTATATGTGTGAGTAACTACATATGTGAAAGGCAGTATATGTGAGTGTTGGAGTATATAACTAACTAAATGTGAGAGTGAGTGATTGTGAGAGTGGCTGTATGCATGAGTGTGTGCTTGCATCAGTGATAGTAGAAGAGAGTAAGTATGTGTTAGTATATGTATGAATAAGTGAGGTGGTGTGTGTGTATAACTGTATAAGTGAGTAAAAGGCAGTGTTATTGATTCTTTGAGTGACTGACTAGGTGTGTGAGTAACTCTATGGGTTAGTGACAGTATGTGAGTGTCTGTATGGGTGTATGAGTGCATATATCAGAGGCTGTATTGATGAGTGACTGCGTGTATGAGTAACTGTATTGGTGAGTGGGTGGATGTGTGTAGACCTGTGAATCAGTGAGTGGGTATGTTCTAACTGCTATTGGTGTGTCTATGGTTTCGAGAATGGTAGTCTCCATTTTATAGTGGGTATATGAAAGGTTATTTTAGGGTGTGAGGAGGTGCATCAGATATTAACCGGATGATGTCATCAGTGATGTCATTTGAGATGTCATCAGTGATGTCATGAGTGATGTCACTGACCATGTCATGAGTGATGTAATATGTGACATCATCAGCAGTGCATTGCGGGAGCGTGAGTTATAGTTAGCTCAACTAACTATGACGGCCGAATTTCTCTGATTTTGTACGAGTGAAATGTCCAACTAACTATAACGTCCCTGAAACCTATAGTTTTTTCAGTGAATTTCTAAGGTTTTTCAAATGCTAATTACTAACTATAATGTCCCTGAAACCTATGGTTTTTTCAGTGAATTTCTAAGGTTTTTTAAATGCTAATTTATAACTATAATGTAACTATAATGTAGAAGTTGCGTTTGCGGAGTGGTGCTGAAAGGGGGCTGGGCCTCTAACCAGCGCTCAGGAATTCCACTGCGTAGGACTTACAGTAGGTACCAGGAGGGCTTCTTGGCCCCCAAAGTCCCTCAGGAGTAAAGTGGACTTCATCCCCCAACCCGTAGTATGCCACGAGGCGTGTTTGCAGAGTGGTGGAAAAAGTGGGGCGTTGCCTCCAAAGACCTCTTTGCAATACCACTGTGTGGGACTTACTGGAGGTAACAGGAGGGGTAGGTGCCCCCCAAGGACAACCTTGGGGGCCAACTGCCCCTCCTATTACCTCCAGTAAGTCCCACACAGCAGCATTGGTAAGTTCTCAAAGCAGGCCATGCCCCCTTTGCCCACCACTCTGCAAACACGCTCCCTGGTGTGCTCTTGGATGAGGATTAAAGTCCCCTTTGCTGCTGGGGGTCGTTAGGGCCGACTATCCTACCTGACACCTCCAGTAAGCCCCAGATAGTTGGATTGCTGAGATGTGGACACAGGCCACACCCCCTTTCTCCACCACTCTGCAAACGCCACCTACTGGTGCATTCTTGGTTGGAGGATGAAGTCCCCTTGCCTCCTGAGGGTCCCTGGGGGCCAACTAGCCCCCCTGTTATCTCTAGTAAGCCCCACACAGCTGGATTGCTGAGAGTGGTCCGAGGCCACACCCCCTTTTTACACCACTCTGCAAACGCGCCTCCTGGCACACTGCTGCTCGGGGGATGAAGTCCACTTTCGTCCTGAGGTCCTCAGGACACAAGAGGACCTCATTGCCCCACTAGCAATGTGCCAAGAGGCATGTTTGCAGAGTGGTGTAAAAAGGGGCGTAGCCTCGGACCACCTCTCAGCAATCCCACTGTGTGGGACTTACTGGAGGTACCTGGTGGGCTAGTTGGCCCCTAAGGACCCTTAGGATTCAAGGGGACTCAATCCCCCAACCCAGAACGTGCCAGGAGGCACGTTTTCAGAGTGATACAGGGAGGGGGCAGGGCCTCCGGTGAGATGCTGGCTTTTTTTTTTTTTTTTTAGAAGGGGAGCTGTGTGGCCCCCCTTCTCTTAATATTTTTTGGGCCCTGGGGACCCCATTCCCCAGGGCCTGAGACATTGTTTTTTTTTATTTATTAAACGGGAAGGGGGCCGCGCGGCTCCCCTCCTGAGGCCATTTTTGGGGACTCCATCCCCAGGGGCTTTGCCTCTTTTAAAAAGAAAATCACATATTTAATTAAGGGAGGGGGGCTGCGTGGCCCCTTTTCCCTGGGTCACTTTTGGACCCAGGGACCCCATCCTCCGGGGTCTGGCCAGCCTTGATTTTTTTATTTTGGAGGGGGGCCGTGTGGCCCCACTCCAGCGGCCAATTATGGCCCCAGGGACCCCATCCCCCGGGGCCTTGCCTTACGTTGGGGACCGTGGGGGGAGCCTCAATGCCCCCGCAGTCCCAGCCAGCTCCCTGCCTCCTGCAGGAGCCGGCATTGCTTTTGGACAAGGGTAGCTGCTGACATGCAGCTCCTCTTGTCCAAAAGCAATCTGCTTTGCTTCGTGGAAGCGAGAGTTGGTTTCCTGCTCTCACTTCCACGAAGCAAAGCAGAAGTTTGCAATGACAGGTCGGGAGCAGTCCTCCCGCCTTGCTTGCAAACTGCAATGTCCCGGGGATGGCACCCCAGAACATTGCTGGAGCCGACCCTGGGGGTGGCGGTCCCCAGGGCCATCGAAGGCTCCAGGAGGGGTGCCGCATGGCCCCCCTCCTAACAAGTTCAAAGGTGGTGTTGGTCCCTGGGGCCAGGGGTCCGCAACGGACCTCAGCATTACAATAATTAGTGCCCCGGGGAGGTGATGGTCCCCGGGGCAGTGTAGGGGGCTTGAGCCTCCCCACACATATTATTGATAATAGCCCCAGGGAGGTGGTGGTCCCTGGGGCTTGGGGGGCCTGTGAGGCCCCCCACCCATAGTAAGAAATGCCCCAGGGAGGTGGTGGTCCCTGGAGCAGCGTTGGGGGACAGGAGCCCACCCCACACATTTTTTCAAAAAAGCCCCGGGGAGGTGGCAGTCCCCGGGGCTGTGGGGGGGCGTGTGCCCCCACACATTATTAGCAAATCCCCAGGGATGTGAAGGTCCCCGGGGCTGTGGGGGCCCCTGCGGGGCCCCACTACATAAATTTGGATTGCCCCAGAACCTGGCCCACCCGGGGGCTTAAGGAAAACGAAGCGCGGGAGCCCGAACTTTTTTTTTTTTTTAAAGTTTCTGCCGGATTCCTGCCGAATTTGCGCACCAAAAGGCACCCTTTTGTTTGGGCCTGGACCCCCTGAGTAGGCCTAGGGGGTCAGGGTGTTTCTACCCTGCCCCTTTTTCTAGTATTTTATCTTTTTTTTTACTGGTTTCTTGTGCCTCGGTTTTACCGAGTCACAAGATGGCTGCCAACACTTCTTGGTTTGAAGTGTTGGCAGCCAATCAGTATGAAGCTCGTGATCGGGAGGGTTCGCGAATCCTCCTCGGTTAGCAGATATTGATATTTTTTATTTTTAAATTTCTCAGGAACTACTGAACGAATGTACACCATTTAAAGCGAAGAGTACACTCCAAGAGCTACCTCTATGCCAAATTTGGTGTAATTCCGTTCAGCAGTTCGGGCTGTAGCCGCAACAAAAGTTCCTATGGAAATTAACATGGAGAAAACGCGTTTTGGGACCTCCCTTTTATCTCGGCCCCCGCTTGACGAATCATCACAAAACTTTCAAGACAGGAGTTGACCGGAGCGGGCCATTAGGTTTGAAAATTTGACGAAGATTCGTCAAACGGCACCAAAGATATTGGCAAATCAATAAACGTTTTTCCTATGGAAACTAGGTCCTAACTATAACTACCTACTGGCGACCGCTAGTAGGTAATATATATATATATATATCAAAGAACCAATGCTGATCTCCTCCATTCAAAGCAGCACACCGTGGACACAAATGTTGCCAAGTGGTGATTTATTTTGCTTTGGCCAACTCAACGCGTTTCGGGGATGACCCCTTGATCACGAGTGAAGTTGTTCGTGTTACAATCGTTTAAATAAACACACCATGTGATAACATAAACATAATAAACAGACTTTCCGAGTTAAATCACTCGAAATCCCAACAAAATAACATAGATTGTTTCATTTTTGCAACAATTTAAATGATACTTTCATCATTACGGAACATTTCTCTATTTAAAGTCATATTTAGACCTATTCGTAAGAGACCCTTCTCAACAAAACTTTATTGTTCATTTTGTCTACATACTACTGCCTGAGTAACCAGCCAGTAATCCATTGAATCATGCAATTCTTAATATTGTTTGCATAATTAACATCAAGTCACAGCTTTCGCCATGATTTTTCGTTATAACGTGTCAATTCTGCCCCTGTGGGCTAACCCACCTTATTTCGATAAGATGTTTGTTTATTTGTTGATTTGACCCCTAGGTTCCTGCCCCAGTGGGCATACGATTTACCACTATTGACTTTTCTTGGTAAATTGTATATAAGAAAATAACATATTAACACATGTCACACCTAAGGCTATCGCTGGGGTCGTAGAACTACATCAATCTGTTGGCTACTTTATTATGATGTTACTTTGTTGAGATGATAGAAGAGGCTTGCAGTACAGACCACAACTCCCAAAATCTTCATAATCCAAAATGATATGTATCTCTTATCTAAACAGAATAGAAACATTCATGTTACTTTTTATATGTGAAATTAATTCCCTCAAACAATTGACACAGACAAAACGAATATAAACATACAAACTGAAAGTCGCGAGGCAGATAAAACCAGATGCATAACTTGTTGCCAACACTCAATTGGCACATTTAAAATTACATTTAATCAGTAAAAGTTCCAGTATTCCTCTTGATAATGATTAAAGCACTGTAATGCGATCTGCTGTTTCTACTCTCCAACTTGGGCAGTAGTGAGGATTTCGGGATAATAATCACAAATACTTGTATTCTGAAATTGGGAAAATCACATTCACAAGCTTCACTTGTACTAGCCTAGATGCACTGACAATTCCTCGTCACAATTGTGGCCGACCGGTACCATTGTTTGGTACTGAATGATCAGCCTTGATTCGAGTCGTCTAAGGTCCTGTACCCGGTTGCCACCTCTTATGTTCATACTAATTGTGTCTAAGACACAAAAGCTTAACAATGATTCATTTTGGTTGTGGAATTCTTGAAAGTGTCTAGCTACCGGGTATTGCTTATCCCCATGTCTTATAGCTCTCAGATGTTCTAACACACGCTTTTTTGCTTTGTGTAGCGTGCTCCCTATGTATGTTTTTTCACATGGGCATTTGAGAGCATATACAACATACTCAGTATTGCAAGAAAGGTGTTTATCAATTACAAAGGGTTTGCAGGTGGGTGATAATCTGCACTCCTTGCAATTCTTGCTATACTTACATGCCTTACATTTTTGGCATGTGAAAAAGCCTCTTACCTCTGATTTTCTATTGACAGCGGGTTCTAGAGTTCTGCAAAGGGTATCCTTAAGGGATTTGGCTTTTCTGTATGTTATTTGGGGATAATCCTCTATTTGATGTATCAAATCTTTATCAGTACTTAAAACATGCCAAAATTTGTCTAGGCTCTTTCTCACTTGCTTAGCTTGTCTATTGTAGGTTGTAATAAATCTGATCTTTTGATCAGAATTTTCAGAGTTCATATCTTTGACAGCTAGCATGTCTGATCTGTTCTGGCTTTTTGCTTCCAAACTAGCTTTTCTGATGGTGGCTTTGGTATAACCTCTCTGTAGAAATCGCCCAGTCATTCTCGCCTCCTCCAGTTCATAACCCAATTCCGTGCTACAGTTACGTTTTGCCCGCAAAAATTCCCCTAAAGGGATGCTCTGAATGAGAGCTTCAGGGTGGCAGCTCTTCGCATGCAACAGGCTGTTGCCTGCCTGCTCTCCAATTTGCCTTCAACTACTGTGAGTTTAAGATCTAGAAACTCAATGGATTGTTTAGAAAACTGACTGGTGAACTTGAGGTTAAAATCATTTTCATTCAGGACATCAACAAATTCTTTCGCTTCTTCCTCTTCACCATTCCACACCACAAAAATATCATTGATGTACCGTGCCCATATAACTACCTTGTTGTTTCTGGCTTCAGTTTTATTGACCACAGTCTCTTCCCAATACCCTAGGTAGAGACCTGCAAAGCACGGAGCAAAGCAGGTCACCATAGATGTTCCGAGGGTTTGCCTGAAGATTCTTGAATCAAAAATAAAAAAGTTTTGTGTGAGGCAACAGGACATCATTGAAATCAGCATTTCGGTGTGAAGAGTGTAGGACACTGATCTCTCATTCAGGAAGTGCTGGCAAGCCTTTAAACCCAACTCGTGGGGAATCATGTATATAGGCTTATCACATCCAAACCTAGAAAGCTGTTCCCCTCTTTCCACTCTATGGTATCTAGACGCCTAAGGAAATCCCCTGTGTCCTTCACAAACTAAGGTAATTTTTGCACAAGGGGCTGAAGAAACAAAACCACATATTTAGACGTGTTTTCTAGTCAGCTTCCCCGTGAAGAGACATTTGGTCTTCCAGGGGATTTTGTCTATTTTTGTGGATTTTTGGGAGTAGGTAGAGGGCCGGCAGTTTAGGATATTTACACGCTAGGAAATTGTACTCCTCAATTTCTAAAACACCTCTGTCTTTCCATTCTGTTAGTTGAATCTGATACACTTGAATTGACTTTTCATATTCTTTTCTATTGCTCGGTTCATATTTCTCTATGTCTGATAACTGTTGCATGCCTTCATTAATATACATTTCACGAGACAAAACAATGACATTTCCCCCTTTATCTGCTTTCTTTATAACTATAGAACGGTCATTTTTCAGGGTTTCAATGGCTGCCATTTGCACATCAGTGACATTTCTATTACCATACCACTTCTTTTTTGAAAGTTTAAGAAATTCATTCATTACCCCTTTCTCAAACACGTCTATAGCGTCATTTTTGATTTGGGGGAGAAAAATCGATTTGGGTTTAAAACCACTTGGTGCACTTAAATCCGTGCGTATATCCTCACTACCCGTGTTGGCTATGGGTTCGGGATGGTCATTCATGTCATATGCCAATTCTCTCAAGGTGTTTAAAAATTCAACATCATTTATGCTCAAGGTACTTGGATTGTCTCTGGGGTTCTCAAGTTTATCGGTAAACTTAGTGGCATACCATTTTTTTATTCTAAGCTTCTGTGTAAAATAAAACAAATCAATACGACTTTCAGTGTAATTGAAATTATATGATGGACAAAATGATAAACCCAAAGAAAGAATCTCTACCTCAATTTCACTCAATGGACGGTTGGATTGTTGGGATTTCGAGTGATTTAACTCGGAAAGTCTGTTTATTATGTTTATGTTATCACATGGTGTGTTTATTTAAACGATTGTAACACAAACAACTTCACTCGTGATCAAGGGGTCAACCCCGAAACGCGTTGAGTTTGCCAAAGCAAAATAAATCACCACAACATTTGTGTCCACGGTGTGCTGCTTTGAATGGAGGAGATCAGCATTGGTTCTTTGATATTTTGGGACTCGCCGTCCCGCCGTGGAACGCCGCCGCATGAAGGCAGGGGAGAGGCGACTGTGTTGCTTTGCACGCTCAGCTGTGGGATTGTTTTGGATTTCCCTGCCCGCTTCAATGTTCACTGTGTTTTGTAAGACGCTGACTTTCCTGTGCCCGGAAGATCGAATCTTTGTGAGAGCGGGACTCAGGAAAAATCAGAGGTTAAACACTTGAAGGTATAATTATTGAAGCAGACGGCTTTCCCGTATCGGAACTATCTCTTTTGGTTACGGGGAGTTGCAAGTGGTCACGCACGCATAAGCGTGAAATTACAACAACACTATGGCTTGGTCAAGAAATTTGAAACGCTGCGAGGCAGCAGATAAAATGTTTGAAAACTACAGAGAGACCAGTACGGTCGAAACAACAGAACCCACGAGTAGTGGGAATTTAGTCCCCAACAAAAAGCAATTGTGGGATCGGCTCTGGAAGGCGTTAAAATTAGAACAAAATAAGTGGTGGGAAGCCACAGCGCTCCAGAAATATATAGATGTGGGTCATATACCGAGGGGGTTGAGGATTTTTGTAACCCCCACTTTCAACGACCCTGACCCAGAACTAATCAGTGATTGGGCGGCGAATAACCACAATTGCTCGACGATCATGTTGGGGCTACTGGTAAAGTATGCACGCAAAGAAGTTGAACGATTAGCTGAAGAAATAGAGAATGTCACTAAACAACTGAAAGCAATCTGTGGCCAAGAAGAATTCCAAAGTGAAATGGATAAATTGGATGTCAAACTTAATAAAATTGAGGAGGACATTAAGATAAAAAAACAACGGAAATTTCACAGAGACCTGATTGACTATCAGAAAGGTCAAGTGCTGACTTTTGCCAAAAAGTATGACCAGTTGCGCGACACCACCTCCACAACACAAGGAACAGCAAGTGGAGAAAGGGGAAGAAGAGACATTGCTGAAGGGGGTGTCGGAAGTGAAAATCTAAGAGATGAAAGCGCTGTAAGCAAGAGTGATGTATCAAGTATCTCTGAAAAAGATGGAGTAAAAGAAAGCATTTTAACCGAGTTCACACTGATGGCAAAAGGGAGAATGACAGCCAACAGACAAGGAACAAATCGAGGGCATGGAAGAGGAAACAAAGGCGCAGCAAAAAGAAATACAACAATGCTAGGAGACTTAGGAAGCCCTGTGGGAAGTCGGACAAGGGGCCAGCAACAAAGAAAATAATGGAGATAAACACTGTGATTAATCTGTCCAACCGTCCATTGAGTGAAATTGAGGTAGAGATTCTTTCTTTGGGTTTATCGTTTTGTCCATCATATAATTTCAATTACACTGAAAGTCGTATTGATTTGTTTTATTTTACACGGAAGCTTAGAATAAAAAAATGGTATGCCACTAAGTTTACCGATAAACTTGAGAACCCCAGAGACAATCCAAGTACCTTGAGCATAAATGATGTTGAATTTTTAAACACCTTGAGAGAATTGGCATATGACATGAATGACCATCCCGAACCCATAGCCAACACGGGTAGTGAGGATATACGCATGGATTTAAGTGCACCAAGTGGTTTTAAACCCAAATCGATTTTTCTCCCCCAAATCAAAAATGACGCTATAGACGTGTTTGAGAAAGGGGTAATGAATGAATTTCTTAAACTTTAATAAAAGAAGTGGTATGGTAATAGAAATGTCACTGATGTGCAAATGGCAGCCATTGAAACCCTGAAAAATGACCGTTCTATAGTTATAAAGAAAGCAGATAAAGGGGGAAATGTCATTGTTTTGTCTCGTGAAATGTATATTAATGAAGGCATGCAACAGTTATCAGACATAGAGAAATATGAACCGAGCAATAGAAAAGAATATGAAAAGTCAATTCAAGTGTATCAGATTCAACTAACAGAATGGAAAGACAGAGGTGTTTTAGAAATTGAGGAGTACAATTTCCTAGCGTGTAAATATCCTAAACTGCCGGCCCTCTACCTACTCCCAAAAATCCACAAAAATAGCCAAAATCCCCCTGGAAGACCAATTGTCTCTTCACGGGGAAGCTGCCTAGAAAACACGTCTAAATATGTGGATTTTTTTCTTCAGCCCCTTGTGCAAAAATTACCTTTGTTTGTGAAGGACACGGGGGATTTCCTTAGGCGTCTAGATACCATAGAGTGGAAAGAGGGGTACAGCCTTCTAGGTTTGGATGTGATAAGCCTATATACATGCATCCCCCACGAGTGGGGTTTAAAGGCTTGCCAGCACTTCCTGAATGAGAGATCAGTGTCCTACACTCTTCACACCGAAATGCTGATTTCAATGATGTGCTGTTGCCTCACACAAAACTTTTTTATTTTTGACTCAAGAATCTTCAGGCAAACCCTCGGAACATCTATGGGGACCTGCTTTGCTCCGTGCTTTGCAGGTCTCTACCTAGGGTATTGGGAAGAGACTGTGGTCAATAAAACTGAAGCCAGAAACAACAAGGTAGTTATATCGGCACGGTACATCGATGATATTTTTGTGGTGTGGAATGGTGAAGAGGAAGAAGCGAAAGAATTTGTTGATGTCCTGAATGAAAATTATTTTAACCTCAAGTTCACCAGTCAGTTTTCTAAACAATCCATTGAGTTTCTAGATCTTAAACTCACAGTAGTTGAAGGCAAATTGGAGAGCAGTCTCTATCGAAAGGAAACAGCAGGCAACAGCCTGTTGCATGCGAAGAGCTGCCACCCTGAAGCTCTCATTCAGAGCATCCCTTTAGGGGAATTTTTGCGTGCAAAACGTAACTGTAGCACGGAATTGGGTTATGAACTGGAGTAGGCGAGAATGACTGGGCAATTTCTACAGAGAGGTTATGCCAAATCCACCATCAGAAAAGCTAGTTTGGAAGCAAAAAGCCGGAACAGATCAGACATGCTAGCTGTCAAAGATATGAACTCTGAAAATTCTGATCAAAAGATCAGATTTATTACAACCTACAATAGACAAGCTAAGCAAGTGAGAAAGAGCCTAGACAAATTTTGGCATGTTTTAAGTATTGATAAAGATTTGATACATCAAATAGAGGATTATCCCGAAATAACATACAGAAAAGCCAAATCCCTTAAGGATACCCTTTGCAGAACTCTAGAACCCCCTGTAAATAGAAAATCAGAGGTAAGAGGCTTTTTCACATGCCAAAAATGTAAGGCATGTAAGTATAGCAAGAATTGCAAGGAGTGCAGATTATCACCCACCTGCAAACCCTTTGTAATTGATAAACACCTTTCTTGCAATACTGAGTATGTTGTATATGCTCTCAAATGCCCATGTGAAAAAACATACATAGGGAGCACGCTACACAAAGCAAAAAAGCGTGTGTTAGAACATCTGAGAGCTATAAGACATGGTGATAAGCAGTACCCGGTAGCTAGACACTTTCAAGAATTCCACAACCAAAATGAATCATTGTTAAGCTTTTGTGTCTTAGACACAATTAGTATGAACATAAGAGGTGGCAACCGGGTACAGGACCTTAGACGACTCGAATCAAGGCTGATCATTCAGTACCAAACAATGGTACCGGTCGGCCACAATTGTGACGAGGAATTGTCAGTGCATCTAGGCTAGTACAAGTGAAGCTTGTGAATGTGATTTTCTCAATTTCAGAATACAAGTATTTGTGATTATTATCCCGAAATCCTCACTACTGCCCAAGTTGGAGAGTAGAAACAGCAGATCGCATTACAGTGCTTTAATCATTATCAAGAGGAATACTGGAACTTTTACTGATTAAATGTAATTTTAAATGTGCCAATTGAGTGTTGGCAACAAGTTATGCATCTGGTTTTATCTGCCTCGCGACTTTCAGTTTGTAGGTTTATATTCGTTTTGTCTGTGTCAATTGTTTGAGGGAATTAATTTCACATATAAAAAGTAACATGAATGTTTCTATTCTGTTTAGATAAGAGATACATATCATTTTGGATTATGAAGATTTTGGGAGTTGTGGTCTGTACTGCAAGCCTCTTCTATCATCTCAACAAAGTAACGTCATAATAAAATAGCCAACCCATTGATGTAGTTCTACGACCCCAGCGATAGCCTTAGGTGTGACATGTGTTGATATGTTATTTTCTTATATACAATTTACCAAGAAAAGTCAATAGTGGTAAATCGTATGCCCACTGGGCAGGAACCTAGGGGTAAAATCAACAAATAAACAAACATCTTATCGAAATAAGGTGGGTTAGCCCACAGGGGCAGAATTGACACGTTATAACGAAAAATCATGGCGAAAGCTGTGAGTTGATGTTAATTATGCAAACAATATTAAGAATTGCATGATTCAATGGATTACTGGCTGGTGACTCAGGCAGTAGTATGTAGACAAAATGAACAATAAAGTTTTGTTGAGAAGGGTCTCTTACGAATAGGTCTAAATATGACTTTAAATAGAGAAATGTTCCGTAATGATGAAAAGTATCATTTAAATTGTTGCAAAAATGAAACAATCTATGTTATTTTGTTGGGATTTCGAGTGATTTAACTCCGAAAGTCTGTTTATTATGTTTATGTTATCACATGGTGTGTTTATTTAAACGATTGTAACACAAACAACTTCACTCGTGATCAAGGGGTCATCCCCGAAACGCGTTGAGTTTGCCAAAGCAAAATAAATCACCACTTGGCAACATTTGTGTCCACGGTGTGCTGCTTTGAATGGAGGAGATCAGCATTGGTTCTTTGATATTTTGGGACTCGCCGTCCCGCCGTGGAACGCCGCTGCATGAAGGCAGGGGAGAGGCGACTGCGTTGCTTTGCACGCTCAGCTGTGGGATATATATATATATATATATATATATATATATATATATATATATATAATCCCACAACCACGTTCCTGGCCCGTCTCCTTCCCGGCGGGACCTCCCAGGTACGGACCTTACCACGCTTGGAAACAAACAATTGAAAGCGGCTCCTTTTGAAAGTGCAGTGCTTTATTCTATCATGATAACATAAAACTCCAATGCTGTTCACGCATAGTGCCTGCCATGACGCAGTTCGATCGCGTAGCTGCGATCTTGATCACATGACTCACCACATGACAGTGAACAAATAAAATAGTGTATGTGCACTAATTCCTCTAGAAACTCACAAATCAATAAGTGAACATGGAAAATAGACTGTTTACACATACTCCAGTAACGTTTATACATCCTATGCGTATTTGTAAAAATACAATAAATACATCAGGTAAAACAACGATACTGAAATTACATATTAAAAACAATTAGTATGTTAAGATGAATAAAACTGCCATCTTTTATGCAAAATACGCTGTCACTTTATACACAAACTCAATCATTATTAATCGAATGCTGCTAACATCATGTAAAAGCTTAAACTCCTACACCACTTTTAACATTTTTTTAAAAGGCCTCCTAAAGAAATCATGGATGGTGCTTCAGTGCCAATGTATCTTTCAACATCATATGTCTGTATAATACAGTCAAATGAGAAATCATGGATCACTATTATATGATCATGACTTAGCAGCAATTCACAGATGTACGACTACCTAAAATGTATTCATATTATGCATTTGGCTGTTTATTACTAATTAGTATATACAGTCTATGGTCACAAAAAAGTGCTGTGCTCTTGTGCAAATAACAATATCCTCAGAGCTAATAGTTAGTGCAAAAATACGCAAAATCATTGTATAGCAGCTTAGAAGCATCAAATACTCGCCAAAGATGACTCATAAATAAAGTGCAAGTGCTCCATAATACGAATTGAGGTTGAGGTTATACTTAATAGCTTTCCTCATTGTTTAAATCAGTGGCCTCAAATGTATACTGGAGGGGCAAAGCTCATAAAGTGCAAGTGCTGAAATGATTCATACTATATACAATGTGAACAATTATAACGACTTTACTCATTTATGCAACATTGGAACTCCATCGGTGCATAAATGTCGTTGGAGAATTATTGTTTTCACAAATTCCATACTCATAGTTATCTTAAGATTCAAAGCATTTTCAGATTATAAATAACTGTAGACCTCTTGGTGGAACAGATGTGAACGGATACTATTAGAGGAAGTTGTGCAAATCCTTGCTTGTGTTTAAGCCGTTCGGCATCTTAGTGTTGAGGGCCAGAATATAATGTGTTTCAAGTTGGTGTAGGCTTTTCTCACGATTCCCCCCCCTTCCGGGTACGGGTACTGTCGCTAATACAGAGTATTGTAAGTTGTTGAGGTTGTTATTATGTACCAACTTGAAATGTCTGGCAACCGGATAGCCAGGGTCCGAATTCACAATAGCCCTTATGTGCTGCAGAATTCGCTTATGTACTGGGAGCTTAGTGCTCTCAATGTACTGGAGCCCACATGAGCACCACAATAGATAGATAGCGAATTCTGTGCGGCAGGTCAGATGGTCTTTTATGGGGATGGGTATAGTACTAAACGCTGTCATATATGACGTCAGATTGGTGCAGAATTTACAGGCTCGGCACGACTTGCATTTATAGAACCCGGATTTAGCCAACCAAGTAGACTCAGGTGTTACCTCGGGGCTAGTTCTTACTAATGCATCCCTCATAGAGGGGGCCCTCCTAAACGTGATGGCAGGTTGAGATGGCAAAATCAATTTTAGCGTAACATCCGTAAGTACTATGGGCCACTGCGAAAAAATTATCTGACGGATTTTGCGTTCTTGCTTACTGAACGTAATAATGAGTCTTATATTATGTGTATCATTATCATTGCCTTGAGATGATGAGGCCTGCACTATAACTCGTTCAGAGTTAGGTACTAATAAATCCTCCCTAGACTGTTCCTTCGCTTTACTCAGGGCTTTGTTAAGCATGGACCTTTTATATCCTCGACAGAGGAAGCGATCAACTGCTTCCTGCTGACACACCTGTAAGTCAAGATCAGAACTACATATACGGCGAATCCGCAAGAATTCCCCGTATGGGATACCTTGAATCAAATGGCGGGGATGTGGACTCTCTGCGTGTAAAATGGAATTTCCCGCAGTTTTCTTGCGGTGTAGTTTGGTATGGATCTGACCCTCACTAATGTACAGTAGTACATCTAAAAATTCAAAACTTTCCTCACTTATGGTGGCGGTGAATTTTAAATTTAGTGTGTTCTCATTTAAAGATGTTATAAATGTCATACCTGCCTCTCTGGTTCCCTCCCACACCATGCAGACATCATCTATGTAACGCCAATAGTGTCTGACATGAGACTCCCACATCACCTTATGTTGCCTCTTGAGGACATGCTCCTCCCACCAGCCCACGTGAAGACATGAGTAGCTGGGGGAGAAGCACGCCCCCATAGCGACCCCTCTAAGTTGTTGATAAATTTCTTTGTTGAATAGGAAATAGTTGTTAAAAAGACAAACCTTGATCATTTCAATCAGCATACAATTATGCTCCTGTATATGGATGGATCTATTGTCCAAATAATACTTCACTGCTAGAAGCCCATCAGTGTGATGAATACTAGTATATAAGGATTCTATATCCATAACCACAAGCAGGAAGTTTGATTTCCATACAACAGTATCAATTTTCCTGAGGAAGTCGCTAGTGTCTTTTACAAAAGAAGGCAAATTGGTGACATGAGGCTGAAGGAAATTGTGCACATATTTAGATATCATTTCCATTAGGCTTCTCCTGGCTGATATAATAGGCCTTCCTGGAATAGGGACCACCTTCTTATGAACTTTGGGGATAAAATAGAGGACAGGAATTACAGGATGTTCGATCTTTAAAAAGTTCAGTTCATCTTTAGTTAGCAGTCCTTGCCTCTTCCATTGGGACAGTTGTTGTGACGTCTTGTCTTGGATTGACCGTAGGTCTTGTTTAGAAGCTTTCCTATAACAGGTGGGGTCGGATAAATGTCTGTTGGCTTTCTTCCAAATACATATTCTTTGGCCACAACACGATATTGCCGCCCTTGTCACTTTTGTTTACAATAATGTCATGATTATCTTTTAATTTCTTTACTAGGGCATAATATTCAGTCTGCTTGAATTTTTTATGATGATGCTTTTGTTTAACACTACAATTCAATCGTTTCAATTCATCCACCACTCTGTCATTGAAAGTATCAACAGCATCTTTAGGCATAATTGGTAAAATGTGGAAGCTGGGCGAAAAGGGCTGCAGGCCGATTTATTTGTCTTGATTCCCATTTCGATCAATTCTTGCTGTGTTGACTCAGCTGAGGTACTGATCTCATTAGATAAGGATTATAAAAGTCGTAGCGTTGGAATATCTTTGGCTTATAAGATCGTGTCTGACTCATGATGAATAGAGGTATCACTGGAGGTTGTAGAAAACTTATTCAATTGAAAACATTTCCTTAATTTCAGTTTACGAATAAATTTAAAAACATCTATCCGAGATTGATTGTAAGAGAAATTACTCTCCGGACAATAACTTAAGCCCAAAGATAGAAGTTGTGACTCTGCTGAGGTTAATTCTACATCAGTAAGGTTGATCACGGTATTGTTAGCCGTTGACGCTAACGTCTCCATTTTTTGGCCGCATTCCCTTTGTTTGTACTGTTGCCGGTGCTTGCGCCTCCTCTCCCTCCTACGTTGGTTGTTCCTTCACCTTGCTGTATTGGCGGATTGCGGGGGCGCAAGGTTTGCCTCCAGTTCTGACGGAGAAAATTCAGTTCCTCCGCCGGTGTCAAATTCATGATGCCTATTGGCTGTGCTCCAGATGTTCTTGGTCCACCATCATCTGAGTCACTTGTAGCAGTAAGTGAGCTGGCACCCATAATAATAAATGCCCCGGGGAGGTGGCGGTCCCTGGGGCAGCGTGGGGGGGGAGCCCACCCCACGTATTTTTTCAAAAAAGCCCCGGGGAGGTGGCAGTCCCCGGGGCTGCGGGGGGGGCGTGTGCCCCCGCACATTATTAGCAAAGCCCCAGGGAGGTGGTGGTCCCCAGGGCTGCGGGGGCCCCCGTGGGCCCCCACTACATAAATTTGGATTGCCCCCAGGACCTGGCCCACCCGGGGGCTTAAGGAAAATGAAGCGCGGGAGCCCGAGCTTTTTTTTTTTTTTTTAAGTTTCTGCCGGATTCCCGCCGGATTTGTGCACAAAACGCACCCTTTTTTTGGGCCTGGGGGTCCCTGAGTAGGCCTAGGGGGTCAGAGTGTTTCTACCCTGCCCATTTTTCTTGTATTTTATCTTTTTTTTACTGTTTTCTTGTGCCTCGGTTTTACCGAGTCACAAGATGGCTGCCAACACTTCTTGGTTTGAAGTGTTGGCAGCCAATCAGTATGAAGCTCGTGATCGGGAGGGTTCGCGAATCCTCCTCAATTAGCAGATATTGATATTTTTTATTTTAAAATTTCTCAGGAACTACTGAACTGATTTACATCATTTAAAGCAAAGAGTACACTCCAAAGCTACCTCTCTGCCAAATTTTGTGTAATTCCGTTCAGCAGTTCGGGCTGTAGCCGCGACAAAAGTTCCTATGGAAATTAACATGGAGAAAATGTGTTTTGGGACCCCCTTTTATCTCGTCCCCCGCTTGACGAATCACCTCGAAACTTTCAAGACAGGAGTTGACCGGAGCAGGCCATTAGTTTTGAAAATTTCACAAAGATTCGTCAAACGGCGCCAAAGATATTGGCAAATCAAAAAACGTTTTTCCTATGGAAACTAGGTCCTAGCTATAACTACCTACTGGCGACCGCCAGTAGGTTATATATATATATACCCTTTCAGGCATAGAGTGACGCATAAATTATGCAAAAGCTGCTTTCCCCCTAAACTTGTGAACTACCTAGAGTTCTCTGCTTCTTTTTTTGCATAATTTATGCATCACTCTATGCCTGAAAGGGTTTTGTTTTGACTTATACTGGGTGCTCCCTTGTGTCTGGACAAAGCTATACCTCTCTGAAGAGCTCTAATGAGAGCCAAACACGTGTCAGGGGTTGCTTTTATTCATTTCAGGTTCGCTTGGATGGTATTTTACCAATCCAAAGCTGTAATACTGTGCCTGGAGTGGTAAAAGGCTTTGTCCATTTTACAGCTCGGCATGGATAGCACTGTGCTAATCCTATGCTTAAAGACTTTGCTGTAGAAATGGCAAAAGACTTTGTCCCTTTCTATCTCGGTGTGGATGGCACTGTGCTAATCCTACACTTAAAGATTTTGATAGAAAAGCAGACATTTGAGGTGAGCAATTTTAGAGTGTCGCTGGTGTTGAGAGTGCTCTATAGTGGAGCTGCTTTCCACGTAAACTTGAGAACGACCCAGAGTTCTCTGCTTCTTTTTTTGCATAATTTATGTGTCACTCTATGCCTGAAAGGGTTTTGTTTTGACTTATACTGGGTGCTCCCTTGTGTCTGGACAAAGCTATGCCTCTCTGAAGAGCTCTATTGAGAGTGAAATACGTGTCAGTGGATGCTTTTATTCATTTTAGGTTGGCTTGGATGGGATTTTACCAATCCAAAGCTGTAATATTGTGCCTGGAGTGGTAAAAGGCTTTGGACATTTTACAGCTTGGCATGGATAGCACTGTGCTAATCCTATGCTTAAAGACTTTGTTGTAGAAATGGCAAAAGACTTTGTCCCTTTCTATCTCGGTGTGGATGGCACTATCCTACGCTTAAAGATTTTGATAGAAAATCAGACATTTGAGGTGAGCAAATTTAGAGTGTCGCTGGTGTTGAGAGTGTTCTATACTGGAGCTGCTTTCCACCTAAACTTGAGAACTACCCAGAGTTCTCTGCTTTTTTTTTCTCATAATTTATGCATCACTCTATGCCTGAAAAGGTTTTGTTTTGACTTATACTGGGTGCTCCCTTGTGTCTGGACAAAGCTATACCTCTCTGAAGAGCTCTAATGAGAGCCAAACACGTGTCAGGGGTTGCTTTTATTCATTTCAGGTTGGCTTGGATGGTATTTTACCAATCCAAAGCTGTAATACTGTGCCTGGAGTGGTAAAAGGCTTTGGCCATTTTACAGCTCGGCATGGATAGCACTGTGCTAATCTTATGCTTAAAGACTTTGCTGTAGAAATGGCAAAAGACTTTGTCCCTTTCTATCTCGGTGTGGATGGCACTGTGCTAATCCTATGCTTAAAGATTTTGATAGAAAAGCAGACATTTGAGGTGAGAAAATTTAGAGTGTCGCTGGTGTTGAGAGTGCTCTATACTGGAGCTGCTTTCCACCTAAACTTGGGAACTACCCAGAGTTCTCTGCTTCTTTTTTTGCATAATTTATTTGTCACTCTATGCCTGAAAGAGTTTTGTTTTGACTTATACTGGGTGCTCCCTTGTGTCTGGACAAAGCTATACCTTTCTGAAGAGCGAATATGAGAGCGAAACACATGTCAGGGGTTGCTTTTATTCATTTCAGGTTGGATTGGATGGTATTTTGCCAATCCAAAGCTGTAATACTGTGCCTGGAGTGGTAAAAGGCTTTGGCCATTTTACAGCTCGGCATGGATAGCACTGTGCTAATCCTATGCTTAAAGGCTTTGCTGTAGAAATGGCAAAATACTTTGTCCCTTTCTATCTCTGTGTGGATGGCACTGTGCTAATCCTTCGCTTAAAGATTTTGATAGAAAAGCAGACATTTGAGGTGAGCAGAGTGTCGCTGGTGTTGAGAGTGCTCTATACTGGAGCTGCTTTCTACCTAAACTTGAGAACTACCCAGAGTTCTCTGCTTCTTTTTTTGCATATATTATATATATATATATATATATATTCACTGAAAAAAACACAGGTTTCAGGGACGTTATAGTTAGTTGGACATTTCACTCGTACAAAACCAGAGAAATTCGGCCATTATAGTTAGTTGAGCTAACTATAACTCGCACCCCCGCAATGCACTGCTGATGACGTCACATATTACATCACTTGTGACGTGGTCAGTGACATCACTGATGACATCACTGATGATATCTCAAATGACATCACTGATGACATCACTGATGACATCATCCATGTGATAATCTGATGCACCTCCTCACACCCTAATATAACCTTTGATCCACCCCCTCTAAAATACAGACTACCATTCTCGAAACCATAGACACACCAATACCAGTGTGTCATCACCGATGTCATTTGAGATATCATCAGTGATGTCACTGACCATGTCATGAGTGATGTAATATGTGACGTCATCAGCAGTGCATTGTGGGGGCGCGAGTTATAGTTAGCTCAACCAACTATAACGGCCGAATTTCTCTGGTTTTGTACGAGTAAAATGTCCAACTAACTATAACGTCCCTGAAACCTGTGGTTTTTTCAGTGAATTTCTGAGGTTTTTTAAATGCTAATTTCTAACTATAACGTCCCTGAAACCTCTGTTTTTTTCAGTGAATTTCAAAGGTTTTTTAACTGCTAATTCCTAACTATAACGTCCATGAAACCTCTGGTTTTTTCAGTGAATTTGTAAGGTTTTTTAAATGCTAATTTCTAAATATGCCTACATAGGTAGGACATGTGCAGAAAGATGAAGAAAGGCGCAGAAAGAAGCAAGAGAAGTGCAGAAAGAGGCAACAGAAGTCCAGAAAGAGGAAGAAAAGTGCAGAAAGAACCAAGAGATGTGCAGAAAGAACCAACAGAGGTGCAGAAAGAGGCCTACTTTGACTGTACCTTACAACAGACTCATACAAAGTACCCTAATCACTAATCCTTCTCCGAAGATGTCTTAAACCTCACTTTTCGCTTGAAGGTTCACTATTAATCGACTGCTCAGAATGTTAGGCCTACCAAATATAAAACAGCAATCCTAAGCATATCACTGTTGTAAGTCTGACCAAGTTTGTGAAGGTATGCATGCATGTCTATGCTTTTACCTAGTGACATGTTAAATTAAAATAAACATGCAAACACTTAAATACCTGTGTTTCAAACAGCATACTCTGTAAATTTGTGTAAAAGAAGGTGTATGCATTTCTTTCTGCTCACAATAAAGGGCACATGGGTATTCAATAGTATATTTGAGGGGCTCTATAACACATGTCTGCCTGTGCAACCCCGAATGACAGAGCAGAACTGAGAAGATTTGACCACCTATTGGAGAAGTTACCCGCTTTTAAGCTACCATCTTCAGATGCATAACACATGTAAGAATACATATACAAGTAGACATATACCTCAGTCACGAGAGCACACAGACCTTTAAACTTGACAGCTTGCACTTCCCATTTGAGTACAGAAGGAGGCAAGAGAAGTACAGAAACAGGCAAAAGAGGTGCAGAAAGAAGCAATAGCAGTGCAGAAAGAACCAACAGAGGTGCAGAAGGAGGCAAGAGGGGTGCAAAAAGAGGCAAGAGGGGTGCCGAAATTTGCAAGAGAGGTGCAGAAAGAAGCAACAGAGGTACGGAAGGAGACAAGAGAACTGCAGAAAGAGGGAAGAGAGTTGTAGAAACAGGCAAAACGGGTACAGAAACAGTGAACAGGTGGGCAGATTGAGGCAAGAGAGGTGCAGGAAGAGGGAAAAGGGGTACAGAAAGCGGCAAGAGGGATCCAGAAATTTGGAGCAGAGGTGCAGAAAGAAGCAAGAGCAGTGCAGAAAGAACCAACAGAGGTGCAAAAAGAGGCAAGAGGGGTGCAGAAAGAGGTAGGAGAGGTGCACAAAGAGGCAAGAGGGGTACAGAAAGAGGCAGGAGGGGTGCAGAATGAAGGAAGAGAAGTGCAGAAAGAAGAAACAGAGGTGCTGAAAGAGGCACAAACGGTGCAGAAAGAGGCAAGAGAAGTGCAAAAACAGGCAAGAGAAGTGCAGAAAGAGGCAAGAGAATTGCTGAAAGAAGCAACAGATGTGTAGAAAGAAGCAAGAGAAGTGCGGAAAGAGGGAAGATGAGTGCAGAAAGAGACAGCAGGGGTACAGAAAGAAGCAAGACAGGTGCAGAAATAAGCATGAGAAGTGCAGAATGAAGCAATCTGGGTGCAGAAAGAGGCAAGAGAAATGCAGAAAGAAGCAACAGAGGTGCAGAAGGAGGCAAGAGAACTTCAGAAAGAGGCAAGAGACTTGCAGAAACAGGCAAAAGAGGTACAGAAAGAGGGAACAGGGGTGCAGATAGAGGCAAGAGAGGTGCAGAAAGTGGTAAGAGGGGTGCAGAAAGAGGCAAGACGAGTGCAGAAATTTGCAAGAGAGATGCAGAAAGAAGTAAGAGCAGTGCAAAAGAACCAACAGAGGTGCAGAAAGAGGCAAGTGAGGTGCAGAAGGGGGCAAGAGAACTGCAGGAAGAGGCAAGAGAGTTGCAGAAATAGGCAAAAGGGGTGCAGAAAGAGGGAACAGGTGGGCAGACTGAGGCAAGAGAGGTGCAGAAAGAGGGAAGAGGGGTGCAAAAAGAGGCAAGAGGGATGCAGAAATTTGGGACAGAGGTGCAGAAAGAAGCAAGAGCAGTGCAGAAAGAACCAACAGAGGTGCAGAAAGAGGCAAGAGGGGGACAGAAAGAGGCAAGTGAAGTGCAGAATGAAGTAAAAGAGGTGCAGAAAGAGGCAAGAGAACTACATGAAAAGGCAAGAGAGGTGCAGAATGAGGCAGGAGAGGTGCACAAAGAGGCAAGAGGGGTACAGAAAGAGGCAAGAGGGGTGCAGAAAGAAGCAACAGAGGTGCTGAAAGAGGCAAGAGGTGTGCAGAAAGAGGCAAGAGAAGTGCAGAAAGAAGCAACAGAGGTGCAGAAAGAGTCAAGACAAGTGCAGAAGCAGGCAAGAAAGGTGCAGAAAGAGGGAACAGGGGTGCAGGGGTGCAGAAAGAGGCAAGAGGGATACAGAAATTTGCAAGAGCAGTGCAGAAAGAAGCGAGAAGTGCAGAAAGAAGCAAGAGAGGTGGACAAAAAGGGAAGCGGGGTGCAGAAATAGGCAAGAGGGATGCAGAAATTTGCAAAAGAGGTGAAGTGCAGAAAGAACCAACAGAGGTGCAAAAAGAGGCTTATGACATATTGATCCATGCAGTGCCATTTGCTTCTCTAGAATCTTAGGGTCCACCACAGGCGTGCTTGCTGCAGGGAGTGGAGAGGTATGCTGTGTGGGCACATATGCGCTGTGAAATGCCGGTCTGTCTTCAGGTCCCTCTGACCCATGACGTGAGCCTTGTAAACCATTGTAGAAGCCTGTCCTGCGGTACTGTCACTTGCTAAGCATCTACATGCATTGTACCAAAGAGCTCGGGGACAAGATGGCATGACTTCACAAATGTTTAGAGTTAGGTACAAAACAAGCGGGAGAATTTGAAAATATATATATATATATATATAATGAGACTAAAACAGGAACATATAGAAAAGGCAAGGGGGCGTGAGGAGGCTGACAGTTGGAGTGTTCGAAACAAGGCAAGTAAAGTAGAAAATAGAGAAGATGCACACATAGAAAATGGGAAAAGATGGGCAGAGGGACAGGAGGGGAAAAGAGACAGAGTGGTCAACTGTCACAAAAGGCAGGCAGAAAAGATTAAGATAGATAGAAAATGAGACAAGACAGACAGAAACAAAGGTAACAAGGGAAACACGCAGATAAAAAAAATTAAAATCACAACAAAGAGACAGTTACAGTGAGCTATGGCTAAAGCGGAGGCAGGCAGATAGAAAAAAAGGATGAACGAATATTCAGACGGACAGGTGCCACGCAGCAAAGAGACACAGGAAGGCAGATAAAAGGCGGAAAAAAGCTAGCTATGGAAAAAGTAAAAGCAAACAGAGAATGACAACAAGGCAGGCAGACAGTTAACCCGTTCCATGCTGCGGACGGCCCCCGGCCGTCAGACGTCACAGTGGGCGTGTGGTGTTTCCTCACACGTGGAATTCTCCCGCACAGCGGGAGAATGCGCGCCGCAGCGAAGCGGTTAAAGAAGGGATACACACAAGTAAACCAAGAGGGGAAAATGAAGAAATGCAGGATAAGGGACAGATACAATAATATAAAAAAAACAGGCAGTTAAAAAAAGCCAAAAAATAGGTTTAACCAGGCAGACAGACAAATAAAAAAATGACGAAAGACAGACTGAAAAGTAGAACAACCATTAAGCAGTAGGACAGAGAATGTAAGTGTAAATTTTTTTTTTCTTTAGTGGGATACTGTTGGTCCTTACTGTGTCTGTGCAGAGTAGGTGGTGGTGAGTCTAGCTGCTTCTGGCAAGTGAGTGGTATAGTGTTGGAGTATATAGGTCTTTGTGATAAAGCTACATTTTGTTTATTTCTTTTTTTACAAAGGGTTTGTTGTTGTTGACTTGTTTGACAAGTTACCTTTATTAGTAAGCATTATGGCTAGCCGTAGAATTACTGCTCAGCAGGTGGTTGGTATGCTTCTTGAATCTTCCTCTGAGCAAGATTATGAGACTGACAGTGCGTCTTTGGGAGAGGAGGGAGGGGAAGATTCAGGCAGTGAGTTTTCTCTCCACATGGAATCATCAGATGATGAAGCTACTCTCAGTGCGGATGAAGCTACTCTCAGTGCGGATGAAGTGCCTGTTTTAGAGGGGGACACTGATGTGCCGATGGTGCAGCAAGATGGTGCAGCAAGAGACATCGGTATTGCAGCCTGAGGCTGCAAGGCTTCCTACTGGAAGTGCTGGACTCTGGGTTGATCCAAACATGGTGCAGCCGGTGTTGCCTGCCTTTAGTGTGGATGCAGGGTATAGAGTGGATTGTGAATTTTTTTTGCCTATACAGTTTTTTCAGTTGTTTATGGATGATGTATTTTTGGCTGAGATTGTTGAGCAGACTAATTTGTATGCTGAACAGTTTTTGAGGGACAACAGTGCCAGACTTAAGCCCCACTCTAGAGCTACCCAGAGGACTCCCACAAATCTGGAAGAGATGAAGAAGTTTTTGGGTTTGACTTTTTTGATGGGCTTGATAAGGAAGCCGTCCATGACTTCATATTGGTCTACCAGTCCCTTGATGACAACGGCCATATTTCCTGCGATTATGACCCGTGATCGGTATTTACTTTTGCTTCGGATGCTGCATTTTGTTGATAATACTTTGCCGTTGCCACGAGATCACCCTGACTGTGACCGTCTTTTTAAGATTTGGCCTGTTCTTGATCACTTTGTAGATCGATTTTCAGAGATCTATACTCCAGGGAAAGAAATAGCTATTGATGAGTCTTTGGTCCTGTTCAAGGGCCGTTTGGTTTTTAGGCAGTACATTCCTAGCAAGAGGGCACGTTATGGAATTAAGCTGTCTATGTTGTCTGAGAGTAGGACAGGATATGTCTTTAATTTCCGGGTTTACACTGGTAGGGATTCCACTATTGACCCCCGTGGTTGTCCGTCCACTTTTGGAGTTTCAGAGAAAATTGTGTGGGATCTTGCTGGAGGACTGTTTAACAGAGGCCACCATTTGTACCTTGATAACTTCTACACTGCTGTGCAATTGTTTAAGGAATTGTTCAAAGTGGACACTTTTGCTTGTGGCACAATCCGCTCTAACCGTAAAGGTTATCCAAAAGAGCTTGTTTGCAAAAAACTTCAGAGGGGACAGTGCAGTTCCTTATGTAGTGATGAACTACTAGCTGTGAAATTTGTGGACAGGAGGGATGTGTACATGCTGACTACCATCCATGATGAGAGTACTTCACCTGTGGCTGTTTGGGGTCAGTTTGCTGAAGTACGCACACCTGTGTGCATTTTAGACTACAATAAGTACATGGGTGGTGTTGATAGAGTAGATCAGAGGATGGAACCTTACACTGCTATTCGTAAGGCTTACATTTGGTATAAGAAGTTGGTCATCCATCTCTTCAATTTAGCAACTTTCAATGCTTTTGTTGTGTACAATGAGTGTTCTCCTGAGTCAAAGTTGACTTTTGTTCAGTTTCAGCAGTCTGTGATAGGCAGCCTTGTTGTTGTGGAACAGGCAAGTGTTCCTAGAGTTGGAGTGGTGGAGGATGTGACTAGATTGAAAGATCGCCACTTTCCTGATTTAATTCCTCTCACATCCAAAAAAAACAATCCCTGTAAGAGATGTAGAGTCTGCTTGCGAAGAGGTGTGCGGAAGGAGAGTCGTATGCACTGTGCCGATTGTCCTTCTAATCCTGGGCTGTGTGTGCCCTCATGTTTCAGATTGTATCCCACTAAAAAGAGTTTTTGGGAGCAACCGTGAGTCTAATAGTGTACTGCCTGGTCTGTATGGTTTTATATAGTTGTTCAGTTTCACGTTTGGCAATAGAATGATGTCTTTAGTTTCTACTGTTGTTTTTGTAGTTATAGTTTTGTATCTAGTTGCAATTGGTTTGTGTTTTCTTTCTTGTTTAAAAAGATTTTATGACGTGTGCGTGGACTAACGGTTGGCTGGCGGTGTGCGTGGACTGGCGCTTGGCTGGCGGTGTGCGTGGATTGGCGGTTGGCTGTCGGTGTGTGTGGACTGGCGCTTGGCTGGCGGTGTGTGTGGACTGGCGCTTGGCTGGCGGTGTGTGTGGACTGGTGCTTGGCTGGCGGTGTGTGTGGATGGGCGCTTGGCTGGCAGTGTGTGAGTAGTGACTTGCTGCTGGTCACTACACACACTGCTAGCTAAACGCCACTCCACGCAATCCGTGAGCTGGTGTGGTTGCTGTGTCAGGAATGTGGGAATGTGAAAGTGATGGGCCCTTGAATGGCGCTGTCTGCTGGTGTGAGTGTTGTAATGTGCTGGGCCCGCGGCTGGCGGTGTGAATGGTTTTGTATGTGTCACACATATGAAAGGTGTATGAATGGCCTGTAAAGAGGTTGGTGCCTTGTCGTGGCTTTACAGCTCACGAGCTGTGAGTCAATGGTTCAGTTTCTCGTCCTTTCAATTATTAACAGTGCATTTCATTTTTGTGAAATCTCTGGTAAATACAACTGTATATACTGAACCATCACTCACCTTCTTGCCAAATCCAACCGGTATGTCTGTGTGCTTGAGGAATAGGTGGTTGTGCAGAAATATTTGTCTTTTCTATCTTTCTCAAGCCGGGTGTACCTTGTCCCTTTTTGTGAATGTTGTAATGTGTTGGTTTCGTGCCTGGTGATGTGAATGGTCTTGTGTGTATCACATATGAAAGGTGTGTGAATGGCCTGTAAAGCGGTTGGTGCCTTGTCGTGGCTTTACAGCTCACGAGCTGCGAGTCATAGGTTCAGTTTTTTGTCCTTTCAATTATTGACAGTGCATTTCATTTTTGTAAAGTCTCTTGTTAATACAATTTTATATACTGGACCATCACTCGCCGTCGTGCCAAATCCAAACAGTATGTGTGTGTGCTTGAGTAGTACATGGCTGTGCAGTAATATTTGTCTTTTTTGTCTCTGCCAAGGTGTACATTCCATCTAAGAATAACATACCAACTGTAGATATTTTCGTAAACTAAACACCCATGGGAGTACATGGTGATGTCTCTCTTGTGGATGCCAACAAGTTATCTTACCCACACATTTATGAAAACTAGACACCCGGGGGATTCCAGGGAGGTATAGCTTGTGTGGATCCCCCAACGGTTTCTTACCCAGAATCCCCTGCAAACCTGAAATTTAGCTGAAAAAATCTTTTTTTTCTCACATTTTTGTGTGGGAAAGTTGTGGCATCACGGGGCTGACACAAATTTCCTACCAACCAGCGTTCCCCCAGGTTTTCTGATAAAAATGGTGCCTCACTCCTGTGGGAGGCCCAAGTACCGGCGATAGGCAAGGGCCCAAAACGTATTGAGGCGACATCAAAATTGCCTATCACAGAACGACCTGGTTTTGCAAGGGGAGTCCCATGACTTTTTGGCCCGGGGCTCGGCGGCCACCTAGGGAAACCTACCAAACCCACACATTTCTGAAAACTAGACACTCGGGGGATTCCAGGGAGGTATGGCTTACGTGGATCCCCCAATGTTTTCTTACCCAGACTCCCCTGCAAACCTGAAATTTAGCTGAAGAAATCTCTTTTTTCGCACATTTTTGTGTGGGAAAGTTGTGGCATCACGGGGCTGACACAAATTTACTACCACCCAGCGTTCCCCCAGGTCTACCGATAAAAATGGTGCTCACTCGTGTGGGAGACCCAAGTACCCGCGACAGGCAAGGGCCCAAAACATATTGAGGCGACATCAAAATTGCCTATCACAAAATGTTTTGTACTTGGGCCTCCCACACGAGTGAGGCACCATTTTTATCGGGAGACCTGGGGGAACGCTGGGTGGTAGGAAATTTGTGTCAGCCCGGTGATGCCACAACTTTCCCACACAAAAATGTGTGAAAAAAGTGATTTGTTCAGCTAAATTTCAGGTTTGAAGGGGTGGCACTCCCGTCAACCGCACATCACCCAGAGCATTCTTGAGCATCTTTTTCTCCTGCATCCACAACATCAGGACCACTCCATTGAAGTCTATATTGGTTGTGCTGTAAAGTTTGGAACTGGACTGGAAACGCTCTGGTGGCCAGGTAACTGCCCAAATCTAACTCGTTGGCCTCCCAGACCTTCTCCCTGTTGGATTCAAAGTCTGTATCTCAGGAACCCTCCAGTGGATTTTGCTCATCTTGGACTCCAAAAATTTATAAAAATATTATCTATTTTTATAAATTGGTGCTGTATTTCTTTCGTGTTGCATGGCTTTCTTATTTCATTGTTTGGTGCTGTTAATACTTTACACTAGTTCCTTTGTTCAAGCCTTGCTGCTCGAAGCCATAGTTACCCAGGTTTGAACTTAAGGTTGTACAAATGAGCCTGACTAGATACAAGACAGTTTTTGCAAGTGTATTCCACGGTAAGGCCGCACAGTCATATCATATAATACACCCAAATCCTCACATTTGTGCATAGCGGTGTTGTCCAGAACTTGTGTTTAGCTGTACCAAACAATAAATAAGAGGATTCATTGCTATTGGTCTGACAATGGGTCGCTGTGACCCTCTGACAATATGGTTTCAGTATATTCCCTTAATGTGAATGTACACACCCTTTCTCAATCCTGAAGAGGCCTTGAACAAACAGGCTGAAAAGCGTTGACCACATCACAAAGAGCTCGCCGGACAAGACCTTTAGGAGGCACAATTTAATTGAGGACCATTGCTCCAAATGATCAGAGACACTAGATATATAACCTCCTTGGGCCGGTCCTCCTCCTGGGCGGTCTAACTACCGACAGTACAAAGCCTGGAAAAATGGATTCAAAAACATATTGCTTTGGCAAGGATTGTGCAACATTCAAATGATATATGATTTTCTATTGAAATTCTTTTTCTATTTGCACAAATACTCTATTTTTGATTAAAGATAAATGTGAAGTTTTTTTGTATCAATATGTGTGGTGTCTAATATGATAAACAGATCAGATAAAACGATATCCAGGTTATATATAAAAAATTGTTGAAAGTATTTTAGTAGGATTATAATAATCCTACTGAGAACAGTTGAAGTGTTAACATCAGCTCATTTATGCTTTTGAATTTATCCTGCTAGAGTTATTTGCATTTTGTATGACTTTTGCTTGTAGCCTAGGCTCTAGAGGAGTATATGGGCTCAACCTTATCGTGTTTTGCTTCATGTGATAGTTCCCAGTTGAGTGTATTTGTTTTTGCTTAAAAAATACTACAAATAAAAGAAATATAGCGAGTAAACTTACAAATAATTTCATCAGGATATCTAGCTTTTTTGTTGATTTTAGACACTTAGAAGCACATTCAAACGTGCACATTTTTACCATATAATAATAACATGTCAGAACCATACACAGTCAGTTATACAGATGAACAAACATCCAAATTACTAGACAACCCTTCTCTGTTTAGTGACAACAATGTTACCATTGCAAACACCAAATTAGACAACATAGAGAAATTGAAAAGACTAAAGAAAAAGCAAATCAGGACACACTAACACACACAAATTTACTTGCGCACCTTAAAAACAATACTATACAGTGGGAGCTACAGTTAAAAATCGCCGTAGTAATTTTTACCGAATATATTATTTACCTCACACAATTATTTTCATGGCATACTTTGAAGACAAATGGATTTATGGCATTGATAATATATACATTGCCAATGACATTTGCTTGGTCTGGCAGGGTCCAGAGTCTAAATTTACCAATTTCCACAGATGGCTGAATGACAGGTAACATGACCGCCACTTCATGATGACAAAAAGTAGGGACAGATTGGATTTTTTGGACCTGTGCATTATAACAAAGGGTGGCTAGATATACACAGATCTGTACACCATACCCACTAACCGCAATACTCTCCCACATTACAAATGCAACCATCCCAAGTCACTCAAAGTTAACCTCCCCTATGGTCAGTTTCTACGCATACGTAGAAACTGCAGCCACAAACAGATTACTTTGCGAATGGTGAAATTCTCTGCAGAAAACTTAGCATCCAGGGGTATCCTAAGACATTGGTGAGGAATGATCTCAAAAGAGCATGGTTTGCACCTAGAGAAAGCCTTTTGGTACCTAAAGCCAAAAACAACAGTATCCCCCTGACCTGTGTTTTGACATTTTCCACCATTGCTAACAAAATAAAGAATATAATTAAAAATAATTGGAAAAATTTGGCTCCATTTGATGTGCAGAATGAATCCATTGTTCTCGTTCAAGAGAGGCAAAAATTTACAACAGAACCTGGTCAGAGCTACCAGAAAACCAGAACCAAAGGATCTGCAAACACTTCTCAAGCTCCCTCCAGTTGCAGGACACCACAAATGTGGACAATCTATAGCCTGTAATTACACTAATAATTCCAAAGAGGTGATCATCAACGACACTAAACACATACAATGGAATTTTTCAAATCGTAAAACTAAAAACGTGTCTAGTGTCCTCGTGGCAAACCAGATATAGGACAAATCATCCAACCAGTCAAGAACAGAATTCTACAACATAGATCACGGATACGTTGCAAAACATCTGGAGCACTGTTTGTGCAACATTTCAAAGAAAAAAAAAAAATTCTGAAAATAAGTTTAAGTGGGCATGCCTATTTGTTGCAAGCACAGACACAAGAGTAGGCTCCATGGAATCCCTTTTGTTAAAAACTGAAGCCAAATCAATTGAAAAATTCCAGACACTCACACAGGGTCTAAATGAAAATGAACTATGGGTGCTAATTAGAATCTAACATTGTTATGTGTGGCATCCTTTAGCATTATGCTTTTGAATGGTAATACAAATGTTTACCCTCTTAACTGCTAGGCCTTCTCCCCTCCCAGTGCTGAGCCCTTTTTCAGATATTTGTGGAGAGCCAGCGCTTAGGGCTCCATAACTTGTTTTCCACAAAAAGTATGCATGCCAAATTTGTGTCCTTTTTCCAACATCCTGGGGATTTAAAAGGTATTCAGGGTTTGTGGATTCCTCTGGAGGGGAATGGAGAAAATAGGCAAAATATAGCTTAATTTTGAGTTCTTTGGGAAAAATTGGAAAAAAGTGTTTTGGATTAAAGTGTCTGTTTTTTTCCTAAAAATGGCATCAACAAACAGTTTTCTGTAATAATGTCACTATCTTCCCAACTTTCAGGAACATGCAGATCTGTATCAAAAAACCTAATCTCGCACTGGGGTGGGCGGAGCTCGCAAAGTTTCACTCCGCAGAATTCAGTCGAGTTACAGAAAAAATCCGCCAAATTCAGCGGAGTTCTGCAAAAGGGCGGAGTAAACAGAGAAGTGTTGAATGCGACTTCGTTTAGTAAGAAGAACCTTGCGTTAATGAAATTTGCCACTAGAGGGCACTGCACACTTACAAATACTGTCAACTGAACAGACAGGCCAGCGCTGCAACACAGCACACAAATGCAGCACAATATATTTCAATGAAAGTCAAGCTGTCCTCAATGGCCTAACACATCTTAAATTAATAAAAATGTATAAAGATTCAGATGTAAGCAGAGGAAAATAAAATATTTCCATTACCAGGCAGAGAAAGGATGTCCATAAAGGATCTCCAACCACAACTTCAGCAACGTCGCCATCCGTAATGAACCCTGACCGCACGTGCATTTTTAATTCAGCAATGCATGCTTTCCATTAATGCTCTTTGAAAGTTGCCCATAATTTCTGTACTTCCAGGTTGAGTCGAATGACACCAATCCCATGATTTGGCATAATCTGAGAGGAACTATGTGTAAAATGACCAAGGATTGGAGCTTTGGCGGTACTTCTACCAATCGTAACGCGCTGCCAAAATTCTTTTTCACCATCTCATTGGCTGTGGAGCTAGTGCGTTTCAGCCATTATACTGCCCAAGCTGTCCTCTGATCCAAAGCTTATTAGTACCTCAGTTCAGTTCAGGTGTTCCAGGGAGGATATAATGGAGTAGGTAAGCATTGAGGTTTCATTTTAGTGGGGTGGGAGTCTCATTCACTGGTGCCATGGTCAGACATCCAGCTGCACAACACCCTTGCCCCCACATCAGTAAAAATTAAAAACACAAAATCAGGCTGCAGAAAGCACCCACTCAAACTTGTCAGCCTAAGTTGCTATTAAATAAAATATAAAAGCAGAAAGCGCTGTGGGGCATTGAATCATTCTGTGTAATTAATATTTCCCTTTCCCTTCTGATGTGCGTATGGTTGTGGAGCAAACAAGAGGGTGACTTGTGTGACCCCTACAGAGAGCCTCGAATCTGGCTCGGCCCCTTCGAGGCACTAAGGAGGGGGAGGGAAATCTGTACATAGTGGCGTGGTCTGCCTGAAACTCATAATTCACGGATCATTAGTCCCTACAAACCGCATTCTGAAATCAAAGGAAGACTCCAGCAGCCCTCTTTAAAGCAACAAAAAAAGCATCATTCTGCTCCTCTTGCGTGCGCATTGACTTTGACTTCCCCATTTCCTGATTACCGGAGTGTGTGCCACTGCCAACCTTGTGAAGCAGGGTAGCAGAGCAACACTTAAACGTGAGAGGAACGTCATTTGGCACAGTTGGGGCAGCGAAATGGGCAGGATCCTTATTTAGTAATTTACTGACTGCGGCGCCGGGTAAACTACGCTCTGCAGTGGAAGGTGGAGTTTGCCCCAAAACTTTGCGCTCGAAGCTGAGCGCGGAGTTACAAAACTGTGCCCACTCTGCTGGCGGAGTGGAGTTTACCGCCCGGGCTTGTTTTGTACCACAGTTTTGTCATTTTTCAAAGAGCTAGCTCATTTTTCCTATTTTTTGTGCTATCAACCTACTTCCAGTTTGTGGTGGAAACTAGTATAAAACCCATGGATTATCCAGGAAATCCATAGATCTTGAAAAGTTGACCAAATTCTGAATTCAACAAGGGGTCATATGTGTACATCCCTCACGATTTTCCCAAGTGAAATAACTGTTGAAATAAAGAAGTATTGAAAAGGGGTAAAAAATAATGACCACTTGTGACAACATTTTAATCTTTAACTTTTATTACAATTTCTGATTTAGAAAAGCAATATACCATTGTGCCTGCTATACCCTTCTGGTTGTGGGGATGTATAGGGTTTGTAGGTTTTCTAAGAACCCACGGTACTCAGAGTCATCAACTGAGTTGCACCATGCAATGTCTTTTCATTGAGTATCAAGTATAGTCCAATTCATATAGTGAAATAGGTATAGTGAAAATGGGTATCAAGGAACCCTATGTATTTATGACATGGGCACAAGATATGCAGTTTAGGAGCACTGGTTAATTTGTACATCTCTGAATTTGTGGGTACTCGTATTAGCGTATGATTTAGAGGGTATTTTTCAAAATGTCTTCTTTCTTATGCACTGGCCTGCATTTGAAAGGCACAAATGCCAGTGAAACACATTTAGTAATAATACATTTTCTACTACTCTGTCCTCCCACAAGTCTTCTGATAAAAATGGTACCTCCCTTGTGTGGGTAGGCTTGGTGCCTACAAGAGGAAATGGGTCATGGATGAATGCATCACATTTCTTCACTGAAAACTAGCCCTTTTTTTCTAATGTGGGTAGCTCTAGATTTTGGACCCTAGCTCAGTTGGCACCTAGAGAAACCTAGCAAACCTATACATTTTTTAAAGCTAGAAACTTAGGGATATCAAGAATGGGTTGAGTTGTGTGGCTCTCACCAGGATTATCTACCCAGAATCCCTTGCAAATCGCAAACTGTCACTAAAATACACATTTTCCTTATAGTTTTATGAAGGAAAGGTCTGGAATCTGTAGGGAGCCGCAAACTTCCATCCTCCCAACATACCCCTGAGGATCCTAATAAAAATGGTACCTCACTTGTGTGGCTAGACCTAGTGCCTGTGACAGGAAACTGCCCAAAACACAATGTGGACACATCACATTTTCCACTCAATACTAACCCTTTTTTGCAGGTGGATAGGTGCAGAGTTTGGACCCTAGCTCAGTCAGCACCTAGGGAAACCTAGCAAACCTGTACATTTTTTAAAACTAGACACTTAGGGGTATTCAGGGTGGGCTGACTTGCGTGGCTCGCTTCAGGTTTTTCAATCAGGAATCCCTTGCAAACCTCAAACTTTGACTAAAAAAACACATTTTCCTTACTTTTTTGTAATGGAAAGATCTGTAACCTGTGGTGAGCCACAAACTTCCATCCACCTGGCATTTCCCCAAGTCTCCCTATAAAAACATTACCTCACTTGTAAGGGTGGGCCTAGTGCCTGAGAAAAGCTCTTCCTTTCCTTCCTCTCTTAGCTAAGAAAACAATAGTTCAGGAACTTATTATTAGCAGATTAGATTATGGTAACTCATTACTAGCTACAGCAAATGAGACATTATTGTCTAAACTACAAGTTGTTCAAAACACAGCAGCCCATCTCATTTGTAATCTCCCTCCTGGCTCAGCTTCCACACCTCTTTTGAGAACCTTACACTGGCTGGCTGTCAGGAAGAGAATTATTGTTCAAATCTGCAGTCCTACACGTAAGTCGTTAATGGGGAAAGGTCCCAGCTATCTAAAGAAGACCCAGACACTATTTCCCATTAGGTACCTGAGATCCATGGATAAAGCCGTACTTACCATCCCTCATATTCGACGGTCAAGATGTGGAGGAAGGTCCTTCTCTCACCTGGCTCTCTCTCACTGGAAAGATTTGCCATACAACATCCCAATGTGTACAGACTATATCAAATTTAGGAAACTGCTTAAGACAGTGCTGTTTTAACTTAGCATTCATTTATGCCTGCGATTTGTCCTCAGTGCTGAGATACCCTTCCTGGGATGATCTGTGCGCGGTATCAAATTAAATTAACATAAAATAACAAAACTTGTGTGGATAGGCATAGTGTCTGCGACAGGAAACGGCCCAAAAAACAACATGGTAAATACAACAAGATGATGGACCAAGTGCTGTAACTTTTCAAACACTTGCCCTCAGTCAAAAGATCTTCAACTGAATCCATTGTTCTTTGGCTCACCATTCCACCCCAGTTTGGACCCAGCCTTGTGCAAATCAGTCTTGACCATGCTCCCCATGGGAACAGTCCAACCCGAACTGTTAGACCAGGTCCTCCCTGTACCGGAAATAAGCATCCTGGGACTGGTTTCGGGGTATCAACCCTCATCAGCCAGGCTAGCTTGAATCCAGTGGGAAGATAACAATGGACCCATGTCTGGAAATACCCGTGGGCACTTAATGCAAACATAGCAAATGCAACAAGATGATGTACAGAGTGCTGAAAATTTTCAAACACTCACCCCTGGTGTAGAGATCTGGGTTAAATCCATTGTTCTTTTCCTCACCATGTCACTCCAGTTTTGACCCTGCTCCCCGTGGGAACAGTCCAGCCCAAAATGCCAGGCCATGCCCTCCCTGAACCAGAAACAAGCATCCTGGGACCCGGTTCAGAGTATCAGCCCGCATCAGCCAGACTAGTTTGAATTCAGTGGCACAGCAAGGATGGGACCAATGTCTGGGCATACCCTTGGCCGCTTAGGGTGATCCTAGCAAACAAAACATGATAATGGACGGAGTGCCACTCACCCCGAGTCAAGAGATCTGGGTTGAATCCATCATTCTCTTGCTCACCATTCCACCCCAGTTTGGACCCGGCCATACGCAAATCAGTCTTAACCCTGCTCCACATGTGAACAGTCCAGCCCGAACTTACAGGCAATGACCTCCCTGGACTGGAAACGAGCATCCTGGGACTGGTTTCGGGTATCTCCCCATATCAGTCAGGCTAGCTTGAATCCAGTGGCACAGCGAGCAAGGAAGCCACATCTGGTGGTTTCAATTCTCCTGCATGTCCATTCTCAGAACTCTGGTCTCTATCCTGTCTCTATGGCCACATTTGTACTGACGCACCATTCGTGGTAAAAATTTGCCATCAACAACAGACCCTAAGCAGCTGTTGTTTGCACTGCTTTTGTTTTTTGCACTATTTTTAGATGGTGAATATTCTTGCCCCTAATATTGACTCAAGGACGCATTTCAGGCATAAATACAGTGCTATATGACAAATGTGCATTTTGTGCAATTCTGCATAATTTCATATAATTTTGCCAAAATTTCATGTAATTACACAAAAGCAAGTGATGTGAATTTTGCACACCCCAAATCATGACAGGTGAAGCTGGGAGTGCTCTGTGACAATCCCAAAAGATGCCTGTAAAACCTGTGTTCTTCAATCTGGAGATATGTGGGTTCAAAGTACACCAGCTCCATTGGTGACTGTGGTAATATGTATACTGAGTTGCACAGCCAGCATATGTTTGATTGGTTTATTACCTAGGTGTGCCAACTGCAAAAGCAAACATAGTCCCCGAGTTCTCATAAATCCAACCCCCTGGTTGAAGCCAACTTTTGATATTATTGAAAGGATATCCCAAATATGGAAAATGGGACTCTAAAACTCTGACCTTGCTTTGTATTTTTTTGTTTTGAAATTTTTTGTCCAGATGCTAAAATGTATGGTTTATAGAAATCAGATGTTAAATCTAGGTTCTCCTTTAAATTAGACATGACCATAAATTAATTTCTTAGGACAATTTAAACTGATTTAAGGAAGAACATCATTGTCCGTCAAGTTTCACATTACATACAAAGGGTTACAATTACCGTTAAAAAAAATAATAATAACAGAATTTATTTTAACGTTTTTGATGCATAAAGCTCAAGGTTTTGGCTTTTTGCCATATTGTGCAAATGAGACTTAGTTCAGATAAAAAAATATATTGCGGTTACCTGGGAACAATGGTAGAAGACTTTCCGGAATGGTGGTTGTCAGCACTGTTGTTTGCTTCTGGGCACCGACTTTTTAGTGAAACATATTTTGTGCTGATTTTTTTTTTTTTGGGCCAGTGTTCAGTCAAATTTTTTACTCGAAATCCAGGAGGTGTTAGTTGTATGGAGAGTGAGAGTAATGTACATACAGCAACTAGCACTTCATTTTATGAATAATCTCCTCTGCTCTTTGATGACTCCTTGATCATTTTAGATTTTAGATACTGAAGAGATACATCACTTATAATATGTCTGCAATATCAGTTTCATAATCAACCATTGGCTTGTTTTGTCTTTTTTCAGGAAAATTAAATTTGTTCAGTTATTTGGAAAATATATATTTTTTTGTTGGGGTAATGGAGGCAAGGTACCAGCAGTTTTTTCTTTTTAAAGATTTTTTTAATTTACTTTCCCAGTAGGCTTGGAGTATGGAGTTAGAGATGCAAGACAGCCCATGTGGAGAGTAAGGCACAATTGGAGTAAGGGCAATGGACATTTTGTGATGGTGGATGCCTGAGGGCATATTTCTTTCCATTCCTTGTTTATTGTGTCCTAATTTGTTTTTATACTGTGGTATTTTGCAGTTTTGGGGCAATCGGCTGTAGGCCACTGATATTTATGGCAGTTACTTTAATACATTCTTCACATTCTCACTGTTACTGTGCTAGAGATATTTTAAGGGACTGTTGACTTCAGTTCATGACAATTTTAGTTTATTTTTTTGTGTCTGAGCCTGTTTTTTGCTCAGGTGAGCAGAAGGAGTTAGCAGCAGGATTTAAGGAACAGGCAACCACCAATCTTTTATATCTTCTCCCTTCTGCATGGGCTTTTCAACCATTTTGTGTGCGTGAGTGCGTGTCTGGGTGTGTGTGTGCATGTGTGTGCGTGTGTGTGCATGTGTGTGTGTGTGCGCGTATGTGTGTGTGTGTGTGTATGAGTGCATGAGTGTATGAGTGAGAGAGCGAGAGCTAGCAAGAGAGAGAGAGAGAGATGCTTGATTACTTTATATTTTCTATAACTTAATTAATTGATGCCAGAGAAAATATATGTTTGGGGCATTTTACATTTTATTTACATTATTGTTTGCAGCTTTTATGTTGCTTAATTGATTTTTTATACCATGTTTCTGATGGTTGATTATTAACCATTTTCAGCCACTTTTAAAAGCTGGGATATTGTAAATTACAGTAATTTACAAGCCCACATATGTTTTTGCTCATTTTGCCTTCTTTATATATATTTCCTATTAATGTGCTAGTGTGGTGGTTGTAGTCTATATGCCATAATCATTTTTTTTGTTTTATTTAATCCGTTTTTGCCAGCCTCTCTTGGCAGTTAGGGTCAGGGTCCCATCATATTGGTAGGCCATTAGATGTTTATTTCTCCATTTTAAGAGGTCTTTTTATTTAACATTTTCAATTATGATTTTTGTAAAAGCTAATCTAAGGTATTGGGTGCGATTATCACCATTCCTGCCCATGTAAGGAGGATGGAGGTGTTTGGAGTTGGTGGACAGCGGCATAATGTAGCTTTTATTTTAAGGGTACAAATACTTTGTGGTTGCTTAGTAGGGGAAGGGCCAAAACATGTTTCACTAATGGAAGGGGGCTCAAGTGGCAAGTAACAAAGGGTGAGGAGGCAAGGCTATGATAATATATCAGATTTTCAACACTGATTACAAGAGGGTGGATACTTGCATTGGTGATGCCTGGCAAGTGGGCATCTGTTGACAGAGATAGAGAGAAGCTGATGTAATTTCTTTATTCTTTGTAATGAGCCAGGTTTGCCCTCTTTTTGTAGGTAAGATGACCTGGGGTGTACTGTGGGAAGGGTGGAGTTTTAATTACGCCAGAGTAATCAGAGTAATTTCAGTAATTAGTCACTACTCTAGTGATTATAAACATTACGCAATTATGCCTGCTTCAGTAAATAATTAATGTGGGGCAAAAATCTGACCGCTGGAGCATAGGAACAACAAACTAAGAGAAAGCAAGAGGCTGCTGGATATTGCTGTTTGTGTACAGTAGCATTTAGTTAATTTTCTTAGCACATAATGCATCCACAAGCTCTTTTTGGACGAGAGGGTGAATTTTGCACTAAGAAAATAGTAATAAATGCTGGATTAATATTATCATGTTATTATTCATAATTATGAGTAATGTTGCTGTAATTATGAGTAATTATGCTAGAGAGAATTGAACCAGTTAATCCCACCCCTAATTAACTTACAGTAAATCAGAATACCAAACTAATAAATGAGACAGGTATATAAGACAATAATGTACAATTAATGAAATATCCCAGACACAACTTAATACACAGCAAACCCACCCTCTCATTAAACTCCAAAAAACACAAAACTAAACTACCCTTTTGGGATCTCAACCCACCCATCCCCTATGAAAAGACTCCCCTCCTCCCAAACTCCTAAACAATTTGCAAGACTATTTCCCCTTACCCCAACTCATCCACCTCTCAAACCTCCATCAGATCCTCCCTATTCCAAAGAAGAATAAAAAAAGGGCTAGTGTGTAAATTATAATACTTATGCCTCAAAAAGCAACAGTATAATTGTTTAGTTTTTCCTGGCCCTGTTTCACTGTTTCAACTATCTATAGGATTTTATCGAGGAGTGCTTTGGTGGGTGTTGGAAGAGCGGGGTTGTAGCTGCCTACTGTCAGAGAGGAAAAACCTTCAAGTAAATAACCATTTCACTGCCTGATCGAGACATCAGAAACAGACTCCCCTGATGGTCTCCATGGTTACAAACAAATACACAGACCAATCCATGTACAGAAAAGACCCTATACACTAGATCATTAACTCATGCCCAAATGTTTCAAAATTAAATTTTTGCTGAATCACTGCTTGTTAATAGGGAAAAAATAGAAGACAACTGCAGAAAGACAATGGAAGGTGTGGGGAGATGCAGATAGGAGGAGGAGAAGGTATAAGGGCAGGTGTCATTTTACACTACATCTAAAATGAGTACCCTCCTACCCTCAAGTGACATTGCACTTATTCACTCAAAGCAGTGTGAGACCAAAGTGTTCGTCAGTGAGACAAACACAATAATAGAGAGGAAAGCCATTGAATCAAGAACAGCCAGAAGAGTCAGATAGTATAACTGGGTCAGGGCCAGGAACTGGGCCAAAATTAATTCTAAGTATACTCCTTGTTTTGGAAACAAGCTGTCAATAGTTGACATCTAAACAAGACATTTAATAATAGATTTTTTATCTGCTTACAGCTGTCAATACTAACAGTCGAACAAATGTTTCAGTAACTCATCCTTTGCCCTCCCTTTACCCATTGGTAAGAGTTTCTTGCAGTAAAATTAACTACAAAAATATTCCTCCTCTCCTGCTGTCATATATTTTCACTATCATCACATTAAAGCTGTCTATATTGTTGCAAAATGTTCACATTATAGAAATACAGATTGTGCAACTGCAGAGGAGCAATGGAGAAGCCCCAACATCCTTGGGATCTTCCTTTTTTCTTTCTCACTGTCTGAACATACACCTTAGTCTTCAAGGCTGTCTTCTGACACCCTAAATGATACCCACTCTCCATTCAAAGCATTTTTAAAAACCCAATATCTGGAATGACTTTGGATTCACTTCTGACACCCTCCCGGATATGATCCTCTAGTCTCTAGATGAAAACCATCCCACCTGAATTTTAGTGAGTTCCCAGGTGATGCTACCCTGTGAAAAATGCTGACCTTCTGTTGAACCTCTCTATCTCCTTTGCATAGTTATAATTAGGTCACTCTTTACATAGAAAGAACATATTTTGTTTCATTAATAACTTTGGCGCTATTTGATGAATCTTCACAAAGCTTTCCACAAAAAGAAGACACCCACCACACCTCCTTCCTTTAATTCTTCCAGCCATTTTTGAGTTCTGTTAGAAAAACAGACATTTGAGGTGAGCAGATTTAGAGTGCTGGCGGTGTTGTAGGGAGTTACCTACAAAGAAACAGCTCTCCACCTAAAACCAGGGAACTACCAGGGCTCCCTACTTCCTACTTGCACAATTAATTGAGTACTGTAAGATTGACAGGGCATTGCTTTGACCTATACTTGTTGCTCCTTTGTGTCTGGACAAAGTTATACCTCTCTGATCACCTCTAATAAGAGTGAAACACTTGTCAAGGGTTGCTTTAATTCATTCCAGGTTGGCTTGGAAGGTAATTTCCTGAACCTGGAATGGTAAAATGTTTGGTCATTTTTCAGCTCAGCATGGATAGCACTTACTATTCATATGCTTAAAGACTTTGTGCCTGATCTATATTTGGGCGGGTGGCCTGTTGTTCCACCGTTAGACCACCCACCAGATTTATAGATGACTGCAAAGTTTGCAGTCATTTATAAAGCATTGCATTTTTTTGTTTGGTGCAGGCTCCGTCAGCTTGATGGAGCCCTGTACCAAGCAGTTTTCTAGTTTTATTTTGAAACAGAAAATCCTAAAACTGGATTTTCTTATTGAAACCAAAAAAATGCACTGCCCCCCTCATCATGGTAGTCCTCTCCCATGGTGAGGGGAGCATTTTGCAGTTTTCACTGCCCCTTACCACCAAGGTTTTCCTGGTTGTGACGGGCAGTGAAAACTGACTTTTCATTCTGCCCATCTAAATTAGGTGTGCAGAATGACAGGTTAGCCTCTGATGGATCTTACTCTGCTGGGCCATCTGAGTATTTGGACATGGATGTGTGGGGGCACTACATGTGTCCCCCAGGCCAGTTAGCAGTGGCCCAAGTGGGACGGGGCCCTGCTTGGGACCCCCAAAGTCCCTTTCTGGCTGCCTATCCATGGTGGTCGGACCCCCATGAAAAGGCAGTCGGAAAGGGACATCCTAATCCCTTCGGCAGTGCCTGCAAAGGCACAGCCCTCATGATAGGGATAGGAGTCCAACCGCCTCCTTTCCCATCAGAGCGGTGGTCTGTCCCCCAGACCGCTGCGGTCCAACAGTCTGCATTGTAAGGCAGCAGTCTGACCGATGGAATAGATGTCGGTGGGACCGCCACCAAAGACCTGTTGATGGCGGTCCCACCGACATCCAAATGAGGTCCTTTATGTTTCACACCAAGGAGGATCAGTGGAGTCAACAGATATGAGCATAAGATCTTATTGGTTGCAACCGCATCAAAACGTGGGGGCAGCCAATTTGGGACTCGGAACAGAGTCCCCTCGCCTGGAAAATAAGTTAAAAAATAACATATAAGGAGGCAGGGTCTCGCAGGGTCCCCCAGGGGCCAAAATCTGCATTTTTTTAATCTGTGCTGCTGATCTGTGGAGGATGTGCCGATAAGTTGCACCGATCCCCAAAAAAATGACCCACTCCCCAAGACTAGGAGAGGCCCCGGGGCCCCATGTCCCAGTGCCAATAATTTATATTACGGGGAATGGGGCCCAGGGCCCCCCTCCCCAAGCCTTTAGAGGCCTCGAGGACCCCATCCATGGGGATGATACTTTCAAGAAGGGGAGAAGGGCATGCACTTCCTCCTTCCATGAGTCATTGTTGCGGCCCCAGGCTCGATACTGGAGCAGTGTCCTATGGACCACATCCCCCAAGACACTGTAGTTCCCTGAATGGAAGAGTGTGGGCATACCCACTCTCCCTGGCAGTGAACAGAACTTTGCTACCCCTCAGGCGGGAGCAGTGAAAAATGCTGCTCCAGCCTGAGTGAGAGCAGCAAAGTAATGGAGCCTGCTCCTGCCAGCACCCAGTATGGTACTGGCCTGGAAGCTGGCAGGGGCTGTGGGGGCCCGGGCCTCCATCCTCAGGCCCAACAGCTTTGCATATATGGGTGTTCCCGTGAGAGGAACCTGCAGGGGCTGTGGAGCCCCTGAGCCGCCAATGAGGAGACATGATGTGAGTGCACCTATGGGCACAGACTTTAAAAAAAAAAATCAAAGCAAATTTTTGATTGGGAGCAGATAAAGATGTACTGTTTACACTCAAATTAATTGTAATTTAAAATCCCTCTTAATGATGAAGTCAGATTTTAAGTCACAATTCTGAAAATGGCACTTATAGAAAGTTAGCATTTTCTTGTTCCAACCATTTGTGCCTTTTTTCAGAGTCCTAGGTCACATGACTGTGAATGGCTCCACTGCTGCTGGGGTTTGGGTATTGCTTTCAAACAGTAACATAAAAGGGTCTTAGGTGTGGACAGGATGGGATATCCTGGCAGGACGACTGAGGAGGGGCTGTACCTAGTCCCACTTACACTTCTGGCTGACATTCTGTGTGAGCCACAGGGACTTAACAAGTTTCAGAGGCCTCCCTGCAACTGTCCAGGTGCCGTGCTGCAAATGGATCGCTGTCCGCAACACCCAAATTTCCTCTTCACCCTACAGCGGCAACCATAAGCGACGCTCAGCCTCCTTCTCGCAGCCTCCTTCACTGTGAATTGATCTTTTTATGCCGGATTTAGAAGGTAACTTTTCAGCTGGGCTAACCTGGTTCCTGTATCCGGCCTGCATTTCATAATGGTCGGCCTGAACTTGTGATTTTCCCCCAGTCTAGCATGAACAGATGACCGCAATAGGCCCTTTGTGCTTTTAGGTGCTATCTTTAGTAAGCCTGGGCAGAGTTCACAGAGTTCTGCATAGCGGAACTCCGTGAAATGACAAAAAAACTCTGCCGCGCTACGCGGAGTTCCTCAAGCAGCGGAGTGCACTAAGGTCATTCCGTTTGCTGTGATTTTGAGTGCCGGGTATTTGTCCCGCGCTGTAAAATCGTCCCGAATGGCACCATGCTCAGCGCAAGAGGGCACAGCTTCCTTTCTGCTGCTCGAGTACATTTTCTGCTGGAGCGGCAGCTTTCTCAATGCAAACGGAAGGTTTCTCAACGCGAGTGGTCATGACCTGCGTCGACCACTCGCATTGAGAAATCCGACCACCAGCGATGAGAAATCTCACCTGGAGGTTGATTTTTCTCGCTCGCGCTCCCCAACTAGACCTTGGCGAGCATACATAGGCTACGGCCCCCCAAAGTCCGCTTCCCAAAGCTTTTTCGAGTCGGAAGCTCCGAGTTGATTCTGCTGCTCGACGCGAGCATCGTACTTGGTCGCTCGGAAATCGGACCCATTGCGCTGTACGAGTCGGCCATGTTGTAGTCGTATGGAGGGCTTCGCTGACGGGTACGAGTCGCACGGAGCGTGAGGCGATATTCACATTGTACTCGCTCGCTCGTACAGCGGGACGAGTCGGTTGGAAATCGCACGTGCAACTCGGACTCGCTCCTGACGGATGCCGTCAGGAGCCCTTCCGAGCGAGATCGGAATCGGGCCCTTAGTGCAAGAGGATTTTGGACCTAAAAGAAGATTAGCAAGATCAATGTCACCTGACAAAAGGGAGAGATGTTGTTTGACAGACGACAGTGTGGAATGCTCCAACCATTGTTGACATAATTTACCTACAGAATATGTGGTAACTGAATGAGATTGGGGGTAACGAGGGTCAGGTCTACTTTGAGTGAACCCTGTTGTGGCATTAGTAAAATGCAAATGGCAGGCATTGGTGTTTGTGGGCCACGGCAACCAACCTGAAGGTACTGTTTTGAAACATAGCAGTCGAGTCCCCAATCATCTAGTTGGTATGTGTATCCATGTGACATAGTCAGCTAAGGATGGAATTGATGGAGCATTTAAATTCTTAGCAGACGCAAAAACAAAGCAGGTAGTCTGCTGAAGCATCTGATTTAAAAATATTAGCTGAGACGGTATCAAACATGCACAATGTAAGGACTCAATACCCTGGACATGCCAACTTTTTGTTCCCCAAATAGACTTTAAATCAAACGTGTCCTTCCAATAATCATAACCTTTCAGGGACAACTCGGTTATGAAGGACGATGAATAAATTAATTTAGTATGGGTAAGCATGTATTTGTTGCCGGTGGTCATATTTAATTTGTAAAGATAGGACCTCGGGTCTGATAAATTATAACCAGTAAAATATGTAAACTTCCTTTTCTGTGTTATTGAACTCCCCTTAAATAGTGTTGGCAATGCTCCCATTTCGTGTACCTAAATTGCAGTCTCTGAGCACTGGTCTTGTGCAAAAAATGATGGCCATAATGTTGGTAGCAAACTAAATCTGCATAAATTGCGGAATTTAAATAGAAATCATCAGTATCAAACACAGTGTAATATTGTAAATCAGAAAACAGTGAGTAAACAGCGTTGACATCCCAATCGTCGGAGTGCATTCCAGGTAAAACGACATCACCCAAAGAAACTCGGAAGACGTATGGAATTTGCAACATTTCCGTACAACCATATACATCAAATTGCACTTTATCCCAAACTATGCCATCCGCGACTGGGAAAGCCGAAATGTTAACTAGGGCTTGATCTCGTTTCATTTTATGAGACAAAGTATGTGGGGCCAGAACACCGCCAACCAAGTCAGCAGCAGAGTGTTCAGGTAAGTAGTGGCCATTATTCTTAAGGAAAAAGACAGTCACAAAGCCAATCCACATGAAGAGGAACACCATCAACAACACAATCCAGATGTACGTCCTTGTGGGACCAGCTACGTTTTTTTAACCAGGAGATGAAAAAACAAATCCGTATGGGGGCTCTACCTCCGACGAAGACAACAAAGATGTATCTGAATGAAAGTTATCTTGGTCCATATAGTAACCACTGGAACTGAGTTGAAACAATGAGGGTGTTCTTCATTGGAAGGTGAATGAATTGTACTTTCAGGAATGTCAACTATAATTTTAACTGGTGGGGAAGCATACTAATTTTCTACAGTTGCAGATGTAGAAGGCAAAACAGGCAATAAATCAATTGAAGTCTCCATCTCCCCTACTAGTACTTGGGGAGAATTTGAGGAAACAGAATTTATTGGATGATGCAAAACACCACTCCACTGAATGCTTGCAGGCATACTATTGAGTATCGGCCATATGGTGTAACTTGACATGTTCAATTGAAATGTAACAAATCTCTTTGCGACCAGGTAGCGGAGGTAAGATCACAGTACGGGTGCCTTTTAAACCAAGGACTGGAACAGGTGCACGGTACGATGGGCCAAATTCTTTCTTGATCTTTACCTTCTCTCAGACTAGATTTCCAACTTTAGGAAGCCAGCCAGAAACCAGGATCAGCACTGCGGCATCCGTGGATGAGGGCAAATGACTTTTCGCAAGAGCGTCTCAACTCTTTTTTAGACCCTGCAATATAGCACAATGGTTATCTACTTCAAACGTTGCGGCAGCCGCCACAATGTCTAGACCATCAAGGTCTGGCTGAAACATTGTAATGCCAAAGAGCATTTCGAACGGGGTCCACCCATCCAGAGATCTTCTAGGGAGATTATTTAGTGCTTGTTGGACTCCATATAGATGAGTCAACCAGCCCCAACCCGTACCTAATACTCTTGCTGTTAAAGATTACTTTAAGTCACGGTTCATCCACTACACAACAGAATTACCCTCAGGCCGATATAGAGATGAGAATTGCACCTGCACCTCCAAAGACTTCATCGCATCCCGGTAAGTCTTAGAGGCAAAAGCCAGACCTTGGTCTGAATTAAAGGTTCTACAGGGAAATGTCCCTTCAAAGACACGCAAATCTTTTATAACAGTTCAAGCGTCAGCACTGCATTGCGGCCAAACCCAAAGGAACCTAGTCCACGAATCCACTGCAACCAAAATATATTTAAAAGCATTGTCTGATGTCAAAGGACCGCAGTGATCAAGATAAATACAACCAAACGGTTGATTTGAAATGAAAAGCTGAGTATGAGGTGGTCGTGAAAGTAGATGGTTTAATCTGTTGACAAATGTCACGGGAAAGAACATATTTACGTGTTTGCTGGTATAAGCCACGCCACAAAAAACGTTGCTGTAAAAGTGAAATAGTCGCTGTCTCTCCAGCATGTGCAGAAGCCATGCCTTCGTGAGCAGCCACAATCAAAGAAAGTCTGCTGTCCTTGTTGGGAATCAAATGATCACCAACGGATGGAATGGTTACAAATGGAATTTGATCAGGTGTTAAGTGATAAGTATAACGCGAAGGAAATCCTAGTAACGGCTGCTACTGAGCATGTGGCTACAGCAGAATTGGCTGCCTCATCAGCCATTGCATTTCCAACGGCGTGTGCTCCCACACGCTGATGGCCCAATGTTTGGATAACGTGTGAGTGGTAAACGTTCCTTAAGAGTGGCCACTCGGACCCAAAGCATTTTATGCATTATTGTGCTACCTTTTGAAGTACGAAAATCATTTTGTTGCCAAAAGAACAAGTTGTCATTAAAGGATTGTACACAGTAAAAAGGAATCGCTCACTACAAGCGTAGGCACATTGAGATCAGCATACTCAAGAGCTAAAACCAAAGCACGTGACTCAGCCAATTGTGCTGTGCAATCCCCAAGGGACTGTGTGTGAACCAAGGAGGATTTAAAATCACCGTCCACTATCGTGCCAGGCACAATCACTCAGGCTGCTGAATAAGCATGTTTAGAACCAATGGCAGGCTGTGCAGTTCCATCAGTGTAAATTATACATTTGCACTGATCAAGAGGGAGTAGTGATAAAGGAGGAGGATGAACATGTTCATATTGTAAAAGCTAATGTGTTTGCAAAGAAGGATCAAAGATAAAGTTTACATCAGTCGACGTCAATGAACTAGCCGATTGTATCCACCGGGGATGCAGAGCTTTGCAATTTGGTACACGCGCCTTTGTGACAGCTTCTAAAGCGGGCACCAGTGAAACCATAAAAATGCATTTTCCCTGAGCCAGAGAGCGTTCCTTTAGAATCGCCATCTGTACTGTTGTCTAAAAAATTTTGTGGAAGAAATGCACATTTCAGCAGGAGTATACAAATGCGATTTGTAAGCTATGAGAACTGTGTCCCTTCATTGAAAGTCACATAAGCGAAACCTAACGTTCCTGGTACAATCCTTATGACCAAATTTGTGCTATTGTCTCTAGTTAACAAGAATTGAGTTACGAGTAGATCAGACTTTAAAGACCTAAGTAGTGCGGTATGTCCTGGAAGCCAACTGGAAGAGGAAAAAGAATGTTGTATCAGCGCGTATAGCGGTTTGATACGCTGGGCATAATCAGGAATGTAAGTCCTGCCGAAATTGAAGAAACCCAGCAACGATTGTAATTTTTTTAGGGTAGTTGGAGGTTGCAATTGAGCACATTTCTCAAAAAAATGGGGGCCAACCCCCTTCCTTCGTTATTGAGTTTGTAACCAAGGAAAAGTAACGCCAAAAATGCAATATGCGACTTCGCAAAATTAACTTTGTAACCTAATGTCGCAAAATGTTTGATAATGCGATCCACATTCATAAGATGCAGATTCAGTTCATCGTCCATCAAGTAAATATCATCGACGTACGAAAAGGCATCAGGGTAAATTTTATGTAAGATCGACACAATGCGTGCCGCAAACACTCCTGGGCTATTCTTATACCCATAGACAATCTTGTATATCGTCTCTGATTGCCTAGAGCACTGAGTACAGTCAAGTCACGGCTTTCAGGAGCCAATGTGTGACTGAAAAAACCATTTGAAATACCCAACGTGGTTTTATATTTCTTTCGAACAATGTTATTTATTAACGCAGAGCTATGTGTGTTCTGTACCGCAAAGGTACAAACATGACTGTTCAAATGTCTATAATCCAAAACTATACGATATCCAGTTCAAATGTCTATAATCCAAAACTATACGATATGAACCATCCAGTTTCAATATCGGAAAAAGAGGATTATTCATCAAGGAAACACAAGGTTTAATCACACCCTGATATTCCAATTGAGTCAGAATGTCACCAACGGATGCTTTAGCATCACGTTGAAAGGGATTTTGGGATTGGAGCTGTGGTGTAGAACGCAAAAGAATAACATGCACTGGCGAATCCTTGCCCCAACCAGCCTGATTGTGATATAATGCAGGAGCCAAGGCTAGGGCCTACTCCGAAGCATAAGCATTTTTAGCCTCCTCTAGGACTTAGTGTGAAAAACATGGAAGAATTTCCTCCTTGCCCCTAGAGGAAGCAGGACAAAGGGGGGAGGCCAATCAACCTCCGCCAGCAAAATATCATAAGAAGCAGTTAAATTGTCCCAAAAGACTGCTTTAATAGTGCACTTAATATCACCTTCAATTTGGAGGCTCTCTTCATAAAGCCTATCAGGAGGAGCAACACGAGTGTCAGCTGTCTCAATGGTAATAAAAGTGTCAGTTGCTTTCGCCTCCAGAAGCTGGTGGAGTGTCTGCCGCACTATGTTAATCTCCGCCGCACTGTCGAGGAGGGTTACTGCCCAGCTCCTGTTGAGGAGGAGGGTTCACACCATCTGAGGCATACTTTGCAGTCGAAGCTGCAACTTTTTCTTCTGAAATGGGGCTCAATATTGAGGTGGTTCCTCCTGCTTGACTTTTATGTCAAACCTGCGCTGCGGGTCACGTCTTGCCTGGTTAGACTCACCTTGTCTGCGATCCTGTCGCCCTCCCCCTAATTGTTGATCCGACGATTCCTGAAAGGAACGAGGAGAATGAGGATCAGGTACCTGAAACCTCTCAGGTGTCTTAATTTTAGAGCGGTCACGCAAATCATATCTACGTTCAGAAGCCTCAGGTGGAGGTGAACCAGCACGAAAACCAGGCTTCTGTTGTTGCAGCCGCATATTTTTATTCCAAGCCTTTTTAGGAAAGACCGGATGACCCTCCTTTTCAGGAGGGGGTTTTCTCTGTGCCTGTGCAAATGGTCGAAACCCTAAGCTATTGCGACCCAAGGATGTATACACATCCACAATAATAATCGGCAATTGTCGCTCATGATCCACATCCGTCACTGCCGCCAGGCGTTGGCGCACCTGCAAGCAAACTGCTTCACCTTTAATGTTGGCCAGAATCATATCGGATACAATAGGGAACATGCCCACTAACTTCATCCCCAAATCCAGGGCTGGACAAGCCCCGCGTTCATCCTGTACCTTTTTCAGAATGCTCAGCAGAACGCTCATCTAGGGGATGCCAAAGCACAGTGTATACACTGAAGCAAACACCGTCCCCTAGGTGGTGCAGTCCGCTAAAGAAGGAATCGGACCATTGGCAAACTCATTGTAAGGATTCTGTGTTTCTCCACAGAAGACGTATGTGGAAATACAGCCTCAAGCTGTTCAATTTTCTGTGCGATCCAAAATGGTAAGTCCTCACGATTTTTGAGGAAGGTTTCCCATCACAGAGTTAATCATGACAGGACTAATCACCAATCCTCCACCCTGACCTGGTGCCAGAGGAGCCGTTCCAGCCAGAGGTGCCTGAAGTGCATGAGACATAAACTGTATGACTCGTCTATGAAGATGAACTAATTGTGTATAGAGTAGACGTAGCTCCACGATAGTAACATTGAGATAATTGGGGTGTGGTGTAACACCAGCCAAAACAGGCAAAGTAGCCCCATCGATAGAGAAGGGGCCCATCCAAACAAAAGAGACAGGGTGAGGAAGGGCGCCAATGAAACCAAATAGTGTGCTCCCAGGACGTCAACAGAACTTCAATTAATGCAAAAGGGTGATACGCTGCTGGAAGAGCAGTGGCCGTGTAAGTATGAAGCAAATCATCATTCTCATCTACCGCGGGAAATGTAACCCAAGAATAAAATACTTCGAAGCAGTATGCTGGATCCGAGTCAACCTTGAAAATAAAGGTAGCCCCAGCATTGGGGATTCCGTGCTGAGTCAAGTAACCGTAACTGCTGCCCGGCTATGAGCTGGGATAGCAACCGGTTGTGCCATGTATAAGTGAAAAGAGCTAATAAAATAGTAACGCAAATGGGTCGAGAAACCTTTTAAATATCAAGCTTGAATAACCTACAGAAATAGGTGTACCCTATAAATGCAGGAGGTGAAGCCCCCTCACCACCTACATCTCCGGGAACTGGTGATAGGGTATCGTGAACAAGCACAAGCGCTACTCGGGGGTCCTGTGAATAAGTACCAGACCAACGTTGGCGGCGCCATGTTGCAGGGATTGTGCATGAACACAGAACTATGCGTAGGAATATGGGACCTCAGTGCATGGGGACTGGGTCAGCCTACCACCTTAGTACCCATGAGCCCAGGACCCACTAGTTATAGTGTCTCACTTGCTCTCATATTCACTCACAGAGAAACAAATGATTAGATACCCCACATCACAATACTCCCGCCTCACTCAGGAATCGCAGTTGCAAGACCATCCCCTTTCGCTCGCACTCTTGTACTTGTCCACAATAAGATCTGACAGAGACACGAATAAGTTAAAAATATTTATTTTAACTAACGTGCTCTAATGTGCAGTATACGTGCCACAATAAGCAAGGCAATGCATAACATAAATATGGCAAGCGTAGCAATTAGTCTGTATATCATGAAAGGAGCTGTCATTATGAAAAGACAGTATAGCCTAATCTCCCTCCCCTTGTATAGAAGCAGAATGATTATATGTTAGAAGATTTCTGGGCGTTATCTGGAAACTCCATACCTATTCTATAGATGGTAGATATACATGATAGATACTGTCTTGCTCTTCTCCCTGGAAAGGTGCCTCTCCAAGTGTTTGCTACCTATTTGTGTATTCCAATAAGACCAAAGTACATGTTCCCAAACAACAGCTGCATCTGTATGTTTTGTCTAGGTGCTAGGGGCTGACCAGAACAGAACAACAAGGGTCATTGTTGATCGACCTTGCTCACAATGTTCAGACTAAATCCCAGGAAACTGCAGAGTGTGAACATAGCGATAGGTTCTCATGTGAAAACGGCAAAAGAGACATTTGCAAAATAAACTTGTGTAGTAAAGTGTGAAAAGCAGCGAACAATCTGCAGTGTGCTCATGCTAACTTAGAGAAGACAACAATGTCCCCTTGGCCCATGTGACAGACTGCTTTGTGACAAGCTACCAGTGGGTTAGGCACAGGTTAATTTAGTGACTTTGATAGTTTACCCCGACAAGGATTGTGGTTGTTGCCTGAGTGGGGCTTCCACCCCTCCTCAACCAATACCCAATTTATTACACTTGGCATGGATGATATTGGGCTTATCCTACCCTTAAAAATTAGAATAGAAAAACAGATATTTGAGGTGAGCAGATTTAGAGGCAGGTTTACATTTACTGCAAGCAGTGCAGCACAGCAACCAAAGTTGAGGTGCTCAAACAATCAATAAATCAGTCAGATTTCTTATAAATTACCACTCCTCATCCGTTAGGGTCTCAAGTTGGGGAGTGGGGAGGGGGGGTGGTACTGCAGTTCAGTCAAAGAGCCAGGTCTTGAGGTCCTTCCTGAATTGCGGCTGCGATGGTGAGTGCCTGAGGTGCCGAGACAGGGACTTCCAGGTCTTCGCAGCAAGGTAGGAGAAGGATCTTCCTCCAGCCGTGGTCTTACAGATCTGTGGGAGGGTGGCCAGTGCCAGTTGGGCAGAGCGGAGATGTCTGGTGGGAGTATAGAAGGAGAGGCAGTGGTTGAGGTAAGCAGGTCTGGCATTGTGGAGGGCTTTGTAGGCGTACATGAGGAGCTTGAAGGTAATTCTTTTGTTGACAGGTAGCCAGTGCAGGTCTCTCAGGTGGCCGATGATGTGGCTGTGGCGTGGGATGTTCAGGATGAGTCTGGCGAAGGTGTTCTTCTGTTTATTTTGGAGTTTCTGTGTGGTGCCTGTGATGTAGCTGGGGAAACAAAATATTTTTGTGAACCCCCTTGGAAGTTAATAACCCCATAACGATTAATGATACTAACTGTTTGAAACGCATGAACTAATCAACAAATGCACCTTTTTATTAAACATTACACGTGGGCAACTTGCTGGCATTGCAAAATTCTAATTTATTTATGAATGTGAAGCAAAATAACATTAGCATTGTGATTTGCGTAGTAAATAGAGTAAAATTGCATGATTTGTATTGCGTAGTAAATTGCACCGTGGCAAAGAATACAGATGGTAAGTAAAATAGATTTAAATGTCGCTTCTGCTAGGTAATACCTAACGCGGGTCTTTAGAATGGCGGGTGGTAAACAGAAAGGCTTATTTTCCGTGTTATAATTTCTGTTGTGTTTGTTCTTATGTTAGTTTCGTTCGGGCCTGCTAGGCCATGTTTCGAAAATGGCCGCTGGAAAGGACGAGATGGCGTGCGCTGAATAAAATGGCCCCCGCGCATGTGCAGTGTGAATGCTCCAGTCACGTGTATGCGGCCTGTGCCCGGAGTGAGAGATGTCAAGGCCAGTCTGACCTGTAACAAGGATCGTGCCAAAGAGTTCAGCATATATGCATGGGAACGGATGAGAGAATCGAGCGACAGGGGATGAACTAATATGTGTCCATCAGAGTTTGTTGCAAAAATGGATTAACAAATTGGACTACTTTTGGGATATCGTTGATCATGAGACTTAATGTGTGCGTTATTGTCCCCAAACCAGTTTGAACAAGTAGGGCGATGAGGTGACCATCACCACCCACCCAATGGACCAATTAGCGTGATTTCTGCCCCTAGAGATTGCAACTTTAAGTGTAGGAAGTCAGAGAATAGGGTATAAGAGAGTCTGCTCTTACGTTGTGCAAGGTTACCCCCAATTTCTTTGCTTCTTCTATCCTGATGCTGTGAGAGACTGTCATTTTGGACTTTGGACTTTGACTGGGGAAGGAACGAGACCGTTGCGGAAGTTGCCCGGGAGGAGATTGCGTCCGAGAAGGTTAGCGGGACAGTCAGTCAGTTTGGGAGTCCCATCCTGTGATCTGCGGTTCATTTTTCTTTCCTGGTGAACCATTCTTGTCATCGCCCTATGGCCAAGGGTAATGAGTATTTTTCATCTAAATTCTTAATCTGTTACTTAAATGTTTACTGATATAATAAATGTATTTGCCTAATTACTGGACTGGGCCACAGCCCTAACATTTGCCCAGAAAAGGTACTGTGACTTTGACCTTAGCTTGTATCACCAGAACTAGTAGGGAGTATTTTTATCACTAGTGCTGATGTAATATACTTAGTATATTACATATTACAACACATATAAGTTGACACACATAGTAACTAAACCTATCCGATATCAGAAAGGAAATTCTTCCGAGGGCAGATATCACTAGTCACCCGGGAAAATACAACTATGGGGAAGAGAAAAACGTTGAGTGCATCGAACAAGAAGGGGCCTCAATCAGGGATCCAGCCACGTCAGACCCTGCTCAGTTATTTAACAGGCGCGGTGGGGGCTATAGAGCGCCAGATCACAACTGTAGAAGAGGCAATGAAACCAGGACATATAGGTACTAGGGGAGAAATAGCCATAGCACATACATCAAGTGAGGGGGCCGTTCTACCCATCGCAGTTTTAAGGCGTACTCAAGTTGAAAATGGTTGCATTATAAACACTTCTGACAACATATCAGGTAGTGACCTTGAGATTGATACACAACCGCCTACTAAGCGGGCTAGGAACCCAGATATTTCCACACATAGTATAGGGGAAACTGACTTAACGGATAGGGAGACACCCCTTAAAATTTATAAAAAGACGAATAAAAAGGATAAACCACTATCTAAACAGCTTTTAGTTAAAGGGGGAAAATTGACAGATAGTGCCAACACACGTACACAGAATGAAGTGATACAGTTAAAAACCAAAGTAGAAGCCTTAGACACCTTCCTTAGGGAAAGCTTAAACAATCTGACACATAGAATCGGTTCGATGGAGGAGTTGTTGTCTAAGTGTTTAGCCAACACACAGCTTCCTGGCAATGGGGTAATCACAGCTCAAATGGGTAATCAGGACGACCTTATTAATAACCAACGGCGTCTATATATCCAGCCTGCCACCGGCAGCCGCGACCAAATACCGCCTGCATCAAACAACTCTGTCCAGCCCACCTCTAACGTAAAACCCGTGGCACCCTCATCCACTATCCCCATAGTCCCAGCAATCCCTAAGATCTCTAATGTTTCAGGGCATTGGAAAGAAAACACGGTGGAGAGACATCTAACACGCCTGGATTTACCGCCAGCGGCAACACCATATGTGGTGGTTCTAACTAATGTCCCTACATTACAAAAAGAGGGAGATGAACCATGGGAGAGGTTGAGGAACAAGTCGTTGCAATTGCTTGGGGAAAGGACCGGTCTCACCGAGAGGTTATTTGATGAATTTAAGATGGCCAGGAGAGTGAGCTGGGTGGGCAGGGGACGGAAAAGCTTGCCGGGAGATTGTGTGGTGCTGACTTTTAAAACCCCCTTTTTGTGGAACTGATTCTGAGTAGAATGGGAAGCCAATCTACTCTAGGGCATGGTATTAATATAGTTCCATTAGGTTACTTCTATAAGCCAACATTCAACATTACACCAACTAACAGGGCACCACCACCTATGCGCTATAGGCATTGGTCTAACGTCCCAACACACAATCGTTTTGATGCATTAGCTAATCTTAAGGCAGTGGATTGACAGCAAATGGTAGCCCTAAGGCAGTGCGACACACTAGGTATAGAGGAGTCTCCCCTTAGCGTGGGACATAGGTTGCCTTTGTCCACTAATGAAAACATCAATCTTTATCATGAGGATAGGACAACGAACGCGGAGGCCATTATAGACATAGCATTGAATACGACAGTTTTGCCTATTTCACCCCCTACTACACAATCTGGGCACACATCAGCGACCTGGGACAAAGGAAGGGGGAAAAATCAATGCCTAGGTATGGAAAACAACTGCCAGTTCCTGTTCTGGAATGTGGCAGGATTAAATTCTAAAGTAACGATTACCTTGCGGTATGATTTGTCAACAAGTTTGAAATTTTTAGCCTGCAAGAAACCTGGACGGAAAAGCCGATTCATATCATGGGCTATAAAACTTTCCACACCCCAGCAGTCCCATCACCATATGGTAGAGCTAAGGGTGGATTATGTACTTATGTCTCGAACTTTTTGAACATAGGAAAGATTGTTCTAAATGTGTCAGACCAGTATTATCAGATCATCAGTATGCATGTTGATAAAGCATTTTGTATTGTGTTAATGAATTTTTATAATAATGCTGCACCTGAACTGTTCGAGGGAATCATGAGACGCTTGAGTGGGGAATTGCATAACTTACAAGTTTGTCTATCCAAAGAAGTTTGTATTATTTGGGGGGGGGACTTTAATTCTTATATATGCCAACATGCTGATAAAGGGATCTGCGGCATAACTTATGAAAAGGGCTCAAGTATCCCCCATTTTCTCCACACAAGGCGAGGAGATCTCTTAAATGATATCATGTTTGAACTCGATATAGGCTTTGCCAACAATTTATGTTCCCCCATGGTCCCTTTTCGTCCGACTTTTAATGGGCGAGGCACCTTCACAACAATAGACTTTGTTTTAATCTCATGTAAATATTCCACCCACATTAAGGATTTTAGGACACACGCGATTGCACTAAGCGATCATTTTCCTATCAGTATGGAAACGAAGGTGCACAACAATTTTAAAAAGACTGGAGGTAATACCACATACTCTGTGGAAAATATTACCCTAAAGAGACAAAATGGTTATGCACTTAAATGGGCAAAAATGGATCCAGGGATTTTTATGAGCAAAGTTGTGAAAGAATGTAGTGAAGAGCTCTTAATCTGTTTAAACGAGAAGTCATCACATCAGGAAATTGTAAAACTTTTTTAGACATTTCTAATTTTGTCAAAGATACTCTATATGTGAAAGTAAGAAAGAACAGAAACACTAAACAAGGGTGGTTTGGCAACAATTGTACAAAGGCTTATACCAATCTTAAAAATGCACTCCATGCCAATGTGAAAGATCAAGAAACTATTAGAAAGGCAAGAAATAAATATAAGAAGGTTATAAAGGCAAGAAAGTCAGCATTAAAACAGGAAGCTTGGCAAGCCTTACATGATGCATCAGTTAACCGTTATCCATCAGCCTTTTGGAAGGCAGCTAACGCCCCTTTTTTGGCCGAGACTTACAATGCCACATTAGAGATAGCAATAGCCTAACACGAATGGATCTCACATTACTCAAGGCTATATAGAAAACCGGTCCAAGAAGAACAGGTTATTCTGGCAACGGAGGTAGAAATTGACCACTCTTTAATATTCAAAGACTTACCTTTACATTTTACCCTTAGCGAGGTTAATTCTGCCATCAACTTAAGTCAGGGGGGAAAGGCTGCGGGGCCTGACGGGATCCCAGTAGATCTTTTTAAATCCAATGTAGAATTTTGGGGCCCACTATTAACGCAGGTTTTTAATGCATGCTGCTCACAAGGCTTCTTACCGACTTGGTACGATTCCATAATTATGCCTATTTTTTAAAAAGGTGACAGGGCAAACCCAGCCTGTTACCGCCCAATTTCATTGCTGGACTCTACAGTTAAGATCGTGGGACGAGTCCTGCTAGATAGGTTACAGCTATGGGCGGAAGAGAAGTCAATATTAAGTGATCTTCAATATGGCTTCCGTAAGGGTATTGGCACAACAGAACAGGGTCTAAACTTACACATCTTGATAGATAAGTATACAAAGGCTAAAAGGGAAAGTTTATACCTAACAGTTGTCGACTTAACAGCGGCATTTGATTGTGTCATCCACGAGAAGCTTTGGTCAGTTTTAGAGGGAATGGGAGTAGATGCTGCAATAGTCACTTTTTTAAGGCAGCTATACCTGGGGGCGAGGGCCAGGGTTCGGTATGGAAGGGGGGGAGAGTGCTCTAAGCACTTCAAAGTGATGAGGGGTGTAAGACAAGGGTGCATTTTAGCCCCGTTTCTCTTCTCACTATACATAAACGATTTAGAAACCATTCTGGTCCAGGAGTGCAAGGACCTATCAACTGCATCGACCCGTCCTATCCCAGCACTCATGTATGCGGATGACGCGGTCCTTATGGCCCGCACTCCGATCGCACTCCAAAAGGTAGTCAATATGTTTGTCAATTTTATGTCAGGTTTGGGACTTACTGTTAACTGTTCTAAAACCTTCACAATGAACTGCGGGGTCGGACTAAAAAAGAAGACAAGAACCCTTTTTATACATTCTAAGCCAATAGATAGTGCTAAAACCCTTCCCTATTTAGGAATTTTATTCGACCAATCAGGTTCCTGGTCCCAGGCGATTAAGGCCAGAAAACTTTTATTTACTAAATCACTGATGGCTTTGCTAAATTTTAGCAGAAAATTAGGTAGGCGCCCCCCCGCCGAAATGCTACAGATTTATAGAGCAAAAAGTGTGGCTATCACCACCTATGGAGCAGGAATCTGGGGTTACGCAGGGGTAAATATACTACAATCTGCTGAAAACAAGTTTCTCAGGTCGCTCCTGGCTGTCCCAGACAGTACATCAACCTATGTTTGCCATCAAGAACTGGGCATGCCTTATTTGGAGGACATAATTAAGATCCAGCCAGTCCTCCTGTGGCACAAAGTCTGGATCTCAGAGGAGACGGCTTTTAACTGCCATATTCTAAAAGATGCTCTGGCGATGGACGGAGTAAATGGGATAAGATGGTTAGAATACGTAAAAATGTTCTTGACTAAATTAGGACGTCCTGAATATTATAAAGACCCACAAACAATGAGCAATGTGTCCAGGAAAGACCTCAAAACGAGTTGTATATATCATCTGGGAGAAGTCAGAAACACTTTAGAATTAAAAGAAATCTACGGTTCAAACGTATTACATGACCCTAGCAACTACTGCCATACAACCGTATATCGTATTAACAACTAATGATTATGATAGGTTTCTGTTAACCCGTTTTAGATTGAATATTTTATACAGATCCTTAAGTTTTCCTGCACCGAATGACTGGTCTAGAGTTTTAAGCAAATGTCCGTGTGATGATGTCTCGATACAATCGACGATACACATAATGTTCTTCTGCAAATTTTATTCAAACCCGAGAAGAACATGGATTATTCCAGTACTAAAAAGATCCGGTTTGAGACAATGCCACTCAGCATTTCGTTTCCTGCAATTGTTAGATAATGAATTTACCATTGCCTCTGTTACTGCATTCTTAAAATATGTTTTTACATATCGCAAATCTATTACGATATGATTTTTATAACATTGTACTGATATAAGAAAACGGAATTTTAAATTTGTTTTGATTTGTGTATATGAACTTTTATGGTCAACTTTATTTGTTACCGAATAAAGAAAATTTGATTTGTATTTGCCTAATTATGAACTTTACTTATTTTGCTCACAGAATTTAGATAAAATGATATGCTAACTCTAAATGAGTCTGTGGTTCTTTAAATAAAATTGTGATTAATAAAATGTTAAAGGTTTTAATTGTGATTGAGCTGGACTTAATCGCCATCAACTGATTCTACTAGTTGGTCCATCGACCGAATAGCGGAATACCTTGATGTTTAGAACCGACAGGATCAGAAATCAATGTATATAATGTGTAGGTTATAATTCTGTCGTTTTAATAAGGTATCCCGTTTGTCCAGCAGCTCATTTTCCTTAGCTTTTGATCCAGAAAACTGAGTGAATGTATGTATGCGGTGTTATGGGCCCCACCGACAAAGGTTTTATATGATTCAGGTTGAGTAGGTGTTTTTCTGGATTTGTGTCATAAGGAAAAATTTATATTAGCCGCGCTGGATCAGATTTCTTGGTAGCAGAGTTATGGTTTCTATAGATTAGTTTGGTGATTATTGATTATTGATTTTTCATGTCTAACACTCTATGTTGAGTTTGTATTACGTTATGTGTAGTCAGAATTTTGAAGCTTCCGGGAAGTAGGAAGTGGACACGTGTGGCAAGAGAAGTCACATGGAATTGTGCATTGTCTGATTTCAAATTTGGTGATAACACAAGACTGTGTTATGTTAGGGAAATTTCAAGTATGAATTACATTTGAGTGAAATAGCAACAGGTTTTCTTGTGAAACTTTGGCCTTAATTCTCAGGAGCAGTGTAGTCTCCACATGTGTTTTATCCCCAGAGAAACGGGTTTACCTCTTGCTTGAGAGAAGGGTAAGGTAGAGAGAAGTGCTACACTTATCGAACGAAACAGTATTCTTGTAAGTTAGAATAAACTATCTATTTTGTTTAGAGAAACAGACAATGGTAATGTGTTTTACGTTGTAACTAATCGATTTAGTTGAAGAGAGAAGTTAAAAGAAAAGTGCCGATAATTTTTGTAAAGGAGGGGTCAGTAGAAGCAGGAGTAGAACTGACGTCGACAAGAACCGCGCTGGTATTGGCCAGTTGTGGAAGAACGAAGGATTTTCTGATTGGTGCGTTGGTGTGAGATGCGCTGGAATAGGTTAGTGAGAGAGTGACGTAGAGCTTTCTGATTGGTGCGTTGGTGTGAGACACGCTGGGATAGGTCAGAATAGCCGAGCGGTAGAAAGAACCGATTGGTGAAAAATTGTGTGAATTAACTTCGGAAAAACAACAGTGAAATATGGCTTATTACAATGAACGTGTTAGAGAGAAACCGTCATGGTTTGCGAAGCTTAAAAATCTTTTTAAGAAAGATAAAAAGGTTGTGACTAGGGAAGGAGAAGAATTTCCTCCGCCGAAAACACCAGCATCTTATATGATGGTGAAATATGGATATCATACTTGTATTTGGTTGGAAAATTGGGCGAAATATACCAAAGACGATGGAGTATTGGCATTTCCGGAAAACGGTTCGTTTAGCACAGCTGTACTTAGAAATTTGAGAGAAAAAATGATGAGACTTGAACCAAGACCTAGACCGACACAGTTCAAAGCCTTAGGTGAATGGGAAGATGAGATGTACGAAAGGGAAAGACACAGAGGTGTAAAGGGTTATAGTTTTGTTCATAGAAGAGTATGGGGTTTGAATCATGAAGACAGGATGAGACGATGACGGTATGCTAACATGACGGATGGTATGTTTCCTACCAGAACAGTTGAAGAATTTACAGGGAAAAAGTGTACGGAGAAAAAGAAGCATGCAGTACCAGAGAGATATGGGTATGAAGTTAGCAACACAGAGGATGAGTTGCTGGAGGACATTTTTAATAAAAGACCCTCTCCATATCAACAGGATTCTGTGGTGGTGACACCAAATGCACCGCAAATGGAAACTGTAATAAATCAAAGCCCTGAACAATTTTCTGAAATAAATAGTTCAAGTAATAAACTAATAATAATAATAACTATAGGGCCAGTAATCCCAGTATTTGAAAATCAAAAGATAGACGAACATTCCCTAATAATTCCATTAAATTCTAGTATGCAAAAAGTAAGAGAAGGGACAATTCCAGAAAATAGAGAGACAAAAGATTCTGTTGGTCCATTTAGGTCAAGTCCACCTGTAAATTTGACAATTAATGAAAGTCCGATAAATAAGATTCCTATGGGAGCTGAGTCAGCAACTGAAACCCCGGAGAGAAGTGCAAACAGGGTAGAATTAACTAAAACCCCTGTGGGTCCAACTGCAGAGGAATAAAATGATTGGGTGAAGTGCTTGCAGAAAAAAGATGCCGAACCACAACCTTTGGATGTGGTCAGATTAAAGATAGATATGGAGGAATTGATTCTAGGGACTATTGGTACCGATCGATTGAAGTCTTATCAAGATGATGAATTAATGTTTATGTGTAAAAGCATCACTTGGAGAGCTAGGAACTTGCATGAAAAATTGGAAGAAACAGCGAATGAACTAGGAGTAGAGTTTGGAAAAATCAGAGGATTGCAGAAACCGTACAGGGTAGATTTTAGTGAAAAGGACATAGAAAATCTGAATACTTCAGGACGACTAACACAGATAAAAGAACTAATTGTTTTGCTGAGAAAATGGGGAGATGTAGACAAGTGGAGAAGTAGGTGGATAAGGAGAAAAGAGGGAACAACTGATAAAGCATCATTGGCTTTTCCAGTAAAAGAAAAAGAACCAACGGTAATAGAATGTCCAATGAGAGAAATTCCAGGAGGAGGTTATGTACACTTCCCATGGTCCAGACAAGATATATTGTCATTTACAAATGATTTTCCAAGATTGAGAGAAAAGCCTGTAGAATGGTATAGACAGGTAGAAAGATTTGTAAAGGTTTCAAAAGTATTGTGGGAAGATCTGGATGGATTGTTTGAGATTGTTGTTCCTGCAGATTTGTGGACAGAATGTAAAATTACAATTGACTGGCCGAAGGAAGAATATCCTAGAGATGCAAAAACAGGAGCCCCAAGTTCAGAAGTAATGAGAAAATATGAACAAGCAATTACATACCTGAAAAATAAGATTCCATCAAAAGAAACGGACTGGGTAAAGATTGATAGAACAACTCAGGAGAATAAGGAATCTGTACATGCTTATTATGAAAGGTTGCTTTTGGCTTTTAAACAGTATAGTGGATACGAGAATTTGAGTGAAAAAGACATGAGTCATTTTGTGTATCGATTTGTGTATGGTTTGAGACCTGAGATAAGTGAAATGATTAAGCAGCATATGTTATGTTGGCAGACTAGCACAGTAGATGAGGTACTACGGTATGCAAAATATTGCAGTCACGATATTGAGTGCAGACAGCGTAAGCTCAGGAAAAGGCAATGTGGGCACAAGTAAAGGTTGCAGAAAAGCAAGAAGCTCAGATGAATAATCAGTCTAGTGACGCAGGACAGACCAAGTCCAAACCGAATATTGGTAAGGGAAAAGGTCAGATGAGTATAGAAGAAGCTAAAAAGAAATGGCCATGTCATAATTGTGGAAAATTAGGGCACTGGAGAAACGAGTTTAAATTACCTCCGAGAGTTAATACCGAGAATCAACCATTAAATCCACAGGTGCAGAATGAGGTGAGTTACCAACAGCCGCAACAGCCGCAGGTAGTTACTCAACATTGTCAGGTGCCACAACCACCTCTTCCAAAGAGTGTAAATTCTCAAAGATACAGTACAGAGGCAGGATTCTACGGAGGAGAGCAGGTAACAAAATTGCCGCGCGCAGCTGCTGTTTCACAATATTGGTTACGGCAGGATGGAAATGAATCGGATGAAAGCTTATGACGGTGCCTAGGAGAGGAAGAGGAGTGCGTGCTTGGCGCAACTCTAGAGGTAGATCAGTCAGGTCCATTTGTGGATGGAAAAGTGAATGGTGTAAATGTTACTTTCCTTGTGGACACCGGCGCTACCCGTTCTACTGTTAGGTCAGTGGAAATTCCAAATCTTCCTCTCTCAGGAGAATACATCCAAGTTGTAGGTGTTTCAAACAAGCAAATTAAAACCCCTCTTACAAACCCAGTAGAGGTGGTAATTGGTCCATTCAAAGACATGCACCGCTTTGTGGTGTGTGATTGTAGTCCTGTAAATTTATTAGGACGCGATCTGCTTTGCAAAATGAATTGTGCCATCTACTGTACTCCAGATGGTATTGCTTTCCAGACACCAGATGATGATGTTCTGTATAAAATGACAATGGCAGAACTAGAACCAGGAATGTATGATATGTTTCCTGTGTTCGATGCAGAGAAAATCCCTACTGAATTGAAAGAAACAGTCAGGTCTGATGTATGGGATTTCACAGGTGAAGATATTGGACTAATGAGAGAAGTTGATCCCATAAAAATTACTGTAAAAGAAGGAACAAATTACCCAAACACCCCGCAGTACAAGCTGACGCCAGAAATTATTGAAGGAATAACACCTGTAATTAATAAGATGATTGAACAAGGAATTTTGAGAGAAATAATGAGCAGCCCATGTAATTCTCCTATAATGGGATTGAAAAAGCCAAATGGAACATATAGAATAATACAGGATTTGAGGAAAGTAAACAAAATCGTTATTCCTTGCTGCCCAATTGTTCCAAACCCTGCTGTAATACTGTATCAAATGCCTCATGATGCAGAATGGTACACAGTTATTGATTTGTGCCATGCATTTTTCTCTATTCCATTGCACCCTGACAGCCAGCCATTATTTGCATTTCGGTTTGGAGAGCGTATTTTGGCATGGTGCCGAATTCCTCAAGGGTATACTGAAAGTCTAAACAAAACAGGCTGATGGCAGTGATTAAACAACGCAGCCAGCACCTCTGACCTAGTTTGTAATTGTATCGGGCAAATAGTCCTCCGGCGTGCTCAATATCAATACTGTGCCACCCACAGCATTATGTAAGTGCATGGAGAGCAAGTCCTCCATGTACAATAGTCATTTTATTCAAGACAGAGCACAGCACAATAGATTAAATTCCTGACATCCGTCAGGAAAAAGTTTTTTAATGCTAAACAATATAGTCAATATCATACACAATGTACAATCAATTCTGAATCGTGATAACGTTGACACGTAGATGTAGTAAGCAGAAAACAGCAGACACGTGTTTCGTCGCTATGCGACTTCCTCAAGGCCAAATCTCGTATGAGTAGGAAAATGCAGTCAAAAAGCGTCTTTCGTCTTGTAAGTATCAAGAACAAGTAAGCAGTATCCACGAGTCTTGTAATTCAAAGTTTTGACAGTCTAAACATTAAAAGCGGGAACAAATCAATCCAAACAGCAAAAAAAACGCTATGATGGGCGGAAGGGAAGCCATATGGTAAGGCTCCTATACACACTGTACCCGCAACGTAGACCGATAGTAGTCGAGCTACGTCCTGCTCGTTTCTGATTCAGACAGGGGATTCATACTTGTCTGAATCGGAAACGAGCAGGACGTAGCTCGACTACTATCGGTCTACGTTGCGGGTACAGTGTGTATAGGAGCCTTACCATATGGCTTCCCTTCCGCCCATCATAGCGTTTTTTTTGCTGTTTGGATTGATTTTGTTCCCGCTTTTAATGTTTAGACTGTCAAAACTTTGAATTACAAGACTCGTGGATACTGCTTACTTGTTCTTGATACTTACAAGACGAAAGACGCTTTTTGACTGCATTTTCCTACTCATACGAGATTTGGCCTTGAGGAAGTCGCATAGCGACGAAACACGTGTCTGCTGTTTTCTGCTTACTACATCTACGTGTCAACGTTATCACGATTCAGAATTGATTGTACATTGTGTATGATATTGACTATATTGTTTAGCATTAAAAAACTTTTTCCTGACGAATGTCAGGAATTTAATTTATTGTGCTGTGCTCTGTCTTGAATAAAAAAGTATACTGAAAGTCCTTCTATTTTTAATCAAATTCTGAAGAAATCCTTAGAAAGTTTGAAAATGCCTGAAAAATCTGTGATGGTCCAATATACCGATGACCTATTGGTGGCAACAAAGACCAGAGAAGCATGTGTTACGGACACAATTGCGTTACTGAATCATTTGGCAGAAGGAGGACACAAGGTGTCCCCATCAAAACTGCAGTTCTGTCAACAAGAAGTACAGTAGTTAGGTCATAAGATTGAGAAAGGGATAAGAAAAGTGACAACAGAAAGAATAAGGATTATTAAAGGAATGAGAGCCCCAATGACACAAAGAGAAGTGAGAATGTTCCTTGGAATGGTTGGTTATTGCTGACAGTGGATAAGTGGATTTTCATTTATTGCAAAACCTTTACAGCGATTGACAAAGAGGGATGTCAAAGATCCGATTGCATTGGATGAGGAAGAAATGAAGGCTTTCAAGGAATTGAGAACAAGTTTGTGTGAGGCACCAGCAGTGGGAATGCCTGATTATGAGAAAGAATTTGAGCTGTATTGTAGTGAGAGAGATGGATGTGCACTTTCAGTATTAGTGCAGAGGCATGGAAGAATGAAACGACCAATAGCTTATTTTTCAGCTGTTTTAGATCCGGTAGCAAAGGCGTTGCCTGGATGTCTGAAAGCAGTAGCTGCTACTTGTGTGAGTCTGGAACAGAGTGAAGGCATTGAGATGGGATATCCTTTGAGAGTATATGTCCCACATTCAGTTGAAATCCTTCTGACCAGAACAAAAACCCAATTCATGACACATAGTCGGCTGACTAGGTATGAAAAAGTGATTTTGGGTGCAGACAATGTAACCATTGTAAGATGCACGAGTGTGAATCCTTCCACCTTACTGCCAGATGCAGTAAATGCAGAAGTCAAAGATGAGGTTGATCATAATTGTTTGGATGTGCTTGAATTTTGCACAAAGCCAAGGCCTGATATCAGAGATGAACCTCTAAAAGAGTCAGATTATGTGATGTTTGTGGACGGATCATGCCTGAGGACAAATGAAGGAGTTTTAAGAGCTGCGTATGCTGTATGTATGGTGGCACCCATAATGGAAGCATCCTGTTTGAGAGGAATACGTACAGCCCAAGTTGCTGATCTGATTGCTCTGATTCGAGCGTGCAAACTTGGAAGGAATTTACGAATTACTGTGATCACGGATAGCCAGTATGGCTTCGGAGTGGTCCATGATTTCAGACAGATCTGGTCCCAGAGGGGATTCCTGACTTCCTCAGGGTCTCCTATTAGGAATGGTGAGTTTGTGAAGAAGTTGCTTGAGGCGATACAGCTGCCTAAACAGATTGCAGTGGTAAAATGCACTGCTCACAAAAATGGAACTGATTACATTGCAGTGGGTAACAATTTTGCTGATGAATTAGCTCAATATTGGGCCAGAAATATGACCTCAATGAATCGGAGAAGGGAAAAAGAAAATGTTCCATGTCCCTTGCTGTTTACTAACCCAGTTGAAACATGGGAAGAGGTGAAACAATTGCAGGAAGAGGCAAGTGATGAGGAAAAAGATGTTTGGATAAAATCAGGTTGCAGACGGAGGGAGGAAGATGAAGTCTGGGTTTACAGGGATGAAAGACCAGTTATGCCGGATAGCATGATCTCTAACATGGCACGGATGTACCATGGACAGGCACACATAGGTAGGGATGCCATGATCAGACTTTTCAAACAGACTTGGTACAACCCAAAGTTTAGGGCTATAGCTGAAAGTCTTTGCCAAAGATGCCTTATATGCCAACAGATAAATCCTGAAAGGAAGACAGTAGTGAGTTTGGGAACAATAGGACGTGAAGGAGGTCCTTTTACCAGAATGCAATTGGATTTTATTGAAATGCCCCCAAGTAACAGATTGAGGTATGTCCTGGTGGTCGTCTGTTTGTTTTCTCATTGGGTGGAGGCCTATCCGACAAGAAGGAATGATGGAGTTACTGTAGCTAAGCTCCTACTGAGAGAATTCATTCCTAGATATGGCTTTCCAGTAACGATAGAAACAGATAGAGGAACGCATTTTCAGAATGAAATTATCCAACTAATATGTGAAGCACTAGACATTCAACAAAAACTGCATTGTGCCTACAGACCAGAGGCTTCTGGAGTGGTAGAGCAAGTAAATGGCACAATAAAGAATAGGTTAGGGAAAATGTGTCAAGCCACAGGACTCAAATGGCCCGATGCCTTACCACTGGTGCTGATGAGCATAAGAAGCATACCTGACAGAAAAACAGGTCTGAGTCCTCATGAAATAATAATGGGAAGAGCAATGAGACAAGCATACGTACCTGTCAACAAACTGCTGACTATAACTGATGATCTCATACTGGACTATTGCAAAGGATTGGCTGATGTGGTGCATTCTGTGTTTCATCAGGTTGGGCCGGATGCGACCACTCTTGAGAGGAAACCAGCACATGATCTGAGTCCAGGAGACTGGGTCCGCATAAAAGTCCACAGAAGAAGGAATTGCTTGGTTCCACGCTGGGACAAGCCACGCCAAGTGATTCTGGTGACAACGACTGCAGTAAAGTGTGCAGGTGTGAAAAATTGGATTCATGCCAGCCATACTATCAGAGTTCCAGATCCTGAAGCTCGACCTGTAAGTCGACATCTGGAAATATCAGATACCAGTTCAGCATCTGAAGCAGAAACTGAAATAATCAGAATTCCAGATCCTGAAGATCGACCTGTAAGTCGACATCTGGAAATATCAGATACCAGTTCGGCATCTGAAGCAGACCAACCTGAATCCAGTGAAAGACAAACAGAAGAATCAGAAAAACAAAGAACTGATATTGAAACAGGAGAAACTGAACCAATAAACAGTGACGGTGAACAGCCAAGTACAAGCTTTGGGGAAATTCCTCCAGAAATTATAGAAATAACTCAAGAAAATCCAGATTCAGACAGAGAGATTGAGGAAATTGCAGAAGAAACACAAGGAGAATTAGACTCAGAATTACAAGCAGAAGAAACCCAAGAAAATTCAGATCTAGACAGAGAGGTTGAGGAAGTTGCAGAAGAAACACGAGGAGAATTAGACTCAGAATTACAAACAGAAGAAACCCAAGGAGATTCGAATTCAGACAAAGAGACAGAGATCATAAAGTTCAAAGTTAAAGAAAGTGAAGTGAGATCTGAGACAGAATCTGAAGAAAGTGAAGAAGAAATAAGGCAAAGAATAGGACCAAGAAAGAGAACTTGGAGAGCTGAACGAGGAGAAAAGGAAAGCAAACTGGAAAGGCCAAGGAAAGGAGACAATTGGCCCAACGAAATTAAAAGACTGAAATATAAGCTAATAAATTTGAACAAAGATAATGCCGAACAAGGAAATGAAATAACAAGTCAGAAAAGACAAAGAGAACCAAATAAAAGACAATTACAGAGACCTAAAAGAGTGAAAAGACCTAACCTGAAATACAAATCACCTGAATGGGTATACATAGCATTGCCTGACATTGAAGAAGTGGATATCAGTCACGAAAACCCAGACAAAGACTGTGAACAGGTGGGTGAGAGTGAACTGCGCTCATCCTGAAAAGGAGTAAAGAAAACCGGACTAGACACACAAGCTGATAAAGTCAAAGAAAGAATTTCTGAAAGACCAAAAAAGTGCGTCAAAAGAAATTGGTTTCAGTCAACGATAAAAGAAAGGGTAAAACGGCAAAGAGGTCATTCTGAGGTGTGGAAACACATTTTCTGTACATATATTTAGATTATATTTCAACATGGTAGACACTGAGAATAGAAGATCTAGATGTGAGTTTTTCCGTAGATGGTGTAAAATGTGTTTCTATTGTACAGGTTTACTAATGCTTATTTGGTTCATTTTAGCAATAATAATTCCACTTAGATTAGTTGGAGAAAATGCATCTGCAATCATGAATAATACGAATAGTGACAAGAAATCTAACATAAAGAACACTGCAACACTAATAGATAGTACTGAATTTCATAGGGATAAGTCAATAACTGATTTCTCCAAGAATGTCTTCACCAAACGTTTGTATCAATATGTAGAGACAATGGATGTTAGAGATTGTTATGTATGCATGCAGTTACCTGCGTCTGTAACAGAAGGTGTGACATATCATCACCTTCCTTTGACGTATGGAATAACCTGTAGTGTTTTAGCTAATTTATTTTACAAAACAGGTAAATTAGAGTATTACTACACTGACACAGATGCTGTTTTTGCTAAAGTTCCCGTAGTCCCTGAACTAAATAAGGTAAAACTTGCAAAGATTTTTGGAGAATTTTTCTTAGAAACGAAAGAGTTAACATTAGATTATGCATTTAGACATAACCTTACTTGTAGGTTAAGAAAGGAAGAAAAGGTTTTTCTAGACATGGTAGAAGACAGAAGGGTTAAGTTTCAAAGAAAAGCAATGGGAGAAAAGAGAAAACCCCCACCTTGGGCGTTTGAAGAGGAAAGTTATGACAAGAGCGAACCGAATGCAGCCATGGGTTTAGATTGGCCCCAACAGGGAAAATTGTGTATTAGTAGATATAACACTATGTATGATAACTATTTTGTGGGTTCTAGTGAGTGCCAAGATACATACAAAATTTTAGGGGGATGGGGATTCAAAGGAGGAAAAGATCCAGTATTCCCAGGAATTTATTATATTTGCGGAAACCGAGCCTATTATAGGTTGCCGGACCATTGGTATGGAACATGTTATCTAGGCCTGGTCTTTCCAAAGATTTTTCACGTGGAAAGAGGAACGAAAGGAATTCACGAGATAGGTAAACCATTAACCCGTAGGAGAAGGGTAAGCTTCTCAGAGATAATAGGCGACATTTTTGGAGCATTGATACCAGCAGTGGGTATATCTTTGAATGCATACAAGATTCGGAAATTGTCTACAGTAGTAGATCGTTTATCAACGAATACTGCTGGAGGGTTCTTGATGGTAAATACCGAAATGGTTGCCATGAGAGCTATGGTAATGCAAAATCGACTTGCCTTTGACATTCTATTGGCGAAAGAGGGTGGAGTCTGTGGAATGCTGAAAGTACAACATTGTTGCACTTACATTCCAGACAAAAGTCAGAATATACAGAAGTATATAAAGAACATTACTGATTTGCATAAAGAAATTGCCCCACTGGAGGTTGAAGGTGCTTGGGAGAAACTTGGTAAGGGTTTTTCCTCAATAAAGAAATGGTTCACCGAAATAGGTAGTTCTCTAATTGGGAAAATACTAATTCCAGTGACCTCAGTAGTAGTGATAATATTAATATTGAGATTAGCATATGTGTGCTTTACAAAGAGAAAAAGACAAAATAGAGCAAAAAGAGAAAATGAGAAAAATAAGGAAAGAGAAACAAGAGAACGGGAAATGGGAGAGATTGAATTGGAAGAGTTTAAAGAGAACATGTACAAAAGGTCTAAAAGACAAGATGAAAAGAACACAATCGTCTAAAATAACAAATGCAAGTGGACAAGAAACATATTTCTGATAAATTTTGTAGGGATAGGTTTTAGTGGTGATGTTAAAAATCACCAAAGGGGGGAATTGATGGAGCAGGGGAAACGAAATATTTTTGTGTACCCCCTTGGAAGTTAATAACCCCATAACGATTAATGATACTAACTGTTTGAAACGCATGAACTAATCAACAAATGCACCTTTTTATTAAACATTACACGTGGGAAACTTGCTGGCATTGCAAAATTCTAATTTATTTACGAATGTGAAGCAAAATAACATTAGTATTGTGATTTGCGTAGTAAATAGAGTAAAATTGCATGATTTGTATTGCGTAGTAAATTGCACCATGGCAAAGAATACAGATGGTAAGGAAAATAGCTTTAAATGTCGCTTCTGCTAGGTAATACCTAACGCGGGTCTTTAGAATGGCGGGTGGTAAACAGAAAGGCTTATTTTCTGTGTTATAATTTCTGTTGTGTTTGTTCTTATATTAGTTTCATTCGGGCCTGCTAGGCCATGCTTCAAAAATGGCCGCTGGAAAGGACGAGATGGCGTGCACTGAATAAAATGGCTCCCGCGCATGTGCAGTGTGAATGCTCCAGTCACGTGTATGCGGCCTGTGCCCGGAGTGAGAGATGTCAAGGCCAGTCTGACCTGTAACAAGGATCGTGCCAAAGAGTTCAGCATATATGCATGGGAAGGGATGAGAAAATCGAGCGACAGGGGATGAACTAATATGTGTCCATCAGAGTTTGTTGCAAAATGGATTAACAAATTGGACTACTTTTGGGATATCGTTGATCATGAGACTTAATGTGTGCGTTATTGTCCCCAAACCAGTTTGAACAAGGAGGGCGATGAGGTGACCATCACCACCCCTCCAATGGACCAATTAGCGTGATTTCTGCCCCTAGAGATTGCAACTTTAAGTGTAGGAAGTCAGAGAATAGGGTATAAGAGAGTCTGCTCTTACGTTGTGCAAGGTTACCTCTAATTTCTTCGCTTCTTCTATCCTGATGCTGCAAGAGACTCTGTCATTTTGGACTTCGGACTTTGACTGGGGAAGGAACGAGACCGTTGCTGGAGTTGCCCGGGAGGAGATTGCGTCCGAAGAGGTTAGTGGGACAGTCAGTCAGTTTGGGAGTCCCATCCTGTGATCTGCGGTTCATTTTTCTTTCCTGGTGAACCATTCTTGTCATCGCCCTACGGCCAAGGGTAATAAGTATTTTTCATCTAAATTCTTAATCTGTTACTTAAATGCTTACTGATATAATAAATGTATTTGCCTAATTATGAACTTTACTTATTTTGCTCAAAGAATTTAGATAAAATTATATGCTAACTCTAAATGAGTCTGTGGTTCTTTAAATAAAATTGTGATTAATAAAATGTTAAAGGTTTTAATTGTGATTGAGCTGGACTTAATCGCCATCAACTGATTCTACTAGTTGGTCCATCGACCGAATAGCGGAATACCTTGATGTTTAGAACCGACAGGATCAGAAATCAATGTATATAATGTGTAGGTTATAATTCTGTCATTTTAATAAGGTATCCCGTTTGTCCAGCAGCTCATTTTCCTTAGCGTTTGATCCAGAAAACTGAGTGAATGTATGTATGCGGTGTTATGGGCCCCACCGACAAAGGTTTTATATGATTCAGGTTGAGTAGGTGTTTTTCTGGATTTGTGTCATAAGGAAAAATGTATATTAGCCGCGCTGGATCACCTGCATAGAGTGCTTTGCCGTAGTAGAGTCTGCTGATGATGAGCACATGGGTGACCGTTTTTCTGGACTTGGTGGGGTTCCACTCGAAAATCTTATGAAGCAGACAGAGCGTGTGGAAGCAGGAGGACGAAACTGCATTGATTCTGCGGTTCATTGAGAGCGAGGGGTCCAGGATGATGCTGAGGTTTCATGCATGGTCTGTGGGTGCTGAATTGTGTGAAAAGGGAAGAGCAGGACAGCATTATATCTTCAAAGACATGGTACTGTTTTTCAATCCCCCTGGCGCAACTTGAGCCTTGCTTGTGCCACTTGTAAACCCTCACGACATTTGTGTGTGTTATGTCTAGCATAAGTTTTGTATTGGAAGGGCACCATTCCAGTACAATATCCTATGCTTAAGGTAACTTTAAAACTTTTCCCTCATTGGATGTCCTCTGTACAGGTGTAATGTTGGAAAAGTTAGGAGAAATAATACCATTTCTCATTTTAACAGGTGCCCCCAGGAGGCATTATTTTTGGTTGCAAAGCCCTGTCTGTGACTGTTATTAGATAGAGCATTGTGTCGAAACCCTTTTTTGGTATCTTTCGAGCACAAACCAAGATTTGAGCTAGAAAGTAAATAGTTTATCAAGATTTCACACCAGTTTCCACCACTGCTTGTAATTTTGCACGTGCGCAAATCCATGATAAATCTTCCTGTTAGAGTATTGGTTGTATTTTAGATGTGATCCATATAAAGTAGCAGCTCCTTACCTAAAAACTGGGTACAACTGAAGTATCCCTCCTTGTGTTTTGCATATTTATGCAGTACTCCTAGGGCCGTATTTACAAAGGTAAACTTACAATTTTGTGTAAGTGCACGATTGTTTGCTATTCACAGAGGGATTTACCAGTAGTAACTTTACCAGTGCGGAGTCTCTGCATATACTAAGATAGGACTGTCCTATCTTTTATGTGCCGAAACCCCACACTCTTAAAGATAATACCTGTAAATCCCTTTGTGAATAGCAAACAATTCTAAACTTAAACAAAAGTGTAAGTTCACCCTTTATGAATCAGACCCTTAGATTGCAAAGGCATGGTTTGTTCTAGATGTGTGTAGTGGCAGAGATGTAGTTGAAAACACATGACTCGGTCAGTAATGTAGTAATGTGTCACCTCTACTATTACTAAGCATTTGGAAATTGCGAATACGGATGTGTGAAATTCTTTTTTTCGTAGTATCATGGAATTTAAGATAATTATATGCACTATATTTTAGAGTGAATTGAGTCCTTGTGTCCATTTTTGATGCAAAGGCACATTTCTTACTACAAGAATAGTGAAAAAACACTAGTGCAGCGAAAAGTAGCAGCTCACTTTCTGATTGTTTGTGTTGTTCCTGTGCTCCGCAAATACAATTTTAATGTAATTATGCAACTAGGCATAATGCAGAATTTCGGGAAATACGCTTAACAAGTGTAACATGAAATACCAGAAATTACGCGAGATTATATCAGCATAATGAAACGTTCACCAAGGGCTGACTTTGAAAAGATTATTTTACATCAGGCTGCTTGGTTGTGGGTGTAAAATAGATAGTCTTACTTCGTGAATTTCGTTTTCACCTTTTTGAATCAGTCTGCAGTAAGAGTGTTTCTTTTATTGACATTCTTTGAAATCCTGATGTTAGAATATTTGCTAGTAAAGGCTAGTTTTAGAGTGGATGTTTCATAGGTTCACTTCTGTATTCCTATCCTATCATTAATGGGCTTGATTTTTTTGCAGAATGGGCTGTACGTATGTGAGCTTTCTGTCTCTTTTTCCTTTGTTGGACACCCCTTGAAGTGTATGATTGAAACAATGTTTTTTATGGATTGGCCTACAAGCTATATGCTGAGTTAGGTGCATGAGGTTTGACGGTGTTGAGTATCACTGAGCATAAGTGTGAATGCTGAACAGTAGTGAGATAATAGGCACAGCCCCACACACACAGGTTATTGTGGGTGGACTGTTTTAAATAAAGAAACTGTCACTGATGTGCATCAGAAGTCATGGGACGAGTCTACCTAAGAGCAACAGAATGTGCAGTCATTAGCAACAATGTTGCACTACCAAGGAATAGTAGGCAGTCTACACTGGAGCAGCAGATGAGCTCTCCCACTAGAGTCACTGTTTAACCACCAAGTGTACATTAGTGTTGTCCATTTAGTAATGGCAAATGAGCAATTCTTTAGAGGCACTGTCAAACCACCAAAGAATAATTAAGGGAGTCTACCCAGAAATTACAAGTGAGCAACAAATATTACGTACTGTTAAACTGTGGAAAGGAGTAGCAAATAACAGTCAGCCGGGGTTGAAAGGAGTGTTAAGAAAAATATATGCGAGTGGGTAAAGAAAAATATATGAGAGTGGTGGAAATAGAGGATTCTGGCCCTCGGCCTTACCTGGCAATAAAAAGACCTAATAGTAAAGATGCCATTTGCTTGTGCATCCTGCCCCTAAACGGACTAACCCCCGCCTTAACATCAGTTTGTGTTACTTTTTTAATGCAAATCTGACACATGGTGTTGTGGTGGGATTTACAATCCTACATGAATCACAACTTGCTTGGAACTGTAACCCAAAGTAACACAAAGCAGCGCAGCGCGCTGCCTTGCATTATGTTGCATCATGGGGGGATTTCATGGGTGGTGCATGTGTGTTCCCATGCAACCACCTATGGGTTTTGATGCAAATCCCTATTCACAAAGAATTATAGAAATGTATTTGCATCAAAATCCTGTGCCATCTTGAGGTGGGCGTAACGAGGGAAAATGTTTTCATTTCTACTTGTTTTTCCCACTTTCATGTGTGCCCTATTGTATAGCACACAAAGTGGGAACATATCTCCTCCAGCTCAAACCCTATGCTTAGTAGCTATGACGTTGTTCTGCTCTCTCCCATTTAAGCAACGCAGTGCAGCAATGATGCTTAAAGCACTGAGTTGCATTAGTTCTCTATATCTCTGGCCCATAGTCACTCGGCGCAGTGCTCTGATGCTGTCATGTTCTTGTTTTCCTCAAGCCTCACTTGCTACCTCCATTCTTTCCCTCTGCCCTCTCTCTTACTCCACGCTTTCTCCTTCTCACTTTTCTCTTGCTCTCTGTCCTTCTCTTCCTCTCACCCCCTCTGTTCACACTCTGCTCTTCTTTTCTTCCTTTGTCCTTCTCTTCTTTTTCTCCCTTTCTCTCCCTGTTCTCTTTCTCTCTGGTCTCTTTTTCCTCTCCTCTTCCCTGTCTCTCTGCTCTTTCTCCCCTTTTATTCCTCTCTGCTGCAGAAGAACTTCTGTCCCTGAACTAGTATTGCTTTGTTAACAATGGTACATTGTTCACAACGCTGTTCTGGCTTGTGAAATCTTATATAACCAACCTCTTGTAGATAATGGGCTCCTTTGGCCCTTTAATTGTGTCAAATTCAGAAGACAGATTACTGGAGGTCTTATTATATCTGGCTCTCCTCTCCAGTCCCTATGGAGATTTGTTGCTTTGGGTATTACAGTATTTGCTTCATTATTCACCATTTTGTTATGTATTCTTTAGTCCCCTCTTAGAGTACAAGCATGGGCATCGAATTACCAAAATGCCAAGGGTAGCGGAAGTGACATCACATACCACTTGACCTTAATGATATCACAGGAAGTGACATCAGATGATCCTTGACCTCAATTTTCCAGGAAAACATGTCCTAACATCGAACTCAAACTCTCTTACACCCCCTTACACTCATTCTTATTCATTCTCACTCACTCACTTGCATTCACTGTTAATCTTACTCATACTCACTTATAAATACTGATAACCAGGCCCCAGTTTAATAATGTTTGGCACTTCTGTGATGCAAACATGGAACCATGTGTTAGGGTGGGAATTACTATACAATGCAAACCTTGATTAGCTATGGACAGTATCCTAAAATTGCACAAGATGACACTACCGCACTGCTTTGCATTAATTGTGCATCAAATGGGCATTCTATGATGGTGCATGTGCCTTCCCATTCAACCACCTATGCTTCAGAGGCTGCACATGCCCTTGCACTACTGCGCAATGCTGTGTGTATTGGCGCTTGACTGACGAAAGTTCACTAGTGCACAGGGAGAAAAAAAATGCACCATATCTACTAAGATATAGGGCCAGATGTACGACCATTCCGAATTGCGATTCGCAATTTGCGCTCAATTGCGAGTCGCAAATTGCAAGTCGCAATTTGGGATGTACAACAGTGTCAGAGACACTGATTGTGATTTCCAATGGGGTCGCAAAATGCGAGGCTAATGAATATTAATGAGCCACTCGCAATTAGCTACCCCATTGGGAATGGCTGGCCCTCCCAGGTATGGTGGCCTGCTGGGCTCAGCAGACCTCCATGTCTGGGACTGCTTGTCAAAAAAGCAGTTTTTTTTTTTTTAAATGCAACCCGTTTTCCCTAAAGGAAAACGGGATGCATTTAAAAAAAAAAAAAAAATGCAACGTTTTCGTTTCATTTTTCAAGGGCAGGTAGTGGTCCCTGGGACCACTGCCTTCCCTTAAAAAATAATTTTAGAGGCAGTCACAAAGGGGAAGGGGTCCCTTAGGGACCCCTTCCCATTTGCGACTCCTTTACCACCCTCTTGAAGAGGGCTGTAAATTGTGAGTGTTTTGCAACTGCAATTGCGGTCACAAAACATTCATACATGGCTAGAGCCTCGCTATTAGGAAGGGAACGCAAAATAGTGTTTGTACATGGCCATGTAGGTTTTTGCGTGAGCAAACGGGTTGCAAACCCGTTTGCGCACGCAAAAACTGGTCGTTTATCTGGCCCATGGTGCATTGTTTCTCCCTCCCTTTGACAGAAGGAAGTGCAGCATCTTTGCCGCAGCATTGCCTTACATTAAAGAATAGTAAATCTGGGCATCAGTCTCACACAATCTCACACACTATCTGTTTCTGACTCTCCACTCATTTTCACTCACACACAATTGCTTACACATAAGCATGCTCTCTCTCACATAAACACTCTCATCCACAAGCATGCACACAATATATATTTAAAAACATGTTTACTTACTACAGCTGCCACCAAATGTCTCATTTCAGCTAAGTGTGCTCCATTTTCTATTACAATAAAAGTGAATAGTAGACTATTATTCACTATTTGTATAAAGAAAAAACTGGCTAAAAATAAGTAATATGGATCTTCCCCTGTGTTCTTTGCACTGGTTTTGCCCTCTCTGAGTCTGGGGCAGACCCCTGCCGACCCCTAAATGACATGCACGAGTACAGGATGGTTGCACTTTTTTGTATCTCAAAACAGAAACATTGTAATTGCTATATAAATACACAGTGTCAGTAACCCCAACTGCGGCTGCAATGCAGGCTGATTTTAAAATGCTCTGCAGCCTTCAAAGGTTTGTTTGTAATTTCCTTTTTGCTCAAGACGCTGGAATTTACCAATTAAAAACTGATTCTCCAAATCAGTAAGATAACTCATAAATCTTTGGATGCTGGTTAAATAGTTGTTGAATACTTTGACCTTCATTACAGGCATAGCTGGAAAAACACTGCAGTACTAACAGATACCTTGAGCTATGGTAATTTTGGGGTGCCCTAACCTGTGCTTTAACATATGGAATTCGAGGTTGCACACCAATTCCTGTATGTTTCCCCTTCTGGCTTCTTCCAGGGCACTTCCCTCTGCACCAGTGCTTAATTCTTAAACAAATATAATAAATAGGTGCCAGGGTCCTCGCAGCTTGAGCAACCCATTGTCCCTGTCTGGGCTTCCAATGACAGTACCAACATAACTACTGTTAGAAATGGGGGTCTCTAGTTGGCAATGGCTGGCCACTGTCCAAGTAGGGACCCTTCTTCCTAAATCAGAGTAAGAGGGTTACCCTCCTTGATACCCCTGCTCAACCCTGTGGTAACGTAGCACGAGCAGGTAGGCTTATCTCAGAGGCAGTGCGTGAAGCATTTATGACCCTACACAGTAACACAGTGAGGAACACTACAAAGGACACCACACAAGTAGTTATAAAAAATAAGTATCTTTATATATATATAGACTTATCACAAGATCAATAACTGTAAAAGCCACAATACTGTCAAAAATAGGATTGCTGTTGAAGGACTGTCAAAAAATAGTTCAAAGGTTGCAAAAATAAGGTTCAAATTCAAAGCAGGGGTCTCTGCGACCCTTTCTCTCACAAAGTACCTGGGTTTAGTAGCAAAACCAACAAAATGTCGCAAATAAGCTGTAGCGATGATTCTCGGCACGCGAGGCCGGCGATGCGTTGAAATCCTGGCCGCAAGGGAGGATGATGCGCCGAGCTGCGGGATGCGTGCGGAGACGATGGGACAAACTTCTGCACGCTGGATGCGATGACTTTCTGGCCGCGAGGGGGAAGTCGATGCGATGATCCTGTTGCGTTGTGCGATCGTGTTGCAATGCGAAGAAAAGACACTCCGCGAGGGAGCGACGAAATTCGGTGCGATGCGATCAAAAGGGCGGACGCACGGCGTCCGCAATGCGATGTCTTGAAGCGATGGTTTCTTTAGGGGTTGCGAGCGCATGCGATAGCAGCGTGATTACTTTTCCAGCGCGTCTCGGCTGCAGCGGCTCGCAAAGGGGCGTTAGCGATGGTTTCGTGTTGCGAGCACTCAGCGGCAGCAGCGCGATGATTTTCCCAGCGCTCTCGACTGCAGCGGCTCGCAACTGTGCATTAGCGTCGATTTCCAACACTCTCTTCTCTGATGCAAACTAGAGGCCCTGGAACTCACAGGAGCCTCATCAGCAGATAGCAGTCCTCGCAGGGAGGAAGCAGGAGGTTGGTGGTGGAGTCTGATGTGCCTGAGACTCCAGCAGGAGGCTAGCTCTTTTCCTAGCCCTTGGGTAATTGCTTGTAACAAAAATAAAAGTTCTCTCAAAAGTTCCTTTTCCTCTTCCTCAATGTCCAGTGGCATGGACAGAGTTTCCTCTCCAGATCCAGGAGCAATACAAAATGTAGGGGTTTGAGCACAGATATTTATACCCCAAAAGTCTTTGTTCTCAGAAGCTACAAGTCACTGAACCTAGCCAGAACCAGTTCTGCTCAGACCTGGAGCACTTTGTTTACCAGGCTGCATCCTTCCTTTCAGAAAGAGGGGTCTGCTAGCAGACACACAGTAGGAGGTGGAGCCAGCATTCACCTTGCCAGGCACAGCCCTATTCAGGTCAAGGAGTCACCCCTCCCCGTACTCTAAATGCAGATCTCTCTATTCAACCCAGGTCTGACTCAGCCTGCCCTGCCCCTCCAAAACCAGACAGCCAATACACATAACAGCAGAGCACACTGGAAGGCTTAGGCAAGAAAATACCTACATTCTAAAAGTGGTATTTTCAAACAGAGAATATAAAAATAAACTTCACTAAAAGATGTATTTTATTATTCTGAGCTCAGGCATACTAAATTCGTTTTTCTACCATGTTCCTGGGGTCAGTTAGGACTATAGGATGTAATAGTAAAACTGCCCATTCTAGCCTATGAGGAACAGGTAGCCTTACAGTAGTGAAAAACGAAATGGGGCGTAATTCACTACCAGGACATGCTACACACACCAAGGCATGTCCTACCTTACACATACAATGCACCCTACCATAGGGGTGACTTACATGATGCCAAGGGAAGGTTCAGGGGCTGGGAAGTGGGTGCACTTCACAGCCAAGATGGCAGTTATGGACTGCACACAGACTCTGCAGTGGCAGGTCTGAGACACACTTTACAAGCTGCTTCTGTGGGTGGCGCAAACCAGCGCTGCATGCCCACCAGCAGCATTTGGTTTACCCGCCCTGGGCACACACAGGCCACACTACTAGGGACTAACAGGTAAACCAAATAAGCCAATCAGGGATATACCAATTCATATAGACATATTTACACAGCAAGCATTCGCGCTGTGGCACTGAATGGCAGTGGCACAGCGCCCAGAGCATCTAACACCAGCAAAAACAGAGGAGACAACAGTGAAAAATGGGAGGGAGACCCACGCCAATGGTGCCAGGTCTAACACGTGTCCCCTCCAGCTGAAATGTGGGGAGAACTACCCATCCTCTTGGAAGTTCTCATCACTAAGGCGGAAAAATCTGGACAGACCATCAGCATTGGCGTGTTCTGTACCAGGGCGGTGTTCCACCGTGAAGTCCATACCCTGTAGGGAAATGGACCACCTCAACAACTTGGGATTCTCACCCCTCATCTGCATCAACCATCTGAGGGGCCTGTGGTCGGTCTGAACCCGGAAGTGAGTCCCAAACAGGTATGGTCTCAGCTTCTTCAGTGCCCAGACCACAGCAAATGCCTCACGCTCAATTGCACTCCACCTCTGTTCCCGTGGAAGTAACCTCCTACTGATGAAGGCTACAGGTTGGTCTAGTCCCTCCTCATTTATCTGTGACAGAACGGCCCCCACAGAAACATCATACGCAAACATTGGGATATTCTAAACACTGGTGACCTGGCACTGCCAGCCCCTAGATTTGCATTTAAACGCACAAGTAATCTGAAAGATCTATTGATACATACCAGACCCAAGTCTAAAACAGGTCCTACCCAAAGATGTCTATGGGATTTACCGCCAGTGGTTGGACATTACCCGTGCGGAACCTGTGCAGTGTGCCCTCAAACTAGACTCACCAAGACGATAACTTTTCCTAACAACTTTACTTGGAAGATGAAAAGACACACTAACTGTAACACCACTAATTGCATTTATTTACTATCCTGTCCATGCAACCTTGTTTATGTGGGTATGACTTCGAGACCAGTCAAAATCCGCATAACAGAGCACAAAAGCAACATTAGATGTCATAAGACCACCACACGCCTCTATACCCACTTCTTAACGAACGAACATACTTGCGATACATTAGGGTGGGTGGTCCTGGAGGCGCATGCCTCTATTACCCCGGAGGCGTTGTTCAGGATTGAACAACGTTGGGTACATCGCTTATGCTCAGACAGAATTGGCCTGAATGAGGACATTCCCTGGGTGACCTTAAATAATCACTAATCTGTCATTCATCCTAGTGGTCATTTCACACATTCACCTATCTGGGGGTATCCAAGTTTGACCTGCTATCTAGTTCTGCACCAGCCTGGAGTAACCTCACCTTGTCTCTCCTCCCCCCCTTTTTTTTTTTTTTTAAACACATTTGACCGTAAGCCTGGTATGCATTTGATTACTGTACCAGTAAGAGGCCAGTAGAGAGTACACTGATACAAAAGCACTGCTGCTTTACCATGTGCAGTAATTCTACCTCTTCTCTGCATATCGCGATCTCACACCCCTTCGGGCACTTGACTTATGGGGCTGCGTCACTGGCATTATTAATTATTAACTGCCATAGTCGCAGTAGCAATATCCACCTTCACCGGATGGAGTCGTGCCATAACTTAAGGAATTGTCACTACTGACATTACCACCGACACTCTTTATAGAGCACGCCTTAATATCCTTTCAAAATGGCCACCGTGGTTTCCACTGTTCTTGAGCCAATTTCCGCACCAGCCTCCGTTCACCACGCGGCGGCCCCGGTGTGCGCGCCGCTTCAGACAGGATAACTGGAGCCAGAACCGGGCAGGCAGTTACCTTCCCAGAACCGGCATTGCAGGTTAGGTCCTCCGCTGAGTGGGCGCGAGCTGTTGTGAGTATTTGCATTACTGCCCTTCCTTTTTCCTGATCCTTCAGTATCAAGGTAAGACGCGACGTTGGTTTGGGACCTTTAGTGGTTGACACCGTTGGGTCTGTTGATCTGTTCCCCGTGTTTGATGGGGACCGGTAACAAGCTACCACTTGGATTCGGGCTCCCAAGGTCCCACATTTCTTCACGGCAGGGGGACTGTGAGCCGTAGTTTGTTGCGGGGTCCCACAATAGGGATCTAGCGATGCTCGGTCTGGTTTCCTGGTTTTGTGTTGTCATTATCATGACCTGGGGATAACGACCCTCAGGTTTTGGATTGCTTGTTTATCACCGACCCTAGAGGTGGTTTTCCGCTTTATGCTTCTAAACAGACGGGGTGTGCACCCTTTGATACTTCCAAAAACTTTTCCTTGGCATATCCACTGGTTTTACTTATCTCATTTCCCCATCATGCAGGACACATGTTGAATCAATGTGTCCATTCCTTGCCGGTATCTGATGGGGCTGGCTTTTAACTAATTTTCGGTGAGTTTTTACATCCGCAATACACTGGGATGTTGTTGCTAATTCACCGTGATTTTATATTGTATATGCATTTTTAGTTTTCTTTCATTTCTTACGTTGTACTTCTGCTGCATTGTGACTTCACATGATTTATGACTTATCACGAGTGCGGTACCTTGTGCGCACAAAGGTTAAACTGATGCCCTATACTAGATGGGACGCTTTTATCATTTAGCGATGACGATACGAGTATGTGCCTACAGCATGCTACTAAATGGCTTTGGTGGAATCGACATGTTGTAAACAGATGGTTTGTTTTTATTTATCCCATCTTTTAGACTGGCTACAGCACCCATGAACACTGCACGTCACCGATGTGACAAGACTGGTAATATCTAGGTTAAACATACCCCATTACCAATGGTTTAGTGTAGATTTCCAACCCAGATTTAGGTCCTGATGAATTGCCGCTTGATCCATTAGGGACTACTAGGGCAAGAAACATGTTGACCGTATGATTTAAAGTGCAACTGCCTTTTACATCACTTTAGACAGTTGCCACATTTCTAGTTTTAATCAGGTGGGGAGTCAGGAATATTAAATTAGTTGCCCTGGTTTCTCCCAGACCTGTTTTAATCCACTTTGTCTCCATTGAGCACTATACACTTCACTGCACTTCTACACTATAGGGCCCCTCACACGCACCTCACCAAACGGCAGGAATAAAAGATCTCCGCCAAAGAGCCCCCACTGAGGGTGCCCGTCGGGTATTGCAGCGCCGACCCGATGAGGAGCATGCCCAATGATGAAGCATGACACCCAGCGGGCTGGGTGTGTGAGGGCACTATTTCCGAAAGGAAGGATTCCCCATCCTTCCTTTTGTTAGCCAGTTATTGATACTTCCATCGCTATTTTCCCGCCTTTCACTTCCGGAACTGCATACCCTCTTTATTGCTACAGAACGGCCCCCACCCCATGCTCTGAAGCGTCTGTCTGGACAACAAATTCCTTAGCAAAATTGGGCGCCTGGAGTATGGGTGCTGTACACATGTCAGTTTTGAGGGCATCAAAGGCTTTCTGACAGGTGTCAGTCCAGTTCACAATCTTTGGCCGCTTCTTGGAAGTCAGCTCAGTCAAGGGTGCAACAATGTTGCCATACCCCTTGACAAACCTCCTGTAGTAACCTGTGAGTCCTAAGAAGGCCCTCACCTGGGTCTGGGTCCTTGGGGGCTCCCAAGCCAGGATGGTTTCAATCTTGGGCTGCAGGGGTGCCACCTGGCCACTCCCCACCTGGTGTCCCAAGTACACCACAGAACCCTGCCCAATCTGGCACTTACTGGCCTTGATTGTGAGGCCTGCTCTGCGCAGCGCCATCAACACTTCCCAGAGGTGGCGCAAGTGGTCCTCCCAGGAGGAACTGAACACTGCAATGTCATCTAGGTAGGCGGCACTGAAATCCTCCAGCCCAACCAACACCTGGTTGACCAACCTCTGAAAGGTGGCAGGGGCATTCTTCATCCCAAAGGGCATCACACGGAACTGGTAGTGCCCGTCTGGTGTGGAGAATGCTGACCTCTCCCTTGCCCCATCAGTTAAGGCGATCTGCCAGTACCCAGACGTCAGATCAAACGTGCTGAGGTACCGGGCAGCCCCTAACCGATCTATGAGCTCATCAGCTCTGGGGATGGGGTGCGCGTCGGTCTTCGTGACCGAATTGAGACCTCAGTAGTCCACACAGAACCTGAGTTCAGGAGTGGCACCAGGCGTCGCAGCTTTTGGTACCAAGACCACGGGGCTGGACCAGGGGCTGCTAGAGGACTCAATCACCCCTGGGGCAAACATTTTGGAGACCTCCTCCTTATTGCAAGCCCTGACCCTGTCAGTCACTCTGTAAGCCTTGTGCTTGACAGGAGGACTGTCCCCGGTATCCACCTCATGGACGCACCAATCAGTGACACCAGGCACCAGGGAGAACAAATCAGAAAATTGCCCCAACAGTTGGTGACAATCTCTCTGCTGCTCAGGGGTCAGTGTGGTGGAGAGGACCACACCCTCCACTGACCCATCCTTCTCTCCTGCACACAGGAGGTCAGGAAGAGGCTCACTCTCCTCCTCCATCCCATCATCTGTGGCAAGAAGCATGCCCACTTCAGACCTCTCAAAGTGGGGCTTCAGGCGGTTCACATGCAGGACCCGCAAGGGGTTCCTGGGAGACTGAAAGTGCACCAAGTAGGTAACTGGACTTTTGCGCTCCACCACCTCAAATGGACGGGTCCACTTATCTTGGAGCGCACAAGGCTCCACTGGGGCCAGTACCCAAACCTTCTGACCAGGTTGAAATTCGACCAGAGTGGCATTCTGGTCGTGCCAACGTTTCATTTCCTCCTGGCTGGCTTCCAGATTTGCCTCAGCAATCTTTCTGAAACGCCGAGTCTGGTTCCTGAAGGCCAACATGTAGCAAAATACATCTTGGGGAGGATTCCTGGGAGATTGCTCCCAGCCTTCTTTGACCAGACTCAGAGGCCCTCTAACCAGATGGCCATATAGGAGTTCAAAGGGACTGAACCCTAAGGACTTCTGTGGCACCTCACGGTAGGCAAACAACAGGCATGGCAAGAGGACGTCCCACTTACGCCTCAGGGGCCCTTCTAGGCCCATGATCATGCCCTTCAAGGTCCGGTTGAACCTTTCAACCAGACCATTACCTTGGGGGTGGTAAGGAGTGGTGAACTTATACGTTACCCCACACTCCTTCCACAGAGACTTCATGAACTGGGAGATGAAGTTGGTCCCCCTGTCAGACACCACCTCTCTGGGGAATCCCACACGGGAGAAAATCCCCATCAGGGCACGTCCCACCACGGGGGCCGTCACTGTCCTGAGCGGGATGGCTTCAGGGTACCGGGTGGCATGGTCCACCAAGACCAGGATGAACCTGTTGCCCATGGCTGTCTTGGGGTCCAGAGGCCCCACAATGTCAATGCCCACTCGCTCGAATGGGGTACTCACAACTGGAAAGGGCTGGAGTGGGGCCTTGATCTTCCCCCCACTCTTCCCACTTGCCTGGCAAGTCTCACATGTCCTGCAATGAGTGTCTGAACTCTTGTGCATCTGGGGCCAATAAAAGTGGGCGGCCAGCCTCTCAAAGGTCTTGGTCTGCCCCAGATGTCCTGCCAATGGAATGTCATGAGCCAACCCCAGTAGGAAGGCTCTGAAGCACTCGGGTACCACCAGCGCACGGGCTGACCCCGGCTCAGCAGCCTTAAGCTCGCTATACAGGAGACTGTTCTCCCAATAAATCAGATGTGAACCAGACATGTCACCTTCTGCCTGGGCTGCAGCCTGTCGCCGCATACCCTCAAGAGAGGGGCAGACTCTCTGCTGCTCACAAAATTCCTCCCTGGTGGGCCCCCCTTCCTGCTGCCAATGGGTCAGCTCAGGCAGGTCCCCCAGTTCAGCGATCTGTTCCCCGGTAGGCTCCAGGGCATCCCCTTCAGGGCCTGCTCCTTCCTGGGCCGCGGGAACCAAGGGGGCCGGCTTCCCGCGCCCCCTGCCCCCTCTCTCTAAGGCAGGGATCTGGGCCATACTCTCAGGCTCCAGGTCCTTCTCAACACCCTCCTTGGCTGCCATGGACCGAGTGGTAGCACATGCCCACTCAGGCAGACCCAACATTTCTAAGTGAGCCTTCCTCTCCACCGTAGCCCACGGGGAGTCCTCTAAATCATTGCCCAGCAGACAGTCTACAGGCATGGCGGGCCTCACAGCCACCTGAAGAGTTCCTGAGACCCCCCCCCACTCAAAGGGAACCTGAGCCACCTCACATTGGCTCTCTGAGTTGTCTGTGGACACTACTGGGTAGAATGCATGGGGGACAACCTGCTCTTTGGACACCAACCGGGAGCTGACAGCAGTTACACTGGCTCCTGTGTCTCTTAGAGCCTCCACTCTATGGCCATTGATGGTCACCCACTGCCTGTATTTTTTAGTGTTAGCAGGCAGTGCAGGCTTGGGGACCATCTCAAAGTCCCCTAATGAGACAAGGGTCAACTCTACGGGATCCCACCCCTCTTGGGCACCCATCTTCTCCTCTCCCAGGGCTACACTAGCAATCTGGCAAGGTGGTGCACTGGCCCCCCGTTGGGGGCACTGGGGATCAAAGTATCTGTGGCCCATTTGACCACAGTTGTAACAAGTGACGGGCCCCCTGGGAACAGGCCTACCTGTTGGGGGCCCTGGCCTCCTTTCTTGGGGGGGCAGGGACCCCACTGCTGGGTTCCCTTGGGGATTACTTTGGGGCCCTCGGTGGAACTCCCTCTGTTGACCCTTGTCCCCCCCACTCCTCTGCTGGGGACCCTGCCCACCTTTGGCGAAGTCTCCCACTGGACCCTTGCAAACCCGGGTGCTCACCCAGCGGTCCGCCTCCTCAGCAAGCTTTCTAGGGTTAGTCAGCTTGCAATCAATCAGGTGCTGGCGTAGCTCAGGAAAACAATTACTAGATAAATGCTCCCATGCAATCAAATCATAAAGCTGTGCAAAAGTTTCTACTTTGCTACCTTTTACCCAGCGTTCCATGGCTCTGCAAAAAAAAGACACATACTCAACCCACGTGGTACCCTCTAGCTTCTTGCAGATCCTAAACCTCTGCCTATACATCTCAGGGGTCAAACCATAGCGGGTCATCAAAGCTTCCTTCATGTGGGCATAAACCATCCTACTTTCTGGGGGCAGGTCCAACAAGGTATCCCTCCCCTCACTCACAAAGCGTCCCCACAACCCCGCTCCCCAATCCTTCTCAGGGACCCGGTGGGACACCATGGCTAATTCATAAGCGGCAAACCATTGCCCAATATCTTCACTTTTGTGGAAATCCTTAATAACCTCCTTGGGTATATACACCCTACTCTCAGGAGGTACTACAGGTATGCTGCCACCAGAGGGGGAGATCTCCATACTCTTAGCTTTAATCTCCAACTCCCTCAATACTCTCTCATGCTCAAGTTTCATTTTCATAATCTCAACTTCTAACTTCTTGTTCTCTAGGTCCCAGTGACCATCCATTTTAAGCTTAGCCATCTCCATATTATGCCGCCTATCTCTCTCCCTGTCCTCCATCTCTTTTGGGGACAGACCCTTAGCGGACACACTACTGCCCGGGCTGGAAATTGCTTTATCTCCTACTAAGTCTACTGCTTTGCCCTGCTGCTCTCTTGCATTCTCTCCCCCCTCCACAAGCTCTCCTATATCCTTAGGGGCATCCCTGGCTTCTAGCCAGGCCTTCAGCGCCTTGTAATACTCCTCCCTTCTAGTGAGACCTGTGAAAGGGACTGTGAATTGCTTGCAAAAATATTTGAGCTGCTTGGCATTGTAGGTTTCTTTTTTCTCTTCTTCCCAGGAGAGATCCTCTGAGGCATTGGATCTGGGCTTGCCCATTGTAGAAATAACTGGCAATCTCAATAAAGAATAGAAGAAAACTTCTCAAAAAAATGTATGCAGGTAAAAAATCACCGGCAATATCAATCACAATATAGGATCCAAAAACTCTCAAAAATGTTTGCAGTACGTTATGGTCTGCACTCACTAGTAGTGTACACTATAATTACTGTATGCGATCATAAATGCAAGTCCAGATCCTCACCTCTGACCACCAATGTTAGAAATGGGGGTCTCTAGTTGGCAATGGCTGGCCACTGTCCAAGTAGGGACCCTTCTTCCTAAGTCAGAGTAAGAGGGTTACCCTCCTTGATACCCCTGCTCAACCCTGTGGTAACGTAGCACGAGCAGGTAGGCTTATCTCAGAGGCAGTGCGTGAAGCATTTATGACCCTACACAGTAACACAGTGAGGAACACTACAAAGGACACGACACAAGTAGTTATAAAAAATAAGTATCTTTATATATATATAGACTTATCACAAGACCAATAACTGTAAAAGCCACAATACTGTCAAAAATAGGATTGCTGTTGAAGGACTGTCAAAAAATAGTTCAAAGGTTGCAAAAATAAGGTTCAAATTCAAAGCAGGGGTCTCTGCGATCCTTTCTCTCACAAAGTACCTGGGTTTAGTAGCAAAACCAACAAAATGTCGCAAATAAGCTGTAATGACGATTCTCGGCACGCGAGGCCGGCGATGCCTTGAAATCCTGGCCGCAAGGGAGGATGATGCGCCGAGCTGCGTGATGCGTGCGGAGACGATGCGACAAACTTCTGCACGCTGGACCGCCGATGCGATGACTTTCTGGCCGCGAGGGAGAAGTCGATGCGATCATCCTGTTGCGTTGTGCGATCGTGTTGCAATGCGAAGAGAAGACGCTCCGCGAGGGAGCGACGAAATTCGGTGCGATGCGATCAAAAGGGCGGACGCATGGCGTCCGCAATGCGATGTCTTGAAGCGATGGTTTCTTTAGGGGTTGCGAGCGCACGCGACAGCAGCGCAATGACTTTTCCAGCGCGTCTCGGCTGCAGCGGCTCGCAAAGGGGCGTTAGCGATGGTTTCGTGTTGCGAGCACTCAGCGGCAGCAGCGCGATGATTTTCCCAGCGCTCTCAACTGCAGCGGCTCGCAACGGTGCGTTAGCGTCGATTTCCAACACTCTCTTCTCTGATGCAAACTAGAGGCCCTAGAACTCACAGGAGCCTCATCAGCAGATAGCAGTCCTCGCAGGGAGGAAGCAGGAGGTTGGTGGTGGAGTCTGATGTGCCTGAGACTCCAGCAGGAGGCTAACTCTTTTCCTAGCCCTTGGGTAATTGCTTGTAACAAAAATAAAAGTTCTCTCAAAAGTTCCTTTTCCTCTTCCTCAATGTCTAGTGGCACGGACAGAGTTTCCTCTCCAGATCCAGGAGCAATACAAAATGTAGGGGTTTGAGCACAGATATTTATACCCCAAAAGTCTTTGTTCTCAGAAGCTACAAGTCACTGAACCTAGCCAGAACCAGTTCTGCTCAGACCTGGAGCACTTTGTTTACCAGGCTGCATCCTTCCTTTCAGAAAGAGGGGGTCTGCTAGCAGACACACAGTAGGAGGTGGAGCCAGCATTCACCTTGCCAGGCACAGCCCTATTCAGGTCAAGGAGCCACCCCTCCCCGTACTCTAAATGCAGATCTCTCTATTCAACCCAGGTCTGACTCAGCCTGCCCTGCCCCTCCAAAACCAGACAGCCAATACACATAACAGCAGAGCACACTGGAAGGCTTAGGCAAGAAAATACCTACTTTCTAAAAGTGGTATTTTCAAACACAGAATATAAAAATAAACCTCACTAAAAGATGTATTTTATTATTCTGAGCTCAGGCATACTAAATTCGTTTTTCTACCATGTTCCTGGGGTCAGTTAGGACTATAGGATGTAATAGTAAAACTGCCCATTCTAGCCTATGAGGAACAGGTAGCCTTACAGTAGTGAAAAACGAAATGGGGCGTAATTCACTACCAGGACATGCTACACACACCAAGGCATGTCCTACCTTACACATACAATGCACCCTACCATAGGGGTGACTTACATGATGCCAAGGGAAGGTTCAGGGGCTGGGAAGTGGGTGCACTTCACAGCCAAGATGGCAGTTCTGGACTGCACACAGGCTCTGCAGTGGCAGGTCTGAGACACACTTTACAAGCTGCTTCTGTGGGTGGCGCAAACCAGCGCTGCATGCCCACCAGCAGCATTTGGTTTACCCGCCCTGGGCACACACAGGCCACACCACTAGGGACTAACAGGTAAACCAAATAAGCCAATCAGGGATATACCAATTCATATAGACATATTTACACAGCGAGCATTCGCGCTTTGGCACTGAATGGCAGTGGCACAGCGCCCAGAGCATCTAACACCAGCAAAAACAGAGGAGACAACAGTGAAAAATGGGAGGGAGACCCACGCCAATGGTGCCAGGTCTAACAACTACTAACCATCACACTCCCACAAGTATGACAATTCAGACTATTCCAGGCCACGCAAAGCTCAAGATTGGCTTGGACAGCAGGTTTTAGTCATTTTTAATCTATATTGAATTATTAAACAATGGTTGTGCTCATCAATAAATATGACGAAAAGCACCACCGTCAAGCAGACTGTCATAACTTTGTTAAACTAGAAAATGTTCACGCTTGTGCATTGCCCTGTGTAAGTTAGCATATGCTGCACCATTTTCTTTACAGGCGCCTGTTTGAAACTGATCTAGTTTAATTCCAGGAAATGCCCCAGTCTGAGTTTCGTTTTTGCGATGTAGGTCTGTTCCCGCATTGAGTACACTGTTCCTATTAGCGCATACCTTTCTCACTAGATAGAGGCCCTCTCCCACTTGTCTGGTGACGGGCTCGGCTGTAACAACCTTGGACTTCACATCTTGTGTAAGATATGAGCTCTGAGACTGTTTTTCTTTGTATTCCATTGCCTAGCTGCACCTGCCTGGAAAATTCCACTATGGGCATGTTTTAGCTCAGTTACGAAACATACAAAATGTATCTTCATGCTTGTTGATTTCAGTCCCTCTGCAGCTCTCCCAGCGACTGGGCAGACTGTGCTCCGCTCTGAGTGTATATAATAAACAGTTATTGGTTTGTATTCTCTACTGTCTGACCGACTCTTCATTTGGTATGGAAGGCATAGAGGTGGTCATTAGTGACCTGGGTGACCCTAATTGGGCCACTTCCTTCAACTTACAGTGATGACACTTAAGTGCTGGTGCCGAACACGGGAATCCACCTTCTCAAATAAAGCACTGCTGTGCATATTTCACCCGCATATGCATGGCAAAATCTATGTGACAAAGGTAACTGGAAAGTACGGTCTTTCTGCACAACTCAAAATTCCAATTCAGGCAGATCTCCTGTTTTTACCTGAATTTTATTTACATTTCAGGAGTAGTAAGAGCCTTAGGCCTTCGGTAAGAGTGTCCTCTTCTGATTCTGATAGAGCCGGTAGCAACAGTTACTGGCAGAAATCAGAATAATGAGATCCACGGGATCTCATAATCCAAGGGGATGAGTTTACTTTTACATGGAGATTTTGGTCACTTTAAACAGCTGAAATCTCTGTGTGAATGTACATGGAATAATGATGAATTACCAGAGGAATTAGACTCAAACTTCTTGATTACCCAGTAATTCCTCTTTTCTCAGTGGATCCTCAGTGTCCAACTTACAATGGTCCAGAATTTTCCCACCGGGAATTATCGTGAAATCCAGCCCGCTTACCGGGCAACTTGTAATGAGGCCCTTAGTGGCTAATTGTTAGAATGGTTTGCACCTTTGTCCAAATAGGGACCCTTCCTTCTAGTCAGGATAAGGGGGATACACTACTGAAATAATCCCTGCTCACCCCCTTGGTAGCTTGGCACAAGCAGTCAGGTTCATCTCAGAGGGAGTGTGTAAAGCATTTGCACATAACCAACAGTAATACAGTGAAAACACTACAAAAGGACACCACACCAGTTTTAGAAAAATAACCAATATTTATCTGTGCAAACAAGACTAAAACGATAAAAGACCAACATACAGTAATAAAAAATATGCAATTTGCAAGAATAACTTTAAAATGCAATTCCTTGCAGCCGGTAGCTCCATCTGGGGCTACCGCTGTGTTGAAAACAACGGAATCTAATGGTTCCGGCCGACCGCGTCGGTGCGGACTGGCATTAGTGTCAACAGACTCGTAAACAGTACCTGTGGTTCCAGCCAACCGTGTAGGTGCCGGCCGGTCATGGCAACCGTCGCGGTTGTGATGTGAAGCGTAGCGTTGCGGCGTGCGGTGCCCTCGAGTCGTGGGCAGGCAGCGGCTCGGTGACGTCGTCCAGTGGCATCGGTAAGACCAGGGCTGTGGTGCGAGCAGGGCGGTGCTCGTTGCGGTGCTGACAGGTCATGTTGCAAGCGGCAGTCCCGGTTGATGGGAACTGATGTCAGTCGGCCTAGACTGCGTTGTGGGGCAGGGCAGTGCGTTGTGTGACTTACGGGCGGTGCCTCCAATCCACGGTGCATTCACAGGTGTTGAGGTAAGCATGCAGTGACATCGTTGGTGAGACCAGGGCGGCGGAGTGAAGTGAGGCGGTGCAGAGTGTGGTGTCCACAGGTCATGGTGCAAGCATTGGTTCAGTGGCGGTGGTGGTCGTCGTCATCGATGGGACCAGGGTTGCAGTGCGAAGTGCAGCGGTGCTTTCTGCAGTGCCTTCAGGACATGGAGCCTGCAGCGGTGTCCGCGACCATGCCAGCTGCTTTCCCCCTCTGTGGAAACTGAAACCGATGGTTCCAGAGGCGGTACCCAGAGGCAAGTGAAGTCTTTGCTGTCCCTGAGAATTCGTGAATAGGAGGCAAACTCTATTTCAAGCCCTTGGAGATAATCAACGACAAGTGAAGAAAGTTCAGGCCAGCTCTTTCACTGCCCAAGGCAGAAGCAGAAACTGCAGGCCAACCCAGCAAAGCAACAACATGGCAAAGGGGCAGTACTCCTCCTGGCAGCTCTTCCAGCTATTCTTCTTGGCAGGTTCCTTGATCTAGTCCAGTTCTCTGAAGTCTTTTATCGGCCTGAGACTTCCAACAGGAGGCAAGCTCTACTTCAAGCCCTTGGAGAAAACTCTAACAGCAGGATGATGAAAGTACACACCAGTCCTCCTTTCCCTGCCCAGGGTAGAAGCAGCAAGCAGGCCAACACAGCAGAGTATGCAGCAAAGTGGCAGTTCCTCCTGACAACTTTCCCAGCACTTCATGGCAGATTCCTTAGTTCAGCAGTAATCTGCAGTTCTGGGGTCTGGGCCCCAACATTTATACTCAGTTTCTCTTTGTTCTTTTGGGCAGAGAGTGTCTGTGCTCATCCCAAACCAGTTCTGCCTTCTCTGGTCCAGCTTCCCACAGTAAGTGGAGACAGCATTGTCCAAGACAGACCAGGCCCATTCAGGTGCAAGGGAAATCTCCTCCCACCACTCTAAATGCAGCCCAGGCCTATTCAGGTGCTAGTGAAACTCCTCTCACTGCTCTGAATGCAGCCCAGGTCTATTCAGCCCAGCCCTGACTCATGCAGGAAAGGCAGGACACACCTCAACCCCCCCAGTGGCTGTCTACAGTGAATGCACATTCCCAGCCCCTGCCACTCCAATGCCAGACAGTTAATCTACAACCCAGCAGAGGCACACAGGATGGCTAAGCAAGAAAATACCCACTTTCTAAAAGTGGTATTTTCAAGCACACAACATAAAAAACATCTTTACTGAAAGATGCATTTTTACATTCTGAGTTCAGGCATACTAAACTCCATTTCTCCATCTCGTCCCAATGGGAAGTTATACCTGTAAGATGTTACAAAGTACCTCCCATTCTATCGTATGGGACAGGTAGCCTTTCAATAGTGGAAAACGAAACACACAGTATTTCACTATCGGGACATGGCACACACACCAGTACATGTCCTACCTTTCACATACACTGCACCCTGCCCACAGGGGTACCTTGGGTCTACCTTAGGGGTGACTTACATGTAATAAAACGGAAGGTAAGGACTTGGCAAGTGGGTGCACTACCCAAGTCTACATAACAGTAAAAACTGCATCAGACACTGCAGTGGCAGATCTGAGAACCCTTTGAGAGGCTGCTCGTGTGAGTGGCACAATCAGTGCTGCAGGCTCACTAGCGGCATTTGATTTACAGGCCCTGGGCACACACAGTGCACTGTACTAGGGACTTAGTAGTAAATCAAATAAGCCAATTATGGAAACACCAATCCATAATACAATTTGCATGGAGAGCATATGCACTTTAGCACTGAATAGCAGTGGTAAAGTGCCCAGAGTTCGAAAACCAACAAAAACAGGAGGCCAAAAAGCAAAAAGTCTGGGGTAAACCTGCTGAAAAAGCCAAGTCTAACACAACCCCCTCCCATCCTAAAGCCATGGTAGACTAATCAATCCCTTAATGGACTTCCTTGCTTGGGGTGATAGAACATAGACAACAGTGGGGGCACATTCTGGTTCTACGCCTTGCTGAACCCAGTTAGATCCCTCTGTCCATACTCTCAGGGCCCCTTAAGCTAACCCTTCTCATCACCTGTGGACCCCATCTGTGCAGCACTTAACCTTAGCTTGCTCACAAGTGTGTCCCAGCAGGCAGACAGTACCCAGATTGCCAGCACAGTGGTGTGGCCCAGTCCAACCACGGGGGATGACTCTGGTCCTCTCCCCAGGAGAACCTCTATCTACCAGGAGAGCAAGCCACAGTGGCCACTGACAGCTGTCAGTGATGAGAGCCAGGCCTTTTGCTTCTCAGTGCTTTCTAACCTCTGTGGCATTAAAGAATGGGGGACGGTAGCCCCAGGTGCTTGACACCCTTTATTCATTCTCCCTCCTGTCAGATCAGGTATGGCATCCTGACACTGACCAACCAGCCCAGGGTCTGTACCCTGTGGCTGGCCAGGACACAAGGGTGGGCTGTCCCACACCCTGTCCTCCCTGCTGGGGTCCTGTACCCTCCACTGTGGAGAGTTACCCCCAGACTCTAGAATTGTCAAGGTGACTGGGACAGCCATCCTGCACAATTTTCCCACCAGTTCAGGGGTGTTATCCTGCAACTGGTACCCCAGCCTAGGGTCTGTACCTTTAGGCTGGACAGGGGTCGGGGTGAGGCTTCCCTCTCCCTGCCCACCCCCTGGTGCTCTGCACCCTCCCACCCAGAGTGGTACCCCCAGAAGGCAAAATGGTAAGGACACCGCCAGCAGTCGCCCCTTCCTCGGGTCAGGAGAGAAACCCTGCACATGGCCCTCCGACCCAGGGTCAGTACCCTGAGGCTGGACCTGTGCCTGGCAATCCAGGACTTCTGGGGGAATACAACCACCCTCCAAGGGAAACACACCCCTCTTGAGTTGTGCAAAAGTCTGTCTGGCGCATGTCTCCCACATCCTGTTTACCTAACAGTGTGTGAAGATCCCCCCAGGTCAGAAGTGGCCTCACCAGGGTCAGTCCTGGGGTGCTCTGACCTCAGAGCTGGCAACCCCTGACCCACTGGTCCTTCCACTGGGGTACTGCCCCCTCACCCCTTGCTCTAGACTCATGCACCCTCCCAACGGAAGTGGTGCTACCAGACACCAGAACTTGTGGCATGCTGGTTACAGCAGTCCCCCCCAGCTCACCTGACACTTTGGGATTCCTCTCAGGGGATGGCCACTCAGTACAGGCTAGGCCCCCTTCCTCGTGTTTCCTCATGAAACCAGCCAGACACTGGGATGGGGTCTCGGCCACCTTGGGACTCAGCCCACCCCCACTCCTTCTACTCAGAGACAGGACATGGGACCACTCACCCATCCCACTACACTGGGACCTGTCTGGGTCTCTATCAACCGCCCCTACCTCACCTGATAGGGGAAACCTGAGCCACCTCCTTCAGGATCACTCCCACAAGCTTTTTCTGACCCTCTGGAACCTACCAAAAGATCTGCCTCCAGTGCAAGTTCCCTGGGGTTAGAGAACTCACACTCCACCGAGTGTTGGCATAGCTCTGGAAAACCGGGACTGAACATATGCTCTCCAGCATCCAAATTACACAGCCCCTCACATGTGCCAACCAAACTACCCTTCACCCAACCATCCAGTGCCTCAGAAAAGTACCCCACATCACCCTCTCAAGACTGGTGAGACAGTGTCTGACAGTTGCTGTCGCTCAACCCATACTCTTCTGGGTGGTCTCCATACTCACTTACCAGGGCTTCTACCATGGGGGAACCCCTCTCCATGCACCTCTCATCTAGACTTAGTAGAGTGTCCTTCCCACTACTAGAATTATGATCCCCTGTGCCAGTTCCCCAATTCACCTCAAGGACACTGCGTACCACTGGAGTTACCTTACAATTTTGAAACCCCTGGTGTATGTCAACCCGTTCCTTGAAGGAGGGCACCAAGTCTGTGTGTGTACATCTCCCTGGTCAGTACTGGACCTAACACATTTGCTGCCACAATCTGAGCTGGACTCCACCCTCATGTCTTCTACCTCCAGCCCAGCCAAGTTCATGTCCTGAGCAACACACTTTTCTTTTTCCTGGGATAAGGCTCTCTTAGCCTCAGCCCTCCTGAGTTCCCAGTCAAACTCTCTCAGTCTCCAATCACAAGCTTGGATCCTACTCTTTTCTTTCCGAGCCCATCTTTCTCCCCAAGTTTCCTTCTCAGGGCTACTGCCATCCTGGTACTCTGGCTGGGGATCCTCCCCCTTAGACTCCTACTCAGATTCATCTGGTAGTGCTGCTACCCAACCTGTTTCCTCATAACAAAACAGGGCTGCCTCAAGATCCCGCCTTGTGGATCTCCTCTTCACAGGCAACCCCCTCTCCTTGCAAAAGACTTGTAGCTCCTTCATTGTGTAGATGTACAAATGCCAAAAGTTGATTATCATTTTGTCAAGGCCTCACAGGTACAACAACTAAACAGAGTTCCAGTTCTCAACAATGTTTCCAGCAGGCAAACAGGGAAAGACAGTATGTGATACATAATTGTTGGAAAACGAGGCAGTATCTGTGAGGCCTGCACAAATAACATGACTACATCTGTCCTTCACTGGGAACCAAACACCCAATTGTAGCGCCTGACTCTCAGAGGGTAGCGTTGCAGAGCAGTCTGAGGCTTTACTCAAGGGAGGTGGTGTGGGCTAGTAATCGCCATTTGCAGGTGCGCAGAAATAACACTCAATAATTGATTGTCCAGTCTGTACTTTGCTTTATAAAAGTAAGAGTACATTTATTAAACACACACACTACTCAATACTATGCACCAATTTACAAATATACATAAGCTGTTGGAATTACTTTGTGACATTGCGTAACATCTCCACCCCTCCCAAAAGGGGGTGGGGTCTGGTACCACCACTCCCATGTATGCACATCATCTTGCCCCCTAATTCAGTGTGTTGAGCCTAACCTGGAGCGAGGGCCCTGCGCACTGGCACCATCCCAGTGGCGACCCACCCCATTACCTCAACGCGCATTAAAAATGGGTACACCTGCCTTGGTGACACATAACCCTGACTGAGCATTTCCTACTGACCATAAAGTATGCACCTCTATATCTTAAGGGCTAGCAGTCTGGGTCTTCACCTAAGTGCAGCAGCAAGAATACATGTTTACGCACACCTTAGAATGACAGTACTCATCACCTTTGTTGGACATTAGAATGCATTGCAATTACAGCCCCTAAGGGCATCAGAGATGAAATCACAGGATTACGCCTATACAGCCAGACACCCTAGCAGGAATGTCTGGCAACATAACCCACTTTGCTTATGACATCACCTTACACAGGTACTTCACATTACATATGTGACCTCCAGTCCCTCTAAAAAGGAATAACAGTTAGTAAATGCAGTTCTGGTGCAATTACACCTCTTCACCTCCAGGGGATGCCCTTCTCCCAACATCCCAACTCAGCCCTTCGCTCCTTGAGGTACTTCTCACAACACCCTCAGCTGTAGAACAAAAGTTCCAGCCAAGAGAGTGTTAAATGCTGGCTGAGCCCTTGAGGGGTTATTCTTTTAAAATCCCTATGACACTGAGGGAGGGACTTTTCTTCGTGCTGGGGGGAGACTGCGCTTCTCCAGCAGCTCCCCCAGCACCCTTGCACCCAGTTGGTGGTGACCCCGTCCTCCTGGGGCCACCACAAGCACCAAAATAGTGGTTTTCAAATGCCTGGCAAGGCATTATGGAGCGCTTCGTGCTCCGCTCGTGAATATTATATTAGCGGCTTTCCCACTGTGCCGGGGAGAGCCGCGATGCAGCCTGCGGCCTTCCGCCGCTTCTTCCGGCCTCGGTGGGGGGGCCCGGTCCCACCCGGACCCCCAGGTGAGAGTAACGGCTCGGGGAGCCCACCCCCGGCCGCTCCTTCTATTTTTCGGGGCCCGGTCCCAGCCGGGCCCCTCGCACCGCCTGTGGTCTTCCTCCTGGGGCCCCGGTCCCACTCGGGACCCCCGCCTGGCCATCCGTTGGAGGGCAGCCCGGGGAGCCCACCCCCGGCTGCCCCCGCCGGCTCCCCGCCCGGCCCGCACACTCGCGTGCGGCCGCAGGAGCCGGCAGAGTCTTCTAGTCTGCCCGCTCCTGCGGGCAGACGCGAGGCGACTCCGCTCTGGCTTCGGGGCCCGGGGATGGGGTCCCGGGCCCCGGACATCTTGGGGGGGCGCGACGGCACCCCCCCTCCATCCCGGTCTCGTCGGGGCCCGGAGATGGGGTCCCGGGCCCCTCCACCCCTCTTTACGGGGAGCGCGCCAGCGCTCCCCGACAACCGATTCTTCGGCGGGGGCCAGGGTGGGTTCCTGACACCCCGGGGGCCACTCTTCACGGGGAGCGCGACGGCGCTCCCCGGCTGTGCTTCTTCGGGGCATTTTCACGGGGAGCGCGACGGCGCTCCCCGACTTTGCTTCGGGGCCCGGGGATGGGCTCCCGGGCCCCCATGGGCTCATTTTCGCGGGGGGCGCGTGCCGGCGCTCCCCCGCCTTCCTTCTCTTCGCCGGGGGCCAGGGTGGGCTCCTGGCACCCCGGAGGGCACAATCTTCACGGGGAGCACGACGGCGCACCCCGGCTTTGCTTCGGGGCCCGGGGATGGGCTCCCGGGCCCCCGACCTCCCCTTCGTGGGGGGGTCAAAGGTCGCTCACCTTCTGGGGGCCATAGCTCGGCCCCTGGGGGACCGATCTGCCCCATTTTCGTGTCCTTACGCTCCTGGCGGCCAGCCCCAGCCACTGGGAGCACTCTCCTTCACCCGCAGGGTCTCTGAGAGGGGGGATTCGGCAGGGAGCTGTCTTCACTGGCTCCCTGCGCCAGCCTTTCGCGTGTCTCCCCTCCTTGGCCTCTCTTCTCCCTGCGCAGAGGCCTCTGCTTCTGCGCACTGGTCCTGGGCTCTTCTTCTGGTGCTGGCAGGGCCCTGGGGGACAGTCAGGGGGTTCCTCCTTCCAACTGCCCATTGCCAGGCTCCAGCACCTTCCGCCTCCGCAGACCACACCCAAGAGAGCTTCTCTTCCTCCGCAAGCACTTTTTAAAAGTTGAGTAGGGGGCTGGCAGGAAGTCTCTGTTTGTCCTATCAAACAGCGACACATCACTTCCCTGCCCCTGCTCCCTCCTCCTTGTCCAGCCTCTGGGTTTGTTCAAAATGGCGTCGTCCAGGGTCTCTGGCCACATGGTCTCTGAAACAAGACCCTTTCCCCAGTGCTGCCTTCACCTTGGTTCAGCTTGGTGCCTGGCACCCAGCGACAGCTGCTGATGGATTAGCCTGTGGCTCCACCTATCTTCTCTCTTTGGAGGGAAGATCTTCGCTCTGGGTAGAAAGGTCATTAATCTAACCTGCCAGGGCCAGACCCCAGCCAGGGACTCAGAGAAATATGACATTTCTGGATGACCCAAAAGCAGTACAAATATGACTTTGGACTCTGCAGAATACTCCTTTTCACATCCGCTACAGGGGACTTTAGTGCGTGTCTGGAATCTGTAGGCCTTATGGAAGTTAATCTAGCACATGGGCTCCACATCCCCATAGGGGAATAATGAAGTGAAAAACACAGTAAAGCACACTGACTTTCCCTGGCATGTTCCTTCCTAGCGTGTAAGGCCTATTCCGTGTCACCACCCAATTCTGCATAAGCCCTGCCACACCATTCACTTTGTAGCTGCTCCCGGACTGCGCACGCCCAGAATCTCCCCTGCGCAGCCCCTACACGTGTGCACACGCATGTACACAGGTGTCTGCATGTAACCAGCCCGGTGCCCCTTACTCCAGCTGCTGCGCAGCGGCCTAGTCAAGCTAGGGGGACACCAGTAAAATCCACATGCAGTCTCTTTCATCATGAGTTCACTGTGGATGAGTCCCAATTTATGAGGCTCTCCCACAGTAAAACCTCAACACCTAGGTGCTCAAAAAGCGAAAAATCCGGGCGGCCCATAGTGTCAGAACCACCTTCTAACACACGCCGCGCCCAGCTGATTCCTACAGGGAAGAAGTAGCCACCCTACATGGGTATTCTTCCCGCAGTCAGCGATAACTAGTTATAAGGGGTTCTGACCAGACCCCCTTACTCACCAGTTATCCGCTCAGACCACCTACTCCTCCCATCCATGAAATCTCCACCCATGACAGGGATCCCAGACTACCCTAAGAACCCTCCGGGCTCTAGGTTAGATACCTCTAGGTCACTCATGGTCTACATGGACTTGGCCTCACTAGGCCCACCTTTGCCCCTTGGGCATGCAACACTATGCCTACCCCTTCTCTGGACAAGGGTCCAGTGCCTCAGCACCGTTGCGGTCTTCCGGGACAGGTCTACATCTTATCCCCTGGGTCACTAGCTGGTCTCCCTTCTGGAGTTTGTTCCAACCAGTACCCTCTCTCCGTTTGGTCCTTACACCCCAAAGATGCAACTTCTCTGGACCCTCACCCTCAGCCTGCCGCTGAGGTCATTCTGCTGCCACCACCCTTTCGGGACGACTGGCTTCCCTAAAGAAAGCACAGCCACTCGTGCTTTCCCCACACAGAAAAGCACCCTTTGGCCACTGGCCTGGCTCCCTGATAGGACCTCAGACCGGCCTCACTACCACACTGGCAGTGCCAGGGAGGAACACTGAGGGTGCCCCGTCAGACATCCTACAGCTCATTCCCCCCGTCAGTAGCTCCACACGGAAACTACCCCAGGAACCTAGACCCCTTCCTTGTTCTCCACTGCGAGAACAGGGCCTATGCACCCTTCCCTCCGAGAGGCGCGCTCTCCTCCCAGAGTACCCTTAGAGAGCCTGTGGGCCCCGAGTTAGCTAGACCCAGGCCCACCTCTCATGGCCCTCCCCGGTCTCCCAGCAGCGCCGTGGGAGACCGCCCAGGGACCTACCTGGTCCCAGGATGGCCTGCACCACCCCTTATGAAGAGCAGGGTCCCCTCCTTAAGATAGGCCCCACCTGCCTTCAGGGTAGCACGACCACACCAAGCCAGGGACCCTAAAGATCCCGGCTAGGCCTGCACCACCCCTTTGCGAACCACAGGGTCCCGTCACTTAAGATATGCCCCACCTGTGTTCAGGGTGGTACTACCTTGCAGAAGTCCACCTCCTGCACCGAGCTAGGGGAACACCCCCATGCTCCTGGTCCTTGGGTTCAAGACCCACAGGACCTACCGGACTGGTCACCGTCCACCCGACCCTGACGCCTCAGGGTCCACCACTAACCCTTCACCTGGAAACTAGGGAGTACATCACCCCCACTCCGATCTCCACTGGGTCAGTTACCTAGCCCACCTAGGGTACCTAGGGGCTACCACTACACACCATCACTCAAGAGCTACCCTCCCCTGGGGCCACCCCCTACCAGGGGCCACCCCTGGGTCGCTCACCTCCCCACCAGTTAACCTGGGGGCCTGCCGGACACCCAACTCTACCACACCCTCCTCCGACCGTGGGAAAAGCTTCTTGGGGTCCCCCACCATGGGAACCCTGGGGTGTTACTACCCGGGGTAAAGAAACCTCCTGCCCCACCCTTCCAGTGGTTTTGGCCTGCGCCAATGGCAAGTAAACTTTCCGCGGGGGAAGGATACCTGGGGCCCCTTCTGTGGAAACCCTCCCTGCCCTTAACAAGCGCAGGAATCTCCCAGGACCCCCTCTCTCTCCTGTCCCCCACAAAGGTCAATCCACCCCTACCTGTGATGTAGGTATCAGTTGCTGTCCCTATCTCTTGAGGAGACACCCTCCTCATGCAGGTGTAGTGTATGTAGTGTTAGGGTTCAAAGGTGTACAATATGGCTCAGAACATTTGTATGCAATCATTTTCTGGAAAGCACCATCCCGCTAGCACATGATAATCAACATAGCGCGGTCATATCAATACAGTTTACATTTCAACCATAATATCTTCACATGACACGTATGTGCTCGGGGGCTTTCCTTTCCCATACCTTTAGTTCACCTAACCAAAACTTTGAACCCTTCTCAGAGCCTTGCGCTCTTCCATTTGCTCATTACTGCATAGGTAATGTGTGGCAAAACTGGACTTATCAAATGGTATAAATGCGCACCAGAATGGGATACTATGTTTCCCGCCGCTAGACACCAATGTTGGAAAACGAGGCAGTATCTGTGAGGCCTGCACAAATAACATGACTACATCTGTCCTTCACTGGGAACCAAACACCCAATTGTAGCGCCTGACTCTCAGAGGGTGGCGATTACTAGCCCACACCACCTCCCTTGAGTAAAGCCTCAGACTGCTCTGCAACGCTACCCTCTGAGAGTCAGGCGCTACAATTGGGTGTTTGGTTCCCAGTGAAGGACAGATGTAGTCATGTTATTTGTGCAGGCCTCACAGATACTGCCTCGTTTTCCAACAGTAATGGTCTACGATATGGCAGTGCTGGACACCAATCAGTGTAGGTCAAGTGCAAACGCAAGTCCTATCCTCACACCATTGTTAGAAATGGCGGTCTCCAGTTGGCAATGGTTTGCTCCTTTGTCCAAATAGAGTCTCTTCCTTCTAGTCAGGATAAGGGGGATACACTACTGAAATAACCACTGCTCACACCATTTGTAGCTTGGCACGAGAAGTCAGGCTTATCTCAGAAGCAGTGTGTAAAGCATTTGCACATAACCAACAGTAAGTAATACAGTGAAAACACTACAAAAGGACACCACACCAAATTTAGAAAAATAACCAATTTTTATCTGTACAAACAAGACCAAAACGATAAAAGACCAACATAAAGTAATCAAAAATATGCACTTTGCAAAAATACCTATAAAATGCAGTTCCTTGAAGCCAGCAGCTCCGGCCGGGTGTACCGAAGTGCTGAAAACAACAGAATTCAACAGTTCCGGCCAACCGCATTGGTGCAGACTGGCATTAGTGTCAGCAGACTCATAAACAGTACCTTTGGCTCCGGCCGACCTCTTTGGTGCAGGCCAGTTGTGGCATTCGTCACGGTTGCAATGTGAAGCGTAGCAGTGCAGCGTGCGGTGCCCTTGAGTCGCGTTGCAGGCAGTGGCTCGGTTACGGTAGTCCAGCAGCATTGGTGAGACTAGGGCTGCGAGGCGGAGTGGGGCGGTGCTTGTTGCGGTGCTGACAGGTCACGGTGCAAGCGGCAGTGCGGGTTGATGGGAACTGTTGTCGGTCAGCTCAGACTGCAGTGCGGGACGGGGCGGTGCGTCATGTGACTTACGAGCGGTGCCTCAAATTAACGGTGAAGTCACAGGTGTTCAGGTCAGCATGCAGCGACGACGTCGGTGAGACCAGAGCGGTGGAGTGAAGTGAGGCGATGCGGAGTGCGGTGCCCACAAGTCGTAGTGCAAGCAGCGGCTCGGTCACGGCGGCGGTCGTCAGACCAGTGTTGCGGTGCGGCGGTGCCTTCAGAACATGGAGCCAGCAGTGGTGTCGGTGACAGTGTCAGCTGCTTTCCCCCTCTGCAGCAACTGAAACCCACAGTTCCAGAGTTGGTACCTAGAGGTAAGTGAAGTCTTTGCTGTCCCTGAGACTTCATGAACAGGAGGCAAGCTCTATTTCAAGCCCTTGGAGATACTCAACAACAAGTGAAGAAAGTTTAGTCCAGTCCCTTTTCTGCCCAAGGCAGAAGCAGCAACTGCGGGCCAACCCAGCAAAGCAACAAAACGGCAAGGGGGCAGTACTCCTCCTGGCAGTCCTTTCAGCTCTTCTTCTTGGCAGGTTCCTTGATCCAATCGAGTTCTCTGCAGTCTTTTATCTCCCTGAGACTGTCAACAGGAGGCAAGTTCTACTTCAAGCCTTTGGAGAAAACTCTAATAGTAGGGTGATGAACTTACAATCCAGTCATTTCCTTGCCCAAGACAGAAGCAGCAGGCCAACACAGCAGAGCACGCAGCAAAGTGGCCGTTCCTCCTGATAGCTTTTCCAGCTCTTCTTCCTGGCAGGTTCCTTAGTTCAGTAGTAATTTGCAGTTCTGGGGTCTGGGCCCCAATATTTATGCTCAGTTTCTCTTTGTTCTTTTGGGCAGAGTGTGTGTGCTCAGCCCAAAGCAGTTCTGTTCTCTCTGATCCAGCTTCTCAGCAGGAGGTGGAGACAGCATTGCCAAGGCAGACCAGGCCCATTCAGGTGCAAGAGAAATCTCCTCCCACCACTCTAAATGCAGACCAGGCCTATTCAGGTGCTAGTTAAACTCCTCCCCCCACTATGAATACAGCCCAGGTCTATTCAGCCCAGCCCTGATTCATCCAGGAAAAGCAGGACACACCTCAACCCCACCAGTGGCAGTCTACAGTGAATGCACATCCCCAGCCCCTGTCACTTCAAAGCCAGATAGTCAATCCACAACCCAGCAGAGGCACACATGATGGCTAAGCAAGAAAATACCCACTTTCTAATAGTGGTATTTTCAAACACACAACATAAAAATCATCTTTACTAAAAGATGCATTTTTACATTCTGATTTCAGGCACACTAAACTCAATTTCTCTATCTCGTTCCAATTGGAAGTTATACTTGTAAGATGTTACAAAGTACCTCCCATTCTATCCTATGGGACAGGTAGCCTTTCAATAATGAAAACGAAATACACTGTATTTCACTATCAGTACATGGCACACACACCAGTGCATGTCCTACCTTTCACATACACTACACCCTGCCCATCGGGGTACCTTGGGCCTACCTTAGGGGTAATGTCCATGGAATAAAAGGGAAGGTTAGGGCTTGGCAAGTGAGTGCACTTACCAAGTCGACATAGCAGTAAAAACTGTGCGTAGACACTGCAGTGGCAGGTCTGAGAACCCTTTGAGAGGCTGCTCGTGTGGGTGGCACATTCAGTACTACAGGCCCACTAGCAGCATTTGATTTACAGGCCCTGGGCACACACAGTGCACTGTACTAGGGACTTAGTAAATCACATAAGCCAATTATGAAACACCAATCCATAATACAATTTACATGGAGAGCATATGCTTTTAGCACTGACTAGCAGTGGTAAAGTACCCAGAGTTCTAAAACCAAGAAAAACAGGTCAAAAACAGGAGGCCAAAAAGCAAAAAGTCTGGGGTAAACCCACTGAAAAAGCCAAGTCTAACACAAATGCGTTAGTTTCTACTATTTATGTTTGCATTTTTTCAATTTTGATCACATCTGTCTAACCCTTATGATATTGTGTGTAGTTTTCCAATCGTCCTTGTAATGTCTTCTGATGAATCCCAGTGTTAACATTTGCCATCATGGTAAACTTAGCTAATATTTCTCATTGCTTGAAGCCATTTTTGTCTGAGGTAGAGGTACTGTACCAAAAGCTATCATTATGAATAGCTTCCTTCTCTTCTTCTAGTATACTGGTTATAATAAACTGGCTCGCTATGGACTGCATTTTGTTAGCTTTTTTCTTTTAATTTATTTCACTATTTTATGTGTGTTTCTTCAGCATTTCGAACCAAACATGAATACTTTTAAAAGCTTTACATGCTATGATCTAAATGCATGTAAACAAAAGAAACACAATAGAAAAAAGGTAAATCCCTTTTTCTTCGTGTATGAGGAAATAGTAGCCCCCTCTGAAGAAGAATCAAGCTACTCAAGATCTTCCATTAATGGTCTATTTATGTACTCCTTCTGCTGGCTCTGTTCTCAAACCTGTATGATTATTCATGTTGATGTAGAATTCGGAGATAGGCAAGTTTTGGCTAATTATTATTAATCTACTGCAGTGGTTCTTATCCTTTTGTCTTCTCTGGAGCCCCACTTCATCAGTAGTGAAATTTGGGGACACCCACTGAATCATTATTGGATTCCAGGGACCCCCACTGAGTTATTACTAGAAGCCAGGGACTTCGGCCCAAGCATTTTCGATGATTTGAGCCACACAAAATACACAAAAAATATTGAAGCAAGCATTCATCAAACAAATACACAAATAATGAAAAAGTTTATTTGATTTACAAACAAATATAACAATTTTTTAAAAATGTTATTGGGAAGGTTGGAGCTTTTCTAAATTCATTTGAGGCCACACATTGTCTACGCTATATTCTGTTTGATGTACTGGCACTGCTCCTATGAATCAATCTGAGGATACTAACTTAGGGACATATTTATGAACCCCTGCACTGCTGTAGCATCACTTTTCTTCAAAACAAACTGAAAGTTCCACAATCCAAAACAAAGAGCCTTGTAAGAAATGTGTTTGTACCTATAATATTGCAGTTTTTGAAAAGGAAGCCCCAGGAAGATCCTACAACAATGTATCACCTGTTAAAGGTTTTGCTGCAATTGTTGTGAATGTGTGTATCAAACGTGACTTGTATAACCTCTGTTTTAGCCAACAAATTCATGAAACGCAGCAGGAGGCTCACAAGTGTCTGTACGCCTCATATGCGTGAAGAAAAATCTGCCGTCATATATGTAGCTTGCCAGATCCTCACAAAGTATATAAACTGTTAAGGCTGGCGTATGGTTTGTCAGAGGAACAGAAATATGTCCACCCTGATATGATTACGATCTTGTCCACCACACACAAAGAGATCTGATGCTCATGCAAGCCAGGCTCAAAACTCGGCCATAAGCAAGAGGTGTGTAATTATTTTGTTAGAAGGATGGCACAAAGTGCTATCAAAAGGCATATGTGCAATATTTATTTTAAAAACAAACAACAAGTTGGTTCTTTAGCCCCATGAAAAATATTTTTTTAAACTTATGAGCCTCATGGTATTGTGTCATTAATGTATTATTTTACGTTACTCACTTTTAGGACAAGCATCAGAATGTTGGTGCGCAAGATGATTCTGAGTTATGTCCAGGATACATATGTATTGGCAGATTAATATACGTGTTGCTTTAAGAAAGAATAACCTGAAAATCTATGCTATCTGAAGCTTAACCTCCCACTGCAATGCAGTGTGACAGCCCTATGAGTATAGCCATCTGGTATGTCAATACATGGCTACCTACAACAGATGAATACTGGAGCTAATTCAAATACCAGATGCAGGAGTTAATATTATCACCGACGACGAGCTTACATATCGCCTTGGAGCTTTTGACTGAAGATTATTTCAGAAACAAAGGGCTTGTATTGTATGACAGAGAATTGTATGATCTTTTGAATGCTGTCAGTATCCTAAGTGTACAAAGTTATAGGAGGGGTTGACCGTGAAGTCCTATCTAGAGCCACTGTGTTTATAGCTGTAAAAATATCAAAACTTGTGAAGCTTCGAAAAATTATCTGACAGCCCCCTAGTAACGTCTGTAGCATCTGTTAGAATATGTATACATAATGAAAGGTCAGAAAGCTGTCCAACAACAACAACAAGACGTGTACCATGAAACTGTAAAGTACGCACTGCGTATCTGTTGCTAACATTCTTTGTTTTTGAAACAATTACCATTGTCTTTCATTGCATGGGATCCGGGCCTGATAACATGTTTGGAGGACAGGTTAAGGAAGCTTTATTATGATACAAGCAGGGATGGAAGCTTAGGAGGCACCGAAGCTCTGTTTTGAAGGGATCTAGTTGCAAATGAGGTTGTAAACAGAGCACTGGTGAAGACCTAGTTATCTGGGGAAGAGGCATATTCACTCCACAAGCCAGCGGGAAGCATTTTAAGAGAAGACGACCATCGTTAATGCGCAGCTAGATTATTAGTGGCAGGCGGACATAATCAGTCTTCAAGATCTAGCCAAGCATATTAACGGAGCTCAATATTTATTAACGGTAATAGACGTATTGTTCAAGTATGCCTTTGCAGAAGCGATACGGGATAAAACTGGTACTAGCGTCACTACAAAATTTAAAGCCATCTTCAGGAAAGGGCAAAACCCTCAAAAACTGCAAACAAGTGCCGGAAAATCATTTTTAAACAAGTTGTTTCAGAAGTTATTAAAACAGCACACTGTTCATCATTTTGTAACATAGACTGAGGTAAAAGCTGTAGTAATAGAGCGTTTTAACAGAACTTGAACATCTAAGATGTGGAGATATTTCACGGCCTACAACACCTACTGATATGTTGACATTCTACAGGCATTTATAGATGCATATAACGCCAATTATCACAGAACCATCAAAACATCTCCTGTAGAGGTAACACCCAATAATTCCTTAGCAGTGTGGAGAATGGTGTACAGTAGCAGTTTCGCTGCCAAGGTAAAGAAGCATCTTTTAAAAGAAGGTGATCATGTTAGGGTGTCAAAGTTGAAAGGGGTCTTTACAAAGGGCTACCAGCAGACTTTTAGCGTCAAAATATTTATAGTCGAGAGTGTGGAGCTTAAAGAAGGTATATATATTTACAGGTTAAACGACTACGACAATTAATCGGTGTCGGGTGCCTTTTACAACGAAGATTTACAAAAGGTACCAAATGATCCACACTGGGTGTACAGGGTTGAAAAGATTCTGAAACAGAAAGGTAGTGGGCTAACAGACAGCCCATTGTCAAATGAAGGGAGTGGCTGAGAAATTCAACAGTTGGGTGCTGGCCTGCTTCCTGCAGGGTGTGTGAATATGAGGGCTCTCTAAAGGAGACAATATGAAGACAATGTATTTTTATATTACCTTGCCATCCAACTCTTCGAAGGACATGTTCCCCGACAATCACATTTCTAATTATACCATGAACCTGGCTAAACCTGTGGACGTAAAAGGGGACTGGGCGGTAGCCCTAACCAAAATCTAATACCTGAGAACATGAAAAACATTTACAATGATCGAGACAAAATTCACTATACGGTGTGATCAGGAGCCCTTGATCATCCACACTGGCTTTCTACACATCTATCATCCAAGTGTTGCACCTGTGATTGATATCATCAATAAATCCATAGCCAGTATCGAAACATATTCAAATATTCAGCTAGTGTTAGATAACGTTAGAAGGAAGGTGTTTCTTAAAACTCCAAGTCAAGATACAGAGTTTTGCTGTACGGGTAAATTAAGCAGAGTTTTAGGCACAGTACAACATATAAAAGCCAGGTACAGCCAGACCCTACATGTCCCGATATTAATGGAGGGTTCTATACACTCTTGTACACCTTGTAGAGCCACAGAGCCACAGAGGATCGGGGATAGCTATTCACTGTTGTTAAGATGGGTACAGGTGGGTACAGGTGAAGGGGGAAAATAACACAAAAATTAATAGTCAATATATCGAACCCGACTACGTAGCAAATTCTAAAAAACATTTTGACACAATGTTGTTCATGATCTTCGACGACTAGTCTGAGCTGATGTCCTTTAAATATGGGAAATGTATTGTTTAGCTTCATTTAAGGCTGCAACAGGTAAAATTAAGAAGCCATCATGGTGATCAGGAAAGCATATGGTGACCCCGCTCTGTACAGGGACTATTAGAGACACCAGGCTGGATATGGAGGGCCACCATTCTTTCAAGGGGCCCCTGTTTTGTATAGTGGGGGCTGGGAGTTTTGTTTGGTAGTTTGTTTAGAAGAGCTATGCCTTTCTTGAGAGGAGTCTATGAAATTGCAAAACCCGATGTTAAAGCTGCCGCCTCGAACATTGCCCAGGATGTGGTGGGATCTGTGACTTCTGGTCTTGCTGAACCCTTGAAAAAACAAACCCAAGAAGGAGCGGGACCTATGTACAGATCAGGCCAAGCACAAGTATTAAAAGGAAGCAACTGTCTTCGATACGTAGGAGTCCGCTGGCTCCCTATGAAAAAAGGAGGTGATCGTCAAAAGGTGCTCACAAACGAAGATCCAGATGTAGAAGAGAGCCTCGATGAACAAGAGAACACCGGCTAGCATAAATATTTTTGAAAACACAACAACCTGGAACCATGGCCTCTGTGCAATGTGCATCTGGGGAATGCCCAAAAACATAGTTAGACTTGATTTCTCTAAAGCCCACTCAGACCTGCATCAAAAGCAGTTTTTTCATGGCGGTATCGCCTCTAGCCACTTTATCAACATTGGCACTGATAGAGTTTTTTGTGTCAGGGTCACAGATATGTATCAGAAACTCAACAATACTCTGCTGCATCTTGTCTGTAAAATCACTAAAGCAGATGGTACCAGCATACCGGTCACCGCTAAAGTTGTGAAAATCGCTTACCCCATCACAACCATGTTTAATCGGGTGGACATTTCCTTCGGCGACAGCCGCATCATGTAAAGTAATAACATGTATGCCTATAGAGCCTACATCGAGAATATTCTAAATTACAGCAGTGACACCCTGCACATACAGCTTTCAACAGGACTCTTCTACAAGGATACTTTTGCACATTTTGAAGACAAAGAGCAGGACAGCGACAATACATTTTTTGTAAAAAGACAAAGAGCAAGCTTCATCACTGGCAGTAGACGATTTGACCTCCTCAGGCATATACATTCAGACCTTTTCCTCCAAGATAAACTGCTCATTAATGGTATCGATCTTAAGATCTAACTTAACGGCAGCAAGGAATTGTTTAGTCTCATCAGTGGGGACTCGGAGCAGCATAAACTGGTCATACTGTCCGCTAGTTTGTTTGTAACAAGAGTGAAAGTGTCCCCAAATGTCAGACTATATCACGTCAAAGCTTTACATCTATTGAACGCCAAGTACGTTTTTGAAAGAGTAGCTCTGAAGATATTCAGTATCCGAGCTGGCACCAGACTAACCCAGCAGCAACATTTATTTTTGAGGCAACTACTGAAATGTATTATCATAGGTTTTGTCGATAACACTGCTTTTAGTGGTCTACGTACCCCAAATCAGTTCAATTTCAAACATTATGACCTCAAATATGCTGCGCTGTTCCATGACTGGGCAATGATTCCTGCAAAACCGTACACACCAAGCTTTTGAGACACTAATTTTATTAGGGAATGTCTGGGCTTGGTTTCGATAACCGGAAAGCACCTGTGTGATTTGAGAGTTGTTGTGTCAAGAGAAGGATATGAGGCGGGCTACAAGTTGTTCGCTTTTGTTCTGATTCCCGACATAGAAGATGCCAACCGCTATCACTTGATCAAAAAACTGAAATCTGAAATGCAATTTAGGCAACCCTTGGCTATGAATGTGAACATGGTTGCATTCTCTGTATTCAACAATGTCATTCAGATCAACCACGCCCGGTAGATTTTGTTTGAATATTGTCAACTGGACACTTTTCAGATTGAGGATTTCTTAAGCAGTCATAAATACACTAAGAAATACTTTTTAGGTGTTTTTCCAAGCGACACTCTACCTGGTGAAATTGGGGCGGAAAGACCCCCACACTCTCGTCTTTAACTCAGAACTGCCTGACATGGAATGAACTCACTAGGCTGCCTTGTTTTTAGATAAAGACAAGGTTGCAGTTTTGGACAGCACAGCGGTGTTCCCTGAGCATAGCATCTATAAATAACCTATATTTAAATATGTAAAAAAAGCTGCTGCTAGGGTGGAGTGCAGGATTGATTCTCTTGCCGTCACATGTGGGGAGCATTGTATATATTTTATTAGTAAAATGTCCGAGGGTATAAAGTTTGTAATTTTTTTAAATCTATATTCGAATGACATAGTTAAATTTGATTGTGTTGTTGTGAAATATGTGAAAAAAACTCTAGGTCTACATCAAGCATTGTTAAAAGAGATTATGAAGGGTGTCAAAAGTATACGGTCATGTAATGTCTCTTATGGGTAATGATGGATGTCTAAAATAAAAAAACAAAAAAAATTGAATCCAGAGTCTGCATCTTTATTCCGACGCAAGCGCGCCCATTTAAACTGTTTTCAAAAGATGACAGAAACATGTTGAAAAGTTAAAAGGTTTATTTGCAGAGCAGTTTTCATAGTACAAGCAACATGCGGATAATCTTTACTAACGAAACAAAAGAAGAAAAACGTCAAATGTTAACTATGGCAAAACTATACACACCAAGATATGCACATATATACAGTGGTTCAAAAGTCAGAAGAAACATTAGAGAGGTAATCACATGCTCATTTTAAACATTGTCTTTTTAGGTTCCAGAGGCAGAGCCATGGTGCTCCTTGAGGGGGATAGTTGGGGAAAGAAAGGCCATTTTAGCATCTTCGGGCGAGGGTTAAAAACAACTGATCTCAGACTATTTGGGGGGCTGTATGTTGGATCTTTCAAACTTTCAAGCCGCTGCCGGTGTTCAGAATTACCAACAAACGTCGAAGGAACGTTGAGTTCCACAAAGGCTTACATAAACTGTTCCAACCTCCAGGATCTTTCTGGATCACAAGTGTTTTGAGGTGTGTAAGACCTTTGACCTGGTCGTACATGTTGGAGCCTACAACAGGCTGACCTTTGTAGAGGAATTCACCTTGCTCATTCCATGAGGCCAGGTCTTTAGAAGTTGACATTTTACTTAGCAACATTTGTGCAGGCCCTCTGTACCTTTGATTTATATATTTTTTTAAAGTTTTTTAACAATGATGTCTGATGATGGTAGTGGTTACTTGAGACATTTTAGGGGTGGTGGAGGCCGTTCAGAGTCAGGGGCATATAGAGTTAACCTGTTTCCTTCATCAGTCCTCGCCTGTAATATTTCAAAAAGTTTTGCAGAGCACTTGAGTAAAGACCTGCTTTGTCATAAGGTTTTAAATCAGTACGGTTCAAAATGTCTTTTATCTCGACATCCAGGTGCTTTGTCTAATTTTTTGGGATATCCCAGGTGTCGCCCATAGACCTCCCCAACTGTTCCACTTGTTGTTGTGGTACCAAGTACATCTTTTCGGTGTGCTCCATCAGATCCCGCTTAGAAGGCTGCTAATTAGTGATGTAGCTATGCCCAAAAAAGAACCTATAAAACCTGCTGACTGCTATACCAGTTTTTTTCTTAAAAATGAGGGAATCACATTTATTACTGAGCTTCTTGATAAAGTGGTGCTTCTTCTTAAAAATACAGAACTGGCCCCTCTGATATAGGGAGATTATCTTTCAGGGTGTTTAGGGTGATCTCTGAAATTGCAGCCACAAAATCATCTGAAGCTGCACACAGGATGACCTTTTTTGCTGGGGGTCAGCTGTGAGTAGCAGTTTTAGGAGGGCTAGATTACAACCTAGACGCACCAACATAGTTAATAGATTGTATTATAATGACTAGAGTGTAAATGTTATGGGAGTCTCTTTTTTTTTTTTTTATTACATTTTTTATTTATAAATTTGCCAATAAGTATAACAAATTATATGTTTACATATCATCAAGACATTTTACAGGATCCATTCCACATGTAATACATTTCCGTAACACTGTTGTGCATTTCTTATACATTATGCCAGTAAAATTTAGTGATAGCTGTACATCTGCTAATTTTATACAATAATTATCCTTCATGGGAGTCTCTTTAACAATTCTTTTTATAGGCATTGGTCTTGGTTTTAAGTGTGTAAGCGATGGGGAAATCAGGTGGGAAAATACCAGCAAGCAGTCTATAGTTTTCTAGAGTATTGGGTTTTAAGTCTACAAGTAAGTAACAGATGGGTTTCTCAGTAGCATCATGAAAGGCTTCCAGGAAAAACTGTGCGTTTCCAGGGTACATCTGTGTAGCTACAATGGATATCTGTGTTTGTCACAGGGGATTTTAAATAAAGTCAGGTATGATGCATTGAGAGCTGTAGAACTACTGTTCTTACCCTTGTAAAAGATGTTCTGCACAATGTAGGATATGGTTAGATTTTTTGATGGTGTGAATATTGAGTAAAAGCTTTTTCTAGCTCAAGGTGATCCCCACCTTCACTCATTAGGTGGTCTACAATCACCATGTTTACAAGGCCTATAGGTAACATTGCATCCTCGTTGAGACTATTCAGTATGCCTTCTATAAATTTGATGTGTACAACCTTAGGGATAGTTCTGTATAAAGATCTTGCCAGCACAAATAAAGCCAAACAATATTGTTAGGAGTTTGGGAAAATATAGTTAGGCTGGTGCACTCTTGTCTCTGGGGCGCACTCCATATTTAACACTATGTAGTCTTCTGTTTTTGTCTAGGAGCAGCTTTAGTCATTTAACACATGTGTTCTGTTCCCAGAGGAAAAGACGCCTTACACAGGGGCATTTCATACCTTTGCAGTTGTGATCGACGGCTGTGTGGTGCCCGCATCCCCAACAGTCTGATTAGGGTTGCACTGAATAACCCCTGTGTGTATGCTCAAGCAGTTTTGTGAGTAACAAAACAGATTACATCTAGGACATCTCCTCTTTTGATTGTCGACTGCGATGCACCTAAGTCTTTGACACATTTTACAATGCTTGACACATTTTGCAATGCATTTCACACTGACGAGATCTCTGTGTGTTGTAGATGTGATTGCAATGGGTGCACACGTACTTGGCTCCTCGAAAACCCTTCAGGCTCAAGATACCATAAATGTGATTTTCATGATGTTCAATGTAAACTGTCTTACTTTTCACAGGCTCTCCGGATGTGAAGTACTTCCACGATCCTCTGTAGTAAAGAACTATCATAGTCGGGAGGTATTTCAAGCGCAGCATGGGTTTCAGTCACTCTAGACATGATGACCACTTCTGTAGTGCTGTGATCCATTAGTAACCCAGCGATGCTAGCCTCCAGACACATGTTGGTCTCACCGCTGTTAAAGTTGACCAACCACCGTTTTTTTCTTCAATGACTTTACTGTAAAAGATACTCTTTAAAGGTCTGGACACACCCCCGTCGCGACCCCAATATGCCAAAACCCTGACCATAGAAGCGGAGCTGAAAGAAATCATTCGGCCCCACGTCGTGCAACAAGGGGCCTATAAGAGTTTGTATGGCCTGGTGCATAGCTAAAAGCCCATGATCAGATGACTTTATGAGTTCTAAGTTAACATACCTGAATTCTTTGTAATACTCTGAAGTGTTAGATATCTCTACATTTCGCCAGTACTTTCTGATGCACTCTAAAAACACCATCTCCGAATCCTGAGATTGGGGGTCTGTTGTGGAGGCCGAGCTCTCTGGTGATCATTTTGGGGGGCTGCTTCTGATTTTGAGGCAGCGCAAGTTTAATCCTCCTTTTAGCACAAATTCTGGCAATCTTTAATTTACTGATTAAAAGCCTCTGCTGCTTGGCGCTATTAGCCCACTTTTGCTTCGTACCAGGGCACTCATTTTTAGACAGCGCCCCAGAACCGGTTTGAACAGTCTCAGGAGTATTTGTTAGAGATGACTTTCCTGATTTCCCGGCTACCATCTTTACTTCAAGACCATCTTTCCGTTTGGGGTTCCGTGACTCTCACCGTTGCCCCGTGAACGCTTGAAATACCTGGAGGACCTGCGGCCCACTCCTAAATTTGTGTTTGGGGGGGTCAAACCCATGCCATTTTAGGATGTGCAGTCATGGTATTTGAAACTTTTAGACCCTGTCTGCAGGGTATTAACTTCATTTTGGTCAAGAGGACTCATAAGAATCGTCACGCTTTAGTAATGATGTCTGGTACCTTCTTTTTATATTTGGGGCTTTGGACTGGGTTATTAATAAAGCTGGAACCCCTGTGCTTTAGGGAGCACCGCAGACTGCGTCATAATGAAATAGCCTCTATGTCTGCAATGGCTGATTCTCAAGATTGTAACACATCACTTCTATACCTTTGTACCCTCTGAATTATCTCCCTCTGTACATCCCTCAAGAGTCGGTTTTGCTGCTTCTGTCTTCCTCAGTTTTATGGCTTTAGAGTTCAGATTGGATTTTAGTTTTCTGACAACCTGGTTCATCCCTTTCATATATTACCCTAGTACAGCTTTTTGGGCTAAAAACCCATATTCCAGGGCATTATTTGTGAAAATAGGGGTGGGATGTATATTACCCTGAATCTCTCGTGCACCACACTCTTGTTACACCCACTAACACTGCTCTGAAGCTCTGGAACTGGTATAAAAAAGCAGCTCCCAATTTGAACACCCTGCGGAGTATTCGCCGGCTGTTCCTGAGAAAGCCTTGCCGCTATACTCTGTTTCAAAGCTCTTATTATGACATCCGCTCCATCCTGTACTGCTGTTCGGGTGTGTTGAGGCGGGTGATGGAGGATTTACACTTGACGCAAACTGGTGGGATTGTACGCGTCTGGATGAATAACTGGTATCATAAGAGGATATGGGGAATTTAAATGATGGTCATAATAGCTCTTCACAATAGAGGTGTAGGAAGTGCATGGGATGGGAACTAGTGGCTGTTGCCCACGGGGGTCTACATTAGAAAATACACTGTGAGTGGCTGCAAGATGGCTGGTGGTTCAGAACTTGATGGCTCTCCTCTCAGACCCTTGAGAAACCCCATACCTATATAAGGGATTTCTGGTTCAGGATGATTGTTAGCAAGCCCTTCATCAAATAGGGTATGTGAGATTTTTATATGCAGTTGTGTCACACTGGCTAACCCCCTGATAAGCTTTATACATGCAAAATACTGGTCTAGGTTGGGATGATCATTTTCAAGCCATTTGTCCCAAAGGCTGTGTGAGATATTTATAGTCGGTGGTGGCGATCCTCTAGGGAGCACCTCGACATTCACCCTCTCAGATGGGGATACAAAACATGACCGGGTTCGGTGCAGCCACTATTTAGTGAGACATCTCATAATGACTGATTTCCACTATATGCATTAAAATGGCTGAACTCGCTTACAAAGCCTGTAGAATCGACTTTGGGGTAGTAGGCATGTCCTGCTCATGCAGGGTCACCCTCACACTTATAACCAAGCACCCAGCCCTCCGGACTGAACAACCTGCCATAGGGATGACTTATAGGTTTAAAGTGCAGTGACCTCAGATATAAAGAAACTTATATCTGTCATGAAGGGTGCAAACACTAACTCACACAGGCTGCAATGGCAGGCCTGTAGTCACAGTTTAAGTGGACTCCCATGGGTGGCACAATACATGCTGCAGCCCTTGGGAGACCCCTGGTGTACCTATGCCCCGGGTTCCTCAGTACCATATACTAGGGACATAGAAGCGTACAGCAGTAGCCAATTGTGGAGGTACCAAAGTACTTACCATGTCAATTTAGGGGCGAAAGCACAGTTGCTGGGTTCCTTATTAGTAGGATCCCAGCAGACTAGGTCAAAAAGACACTGACAGCAAGAAAAAAGTTGGGGTAACCATGAAAGCAGATTCTACTTTCCTACGAAGAGAGATTTTTTTTCATAAAGCTAATGTCTGTAGTCTCTATCAGGTCATGAGTCGTGAGTGAGTCAGGCTTGGATCTGGACACAATGAAAAGACACATTGCTTTCTTTACAGACTGCCATTATTGTTATTTAACCCTTTCGATGCTTATGACGAGCTGGACACGTCATGGCACACAGTGGACGTGTGCTCATGACGAGTCCAGCTCGTCATAAGACCCACCAGCGGGGAAGCGCTGGCGCTCCCCCCACGGGTGTCCAATTTCGCCCCCACAAAGGGGGATGGCAGCGGAAGAGTTTCCGCTGCCACCCCCGACCCCCCCATGGGAATCCCATGACGTCAGCGTGCACAGCGCACGCTGACGTCATCAGGAAGTCCCAGACGCTCGGGAAGCCATTTGCTTCCTGAGCGTCGAGGAACAAGGTAGGTTTCCTCGTTCCTGGGGGGTTTAGGGAATGCATAGAGGCATCAGGGGAGAGGAAGAGATTTTCCTCTCCCCTGATGTCTCTTTGCAGGACATTTCTGCTTCACGATCGCGCACAGCGTCGCGATCGTGCAGCGGAAATGCCCCCACTAGCACCAGGGATTTGTTTACTTAGGTAATGGAAGCGACCCCTTGGGCAAGGGTCGCTTCCTTGGGGGTAATTTATTTTTAAATGTTTTTCTGCCCCCCCCGGGGGCAAATCGGCCCGTTTTTTCGGCCGTTTTGCCCCCGGGGGGGGCAGAAAACGCCACTAGGCACCAGGGATTGCTTTGGGGGGCATTTTTTTGTGTATGGAAGCGACCCCTTGGGCAAGGATCGCTTCCTTGGGGGTAATTTATTTTAAAATGTTTTTCTGCCCCCCCCTGGGGGCAAATCGGCCCGTTTTTTCAGCCGTTTTGCCCCCGGGGGGGCAGAAAACGCCACTAGGCACCAGGGATTACTTTGGGGGGCATTTTTTTGTGTATGGAAGCGACCCCTTGGGCAAGGGTCGCTTCCTTGGGGGGCATTTATTTTGGAATGTCTTTCTGCTCCTCCTGGGGGCAAATCGGCCTGTTTTTTCGTCCGTTTTGCCCCCAGGGGGGGCAGAAAACGCCACTAGGCACCAGGGATTACTTTGGGGGCCATTTTTTTGTGTATGGAAGCGACCCCTTGGGCAAGGGTCGCTTCCTTGGGGGGCATTTAAATAGGAATGTTTTTCTGCCCCCCCTGTGGGCAAATCGGCCTGTTTTTTCATTCGTTGTGCCCCCAGGGGGGCAGAAAACGCCACCAGGCACCAGGGATTACTTTGGTGGCCATTATTTTTTTATGGAAGAGACCCCTTGGGCAAGGGTCGCTTCCTAGAGGGGGCATGTAATTAGGAATGTTTTTCTGCCCCCCCTGGGGGCAAATCGGCCCGTTTTTTCGGCCGTTTTGCCCCCAGGGGGGGGCAGAAAATGCCACTAGCCACCAGGGTTTCCATTTGGGGGCATTTAAATGTACATGGAAGCGACCAAAGGGGAGCATTTTTTGTTGATGTTTTTCTGCCCGCCCCCCTTGGTGGCAGTCGGTCTTTTTTTTGTCCTTACTGCCCCCGGGTGGGGGGGGGCAGAAATCCCCAGTAGGCACCAGGGATCTATTTTTTTTTCCAGGGGGCGACAAATATCTGTCTGTTTTCTGCCCCACCTGGGAGATAGAGTGGCTTGGTGGAAAACCTCACCTAATCCCCATTTTTCTCAGCCCTATTTGAAGGCCCATGTGGCCGAATGATCATTTGGGTAGCGACATTGTGTGTTATAATTTTAATTGTCATATTGTTTGTGAAATGTAATAGTAATTTTTTTATTTCTCTATTTTATTCTAGTTCAAGGCTTTTGCTGTTTACACTGTTCCAGGTTGCGGTTTTGTTACTGCTGGTTTTGCAGCTTGTGTTGTTGCATGTGCTTGGTAAGCAAATGTATTTCGTAATATTTACTGTAAATTAGATTAATTTCCCTACATGAATGTGTTTTTTGCAAATGGTGTAGTAATAGCAGTATGTTTGGCTTCTGTGTTTTGAGTGTCAAAATCTTTTTGCATTAGTGCTTGATGTGTACTTTGTTGTCTTATGAGTAATTGGTTTTGTTTTTTCTTTCTAGTGGGATATCGTTGATTTTTGCTGTGTCTCTGCAGAGTAGGTGCTGGTGAGTGTATCTATCTTTGGTAAGAGTTATATTGTTTTTGAGTATATAGATCTTTGTGCTAAAGCCACACTTTGTTTACTACTTATTTTGCACAGTGTTGGTTGTTGTTGACTTGTTTGTGCAGTCTCCTTTCTTAGTAAGGATAATGGCTAGCCTCAGGATTACTGCTCAGCAGGTTGTTGGTATGCTTTTTGAGTGTTCCTCTGACTGTGGTTCAGAGACTGACTCTGATTCTGAGGCAGAGGTGGGAGGGGATGATTCAGGCAGTGAGTTTTCTCTCCACATGGAATCATCGGATGATGAAGCTTCTGTCAGTGCGGATGAAGTGCCTGTGTTAGAAGAGGACATTGATGTGCCGATAGTGCGGCAAGAGGCATCTGGGCTGCAGCGTGCAGCTGCAAGGCTTCACGTTGCTGTAGTGCGGCAAGATGCATCTGGGGCTGCAAGGCTTCCCATTGGTGTAGTGCGGGAAGAGGCATCTGGGCTGCAGGCTGGGGCTGCAAGGCTTCCCGTTGAAAGTGCTGACCTCTGGGTTGCCCCTGGCATGGTGCAGCCGGCATTGCCAGACTTTACTGGTGTTCCAGGGTGTAGAGTGAATACTGAGAACTTTTTGCCGATAAATTTTTTTCAGTTGTTTATGGACGATGTGTTTTTGGCAGAGATTGTTGAGCAGACTAATTTGTATGCCGAACAGTTTTTGAGGGACAACAGTGCCAGCCTTAAGCCCTATTCTAGAGCTACCCGGTGGACTCCCACAAATCTTGCAGAGATGAAGAAGTTCTTGGGATTAACTTTTTTGATGGGCTTGCTAAGGAAGCCATCAATGTATTCATATTGGTCTACTAGTCCCTTGATGGCAACGGCTATATTTCCGGTAGTCATGAGTCGTGATAGGTATTTGCTTCTGCTTCGGATGCTGCATTTTGTCGATAATGGTTTAGCGTTGCCACAAGATCACCCTGATTGTGACCGTCTTTTTAAGATTCGGCCTGTCCTTGATCACTTTGTTGATCGATTTTCTGAGATCTATGCTCCAGGAAAAGAAATAGCAGTGGATGAGTCTTTGGTGTTGTTCAAGGGGCGCTTGGTTTTTAGGCAATACATTCCTAGTAAGAGGGCACGCTATGGAATTAAGCTGTATATGCTGTGTGACAGTGGGACTGGATATGTCTCTAATTTCAGGGTGTACACCGGTAAGGAATCCAACATTAACCCCCTGGTTGTCCGTCCACTTTTGGAGTGACTGAGAAAATTGTGTGGGCGCTTGGTAGAGGATTATTTAACAAAGGCCACCATTTATCTGTAGATAACTTCTACACTGGTGTGCGGTTGTTCAGGGAATTGGCCAAAGTGGGCACTGTTGCTTGTGGCACAATCCCCTGTAACCGTAAAGGTTTCCCAAAAGAACTTGTTTGTCAAAAGCTTGTGCGGGGACAGTGCAGTGCGTTGTGTTGCGAGGAGCTTCTAGCTGTGAAGTTTTCAGACAGGAGAGATGTCTACATGCTGACTACCATCCATGATGAAAGCACTGCACCTGTGACTGTTTGGGGTCAGGTTGCTGAAGTGCGCAAACCTGTGTGCATTTTAGACTATAATAGGCACATGGGTGGTGTTGACAGAGTAGATCAGAGGTTGGAACCTTACACTGCTCTTCGTAAGGCTTACATTTGGTATAAGAAGTTGGCTATTCATCTTTTCCACTTGGCAACCTTTAATGCTTTTGTTGTGTTCAAGGATTCTTGTCCTGAGTCAAAGATGACTTTTGCTCAGTTTCAAGAGTCTGTAATAGGCAGCCTTGTTTTAGTGGAACAGGCAAGTGTTCCTAGAGTTGGAGTGGTGGAGGATGTGGCTCGATTGAAAGATCGCCACTTTCCTGATTACATTCCTCCCACATCTTCAAAAGACTTTCCCACTAGGAGATGTAGAGTCTGTTGGCGAAGAGGTTTGCGGAAGGAGACTCGTCTTTTCTGCCCCGAGTGTCCTTCTAACCCTGGGCTGTGTGTGCCTGCTTGTTTTAGAGCGTACCACACTCAAAAGAATTTTTGGGAGCATCCATGAGTGGTAAGGTGAACTGCCTGGTCTGTATTGTGTAAAAAAATGTATTCTGTTTCAAGGTTGGCATTAGTGCAATGTATTTAGTTTCAGATTTTGTGTTAGTAGATTTGTATCTATTTGCAATTTGTTTGTGGTTTTTTTTTGTATAAAAAAATCCTAAATGTGATGGCGGTGTGTGTAGGCTGGCGCTTGGCTGGCGGTGTGTGTGGAGTGGCACTTGGCTGGCGGTGTGCGTGGAGTGGCGCTTGGCTGGCGGTGTGCGTGGAGTGGCGCTTGGCTGGCGGTGTGCGTGGAGTGGCGCTTGGCTGGCGGTGTGCGTGGAGTGGTGCTTGGCTGGCGGTGTGCATGGAGTGGTGCTTGGCTGGCGGTGTGCGTGGAGTGGCGCTTGGCTGGCGGTGTGCGTGGACTGGTGCTTGGCTGGCGGTGTGCGTGGACTGGCACTTGGCTGGTGGTGTGCGTGGACTGGCGCTTGGCTGGCGGTGTGCATGGGCTGGCGCTCGGCTGGCGGTGTGTGAGTAGTGACTTGCTGCTGGTCACTACACACACTGCTAGCTGAGCGCCACTCCGCGCAAACCATCAGTTTGTGTAGTTGCTGTGTCAGAATGTGGGCGTGTGAAAGTGATGGGCCCTTGAAAGGCGCTGTCTGCGGGTGTGAGTGTTGTAATGTGATGGGCCCGCGGCTGGCGGTGTGAATGTTTTGTATGTGTCACACGTATGAAAGGTGTATGAATGGCCTGTAAAGAGGTTGGTGCCTTGTTGTGGCTTTACAGCTCACGAGCTGTGAGTCAATGGTTCAGTTTCTCGTCCTTTCAATTATTAACAGTGCATTTCATTTTTGTGAAATCACTTGCTAATACAATTGTATATACTGAACCATCACTCACCCTCGTGCCAAATCCAACCAGTATGTGTGTGTGCTTGAGGATTAGATGGCTGTGCAGTAATATTTGTCTTTTTTGTCTTTCTGAAGCAGGGTGTACCTTGTCCCTTTTTGTGAATGTTGTGATGTGTTGGTTTTGTGCCTGGTGGTGTGAATGGTCTTGTGTGTATCACGTATGAAAGGTGTGTGAATGGCCTGTAAAGCGGTTGGGGCCTTGACGTGGCTTTACAGCTCACGAGCTGCGAGTCACTGGTTCGGTTTTTTGTCCATTTAATTATTGACAGTGCATTTCATTTTTGTGAAATCTCTTGTTAATAAAAATTATATATACTGAACCATCACTCGCCCTCGTGCCAAATCCAACCAGTATGTGTGTGTGTTTGAGGAATAGATGGCTGTGCAGGAATCTTTGTCTTTTTAGTCTCTCTGCCAAGGTGTACATTCCATCTAAGAATAACCTACCAACTGTAGATAATGTCGTAAACCCATGGGAGTACATGGTGATGTCTCTCTTGTGAATTTCAACAAGTTATTTTATCCACAATGTCCTGCAAACCTCAAAATGTCTGTCAGATTTTCCTTGCAATATTGTGCCAAAATTCTCACACTGCAGAAATAAACAACTAATTATGTCAAAACGATTTGGTTTTGCAAGGGGGGTCACCTGGGTTTTTGGCCCCGTGCACGGCGGCCAACTAGGGAAACCTACCATACCCACACATTTCTGAAAACTAGACACCCGGGGGCTTTCAGGGAGGTATGGCTTGCATGGATCCCCCACGTTTTCTTACCCAGAATCCCCTGCAAATCTGAAATTTTGCTGAAAAAATCACTTTGTTCACACATTTGTGTGTGGGAAAGTTGTGGCATCACCGGGCTGACACAAATTTCCTCCCACCCAGCGTTCCCCAGGTCTCCCAATAAAAATGGTACCTCACTTGCGTGGGTGGGTGAAGGACCCGCGACAGGCAAGGGCCCAAAACCTATTGAGGCGACATCAAAATTACCTACCACAAACCAACCTGGTTTTGCATGGGGGTCCCATGAGTTTTGGCCCGGGGCTCGGCAGCCATCTAGGGAAACCTACCAAACCCACACATTTCTGGAAAGTAGACACCCGAGGGATTCCAGCGAGGTATGGCTTGCGTGGGTCCGCCATCATTCTCCTACCCAGAATCCCTGCAAACCTCAAACTTTTGCCGAAAAATTCACTTTTTTCTCAAATTTCTGTGTGGGAAAGTTCTGGAACGTGCGTGGATCCACTAATTTCCTCCCACCCTGCGTTCCCCCAGGTCTCCCGATAAAAATGGTACCTCACTTGTGTGGGTAGGCATAGTGGCTGCAACAGGAAATGGCCCAAATCGTACTGTGGAGACTTCAAAATTACCTACAGCAAAACTACCTGGTTTTGGGGGGGGGGGGCACCTGAGATTTTGGCCCCGGGCTCGGTGGCCATCTTGGGAAAGTACCAAACCGAAACATTTCTGAAAACTAGACACCCTGGGGAGTCCAATGAGGTATGGCTTGCGTGGATCCCCCAAAGTTTTCCTACCCAGAATACCATGCAAACCTCAAATTTAGCTGAAAAAACCAAATTTTCCACATATTTTTGTGTGGAATCACCGTGCCGGCACAAATGTCCTACCACCCAGCGTTCCCCGTTCTCCCGAGTAAAATCATACCTCACTTGTGTGGGTGTCCAAAGCAGAATTGGCTAAAAACGTATTTTAAAAAAAATGTAGCGCTTAGAATTCTCGGTGCTATACTCTAAATCCCTATGTTTTGGGCTCTTCCTAGCCACAGGCCTTTAGCCCACCTACACAAGTGAGGTATCATTTTACTCTGGAGAACAAGGGGAACGCTGGGTGGTAGGACATTTGTGCCGGCACGGTGATTCCACGCAAAAATATGTGGAAAATGTGGTTTTTTCAGCTAAATTTGAGGTTTGCATGGCATTCTGGGTAGGAAAATGTTGGGGGATCCACGCAAGCTATAACTCATTGGACTCCCCAGGTTGTCTAGTTTTCAGAAATGTTTGGGTTTGGTACTTTCCCAAGATGGCCGCCGGCCCGGGGCCAAAATCTCAGGTGCCCCACCCCCAAAACCAGGTAGTTTTGCTGTAGGTAATTTTGAAGTCTCCACAGTACGATTTGGGCCATTTCCTGTTGCAGCCACTATGCCTACCCACACAAGTGAGGTACCATTTGTATCGGGAGACCTGGGGGAACGCTGGGTGGGAGGAAATTTGTGGATCCACGCACATTCCAGAACTTTCCCACACAGAAATTTGAGAAAAAGTGAATTTTTCGGCAAAAGTTTGAGGTTTGCAGGGGATTCTGGGTAGGAGAATGATGGGTGACCCACGCAAGCCATACCTCGCTGGAATCCCCGGGTGTCTACTTTCCAAAAATGTGTGGGTTTGGTAGGTTTCCCTAGATGGCTGCCGAGCCCCGGGCCAAAAACTCATGGGACCCCCCATGCAAAACCAGGTTGGTTTGTGGTAGGTCATTTTGATGTCGCCTCAATAGGTTTTGGGCCCTTGCCTGTCGCGGGTCCTTCACCCACCCACGCAAGTGAGGTACCATTTTTATCGGGAGACCTGGGGGAACTCTGGGTGGGTGGAAATTTGTGGATCCACACAGATTCCAGAACTTTCCACCACAGAAATGTGGGGAAAATGTGTTTTTTTTGACAATTGTTTAGGTTTGCAAGGGATTCTGGGTAACAGAACCTGGTGGGAGGCAGTCAAGTCACCCCATCCTGGATTCCCCTGGGTGTCTAGTTTTCAGAAATGTATAGGTTTTCTAGGTTTCCTTAGGTGCCGGCAGTGCTAGGGTTCACAAACTACAGCTAGGCACTTTGCCAAAAAAGAGCCATTTTTCACTGCGAAATTGAGGTGTGACCACGTTGCGTTTTGCGCCGTTTCCTGTCGCGGGCACTAGGCTGACCCACACAAGTGAGGTACCATTTTTCTCGGAAGACTTTGGGGAACGCGGGGTGGGTGGAAATTTGTGGATCCACGCAGATTCCAGAACTTTCCACCACAGAAATGTGGGGAAAATGTGTTTTTTTTGACAATTTTTTAGGTTTGCAAAAGATTCTGGCTAACAGAACCTGGTGGGAGGCAGTCAAGTCACCCCATCCTGGATTCCTCTGGGTGTCTAGTTTTCAAAAATGTATAGGTTTGCTAGCTTTCCCTAGGTGCCGGCAGTGCTAGGGTTCAAAAACTACAGCTAGGCACTTTGCCAAAAAAGAGCCATTTTTTACTGCAAAATTGAGGTGTGACCACGTTGCGTTTTGTGCCGTTTCCTGTTGCGGGCACTAGGCTGACCCACACAAGTGAGGTACCATTTTTCTCGGAAGACTTTGGGGAACGCGGGGTGGGTTGAAATTTGTGGATCCACGCAGATTCCAGAACTTTCCACCACAGAAATGTGGGGAAAATGTGGGTTTTTTGACAATTTTTTAGGTTTGCAAGGGATTCTGGGTAACAGAACCTGGCGGGAGGCAGTCAAGTCACCCCATCCTGGATTCCCCTGGGTGTCTAGTTTTCAAAAATGTATAGGTTTGCTAGGTTTCCCTAGGTGCCGGCAGTGCTAGGGTTCAAAAACTACAGCTAGGCACTTTGCCAAAAAAGAGCCATTTTTCACTGCAAAATTGAGGTGTGACCATGTTGCGTTTTGCGCCATTTCCTGTCGCGGGCACTAGGCTGACCCACACAAGTGAGGTACCATTTTTCTCGGAAGACTTTGGGGAACGCGGGGTGGGTGGAAATTTGTGGATCCACGCAGATTCCACAACTTTCCACCACAGAAATGTGGGGAAAATGTGTTTTTTTGGACAATTTTTTAGGTTTGCAAGGGATTCTGGGTAACAGAACCTGGTGGGAGGCAGTCAAGTCACCCCATCCTGGATTCCCCTGGGTGTCTAGTTTTCAAAAATGTATAGGTTTGCTAGGTTTCCCTAGGTGCCGGCAGTGCTAGGGTTCAAAAACTACAGCTAGACACTTTGCAAAAAAAGGGTAATTTTTCATTCTGAAAATGTGGTGTGGTCACGTTGGGTTTTGAGCCAATTCCTGTCGTGGGCACTATGCCGACCCACACAAGTGAGGTACCATTTTTATCGGGAGACTTAGGGTAATTCAGATTTGTAAAGTAACTGTTATTACCTATTCACTTTTCATGCATTTCTGCCTTCCAAATGAAAGACATTGTGTAAAAAGAAGTCATTTTGAAAAATGACCGATAATTCTCATGCTAGTATGAGTATTCCCAATTTTGAGAATGTGCAAATATCTACTGTTTCTAAACTCTATAATTTGTTCCCATTTCAGAAATACATAGGTGTCTTTCATACCACTTTTTCCATGTATACATTTTCCCACAATAATTGCTATATACCCGGTACATAATAAAAAGCCATTGCAAATTGCTGCTCAGTTTTTGACTCTGGGTTCGTCGGGTTCTTGGTAAACCTACAAGTCCTATATATCCGCACAACCAGTAAGGTCCAGCGGATGTAACGGTATATTGCTTTCAAAGAGCTGTCATAATTAAAAGAAGTTACAGGTGAAAACGTTGACGCAAGAGGCTGTTTTTTTCAACTAATTTTCAATTTTTACTATATTTAACTGTTTGTTTCTATAAAGAAACCTTGATGGATCTACACAAATGACCCCTTCCTGAATGTAGAATTTTGTCTACTTTTCTAAAATGTATAGCTTTCCAGGATCCATTATTGCTTTCACACCCATTTCTACCATTAACTGAAAGGAGGTTGAAAGCACAAAAAATAGCAAAAATAGGCTATGTCCCAGAAAAATGCCAAAACTGTGTAAAAAATGTTGGTTTTCTGACAAAAGTCTGCTTGTCCCTGAAAGCTGGGAAGATGGTGATTTCAGCACCACAACCCCTTTTTGATGCCATTTGCAGGGAAAAAACCAGATGCTTTCATCTGTAGCCCTTTTTTCGCATTTTTCCCAAAAAAAACAAAATTTAGCTGTATTTTGGCTAATTTCTGGGTCCCCTCCAGGGGAATCCACAAACCCTGGGTACCTTAAGAATCCCCATGATGTTGGAAAAAAAGGACGCAAATTTGGCATGGATATCTTATGTGGTCAAAAAGTTACAGGGCCCTAAGCTCGCACTACTCCAAATAGCCAAAAAAAGGCTTAGCACAGGAGGGGAAAAGGCCTAGCAGCGAAGGGGTTAAATATCAACCTCAAACATAGTTATTCTTAAGGAATTGTTATAAGAGTCTACCTCCATGATTCACGAGGCCCTTCCAGCAGTACAGAGTATGAAGCATGCAAACATAGTGGTTACCCTTCTACACTTCTGTCACTCATCTGTTATTACAATCCCCAGGTATTTTCTGCAATGGAGAAGAGGAAGTTTGTTTGACCTGTTTTCTCCTGCTGCATTTTTCCTGTTGGCTGAGTTTTCTTTCCATACCTATCATCATCCCTTGGTACAATTGATTGACCAATTATATCCTACTTGGCATGCTACACGAGTGAGGTCATGGTCAGGAACTTATTTCCTAGTGCTGGCAAGAATGAATCATGAAATCTCCTTCCTTCCTCCTCCTCCATCCTCGTGGTTTGCCTTTGACTACGTCTTACCAGTCCATCGTCCTACCAACTTTCAATTCCTGCCCACATTGCTTTCCTTCCCAGCCTACTCAGTCACAACTACTTATAGTTTAACCTTTGCTATCCCAAGTACCACCCTCACCTGTGTGGTGAACTTCCTGTGATTCCTGCAACTGTCAGTGGGTCATCTCACTTGAACGACTCCTCCACTCAAGATGTTTAACATGACAGCCCATGGTATCCCAGACCAGAGTTTACAGGACTTTCAATGGTGTGTCAGCGTGGGCCGCTGATCCATTGCCAACGGCAGGCAATATGCCAACCCACTCACGCGAAAGCTATGAGGTGCATCTTACCCAGGTGCCTATAGTTTACATAGTTCTCATCCATTGCAGGACCCAAACACTCTACATGGCACCACCCAAGATACTGATCATCTAGCTCAGTCATGAAGGAAAGAGGGATAGGCAATCTGCATTGCAAGGAAGGTGACCAGCTAAGTGGCGAATCTTAAAGATTGCAGAAACATGAACCTTTGCAGAACCTGAGGTTTGGAGGCTTAATGACAGGCTAGCCATGTAGAGGGGAGTGTGACCAATGTGCAAGGTAAAATACCTTGCAAACAAATAATACCAGTGCAACTGACTAGTCCATTTGGCAGCAAACAACCCAGAATGGTGTCCTTTACTGGTAGCAAGATAAAGAGAAAATTATGTTTTTTTCTCCTCGACTGAGAATACAGTGGGGCATATTTACATGAAAATGGCGCAGCACGGTGCTGCAAGCAATTTCACTGCACCGAGCTGCGTCATTTCCAAAACCCAGGGTTGCGCCGCATTAACAAGAATACAGCGCATCCCTGTGCTCACCCCTGGGCTGGTGCTCAAAAAGCTGCCTGGTGCCAACACAGTCACCCTTGCACCATGGTGCAAGGATGCCTGCATTGCAGGGATGATCGTGTTTGTGCAGGAAGGGACACCTTCCCGCAAAAAAACAATCATTAACGGCGTTTTACTCCTTTTATATGTGCTGCAAAATGCAGCACACATACAAAGAGCAAAAAACAAGGAGAAATAAAAGTATTTCTCCTTGTTGCACCACATTAACGCCTACTTTTGAAAGGCGTTAGTTTTTGGCGCTGACTCAAATTTACAGATCCTTGTAAATCTGGAGAAGTGCCAAAATGCCATGGGTGTTTCTGGAACACCCACAGCAACACCCATTGCACGGCCCTTTGCTGCAGTAAACTGTGCTGTAGAGGGCTATATTTACAAGGCTGTGTTAAGCCATTCAAAGTGGCTTAGCGCAGTCTTGTAAATATAAGCTTGCATAGAGCGCCACCGGAGCGTCAAAACAAACGACGCTCCGGTGGCGCTAGGTGCTTGTAAATATGCCCCAGTATTTTCCTTGCCATGGAAGGCTCTTATGCCTACTTTCAACAAGAGTTAATTGGTATGCATTTCGAGGGCAGGGAATGACGAATAAACTCTTTACGAATACCTGCACAGCTACACATTTTACATCACATACCACCCTTGTGAAGGACCACTGCTGCTACAAGTCCAGTTCCAAACATTGTGCCTGTAGGCCCATAGGAATGAATGGGAAGGCATTCCTTAATTGCGAGTCGCAATTTGCGAGTCGCAATTAAGGAATGTTTGGGAATCGCTAATTTTATAGCGATTCCTACATGCATAGGCTTTTGCAATTCCTTCATTGCAATTGCTTAATAATCGCAATTAAGGAATCGCAAAAGCCTACATTGATGCATGTGCCTGTCAGTATTCAAACAGCCTCCAATGGGCAAAATGATCTTCCTTTCGGCGAAAAAGTAAAGAATCCTGATATTTTGCATAATCCTAACTTCACAAGTTACATGAGATTACACCCATGTTACAAGAATTTCACTGAGGTTTACATTCCAATTCTGTAGCCCACTTTTCCATAATATTAGAATTACTTATGTGTGTCCATGAAGGATCTCTTCCAAAACATTAGAGTCATGAAAATAACAATATTCAATGGACATTTGTCTGTGCTGGTTGTCATAAAATAACTTTGCTAATTCTTAAAATCATCGCAACTTTTCATTTATATGCATAGGGAACGATTAAAAAAAAAAAAAGTAGGGAAATTATTTGAGAAAAATGCATTTTTCCTACTTTTTTATTGAAAAATATTCCCATGTGTACACCTGGAAAGCCCTGCTAGGAGCATAGCAGAAAACCCAGAATAAAGGAATCCTATGCAAATTCACTTTTTAAAAACTGTGTTTTTCTCTGACAGGAAAATATTTTATCCTGTGGAGAAAGCCCTTCCTCCTAACTCCCAGCAAATCTGGGGTCGATCCATTCCCCTTCCCACCAAGGAAAGGAATTAACACCAGCCCTGTGCTGGAGTAAATTGACAACCCTTTCCAGAGAGATGGTTTACAGCACTCCCGAAATTCCATGTCACACCATGCTTTGGAATGCACATCTCCCACCCCTTGAGTGAAACTTACAGCTACACTCGTGATACAGATCTCCATATCTGTATTTGTTTTACACTTGCCTGGATTACCTTTGTGACTTCCTGGCAAGCGTAAAAAGGTACATTTGGTTGCAAACATCGGTTACCACCAATTTTATGTTTGTGAATAGGGTCTCATAGGGCGATATTTATGTCCCTTGTGGTGCAGGGCAGGTCAGCAAATCACCTTGCTGGCTTCCCTGCATCACAGGAAAAGGGCAGAAATGTGCCATATTTATCCAGTATGGTGCATTGCTGTCCTTTCCCTTTGCGCTAGTGCCATTTTGGCAGCCTAGCGCCAATGCAGGCACCCTCCCTTGCACCATAGTGCAAGGGTGCCTGTGTTGTAGGCAGGATTGTTTTAGTGTACCTTCCTGCACAAAAAACAATCCTGAAAGGCTTTTTCCTCTTTCTATGTGTGCTGCAGAATGCAGCACTCATAGAAAAAGGAAAAAACAAGGCGACATAGAGATATGTCTCGTTGTTACGCTTCACCTGGGGAGGCATATCTTTATGGCGCATTACCAAATTTAACAGGTTTGGTAAATCTGGGAATGCATCAAAAAACCATGGGAGTTGTATGGGAACCCCCACACAGCGCCCATGGAATGCCTCCCTTGACAAAGTAATGCAACAAAGCGTTTTGCTCTGTGTTGCGTTACTCCATATTTTTGAAGTTATTCAAAGCCACGCCGTGGCTTCAAAAACATGACTTTAGGTTTGCATAGCTCTTGCACCATCCTTGCCTGGTGCAAGAGCGAGGTAGACCGGGGTAATGCGTGTTTTGGGGTAAACAACGAGATAACATTTTAGAAACGTTCAGGTTTGAAGCACTTAGGAAGCGCCACAGGCTGAAGACAGATAGGTTGTAACATTGCCACATTTCAGAGCACTCAGGAGGCAGCTGATATTTCCATAATATGAAACAGCCACAGCTATAAAATAAGCGACTTAATGAACCAGTCACAATGTTTTTATAACTGCTACCGGGTTCCTGTGAATGTTAATGTTGTCGCCCAGAGGGCATGTTCAAACAAATATGTGAACAATGCACATTTCTGAAATTGCCTTGTCCTGTCTACTTTTCATCATCCTTGTTACCCTCAATAGAGCCCATTCATACGCCTTGACTTCAGTTAAACGATCCAGCACCATTTTGATCAATCTTCCGAGCTTCCCTTGTGTTCTTTCCTGAATGCCCCAGGCTTGCTGTTTTCTTGGAGAGGCGGAAGTATTTTGAAATACCAGTTTGTAGAAAATACCGTAGATTTTTTAAAGGCACGTTGTTTCAAAAAAATTTATATTTTGACTCTATATTTCTAGAATTCCGTTCTCAATGTGTTTGGTGACAGCAACAAGAATAACTAGAAAAGATTAACTGTACCATGCGGAGCCAGTGAAGTTTGCCACGGACACTGACCTCATTATGAGTCTCATGTTATTTTGTGAGCTAATACTGCGCAGGTAAGTACAGATACGCAGAGTGCGGCATTATCGACTTGCATTCTGAGTTTTGTACCACAAAACGGTGCAGTAATACTGCATGTTTTCCTTTGTTCCGAGTTGCAAAACTTAGAATCTTTCAGTTTATTCCACACAAATTTGATCAGGTTTCACCTGGCGCGATTTGCGCTGAGAAAAGATGTTGTGGGGGAAATTTACTAAAATGTAATGCAGCATGGAAACTAAAGGTGCTGTGCTGAGTTCTGTCAAAGAGAAGGTGAAAAACAGTGGCATATCTACTAAGGTCTCCGTCTAGTACAAAAAATATGCTTTAATACATTTCCCACTTTGTTTGAGTGCTTTTCAATGAAACACATGAACAGTCTGGAAAATATAGAAAAATTAAAACATTTCTCCTCTGTTACGCCTGCCTCGAGGACACGTAAGGTTTTGACACAAATCCCTGTCTACAGTTTCCAGTAGATAGGGATTTGCATCAAAACAATAGGTGGTTGTATTGGAACGCCCTTGTACCATTCATTGAACAACCCCTTGACACAAAGTAATGTAAAGTAGCGCATAGACCTACTTTGAGTTACTTTGGCCAACTTTTTAAAGCAAATCCTGATTTGCATTGGAAAGTAAAAAGCACCACAACACTTTGTGCTGGGGTTGGATTACAACGGTATTGCAAACCTGGTGCAAAGTGTTTGTAAATCTTGGCCTGTGTGTGTTAATTTCTCTTTTGCTCTCCCTATTTAGGTACAAGTTCCCATTAGGCAACCTGATAGGGATTCCACCCCCAAAAAGTATGAGTGCCTAAATTGGATATTCTGATCACTAGCTAACATGTAACAGATTCTTGCGTAACCTCTAGGAGATAGAACTGAAGTAATTGAGTTAATTTCTAATATGATGAAATGTGGGCAACTCTTATAAAATATTGTTAAATCCTGATTTACTTGCCTACATGTTTTGCCACACACCTCTCGTTTTTCATTTGAACCCCAGTTTATCTTTAATGTCAATCAAAGGTGTCTATCTGTGATTTTTTTTCATTTATGGATTGCTTTTGGCTTCACCATTTCTGCTTGGAGTTTGTTCCACATAATCTCTGTGCTTTATCTAAATATTTATTTTCTACAGTTACTCCTGTTTTACTCTTAAGTTCAGGAACTACACTTACAAATTGAGTTTATTCATGCACATGTCATTATAGTGTGTCTACACAAGTATAATAGTAATTTCTTAATTACTTCCAATTGGTGCCACACACCTCTCGTTTTTCATTTGAACCCCAGTTTATCTTTAATGTCAATCAAAGGTGTCTATCTGTGATTTTTTTCATTTATGTATTGCTTTTGGCTTCACTATTTCTGCTTGGAGTTTGTTCCATTTAATCTCTGTGCTTTATCTGAATATTTATTTTCTACTGTTACTCCTGTTTCACTCTTAAATTCAGGAACTACACTTACAAATTGAGTTTATTCATGCACATGTCTTAATAGTGTGTCTACACAAGTACAATAGTAATTTCTTAATTACTACCAATTGGTGAAGCATAACCTTTTTAGCATTCATAGAACATTAGCAGCTAATTATCTAATAGGAACACTCCTTTTCCTGGTCCACAAAGAGAGCATTCTGTTGTTGACCAGCTCCCAGTCTCTGCAATGTAGGCAAATAAGGAGCACTGCAGGAGTATGAGCAGCCCCTCAACTAAGCGTTTGGGTTATAAAAATGTCTCCATTGTTCCATGGCACACACTGTGCCTCTTTTAACTGATCTCCCTGCACAGAAATTACAGCCTCAGCTCCTCCCCGTGCATTTTGCGATGGGAAGTTGTTGCAATTGGGTTCCGCCAATTCAGTACACCTAGATTGTTTACTTTTTGGACCACCCAGTTTTGGACTTTTTTGGGTGAGTCTCACTACAGGTGTCTCACCCACTGTAGTCACATGGCAAATGGACTGCTTGCATTTACCACCATTGTCTGTCTTTTAAGATAAGGTTGCTGCGATGCAGCAAGGGTAAGGGGCACTTGGCTGGTTGCATGTGAACACAGAGTCCAGTGAAATATCAAAATTGGGTGGAACTTGTATACCAAAACCAAATTAAGAGTTCCAAGGTGATATCTCTATAACTTGGTCATCCAGAACTGTCATATTTCTCTGGCTCAGCTCAGGATTAGAGACCAGGCCTTTTGTCACCCTGTTGTGCCCAGTTATTACATTTCTCTCCAGCAGCAGGAACAAGGGCTGCCCCACACAAAGGGAGCAATTAGCAGTGTTTCACTCAGCTCCTAAGGTGGAAACGAGTTGGGCAAAGGATCTGCGTCCATTAATTATCTGCCACATGGTACCAGGGATGGGCCAGCCCAAGCCCACTGAACAAAGGAGGGAGCTCAGACCTCTGGAGACAACACATGAAGGGGCTCACTTTGAAGTTTTGTTGGGAAAGGCCCTGGCAGTGATGTCAGGGAGGGGCGGAGCTGAGGCCCACAGAGGAGATGTGAAGAGTGACTCCTGGGTGATGCCATTTTGAATTGGTCCAGCATGCTGTGCGGTGAAGTGGCATCCAGGACTGGCCACAGGTTCTTGGCTTCTAGAACTTTCTGCCCCCACTTAAAAAGTCTTGCACAAGGGTAAGAGCTCTTTTTTAGGTGTGATTTTTGCTGGACACTGGGACTGGAGGCAACAGCCATGGACAACTGGAAGGAGGGACCCCCTGTTTGCCATCTGTTCTAAGGACTCTGACTACAGTTGACCCCAGGACCAGTGAGTCTCTCCCTAGGACCAGGAAAGCTAGTCCCCTAAGGACTAGCTGGGGGAAGAAATGGATTCTGCGCAAAGGAGGAGAGTAGCACCAAAGGAGAAAGAGCAGAAAGGCTGGCACTGGGAGCCAGTTGAATCAGTTTCCTGCAAAGTTTGCCACCTTTAGTGCCAGGAGGCATAAGGAAAGTGTTCCTGGCTAGCAGAAGAAAAGTGAGCTCAAAGCATGCAAAATGGATCAACGGGGCCCAAGATGCGAGGAGAGACAGGGTCTGACCTTTGACGCCCCCAGTGAGGACATGGAGCACATGGAGCTCTGCTGCTGATTCTTGGACACCTCCCCGAAGTGAGTCAGGGGGTCGGCATGAGGACGATCTTTAATTTTTAATCCTGGGAGGGGTTCTGTGTAGGGCCCACTTCCCAGGGCTCAGATGGCCTGGGGAGCCCAACCCTGGGCTGAGTTTTATCCACGGGGCTTGGGACTCAAACTCTGGGCCTCCCACCATTGTCACAGAAGCAGGGAGCACTGTCGCAGTCCCAAGAGCTCACCCAGGTTCCTGGCACCGTAACTGTGTGCCCCAATGTAGGCAGAAACGGGGGGAGCGCCATTGTGCTCCCCTGAATAGTGGTGGAGAGGTCTGGGATCCCCAACTCTGGGTCCCTGACAAGCAAAGGAGTATGGGGCAGTGCTGCTACACTCTCCCCATTCATGGTGAGCCTGCTCTGCTCCCTGTGCCTGTGTTTGGGGAAGTGGGTGGCCACCACCAACAGCAGCACCCTGCCCTCAGGAGAGGGAAGGGGAGAGCCTAGCCCCAGTCTCCCCCGGCAGCAGGGAGATAGGCTACCACATGGAAGCTAGTGGGCAGCCAGGTGTGGGCTTCCAGGACTCCACCCAACATGGAAGACCCCTTGGGTGAATGGGTGGGACCAGGCACCCCCAGGAAAAATGAAAAAAATTGGGAATTGTGGAAGAAAGGCCAAGCAAAGTGGCACAAGGCCGTGCCACACAAGAAAAGAATGCGGCCGGGCCACCTATTTAAAATGCACGCTTCTCAGGAGGAAGTGCCCCACAATGCCTTGCAGGGCTTGTAACTGATGGAAGCCTTTCCTAAAATTTGTGGTGGCTACATGATGTCAGGCCACCACGAACAACATAAAAAGAGTGTGGGGCAACTGCAGGTGTGCAGCAGCTTCCTCCACAGAAGTCCAAAAGAATTTTCCAAAAGTACTAACCCTAAGTCTGGAGGGTCTACAGCAGGACGACCACCCTAAGCTATGTTTTTAAGCACTCCCGAGACTGGACCTTGAGCTCTACAGCTGGGAGTGCAGACACTTGAAGGGCTGAGTTTGTGGTTGCAGGCTCTGTGGCTGAAGGTTGTTAAAAAAGACACAGAGACATGGTATACATTAGAAAATGCTATATTTTAAAGTGTGATTCACAATGGTGCATCAATGCTTTATTGACAAGTATTATTCAAGATGGTATAACATTGCTCTATTTAAAAGGTTGTTAATGCTCACAGTAGCTCATATTCTTGAGAGGCTGCAGTGCTTTATTAATGATGATGTGAGCACCTTATTGTAATGTCTGAGTATTCATAATGAGTGCAAAAGAGGATGTCATTCTTTATTACTGCTAATGCGGGATTTCATGCTTTATTACTGAAAACGTGGGCAATTGATTGCAATGCTTGACTATTAATAATACGTGCAGAGGGATTATGGCTACTGAAGTCAGTGATGAAATGAAATATTACCATGTCATGTGATTCTAATCTTGAAGGGCTAAATGTACATAGACTTCCTTTTGTGATTTCCTAATAGCTAATTTATGCGATTTGCTATTAGGAAATCGCAAACAGCTATGCACAACAGTTGCTTTATACTGCGATTCTCAGTGGGTAACAAGGGACCAGCCTCATTATTATTCATGAGGCAGGTTGCAATTTGCGACCCATTGGTAATGGCCGGCACTCACAGGGATGGTGGCTCTTCTGGGGTCAGTAGATCACCATGTCTGTGCCTGCTTTTTAAATAAAAAGACACACAATTGATGGACGGGATGCATAACAAATCAAAACATTCACCCCCAGTCAAGAGATCTGGGTTAAATCCAACATTCTTTTGCTAACCATGCCACCCCAGTTTAAACCTGGCCATATGCAAATCAGACTTGACCCTGTGCCTCATGGGAACAGTCCGGCCCGAACTGCCAAGCCAGATCCTCCCTGGGCTGGAAACAAGCATCCTAGGACCGGTTTCAGGGTTTCACACCTCATCAGCCAGGATAGCTTGAATCCAGTGGCACAGTGAGCCCGGGACTCACATCTGGGTATACCCGGCACACTTAGGGCGAGGAAGCAAAAGAGAAAGACACACAATTGATGGATGGAATGCAGAACAAATCAAAACATTCACCCCCAGTCAAGAGACCTGGGTTAAATCCATCATTCTTTTGCTCACCATGCCACCCCAGTTTAGACCTGGCCATATGCAAATCAGTCTTGACCCTGTGCCTCATGGGAACAGTCCAGCCTGAACTGCCAAGCCAGGTCCTCCCTGGACCAGAAACAAGCATCCTAGGACCGGTTTCGGGGTTTCACCCCTCATCAGCCAGGATAGCTTGAATCCAGTGGCACAGTGAGTCCGGGACCCACGTCTGGGCATACCGGGTGCACTTAGGACGAGAAAAAAAAAAAAAAAAAAAAGCAGGCAGGGTATGCCCAGACGTGGGTCCCTTGCTCACTTTGCCACTGGATTCAAGCTAGCCTGGCTGAAGAGGGGTGTTACCCTGAAATTGGTCCCAGGATGCTTGTTTCCGGTCCAGGGAAGACATGGCTTGGCAGTTCGGGCTGGACTGTTCCCATGATGCACAGGGCCTAGACTGATTCGCATATAGCTGTGTCTGAACTCGGGTGGCGAAGTGAGCTAAAGAATGATGATGGATTCAACCCAGATCTATGACTGGGGGTTAGTGTCTGAAACGTTTCAGTGCTCCGTCCATCATTTCCTTGTGTTTGCTTTGTTTGCTTAAATTGGCAGGGTATGCCCAGACGTGGGTCCCTTGCTCACTTTGCCGCTGGATTCAAGCTAGCCTTGCTGAAGAGGGTGTTACCCCGAAACCGGTCCCAGGATTCTTGTTTCCGGTCCAGGGAAGACATGGCTTGACAGTTCGGGCTGGACTGTTCCCATGAGGAACAGGGCCAAGACTGATTTGCATATAGCTGTGTCTGAACTCGGTGGCGAAGTGAGCTAAAGAATGATGATGGATTCAACCCAGATCTATGACTGGGGGTTAGTGTCTGAAACGTTTCAGTGCTCCGTCCATCATTTCCTTGTGTTTGCTTTGTTTGCTTAAATTGGCAGGGTATGCCCAGACGTGGGTCCCTTGCTCACTTTGCCGCTGGATTCAAGCTAGCCTTGCTGAAGAGGGGTGTTACCCCGAAACCGGTCCCAGGATTCTTGTTTCCGGTCCAGGGAAGACATGGCTTGACAGTTCGGGCTGGACTGTTCCCATGAGGAACAGGGCCAAGACTGATTTGCATATAGCTGTGTCTGAACTGGGGTGGTGAAGTGAGCTAAAGAATGATGATGGATTCAACCCAGATCTGTGACTGGGGGTGAGTGTCTGAAATGTTTCAGCGCTCCGTCCGTCATCTCCTTGTGTTTGCTTTTTAAATAAAGCAGTTTTTTATTTTGAAATGCAGCCCATTTTACTTAAAGGAAAACGGGATGTCTTTAGAAAAGATCAATTAAAAGTTCCTTTTCATTTTTGAAGAGTAGGCAGTGGTCCATGGGACGACTGCCTACTCTTATAAAATGTTGGCACCCACATTCACAAAGTGAAAGGGGTCCCATGGCGACCCCTTTCCTTTTGTGAATGGGTTACCACCTCTTTACGGAGTCAGTAAAGTATGACTGTTTTCCAACTGCATTCCAGTTGTAAAAACATTCATATATGCCCCTGCGACTCGTTATTAGGCAGGGACGCCCTTGGCATGCCCCTTCCTAATAGCGACTCCCAAACCCAATTTGCGATTCAGTAATAGCTTATCAAACAGCAAATAGGGCTTTATACATTTAAAAATGCTTTTTTCTGGTCACAAACAGCCTGATTCCGCGAATTGGGCCGTTTGTGAGCTAAAAAAAGCTTAGTACATCTGGTCTGAAATGTGGTAACATTGACCTGATATAAACTGGCACTCCCATATATGGTTATGTGCTGTATTGTACATGAAGGGGGAGTGCTGTGAATTTTAGGCTCATGACCCTGTAGGGCTCAAATATAATGCTGCCAAAGTTATTTACACCAGCCTTATGTATATTTGTAAATTAATGTGTAGTATTTATTACTGTGTGTGTAATAAATGTACTTTTCCTTTTCGAAAGAAAAAGCACTGACTGGACAATCATTTATTGAGTGTTATTATTGTGTGCCAGGGAATGGTGGTTACTTGTCCACACCACCTCCCCGAATAGGCCTTGGACTGCTCTGCTCCACCACGCTGAGGGATTCAAGCACCTCACTGGTGTTCTTGGTTCCCAGTGAGGGGAAATTGTGGACCTATTACCTGTGCACGCCTCACATCCTGCACAAGTAATAACCTAATTGTAATCAGCCAAAGAAAAGTAAAACATGTAAGTACAATTATCCAAACAAAAGCAGAAAAAATGCCAACAAATGTTTTTTATACTTTTCCTTGGATGATTGGGCCATCTGTATATCAGCAGTTTGAATATAAAATGCACAGTGAACTCCACGGGTGATGGAGCCATTTGCTATTTTTGTTATGTGGGGCAGTTGTAACAGTTTTATTGCCTTCACCTGCAGGACAATATTGGCTGTTAATTAGCCCCCACTATATACCATTACCTGCGGACAGTCATCCCTTATAGAACATTAAGAGGGCTTTGAAGACAGGGTAGTGGCAGAGGACCAAGAATGGAAGGTAAACGCTCCAGCGTCCTAATAATTTTCTCTCTATTTCTCCCTACTTACTTTAGAACGGTCAGCCTTTAGTGGATGAAATGTTCTAATAACATTATTGGCCCTATGTACAAGGACTGGCGTTAACCGCTAAAGCTTGTTAGCTGCAGTTTTCCTACCGCCGCGTACCACTGAAAACTATCGCCCTGTTAGCAACGTATGTAGAAGACGTCTCTGCATGGCGATAGTTTTAGGGAGCCGCGGTGAAAACTGCCACTAACACTAGTGTGAAGGCGATAGGAATAGTGGCGTTAGCTGGCGAAAACTAACCAAAGGCCCATTAGCGGCAAAAAAACGCACGTTAGTCAGCCCAATGTGAGTTTTTTTTCCTCTATAGGCAAAAATAGCCTATCAGTTTACCTCCAATGAAAAATAGGAAAAAAACAACGGAATGCAGAATGAAGCAGCCAGGGCCAAGTGCAGCACAGATCAACAACCCCCTCAAGCCCTCCAACATCCAGGATGACCAGCCAGAGTCCCAGGGGAAGAGGAAATTCAGGGCTACATCTATGAAAAGAGGCGCATTGCGGTGCAAAACCACTGATGCATCACTTTTCATTGAGCACTCCTTGCAACACCATGGCATCCAAAACCTTGAAAGCGCGGACAGTCCCCTGGGCCCGGAAGCCTCGCTGGGCCTGCGTCCGGGGCCTGGAGGCCTTGCTGGGCCTGCGCCTGGGACCCGGAGTGGGATGCGGAGGTGCTGTGTAATCGCTGGGCCGTGGCGGTAGACATTGAGGCGCGGCGATCGCCCTTACCTGGTGGTGAAGTCTGGCAGGTCGCATGGAGACAAGTTGCTATCCTGTGTGAGAAGACTGCCATGAGCCTCTTGGAGCTGTGAATGGCAGAGGCGCTCCTGCGCACCAAAGTAGGGAGGTCTGCTTCGCATACTACGATCCACCACTACACCGGGGTGCACGGAGGAGATTACCAATGGTGGGCAGCGCCTCTGTGCATCACAGACTGGATTGTGTTGCACTGGCTGGACGCTGTGGAGGGTGAGGCCCCTGAGCTGCGCCGAACTTGTGCGGCGGGAGCACTGCAACATCACGCCTAAGGGGGCCCTGTTGCATCACCTGCATTGGGAGGTTCCCCAGCAGACTTGGCGGCGACTGCTGTACCTAGGCTTGTGAAATCCCACCTGGCTGAGGCTCCTGCTGGCTGAGTCACAGATTTGGAGAGAGTGTAGCGGATTGTGCCACAGTGTCAATATCCAGGTAAGGAGAAGGTGGGACACGTAGCGGAGGAGGCCCGGGGGTCGAGTCGCCGAGGCCTAGCACCTGTGGCTGACACACCCCCAGTGGCGGCTCATCCGCTATGGCGGAAGAATGTCACTCTACTGCTTTTAAGCAGTGCAAAAAGTGGCAAAATAATAACATGATGATAACTTACTGATGCACACATGCTATGTTTCCTTTGCGGGTGGGAGGGTGGGCAGGGCTGCTCCACTCACGGAGCAGGGCTGGGGCGGAGTGGTATGCCCACTCAAGTGCGCAATGACTGTTTGGTCGGCCCTCACAAGCCGCCCAAAGCAGTCATGCTCACTTCCCTGTTTGCAATGCAGGCTGCATTACAGCCTGCATGGAGAACATGCCCACCTATCCAGCCCCTGGCTGAACTCCTTGTCACGGCACTCAAGAACTATCACAACGCCACATAGCAGCGTTGTGGTTGGCTTAGGGGATGGAGCCTGGCTGCCTGCTTCCTGTTCCTGGAAGCAGACTCAGGAGAGCAGGAGCACAGAAGACGCGGGACACTGCCTCGAGGTAAGAATTCATCAGAAAAAATATTTACAACCCCCGGTCACACCCCCGTGTCCCCGCCCCCTCCAGTGTCCTTACCAGCATTTCCCACCCCCCAGCTGTCCAGTCATCCCGCAGCACTTCTCAATGGCGGCTGCTGTGCGCCCATGCGATCGGTGCGTAGCACTGGTGTGCCAAAGGAATATATGAGGTTACAATGCATACCATTACATCGCATTCCATTACAATGCATACTAATACTACGCATATTGCAACAGTAGGGAAAGTGCTGGATAGTGCAGGGGTAAAATTTACTATTCCCACTCCAGTGAGTGCAACCCTAAGACTAACCCTTGCACCCCAAAACCCAAACACACCCTGAACCCTAAAATTCACCTTTGCCCGGAAAAACACACCCTGAACCCTGAAATTCACCTTTGCCCCCCAAAACACACCCTGAACCCTAAAATTCACCTGTGCCCCCCAAAACTCATAATTACCCTAAAACTTAAAATTCTCCATTACTAACCCTTACAATGCGTTGTAATTCCTGCGTTGTAATGGACGTCTCCCTTGCCAAAGGCAAGCCATAGGCAAGCCCGTCAGCGTCCGTCCGCCCCTGGACCGCGCCCAGCACCAAGGACCCCTCCTCTCGGACACTCCACCGCTACGATGCCAGGACCCTCCTCGCCATCAACCCTGGACGCCACATCACCTGCCATCTAGCAACACTGTGGAATCACTTGAACCCTGCGCCTGTCGAAACTACAAACACACCTTCTGCCAGATCAGCACACCAGTGCCTCGTGCCGCCCAGCCAACCTACAGTGCACCCGACCGGCTCAATTGCATCCTCCTCAACTTGCGGTCACTCCACAAACACGCAACAGAAATCTGGGACCACCTCGACGCAACCTCTTCAGACATCGCCTTCTTCACGGAAACCTGGACCAACCTCTGCTCCGGACTGGACATCGCCTTCACCATCCATGATGGCAACTAAATCAACCGCAGGGACCACCCCGAGTGCCCAGGAGGAGGCATTGCCATTGTCTAAAAGAGCACACTCTGACAGACCATGCACTCTAATGACCCTACGGCTACCATGGAACAACTCCACTTCCAGGTCCGGACCAACCCCAACCCCACCCTCCGCGCCACCCTCGTCTAGAGGCCCCCCGGCCCATGAACCCCCATTCACCGATGCCATTGTAGACTTCATAGCACCCCAGGCTCTCCCATCCATTGTCTACATCCTACTCGGACACCTCAAGTTCCACCTGGACAACCCCATTGACCAGAACACTACCACCCTCTTGGCAAACCTCGCCAACATCGGACACAGGCAGCTAGTCACCTCACCAACCCACATAGCCGGACATACACTCAACCCCATCTTCTCCGTCAGCGGGAACTTCAACTACAGCCACACCCCCGAACTCTCCTGGACTGACCATCATAGTATACATCATGACTTCACCACGCCCACCGCACACCACCGCCATCATCGCACCCCCAGCTGCAGCTGGATCAAGGCCATCAAAGAACTTTTCGGCACTTCCTCAGCACCACCACACCGCCAACGCTTACAGATGCCAACACTGCAGCGTGCAAACTCTACTGATGGAGCTCCAACTGTGCCAACACCCTGGCAGCTCCTCCGTGTCAGTGGACCGAGCATCTGGGGGTCGCAGGCCACTGGGGAAGGTGACAGCAGACACCCTGGACACCAAACTAGACTCTGTACAAAGGGACGCATCTAGACATATGCGTTTCCTTGTGAACCCCTATGCCACATTATACCTGTGTCAGGTAGGATGTATGAAGGGTGGGCATTCCCACGCAACAAAGCCTGGTAGGAGTGGCACAGTGAAATCTATGAGATTTCACTGCGACAATTGTAGGACGCCACTGCGTCAAAACCTTACGCATGCCTCATGGCGGGCATAAGGGTGACGCAGTGCCATAGGGATAGGACTGCCCCATGCCCCACTGCCCCGACACAATTGCAGCAATGCATGACTTTTGCACCGACAGATGCATCAGGAATAATGACATATCTGTAAATCCTTGCGACATGGAGCGCCGTACAGTAAATACGGTGTATTAATGGTGTTACAAGGAGGGCGCAGTGAAAAGTGTTGCAATGCTGTTTTGTCGCAGCGAATAAGAGTGACCTTCAGGAATAATCACCATTAAAAATGTAATTAAGAGCAGAGCAGTTAAATTAGGATACAGTTGTCCTGATATATCATGAAACGTGTTCAAATGACCCACTATTTAGTACTATATCATCTCACTGTGGTATCGAAATAAGAGAGGGAAGTGCCTTAATGGATCGCCAATTTCTCACGATAAGCAACTGTGCCAGAAGAGTCCCAAAGAAACTTTAAACTATGGGTGGCCTTAGTGTATGTTAAAACCCAAATCAATGCCCTAGCGCAATGCTAAGCTCAGTCAGCATTTCAACGGACATTTGGTCATCTGGGAAAACAAATCACTAGAAATTCGCAAGAACAGAGCAAGGCCAAAGCACACCTCCCCTATTGTCAACTGGCAGTGACTCTCACATTGATCTTTCGAGGTGGTGTATATTACTTATTTTTATGCTTCCTACCAAAGTGATTTGGCATATACTATCCTGATGCTTTAATTATTTCAATATCCTCTGTCTTAAATTATGAGTATTTCTATTGTTTTTTCTCTCATTGGGTTTGAAAGAAAGAAACTGTAATAAATTGGACTTTTATTTGTGAAGAGTGAGAACCGTCTCCAAATAACAATCACAATTCTTGTCAGGGTGAACCAATAAAGTCACTAAGTAAACCTGTACTTAACCCTCTGGTAGGTAGGCACCAAAACAGTCGGGCATAACCTAAAGGAAATATGTATTTATGCAGTGCTCAAACAGTAATGAAGTGAAAACACAAAACAAGAAAAATCCCAAATCACTTTACAAAAACAGAGAATAATTTTAATGAATAGAATTTTACCAAAATGATTTAAAAAAATCCAATAAGTAGAACCAGAGTTATGAATTTTTAAAGTTTAAGGTTCAAAATAGCACCAAAAAGTGTTAACCACCAACCGTGGTCATCTGGTAGTGCTCGACTGGGACATAGTCAAAAGTCAAGACCAACCACGATGGAGCATGGGTTGGATACAGGGATCAGGTTCGCCCTGGTGAAAAGTTTTAATATTGTATACTGTTTGTGTATGTATAAGCACTTTCTTGCACTGGCACTTTATTAACTTCTGCCTTGATCTAACATCATCAAAATGATAGGAAATTATATGACAGCATTAGTACTATAATTTATTTTTAACATTTACAATTGTTGTACCCGTTATTTATTTATTAACTTATCTACTCTTCTTAAAACAAACTATGAGAATACTGATTGTCACTGGAAGATTATGGGTGGGATTTGTTGTTTTAAACTTTTTTATGTATGTATGGACAGTATAAACTTGTATCTTTTATGGTTTCTTAAACCGAATAAAGATTATTGAATTTAATTGAAATTGAAAGGTTTTACCTTTGAACTTAGGGGCTTTTATTACAAGCCCAGGATGTGGAGTGCAGACCCATACCTACGGGGTCACGCAAAGCCACTTTGAGTGGCTTTTCATGGGCTCGTAAATATGGAGTAAAGCAAAGCAGTGCAAGTTGTTGCGTTGCCTCACACTGCATCAGAGAGGCGTGCCATGGGCATTGCGGTGGGTGTTCCCACTCAACTCCCATGGATTTTGACGCATTCCCACATTTACAAGGACTTGTAATCCTGGGAATGCATGAAAAGCCTACGCTTCCCCAGGGGAGGCCTTGTTTTTTCCCCTTTCTATGTGTGCTGCATTCTGCAGCATACATAGAAGGAGTAAAACGCTCCCATTGAATGTTTTTGTGCAGGAAGGCGTCCCTTCCTGCACAAGAACAATCATTCCTGCAATGCAGACACCCTTGCAACATGGTGCAATGGTGCCTGCATTGGCGCAAGACAGCCAATTGCGCACCAGCACAGTGGAAGAGGATAGGAATGTGCTGTATCTCAGAAATATGGTGCATTCCTGCCCTTTTCTTTTGGCGCAGAGCAGCATAATAAAGTGGCTTGCTGTGCTGCCCTGCATCAAAAACTAGAAAATAAACCCCTCAGTCTTTTAAGTGGAAGTCAAAAATGCTCAGCTGGGCAAAGCAGCACGCTGTGGTCAAAGAGGGCACCACATTATCAGATAGCCGCTGGACAAGGTCTCTGCAAGGCTGTTGACTATTGGTGGGATATTTCCGAGTGGGCAGAATTTGAATTTTCTGCCCAGAGAAGGTCCATCACCAGCTATATACTTTTTTGTGCCTTAGCTTGGTAAAGATTTCAACCTTTGGACTTAGTCACTTTTTTGGAGCTCTGATTCTTCCAGTGGGGCAAGGGCCCAGGCTGTAGGCGAAGAGACCTCAAGGCCAGATCCGTTCTCTTTGAAATCCTGTTGGATTTGATTTGCTGCTGCGGCGAATGTATAGGGCGCAAACTGAATCTTTGGCTCGGCGATGATGTACCTTTGTTGGATCAATTTGGCAGGTTGGTCCTGGTCCCCTATCGGTTTTCATAGTAAAAAGGTGGCAAAAAGTTTTTAAGTCCTAGTTTCCGGAAACTTTAGGAGGACTACACTTTGACACCAGCCAAGGGTCCAAGACCTTAGAGACAAAATTTGGGGGTCAAGACTCACTCCAACAGAAACTAGCAGCAGGGTCGCGCAAGGGCAGGAAAAGTTGGAGCGATTGTATGATGGAACAATGCAGGAAAATACTCTCCATGCCTTTACCACGCATTTTTTACCCCGCAATTTCTTTGGAACGCATATGCATTTACAACGTATGCCTTTACAACACATTCTTTATATACAAATTTATATATATAAACAATGTATTTGTGGGAGGAGACCCCCCACACCCCTGAACTTACCTTAAATGCATGGTAAAGGCAAAGTTGTAAAAGTATATGTGTTCTAAAAGTATGCGTGGCAAAAAATGCATGGTATAGGTACAATGTGGTAAAAACCACGTTGTAAAGGATGTTTCCCATTGGAGCTGGTCACCTGGTAAGTTGAAGGAAAGGCCTCTGGAAGGTTTTTGTGTCTCTGTAGCTCAAACAGGAGGTCAGCCAACTGACCCTTGGAGTCAATTCAGGGTCCTGGGTTCATGGCAAGCAGGTCCAGACTTCGTTTAGGATTCAGGCAGCATTGCAGTCCTTATCCTAAACTTCTTCTGAGAGTGGTACTGGGATGCCACTTTTATTTCCAGTTCCAGCCTCTGGGTGGGGGAAAGTCCTGGCCACTCTCTAACCAATCAGATAAAACCAAGGCGTGACCTTTCCCATTCCTGCAACACTTCCTGTGTGTGTACTGTAAACTGTAACATAGTGCCCTTCTCCATCTAAATCCATCACAGCAGAACCCTTCTTCTCCTTGTATAAGCTTCCTGTTCTGATCCAGAAGCATACATATGTTAATAAGCAAACCCTCCCTTGTGGTCAATTCAAACTAGTCCTGGGGCAGTTTCCCCTTCCCACTGGGTTTGGAGCCAAGCACCCAGACCATCCTGCTCAAGGAAGAGAAGCATGTTTCCACACTCAAGCCTTTTGTCCACTGTCTGGGAGCAATCCACATTTCACCACAAGGGAGCCATTCTCAGTCATGTGACCCTGGGCACTGGCAGAAAGGCACATTTGGCTTAGGCAGGAAGATTACAACTGTTTAAATGTGGCATTTTCAAAATAGTAATATAAAATCCAACTTTACCATTAAGGTGGATTATAAATTACTATTAAATTAACTCCTTGAAGCATTTTTCTAGTTGCTCCAAATAGAAATCAGCATCATAAGTTGTTATAATGTAACCCTGTGTTTCCCTATGGGAGAGCCAGGCTTGCTACAGTTAGACATGACTTTGAAGGTTTTCACTGCCACTACATGTAAAACTTTAAATATACAATTCCCACTTTTTTTAAATCATATGCACCCAGCCCTATGAAAATTTAGAGTCTACCTTAGGGTTGACTTATAGGTATTCAAAAGCAAAGTTTAGGTGTGGTAAGAGCTTTATTTTGCTGAGTCAAAGAGGCTTTTTAAAACGGTTCATCCAGCCTGAAATGTCAGACCTTTAGACATGTTTTACAATGCTACTTTAGTGAGTGGAACAATGGGTGCTGCAGTCCACTAGCAGGATTTAATTTATAGACCTTGGGTACAAGTTGTACCATACACTAGGGACTTAAAAGTAAATTAAGTGTGCCAATTAGGTATATGGCAGTTTAATCATGTTTAAAAAGGAGAGCATAGGCACTTTACCTCTATTTAGCTGGAGTGAAGTGTGCATAGTCCTATGGACAACAAAAATAGGGTCAGCTAGAGAAGTACAACATGTGGGGAAATCCCACACAGAAGTTGGCTGTGAAAGAAAGAAAGAAAGAAAGAAAGAAAGGAAGAAAGAAAGAAAGAAAGAAAGAAAGAAAGATGGAACGAAAAATAGACAAAGACAGACATACAAAATGATCAGTAAGTGTTAAGATATTTTTAGGCCTCCAGTTAGATTTATCCCTGCTCTAATTGTTCTTAAGGATGTCTTTCCCAACTTCCCAATCTAAGCGTCCTTTGTTCTTAGGATGACCCTTTATTCAGGGTAATATTAATGAAATACTGTACATTGATAAATAGGATAATTACTTTAAGAGAACACATTTTGCATTATTGATCATGAATATACCCTAGGTGTATTTAATATTTGTAACAGTTCCTAAGCAAGTGGTGTCTCTCCTTCTGCAGAGTGGATTATGAGAATATCGAAAATAATATCTGTGTTTTTTCATTTAAAACTGGAAGATACAAAGATCTATGGCTGAACTATAATCAATTTGGTTTTGTAAATCATAAGCCATCAGGCCTTATGTATTCTATCAACATAAGCTGTAGGATGGCAGAGTGAGTCTTAACGACCTTGAAATAAAAACTTTGGTATTCTGTGCCGCCCTCTATGACAGTAAGCAGCTCCATGCTACACCGGGCTCCATGCTACAATGAGTAACCCTAGACTACTTGAACATTATTATTATTATTATTAAGAAGTTTGTAAAGCGCAATGGTTACTCCCAACGGAGTGTCCCCGCGCTAGGACAACTGAGAACCCCAAACCCATGCCACACTAATCGACTACCTACATAACCTCTAAGCAGGGAAGGCAGCAGAGTTATTGACGACCGTCCCCTGAATCACGGAAGAGCCAGGTTTTCAATTTCTTACGGAACCAAGGTTCTGACTCAGATATCCTCAAGTCCACAGGAAGCTTATTCCAGGCCTTAGCTGCCAGGAAACCAAAAGATCGTCCACCCACCCTGGCCCTCCGCACCTTAGGCACAGTCATTCTCATACTGCCAAGAGATCTCAAATTCCGAGAAGGTTGGTAAACCGTCAAAAGGGGGGTCAGAAAGCTCGGCCCTTTTTTCCTAAGGATCCTATGGCTGATACAGAGAGCCTTAAATGTAACTCTAGCCTGTATTGGGAGCCAGTGAAGTTTTTTTAAAGCTTCTCCTACCGGGGCCCTCCTGGGAATATTCAGGATAAGCCTAGCTGCGGCATTTTGGACCTTCTGCAAGATGTTCAGATTTTTAGCAGTCACCCCTAGATATAGAACATTGCAGTAGTCAAGACGAGACGTGACCAAAGCCTGTACAATAGTTCTTTTAGCATCCAGGGGGAGAAGGTCCAGAATCTTCCGCAGCATTTTCAGGATGCCAAAGCAGGTTCCGGCCACAGCAGAAATTTGCTGAGTAAAGGAAAGTGCTTCGTCGAACCACACCCCCAAATTTTTAACCTTAGCTTTCGGCACCGGGCAAGGTCCCAGTTCCTCAGGCCACCAATGCTGTGACCAGAAAGAGGGCTGTTTTCCCACAACCAACACCTCTGTCATCCCTGCATTCAGCTGGAGGCAACTCAGTCTCATCCAGTCCATAAGCTCCCTCAGACATGTTTTGAAACATCAACGAGCATACTAACAATCTGGCATAGTGGGTACCTTAAAGTTAGCACAACCCTAGAAGAGTTGAGAAACATTTGCAGCAGGCCGAGATTTTTCAGTTGCTCTCTCATACACTAATGTGTGGTTGGTTTGAAAGCAAACAGTAAAACAAAAATCTGAAAATTGTGAATTTAAGGAGTTTTTGTTTTCCTACAGTGAGTGTAGTGAATCAAAGCAACCTACAGTAGAATTTCTTATTAGTGGCTGCTCATCCTAGAGGTTTTTCTAAACTACCAACAGGTTTGAGGTAAATGAACAACACAGCAGGTTTTCCCACATCTTTTGCCTATCTGTTTTGCTGGGTTTACTACTCAGAGTGCTTGCTTTACCCCTGCTAAGTAGAAGTAAAGTTCCTCCTTTAAACATGGTTAAAGTGGTCTATAACTGATTGACTTATTTAACTTGCCTATAAGTCCCTAGAATATGGTTTAGAAAATTCCAAGGCCTCTAAGTTAAATGCCACCTGTCAACTGCCACCTATTGTGCTATCCACAGAGTGGGCCTGGTAAAATATTGTTTCAGGCCTACCATGTGTAGAGGGCCTGTAGCAGCCTAAAACCTACTGTCAAACCTGTCACATTAAGTCACCCCTAATTACACCATGTGCCCACAGGGGAGTGTGCCTAATACGTCAAAATAAAAAGTGCACATTCCTCCAGTGACTAGGCCCCAAAAGTATTTTTCACTGGCAGGGCTATAGCTGAATCCAAGAAAATGTGAAAGTAGAGATTATATACTGAAATATATAATCAGTGGGTTAAAAATACAATCTAATGGTAAGGTTATAATCTTAATATATATTAAGGGAAAATCACTTTTAGAAAGTTACCTTTTACATGCATAATCCTCCAGAGGCTTATTAGCATAAGCCTATTTAGAGCTGGTATGCCAGTGCTTGGCCTTACTGAGGTGTAAAAAATGCTCCCAGAGCCAGTACAAGGGTGTGGGTGTGGATAGGTGTTTTTCTTCCCTTGCAGAAAGACCAGTTAAGGTGGACCCAGGAACTTTATTAGCTTGTAGATGGCCTGCACTTTCAGAAGTAAATGTAAGTTGAGACCTGGAAAAGGCAACCCTTTATTTTCCCAGCCAAGTTGACACCGAACCCAATGGGAGGGGAGCTATCCCCATAATCAGTTTTGAGTGACTGCAGACAAGGGGACTGCTCATTTTACTGGCCACACACCTGGGTGGACACACAGGCTCTGCACAAGGGAGGAACAGTTTCTCCATTTTGAAATTTAAGAGTAAGTTTCAGTGTGGGATTGTTTGCAGTGAGGTAAACAGGAACTGCTGTGAAAGTGGGCAAAGTTGCCCCTTGTAACTTTTACACCATTAGTCAGGGAGAAGCCACGAGTAACCCCTATCCACAGGCTAGTGCCAACCATAAATGAGGCATCCCAAGACACCCTCCTCAGAACACTTTCTAGATCTGCGGAAGAACAGAAGAGCACTAGACTCTGTTTGCTGTGACTTGAAAGGAGCTCTGAAAGACCATACCTGATCCTTCTTGTGCCCAGAAGATGACTCAAAGAGTCAGTGGACTGACCTCCACTGTCTGATACTAGAAGCTGAAAAAACACTTTTTTCTGAAGGACCAGTTGCCCATTTCCAACTGGATGTGCCCTGGACTCTGCAAAGCCTTAGCAGGGACATGCCATAAAGCTCCTAAGAGCTTCCCGCTAACACTTGGGTGAAGAGCTGAGGGAAAAAACTGTTCACTGCAAAACTGGGCCTAATACATTTTTTTTACTTGTAGACCTCTGGAAGACCAGGACCACCCGCCCAATTCAACCTGGTGAAGGCATGACTTCCCGGGTCTGAAGGAACAGCCTCATCCTGCATGGAGCTTGTTAGAACCGGGGGTCTCTAGTTGGCAACGGTATACATCTTTGACCAAATAGGGACCCTTGCTTCTAGTCAGGGTAAGGGGGATACACTACTAAAATAATCCCTGCTGACCCCCTTGGTAGCTTGGCACGACCAGACAGGCTTATCTCAGAGGCAGTGTGTTAAGCATTTGTGAACACATACAGTAATACAGTGAAAACACTACAGATGGACACTACACAGGTTTTATAAAAATAAGTATTCTTTATATAGATTTAACACAAGACCACAAACGTCAAAAATCCACAATACTGTACTCAAAAATAGACTTAAAAGGTGGTAGAAGTAACTTAGTTCAAGTTGATGGTAAATGCGACACGTTTCTCTCAAAAGTACCTGGGATGCGTAACGCAAAACAAACAAAGGGTCTGCAGGGAGGACGATGCGGCGAGCAAGCGCCTCAAAGCGGTGCGATGATCTGGTGCGATGTGATGAAAGTGCGCCCTTGATGCGATGCTACGATGTGAAGACGATGCGGGCACGCCCGACGGCCGTGCGGCGAACTCTGTATCTTTGGAGCCGCGACAGGCCCTGCGACACGCTTCTCCGGTGATGCGACGGCAGACAGCTGCGTCGGCGACACGCTTCTTGGGGGATGCGACGGCGACCCTTGCCGTGGCGACACGCTTCCCTGTTGATGCGACAGCAGACAGTTGCAACTGCGACACGCTTCTCCGGTGATGCAACGGCAGTCAGCTGCGACGAAGGCACGCTTCTCTGGTGATGCAGCGGTGGCCTCTGCGGCGGCGACACGCTTCTTCTGCGATTCGACATCAGCAGCTTCGTCAGCGACACGCTTCTTCTCATTGCATCGTGCTTCCAGCTCCCAGCGACACGCAGGCTTCTGCAGACAGAATCCCCAGCAAGGGAATTCAGGAGGGAGCTGGTGGTGATGTCTTGTAGCCCTGAGACTTCAGCAGGAGGCAAGCTCTAGTTCAAGCCCTTGGAGTAATATTCTGCAAGATGATGAAAGTTCTTTAAAAGTTCCTTCTCCTCTCCTTGGCACTGAAGACACCACTGTAGGCCAACCCAGCAACACAGCACACTGGCAGGGGGGCAGTCCAACTCCTACAGCTTCCTTTGGTTCTTCTCCTTGGCAGAGGTTCGTCTTGTTGTTCCAGAAGTGATCTAAAGTTCTGGGGTCTGGGTCCCCTCTTTTATACTCATTTTCCCTTTGTTCTCTGGAGGCAGAGAGGCCTTTGCCTAGTCCAAACCAGTTCTGGTCAGTCCTGGAGCACTTTGTTGACAAGACTCCTTCTTTCCTTTCACAGTGTAGGCCAGGGACATCAGACGCACCACAGGAGGTGGAGCCAGCATTGTGGAGGGAAGGCACAGCCCTATTCAGGTCCCAGGTGCAACTCCTCCCACCACTCTACATGGAGATCTCTCTATTCAGCCCTGTGCTGACTCACCCTGCCTCCTGGAATCCCCCAGCCCCTGTCACTCACAAACCAGACATGGAATACACAACGTAGCAGAGGCAGGCTTGGATAGTTAAGCAAGAAAATACCTAATTTCTAAAAGTGGTATTTTCAAACACCGAATGTTAAAACCAACTTCACTAAAAGATGTATTTTATCATTCTGAGTTCAGGCATACTAAATTCGTTTTTCTACCATGTTCCCTGGGTCAGTTAGGATTATAAGATGTTATAATCAAACTGCCCATTCTGGCCTATGGGGAACAGGTAGCCTTGCAATAGTGAAAAACGAAAATGGCTGTAATTCACTATTAGGACATGCCACACACACCAGGGCATGTCCTACCTTATACTTACAATGCACCCTGCCCTGGGGCCTACCTTAGGGGTGTCTGATATGAAGATAAGGGAAGGTTTAGGGACTGGAAAGTGGGTGCACTTGCCAAGTCGACATGGCAGTCAGACTGCACACAGGCTCTGCAATGGCAGGCCTGAGACACACTTTACAAGCTGCTTCTGTGGGTGGCACAACCAGTGCTGCAAGCCCACCAGCAGCATTTGATTTACAAGCCCTGGGCACGCATGGTGCACTGTACTAGGGTCTGACAAGTAAATCAAATAACCCAATCATGGAGTCACTAATCAACACATCAATTTAACATAGGGAGCACTTGCACTGTGGCACTTATTAGCAGTGGCACAGTGCCCAAAGCATCCAAAACCAGCAAACAGAACAAAAACAGAGGAGGCAATCAGAAAAAGTGGAAGGGAGACTCACACCAATGGTACCAGGTCTAACACGTGTCCCCTCCAGCTGAAATGTGGGAACTACCCAACCCCTTGGGAGTTCTCTTCACTAAGGCGGAAAAATCTGGACAGACCATCAGCATTGGCGTGTTCTGTACCAGGGCGGTGTTCCACCGTAAAGTCCATCCCCTGTAGGGAAACTTCAACAACTTTGGGTTCTCACCTCATCTGCATCAGCCATCTGAGGGGCCTGTGGTCTGTCTGAACCCGGAAGTGAGTCCCAAACAGGTATGGTCTCAACTTCTTCAGTGCCCAGACCACAGCAAATGTCTCACGCTCAATTGCACTCCACCTCTGTTCCCGTGGAAGTAACCTCCTACTGATGAAGGCTACAGGTTGGTCTAGGCCCTCCTCATTAATCTGTGATAGAACAGCCCCCACACCATGCTCTGAAGCGTCTGTCTGTTTGAAAAATGAATTCCTTTGAGAAGTTGGGCGCCTGAAGCACGGGTGCTGTGCACATGGCAGTCTTCAGGGCGTCAAAAGCCTTCTGACAGGTGTCAGTCCAGTTCACTTTCTTGGGCTGCTTCCTAGAAGTCAGCTCAGTCAAGGGTGCAACAATGTTGCCATACCCCTTGACAAACCTCCTGTAGTACCCCGTGAGTCCTAAAAAGGCTCTCACCTGTGTCTGAGTCTTTGGGGGTTCCCATTGCCAGGATGGTATCAATCTTGGGTTGTAGGGGCGCCACCTGGCCGCTCCCTCCCTGGTGCCCCAAGTGCACCACGGAACCCTGCCCGATCTGGCACTTACTCGCCTTGATTGTGAGGCCTGCCCTTCACAGTGCCATCAACACTTCCCAGAGGTGGCGCAGATGTTTTTCCCAACTGGCGCTGAACACTGCAATGTCATCTAGGTAGGCGGCACTGAAATCCTCCAGTCCAGCCAACACCTGGTTGACCAACCTCTGAAAGGTGGCAGGGGCATTATTCATCCCAAAGGGCATAACCCGGAATTGGTAGTGCCCATCTGGTGTGGAGAATGCTGACCTCTCTTTGGCCCCATCAGTTAAGGCGATCTGCCAGTACCCAGACATTAAATCAAACGTGCTGAGGTACCGGGCAGCCCCCAACCGATCAATGAGCTCATCAGCTCTGGGGATGGGGTGCGCGTCAGTCCTGGTGACTGAATTGAGTCCTCGGTAGTCCACACATAACTGGAGTTCGGGTGTGGCACCAGGCGCGGCAGCTTTTGGGACCAAGACCACTGGGCTGGCCCATGGGCTGTGAGAGGACTCAATCACCCCTAAGGCAAACATCTTGGAGACCTCCTCCTTGATGTAAGCTCTGACCTTGTCAGTCACTCTGTAAGCCTTGTGCTTCACAGGAGGACTGTCCCCAGTGTCCACATCATGGACGCACCACTCAGTGACACCAGGAATTAGGGAAAACAAATCAGAGAATTGTCCCAACAGTTGGCGACAATCTTGCTGCTGATCAGGAGTCAGTGTGGCAGAGAGGCTGACACCATCCACTGACCCATCTTGCTCTGATGCAGACAGGAGGTCAGGAAGAGGCTCAGTCTCCTCCTCCATTCCATCATCTGTCGCTAGGAGCATGCCCACTTTGGACCTTTCTAAGTGGGGCTTCAGGCGGTAACATGCAGGACCCGCAAAGGGTTCCTTGGAGACCGCAAGTTCACCAGGTAGGTGACATCACTCTTGCGCTCCACCACCTCAAATGGTCCGGTCCACCTGTCCTGGAGCGCACAAGGCTCTACAGGGGCCATGACCCAAACTTTCTGTCCAGGTTGAAGCTCAATCAGAGTGGCATTCTGATCGTACCACCGCTTCATCTCTTCCTGGCTGGCTTCAAGATTCGCCTCAGCGAGTTGCCTGAATCGCCTGGTCTGGTTCCTGAAGGCCAGCATGTAACTGTATACATCCTGGGGAGGTTTCCTGGGAGATTGCTCCCAGCCTTCCTTGCCCAGACTCAAAGGTCCTCTTACCCGGTGACCATAGAGCAGTTCAAAGGGACTGAACCCTAAGGAATTCTGTGGCACCTCACGGTAAGCAAACAGGAGGCATGGCAAGAGGACGTCCCACTTACGCCTCATAGGTTCCTCAAGACCCATTATCATGCCTTTGAGGGTCCGGTTGAATCTCTCAACCAGCCCATTACCTTGGGGGTGGTAAGGAGTGGTGAACTTATAAGTAACACCGCACTCCTTCCACAGGGACTTCATATAGTTGGATATGAAGTTTGTTTCACAGTCTGACACCAACTCTCTGGGGAACCCCACACGGGAGAAAATCCCCATCAGTGCACGTCCCACCACGGGGGCCGTCACTGTCCTGAGCGGGATGGCTTCCGGGTACCGGGTAGCATGGTCCACCAAGACTAGGATAAACCTGTTGCCCATGGCTGTCTTGGGGTCCAGTGGCCCCACAATGTCAATGCCTACCCGTTCAAAGGGGGTACTGACTACAGGGAAAGGTTGGAGAGGAGCCTTTTGCTTCCTTCCACTTTTCCCACTTGCCTGGCAAGTTTGACATGTCCTACAATGAGTGTCTGAACTCTTCCGCATCTGGGGCCAATGAAAGTGGGAGACACGCCTTTCAAAGGTCTTGTTCTGCCCCAGATGACCAGCTAAAGGTACATCATGAGCCAAACCCAGTAGGAAGGCTCTGAAGCGCTGGGGTACCACCAGCACATGGGCTGACCCAGGCTCAGCAACCTTAGGCTCGCTATACAGGAGATCGTTCTCCCAGTAGATCCAATGTGATCCAGACTGATCACCTGCTGCCTGGGCTGTGGCCTGTTGCCGCACACCCTCAAGAGAAGGGCACTTCCTTTGCTCTGCACAAAATTCCTCCCTGGAGGGGCCTCCTTCCTGCTGCCAATGGGTCAGCTCAGGCAGGTCCCCCAGTTCCGCAACTTGCTCCCCTGTAGGTTCCAGGGCATCCCCCTCAAGGTCTGCCTCCTCCTGGACCGTGGGAACAATGGGGGCTGGTTTCCCGCGCCCCCCACCTCTTCTCTTTAAGGCAGGTTCCTGGGCCATACTCTCAGGCTCCAGGATCTCTTGAACACCCTTACTGGCTGCCATAGACCGAGTGGTGACACACGCCCACTCAGGCAGACCCAACATCTCCAAATGAGACTTCCTCTCCACATTAGCCCAAGGGGAGCTCTCTAAATCATTTCCCAATAGACAATCAACAGGCATGGCTGGCCTCACAGCTACTTGGAGAGTACCTGAGACCCCCCCCACTCAAAGGGAACTTGAGCCACCTCACACTGGCTCTGTGAGTTGTCCGCGGCAACTACAGGGAAGAATGCATGGGGGATAACCTGCTCTCTGGACACCAGCTGGCAATTGACAGCTGTCACACTAGCCCCAGTGTCTCCCACTGCCTGTACTTCTTAGTGTTATCAGGCAGCTGGGTCTCAGGGACCATCTCAAAGTCCCCTAGTGAGACAAGGGACATTTCTGCGGGACTCCACCCACCTTGGGCACCCATCTGCTCCCCTCCCAGGACTACACTCGCCATCTGATGGGGTGGTGCACGTGGAGGTGCTTTGGAGTCCTTCATGGGACACTGTGCATCATACCAACGGTGGCCCATTTGACCACACGTAAAGCCCTTGTAGAGGCCCCTCTGAACAGGTCTACCTGTCAGGGCCTTTGGCTCTTCTCAGGGGGAGGCTGGGAACCCTTCCCTTGGTTCCCTTGGGGATTACTTTGGGGCCCTTTCTGGAACTCCCTCTGTTTACCCTTGTCCCCCCCACTCTTCTGCTGGGGACCCTGCCCACCTTTGGCGGAATCTCCCACATGACCCTTGTGGACCCTGGTACTGACCCAGCGGTCCGCCTCCTCAGCAAGCTTCCTAGGGTTAGTTAGCGTGCTATCAATAAGGTGCTGGTGTAGCTCTGGAAAACAATTAGCAGACAAGTGCTCCCATGCAAACAAATCATAGAGCGCTTCAAAAGTATCCACTTTGCTACCCTTCACCCAACCATCCATGGCTCTGCAAAAGAAAGATACATATTCTACCCAAGTGGTTCCCTCCAGCTTCTTGCAACTCCTAAACCTCTGTCTATAAAGTTCTGGGGTCAAACCATACCTTGTCATCAGGGCTTCCTTCATATGGGCATAAGACATCCTATTCTCACTGGGTAGGCCTAACAAAGTATCCCTCCCCTCACTCACAAAGCGGCCCCACAACCCAGCTCCCCTATCCTTCTCAGGGACCCGGTGGGCCAACATTGATATCTCATAGGCTGCAAACCACTGCCCAATATCTTCATGCTTATGGAAATCTTTGATGACATCCTTGGGGATATATACCCTGCCTTCTGAAGGCACAGATGGTGAGCTGCCACCAGAGGGATTTATTTCTAAGCCCTGCGCTTTGATCTCTAACTCCCTCAACATTCTCTCATGCTCTAATCTCATTCTCTCTCTCTCCAAGGCTAACTTGTTAATTTCAAACTCCAGCTTCTTATTCTCTAGGTCCTTTGACCCTCCATTTTGAGCCTAGCCATCTCCAGCTTGTGTGCCCTATTTCTCTCCCTATCCTCCAGCTCTCCTGGGGACAGGTCTTTGGAAGAAACACTGCTGCCTGGCGGGGTAGGTACTTTCTCCCCCCTTGGACCCAGGGGCCCATCTAGCTGCCCTTCTGCCTCCTCCACAGGGTGCTCCACATTTTCAGATGCATTTCTTGCTTCCACCCACGCCCTCAGCGCCTTGTGGAACTCATCCTTTTTAGTGAGGCCTGGAATAGCAACTTTAAATTTTCTACAGAAGGCTTTCAGCTGTTTGGCATTATAGGTATCCAACCTCTCTTCCTCAAACTCTGGATCCATAGAGGCAATAGATGCTGGTGGACTCATGGCAATAAGAATTGGCAGTTCTCAGAAAAATAACAGTCCAAGGAGAAAAAATAAATTCTACCAAAAAGTTATGTGGTTGCGTTTGGTCTGAACTCACTAGTAGTGTACACCAATCACTGTATATGAGTCACAAATGCAAGTCCATTATCCTCACCGCTGACCGCCAGTGTTAGAACTGGGGGTCTCTAGTTGGCAATGGTATACACCTTTGACCAAATAGGGACACTTGCTTCTAGTCAGGGTAAGGGGGATACACTACTAAAATAACCCCTGCTCACCCCCTTGGTAGCTTGGCACGAGCAGACAGGCTTATCTCAGAGGCAGTGTGTTAAGCATTTGTGAACACATACAGTAATACAGTGAAAACACTACAGATGGACACTACACAGGTTTTATAAAAATAAGTATTCTTTATATAGATTTAACACAAGACCACAAACGACAAAAATCCACAATACTGTACTCAAAAATAGACTTAAAAGGTGGTAGAAGTAACTTAGTTCAAGTTGATGGTAAATGCGACATGTTTCTCTCAAAAGTACCTGGGATGCGTAACGCAAAACAAACAAAGGGTCCGCAGGGAGGACAATGCGGCGAGCAAGCGCCTCGATGCGGTGCGATGATCCGGTGCGATGCGATGAAAGTGCGCCCTTGATGCGATGCTACGATGTGAAGATGATGCGGCAAGCCCGACGGCCGTGCGGCGAACTCTGTATCTTTGGAGCCGCGACAGGCCCTGCGACACACTTCTCTGGTGATGCGACGACAGACAGCTGTGACGGCGACACGCTTCTCGGGGGATGCGACGGCGACCCTTGCGGTGGCGACACGCTTCCCTGTTGATGCGACGGCAGGCAGTTGCAACGGCGACACGCTTCTCCGGTGATGCGACGGCAGTCAGCTGTGACAAAGGCACGCTTCTCTGGTGATGCGGCGGCAGCCTCTGCGGCTGCGACGCGCTTCTCCTGCAATTCGACGGCAGCAGCTTCATCAGTGACACGCTTCTTCTCATTGCGTCGCAATTCCAGCTCCCAGCGACACGTAGGCTTCTGCAGACAGAATCCCCAGCAAGGGAATTCAGGAGGGAGCTGGTGGTGAAGTCTTGTAGCCCTGAGACTTCAGCAGGAGGCAAGCTCTAGTTCAAGCCCTTGGAGTAATATTCTGCAAGATGATGAAAGTTCTTTAAAAGTTCCTTCTCCTCTCCTTGGCACTGAAGACACCACTGTAGGCCAACCCAGCAACACAGCACACTGGCAGGGGGCAGTCCAACTCCTACAGCTTCCTTTGGTTCTTCTCCTTGGCAGAGGTTCGTCTTGTTGTTCCAGAAGTGATCTAAAGTTCTGGGGTCTGGGTCCCCTCTTTTATACTCATTTTCCCTTTGTTCTCTGGAGGCAGAGAGGCCTTTGCCTAGTCCAAACCAGTTCTGGTCAGTCCTGGAGCACTTTGTTGACAAGACTCCTTCTTTCCTTTCACAGTGTAGGCCAGGGACATCAGACGCACCACAGGAGGTGGAGCCAGCATTGTGGAGGGAAGGCACAGCCCTATTCAGGTCCCAGGTGCAACTCCTCCCACCACTCTACATGGAGATCTCTCTATTCAGCCCTGTGCTGACTCACCCTGCCTCCTGGAATCCCCCAGCCCCTGTCACTCACAAACCAGACATGGAATACACAACCTAGCAGAGGCAGGCTTGGATAGTTAAGCAAGAAAATACCTACTTTCTAAAAGTGGTATTTTCAAACACCGAATGTTAAAACCAACTTCACTAAAAGATGTATTTTATCATTCTGAGTTCAGGCATACTAAATTCGTTTTTCTACCATGTTCCCTGGGTCAGTTAGGATTATAAGATGTTATAATCAAACTGCCCATTCTGGCCTATGGGGAACAGGTAGCCTTGCAATAGTGAAAAACGAAAATGGCTGTAATTCACTATTAGGACATGCCACACACACCAGGGCATGTCCTACCTTATACTTACAATGCACCCTGCCCTGGGGCCTACCTTAGGGGTGTCTGATATGAAGATAAGGGAAGGTTTAGGGACTGGCAAGTGGGTGCACTTGCCAAGTCGACATGGCAGTCAGACTGCACACAGGCTCTGCAATGGCAGGCCTGAGACACACTTTACAAGCTGCTTCTGTGGGTGGCACAACCAGTGCTGCAAGCCCACCAGCAGCATTTGATTTACAAGCCCTGGGCACGCATGGTGCACTGTACTAGGGTCTGACAAGTAAATCAAATAACCCAATCATGGAGTCACTAATCAACACATCAATTTAACATAGGGAGCACTTGCACTGTGGCATTTATTAGCAGTGGCACAGTGCCCAAAGCATCTAAAAACAGCAAACAGATCAAAAACAGAGGAGGCAATCAGAAAAAGTGGAAGGGAGACTCACGCCAATGGTACCAGGTCTAACAGAGCTTCTCCAGAGCAGCAAATCCTCTGCAAGAAGGTATCACTCCTCCTGGAACCCTTTTCTGATATAGGCTGCTGCCTTGCTTCGCTGGAGTTCTAGAAAAGAGTCTAGGGGTCTGATTTAAGGTTTGGAGGACAGAGAAAAGGCACACAGGGTGATAGAGGACTTTACATCCACCATCCTGCCTTCCACTCCGTCAGCCCATCGGAGGAAGGTTCAGGCCAAAGGAGTATATTTTACTTTTTCATTATAAACCTGGTGGTCCCCTGACTCAAAATCAGGCAGAGAAATCAAGAATTTGGTAGAGAGGATACTCTGTTGCTGCTGCAACGTAGGACCTTCTCTGCCACGCTCTGCATCTGACCCTAAGTTCCAATTTAGAAATTGACACTGAGTGAAGGCTCCAGAAGTATCCGGCCAACTCAACATTTTCTCTGACTACAAAATGTACTTTTCCCTCTGGGAACATTTCCTGCCAAAACCAACGGTTTCAGCATGACCTCACTCAATGCCTTTCGGACTTCGGTGAGGCCTTGTCAGATATAGCCTGTTGCCTTGCTCCGCTGAGAATTTTGACTTCCGTTTGCAGACTGAGTCAGAAGGTAAAATTGTTGAAAGGGCCATCCTGCTTAGTGTATCTGACCTCGGGAACTATTGTGCTTGGCCTCAAAGTGCGACTTGGTTCTGGTTTATAGCAAACATAGACTGTCATAGGCGCTTAGTGTGTTTTTGGTGCTATTTTCACTTAAAACTATAAAAACACATCTCTGGTTGCCCTTATTGCATTTTTGTTGTTTTTATATTATTTTGTTTGCTAAAATGTACATTTGTATTCTAATTTAGTTTAGTTTTTTTATTATTCAGTGTTTTAACTTTATTACTGTTTTTTCCCTGCAGAAATATTTTGCACATTGTATGGGCTTCGGTAGGAAAATTAACACTTAAACTATAGTTAAAGTGGAGTCTATACCAGCATCCTTTATGAGGAAGATTAGCGAAAGTCTCAAAAGGAAAGATTTCCTCAGTTTCAGCTTTGAAAAGTTCACGGTTGATCTTTCACCCAAATATCTTTGGATGCACAGTTGAAGGACTGACAGATTTAGAGGCACCTTGGTTATATCAACCTCATTTGGATTAGAAGTATTTTGCTCATTAGGCCTAATGTCAAGCTTCACAATAAGATTTCCAGAAGCATTGTCTTGTTTGACCTTTGTTTGGGCCTCTCTTCTGTAGGGGTTTCTCTCCTTGCCTCCTCCTTCTCACTTAGTACTCCTTTATTATTTAATGTTTTGCGGTGTTCACCTTGCTAACTAAACGATAATCTTCAACTTCGTAGAGCCTCTAACTTGGCCCTTTATTTACTCCTTCAAAGGAACATATAGACTGCTGTGTTATATATCTGTATGTATTCTCATTGGCTATAGAGTCAGATGATCTGCCGATAAATTAGGAGGTGACATATACATCTTAAATTATTCCCATATTTGCCTATACATTCCCACTCAACTGCCTCTCACTCAGCATTTTTTATCTCCAAGACTGGGAGAATTATCCCATTTTGCCATCTATTTTATACCCAGAACACCATTCATAAGGCTGTCTTGATTGCTATTATCACAAAACTTCTGTAAGCATTCCCTCTGAACTGCCACAGTAATTGAATAAGTTGCTTCAGTCAAGAGTACTAATTGCTCCATCATCTATGGGGATTTCTTTCTTTCATGCTCACACTTTCATAGTGGATCTTGAAGACTAGTGAGAACTCCTTTGTGTAACATTGTTGCACGTTCCTCTCTGCCTCCAGATTTCTATTGCAAGTAATCGTCTAGTGCTTTCTATGCCAGCTCTCTCCATCATCAGCCAGCCCCACAGGTGGTGCATGGATTGTCCATTCACATGAATCTTCCTGCTCAAGATATTCTAGCAACCACCAACAGGGAGCTCTTTTTGATACTACTGCCATTCAGTGAGTCCTTTCCCAGCTGCAGCTGCAGCAAGCAAACCGTCCGGGCAACATAATGCCACCGAAAGCCGAGAGTGATCAATGTTCACCCGCCGTTTGCTCTCCGTTTGTCCAGTTGCTCCCTATAGCTCTGTTACAGTGGATGACACCAGAGTGCTGACCGAAATGTGCGTCTGTCAAAACTGCAACCACCGGAAGCAACCAAGATGGCAGGCGTGTTCTTCTAATGCTCGCAAATCCTCCCCGTTTATCCTGCCTCATCCTGAACCCTGGGTCTCCCTATATCCCTGTAAATGGGACATGCTGCATACAGACCTCTCCTGACAGCACCTTGGGGTGTGAGACCTCTGGAAAGCACCGGAAGTCTCTATTCATAGCTGCGGCCTGGACATTGCTTCGCCTCTCTGCCGAAAGCAATAACGACCGTCCGCATACTCTGACACTGCAGCAGCGGCCAGATGGTGAGGTTCCTGGACCTCCGGGCCCCCATGAAGATTTGGGCCCTCTCCCCCTTGCAACCCTCTGTTGCCTAAGCTACACCACTAGGAAGTGAACTATGAAAGAAGCTCTAGCAGGGTAGATAGGTTAAAGTCAAACCAGAGGTTCTTGAATAACTCTATTAACTCTATTAACTTTCTTTTTATTGCTCAAAAACTCTGTTACCAGTTAATAATAGAGGCATTGCTGTACTACAGTCACGAAGGCAAATACACCATTGATAATTCTCAGTGTGTTTACTTGTTTAACTTAATTTTCATATTTACAAAAACAAATAAGACAACTAAATGACAAGACATAAGATGTATTAACTGGTGCTATGTCCTTGAGCAAGGGTGCTTTAAAATAACACAAATATTAAGGCAAACAATGCACACCTAGTCGAGCAGTATAACTGCAATGACGGGCATTCTGCCGTTGTTAGGGCAGAGGCAAGGTGGTGTCACCTGGTAAGAACACGTGACAACAATAGAACTGCTTATATGGCATACATCTCAATTGCATGAAACTACACTTTAAGCAGTAATCTATAACACAATTCTTACACTATATGTGTTCCAGGTAAGACCATGTGACAACAATAGAACTGCTTATATGGCATACAAATGTATTGCATGAAACTACACTTTAAGCAGTAATCTATAACACAATTCTTACACTATATGTGTTCCTCTTGTGTGTCGTTGATTGTGGATGATGTGGGTCGACACATTTCAGCCTTGTACTTTGTGGCCTCTTCAGGACAATGCATAACAAGAGTCACTCAAGCAGCGAAATTGTTGACGGGGGCAGCAAGAAAGAAGCTTTAGAAATAATAGGTCTTAGGCACTGCTAATAAACCTCTTTCTTTGGGAGCAGTAGATGCGTTAAAGGAGCCCCTCCCAAGGCAGTATAATGTAGAGGGCGTGGAACCCGAGTCTCCCAGACACATGGCAGTAATGGTGCTGGCCGGTTAGAGTAGAGCAGCCTATGTGCGGCCTTGCCCCTGGTCCTGGTGCTGGGACCTACTTACTGACTGGTGCCTGTGGGAGTCCTATGCCTGTGCCCTGTGTTGGTCCCGGCCCTCCTGTGGGCTGTGCATGCCTTGCGTTCCTCCATGCGGGGTTGTCTTCCTCCCAATGGCCCAGGCTGCTTTGGGCGGCCTGTGACACAACCATTGCTGGGAGTGTGATGAGGATACTGAATGCCTCCCTGTGGCCTAGATGCCCTTATTGAGCTGCCTGGAACAACTGAACCCTAACTCACTTGGGATTGCTGCACGGGCAAGGCCGGTGGGGCTGGTGGCATTTAACAAGGTGAGGAGAATTTGGGACCACCCTATATATGCTAATGGCCTGTACTCTGCTACCCTCTATCTTTCATGATGCAATGGCCTTCCCCAGGGTATGCTATAACTTGTAGTGCAATCAGCTGTGGCACTATAACGCAGAGACACTGCCTATTCCCATTTTATCACTACATCTTCTATAGTAAGGTCCTCACAATCCCCCATTGACCTTACAATCTGAACACTGTGCTTTTACATGCTGCCCTCACGTTTTCATTGCCTCACTGGCATCTTCATCCTGGTGACTGCACAGGCCCCCATGAAACTCCTCATATTCCTCTCCACTAACTCTGCAGAGTCTGCAGGGTAATTCTCCCCCCTACAACAAAGCGTCACTGAGGCCCTTACACGCCTGCAAAACCCCCTAACTTCCTTGGAAGCACCAAAAGTTTGGTGTCCCTTGGCCGGGGAGGCACTAAATCTGTGGGGGTTGGGACTGGAGGCCGACGCTGCTTGACTGTGACTACTCTTCTGGCCGCTTCTTCCCAACTACCTGTGCTGCCCCCTATCCGGGGCAAGTGGGTCATGGGTGATTCCTCCATCTCCCTTCTGGGCTCGATGCTTATGTGACTCACATCTGTGGTGGAATTCTCCTCACCGCCCACGCCTCTGCTCTCTTCTCCTTTTGCTCTAGTAGAGCCCTTGCGGTTGGGGCAGTATGGTCTCTTGTAAGATCCCACCCTCCTCACCCTCTTTTATCAATCACCATGGGAAAAGACAGACCTCCAGCAACTAGCTCCCCACCTAAAATTGATAAATTCACTACAAATACTTCTGATACTGCCAGGAAACCCAACAACGGAGACACTCTAACGTCTATCACATCCTCCAGGCTATTCAGGTATCCCAGAAGGCCCTGGAGTCCAAGATTGGAGAGGTGGGTGTCGAAGTCACTTTCTACGACACAATCTTAGAACAGTGGCGGGTCGAGTGACTGAGGTCAAGGTTCGGATTTCCACACTAGAAAATGACTGCACCTATCTTAAATCCAAGGTGCTGTCCCTAACAACGACAGTCCACACTCTAGAGGCCAGAGCTGAGGATGCTGAAAACCACCCTCGAAGGAGCAACCTCCATCTGGTGGGCTTCATAGTGGGGTCTGAATCCCCACACCCAACAACTTTTGCAGAGGAATGGCTCCATTCCTCGATGCTGGATGGCTCCTTGTCACCCTGTTTCGTGGTCGAGAGGACGCATCGCTCACTGTCCCAGCGGCTCCCCCCGGGACTCCTCCACGTCCATTGATTGTAAAAAGTTTACATTTCTGCAACTGAGATGCTGTTCTTCGTGAGGCCTGCAGTCAAACCCAGCTTCTTTTTCAATCCTCCAGCATTATGGTATTCCCAGACTATACTAAAGTGACACAAGCTCAACAGAAATCCTTTGATGCTGTTCAACAAAACCTCAAGCTGATATCCATTCCTTATGCATTGCTTTTCCCAGTGAAACTATGTGTGGTTCACCGCTCACACTCTTTGTTTTTTGACACTCCTGAAGCTGCCTGGGAATGGGCCACCGAACAACGATCTCTTCGCAAATACGACCCCCCATGGGGATGCCTGCAACCAAAGACCAATGTTCTGAGACCAACTAATGCCCAATCCAAGTCTTGTCACCGTCCAAATCTAAGCATAGGAAGGGGACACGAGAACTTTCTGTAGCGGTTTTGGAAACTGACCACAACGACTCTCAACCTGAATTGGGAGATGGCACCACACCTCCACCGTCAGAGGCCCAGCCCATGCCTGAAAGTGATGACACCACAACTTTTACGGGTCTTCCAATGGACACACTGACATTATAATTGTCTCCATAAGTAACTCACTGACTGAACCCTTGACCCACGGTGCTCAATGACATCTGTATCCTTTCAAATTAAATTTGTAGATGGGGAGGTTTTTCTTTGAATGCCCTCATTTATATGTGTGTTTAATTGTTGTTGGGGGTTTTACAAGGGCACAGATGCTTCCCAGGTAGAAGTGTGGGGTGAGGGGTGACAGGGATTGTTATATGGGGTGTTTTGTTTTCCTCTGTTCTTCTTTTCTGTTCTTTTGAAAGCATGTTCCTCCGAACTACCTGTCTGGTCTGCGACCGCATTGCCACAATTCTCCTCATCCACGATCACATAACCACCACCAGTCCCCATATGAAGCTTACCCTTCTCTCCTTGAATGTAAGCTGCCTGTTAGATCATATTAAATGCACCACTGTTTTTAAATGCCTCCAGCACCACTGCCCTGGTGTGGCTCTATTGTAAGAGATACATCTCCTGGGCACTCACTGCCCCTTCTTATGCAGGGTTGGTTGTAACCAGGCCTTGCATTCAGGCTTTGCCTGGAGCTCTAGAGGTACGGTGATTCCCCCGCATAAATCATTTTCCCTGGTGGTCACCCAAATGTTTGACGATCCTCAAGGCAGATATATTGGGGTGACGGACACACTGGAAGAGAGACCCTATGGCCTCTTCAGTGTCTACATCCCCTCACAACTACACAAGCCCACATTTCAAGACCTAACCCAATTGATAGCAACACTGACACACTGCACATTAATCCCTGGGGGTGACAAATGCAGTGGCTGATTCAACCTCTGATGTTTCTGGCCCATTCACTCGTGATTGTCGCACCCACTTCCGATCCTTCTCTCACTGGCTGTCCTCACTTGGGCTCTGCAATGCCTGGAGAGTCTTGAATACCCAAACCACTGCTTACATGCACACTTGAGCATCTACTTGTACTATGTCCCATATTGATTACATTCTTCTTCCAGCCATTGACCTTCCAGCTACTTCTGGGGCCTCCATGCTCTCTCGCAGTATATCTGATCACTCCCCAGTAGTTCTCCAATTCAGCTCGCCTGCTCCCCACAGGCGCCCGCCTTAACGCATGGTTCCTCACGGATGACCACTTGGTTGCACACCTGTCTTAGAAGCTTCCATCATATTTGACACCAACAAAGGCGCGGTCAACAGTGCTGGGTCCTGTGGGCGGCAGGTAAACTGACGCTCAAAGGGTGATGAGAGGATACTTGAGGCATAGGGAGAAGGAAAGGCAATGCAATATAACTTATCTTGAAGCTCGCATATTAACTACTGACACCTCACTTGCCTTTCATGCAACCGAGGCATTGACTGCATCTCAAATCAGACAGAATGGTGCTTCACAACTAGGTCTCCCAGAGGCCCGACAATGTTGGCAAGCAACTATTCAACGTGTGCATGAACAAAGTGACAAAAGCAGTGCCCTCCTCTGCTGGCTTGCTACCAAAAACCTGGAGTCACGCTATATTTCTGCTGTGCGTACCCAATCGAGTGCCCTAGCTTCATCAGTCGCTGGCATGGTGACTGCCTTTGCCTATTGGCCCACAAACCACACCCTCCAACAGAGCAGGCTCAGCCACTCCCGCCTCACACCAGGGTCCAGCAGGTGTCCTTGGATGCACCTCTTATGACTGAGGAAATTCAAATAGCTATCTGGGACTTAAAACCCGGAAAGATCCCAGGCCCAGATGGATTTCTTGGTGAATACTACTCTAACTTTGTGACATATTATCTTCACACCTGCTTCAGCTTCACAATGAAGCAAAATAAATATGGTCCTTCCCATGGGAAATGAACTTAGCGACCCTAGTTGTTATCCCAAAGACGGATCAGCCATCAGCTTACTGTGGGGTGTATCACACCATCTCTCTCAAAAACACAGATATCAAGATCTATGGTAAAATCCTGTTGACCCAGCTCCAGAAGGTTGTGTGCTCCCGAGTCCACCCAGCCCAATGTGGCTTTATGCCAAATCAAAGCACAAGACACTGCATTCGGAACTTACAGGTTGCCCTCGCTCACATAGATGACCTTCCTGCAGAAATGTCCCTCCTGCTGGTCGACTTTGAAAAAGCATTTGACAAAGTCGACTGGGGCTACCTAAAGATGGTACTTACCTGAATGGGATTTGGAGCCTGATTTCGAGCCATGGTGTCTCTTCTTTACTCACACCCGACGGCGCAGGTTATAATCAATGGTGTGCTCCCTGAAACGCTTTTGACTGAACAGGGCACTCATCTAGAATGCCCCCTCTCCCCGCTTCTCTTTGCTCTCACCATTAAGCCATTGGCATTAATATTCAGATGCGATGCTCAGATGCAGGGTTGGCAGTGAGTCCCCTGAGGATAGAATTGCGTTATAGGCGGATGATGTCCTTCTTTATCTTGCGGACCCCGGTACATCTGGACCATGTACCCTTGAACTTCTCCACCTCTTTGAAGAAGCCTCCAGCTTAACAAAGAGAAGTCCTTACTTGTCCCTCTGCGGGGAGACAATGCCTCAAGCCTGGCGAGATGGCATCCTCACTCATTGTCTTAGTTTCAAATACCTGGGGACCCACATTGCAATACTACCTGAACTCTCCCACACACTCAATCTGGCACCTCTTATAAAGACCACTAGAAACAGCCTCACAGCGTGGCAAAATCTTCCTCTTAATCTTTTAGGCAGGGCTGCCTTAATCAAAATGATGATTCTTTCCTGGCATCTGTATACCCTGCAGAATTTCCTGCTTCATATTTCTGATGCCTGGTTCTGTGATGTGGCAGCGATGCTGCATTCTTTTCTTTGGCATGTTCAACTGCCTCAGATTGAGCATGCTAAATGCTGGCACTTGGTTTATGATGCCGGTATAGTGGCTGTATAAATCCGCCTTTACCACTGAGCATCGCATTTCCTAGTCATAAATGTGTGGCTGACGGGTGGCTGGGAGGACCCGACATATTGCCTGGAGCTTAGCAGACTAGGTCTAGATGGGGTGCTGCACTTTCTCTATGGTAGGCCAATCAGCCTTGCGATCCCGAAAGTCAATAGAATGATATTCCTGGTGTGGAGGAGGGCCCTCCGCTTCATGGGCTGGGATAGACGCCTGACCGACCATACCCACCTTTGGAGGGGTCGATGGCTGGAGCAGTTGTCGTTCTTGGAGGGTTTCAGTGAGTGGGACTTGCTGGGCATCACTGCGCTAGCTGATATAAGGCATGGGTCCACCACATATTCATTTGCCGACCTTCAGACTCAATTCTCACTTTCTCACACCCAATTTCATAAGTATCTCCAAATACGTCACGCCCTTGGCTGCTACCATGAGCACTTTCAGAATCTCCCAGAGTTTACTCCTCTTGAAGCGAAGCTGTTGATGGGGAAGATAGGACATGGTGGAATCTCCTAACTTTACCGTACTCTGATAAACAATGCCCCAGAGACTTTGGAATGCCCTCATTGGAGATGGGAGGAGTGGGTTGGAGTGGTGGAGGAGACAGAATGGTGGGAGGCATGCATGGCCCCCCAGGAATTAGCGATCTCAGCCCAACTACGCCAGATTCAACTATACAATTTACATCAAACATACATGACTCCCCAATGCTTATATGCTGCAGGACTGCTCTCAGATCCAAGACGTGCAAGCTGTCATCTATCCACAGCGGATTTCTTCCATATAGTGTAGCAGTACCCAATCATTGCTCAATACTGGGCTAGAATTAGAGGTACTCTATCTGTGGTCCTTAATGCTCCGAACCACCTGACTCCCAAACTGGCGTTGCTGGGCGTGATGGAGGATCTTGGGGGCTAATGAGGGGACAGAGCTCTGGTGGGCCTAGCGACCCTTGTGGCGAAAAGATGCATTGCACATAATGGAAACGCCCAACGCCTGAAGCTGGCACAATGGAGCTCTGGCATGTTGTGCTGGACAAGCGTAACAGATTTATAGGGCCCATGGTTGCCCTAAAATATTCTTGAGAATTTGGGGTAAATGCTGGGAATATTATGATTTATGTACTAAATTGGATGATGTACCTTCCATTGACTATTGATTTAATGGGGTTGGAAGGGGGCAGGGGGTATATATGGAGACGGGAATGTAATGCAAATTATCCAATATTTTTGTACATTTTTCATTATGGCATCATGCTTTCTTTGTTTCACGATTGCAAAATACAATAAAGAAAAACTGTGACTACCCATGACTCATCAAAGTTCCACCACCTCAGGCATGAAAAGCGGGACAGAGAGCACAACAACCAAAGATTAGGCCACAAACTGTTTGACATCAGCTCATACACAGATAGTGTTTGGATAGAGTTTTTTAGCTCAACTCAGCTACTGCAGCATGTAGCAGCGCGGGAGTGAGAATTCAAGATCTGACACCCATAATCAGCATACTCCAATCTTTTTCTCCTCTTTACCTTGTATCAGAATGAAAAATAAGGACAAAACTGTCATCTGCAACCCCAAAAAGCACAGGGATTGTGCAAATCTAAAGGAAAGAGGTTTAGGTACACAGGAGTAACACAGAATCAACAGAGAGAGGCTGGTGTGTAGAATAATTTTTTAGACTTTGCCAGCCAAACAAATGTCTGAGTGCAAGTCTGGCCAAATAATCAGGATGTATTGGACAGATCTGCAAGAGGCAAGTCTCAGAATGAGCCCTCGCCAAGCAGACAATTTGAAAACCCAAACCTCAGTACAAGCAATTGCTGAGTCGGTTTAGCTCGGTTACAAAACAGATAGATGAGTTGGAAAAGAGAACGATAGACAAAGATGAAATCACTCCAAAATTGCATGAGCAGGTGGGAAGTTAAGCAGCACACTACAAGGCCCCCACGAAAAGATAAAAACATTAAACAATAGACAACAATGCAATAACGTGTATTTTGGAACTGAGAATAGGTCTTGAAGACTCAGACACTTGCAATTTAAATGTGGGATTATTCTAGAGGGAATTTCCAGATTTGGAGTACTGGAAATATGATTCTCAGGTTCAACGCACACACCATTTCTTATTTTTAAAGAGTTCAACAGGTTATACCATGACAGCCATTTCTTTAGAATGATTTTATCTTGGTACAGTGGCTGGAATGGGCCCTTAGTGTCGTTTTATGTTGACTGTGAGTGGGGAGCTGATTTTTCTTGGAGAAGGGGCAGGAGGCTAAACCACATAGTATTATTTTTCAAGTATGAGATTCTTTGCATGAAAGGTTGAAATGAAAGGGAAAATGATACTTGACGAATGACATTCAAATCAGAATATAATATTAAGACTCATAGATTTGCTTTCAGGTGTCTATAGTGTAAGGCTCAGCCTAATGATATTGAGCTGACAATGGTTAGTTGGAATGCCTGGGGTCTTAACAGACCCCAAGAGGGTTTCATGGTGCAGGAAATTTTAATGGGGTTTTAAACCTGATTTAGTATGTTTCTTAGTGACTCATGTGGCGTGTAAGATAAAAACAATTCTTAAATGCATTGCCTTTTATTTAATTACTTGTATGACTCAACAGACTGCATTGTGTGGGGTGGAGATCTTCCAAATAATGAAGGGGGAATAAGGAAACTAAAGGCAATTTCCAATATTAGAGGTTGATGGGCTGCTGCTCTGAACATATATAAACCACAGGTGAAAGTAATCTGTGGTATTTATGGACCTAAAATTGATGATCCTTATATATTTGATTATCTGGCACTTGATTTAGTAGGGTGGGCAGGGAATTTCTTCATATGGGAGATTTTAATTGTATGATGGAGCACCATCTTGATTCTTCAAATCCACAGGCTGTACCAAGGATGAATAGAGCATGGAAGGCTATAAATCAGCTCTCCAGGTGTTTGGCCTTGGCGATGTATGGCATGTTAAGGGAGGAACCAAAGTTTACTTTTTAAAAATTTTGAACATAAAAATTGTTCTCATATCGATGACATTTCAACTGTATGAGTTGATACCAGCAACTGATATTGAAATATGTCCAATCTCTGTTATCTCTGTCCCATTTCTGTTATCTCTGATCACACTCCTCTTCTTATGCAATGCTCCATTTTGCGATAGAGGAACCGCTTCACATTTTTTCATTCTTTATTAAAACAAGAAAAGTATTCGCAATATATGGGGTAATGTCTTGCCAAATTCTTTAAGATTAATTTAAATATATTATCTATTATAGTCATACGGGACAGATTTAAGGCATGTGTTCAAAGTCTGATAGCACAATGTATTAGTACACATGAAAGGGGTAAACTAAAAAGTAAAGAAAATGATTTAGCAAATTTTAGGAAACTTGAATTACAGCACGCTAAGGCAATTCCGTATTTAATGCCAAATGAAAGATAGATATATTTGAGGATAATGATCTGTTGATCCCTGATAGGACGATACATAAAAGAGAAAGCTGCAGCCTTATATTTATCATCTAAAGTGCAAGATATCGAGTATGGGGTAAACATAAGGAGTTTGCTTGTGTATAGGATTAGGAAAAAACCTAATGCTGTTGCAGTGATCAATATTGAGGATGAAGCTGGAAATTCCATCAGTGATCCTCAGATCGTAGTAGCTCACTTTTTAAATTCAATCAGAAATTATAAACCGGAGTCTTAAATGTAGATTTGGTAGGAACCCAACAATTTATTAAAAATGCTAATCTTAGCTCTCTCAATTACGAATATCATCCTATGTTGGATTAAAAATAGCTGATGAGGAGATCTCAAAAGGTAAAGCTCTTTGTGAATTCTATAAAATGTTCTCGTGACCTTGTTCTTGGAAGAAAACTAATACAGCTGTCTTTCCAAAGAAAAATTTACCTCCTGATGAATATGGCACCTACAGTCCCATATCCCAGATAAACACAGATGAAAAAGTATATTCCAAGGTTTTCGCTCTTCTACTTGTCAAAGTCTTTGAACAATTAGTTTAGACTGTATAGCACAAGTTTTGTCCCTGGCCGAGAGATTAGTACTCATATTATTCATACCATAGCCATGTTTGGCATGAATGAGGTTCTCCAGCCGGTATGATAATGTTAGACTCCGAGAAGGCCTTTAATTGTGTCTTATGGCAAAACAGTGATGTATGGATTGTATGGAATGCATGGTGTGCAAAATAATGATGCACTGGGATGCGGCCCTGAGTATTTACCAGTGGCTAAGAATAATTCAAGCATTCTATCCTCACTTCTTGTATACTTTTATGTGTCACTCTTAGTAGGGCGGGTATGCCCAGACGGGGGTTCTGTACAGAATGGGACACTAGAACCAAGCTATACCTGGCTTGTAAGACCTAACTAGGGCAAAACCGGTCCTGGGTTGCTTGTGTTCCAGCTCAGGGAGGACCTGGCATGGTAGTTCAGGCTGGACTACTCTCATTGGAGCAGTGATAAGGCTGATTTGCATATGGCTGGGTCCAAACTGAATTGGCATGGTGTACAAAACAAGGATGGACTGAGATGTGGCCTGAGCAGTCGCTGAGATTAATTCAACCATGCCCTCCATCACTTTTTGTATACTTTCGTATTGTCAAGGATGCTACATATCTGGGTATTCATTACTACACTTTAAAACTGGCTTTGTTTACCCATGTCATTGGTTGGACAATGCAATATTGTTAAAATTAATATATTATCTAAATTCCTGTACTAAGATCTCCTTCCCATTGTTATCGGCCTCTTTAATACGATGGGCGTGAATAGAGAAGCAAACTCTTTTTATGTTGTGAAAAATATTGAGGTCCAATTTGTAGCATATTTTGTCTACTTCCTGACAGTGTAGCCCCCAAGCTCTTTTCATACTTTTACAAGAAGCTCTTCCCAGGGCTAGGTACTGGGTAAACCAACAGGCTGAGTGAGCCGTCATTCCCTTCCGAGAAGCACTCATTGGTGCAACTGAGTCAGTTGCTTTCAAGAGTCAGGTACTGAACGCATTGTTGTCCTCAGCACCCTTGCCCGTGGGCACTGATCTTGACTCATCAATGACCTTCCTAGAGTCAGGTAAAGATACATTTTTCCAGGATCTTTTCCCATGCACCAGGGCGAGTGATCTACTATCCTTAGGACCTGCCATAGGCCAGGAAAACGGGAGTAAGAAATGATCCGACCAGGTCATCAGTTTCAGTCCATACCTCTATTGGTTCCTATCTCTTTTTTCCTTCGGTTAGACTCTATTAGTCATTTTGAAGTATTGAAAAGAGTTGGGCATGCTATCAAATGTTTTCAATTGCAGATAGAAAAGGGAGGTTGAGCTCTTCCAGACTTCATGTTTAATTTCTGGGCCACAATGGCACAAAGGAGGTTCTACTTAATCACTAAAGTTCCCCATGATTGTTTCTTCTCCATGTACCAAATTACCTTGGAAAACGATGTAAATGGATTTTAATGACATTTTTCATTCTAAAATATTTTAAGAGGTTCCGGTTAAATGCAATTGCAGCAGTTAGTCAAATCTGAAAGAAATTGTGTCAAATATTTAATATATATTACCAGAATACTTCTCTTTGAGGTTGCCTGTCTTTTCCAGAGATATTTAGTGATTGCAATTAAATAGTTGGTTTTGGGAGTTAAAAGCACCAGCCTGTTTTGTTAGCTGTGGCCTTTAGATCATTTAAGAACCTACAAAGGTTGTTCAGTATACCCAGAACCAACTTATTTTAATATGTGCAAGTGACATTTTTTTTAAGATGGGTATTCCTAATGTTGAGATGAGTTTTAGTGAATGGATTGAATTAATAGTCTCTAAAAGCAACAAGTAAAGTATCCACAATATTTATAAGATTTCTTTCTATACACTTGAGAAGGACATGCACAATTTTCCTACCATATAGTCACAAAAGCTTGTAAAAACAATATCAGTGTCGGGGGCTCAAGAACCAATAAATATTCTGAATAATATACTCAGTGCCGTCACTCATGGTTGAAATAATTTAAGGTCTTGAATATGTTATATTATCCCTAGTAAAAGCTCCATTGAAGGAAGTGTAGAATTAATTAAGATTGTCCTAGCTATGAATTAAAAGAGGTTGATCCTCTGAATAAGTTTGAAGTTCGTTCTAAATGGACAAATTTCTGGACAGAAGTAGCAAAAACAATATACATATATATATATTATCTACTGGCAGTCGCCAGTAGATAGTTTTAGTTAGGACCTATTTTCCATAGGAAAACCACAACATTCTATTTGAAATAACTTTGGCGCCGGTTGACGAATCTTCGCGAAATTTTCAAAACTTATGGCCCGCTCCGGTCCGCTCCTATCCTGAAAGTTTCGGGGTGATTCGGCAAGCGGGGGCCGAGAAAAAAGGGGGGTCCCAAAACGTGTTTTCCCCATACAATTTTCCATAGGAACCTTTCATCGCAGCTACAGCCCGAACTGCTGTACGGATTTACACCAAATTTGGCAAAGAGGTAGCCCTTGGTTCAGAGTCGTGCCTTTTGCTTAAATGGTGTAAATCCGTTCAGTAGTTCCTGAGAAAATCAAAAGTAAAATCACATATATATCTATGGCCGCGTAGGGTCCGCGCACCCTCCCGATCATGAGCTGCATGCTAATTGGCTGTCAACTGGCTGTCAACACTCCAAATCAGGAAGTGTTGGCAGCCATTTTGAGCCTCGGTAGAACCAAGGCACAGAAACAAGTGCGCAAAACGCAAAAAGGGGGCAGGGTAGAAACACCCTGACCCCCTAGGTCTGCTCAGGGGATCCCACAAGGACCCCCTGGGCAGAAAAAAGCATTTTTTTAAAAAAAAAAATCGGCGGGATGCACTTAGGGTGCGCGGATCCCGCCGTGATAAAAAAAAAATTGAAGCGCGGTCTCCCGCGCTTCGAGGCTATTTTGCCCCCGGGTGGGCCATGTCCTGGGGGCATGCGGGGGTTGATTTATATTTTATAGGGGGGCCTCTAAGGTCCCCCCAAGCCCCGGGGACCGCCACCCCAGGGGCTTTAAAAAAAATATGGTGCGGGAGGGCTCTCCGCCCTCCCGCAGCCCCGGGGACCGCCACCCCCCGGGGCTTCTTTTTAAAATTAAATAACCTGTGTGGGGGCTCCAGCCCCCACACGCCCCAGGGACTGGCACCTCCCCGGGGCACTAATGAAAGAAATGTGGGGTCCGTTTCGGACCCCCGAAGCCCCGGGGACCACCACCTTCCCGGGGCTCAGTTGATGTTGGGAGGGGGGCCGCGCGGCCCCCCTCCTGGAGCCTGTGGTTGCCCTGGGGACCGCCACCCCCCAGGGCCAGCTCCTGCAGTGTCCCAGGGTGCCTACCCCCGGGACACTGCTGTTTGCAATGACAGGGCGGGAGCATCGCGGCTCCCGCCCTGTCATTGCAAACTTGCTTTGCTTCATTGAAGCGAGAGCAGGGAAACATGCTCTCGCTTCAATGAAGCAAAGCAGATTGCTTTTCCATAAGGGGAGCGGCATGTCAGCAGCTCCCCATATGGAAAAGCAATGCCGGCTCCCGCAGGACGTGGGGAGCCGGCGGGACCTTACGGGGATTGGGGACCCCCCCACGGTCCCCAACGAGTGGCCAGGCCCCGGGGGATGGGGTCCCCAGGGCCAATAGTGGCCCTGGAGGGGGGCCACGCAGCCCCCCTCCCCAAAAAAGGAATTATTTAAAATAATTTAAAAAAAGACGCAAAGGCCGGCCCCGGGGGATGGGGTCCCCGGGGCCTTAAATGGCCTGAGGAGGGGGGCCACGCAGCCCCCCTCCGAATATTTTATAAAAAAAAAAACAGTGGCCATGCCCCGGGGGATGGGGTCCCCGGGCCAATAGAGGCCCAGGGAAGGGGGGCCACGCGGCCCCCTTCCCGTTTTTTTTCTTTTAAAAAAATAAAAATAAAATGCTCAGGCCCCGGGGGATGGGGTCCCAGGGGCCAAAAGTGGCCGAGGGAAGAGGGGCCACGCAGCCCCCCTCCCATAAAAAAAAAAAAATTTTAAAAAAAAAGACCGGCATCGTGCCGGAGGCCCCGCCCCCTCCCTGCAGCAGTCTGCAAACCCGCCCCCTGGTGCGTTGTAAGAAGGGGAAGTAATTCCCCTTGAATACTGGGGGTCCCTGGGGGCCAACTAGCCCACCAGGAACCTCCAGTATGCGCCAGGGAGCTGCGTTGCAGAGAGGTGCACAGAGGCCACGCCCCTTTTTACACCTCTCTGCAACGCAGCTCTGTGGCGCTTTTTGGAGGTACATGGTGGGCTAGTTGGACTCCAGGGACCCTCAGTATTCAAGGCGACTTAATCCCCCAACTTAAAACGCGCCACAGGGCGCGTTTGCACAGTGGTGAAGGGAGGGGCGGGGCTTCAGGTGACATGTGTGCAAACAGGCCCCGTGGCGCTGTTTTAAGATGGGGAATTAAATCCTCTTCAATCCTGAGGGTCCCTGGGGGCCAACTAGCCCACCAGGTACGTCCAGAAAGCGCCACAGAGCTGCGTTGCAAAGAGGTGTAAAAAGGGGTGTGGCCTCTGAACACCTCTCTGCAACGCAGCTCCCTGGCGCATACTGGAGGTACAGGGTGGGGTAGTTGGACCCCAGGGACCCTCATGATTCAAGGGGACTTAATCCCCCAACTTAAAACGCGCCACAGGGCACGTTTGCACAGTGGTGAAGGGAGGGGGCTGGGCTTGAGGTGACATGTGTGCAAACAGGCCCCGTGGCGTGTTTTAAGTTGGGGGATTAAGTGCCCTTCAATCCTAAGGGTCCCTGGAGTCCAACTAGCCCACCAGGTACCTTCAGTAAGCACAACAGAGTTGCGTTGCAGAGAGGTGAAAAAAGGTGCGTGGCCTCGGAACGCCTCTCTGCAACTCAGCTCTGTGGTCCTAACTGTAGGTACCTGGGGGGATAGTTGGGCCCCAGGGATACTCAGGATTCAAGGGGACTTAATCCCGCAACTTAAAACGTGTCACGGGGCGCGTTTGCACACATGTCACCTCAGGCCCCCCCTCCCTTCACCGCTGTGCAAACACGCCCTGTAGCGCGTTTTAAGAGGTAGTTTTAATCCCCTGCCCTATTATATACTAGGGACTTACAGAGGAGGTCATGCTAATCACAGGGGTACCCCAACGCATAGTGTTCCCTAGTGTATGTAGGTGTTTTCACTGTATTCTAAGTGTGTTTTAGCATAGCACTGGCTCTGGTTATTCAGAGTCAGTTACCACCAGTACACGTCGGAAAAAGTTGTGGGCACAGGATGATTTTGGAACAAGGCCTCTTTCTGCTCCTCTGTTGGTTCTTTCTGCACATCTTTTGCTTCTTCCTGCACTTTTCTTCGTCTTTGTGGACTTCTGTTGCTTCTTTCTGCATTTCTTTTGCTTCTTTCTGTGCGTTTTTTCTTCTTTGTTCACATGTCCTACCTCTTTAGGCCTAGTTAGAAACTAGCATTTAAAAAACCTTTGAAATTCACTGAAAAAACCATAGGTTTCAGGCACGTTATAGTTAGAAATTAGCATTTAAAAAACCTTTGAAATTCACTGAAAAAACCATAGGTTTCAGGCACGTTATAGTTAGAAATTAGCATTTAAAAAACCTTAGAAATTCACTGAAAAAACCATAGGTTTTAGGGAAAGTTATAGTTAGTTGGACATTGCACTCGTACAAAACCCGTGAAATTCCCCCGTTATAGTTGGTTCAGCTAACTATAACTCGCGCCCCCGCAATGCACTGCTGATGACGTCACATATTACATCACTCATGACATGGTCAGTGACATCACTGATGACATCACTGATGACATCTCAAATTACATCACTGATGACATCACTGATGACATCATCCATGTGATAATTTGATGCATCTTCTCACACCCTAATATAACTTTTGATACACCCACTGTAAATTACAGACTGCCATTGTCAAAACCATAGACGCTCCAACACCAATAACTATATACACACTCACTGATTCTTAGGTCTACACACACATCCACTCACTCACCTGTACAGTCACTCATACTTACGGTCACTCAGTACAGGACTATCATATGCACTCATACACCTACATAGACACTCACACACCACCACTCATTGATAGAGGTACTCACACACCTAGTCAGTCATGCAAATAATTAATCACACTGCCATTTACTCACCTATACAGTTATACACACACCAGCTCACTCATACAAATACTAGCACATTCTTACGCTCTTATACAATCAGTGATACAAGTACACACTCATCCATACAGCCACTCTCACAATCACACACTCTCACTTATAGCCATTTATATACTCCAACACACATATATACTGCCTTTGACATATGTAGTTACTCACACATGAACCACTGAGATATACATTCACTCACTAACACACCCATACACACACTCACCCACCCATACAGTCCATCACAGATGCACTCTTGAAACCATGCACCCAGTGAATCACCCACTCACACATCTATGCACAGAGTCACACACACCCCACCCACACAAACACTCAGGCACCCATACAGATACTCAGACAACCAATCAATAACTCATATAGACACTCATGTAGCTATTCACAAACCCATGGAGCCACTTACACAGCAACAGACAGACGGATACAGACATTCACACAGTTTAATCACTAACCCATGCATTCAGTAAGATACGTTTAATCACTCACTTATAGAGTCAGTCACGCACCTACTAAATCATCCATCCAGACACTTATACACCCACTCATTCTTCAATACACCTTGGCATATATATTAAACATATTTAAACTTTATAGAAACACACAGTCACTGGATGATGTCATCAGTGATGTCATTTAAGATGTCATCAGTGATGTCATCAGTGATGTCACTGACCATGTCATGAGTGATGTAATATGTGACGTCATCAGCAGTGCATTGCGGGGGCGCGAGTTATAGTTAGCTGAACCAACTATAACGGGGGAATTTCACGGGTTTTGTACGAGTGCAATGTCCAACTAACTATAACTTTCCCTAAAACCTATGGTTTTTTCTGTGAATTTCTAAGGTTTTTTAAATGCTAATTTCTAACTATAACTGAAACCTATGGTTTTTTCAGTGAATTTCAAAGGTTTTTTAAATGCTAATTTCTAACTATAACGTGCCTGAAACCTATGGTTTTTTCAGTGAATATATATATATATATATATACTTATAAAATATGAAGTTATAATTCATCCTAGATCTATTATGCTGGCAATGATGAAAATGTACCCTTGACTTTGGCCCATTCATTTACATCGTGACTACAATTGAGATGTATGCCACACATAATTAGATTAGCTCATATGCATTGGTAATGCAGTGTTTAATCATATAAGATGTACTCTTGAACTGTTAGGGAAGTTAGGGAAGATATGGAGTGACTGATTTGTGGAAAAGTGTTGATTTTAAATTTGTATTGCATTATAATCTATGGATTAATTTGTAGTATTAGTTTGTTTGAATATTTTATGGTTACTATAACTGAATAAAGAACATTGACTGCTTGACTGATTAGATTAGTCATATTCCTCCGCATGCATCATGGAAATATATGTGGCGTTCATCTGAACTTGAACAAGCTGTACAATACAACAGCCTAAAGGCAGGAAAAGTTTTTTTTAGAACTTGAGTTTCAATAAAGTATTATTATAATTTAAATCAAGTTTATTCAGACTGATCACTCATTTGGAACTCTTTAGAAACATACATCAGAATGAGTGAAAAATGTGGGCTGCTGCTAAGCCTCCTGAATTAGTGAGAATCGCTTTACAATTTGCAGGGAACAGTCACTTTCACCTTACTCGTCCAATTAACGCAAGTAAGGTAAACAACTACTACATCGGAAGAACTAGTAATAGTCATTTGAGTTTCAGAAAATTATCTGGAATTGTCTGTTACTAATATGTGAACCTATGCAAACTAAAATTTGAAATTAGGCACAAAAACTATTGAAAATTATTTAATGTTTTGAGCTTTAACTTTTTGTCGTCTGTGTGACGATTGCAGTAGGTGACAAAAGAGAATCTAGATTAAAAATTAAGTTGCTTGCCCCTGCTTCCAAACATAGATGTCTGAAACCTCATAACCAAACTGAGCATATCAACACAAATTTGAACATGCAATAGAGTGCTTTGTAAAAGGTTAGCATGGTTTGTAGTTGGATGTCAGGTAGCTGTAAAATATTTTCTATCCGCAGACATCTTCACATTCTTCTCATCGCCTAAGAAAGAAATGGTAGTTGAAGCCCTGTGGAACACTTTGGAAACACCCTTCTGAAAAGTGTGACATATTGACGGCTGCCAGGTCTACTGAAGTGGTGAGATTCAGCTTTAGAAAGTTGCAAGAACAATTCACTTTCCACCTTACTCGTCCAATCAGCGTAAGTAAGGCATTCAACCACTACATCTGAAGAAGTAGAAGCAGAGTTTAAATTTGAGAAAAGTATGTGAAATTATCTGTCACTAACCCATGAAAGCATGTAGACTGAAGTCTGAGATTAGGCCCAAAAACGATTAATTTTTTTTTCATGTGTGGACATCTGTAGAGCTATAAGTTCTTATAGTTTTCATGATGATCACAGTAGGTAAGGGAAGATAACTCAGACTGATACTGAAGTTGCTGGCCTTAGGATAGAGTGCTATTCCAGGCTATAGGGGTATATTAACATTAATGAACATACATAACAAACAATGTAAACTCTTTTTGCCACTTTAAACAATAAAGGTGGTTCTAAAAAGAACCTTTTGTATTTTTTTAAATTGTTTGTGATTGAACTAAAAACAACAAAAGGGGCATTGAAACATGGATTAAAAAAAAATACTTCTTGCAGACTTACTTGTCAGCAGTCCACGACTGGTCTCTGGCTTCAGTATTTTGCTCTCAGACAGAGACAAATTTACTGCATTGTAATGTTTCTGTACAAGAGATTGACATCATGGGTTGGGGTGGCTGAGACATCAGGAGCAACAGTATCCTCGGGCTGGACACTGTTCAGTGAAGCAGATGATGTGGAGGCTTCCTCATCCTCCCCACACTCTCTCTTCTTTTTGGAGAGTTGTGTGGTGTGCCAAACTTTTGCATACCTGACATTCAAAAAGAGTCCCCCGGAAAATCTCATTGTGGCAAAGCTTGCAAGTGACCAGCTCAGCTGATAATTCTTTCTTCCCAGCTGGAATGGTAAATAAGTCCCACATGATGGACTGTGCTGATGCCTGCTGTTCCTCCTGCCGTTGCTCTTCTTCATGGGACTGATCTTACTTCTGTTCTTCCTGAAATGCCATTTTTTTGCTCAATCTAAAAAAATATTCAGAAACATGAAATAAAGGCAGTGGAGAGGATCTGAATGGGGCCCTGCCTAATAACAGTAAGAGGATGGGAAATTCCAGAGAATACATCAAAATAAAGACATTAGCCAATGAGATGTAGTTTTGCCGTGAGTCACAGGTACTGCGGTGCTGTTTTTCAGCTCTCGGGTACAGCAAATGTTGAAATTTCACTGATAATTACAAGACATCTTCCTTGTTCATGCATGTGAGAAAATCCCTAGGCTCAAAGTGTAAATAAAAGTGCTCCCTTTTAATGTAAACCCATTTTAAAAAAAAAGATCCAGATCTCCTACACCTGTGGGAAAGTGAAAAGGAGTCATGAGTGATGCAGCACTCCCTTAGTGGCTCTATGGGTTTCACTGGAGTACTATGGTATGTTATGGGTGATCAAAAACAAATAAAAATGAATTCAACTACTTGATTGGCCAGAAAGTGAATAGTAGTTAAATGAACTCCACAGGCAAGAGAAAAAAACAAAGAGGAAGAAACTTCCTGAATACCATTTGCCATTGCTATTTGACAGAGGCCGCTGGAAAACATGATATTCATATCCATTATGGCATTTCGTGAACCTAGGAAGAAGGAGCCATCGACCAGTGGAAACAGTAGGCCTAAGTTAATATCATCATTGTAGGAGGAGGATGTAATTATCTTCTGCAGCACCATCATCAGCTAAACCTAACAAGGAATTTGATGTGTGGCAGATTTTTAGCCTTTCACCGGGGCAAAAAATGTATCAAAGTCTAAAATGTGACAAGCACATTGTGCAATCAAGAACTTCATTGTGGCCATCTAGGGCACTTCTAGAATGTGGAAGCACTTAAGATCCATGTACCTGAATGAGACTATCCGGGCTGAGTAGCAGAGAGAACCTGCAGACGGCGAGGAAGTACAAAGAGCATTATACTAAAACGGCAACAGGAGGAGCAAGACTGTGACATGCAGTATTTTACAACATACTGCAACAGATGTCAACAGGTGGTTTCTTAAGGTGAGACTAACAGGAGAGTTGTTGCCGAAGTAATGGACATGCACTAAAACGTACACCATAAAAATGTGTACAAAAACATAAGAAGTTTATGAAAGTCAAAAGTTAAAGAATTATAAAGTTATTAAAAACATCACACTGTCAAAAAAATCATACAAAAATACTTAAAGGGTTGCTGCCTCTGCCTTCTGTGCCCTGCCCTCCATTCTCTGTCTGAATGTCCGTACACCCTCCCACCTCCCTTCTGTGATCAGCTTGTCTCATCCCTGCTTTCCTCTGGGGTTCATTGTGCTGCCTCTAGCCCTGCCCTCCCTGGTCAGCTTGCTGCCCCTGTTCCCCTGCTACCTGCCCTTCATTCTCAGTGTGCTTGACCCTGCCCTCCTAAACCCTGCTCTTCATTCTCCATGTTCATGTCCCTGCCCCTCCCTCCTGCCCTCTGTGGTCCTTTGTGCTGCCACTGCCTCTGCTGCCTGCCCTCCCTGATCTGCTTGCTACCACTGCCATCATCCTCCTGCCCTTCTTTCTGCATGTGCATGCCCCTGCTTTCTCTCCTGCCCTCTGTGGCCCTTTTTCTACCTCTGCCCTGGCTGTCAGTGGTCAGCTTGCCACCCCTGCCTCTGACCCTCTAACCTCTGTCATTTTTTCTCCATCTGCATGCCACTGCCCCCTTCTTCCTGCCCTTTGGGGTCTGTTATGCTGCCTCTGTCCTTGCCAGCTTGAGCTCCATGATCAGTTTGCTGCCTCTGCCCCTCCCCCTCTTTTCTGTTATCCCTGTGAATGCTCCAATTCCATCCCTCCTGACCTCCGAGGTCTTCTGTGTGATGCTGGCCCTGTCACATATCCTTCCTGGCCAGCTTGCTGCCCCTGCCCCCCATCTTCTGATCTGTGTGTCCTTGCTCCCCCTCTCCTGCCTTCTGTGGTCCCTTGTCCTGCCACTGTCCCTGTCACCTGGTCTACCTCTTCAGCTTGCTGCCTTGGTCCTGACCCCTGCCCTCCATTCTCCCCGTACACGGCCCTGCACCCTCCCTCTTGCCTTCTGTGGTCTGTTGTTTTGCCCCTGCCCAGGCTGGCTTGTCCTCCAGGGTTAGCCTGCTGTTCATGCCTTTTTCCCTCAATTCTATGTGTGTTCCCCTGCCCATCTACTTGCAGTTTAACTTATAATATGGAAAGTTTTCTGATTATTTTAGTATGTCTTGCATACTTCAGCAGTAACACAAGCCTAAAACTATATTGAGGTAAAAGGTGTCCAATGTAGGTCCACATTTTTGGTCTGTCCTATATTCTGTGCCTTGCAACCTTCCATTCTCTTCTGTATCCAATATATCATTTTCCCTCTCTTCTCCTTTTTTTTTTCTTTCCATTTCTGTTCCAAATCATTTGTCCTTACATTATCCTCCAATATCTATCCTTGTTCGCTCAGTGTGCTTTTGTGGGCTCTCTTCATGTCACTTATTTCTGTGTTCATTTTCTAGAAAAAGTAAATATGTGGAATGTAGTACTGAGTACTCTTGAGTAATAAAGGGGTGAAAAAGAGTTTTTATTAATGAACATTTAAAACTTTTATGACACTGCTATGCAAACCCTTGAACAGAAGCTAGTGCCTAGGTACTAAATTCTATAGGTGAACTTATTAAGCATATCTTCTCAATAAATAGTGTAGAGCTATGGAGTATAATATTTATTTATAGTATTACTTATGCTGTGTGATGTTCTGTAGCTTCCATAGATAATATGTCACAAATTATAAAGCAGGTAAAAACGTTTGCAGATAGGTGGCATCCAATGTAGGTCCATCTTTTCACTTTCTCATATATCCTGAACCTTTTACTCTCTCATTTGGTTTCACACGCATGTTATGACTTCCACTCTGTTGACGTTTTATCCTTCTTCTTTCCTTTCCTTTCTGAAGTGAGAGTTCCTTACTTTCTAGTGCTATAACCATCCAATTGACTGTTGTTTGCTTTTCTGTGCTTTATTTGCATAACCTATTCCTGTCCTCCCCTCATAAAAAAGACAACTACAAAAAGGTTTTGATCAGTACTGGCAGACAACATGGATGAGAAAACTGATTTTATAAGAGAATATCAGGTTCTGCTATGGTAGTGACCCATTTTGTTTTATAGTGCCAAGACTCTAGGCGCTATGCAAAAGGTTATTATTAATAAAGGAATGCATTGTTTAAAAAGTGTTCTGTGACTCTATATATGATTTAGTTATAGTTATGGAACATTTGCGATCATCTTAGTGTGCCTTACACTTAAGAAGTGACACATTATAGTGAAATTAAACATGTCCAATTAATAGCCACAATTGTGCTGTGTTCTCTCTTCTGTGCATTACAACCTCCTATTCTCTTAATTACCTAATGTATGAATTTCCTCTTCTCTTCCTCCCATTTCTTTTTAAATCACTTTTCTTTACATTATACTACTATATCTATCCTTGTGGCTAAAATGTGCTCTTTTCACCGTGGCCATTTCCTTGTTCATCTGTTAAAAAAATGTAACTATGAGGATGATGCTATTGGGCAGGGGTGTGTGAAATTCTAGTAATTTGCTTTCATATAGCATGCAAACGTTCTGCAAAATTACATGAAACTATGCTTAATTTGCAAGATTTAACTTTGTCATTATGTACTATATTTTAGCATCAAATGAATCCCCATGTCAATCTTTGATGCCAGGGCACATTTTGGTCTAAAAAATAATGTAAAATACAAAATCACTGCACCAACAGCTGCTTACCATTTGCTGTTTGCATGGTTGCATTTTTTGGGTGTTTCCTCTATATTGCACCTTACACTCTTTCATTCTATTCCATACCAAGGGCCATATGTATCAAAAAAGAGAATTGCGATTCCCAAATAGTGATTTTTACTGAATCGCTATTTGAGAATCGCAAAACGCGATGTAATAAAAAAATCGCAAATATTTGGCGATACGGTAATAATCACAATCGCAATTACCGATTTCCAAACTAGCGATTTCTTAATAGCGAAACCGCTATTAAGAAATCGCAAATTTGCGAATTTGATATTCAGGAGCAGATTGATGACATCACAACCAGGAAGTGTGACTGCCCATGCTGTTTCTGATTGCCTGAGGCTGTGTCAGAGGCTGGGAGCAGGAGCACACCACTCTGAACTTCATCTGTAGTGCAAAGACACCAACCAAAACACTATGGATACATAGGAGAACGAAAAGGAGGCTGCTGGAAGGAAAAGGAAACAAAAATTTAGTGAGAAAGAACTTGAGGTTCTCATTGAGGAGATGGTGAAGAGCCATGAACTGCTTTTTGGCAAGAAATCTCTGCACATCCCAGAGTCAGAGAAGCGTAAAATCTGGCTGGACATACAGGCTAAGGTAAATGCCATTGGTGTTACACAGCGCTCCATTGGTGACCTACGCAAGCGCTGGTATGACATGCGCTCAAGGGCTAAGGACAAGGTTGCCAACAGGCTTGCGGAGGCTAAGAAAACTGGTGGAGGTCCATCTACTGAGCCTGCATCCACACCCCTTGAGGATTTGGTGGAGTCCACCCTACAGCCAGAAAGCATCAGCGGGGTTGCAGATATTGACAGCTCAGCCACGCGCAACACCAGAGAAGGTAAGATGCATGCTAAATCAGCCCTGACACATTACCCACAAAAGAACACACTCAGGAATGCCTCAATATTGAAGTAACAATCCTACTCCAATCCACAATTTCCTGGCCACCCAGCAATGCATCATGGGAGATGTAGTCACACACATACAGTTGAGCAATGACACACAGCAATGTATCTGCAGTTGACACACAACAGTAAAACCGAAAAGAAACACAGCAGTTAGGTACACCAACTGCATTCAAGTTTATTTAGTGAACAATAGAAAGCAGGACACACAATAAGTAGTGCTCTTGTATTTACAGGTGAACCTGCGACACAGGGTGACGACACAGAACCTGATGAGGCACCACAGCCACAGGACCAGGCAGGGGGAGAGGAGATCTAATATGGGGTTATATGGCCCTAAGACACATTGTCGACATTGCTAAGTTAGCATGAGTTTTGCTTGCCCTATGCTGCTGCTTTTGCGCATGCCTCTGCTAAGCGTTTGTTTTCGCGACACTTTGCCTCTGCCCTGTACATGATAACAGATTGTTTTTCACGTTCTCAGCCTTGCCTTCAATTCTGTCTGAACATAATGTGCAAGGTCGTTCAACAATGTCTCTTGTTATTCTGTTCTGGTCAGTCCCTATTACCTAGACAAAACATGTTACCAACAGCTGCAATGTGGAAGAATCGTGCTTTGATATAACGTTGTTGCATGTTTTTGAGACACACTCGAAGAAAGCTGTTCCATGGAGCTGAGCGCTGCTGTTCCTATGATGTAAACTCTTGGGTTTAGGCTTTCAGGTAGGGGTCTGCAAATAATGCCTAGAGATCTTCTGTTATATAAAATAACTTCTTACTGCCTTGGGGAGGGTAATTAGGCCCCGTTATTTAGCCTTTTTCACAGTCTTTATAAAACGACGACTCCTTTTATATTTTATGGTATTGTAACAATGCTAATGATTCTTGCCTTATGCATTTTAGGTGTGGTTCGCATACTGTTTCATGAATCACTATAGTCAAAATAAACATTTTGAGCTTATTTAGTGCCTCTGATTATTTTTATTGTGGACAAGTACGTGAGAGCGAAAGAGTGTCTTGTTCCCGCGACTCTGAGGTGAGTCGGGAGTGCTCGTGTTCTGGGTTGTCTAAACATTCGTAGCTTCTTGATATTTGTAGGAGACCGAATGAGACACTATTGCTAGTCGGTTGGGATTTTGGGTACTAAGGTGATAGGAGGTACACCCCTATTTACTGAGGTCCTGTTTTCTTGTGCATAGTTCTGTGTATGAGCAGAATCCCCGCAACATGGCGCCGCCAATGTTTGGTCTGGTTCTTATCTGCGAGACGCTTGAGTAGTACACGTGCTGGTCCAGACAGCTGTGACAGTGTAACCTCCTATATTGACATTTTTATAGTTTTATTCAAGCTTGAAGTTTTAAAAGGTCTTACGTTTCTACTACCCGAGTTTGCGCTGCCACTCTTTAAGTTGTTCTACTGTCTTCTCTATAATGGCTGTAGTTGATATTCCGGCTCATAGCAGAGCTGTGCTGAGGGCGTACTTGACTCATTATGCGTTTCCTGATGCTGGGACGCACTTATTTTTGTGGTGGAAGCCGATCCGGCTCACCAGTTTGAAGTTTTTTACTCTTGGGTCACATTTCCGGTGGTGGATGGCACTGATGGTTTGTTTCACACATATGCTGCCACCGCCGTTCCTCAGCAGTATCAGCCTTATAGAGCGCTTGAAATTCCGCTTATAGCTTGGCAACACCGTATTTGGTTTAATGGCGCCCTTCCTCACCCATTAACGGTGGTCCGTTTAGGCCCTTTATCTATAGATGGGGCCACATGGCCCGTTTTGGCTGGGTTTACCCCACACCCACGTGCTTTTACAACTGCAACTCTGGCAGAGCTCTGCGTCTTACATACATCATTGGTACGCATCTATAGAGCTGTAATACAGTACGTAACACGTACCGTCCAGGTGGGACCACCTGGCGCTGCAGTACAACCTGCGGGTCCTGGTGGCGTAACCATCAGTCCCGTTATTATTAATTCTGTCATGGGCAAGCGCCCACAGAATAAGGATGAATTTCCTTATTGGCTTGCCGAGAAATTTGGAGAGATAGAAGCTGTCTTTCCTAATACCACTCCTGTGGATAAACACATGATCTTGACTATTAGTTTACCTAAAGACTTGATTCCCGAATTGGCTGATTGTAACACCTGGGGCAGGTTGTTTGCAGCGGTATATTCTATGTGTTTCGGCACCCCCTCCATGACCGTACTCCCCTCTGTGATTAAGCGCGTTCAAGATGAACACGGTGCAGAAGCGGCTGTTGAGCTGGGGATGAGACTGGTGGGAGTGTTCGACGTGGTTGCTGATATGATCCTTGCGAATGTCAAGGGCAATGCCGTTAGCTTTAAAGTAGCAAACCGCTTAGAGGCGGTCGCGGAGCCTGACAGACCACGAGAATTACCAAAGATTATTGCAAAGGCTTACAAAACCATAGGCCGCAATAGTCTGGGGAATAAGCCTACAACTCAAATACAAACGCAGTCTCAAGTACAACAGAAAGCCCAGCCTGACAAGGATGGGCGCCCTTTCTTTCCTAAAAAGAATTGGTGAAGAAATAAGAAACAGGGTTCCCAATAACAGAAACAGGGTTCGCGTGCCGGTTAACCGACCCCTGATGCTTCTGAACGTACTTATGACTTGCGCGATCGCGCTAAAATTAAGTCTCCTAAAAGATTTCAGGTTCCTGATCAGCGTTCTCCTCGTTCTTTACAGGAAACATCAGGCTCACAAGCCGGTGGAGGGGATCGCCAGGATCGGGGTAGAAGTCAACCTGCGTCACAACTTCGTGAACAGCCTCGACAGTTTGAAGTCAAGGACAAGCAGGGTGATTCCGCAAGAACCCGTCCTCCTTTTCAAAAGAAAAAGGTTGCCGCTTTAACAGCGTGGTATGCCACAGACGGTGAGGACACGACTCCTGGATTGGACTGGGGCAGTGACTCTGCTCGACAGCGCGGCAGAAGTTACCATAGTCAGGGAGGCTCTACGTCCCCGTCTGGATGTGACAGCAACTGACACATTTGTTACCATTGAGACTGCTGATACCCGGGTTGCCCCCCCGGATAGACTACACGACGTCCTTTTCCTAATTGAAGGTGATATACTGCGTCCCATTAAGGTTGTGTTCTGAGAGAATCTAACTGCTACATATGACATTTTATTGGCGGAGAAAGATTGTCCGCCACCCTTTGTGTTAGCCTCTTCTAGAGGGGAAGATGTGATACTTCCGAGTTTTTCACGTTGTGTCCCTGAGGAACAAGCGCAGGCTTTCGCGGAGGAATGGGCTTTGGCCTTAGCCCCAGCGGTGTATCGCAATCAGGTGGGTTGGGACGTTGTTTCGCCAGCTCATGAAATACCATTGCGCTCTATGCCACAGCCTCAACCTCAATATCCCATCAAACGTGAAGCGAAGGCTTCGGTTTGTGACATTCTAAGACAATTGGAGTATCAGGGGGTCATTGAGTCGTGTGTATCACCTATGAATAATCCTCTCTTTACTGTCCCTAAACCTGATGGTTCTTTTCGGATTGTATTGGATTATAGAAATTTGAACAGCCATTGCCGCACCTTTGCGGACCAAAACACACACAGCTCAGCGCTGGTGAATAATATTGTTAGTAAAAAATACAAAACGACACTTGACATTTCGAATGGTTTCTACAGTCACAATCTCGACTGTGCGAGTGGTGACCTGACTGCATTCAGTGCCGTCGGAAATCAGAAAAAATTTACACGGTTGCCAATGGGGTATAAGAACAGTCCCCGGGCATTTGCGGCGCGCATTGTGTCTTTGTTGCACGACATTAACCCTGAGGCCTTCTCGTATATTGATGACATCTATTTGACTGACGACGACCTCGCCCCGCATCTTAGCCGAGTCGACCACATAATATTGTCTTTTGCCGACTACGGTTATAAGTTTAATTTTGCAAAGTCACACATTGCCCATCTGGCAATGCTCTTTTTGGGCTACGAGCTCAATAATGAGGGAAAGGGTCAAGCACCTAATTTCCTAGAGAAATGTGCACATTTGCAACCACCTTCTTCTTTGAAAAAGTTACAATCCCTGCTGGGTTTTTTAAACTACGGGAGGACTTACATTCCCGTTTATGCCCAGCGTATCAAACCGCTTTATGCGTTGATACAACCTAAGTTCTCTTCTGCCAGCTGGTTTCCGGAACATACTTCCGTTCTGCTGTCTTTGCAGGCGGATTTGCTTGCGACTAACTTCTTAATGACTTGTGATAACACCACCAACCTGGTAATACGTATCGTTTCTGGGGCAGTGGGTTCACGTACTTAACATTCAATGAAGGTGACACAATACCTATTGCACACAAATCACACTAGTACACTGCGGCTGAAATGCGTTTTTCCTCTGTAGAAAAAATCTTGACGGCAGTGCAGATGGCGATTCTAAAGGAATGCTCACTGGCGCAGGGCAAACGCATTCTTATGGTCACTCCCTTCCCTGCTTTGTAAGCGGTGACTAAAGCTAGTGTGCCTAACTCGAAGGCATTGCACCCACGTTGGATTCAGTGGGCTACTTCTTTGACGTCTTCGGATGTCACATTTGTCTTTGATCCATCTCTTCAGACTCAGGAGTTTTTGCAGTATGAATTTGTTCATCCTCCTCCTTTGTCGCTTCTTCCTCTGAGTGAATACAAATGTGTCATTTATACCGATGGCTCAGCGCAACCGGCCACGGGTTCCAAACATGCTTATTCTGCGGCTTGGCTATTGTGGCTGGCTCCATTGAAGATGGAGAGTTTAAGTCATCCATTGTGCACACACAGGCACTAGGAGACTGCATGGCGCAATAGGCCGAGCTGCGTGCTCTTGTTCTAGCTCTAGAGTTTGCTGATCCTCTTGTGAATACTCTTATTGTGTGCGATTCTTACTATTGTGTCCAGTCGTTCAATGACAAATTATTCTTTTGGTCTCAAAATGATTACCGCGATTCTAAAGGCAGCGCAATTAAGTATAAAACGCTTTGGGTACGAGTTGCAGATCTTAAACAACGTCTGCCTCTCACACATGTAATTCACACTCTTGGCCACCAGCATATCGGAACACACGCTCTTGGTAATTCTCTGGCTGATGAAGCGGCCAAGTCTGCAGTAGCCACGTGTTCCGTAGCAGCAGTTACAAGATCTATGACTAAGGTTGATAATGAAATTCTGGCAGCGGTCGCTGCAACTATGGAGGGAGCTAATTATCCTGTGAGTTACCCTTCTAAATACTCTTATCATGTAACTCCCGAACAGGTTCCTTATGCTACCATTCCTTCAGTTGGGGATCGGCTGATTCCCAACACTGACCGCAGACAAGCTTTGATCAAGGTCGCACACGAAGGCATTGCTTCGGCACATGCTGGTGTGTCGGCAACAGTCTCTATTCTTCAGCAACGTTACTGGTGGCGTGGTTTATATAAACAGACTCGTAATTATGTTCTTTGCTGTGATGTTTGTCAACAAATCAAGCCTTCTACAGTCCCACGTCCGCCACAAACACAGCTATATATTTCTAATAGACCTTTTGGCTGTGTCTATCTTGATCACTGCGGTCCTCTTTCTTCTGATACTGCATACAAGTATATCTTGGTTGCGGTTGATTCGTGCACTTGATTCCTGTGGGTATGGCCACAACGTAGTGCTGATGCTCGAAATGTCATCAGGGATTTGCGTGTCTTTATCGGGATGTTTGCCTGTGGTACCTTCCATTCTGACCAAGGTCTGGCGTTTGCCTCTAAGGCTTACAAGGATGCAATGAAGTTGTTGGGGGTACAGGTGCAGTTTTCGTCTCCATACATGCCTGAGGGCAATTCAGTTGTGAAGCGAATGAACCGTGACTTAAAGCAATCCTTGACAGCTAGAGTCTTAGGTACTGGCAGGGACTGGCTGTCCCACTTGTATGGGGTCCAACGTGCATTAAATAATCTCCCTAGAAGATCTCTGGGTGGGCGGACCCCTTACGAAATGCTCTTTGGCTTTCACATGTTTGTTCCTGACCTTGATGGTCTGGACATTGTGGTGGCTGCCTCTAAGTTTGATGTAGATAATCATTCTGCTATGTTACAGGATCTACAAAAGTCCCATGATACTCTGGCAACTGAGCATTTACCATCGTCGCCTGCTGATGCACAACTGATTCCTGTTACCGGTTGGCTTCCTAAAGTTGTAGATCTGGTGCGGGAGAAGATTGAAAACAAAAAAGAATTTGGTCCCTCTTATCGTGCTCCGGTTTCTGTACTTGGACTGAAGGGTACTCGTACTGTCATTCTACCACCATTGCCAGGTCGCTAAGACAACAGATACATCTCAGTGGACAATATCAAGTTACACCGTGTGGCCGATTCTGAATAGTGTGACACCTGCAGCTTCGTGCAACGCAATATCCTTAGCACCATTACCTTTGTCATCATCTGCTGCCAAACGGATGTCTGCTCATTTGAAGGACACTGTAATTGATCTTCAGCCTATGTGACAATCATCTTCTGTGATGGATCTTGTGTGTCCTTTTCTGGCTACTGATTCTGTGTGTGAGATACCATCTAGCCCACGAGTACGAATGGACGATTCAACACTTTCGCCTTTGCTTGCAAGTCCAGTGAGTGCCTGTGAAGGAGAACTGGCACACCTTTCTTCTGCCTCGTCCTCCTCGACATCCAGTTTGCCTGATGCACCTAAGTCTAAGTTGCGTATCTTTTACTCCTGGTTCAAAAAGACATACTTCGTTCCCCCATGGACCTACATTTGGTTGGTGCTTATTCTGATATTTCTCTTCATGTCAATTGGATTTGTGACAGTGTTCTTTTTACTTATAAATGGCCAATATCTCCCTGAACGCTCTGCAGTAAAAATGGTTGATGGAACTTTGGCTCCTCACACATCGTCCCATGTCATGAAACGTGACAAAACTCTTGTGAATATTTCAGCTTTTCCTGCTCATGATGGCATCGTTTGGGACAAAGTAGCTTATGAAATCCATGGCCCGACAGAGGTCCTTAGAGTTCCGTACGTATTTCGCGTCTCATTAGGAGATGTGGTGACACAGGACATACATTCGGATGATTGGGATGTACAGGCCGTTCATGCATTGTTTTCTGATTTAAAATATTATGCTGCCTTTGATGCTGAAGATTTGCATTTAAATTCTGCCAATTATGGTGATCTCTTTTGCTATCAACATTATGGGCATCATTTTTTACACAAATCAAACACCATGAGACCTGTTTTTAATTTTACCCAATGGGAACATTGTCCAACTCCCTTACAGGTGAGTTCTAAAACGCTTAGGGATAAGTTCACCTATTTTTCTGACTATGATTTGACCAATCCTGAATCCTATTATTTTAGGCTTCAAAAATCCCCTACATCGAAGTACCTGTTATCCCACACTAAACTAATTTACGCCAACTCATTTAGAATGCAGTTGGCCACACACGGTTATGACCATTGGAAACAGACTATAGATTTAAAATCAATATGGGGCACAAAGCCATGGCAGGTTCCGGGCATTGAGGCATTACATCGTGCCTGCCTGATCCCGACTCAATTGCTGTTTTTAAATGAAACCATTTACCAAACATCCTGTTATGGCCTTGCCACTGTCAAAAACCTAAATACCCCATCAATTCCATCATTAGCTGAATATAATAATTGGCGGTTACATAATAACTACACCATTGAGGCTTTGCAGGCTTTCCTTCAAAATGCCTCCTTTAATGTTTCTGAAATTGATCCATTAGGATGGTTGTTGTGGCAATCTAATGCTAATGCATGCCAGTTGCGTTCTATAATGTTACACCTGGTTTCTTTCAGACTAAGCCTGATCCTCGTTATCCACCTCATCATTCGGTGACTACATACTCAGTAGGTATATTGTGCCAGCAGTGGCTAGAACACTCTACCCTTGCATCTGTCAAACAGCACCTTTCAATCCTATCGAACGATCTAGATTTGGCTGATTTTCTGCTAGGCCCACGTATCCAAGGGCCAAGCGATTTTTTTATGCCTCTTATAATGAAATTTGGAAACTTTCACAGATGGAAGCCGCCTTCCGTCTGCATCAAATTGACCAGGCAAACTTGGAAAAAGTCCTTGCTGTAGTGGACAACAGCATTAACACGCTTTCTTCCCGCATTTACACCTTAGACAATATTGTTTCGTCTGTAATAGATATTGTGCAAAGTGATGTTTCTGTGTTGTATCATGGTCAGAACCAGTTACGGTCAGTCATGCAATTTGCTTGGACGTTGCAGACACTGAAAATGGGTAAAGTGCCTTGGGATTATTTAAATGCCACCGCTTTATTTTTGCCTTTTAACCTGACTGATAAACAGAAGTTTATGTCCATGAAAGATGCTGTATACACGCTGTTACATATTGAACAATTGGAGCCTTTGCCATTCTCCGTAGCAGAAACGGACTCTGCTGTTTGGTTAATTCATGGCGTTATCACTTTGCCCTTTTCACTTTTTCAGTTTAAATCATGTATGCAACACTTTCCTGTTGGCCGCTTTGAACCGCTTGGCACTGCTTTTCTGCATGAATTATGGGTCCTGCTCTTTGCTTATCGGTGTTTGAGGGAGGATAAAGAAGTTTTCCTCACAGTTGAGGAGTGTGATTCAGTACTGGGTCACTCTCTTGTGTGCAAACACGTTAAGTTGCACGGCGAATGTAACGTGTCAGCGCCCAATCTAGCTTGCTTTTTAAAAGGGACCCCAGTACCATTCATCACGCCTGTCTTTACATTGCTTACTAACGGCAGCTATCTCATTTTAAACAATCAAGACTGCTGTGGTTTGCGGGCGGGTGTCCCATACTTGGTAACTGTTTTCCAGCGCGTAACTTGCTGTAGCAATGTCCTTTTCCCACCCCCGCATGGGAGTTTGGATTCTTCCCTTTAGCCTTCCATTCCGACTTTGAAAACAGAGTTCAACAAGTTGAGCAGGCTCAAAGCCCTTTTATTCCAACAGGAGGTGGCCCTCACTTCCGCCCGAGAAACATTCAGAGTGCAGGTGGCTTGGACCTCAAGTGAGATACAGTCACTTCTTAACACTAACCTCCCACTTCATTTTGGGGAATTCATTCACCAAATATTTAATGCATTTGATATGACTGGCCTTGCCCATTTTTTTAAATGTGTGGGATCTGGCCTGGTCTCTTCCTTTCAAACTATATTCGGGGTAATTCCGGCTTTTATTCATTCTATATTTTCCAGCGTCTTCGGAGGGTTCCCCTTAATATTGGTGCTGGCAGCTGGTGTCCTGCTTCTCCTTCTTGTGCTTCGTAATGGCTGCTCACTTTGTGGCTCTGCACAGGCCGGACGAGCTTCATCTGTACCGTAATCGCCTGTATGAGGCTTTTGGATGCTTGCCTTTAGCCTTGGCGTCAGTTACAACTTGACATTCCGCTTTGCCTACTTTACTTGCGTGCAACCAGTGCTTCATTGCAAACGGTGTAATTTCTCCTGAGCGATGGAACTTTGCTTATCAAACACGTGGTGTCCAATCCCTGATTTCAGCCGGTTGATGGGTCCCTCAGAGGCTCATGACGTGGCTTGTTCTGTGGTTGGTCCAATGACACGTGCAGCTTTACTTGGAATCTTGGATCAATGGGATATCTGTGCGGATGCGCAGCTTATCCTACAACGAAGTTTCATTGAATATCACGCAAGTTTGCCTTTTCTATTTTTGTATGCTCCTGTTTGGGAGGAACATGATTGTTCCTTTGACTTACTTAATTGGATATCTTCACTTTTTTCCACCAATGACAATGATGAGCTATTGGAAGGAATTGCATTTCTTTGCACCCAAACCTTCATGGATTGACTACTTGGATCATCCCTGCTCCACTGTCTGGCATACAGACTCTTTTTTCAAGCTCACCTTGCCTCAGTTTTTTTCGAACTTTCCCTTTTTTCTCCGATTTGTTTTTTTTTAGAAAGTCCCTCACCAATATTTTAAACAATGCCTGACTTCTGAACTCTGTTTTTGTTCTTCTGTCTATGTCCTACTGACTTACCAGGGGGAGGGTGTTATATGGGGTTATATGGCCCTAAGACACATTGTCGACATTGCTAAGTTAGCATGAGTTTTGCTTGCCCTATGCTGCTGCTTTTGCGCACGCCTCTGCTAAGCGTTTGTTTTCGCGACACTTGGCCTCTGCCCTGTACATGATAACAGATTGTTTTTCACGTTCTCAGCCTTCCCTTCAATTCTGTCTGAACATAATGTGCAAGGTCGGTCAACAATGTCTCTTGTTATTCTGTTCTGGTCAGTCCCTATTACCTAGACAAAACATGTTACCAACAGCTGCAATGTGGAAGAATCGTGCTTTGATATAATGTTGCTGCATGTTTTTGAGACACACTCGAAGAAAGCTGTTCCATGGAGCTGAGCGCTGCTGTACCTATGATGTAAACCCTTGGGTTTAGGCTTTCAGGTAGGGGTCTGCAAATAACGCCTAGAGATCTTCTGTTATATAAAATAACTTCTTACTGCCTTGGGGAGGGTGATTAGGCCCCGTTATTTAGCCTTTTTCACAGTCTTTATAAAATGGTATTGTAACAATGCTAATGATTCTTGCCTTATGCATTTTGCTGCTAGTTGTGGTTGTGGTTCGCATACTGTTTCATGAATCACTATAGTCAAAATAAACATTTTGAACTTATTTAGTGACTCTGATTATTTTTATTGTGGACAAGTACGTGAGAGCGAAAGAGTGTCTTGTTCCTGCGACTCTGAGGTGAGTCGGGAGTGCTCGTGTTCTGGGTTGTCTAAACATTCGTAGCTTCTTGATATTTGTAGGAGACTGAATAAGACACTATTGCTAGTCGGTTGGGATTTTGGGTACTAATGTGATAGGAGGTACACCCCTATTTACTGAGGTCCTGTATTCTTGTGCATAGTTCTGTGTATGAGCAGAATCCCCGCAACAGAGACAGAGCAGACAACACAGCCAACACCTGCGCAAAAACAATGCTGTTACACTGTTCCTCCACTCCCGGAGTTGGAGGGAGAACTGGAAGGCATACAGGATGAGCCACATCCAGAGCAAGAAGAGCAGGCACGACAGGAACATGAGCAGCCTCCTATGCACCGTAGGGACGGCAGTTGCATGAGACGCAGGCCAAGGGCATAAAACACCACAGATGTAGGAGATGATTCTTCCGTATTTTCTGGCCTGGAGGGCACAATGGTCAATGTTCAGCGTCTGCAAGCAAAAAGCATGCGGTCAATGAACAGGCAGCTGGTGTCTGTCAATCACAATCTCACAGACATAAAGGAGGGCATCAGAGAGCTAAATCACACAGTTGAAGAGGGCAATAAGGCATGTGCAGACAGCATTAAGGAAATGACTGGAGCCATCAAAGAGCTCTGTGCCACAATGCAGAGTGACCATGCATCCAGACGCAGGGCAAAACAACATCTATTCACCCGTCTGGATCATTACAGTAAGGTAGTCAACCGTTTGTGCAATCCACATCTGTACTATCAAGACGCACAGTGTTGATGCAGATTGAAATGGCACACTGCAGCCAGGATGTTGCCAAAGGTTTGGTGCTGGTCACCAATGCAGTTGACCAGTTACAGACAGCAAACATAGCTGGCACAGGTCTTCTGGGTGCAGGGGACAGTGAGGAGGTCTCCAGCCGCAGCAGCATTACCCCACCAATGACAGAACCCAGACGGCATAGTGTGAGGCAGGGAACAGCATCAGATGTCTCATCAAGGGAGGGCAGTCAGAACACTGAGCGTGCAACTGCAGTCCGTGGACGGAAGAAATGGACAGTGTTGCTACAGCTGAATGCTAATGGGTGAAGTAACCCATGGCATACGTAGATTTGTCATTCCATTATTCATGTCCTGTGTACATGACATGTGAAACAGCAAGAGCCACACATTACTTGTGATTTGTAGGCTGTGTGAATGCAATTTACCTGACGTTAAGGTATATTAAAACACAGTAATTCTACAGTCATGATTTGCTTTGTGTCATCATTACTCACCTAGAAATAGTTGCGTGTTATTTCATCATGTCTCTGTCTGCCATCTGCTGCCCCTACATCACCTGCTGGTCTGAGACGTGGACCTGGTAACTCATCCTCATCTGATTCTGTATCTGTGAGTTCCACTGGTATGCCTTTCGTTGTCGCCACGATCTTGCAGCAGGTCTCTGGTCCATACTGCAGTGCTCCTCTACTTTTGTGCAGGCAGCGGTGACACTGCGCTTTGACTTGTGTGAGCAATTGTATCTTCTCTCACTCTGATTAGCCGGATTGAGGTACGGTGTGAGGATGAATGAGCGCACAGCATATGCACTGTCACCTACAGGTTGAAAGACATACGGTTAATCACTGTCCTATTTCTACAGCTCTAAGGAGTATATCAGAGTGAGTGACATGCATTTACCTAGCAGGTATCCTTCGCCAAATTCACCCCCAGTGAGACGTGTGTATATTCCACTGTGTCTAAAAATGAAGGAATCGTGTGTACTGCAAGGATATTTGGCCACTATATCAGTTATGATGTGTTTTGCGTTACATATGACCTGTATGTTGAGTGAATGGAATGATTTCCGGTTCCTGAATACGTACTCATTATCTGAGGGGGGAGAGATGGCTACATGTGTCCCATCAATGCAACCAATTACATGGAGAAACTGGGCTATCTGCTGCAATGCCTGTTGTGTGGTGGGGAATCTGATGTAATGGTGTATCCTCTGTACCATAGCATCCAAGAATGCATGAAAGAAGCACGACAGGCAACTCTGGGACACCCCTCCTGATGTAGCTATCATCCCCTGGAAGCTCCCTGATGCCAGTAAGTGCAGTGAACAGAGGACCTGCACATGTGTCGGAATGGTTTGGGTCCTGCGGGTTGGATGTTCAAGCATAGGTTTTAGGTCAGCTATCAGGTCTAGTATATTAGCTGAGTCCAGCCTATACTTCTCATGTATTTCTTCCTCTGTCTGCTGGAACAGGGTAATGCGCACTCTGAAAACGCGTTCCTGTCTGCTCCTCCTTCTCTGTGCTGCTGCTTGAATCTGCATACTCCTCGCTATGACATACAGCGCTGCCATTGTGAAAGACCCTGAGGCATTCTGGGCCTGTTTAAATAGGTTGCACCTGGTTACCACCTGGCTTGAGTTGGTGGTAATTTAAAGGTGCAAAATTGTGATTTCTACATATTCGCAATTTGCGAATATTTGATACATTATATTGTGAATTCGCAATTTGCGGCATACCATATTGCGAATTCGCAATTTGAGACTCAGATATTGCAAATTCGCAAAGGGGTTTTTGCAGATTTGTTGCCTTGCAAAATTGGTAATCGCAATTTTTGCGAATATCAATATTGCGATGCGAAACACTGTCATACATTGGGACATGCTATTTTGCGATCGCAAACACAGTTTTTTTGCGATTCGCAGCGTTTGCGATCTCAAAATAGCTTGATACATATGGCCCTCAATGTATAATTTTGCCTCTCCTCTCTTTCCATCTTCTAGTTTTTCCATTTCTTTGTCAAATCACTTTCCATTACATTCTACTACAGTCCTTGTTGCTCAGCTGTGCTTTTGTGCATTCTCTTTACCTCACCTATTTCCTTGCTCATTTCTTATAAAAGTAAAATGAGAACCGTTCTATTGAACGCCAATGAATATTAAATAGTAAGTTGTTCATTCATATTCTATATAGAATTACAACTTTAGATAGGTTAGTGCCTTCACTGTAGACTAAGGGCCTCTGAAAGCAGAGTAAAACCTAGTCAAATTTGTGGGCCACTTTGAGGCCAAATGGAAGCATACTAGTAGAGAAGGTTTTTTTTATGAGGAAAGCTATTTTCAGCAGCATACTTTCGTTTTTGCTGTTGACAGAGATTCACATTTGTAAAAAGTGAAAGAAGGTACACCAGTGTCATAGGAGACATATATAGGGATCAAGGGTTGCAAAGACATCATCCAGCTTCTGTATATAAGTGACAGTGCAGTAATATCTGTAACAAAAGACAATTGTTAATTGTGAAACTCAGCATTTTCTTAAACATGTGTAGCAGAGAAACAAATATCGGACTAAAAATATCATGTGACATAATGCCTTGTCTAAAATGATCATGACTACCAAAATATCGGGGACCAGACTATTGTTTTTTTTATTTATTTTTTGCTAGAAATCTTTTTATTAACGTTTCCAAAACAGAACAGCCATCAACACAGCTCTGCAGTGCATATAAGAGCATCCAACAATAAGCATTTAGTACAGCATTAGAAAAGAGTGCTCTGTCTGGTGGCTTAGTAGACTAATGCGTCCTCTGTAGGGGCCTGTGATCGACCCCATGGTCCCAGGTTCAAATCCCTGTAGGTCCACTCAGCCTTTCATCCTTCCTAGGTCGATAAAATGAATACCATTGAGGTGGGTAACAATAAACATCTGGTATTCAGCATCAAGATACCCTTCAGGGTGAACGTGCGTCTTACAAATACACGCTAAAATCAAAAACAAGTATAAAACAGTTAGCGTTGAAGGGGTAGGTACAGCGTTCAACACACATAAGTGTTGGTTAAGCATGATATATCAAAGAGAGCGTGTATGAAAAAACATGGCTAGAAAGAAAAAAATCAAGAGTCAATAAAGTGAAGCCCGCAACCCCTTTGATGTGGCTCAGGATCTCTTTCCAATATGTGGGTATGAAAGGACAGGACCCCCATATGTGGATAAAGTCACTGGGGGCCAAGTTGCAATGCCAGCAATGTGGGGAGGTGGAAGGGTTGATGGAGTGTAGGAATTTTGGAGTGTAATACCACCTCGTCATCAAGTTGTATGCCTTCTCCCATTGGGGTATGCTCCTAAGTAATTTGAGGATGTGGTGCCACAGTTGTTCCCATTGCTTCTGAGAAATTCCCTTGGTGGTGCCAAATTCCCACTGAGATTGGTAAGCGTGTGGCTGAACAGGGGTCAAGTGTTGGAGAACCTGGTAGGTGTGGTTGATTGAACTCCTTTTCCCGGTAAATAATCGAACGAATGTCTCAAAGGGGTGAGTTGCCGTATCGCCCCCTGAGTATTAGAAGGGGAAAGCGCCCAATGCCGCAGTTGGTAATATTACAGCCGAGCCGATTCGAGAAGCCGGAAATCTTGTTTGCACTAATCAAAAGTCTTGATCGCCTCTCCCTCAAATAAGTCATGGAGAGTGCGGCAATCTCCCTCTCGCCAAGCTGGGAAGGAAGAAGGCTGTAAATCCGGTAAAAAGTCCAAATTGCGGGCAAGGGGGGTGTTCGGGGAGGGAAATGCGGTCAGGCCCCGTCTAAGAGCAATTTGTTTCAAATGTCTAGGACAATTATAGTGGGAATAATGCTGCATGGTCTAGTGTGTTTAGGAAGCCATTTCAGATCCCAAAGGGTGTGGCATGCCACCTCCCCGTCCATGTGAAACCAATGTTTTTTGCTTTCACATATGACCCATTCCAAAATATAGCGCAGGTGTGCTGCCCAATAGTATTCAAGAAGGTTGGAGCATGCCAGGCCCCCCAATATCTAGGCAGCATCAGTATAGCATTTGAGAATCTTGAACGTTTCCCTCCCCAAATAAAATTGCTCAAATCCCTCTAAAGATGTTAATAGCCTCTCGGGTGATAGGTGTAGGCAGGGTCTGAAAGAGGTAGAGAATTTGTGTTTGTATCGGTCAGGTTGAGGAAGTTTGTCATGGGCAATCTTGGGAGGGACGAAGCACTAGAACTGGGTGCTGTGCAATAGCAATGCTGGGAAAACCTTAGTAGAGCTCAGCTATGGTGTGAGGCAGTTGGTGAGGGCCACATTAGACCGGGGCAGAGGTTTACGGGGCAGGAGACGAGTTCCTCTCCAATTTGTGCAGATGTTGGATAGTGTCTTTTTTAACTGCTTGAGAAGTAAGGTCTCTGGTGCGTTTATTGGCGCGCCTGGCTTTCACTGCTATCCAGATAGTTTCCAAAGAGCCACGGGAGGGTGAATGAGGAGAGGATGGACTGCCCTCTCTTGAGTTGGCCCTTAAGTTGAGTCATTGCTTGGCTTCTTTCAAAGAGTGGAGAACTCATCACCTGTTCTCCCATGTGAAAATGATGGCAAAAGGATGCCCCCATTGGTAGCGGATATTGAGGTCTCTCAGTTTATCAGTGACAGGCTTGAATTCTTTGCATCTTCGCATGTGAGAGGGGCAATGTCTTTAAAGAGCTGCACGGTTTGGCCCCGGAAGCCCATGTTGGCCATATATCTCGCTGCTTGAAAAATGGCCTTCTTTTTGGTGAAAAAGTACACCTGAGTGAGATTGTCTGAGGTGATATCAGGACACCTCAACACAGGGGTCTCTCGGGCCCTGTAGAGCATCGGAGGAGAGGCATCAGTGTCCCCCTGAATCGCAAGCAGAAGGTCTGCAGTGAAGGTAATTATATCCATGCCCTCTGCCCCTTTAGGGGCTCCTCTGATGCAGATCTTGTTCCTCCTGCTTCTATTTTCCAAGTTCTACTGTTTCATCTGCAGATCAATTTGTTGTTCCTCCATGGACGTCGTCTTAAGCCACAGAACTTCCTGTTCCTCCGAATAGGCATCTGCGGTGTGTTCCATGTCGTCCATTTGTCCCTCTCCCAGATCGGTGACTTCTCACTGCAGCCACAAGGCTACCAGGCCCGCAGCGTTCAGGGAATGATGAAGGCCCTGCCGTGCACAGACCTCTCAGGGGGTGCAGATCGAGACCCGTAGCTCCAAAGGGCCATCAAGTTACAGGGAGAGGTAGTGGGTGGGATCACTTGGTGTTCTGGGGCTCGGTCTTTGAGATAGCAGTGGGCTCAGAGCCGAGGAGTCTCCTTGCAGCACCTCTCCAACAGGTGCCAAGTGCAGAGCCTCATACTGGCAGGTGGAGCATTGCCATAACTAGGCTGTGGCTCACCAAGGATGTAAGGGTGGCTGTTGGGGAAGGTCATATCACCTCCACCGGTGCCCAAGGGTGTTGGGAAACTGTAACACCCGTTGAGGCCAAATTTACTCATCCTGGTGCAGGTTAGAAGCTAAAATGGCAAACTAACTTCCCACCCTATTCCACTACAAAGCCAATAACCGGCTACTACATTATAAATTACTAATTACATTAAAAATTAAATTACACATTTAAGAAATACAAACTTTACTTTAAAATATTAATAGCAATTATACTAACAATAATAGCACCTAAAATGTAAATATTAATTTGTTCAAATGATGTTGTATTTTTTCATTAAATTCAATATTGTATGCATTATTTATGTAAGATATAATTTAACAAATATTGTTGTTAGGCATTTCTTTGTTTTGTTTAAAATAATTAGGAGTTGTCATAGTATATTTAAACTTTACGAAGTTCAACACCTTCCCTACTGTTCAACACCTTCCCTACTGTTGCCTAGATTGGAGTGGAAATAGTAGATCTAACCGCTATCATTTATTCTGGGAGTGGCAATAGTAAATCTAACTTTTCAGACGTCCAACACTTTTCCTATTTTGTTTAGAATGGAGTTAGAATAGTTACTGTAACCACTCAGCAGTCCAACACTTTCCATATACTTGCCTGGAATAAAGGAGGAATAGTAAATCTAAGCCCTCCGAAGTCTAACGATTTATCTTCTGTTGGTTAGACTGGAGTGGGAATAGTAAATCTGGTAATTCTAAACCCTCCAAAATCCAACACTTTCCTTACTGTTGCTTAGACTGCAGTGGGAATAGTAAATGTAACCCTTCAAAGTTCAACTTTTTCTGATTGTTGCATACATTAGAGTGGGAATAGTAAGTAAGCATGTTTATTGACATATCAAACATAATAATTTATTGACAAGTAAAACATGTAAAAACTATCATAAAACATTCTCACATGCACAATATGTACATTACATTATTATGGTAAGCAATTAGTGTAGACCAGAGATTAGGTTAAAATTCAAGGTAACAATACCAACAGCCGGATTCCTACAAAACGAAAATAAGCTCTTCTGCAACAGGTTACTCAAATCAGGCAACTAAACAGTTGGAATATTAAAAGAAGTCATTGGTTTCTTTCTAATCAGCCATGCTACATATAAGAACTTGGGAACTGTGATTACCACCGCCTCCTTGGGTTGCTTAGGCAAATTCTCAGTGCATTTACACACCTAGTCATATACAATGAACAGCACATAGGCACTATCCATCTAGATCTTATTTGGAATAGGCTGCACAGAAGAAGAATAAATGTTCTTTTGTCTCATCAGCATGGCAACACACGAGGAGTGTATACGAGGCCAGAAACCACCTGGTTTCTTGGAGAAGGTGTGCACTACATCAGAACTGATATACATCCGTTTTTATGAATTTTATACAATAATGCCTAATTATTATCAGTGCTTTTAATACACTTTCACAAATACATAAGCAGTTTTACTTCTCCTTGAAGTTTATTTTGAGTCATATATTTAAAACAATATGTAAATAACAATTGTCAAACACAAACAGTTAAACATTAAAGTAATCCATGTCCTGAAATGATGTCAACATGAGCCCAATGCATTTCGGGACCATGGTCCCTTCGTCAGGGGCATATACAAAGAACATGAAGATCTGAGATGATACTTTCACTAATGCCTTGGTAACCTTCAGGTAACTGAATACTACTATCCAAGCGTCTTGAGCGATATATTGCTGCCAATAGTCTTCCAACAACTCGGTTCAATGACTTTTCGGTAAACCTGTCAACGCGAAGCCTCCCGAAGAAGTTCTTCACTTCTTGTATATGCCCCTGATGAAGGGACTATTAACATGAGACTAAGTAAAAAATTATCAAAATTCGAGAGAGGGGCCAGTAGCTGGGTTGTTAAGCTAAGTAGCGCAGCTTGGTAATAAGTAGCTAAATGAGGTAGTGCAAGTCCCCCCTGCTCTACATCCAATTGTAAAATGGATAACTTAATCTGAGGTTTTTTCTTTGCCCATACAAACTCCCGAATCACCCTATCTACTTCATTAAAATATGAGATTGGTATTTTATGAGGAAGATTTAAAAACAAAAATATCAGCAAGGGAAGTATCAACATCTTTATCAAAGAGACTCAGCCTATTATCGACAAAGGTAGAAGTGACCATCTTTCTAGCAGGTTTTTTTATTTTACCAAGTGTTCTACCATAATTCAGATGGAAAAGCTGAAGGAAGTCCGCTGTGACATACAGGCCCAAATATCTAATAGGCTTGAGAGGCAGAAATGTTATCCCTTCCGGAAGCTCTATTCCCGATGCATTAAATAGGAGAAGCTCCGTTTTGGACTGATTAACCTATAACCCCCCAACTCTGAAAACGCCTGGATTTCTCCCAGCGTCCTCTGGATATTTGACTTCTCTGGGTTCAGGTATAGGATCAAATCGTCAGAAAACAGATTAATTTTTGCCATTCCTACTAAGGGAGCTTGGATTAATACATTAGAGCGAATTTTTATCGCTAATGGCTCGATAAAGAGTGAAAACAAAAGGGGGGAGAGAGGGCATCCCTGCCTAGTACCCTGTCTTATCTCCACTTCTCCCGCCTCCTCAGGGTGTATAATTATTTTTGCGATAGCTCCCCTATAAGTTCTTTCTAGCATCTCGATCTAGCCTGCCAGTCCACCAGATCGAATGCCTTTTCTGCGTCCATCATTAAAATGGCTGCACTATCCTTCCTAGCAGAAAAGTAGTCGATGGCATGGATCAGATAAAAAGTATTTGCAGCCATCGATCTTCCAGGCAGAAACCCTGTTTGGTCCGCATGTATCAGGTATTGCGCACAGCCCGAGATCCTGTTAGCCCAGATTTTCATAAAGAGCTTATAGTCTACATTTAGTAGACTTATTGGGCGGTAGGAGCTTGGGTCTTTCGGATCCTTATCCTTCTTTAAAATAGAGATCATAACTGACTCCTTAAATCTATCTGAGACCGACACTCCGGCCATAATTTGATTATACAGTGAGGCCAAAAACGGGGAAAGTTCATCTAAAAATAATTTATAAACTTCAATAGGGATCCCATCACTACCACTTGCCTTCGCATTTGCCATTTTTTTATGATTTCAATTAATTCTGCGGTTGTAATTGGTTCACTCAGGAGCATACAGTCCTCCTCACGGATCGTAGGTAGCTGGACTGCCATAAAATAATCCGCAAGAGCCTGAGGACTAACTATCTGGACCTCCGCATAAATCTTCCTAAAATGAGACACAAAAATGCCTGCAATTTCGTCTTTGTCATTAACCAGGCTCGTAGTACTGGGATCTCTAATTTGTGGAATTGATTGCTTGCTCTGAAACATTTTTGTAGACCAGGCTAAGAATTTCCCAATGTGCTGGCTCTCTTCGTAGACCTTTTGTTGAGAAGCTTTACTTCCAGCAATTTCCTCAAGAATAAAAAACTTTTCAAATCCTCCTCTGCCCTTAGTAATTCCTGCTGGAGAACCTCTTCCTCTGAATCCCCGGAGGGCCTGGTCAAAAGTTCTCTCCTAGCCCGATCCACCGCCTCCTGGAGTCCAGCAATCTTAAGTTTCCTTAATTTGTGAAGATTGGCCCTATATGCCACCACCTGCCCCCTAAAAGTGGCCTTGAAAGTCTCCCAAACCATAAAGCTTGGTGCCGTATTCACATTTTCCTTAAAAACCACATTATAAAATCACGGGTTTTGTCAATCCATTTTTGGTCCACGAGCAATGTTTTATCAAAGTACCACCTGTTATTATTTTTTCTCATGGTGGCGGGTAAGTGTACTATCAAGGAGACCAGAGAGTGATCTGAAAATGGGTTAGAGAGAATCAAGGATTCTCCTCAGCCCTCAACATATTTTTGTGTTAAATAAAGGACCTGGTCCCGCTACCCGTAGAACCAGATAATTTGCTTTGGACAACAAATTGGGCCCAATGCAATTGTTTGACAACAATTGTCATGGATGCAGAAATAGAAGATAGATTTTGCCAATAGCTGCCCAGCCCCAGATCATTTAGGGACCGTTTACCGTGGACCAGCCTCTGGATTTTCTGGATGCTATGGAGGTTCATGAAATCACTAAGAACTTCTCTATATGATTTTATCTTGTCTATAGGCCATATGCAAAGCCAGTAAAGTATAGGTCATAACCTAGCTAACTCTGTGATTGGCTTGTGAGTGAGGTCAAGCCTATGGGCCAATACAGCAGTACATCACCCCATATTCAAGAGCACCTTTTAAAGCTGTTTTCACCAACCCCTAAGGAAGTAGTCTAGCAAGGGCTCCATAATTCAGCTCCATACAGGGAAGCACTGCTGGCTTAGGTCTTATATATTTTTATTGCTGGGGAAATAGGGTGAAAAAGGGCCATTTTGGCAAATCTAAGAATGGTAGAGGCTCAGTGCTTAATCAAATGGCAGCTCTTCGAAACCTGAGGTGCCCATGAGCAAATCTGTAGGTACTTGAATTCCTTTACCTTCTCCAGCAAATTACTGCCCAATCTGATAGTTCCTCTAGTATTTTTCCACTTGTTGTAAAGCATCAACTTGGTATTTTGTAGGTTAATTTTCAGCCCATGCATCTCACAAAATAAATGGAATCTATCAATGAGTGTTTGCAAACCAGAACATATTTTTGGAATAAGAAGGGTGTCACTTGCAAAAAGCAATGCCGGAACCCTATGCTTGAAAAAAACAAGGGAACTCAAATAAAGTCTGCCAGGGACCTTGGGTACTAATGTGTTTTTTAGAGAACAGTGGTCCCTTGGAAATCTAAAGTACGGGAGGTCGATAAAAATATAGACCCAATCAGTGCTATATTGTTAAATGACGTGTCCAGCCGGACAGAGGTCCAATATTTAAAGTAACAACAAATTGTAAAAAATTTTTAACAAACAGTAAAGTGAGTAGGACACAGGCCTGTGCCCTCACTGCATCAACAAAAAGGGGGACATATACAGTATGACAACAAGAAATAGAAGTTCAGGCAGGGCTATTGATTTGTTAGGTATGTAGTTAGACAATAGAGCCAACAAATCGTGTTTGTGCACCTTCACACAAGAATAAACATTTCAGAGTAGTGTATAAGGTGATTTATGTGTTGACGACGTTTCGATCCATACACGAGATACAAGGATCATCATCAGGACTAAAACATAAGCAAGCCTGAAAATAATTGCCTGGAGTAACATGAATATAAACATCAGGGAAAAAGAAAGAAGGGGGGGTACAGTTAGTTATGCAGGTAGACAACACATGAAGTTATGCATATTGTGGCAATTATACATGTAGTGTTCCAGCACCTATAAACGAAACATTAATTGAAGAGAGCAGAGCCAGTAATGGTGGGCGACCTGTGAAAAAGGGGGAAGGAGCTGTAAAGAAAAATGGAGCTGTAAAGAAAAACTGTGTTATGGTGGTAAGGTGAGGGGATAGATCACCGGTGATGAGAGTAACTGAAAACCAAGGTTGGCGCTGAAAGGAGAATCAAGTTACGTACAGCGGCGTTGTCAGAAAAGGAGTTAGAGGCCAAGGTTGGCAATGAAGGGGAGACAGAGTGGACAGGGAGGTGTATTGCGGACGCACTTGATAGTGAGGCAGGTGAAAAGAAATGCGACCTGGTGGTCACTGCGGGTCAATGCGAACTGCAAGATTAAAGGCAGAAAGTCAAGGGGGAAAGGTGCATAGGGTGAGTGAAGGGGACTCACCGGTCTCTCAAGGGCGGGAGAGCCGTATTCGAGGGTTCTGGCAGATGTGTGCGCGGAGCGCGAGTAGAACGGGCCGATTCCAATGGAAAATGGAAGGTTCAGCCGTAATTACGTCGGGATCCTCTAAGTGTGGGATCGCGGTGAGCCTAGACAGGAAGGAGAGTGACCGGAAAGTCAGCGTGGGTCAAACCCTATGGCTTGCCAAGATTGGGGAGTCATTACACAGTTCATCAAAAACCCTATACAGTTGTTAATCAATAAAAGGAAAAAGGGTTGGACCAAAACACAACCTTGATGACTCCTTTTTTTGATACAATATTTTTCAGTCAGTTCGCCATTAGGGTCCCACTGAATCCATGTATAATTCTCCTCATGGAGGCATATGATGATGTTGAGCAGGCTGTTTGTCTAAGGACCAAGTTGAAGGCGGCTCGAGGAGTGATGAAGGAGACATAAGGAACCCCACCCCCACGATATCGACCAACCTCCACTTGGTCATCAAAAAGCGAAAAACCTGATCTATGGTTCGGTCTTGGGTCTAAATGCAGCATGTAAGTGGGATAGAACATTGTTTTCCTCAATCCACACTGATAGCTTCCCCAGAACCTATTTACGAACAGGAATAGTAAATCTAACCTTTCTGAAGTCTAACACTTTCCCTACTGTTGCTTAAACAAGTGGCAATAGTAAATCTAACCCCTTTGAAGTCCAGCGCTTTCCCTCCTGTTGCATAAATTGGGGTGGGAATAGTAAATAAATCCCCTCTTAACTCAAACAGTTTCCCTAATGTAAGTTAGAGTGGATTCATATTGTTTTTAATATTGGGGTTCCATTTTTTTTGTCTTTGAAATGCATGTTATTTTTAAAAAAAGGTTTTGTTATTATTATTTATATTTATTATACTACTTTCAGTAATAATGTGTGTGTATATATATATATATTGCCAAAGGGGAAAGGGTTCCTCCTGGAATTGAGCCCGTAGTCAGGTGGTGCGCGGTGCCGGCGAAACCACAGCCGGGCAGTAATAATCCAAATGCTACTTGATAAAGCGCACACTCAAACGACCTCTGCTTGTACAAAAAGAGATTTATTCCTCAGTTGCAACGCGTTTCGGCAGAATGCCTTGATCACACGCTGAGCAATTGTTAGGACGTGCATACATAGACAAGTGATACAAACAAAGGACTATTGCTCACAATTGTTAGAATGGCGATGTTACAACGGCGGCCATATTTGAATAGGTTTTCATATAGGGTTAAATCCATTTTAAAAACTTATTTATAGTCATACATGAGTCACAGATTGTTGTGTCCTGATGGAAGTAATTGTATCTATGTGTGGTCATGCTACTATATGAAAAATCATACAAAAGTGCAATTAGTTTGACATGCAAATTAAATTGGAGTGATGGGACCGAAAGTACGGCGGCCATCATGTGGTATCTGGTTTATTGTGAGTGCATGTTCCTAATAAGGAAACACTCAAGCTAGCTGTGGTGATGCATGTAATGCAGAAAAAGTTTTTGACAGCTTGTGTCGTGAATGGCTACGTTTCATGAATTTATAAAAAAGTAAACCAACTCTCGGATGCTGTGTAAACTGTCATCTCAGTATATCAGTGTATACATATGAAGGTCAAGCATAATGTACATGGCGGTTACAGTGAAAACACCATCATATTGATCCTAAATGGGTACTGCTTGGCATCACAAGAAAAGATATTGTAATTACCGGATAAACCATGAAAAACAAGACCATACATAAATTCTTTCGCCAAGTGGCAATTTCATGTAGACATGTTAAGTTAGTGCAAGGACCATGATGCCTTAAAAACAAAAAGCCATGTATAAATATCTGCTTTCGCCAAGTGGCGGAATGAAAAATAGTCCAAAGTGAACATCCACATGTGATTGACAACTTGATACTCCAACTACTAAATTCAAAATGAATAAAAGTTCCTTATCTTGTCCCAGTGCAAACCCGGGTCCGGGGAAGAAAAGGGTAGGGAACCCGTGAAGTGACCGTCGTGTACGGTGGGTCCCTTCCTTTCCTCCTGTGAAAAGACAAAAAAGGGAACAATGAACCAGGGGTTCGTGATTGCACCTAATGTGAATAGAGATAATTAATACATCCAAATAAAAATAAAAAACAGTCTACAGTAAATTACTGTTCTGATGAGGAGACTAAGAACAGAAATGAACAGAGATAAGAATGAATTGAAAGATTTTCTCAATCATCCCGCAAGTGAATTGCTAACTCCTCGTCAAAATTGTGGCCTCCAGGGAATCTTGTTTCTAGGTCCAGAATCCTCTTGGATTCCTTCTTGCGGAGTGCTGATTCTCTGTTTCCGCCTCTATGTCCCATATTGATCTGCTCAATGGTATAGAAGCGGAGGAGGGAGAGATTAGATTGATGGTAGTCTTGGAAATGCCTGGCCATCGGATCATGTATATCCCTGTTAGTAATGGGCCTGAGGTGCTCTAAAATCCTCTTTTTGACCATTAAGGTCGTACTGCCAACATACTTCTTTCTGCACTGACATTCCAAGACATAGATGACAAAGCTGGTACTGTATGTAAGAAACTGGGTTATACTTTTGTTCTTACTTAAACATGGTACTTTAAATTCTTTGACCATGTGGCTGAACCTACAGGCCTTACAGTGCCCACATGGATAGAAACCTTTGAGATTGTGTGTGTTGGCCATGTGTGGTTCTGTGATGTCGCCCCGCATTAGAGTGTCCCTGAGACTTCTGCCCTACCTGTAGGTAATCATGGGTCTATCACTCAGTGTGGGTCCCACTGTGGGATCAGTCTTAAGGATGTCCCAGTGATCGACCAATATTTTATGCACTTTCTGCGAATTCCTATTGAATGTCATGATGACCCTGGTGTCAGTGTTGGTAGTTTCTTTCTTAGATTTTTCGAGAGTTTGCTGTCTGATGATCTTGCTCATTTTGTGAATGGCCTTATGTAGTACCCGGCACCGCGCACCACCTGACTACGGGCTCAATTCCAGGAGGAACCCTTTCCCCTTTGGCAATCCATATGGAGGAATTTGAGCCGGCCGCCAACCTCAATCGAGGATTTCAACTTGCACAGAACCCCAACGTACCAGCCGACGTCCCAGAGGTAAGCGCTGGCCCCTGGGGAGGTTTTCCGGGGGGGAGACGTGCGTGTACACCGTGCACGTGCGGGCTCCCTCGTGGGCGCGACGCCGGGGGTTGGGTGCTAACGTCTCTGGCTGGCGGCGACGAGGGGGGATTTGAAAACGTACATAATAGGCACAAGCAGGGGGCCCAATTTGAAAATATTTTACTGAACAATTGCAGCTGTCAGGTAACTTAGACAGCGCATTACAACCCGAGTGCAGGATACTGTGCAATTTGCTTCCGTTCCCGCATTACGGATCACTACCTAATTCGAGACTGTGCACAAGTAGTAAATCAGAATTAACTTTATGCGTATGCCATAAGGAGTGATTCTGGAGGTTAATTACAATCAACATCAGCAACGGGAAATACTTACAGTAGCTGGGGACATTGAGCTGCAATTATTACACGGAACAGTGCATAATTCCTGTCTCATATCTCCCCCGCACCCCGCACCTACATAGAGACTGAACGGGATCTACGTATACCAGCTTGAACGCTTAGCAGTGGGGTGGTGTGCCTACATATCCCCAGACTGCGGGACTTCAAGCAAATCCACTAGCAGCATCAGGAACTTCCTATTGCAAGGAAGGAAGGACACTCTGCTAACAGTGCAATTTCAGTGGGGACTATGGGCCAGGGTGCCCTTAATCTCCACAAACACGTGCATTAAACTTCAATAACAACAATCAATTGCACTTAGACAACAAGAATACGAAACGAACATGGAGGATGAGAATGAAAGACGGATGGGCGGCCAGACGCTATTCGCACGCGCGCCAGGAAAGGGACAGACAACAGGGGCATCTCGCAATCAGGATACCTCACTTAATACAAAACTGAAACGATATGAAAAACTTAAGAAACAGGAAACATCGAAGTGGTGGGAGGCAATCTCCCTCCAGGACTACGTAGATAAACGGATGGTGCCGCGAGGCCTCAGAATATATGTCACTCCATCACAGGAGTCACCTAATCCTCACATGTTGGAGGAGTGGGCTGACAATTCAGCCACCAGCTCAAAGAATATGCTATGCATACTCATCAAATATGCATGGGAAGACAGAGACACAATCATGAAAGAAATATCCGAAATAGAGGATGAGTTGAAACAAAATAGCAACCAGGATACCATCAAAAAATTCAGAGAAGATTTGAAGGGAAGACTACATAAACACGAGGAAGATATCAAACTTCGTAAACAGAGGAAGCTACACTGTGATTGTGTCGATTACGAAGATGGACGGATTTTAACTTACAGTCATAAATATGACCATCTTTACAATATAAAACCATCACATGATGACTTGACACTGCCAATCAATGCCAAACATGATCCTCCCCCCGCAACATTAACAAGCGACTCAGATACTGACGTATCTACTAATACAGCGAGCACGTCCTCAGAGGTCGAGGTTCTAACAAAACCAGCGACTTTTTTGGACGAATACCGGATGCTGAGGAGGGGGCGGCAAACGGGCAGAACAACAACCCCCACACCAACACCACCACTGAGAGGATGGGGCAGAGGCCGAGGAAGAGGAAGAGGAAGAGGCAGGGGCGCAGCAAACAAAGGAGAATCAGATGGAAGCACAGGAAACAAAAACACAGAGTCCATGGGAAACAAACGGGGCGGCTCCAAGAAGAAACAACAATGATGGGCAACGAAATGGACAACGAAATGGTAAATAAAACATTGTCAATTTATCAACACGTCCACTTTCCCTGTATGAGAAGAAAACACTATGTTTAGGATTGACGTTCTGCCCTACAGAAATTTTGAACTACTCAGAGACAGGAGTTGACATTTTTTAAATTCATTAGTAAGCTCAAGTTAAAAAAGTGGCATAGTCTCAAAAATAGTAGACTATCCAATACCAACGACAATACATGTGAAAGACCTGTGTTTTCTAACCTCACAGTTGGAGATGCAGACACACTGCAGGTCATGCATGACCTTGAACTCACCCAAGGTGGTGACATCGATGGTGAGGTGACCTCCTACATTGACTTTGACATTCCTACGGACAGAGCAGGGTGTACCCATTTTAAACCACGCTCAATTTTTTACCCCAGCCTTCCACACGATTCCATTGACACATTTCATGATGTCGTCACACAAGAACTTTTGAAACAGAAACATCGGAACACCACCAAGAACCCTCAAACGTATAACCTATCCAGCAGAAAGAGAAATATCATTTCTTCTCTATCCAAAGACAAAAACATTGTAATCCGTCCATCTGACAAGGGTGACAATATTGTATTGTGAAGTAGACAAATGTATATCCATGAGGCTCTGAGACAGATGGGAGATTCTATTGTCCATGTAACACAGCTACATACAACGAGAGCATAACCACCGCTTGGAGTAAGCTTGCAGAGTGGCAACAGTCTGGGATTATAACGTGGCAGGAATATTGCTTCCTGAAAAAGGATTATCCTATACTGCCCATTCTGTATCTTTTACCCAAGATCAACAAACACCCCATGGTTCCTCCAGGTAGACCCATTGTGTCATCACTAGGGAGTGTGTTTGAAAACATCTCCAAATATGTGGATCATTTTTTAAGGGAATTCGTCACCACATTACCATCCTATGTGCAAGACACCAAAGATTTTTTGAGCAAACTTGATGACATTGTTTGGGAGGAGAAATACAACCTCATCACCCTGGACGTGAATTCCCTATATACCATCATAGAACACGACCAGGGGATAAAAGCGTGCATGCAATTTTTGAGCACCAAACATATAAGTTACCTGGAACACACCATGATGCTTGCAGAAATGATGATGTTGTGTTTGACCAACAACATCTTCATGTTTAATGGAGAGCACGTGCTTTGCGCCTAGTTTTGCAAACCTTTTCTTAGGCATGTGGGTGGAGGAAATCCGCAGTGAGCCACTACTCCAGCATGACTTTTAAAAGGTGGCAGTCTGGCTGAGGTACATAGATGATTTATTTATCATCTGGGAGGGAAGTGAACTGGAAGCCACCAACTTTATTGATAAACTCAGCATCAACAGTTACAACATAGTACTCAGCCAGAATCTGAGCAAGAAATCTATAGAGTTCCTTGACGTCAGACTCGAAGTAAGACAGGGCAATTTATTCACCAGCCTATATCGCAAAGAAACAGCCGGGAACAGTCTTCTTCATGCCCGCAGCAGCCTCCCAGATGCTCTCAAGTGGAGCATCCCTTATGGGGAGCTGCTGAGGGCAAGAAGAAACTGTAGTACCGACGAGGCCTATTATGCAGAACAAGAACCATGATCTCCAGGTTTAGAGCATGCGGGTATCCTGAATGGGTACTACAGAAGGCCATTAACAAAATGAGCAAGATCACCAGACAGCAAACTGTCGAAAATTCTGAGAAAGAAACTACCAACACTGACACCAGGGTCATCATGACATTCAATAAGAATTCGCAGAAAGTGCATAAAATATTGGTCGATCACTGGGACATCCTTAAGACTGATCCCACAGTGGGACCCACACTGAGTGATAGACCCACGATTACCTACAGGAAGGGCAGAAGTCTCAGGGACACTCTAATGCGGGGCGACATCACAGAACCACACATGGCCAATACACACAATCTCAAAGGTTTCTATCCATGTGGGCACTGTAAGGCCTGTAGGTTCAGCCACATGGTCAAAGAATTTAAAGTACCAGGTTTAAGTAAGAACAAAAGTATAACCCAGTTTCTTACATGCAGTACCAGCTTTGTCATCTATGTCTTGGAGTGTCCGTGTAGAAAGAAGTATGTTGGCAGTACGACCTTAATGGTCAAAAAGAGGATTTTAGAGCACCTCAGGGCCATTACTAACAGGGATATATATTATCCGATGGCCAGGTATTTCCAAGACTACCATCAATCTAATAACTCCCTCCTCCGCTTCTATGCCATTGAGCAGATCAATATGGGACATAGAGGCGGGAACAGAGAATCAGCACTGCGCAAGAAGGAATCCAAGTGGATTCTGGACCTAGAAACAAGATTCCCTGGAGGCCACAATTTAGACGAGCAGTTAGCAACTCACTTGCGGAATGATTGAGAAAACCTTTCAATTCATTCTTATCTCTGTTCATTTCTGTTCTTAGTCTCCTCATCAGAACAGTAATTTACGGTAGACTGTGTTTTTTATTTTTATGTGGATGTATTAATTATCTCTATTCACATTAGGTGCAATCACAAACCCCTTGTTCATTGTTCCCTTTTTTGTCTTTTCACAGGAGGAAATGAAGGGACCCACCGTACACGACGGACACTTCACAGGTTCCCTACCCTTTTCTTCCCCGGGACCGGGTTTGCACTGGGACAAGATAAGGAACTTTTATTCATTTTGAATTTATTAGTTGGAGTATCAAGTTGTCAATTGTAGGAGAGTAGGATCTGCTTCACATGGGTACCCCCACTTTTTGCTGATGCTTCACTGTTTTTCGACCTTAGTCTGGCTGGGGCCCTGCTAATCAGAACCCCAGCCTAGCTGCTTCCTCTTTAAAATGGTTTCCATGTGCCTTAGGCACATCTCTGATTGGAATCTGGAGTGCCCTTATAAGTCCCTAGTATATGGTATACTATGTACCCAGGGCATAGGTACCTCAGAGGCCTACCAGGGGCTGCAGCATGTATTGTGCCACCCCTGGAAGGCCATCCAAACTGGCACCACAGGTCTGCTACTGCAGCCTGGGTAAGGTGGTGCATGCACCCCTTACTGTGATATAGGCTACCTATATCACTATATACATACACACATATAAACCTATAAGTCACTCCTATGGCAGGCCTTATCAATCCTGAAGGCAGAGTGCGTGGTTCCTATGTGAGAGGGTGCCCCTGCATGAGCAGGGCCCCTCTGCAGCATTCGGAGACCCTTCTCTGATGCTGTTTGTAGTGCAGCCTGACCATATACTCTTAAGCGCATTATAACCTCGCGTTAAATGCTAACTTTGGGATGGCTGCACGGAAACATGTCGTGTTTGGTGTCAAACATCTTGGAATAATACCCCCCGCCAGTTCTGGCGGCTGGGGTAGCATTCCACCCTTCTAGAGGGAAAGACATGTACCCACCGGTATACCCGGTACTGACTTTCCAGAGCCCTGGCATCACAAAATGGATGCCGCTGCCACAGACACGAGTCTGGCCTCCTGCTGCTGACCAAAACTCCAGCAGGGGAGGCCTGGACAATAGGTTTCCTGTCCCAGGGAGGTGTGACCACCTCCCCAGACAGGATAGTGTGTATTGGGGCTGGGCGGGAGCACTCTCGGGTGCTTTGAAATCCTGCACTGGGGGCACACTTGGTGTCCCTGTGCATACCCCAGTTCAAACCGGCTCAGGGGCTACCACCCCTCTGCCCTGGCCCTCCCATAGGTGGGGCCACAGAGTATGTCCAACCCCCTACCTTAGTATAAGTAGGGGAACCCAGTCCTTAGGACTTTAGATTTACCTGGACGAAACTCTGACACAGAATCCTGCATCTTCGACGCTCTACTTCAAGATTAGAGGACTGAAGAATCTCCCTTGGGGTCAAGGAGTGACTCCCCTGCTTGGCAGGCACCAAAGAAGCAATTGTCCGGTCTGCATCGCTGAAGCTCCCGTCGGACGCCGAAGTCTTTGCATCACCAGAGGTGGATTTCCAGACTTCCCCGAGGCTGTCCTGAGTCCCCAGCAAAGCTGAGGCCCGTAGCTGTCGTGGATAATGTGGAACCGTGACCCCTGTACACCGAACTCATTTGCAAGTACATCCTCTTCTGGGTCTCCCATGAAGTCGTGCTTTGGGCTCCGAGTAGCCCCAGCCTCCAGCACCAACTGCACCGAAGATCACTGGCCTCCACTCCACGAGTGTCCTGTGAGCCAGCTTCACATGCATCGTCTTGAGGCTCCTTCGCGGTCGCTAGTCCATTGGCTAGTAGGCCCTCCCGAAAGCCAATCTTTTTCTTCTTGGGCTCCCTGGTTGCTCCAGGTGTGCCCTGACTTATCCTTGCTGGATGAGTCCCCCAGACCTTGCTGGTCTGCAACATCGTCCTTCTTCTATTTCCACGAGACTTGCCGTTGCCAAGGCTTGTTGGGTCCAATCCGGTCGTCAACACCCCTGCAATCGACAGACGTTGTGAGACAGCTCGAATCCAGCTCCTGGTTGTCATCGACGCCTCCTGGACCTCGTGGCTGAAGAGTCAAGATGACCGTCAACCTACCTGAAGCACTCGACATCGGTGGGCATCTGCTCATCGCCTTCCTGGTCACTGGCTAGTGACCCAGACTCTGTCCCCTCTGCTTTCAGGTTCTTCAGATCTTCGATCCACCTTTGGATCCACCCGAACACTTTCGACTTGGCCGCCAGCAGCACTTTGCAGCAGATCGCCATTGAAAGCGACGACGAAACCCGACCCCGAAAGACACCTATGCACCCGGCTCCCCTGGGTGAGGTAACTCGAGTACTCAGGTGCTCCCGTGGGTATTGACACTAGAACAGCCTAGTTCTCAAAGGGTTTGCTCCAAGTCCTCCTCTAAGTGTCCCTTTTCTTTTAAATTCTAATCGCGACTTTCCCCATAGAAGTTAACGGTGGTTCGCGGTTGTGTTCATACACTGCACGCGTCCCCCGTGGGTCCCCTGTGTCACTGCCTTGGGTGGTTCCTTGTGGTCCAAGCACTTCTACAGGCTCTAGGCCTGGTGTCTAGCTCAGTCGTGGTTCTTATACCACTTTATTGGTATATGGTTTGGTACGCCCCTGGGGCTCAAACGTGTATTTGTGCTATTACTGTAGATAACTAACTTATACTTTATGTACTTCGAACTCTAGCCTCATAAAGAGACTAGAAGGGTGTGTTTAGTAATAAATACATATATTTTTAATATATACCTGGTGTGGTCCTCTTTCATTTGGTCACTCAAGAGATTATAGACTGGTAAAACAAGCTGCTTTACATTCCTTCAAGACTTAGCCTGAAGGCTGCTCTCCATAGCTACCACTAGAATAGCTTTCAATAAAGGTTGTCTTTAACCTATCTCCAATAAGGGGTTGTTTGGACTGGTGCAAGGTGCCCACTATAATTAGTGGACAGCATATGCCAGGCCAACTTCTCACATTGGTGTGCAGCGTGTGGGATTCCAGCTTGCTATTGTTTTACCAAATAATCTCAATTGAATTGATCAACTGAAAACCACTAAGGGTACCTAAGGTACATATAAATCAAGCTTAGTAATACAGTAAGTTCTACTGAACTTAGAGTTGTGTGTTAAGGGACAGCACACCCTTTCTACAACTCAAGAGAGTTTAATAGGCCACACTAGAGTAGGTAGTGCATACACCACACCTCACTAGTAATGTCTTCAAAGCCAGGACCCAGTGAGTCCTTGCCAGAAGCCAGTGGGCTTCTTCCCTCCAAGTATGATAAACTCCCATTCTTGGAATTGAGAGCATTATGCAATACTAGGAAGTTGAAGGCAGGCAAAAGTGCCAGCACCCAACACCTCAGGGAGGTGTTACTAGCTGATGATCTCAGCAGGCCCCTAGGGTCTGAAGGGGTAGGCAAAGAGGGTGGGGCAGAAGATGAGGAAGGGGCCAGGGGTGAAGAAACCCAGGCCCCCCCCCTCTGAAACTGGCCAGGAAGGTGAAAATGACCTTGTCCTGGAAAATCCAATTCCTCCTGTGGAGGAGGAGGAGGAGGATCAGAATGACCTCCCCTTTGTCCCCCCAGGAAGAGTTCTGAGTGTGCCCAGAAGGTCTAGGTCTCCTTCTCAGGAGTCTAACCACTCTGACACCTCAATAGGGACCTCTGTATCCTCTCATAGGAGGGAATCCTCTCATGAGAGGAGAAAGAGACTGATTCAATATGAGCAAACTCAGCTTGAACTCAGGAAACAGCAATTGGCTATAGACAGGGAGTCCCTAGATCTCTATAGAGAGAGACAAAAGTTAGGACTAGAGTCCCATGGTGGCAGCAGTTTCCCCAAAGATAGGGAAAGGTCTTATGACCATAGAAACCTGAGCAAGATTGTCCCTCCCTACCAGAGTGGGGATGACATCCACAAGTGGATAACTGCTCTAGAGAGGGCCTGTAAAGTACAGAGGGTCCCTCAGGAGCAGTGGGCAGCAATCTTGTGGCTCTCCTTTGCAGACAAAGGTAGAGACAAGCTCCTCACTGTTAGAGAGGAGGATGCTGATAATTACAAAGTCTTGAAGAGTGCTCTAATTGATGGGTTTGGCCTAACCACTGAACAATACAGGTTAAAGTTCAGGGATACCCAAAAAGCACAGACTCAAGACTGGGTGGACTTTGTTGATTGTTCTGCCAAGGCTCTGGAAGGTTGGTTATTGGGCAGTAAGGTATGTGACTTCACAGGATTGTACAATCTGATAATGAGGGAGCAGATTCTTAATAACTGTCAAAATCAGCTGTTGCATCAGCACCTGGTAGACTCTGATCTGACCTCTCCCCAAGAATTGGGAAAGAAGGCAGACAAATGGGTCAGAACCAGGGTGAAGCAGAAGGTACAGAACCAAGGTGGTGACCCTAAGAAGCAAGATTCGAAAACCTCTGATAAGGGTGGGGAGAAGGGTAAAGATCAAAAGTCTTCACAAGGCCCCCAAAAATCTTCTTCAGGTGGGGATTCACAGTCTACCAAAGGGAAAGGCCAAAGGAAACCATGGTGCATGGTCTGTAAGCAAAAGACCCACTGGACCAGTGATTGCACCAAGTCCAAAGACTCTACTCCAGCCCCCACCAATGCCCCTAAGGCACCTGCTCCCCCTAGTGCAGTTACAGTTGGTGGTGGGACTACACAAGCCAAGGGTTTAGTAGGGTTGACCCTGGGTAAAGAGCAGAGCTCTGACCTAGTCAGAGAACTCACTCAGGCTGTCCTAGTCTGTGATGGAGGCATGGATATGACCTCCTCTGTGAGTCCCAGTAATCTGGGCAAGTACAGACAACAGCCTTTAATCAATGGAAGAGAGGCTTTGGCATTTAGGGACACAGGGGCAAGTGTCACCATGGTGACACAAGACCTTGTGAATCCTGGGCAGATAATACTTGGTGAAATGTACCAAGTGACCAATGCTAGCAACGTCAGAACAGACCATACTCTGGCAGTTGTTAACTTCTCCTGGGGAGGGGTAACTGGCCTTAAGAAGGTTGTGGTAAGTGCAGACCTACCCGTTGAATGCTTGCTTGGCAATGACTTAGAAACTTCAGCTTGGGCAGAAGTGGAGCTCAGGACCCATGCAGAAATGCTGGGGATCCCTGCAGATGTGTTTGCTGTGACCAGGTCACAAGCCAAAATGTCTAGCACTGAACAGGCCTTGGATTCTGGAATAATGGACCAAGTGCCCTCCAAGAAGAGGAGTAGTAGGGTAAAGGCAGTGCCTTCCCCCTTGGCTCAGAAGGAAGATCAGTCCCTTGAGGGGGTTGATCTCAGTCCTGAGGAAGGAACTGTCCCAGAGGAGCTTGAACCTGAACAGGTTGAGTTCTTGGGGACAGGGGGACCTTCCAGGGCAGATCTGAGCCAGGAGCAGCAGAGCTGCCCCTCTCTTGAACCCCTCAGACAGCAAGCTGCTGCTGAGGCTGCTGGGAAAGCTAGTGGTCCCCATACTGTGTATTGGGATGATGGACTCTTGTACTCAGAGTGTAGAGACCCCAAGCCTGGTGCTACCAGGAGGTTGGTTATACCTTTGAAGTTCAGGGGCTTCCTATTGACCCTAGCCCATGATATTCCCTTAGCAGGTCACCTGGGCCAGAACAAGACTTGGGACAGAATTGTCCCTCACTTTCACTGGCCCCACATGTCTGAAGACACCAAGGAGTTTTGTCGCTCCTGTGTAACCTGCCAGGCCAGTGGCAAGGCAGGTGGCACTACAAAGGCCCCCTGATACCACTACCTGTGGTGGGGGTTCCCTTTGAAAGGGTGGGGATTGACATTGTTGGTCCCATGGATCCCCAAACAGCATCTGGGCACAGGTTTATCCTAGTGGTAGTGGATCATGCCACCAGGTACCCAGAGGCTATTCCCCTTAGGACCACTACAGCACCTGTGGTGGCAAGGGCCCTCCTGGGAATTTTCTCAAGAGTGGGCTTCCCTAAGGAGGTTGTATCAGACAGGGGTGCTAACTTTATGTCTGGATACTTAAAAGCAATGTGGAAGGAGTGTGGAGTGACTTACAAGTTCACCACACCCTATCACCCACAATGCAATGGTTTAGTTGAGAGATTCAACAAAACCTTGAAGGGCATGATTAAAGGGCTCCCAGAAAAGCTTAGGCGAAGATGGGACATACTCTTGCCCTGCCTTTTATTTGCGTACAGGGAGGTGCCTCAAAAGGGGTTGGCTACAGCCCTTTTGAACTTTTGTTTGGTCACCCTGTCAGGGGTCCATTGTGCTTGGTGAAGGAAGGATGGGAGTTACCTCTCAAGCCCCCAAAGCAAGACATAGTGGACTACGTACTTGGTCTCCGCTCCCGGATGGCTGAGTATATGAAAAAGGCAACTAAAAACCTTGAGGCTAGCCAGGAACTTCAAAAGGCCTGGCATGACCAAAGGCTGTACTGACTGTTTACCAGCCAGGACAGAAGGTGTGGGTGTTGGAGCCAGTGGCCCCAGCAGCTCTCCAAGACAAATGGAGTGGACCCCACACCATTGTTGAACAGAAGGGTGAGGTTACCTACTTAGTAGACCTAGGAACACCCAGGAGTCCCCACAGGGTTCTCCATGTCAACAGGTTAAAACCATATGTGGACAGGGCAGACATGGGCTTGCTCATGGCTACTGATGAGGGACAGGAGGAAGAGAGTGACCCACTCCTTGACCTGCTCTCACAGAACCCTGGTGATGGGTCAGTGGATGGTGTAGCCTTGGCAGGCAGCCTCACTACCCAGCAGCAGACTGATTGCAGACAGGTGCTCAATCAGTTCAGACACATATTCTCACTGACACCCAGTCAGACTACCTGGTGCACTCATGAAGTGGACACTGGGGACAGTCTGCCTATTAAAAATAAGATTTATAGGCAACCTGACCATGTCAGGGACTGTATCAGGACAGAAGTCCAGAAGATGTTGGATTTGGGAGTTATTGAACCCTCAGATAGCCCTTGGGCTAGTCCAGTGGTCCTTGTGCCAAAACCTCACACCAATGGTGGGAAAAGAGAGATGAGGTTTTGTGTGGACTACAGGGGTCTCAATGCAGTCACTAGGACTGATGCCCATCCAATACCAAGGGCAGATGAGCTAATAGACACTTTGGCCTCAGCCAAGTATCAAAGCACATTTGACCTGACAGCTGGCTACTGGCAGATCAGACTAGCTGATGAAGCAAAGCCAAAGACAGCATTCTCAACCCCTAGTGGGCATTATCAATTTGTGGTGATGCCCTTTGGTCTGAAGAATGCACCTGCCACTTTTCAGAGGCTGGTGAATACAGTCCTTACAGGTCTGGAAGCCTATAGTGCAGCATATCTAGATGATATTGCTGTCTTTAGCTCCACCTGGGAGGATCACCTGGTCCACCTCAGAAATGTTTTACAGGCCCTGCAGAAAGCAGGCCTGACTATCAAGGCCACCAAGTGCCAGATAGGGCAGAGTCAGGTTGTGTACCTGGGCCACCTTGTGGGTGGAGGCCAGGTTCAACCACTGCAGAGCAAGATCCAGACCATCATGGACTGGACTGCTCCAACTACCCAGACTCAGGTGAGAGCCTTCTTAGGCCTGACTGGGTACTATAGGAGATTTGTCAAGGGGTATGGATCAATAGTGACACCCCTGAATGACTTAACTTCCAAGAAAATGCCCAAAAAGGTTCAGTGGACAGTTAGCTGTCAAAAGGCATTTGATGACCTGAAGCAGGCCATGTGCACTGCTCCCATTCTACAGAGTCCTGATTACTCCAAGAAGTTCATTGTTCAAACTGATGCATCTGAATTGGGGGTAGGGGCTGTACTGTCACAATTGAATGATGAAGGTCAGGATCAGCCAGTAGCTTTCATTAGCAGAAGGCTGACCCCTAGAGAGAAACGTTGGTCAGCCATTGAGAGGGAGGCCTTTGCTGTGGTCTGGGCTCTGAAGAAGTTGAGGCCATACTTGTTTGGTACTCACTTCCTTGTTCAAACAGACCATAAGCCCCTCTTATGGCTAAAACAAATGAAGGGTGAAAACCCCAAACTGCTTAGGTGGTCCATTTCCCTACAGGGGATGGACTTCACAGTGGAACATAGACCTGGGAGTAACCATGCCAACGCAGATGGACTCTCTAGGTACTTCCACTTAGAACATGAAGACTTAACTGGGCAAGGTTAGTTTAATGTCCCTACGTTTGGGGGGGTTGTGTAGGAGAGTAGGATCTGCTTCACATGGGTACCCCCACTTTTTGCTGATGCTTCACTGTTTTTCGACCTTAGTCTGGCTGGGGCCCTGCTAATCAGAACCCCAGCCTAGCTGCTTCCTCTTTAAAATGGTTTCCATGTGCCTTAGGCACATCTCTGATTGGAATCTGGAGTGCCCTTATAAGTCCCTAGTATATGGTATACTATGTACCCAGGGCATAGGTACCTCAGAGGCCTACCAGGGGCTGCAGCATGTATTGTGCCACCCCTGGAAGGCCATCCAAACTGACACCACAGGTCTGCTACTGCAGCCTGGGTAAGGTAGTGCATGCACCCCTTACTGTGATATAGGCTACCTATATCACTATATACATACACACATATAAACCTATAAGTCACTCCTATGGCAGGCCTTATCAATCCTGAAGGCAGAGTGCGTGGTTCCTATGTGAGAGGGTGCCCCTGCATGAGCAGGGCCCCTCTGCAGCGTTCGGAGACCATTCTCTGATGCTGTTTGTAGTGCAGCCTGACCATATACTCTTAAGCGCATTATAACCTCGCGTTAAATGCTAACTTTGGGATGGCTGCACGGAAACATGTCGTGTTTGGTGTCAAACATCTTGGAATACCCCCCCCCGCCAGTTCTGGCGGCGGGGGTAGCATTCCACCCTTCTAGAGGGAAAGACATGTACCCACCGGTATACCCGGTACTGACTTTCCAGAGCCCTGGCATCACAAAATGGATGCCGCTGCCACAGACACGAGTCTGGCCTCCTGCTGCTGACCGAAACTCCAGCAGGGGAGGCCTGGACAATAGGTTTCCTGTCCCAGGGAGGTGTGACCACCTCCCCAGACAGGATAGTGTGTATTGGGGCTGGGCGGCAGCACTCTCGGGTGCTTTGAAATCCTGCACTGGGGGCACACTTGGTGTCCCTGTGCATACCCCAGTTCAAACCAGCTCAGGGGCTTCCAGCCCCTGCTCTGGTGCGAAACTGGACAAAGGGAAAGGGGTGTAACCACCCCTCTGCCCTGGCCCTCCCATAGGTGGGGCCACAGAGTATGTCCAACCCCCTACCTTAGTATAAGTAGGGGAACCCAGTCCTTAGGACTTTAGATTTACCTGGACGAAACTCTGACACAGAATCCTGGACCTTCGACGCTCTACTTCAAGATTAGAGGACTGAAGAATCTCCCTTGGGGTCAAGGAGTGACTCCCCTGCTTGGCAGGCACCAAAGAAGCAATTGTCCGGTCTGCATCGCTGAAGCTCCCATCGGACGCCGAAGTCTTTGCATCACCAGAGGTAGATTTCCAGACTTTCCCGAGGCTGCCCTGATTCCCCAGCAAAGCTGAGGCCCGTAGCTGTCGTGGGTAACATGGAACCGTGACCCCTGGACACCGAACGCATTTGCAAGTGCATCCTCTTCTGGGTCTCCCACGAAGTCATGCTTTGGGCTCCGAGTAGCCCCAGCCTCCAGCACCAACTGCACCGAAGATCACTGGCCTCCACTCCACGAGTGTCCTGTGAGCTAGCTCCACGTTCATCGTCTCGAGGCTCCTTCGCGGTCGATAGTCCGTTGGTTAGTAGGCCCTCCCGAAGGCCAATCTTTTTCTGCTTGGGCTCCCTGGTTGCTCTAGGTGTGCCCTGACTTATCCTTGCTGGGTGAGTCCCCCAGTCCTTGCTGGTCTGCAACATCGTCCTTCTTCTATTTCCACGAGACTTGCCGTTGCCAAGGCTTGTTGGGTCCAATCCGGTTGCCGACACCCCTGCAATCGACAAACGTCGTGGTACAGCTCGAATCCAGCTCCTGGTTGTCGTCGATGCCTCCTGGACCTCGTGGCTGAAGAGTCAAGACGACCGTCAACCTACCTGAAGCACTCGACATCGGTGGGCATCTGCTCATCGCCTTCCTGGTCACTGGCTAGTGACCCAGACTCTGTCCCCTCTGCTTTCAGGTTCTTCAGATCTTCGATCCACCTTTGGATCCACCCGAACACTTTCGACTTGGCCGCCAGCAGCACTTTGCAGCAGATCGCCATTGAAAGCGACGACGAAACCCGACCCCGAAAGACACCTATGCACCCGGCTCCCCTGGGTGAGGTAACTCGAGTACTCCGGTGCTCCCGTGGGTATTGACACTAGAACAGCCTAGTTCTCAAAGGGTTTGCTCCAAGTCCTCCTCTAAGTGTCCCTTTTCTTTTAAATTCTAATCGCGACTTTCCCCATAGAAGTTAACGGTGGTTCGGGGTTGTGTTCATACACTGCACGCGTCCCCCGTGGGTCCCCTGTGTCACTGCCTTGGGTGATTCCTTGTGGTCCAAGCACTTCTACAGGTTCTAGGCCTGGTGTCTAGCTCAGTCGTGGTTCTTATACCACTTTATTGGTATATGGTTTGGTACGCCCCTGGGGCTCAAACGTGTATTTGTGCTATTACTGTAGATAACTAACTTATACTTTATGTACTTCGAACTCTAGCCTCATAAAGAGACTAGAGGGGTGTGTTTAGTAATAAATACATATATTTTGAATATATACCTGGTGTGGTCCTCTTTCATTTGGTCACTCAAGAGATTATAGACTGGTAAAACAAGCTGCTTTACATTCCTTCAAGACTTAGCCTGAAGGCTGCTCTCCATAGCTACCACTAGGATAGCTTTCAATAAAGGTTGTCTTTAACCTATCTCCAATAAGGGGTTGTTTGGACTGGTGCAAGGTGCCCACTATAATTAGTGGACAGCATATGCCAGGCCAACTTCTCACATCAATCACATGTGGATGTTCACTTTGGACTATTTTTCATTCCGCCACTTGGCGAAAGCAAATATTTATACATGGCTTTTTGTTTTTAAGGCATCTTGGTCCTTGCACATGTCTACATGAAATTGCCAATTGGCGAAAGAATTTATGTATGGTCTTGTTTTTCATGGTTTATCAGGTAATTACAATATCCTTTCTTGTGATGCCAAGCAGTACCTATTTAGGATCAATATGATGGTGTTTTCACTGTAACCGCCATGTACCGTATGCTTGACCTTCATATGTATACACTGATATACTGAGATGACAGTTTAAACGGCATCCGAGAGTTGGTTTACTTTTTACTTTTTTATAAATTCATGAAACGTAGCCATTCACCACACAAGCTGTCAAAAACTTTTTCTGCATTACATGCATCACCACAGCTAGCTTGAGTGTTTCCTTATTAGGAACATGCACTCACGATAAACCAGATACCACATGATGGCCGCCGTACTTACGGTCCCATCATTCCAATTTAATTTGCATGTCAAACTAATTGCACTTTTGTATGATTTTTCATATAGTAGCCTGACCACACATAGATACAATTACTTCCATCAGGACACAACAATCTGTGACTCATGTATGACTATAAATATGTTTTGAAAATGGATTTAACCCTATATGAAAACCTATTCAAATATGGCCGCGGTTGTAACATCGCCACTCTAACAACTGTGAGCAATAGTCCTTTGTTTGTATCACTTGTCTATGTATGCACGTCCTAACAATTGCTCAGCGTGTGATCAAGGCATTCTGCCTAAACGCGTTGCAACTGAGGAATAAATCTCTTTTTGTACAAGCAGAGATCATTTGAGTGCACGCTTTATCAAGTAGCATTTGAATATATATATATATATATATATATATATATATATACACACATGCTTTTTAATTGTTTTGTTTCCATTAATATTACTTTTGTAATTTTTTCAAATTGTTAAAGTAATATGTTTTTTTTACAAAATATATGTGTATATTTTTTCTGTATTTAGTGTAAATTATCAAGAGAAACCATTTTTTACGTCAATTTTCATATTTATATTAGGTTACATATTTTTATTGGTTTTATATATGTTTGCTAATTTTCACTTCTTTCATTGTTAATATTTAAAAATTAACATACTTGTAAAATTGTTTAGTTATTGTTCACTGAAAAAGACAATGGTTAAAGTGGCATGCCCTAAGGTAACTATAACTTGCGCCCTGGCTATGCACAGTATTTAATGATGTTATTTCAAATGTTGCAGTGATGTTATCAATGATGTTATAGAACATGTTATGAAAGATGTAATATGTGAGGTAATTATCTGTGCATGGCTAGGGTGCGTGTTATAGTTACCTTAGGACACAAGCTATAGTTACTAGAAGCAACTATAACTGGTGAATTTCAGTGTTTTTTTTTGTTTAAAACATTAAGTTGTCACTGAAATTTTCATCTAACTATAACCTCACTTTAACCTTTGTTTTTTTCAGTGAATTTCTAGTTTTTTTTTTATATAAAGTAATATTTTATTATAATATGTGAAGCCAACACCCCGCAGCGCACGGTGTTTGGCCATCAGCGGGGTTGACCATATGACCTGGAGCCAACCCCTTGTGGGTAACCAACCCCGCACTGTGTTCAGTCTTCAGCCGTGAACGGCATGGGGTTGGCCACAGGAACTAGGCTGAAACCAGGCTCTGCTTCCAACCACCGGTGATCAGCCAACCCCCCCACACGGCCTTTGCCCGTGCATGGTGTGAGGTTAGTCGCAGAGCCCATCCTCGGAGCCAAGTTGTCAAAAAAAGGGGAGGGTCATGCTGCCCCCCTCCCTAAGCCTTTGCTGGCCTCAGGGACCCCATCCCCAAGGTCTTTTCTTTAATCAAAGGAATGGTGACCATGGCCCCCTTCTTCAAGCCTTTAGGGCCTCCGGGCCTTTATTTTTTTAAGGGAAGGGGGCATGTGCCCCCCCCCCAACCATCTTTGGCCCCAGGGACCCCTTCCCCCACAGCTATAGGTGCTTCAATAAATTGAGGGCTGCTATGGAAGCCAGCATTGCTCCCCCCTAGCTGGCACAGCTGTTTATGCTTGCTTCCACCAGGTGGGGGCAATCTGAGCCTCACTGCCCGTAAGACTGCTGGGAGGAAAACAAAAGTCTGCTCCCACCAGGCGGGATCATATTCAAAGCTCCCGCCAGGTGGTAGCACACTTGTTTTTCCTGTCTGTGCTCCTGCGGGCAGGGGAACTACTGTTTCCCGGGAGTGGGTTCCCTGGGACAGTGTATGAGGCAACCAGGGGCCTTTTTAGACTTGGGGAGGAGGGCCGTCTGCCCTTCCCCTATACTTACATGTTGGCTCCAAGGGATGGGATCCACAGGGCCCATTGTTGGAGCTGCATGTCCCCTCCCCTTTTTTAAAGAAGTGACCCCAGGGGGTGTGGTCTCCGGAGCCATAAGCTCCCAAGGGAGGAGGGCCCAATGCCTCATTCCTTATTTTTAAAATTCAGCCCCAGGTGATGGGGTCCCCAGAGCCTTGATGCCCCACTCCCCTCTCCTTAGTTTTTCATAGCAGCCCCTGGATGCCATTTCATTTCTTTTTTAAATGATGCAGTCCTGCAGGAGTCCCGTCGGACTCCTGCGGGATTGCAGCTGTTTTTAAACAATATATATATTTTGGCACCCGGGCTGCCTCTAAGACTCCACCAAAAGGGCTAAGGAGGTCTTATATATTTATTTTAATTAACTCAGAATAAGGGACTAAGTCCCTGAGTCCTGCAATGGCTGTTTAAAACAGTTTTTTTTCATGCTGCAGGCAGACATTCAGAGTGCCCGCTCCCACAGGAGCTGGGTGTGAAAATGGAGGAGTTGAAGAATCTTGGAGTTGTCGGTACAATTTAAGTTCTCAGCCATGCTGAGAGTTCTGTGGCAGAACGAGATGCATAACCTCAGGGGAAGGGACAAAGTTGATTAAGAAAGTGAAGCAGTCAGGTTCCCCCAATGGCTGATGGGTCTGATAAAAACCAATGGGGAGGAGACCAGGGAGGTGCATCAGAATAGCCAGCTGGGCCACCTAAAGGATGCTCATGTGGGACTGCACTTCTTATACTTTTATATTCATTTTGGGAAGGTGATGGATTACTTAGATCACTTATATTCTGTTTTATGGTTGGCATGCCTCCTGGGGGGACCCTAAAAGATAGAAGAGACTTGCCAGGATTAGCTGAGAGGGTTACTCAGGAGGGGGTTGCATGTGGGTGGGGAGCATAGGGGAATTTTTTTTAAATAAATGTCCTCAATATTAGCGGTGCCTCTCTGGAACATAGCAAAGACAGAAGGACTGCAGTCCAAACCAGACCAAATACAAAGATAATCGGTTTCTTAATAGGGATGATCACATGGAATGTAATTGGCCTTGGGTCAGACAAAAGCGCAAATGGTACAGGAGTTTCTGAAAAATGTGGCCATGGATCCAGGATGTTATTTTTATATACCAAAGAGGCAACACAAGGAGGTAGCAATGTTGATTAAGAAGAACAGTGGAGTTAGAATGTGTAAATACAGGTCGGATGAATCAGGCAGGTGGATAATGAGTGTCTTAGCCATAGAAGAGTTTCAGTGGGTTTGCGCTGGATTCTACATGCCTAATTATGATGACACACAACATTTAAATAAACTACACAAACATCTGATGGACTCTCCCTGCCTCTGTATAGTTGGGGGATTTTAATATGGCCTTGAGTAAAGAGTTAGATAGATCTTCGAAGAGTGCTTATATAAGCATGAATAAAGTTAGAGTAAGGTTAAGGGACTTAATGACTGATTTGGTGCTAGTTGATATCGGGAGAGAGAGAGGGCTGGGCAGCTAAGGGGGTACACATTTTACAGTAAATAAAATATAACACCTAGTATTGAATTTATTATTTCCTCCTAGATAGAGGGTTACTTACATTTGTGAAGGCAGTAGAGCAAGCTCTATATCAGACCATGTGCCAGTCAGTCTGATTTTAGAGTTGCCAGTGTCTAAGCCCCAGAAGAGGTTGACCTTAAAATTATTTCTCCTGCTTAATAAATCTATAAATCTATGGTGGATGTATTGACAAAAAATACAAGTGGTTATTTTGACCTCAATACTGACAGTGCTAGCGGGCAGATCGAATGGGATGCTTGTAAACATATCTAAGGGGTGAATTACACAACTATCACACCTAGATAGGCTGAAGGAGCAGAGGAGAGAAACATAGATTGTGGGCAATATCATCCAGAAAGAAAAAGAGGTGCAGGAAGCAATGTCAGGACCAGTAATAGAAAGGGAAAATTTGAGGGAGGACTTGGAGACATTGAAATGTGATCACAAGGTTATCCTGGCGCAGAGAATCCAAGCCAGGTGGGAGGCAAGCAGCTTAAAGCATTATTAGTATGGGGAAAAGAGCGGAGCATTATTACCATGGAAGACTAGGACAGACCTCATCACAATGTCATACTTTTGTGAGTACATTGGAGTTCTGTTGCCCTGCGATGTTTCATTGTGTGTTGTGGTGGACTCATGCATTCACTTTGTGATACATACATATATATGGTTATGGCCATTCCTGTTCCAACGTCAAATGTGTGTTTCTCCTAGTATTTAGTGGTCTGACTGTACCTACCTGATGATGACATTCCCTCATTGGACATACACAACATGCTATGTAACCATGGTTGGATTGGGATCACAATGATGCTTGGGCACTCTGAAAGTAATTGGCACACATTCTGTGATCATCCCTTTCCTTGTAGCTTCTGTGCATTTCCCTGGCAAGCGAGGTTTCAAAAAGCACACTGCTGCTGTTCAAGAGGGTGGGGGGAGGTTAGACTGGCCAAATGAGACTTGCATCCCTGCGAGGCCCCTACATGCAATGCAACCTCATGACCTGACAGTGATGGGCGGGTGGGGGAGATGACACTGCTTCTGTCAGGGCATGCGAGGCAGGGTGCCAAGGTGAGTATGTCCAAAGGCTCGCCCCTAGCCTCAATTTGCAGCACAGCTGTGGAGCGGACAAGATACTGGCACCACATTGCAGTGGCCTGGTGGGGACTGTGGAAGTAAGTCAGTCTCTTGGGGTGATTTTAATAGGCCCCAAAAAGACCAGCCCACATGTGACCCTGGTGCACCGGCACATCAATCAATGCCCTATTGCCCGCATTCCCAATCCAAGCCTATACAGAACACTTTCTGGTAGAACTCAACACCCATAGGGTTCAATGTTCTTCAGCCCCCCCATTCGTGTGTGGAAGCCCAGGCTGAGACAGCTTCCCAACACACACAGACAGTTCTTGAGCTGCTGTGGGTGGCTGGTTTGTCGTCTTTGTGCAGCAGCACCTGAGTATTTCTCAGTTTGTTAAGTGACCATTTACTAGCTGACGTGGCTTGGTTGGTTTTTCAACAGTCCCTAGAGCACATGCATCTCCACTCTGCCCATTTCTTTTAGTTGACACTTACATTTGCTGCCACAGTGTGAGACTGAATTTCCTGCCAAGTAACCTTAAGCTTTGTTTTTTTGCTGTTTTGTACAGCTTATACTCCACATAGACGTATTGAGGCACTTTGAATGAGCACCAGTTACATTAGTGAAGGACACATTGCTGGGAGTATTTACCTCCAACCCACAATTTGGCACTATATTGCTGGTAGTATTAGCCCCCAAACCCCAAATTGGCTCAACATTGCTTGAGGTATTTGCCCCCAACACCAAATTGGCTCAACATTGCTGGGTGTATGTGTCCCCCAAATCTCAAATTGGCTCAACATTGCTGGGGGGATTTGCCCCACAAACCCTAAATTGGCTCACCATTGCTGGGGGGATTTGCTCCCAATCCCCAAATTGGCTCAATATTGCTGGGGGGATTTTCCCCACAAACCCCAAATTGGCTCAACATTGCTGGGGGAATTTTCCCCCCAACAGCAAATTGGCTCAACACTGCTGGGTGGATTTCCCCCAAACCCAAATTGGCTCAACATTGCTGTGTGTATTTGCCCCCCAACACCCATATTGACTCAACATTGATGGGCGTAGGCGTATTTGCCCCCCAAACCCCAAATTGGCTCAACATTGCTGTGGGTATTTGCCCCCAAACCCCAAATTGGCTCAACATTGCTCGGGGATTTGCCCCACAAACCCCAAATTGGCTCAACATTGCTGGGGGATTTGCCCCACAAACCCCAAATTGGCTCAACATTGCTGGGGGGGATTTGAACCCCCATATCCCAATTTGACACTACATTCTGGGGGTATTTGCCCCCAACCCCAAATTGGCTCAACATTACTGGGAGGATTTGCCCCCAATCCCCAAATTGGTGCAACATTGATGGGGGGATTTGCCTCCCAAACCCCAAATTGGCTCAACATTGCTGGGGGAAGGCGGCATGGCTAACCAGCCAAACATGGTGGACGTGAGCTGTTAGAGCTTCGTCCATGAACCCTCGGTTATCCTGCCCAACACCGGTATCCCCAGCCATCCGAGGGCGGTAAGGGGACAAACAAGCGCCTGCACTGAAGTGACCTGCGTTTGCACCTAGAAGAACGTGGAGGAAGCAGGGGGAACCCCATTAAAAGTCCCCCAGGGCCCGTCAGCGGGGCTCTGGTGGGCGGCGTGGTGCCGTCGGCTGCAAGTGCAACCCGCAAAGCGCGGGCTTGCACCAACAAACTCGCTGAGGTACAGCACGCTCCCTACGCAGGGATGGTGGTCCTGGGGGCGCTGGAGGGCCCCCACCCCTGCGGAACGGAAGACTACCCGCCGAGCGGAGTGATGGTTGACTGTTGCCCGCGCGCGCCCAAAGTATTTGCGCGCCACCGAGAAGGCCTGGAGTGCCGGAAGAGAGCTCACACTCGGCGACATCAGCCCTGCACCCCTGAACCCCTACAAGAGACGACTCGGGCCTATGCAGGGCATCGAGGTGCCTTGCTGCCAGCGGAGGCTGCCAGATCAGACACACAAAGCAAAGAAGAGGTGCGGCCTTCCCCATCCCCCTGCCCCACCGGAGCCGGCGTGGGGAGAGAGTCTGGGCCAGGACACAGAGGGGAGGACCGCACACACATCCAGGCTGCAGCAGCACTGCCGTGGAGAGCAGTGAAGCACCAGAGGGGCGCGGGCCTGCACCGCACCAGGCCCGGGGGTCGGATCGGGCCCAGGCCGAGAGCGCACAGGAGAAGAGGAAAGAGGGGACGGCACTGAGAGGTGGAACACCTCCCCATACTGCCGACCTCGCACCACAACACTCCAGGTGAGCCGTCGCCAGGGACGAGCAGCAGCAGGCCAAGGCACGAGCGCGGTGGACGGACTCTCCCCTGTTTTGTCCAGCAAGTGACAGGGGCGGGACGCAGAGAGCTGACGGGAGGTAGCAACGGAACTGAGGAGGCACTGCCGTGGAGGGCAGCGGTACGACAAAGAGACATGGACTCGCCCCACATCGGGTTCGGGGGCCAGATCGGGATTAGGCCGCGACCACGTGAGGGCGAGGTACGTGGCTCCCCCTGCCTGTCTTGAGGTACACACAGACTGGTGGGGAAAACAAATAAAAAAGGTGCCAAGTGGCAGAACCCCTCCCCCGCAGCACCAGAGGTCACTCACCCGCACACGCGAGGCACGACACCTGCTCCTGTGAGGGGGGCCCAACCCCTGCATTGGTGAAGAGTAAGCGATCGAGCTGGAGAGTGGGGGACAAAAAGGCAGCTGAAGAATGGCTGAAAGGGCACCAGAGCAGCACAGACTTGCCCTGCATCAGGCACGAAGGCCGGATCAGGCCTAGTCAGCAGCCACGCGGGAGCAGAACAAGGAGATCCCCCTTTGCCAGCCCTGGAGCGAGTTTAGTTGCTGAGAAAGAAGTAAGCGAAAGGCAGCACTGTAGCGACAGGGGATTGCAACGCAGAGCCATCCTACTCCGTACGTGGGGGACAGATCAGGCCCGGGACGCAGCAGCGAAGCAGGTGGTGGAGACACCCAGAAAGAAGAGGGCAAGCACGAACAGTGGGGCAGGCCCCACAAGCCCTGAAACATGTAAACAGGTAGATCCACTAGACAGAGCACCGAGGCACCCAACTACGTACAGACACAGCTGTAGTTACACCAAAAAGAAGTGAGGAGTCTACGGAGGCCCGCATCACTCTAAGCACAGGGGTCAGACCGGGCCCGGGCTACGCCAAGCGCATGGCAGACACAGCAACCAAGGGGCAGAGTGCACATGTGATAAAGCACGTACGTCCACCCAAGCAACTGCCAGCCCACGGACTGGGCCTGCTACACTAGAGAAACCACGGTCCATGTGACTGGTGCCACTTACACGGACTCATACCGAATGCTGACAGCACAACAGCTAGCAATGGGCCGCCTATGTGCCAACACCCAACAGCCCAGCACACGCAATGGCAATCCAGAAATGGTGACTGCGGAAGGAGGCATGATCATAGAAGTGCCACACACAGCGCTCACTGCCAAGCTCGATTCAGTACTGGCAGCGGTGGAGAAGATTGTGTCTGCGCTCGACCAGACCTGCTCCTCATTGGAGTCAAAAATTGATAAGGTCACCTCGGATTTCACCCTGCTACGAGCCGACCACCACAAACTAGGGGACAAAGTGCGACTGCAGGAGCAAGCGCTCACAGAGCTGAAACCCGTCACACAAAGTCACACCGCAGCCCTCCAGGACCTAATAGACCGCGGACATGAGCTGGACGACAAAGTGGAATACGCAGAAGGGCGCTCGCGCTGGAACAACATCCGTGTTGTGGGGCTGCCGGAGGGCGGAGAAGGCCATAAGCCTGAAGAATACGCTGAGCGCTGGATCAGAGAACTACTACCTGCTGATGCCCTGTCCCCCCAATTTGTAGTCGAAAGAGCGCACCGGGTCCCTGCACAGAAGCCCCCACCAGGAGTCCGTCTGCGCCCATTCCTGTTCGAAGTCCTCAACTACAGGGACAGAGACTCAATACTGCGAGAAAACCGCAGACTGGCAGACATAAAAATAGGCAACAGCCAGATCATGATCTTTCCAGATTACACCGCGCAAGTACAGCGCCGCAGGGGTGCATACGTAGCGGTGAAGCGACAGCTACGAGAACTCGACCTAAACTACTCTTTGCTATTCCCTGCCAGACTGCGTGTGGTTGCAAAAGGAGTGGCACATTTTTTCAATTCACCTGCCGAAGTCTGGGACTGGCTGGAAGAGTCTGGAATATGGACAGGGCCCAGACCCCCCATAGAAGTCGAACCGAGGAAGCTCAACAGGAGATGATGCCATTGTGGTGGACGCGGCAGGCCCCGGACAGCCACGACTACAGCCTCCACTGCCCCCAACTTGGAGCAGAGAAGAATGAAGAGGCAGGAGGCGATCTACATGGCTGCAGCACTGGGAGCTGCGACGCAAAACCCCGACCGCCATCAGAGCCCATCCAGATCCTCCGACACGGGCGCCTCCACGCCCTCCAGACTGGACGACCCAGAAGAATATCAACTGCCAGATGTCACCCCGCAGATGGCAGATGGCATCATATGACTCAGTATGGACTCTTGCGCCCTGTAGAAAATGACACACGCAAGTACCAGCCCTACTGGCAAAATGTTGTGTAGGAAATAGCATGTTGTTTAAGTACCTGCCTTTTATGAATGATAGCGCCGCCTTACACACTGCCGTAAACAGTGCTTGCCCAGCGTCGCAACATAGGACATGTGCGGTGCACACACGTCCCCTGCATGACGGATCGACTGGGAGGGTACTCAGCCAAAGCATGACACCGAGGGATGACATAACCCTTATCAGTCACACACCGCACGCATCCGCACCATAAATCAGATTGACGCACTTCTAGCCTTAAGTTGGGTAACTTAGTTTGGACGAACACCCAATTGGAATTCGCCCCAGATAGTTATGCACGGTTCAGTTCACACCTATACCTTGTTGTTAGCATTACCGAGTTGGAGCACACTCACACAAGCCAGGAGTTATAGCACCCTGCCCTCCCGTCACCAACCCGACTAACGCAAAAAGGAAACATGGTGCAGGTCAACATAGTCACATGGAACGTGTGCAGCATACACACACCGGCGTGTAGGTATTCGATGTCTGCCTATTTGCAGTGCAGATCTGCTGGAATTGCGCTGCCTCAAGAGACACACATGTCCCACGCGGAATTGGCGCACCTGTGCAGCAGATGGAGAGGCCAGGTGCACGGCACAAATTACTTGGCCCATGCACGGGGCGTCCTCATTTGGGTGAGAGCTGGGATCCCGTTTACAAGTGAAAAGGTGCTAATCGACCCCGAAGGGAGATACACGTTAGTTAGTGGGCGGCTTAATGGCCAACCGATACTCCTTGGTTCCATCTATGCCCCAAATGTAGGCCAACCAGCCTTCTTGGAAAGCCTCACGAAGATATTAGCTGGATGGAGTGGAATCCCCTGGCTCCTTGGAGGGGACTTCAATTCTGTACTTAGCATGGATTTGGACAGGTCGTTCCCGCCCCTGACCAGAACCACAGCGGCGTCCAATGCGCAGGCTCTCACAGACTGACTGGCGCACTGGGCTCTAATAGACAGACGCACGGGTCTACTCGTACCATTCATCGGTACACAGGTTGCATGTGCGCCTAGATAGAATAGTGGAATCCCCCGGGCTCCTCCCCAGGATCCACCAGATAGAATACCTAGGCCGGACGCACTCTGACCACAATCCCCAAATACTGGGAATCTGAGCGCCCCCTGCCCCCATTTGGAGACTCCAAACTGCAGTGCTAGAAGACCCAGCATTCCGCTCCTCGCTAGGCACAGCGCTCCTTGCATATTTTGAGGTGAACGAAAACACAGCGGAGGATGCACTAAGGGAATGGGAAGCCTTTAAAGTTACAACAAGGGGGCACTGTATGGGTATGACCTGGAACATACGTAGGCAACTAACCTCTGGCCTAAGCAAAATAGAAATGCAGCTGCTGCGATATGTAACAGAGGGGAAGGGGGGAAGGGACAAGCCACGCCTGAAGATGCTGCGCGCAGAAAACGCTGAGCTGCTAGAACGCCTTTGTTGTCCCAACTACACACAGCACGCACTCACGCCACCGCTGATAGGGTGGGCCATCTTGTGGCCTGGCTAATTCGCCAAGAGCACGCCCGCAAATCAATCGATGTGCTGCGAACTAGTACAGGAATCGTAGTACACACGCAACGCGACATTCACGCAGCCTTGACACTGCATTACAGTCAATCCCAAAGCCGCTGTGATCCGCACACCCTAGCAACTTTCCTAGACTGAATACAACTACCTGAGGTGACGCCGGCACACAATGAGATGCTAAATGAACCGATTTCATTCGAGGAGATTGGGGAGGCAATATCGTCCCTGGCCACGGGGAAGACTCCGGGATCTGATGGGCTCTCAGCGGAGTACTATAAGGTTTATCGGGAATCACTGGGCCCGAGGCTGCATATCCTCTACGCAACCGCAGTAGAAACAGGGCGACTCCTCCCTTCACTATGCGAGGCGCATTTGATATCGCTGCCCAAGCCTGACAGGGACCCAATGGACATGGGCTCCTACAGGCCCCTCGCTCTACTAAACACTGACTATAAGTTGTTGGGAAAAGTAATGGCGGACAGGCTAGCACAAGCGATCCCGCCCTGGTACACACAGACCACAATGGCTTTGTGCCATCCCAAAACACCTCACTCAACCTGCACCGCTTCTTCCGAATAGCAACTTATTCTACGTGCACATGGCCGAGAGCAGGCTGCCTCGTACTTGATCTTGAGAAAGCCTTCGACTCTCTCGAATGGAATTATATGTTTGCCACTCTTGAAAGGTCTAAATTAGACCCCGCCTTCCTGAAATTAACCCGCCAACTCTACACAAACCCAGTGGTAAGGGTGAAGACGGGCCCATACATATCGGATATGGTCCCAGTGCGACGGGGGATGAGGCAGGGCTGCCCATTGTCCCCCCTTCTCTTTGCGCTTGCAATGGAGCCGCTAGAGGAGACAATAAGGACGCAACTGTATGATGGAATACTGCTAGGCGATGGCACACATAAAGTATCGCTATACGCTGATGACCTGTTAGTCTATCTCCAGGATATCAACAATGTGCTGGAACGCCTGGCCCAAATCCTACGTGAATTTGCAGCCGTATCAGGGCTGAAAGTAAACATCAGCAAATCAAAGCTCTATGCTTTGGCGAAGGAAACCTTGACCCAGGTCTTGTGCTCAACGGCGGAAGGGTCCAGTGGAATGCAGACACATTCCGCTACCTTGGAATACGAATATATCGCCAGCTGCTAGATCTTTTTTACAGCAACCTAGGCAGGACACTAACGGCCATCAAATCCCAGATGAAATTCTGGAGCACACTCCCCCTCGCAGTGACAGGCAGAGTGGTGTTGGTGAAGATGGTGGCTCTACCAAGGTTTTTGTACTACTTTGCCAACCTGCCTATCTATATACCAGCCTCCTTCTTCGCCACACTGGAGAAGATGGTCAGAGACTTCATCTGGGGCCACAGTCGGCACAGAGTGGCGATAAAGAAATTATATTTGCCCACTGACCAGGGCGGTCTGGCAGCGCCCTGCCCCGAGCACTACTTCCTGGCAGCTCAACTCCAGTGGGTCGCCAGATGGATGGCAGATCCCCAGCGCGAAGATACGGCGACTACACGCCCACCGCTCACACTATCCCAGATCCTCAAACTCTTCCACCCCGGTGCATGAACACGACATCTGGAGCCCTTGATGTTGAACATGGCATACAGATGCTACCGAAGGAGCCTCTACATAGCCCGAAACACAACGCCATACGCCCCTGCGCTCCCCCTAGAGGGTGCTCCTAGAGGCCAGGGAGTACAAACAACAGCTGTGTTGCAACAGTGAGTGGTTGACTGGGGGTGAGTGTTTGATTTGCTCAAATGCTCCGTCCATCATCCCCTTTTGTATCGCTTTGTTCGCCCTAAGTTGGCAGGGTATGCCCAGACGTGGGTCCCTTGCTCACTTTGCCACTGGATTCAAGCTAGCCTGGCTGATGATGGCTGAATAGCCAGAAACCGGTCCCAGGATGCTTGTTTCCGGTCCAGGGAAGACATGGCTTGGCAGTTCGGGCTGGACTGTTCCCATGAGGCACAGGGTCAAACTGATTTGCATATGGCCATGTCTGAACTGGGGTGGTGGAGTGAGCTAAAGAATGATGATGGATTAAACCCAGATCAGTTGACTGGGGGTGAGTGTTTGATTTGCTCAAATGCTCCGTCCATCATCCCCTTTTGTATCGCTTTGTTCGCCCTAAGTTGGCAGGGTATGCCCAGACGTGGGTCCCTTGCTCACTTTGCCACTGGATTCAAGCTAGCCTGGCTGATGACGGCTGAATAGCCAGAAACCGGTCCCAGGATGCTTGTTTCCGGTCCAGGGAAGACATGGCTTGGCAGTTCGGGCTGGACTGTTCCCATGAGGCACAGGGTCAGACTGATTTGCATATGGCCATGTCTGAACTGGGGTGGTGGAATGAGCTAAAGAATGATGATGGATTAAACCCAGATCAGTTGACTGGGGGTGAGTGTTTGATTTGCTCAAAAGCTCCGTCCATCATCCCCTTTTGTATTGCTGTGTTGCAACAGTGGCACAATGCGGGAGTACAGACGCTAGGAGACCTTTATCGCGAAGGCGTGCTTGTCCCCTATGCGACATTGATAGAAGAAGAGGGGCTCCCTGCGGGGCAATTCCTCCTACACCGGTCATTGGTAGCTACGCTCACAGTACGGTGGGGGGACCTTGCCACCAAACCGCCCACGCACCTCACTATACAATACTTACACGTCAGGGGACAAGGTAGACACCTGATGTGGTGGTTCGCAGCCTCGCTGCGACAACATGCTGCGATAAATTTAGACCCCCTCAGGCACAAGTGGGAGCACGATCTGGGTCCACAATTCTCAGACAAAGAATGGGGACAAGTGCTGGCCAGCCCAGTTCAGATCCCTAGGAACATGAGATTCAGACAAGTACAGTATTACATTACACAAAGAGCGTACTTCACGCCAGCTAAAATCAACAGATATTTTCACCGCACCAACTCCGCCTGTCCTAGATGTGCCGCCCCTGATGCAGATCTGATACACATGCTATGGAGCTCCCCCAGCCAAGTGGCGGAAGCGCTGCGCAACTGCACCGAGAGAGAGATACCCTTTGACTGGCCGGTGTACCTACTGCAAAAATTCCATAGGACACGAAATCATGAGACTGAACAAACGCAAATCACCGGAGCTGCCATGCCACCATGTCTATCGAACAAATAATCGCAATGTTGTCATCGCTACTAATGTATGATGTAACAAGGCTGATGCCATTGAATGTTGAAACATGTAGTGCTATTTGTTGCTATTGCATATGAAAAAAAGAAAAACAAACATATTTAAAAAAACAAAATACATTGCTGGGGATATTTGCCCCCCAACACCCAAATTGGCTCAACATTGCTGGGTGGATCTGCCCCCCAAACCCCAAATTGGCTCAACATTGCTGTGTGTATTTGCCCCCAAACCCCAAATTGGCTCAACATTGCTGTGTGTATTTGCCCCCAACACCCAAATTGACTCAAATTTGCTGGGGGTATTTGCCCCCCAGACCCCAAATTGGCTCAACATTACTGTGGGTATTTGCCCCCCAACCTCAAATTGGCTCAATATTGCTGGAGGTATTTGCCCCACAACACCTAAATTGGCTCAACATTGCTGGGTGTATTTGCCCAGCAAACACCGAATTGGCTCAACATTGCTTGGGGGATTTTCCCCCAACCACCAATTTGACACTACATTGCTGGAAGTAGTTTCCCCCCTAAATTTGGCTGTAGTTGCGCCCCTGTTTTCTCTTATATTGTCTTTCGCGGGGTAGCTGTCTGCGAAGAACGCGTCGGTTGGGGTTGATGTACTCATCGTAGATGTAGAGTAGGGAGATCACATGCATGATAGGATGCATGGCTGCACAGTCTCTGTCACAGGAATCGTGTTGTGGCACGATCGGAGCTGAAATACTCCCCTTCCGTATGCTCTGACGTGTTGGTTGGGCCGACCGATTAGGCGGATAGGAAGCTTGCATCGTACTAGTTAGGTTGGATTCGAACTCAGAAGTGCCTCTGAACGACACCATTCTGCGTTTCTGGAGGCTTCTCGTTGGAAAAATGAAGACGGATTCGGAGTAACTGAGTCGTTCGGTAAGAATGGGTTTTGGGTATCGTAATGCGTAGTTTGGGAAAAGCGAATCCCAGTATGAATCGGTTGGAAGGTGCGACTTCGAAAGGTTCTAGGATGCCCTTCTGGATGACTCGTAATCGGCCCCTAAGCGGGAACATACTCAACTGTGCTATGCCTTTAAAAACCTTTGAAAAAAAGGTTGTCCACTTCAGAGGGTTTGTCTTGATCACAATTGCGGGGACGTTATCTGGTCTGGCTACTTTAGTCAGATTTAAAGAGGTTATTAACTTGACCAAAGATTGGACGGAGAAGGACTCTGACGACTCTTCCTCCAATTCTGGCCAGTTTTCCCTCACAATTTCCTTCCTGGGCCTGTAAATTTCACTTAAGAAGATTACCCAATCTGTTTCTGGTACCATGCATCTTCCCGGAGGTGTCCCATTACCACATCACTTCTTAACTAACTTCCAAACTTTTCTCATGTCCTTATTCTGGAGGGTGCTAATCATGAGGTCCCAATTAGAATGATTAAAAGCCAGCTTCTTAGGCCTAACCAGGGACTCATAAACACTTTTTTATAATTATAGCTCTCAACTCAACTTTTCCTCTCTTGCTTCCTTATTACATCACCTTACTATTGGGATCAAATGCTTGACTACCTCAGTAATGGTTTCAGCATACCATTCCAAGACGGTCAACCTTTATTAAGTTGTAAGTATTGTTTACTGTGTCTCAGTGATCTATTGAGCTCAGCTAATGAAGGATATTTTCAGTAATCATAGCTTGGAGTGTTGGACACCATGTGTGATTGGTTTCCTGATCTGTGGACAGGGATCTGTCATTCTGCCCATGAATTCACAAGATCTGACATTCAAACAATGTTGGCCAGGATATGTGCCTTTTCTCAATGCATGATCAGAGAGTGCTAAGTATGTTGCCAAATACAAGATTATTGTGTGTTTCAAAAGCAACATGTCTTTAAGGGATGTTGTGCCCTATGACTCCAGCAAATACATTTGGTATGTGGGCTGATATACTTGCCACATGTACTTGACAACACAAAGTGTATTCCGCTAGTTACCATGGATAGAAATTAGACTTGTGGGATGAATGTTATCACCCTTCATATTGACTGCATGACACCAGTTGCACATTATTGTTGCCACCGTGAGTATGCACTCAATGCAAATCACACATTATGTGCTTCAAACATTATTTGAACTCTCAATGCCTAGCATTGTCCCAGAGTCTGCAAACACAATGATATCCCTTTTCACAGTTTTTTGTGTAGTTGCCACACAGGTTAGCCATTTTTCACACTTGTCCTGACTCATAGTGATAGACAGCAGACAACTAATGATTAATGGTGCATTTATTTACATGTGCAAATTCTATTTGGTCACACAGGGACAGTTCACAGGATGACAACCCCAAAGGATGTATAGAGCCAGTAGATGTTCAGGCAGAGTCCTTGAGGGGAGCATGCCATGGGACATGTTGAGGATTAGGAAAATATCAGCCAGGAGGATATCCCCAGTGACACTGGGGAGGATAGGCCACATTAGCAGTCCACAATTGTCCAAGGTGAACAGGGCAAAGTCAAGATGAGGACAGTGATAGCAAATGTTCCCAGGCATGTTGGTGAGCACAGGGCTAAGTAGAAACTGGATATTTGACACAGATGAATGCTACTGCATACTTTTTCTTTGAAAAGAGGTACCGTCCACATCTTCCTCTTCTGATATGTGTGGTGTCTCTCGTGAGGTTGTTTTTGTAGTTTTGGCAGGTGAGGGAGGTGAGGGAGGTACAGACACACCAGGGGTGGAAGATGTGGATGCTGTTCCTGCAGCAGCATTCATCTGTGTCAAAGAATGAGGCATCCCTGCAGTGAGGAGGATCTGCTGGTTTTGCAACACAGCAGCAATGTTGAGGTGGTAGGCAGTCATGGCAGCCATGTGAGTACCCTGCTTCCGCTCCATGGTTTCCAAGATATTTTGGATTGCCACCAGCTCTTTGGCCACATCACTGGTGCCACTTTGGCAGGGCAGTTGTTGATGCCTTTGCCTTACACCACCAGTGATCTCCGCTAGGGAGTGCTGGAGGCCACAGACCAGAGAGCAGGTGCCTCTGATGGCAGCAGAGTTGTCCCTATTGGGACTGAGGTACCCACGTACACCCTCACGGGTCTCCATCCTCGCCCGCACCTGATCTGCCAACTCCCGCTGGACTCCTACCGCAGTCTGTTGGAAGGTGATCTTTGGGCCCTCGGAGTCCAGGGTTGTGGTTGTGGTGGTAGGTGGTGCCTGTTGGTTGTTTGGCAGGGTATGTGGAGATGCCACAACACTGCTGACCATCCCCGGGACCAATGATGGTGTTCCAATGGAGTCCAGGAGCTCTTGGAGGGTGTTGTGGTCGATGGTTGGTAGGTTCTCATCATCATAGCCATCATCGGTGATGACTGGGACAGGGTGCTGACCAGGAGGAAAGGGTTCATCCTCTGCAATAGAAAGGGTAAATACTATTGTTGCTGTCTGCTACTTGTTGACATGTTTTAAGCAGTTGACATTTAAAGTGCATTACATGACACTTTTCATTCTCCTGTAATACATGGGCCACCTGTTACACTAGGCTGTGGATGGCAGATAGCACTGTCCATAAATGTTGCAAGTCAGGAGTTCTGGATGTTGATCATTGCCACTGTGTGCCAACACTGAGTGGATGAGGCCTATCCTAGTAGTGAGAAAGAAATAAGCCTGGGTGGAGTTCGCGTAGCGGTGCTTCGTGGAACTCCACGAAGCGGTAAAAAAACTCTGCAACACTATGCAGAGTTTCGCGAGTGGGCAGTGTTGCTTGCTTTGCCCATTTGCGACTCATCGCGAGACATTTCTGATGTTCGGCAAAGCGGATTGCGTGCTTGAGGGAAATATCGCACGAACTTCACCACGCGGTTGCCAATGGGCGCAGCCATCTTGTTTTTCTACTCTTTGTTATGGTTCTGGGGCCTGTTTTGAATCCTCCCTATATATTTTCAATCCTTTGTTCCTGAAACTTTTTTTCTGATCTTTTTTATTTATTATCTATCCCTCTCTTTTCCTAAGTGTTTATTTTGCGTTTTTTTCTACTTTTACTGCGTTTTTGTACTTTTTTTTATTACTTGCTTTTTTTTTTTTACTTCCCTACTTCTTCTCCTGACTCTATTTTTTACTTCTACATTTTCTTTTCCGCCCCACCCCCCAGAACCATGGCTAAGAGTAAGAAGACAACGCAGAGTGCGACCAGGAGACGCCTTCCTTGCAGAAGGCGTCGCCCGGAATGCTGCCCCGGGCCTTATTTTCTGAGGTGGAGGTGGCTGCACTGGTTTTTTTTTTAGCAGCGCCACCTCACCTTAACCCTGGCAGCAGGCAGCAGGCCTGGGTCCGGGTACGGGATCCAGGAGCGTCATCGGCAGTGGGTGAGGGTACACGGGGCAGTGTTTCGCTGCTCTGAGGTCCGGCGCACCCATAACCAACTCACCCACCGGTGGTCCGACATCCTGGATCGAGAGCAGGACATGCTGGACCTGCTATGTGTTGAGGTCGTGGGGCTTGGTGAGAAGCTAATTATTTATTACTATTGTGTGTTCTGTGTTATTGTGAATATTATTTTTTTCCAAATAACAAGAATGCTGCTGCTGCTTACATGCAGGTAAGTTACATTTAAAAATCTTATATTATGTGATTGTTATTCGTCTAGACAGGTGCTCGGCGCTACTAATCTTACTTGTTTGCAACTTTGCGCTCACTTGGGCTAATTATGTAAGAGAGGTTAGAAAACTTGTTAGGTAATGCAGACTAGCAGAGAGACTCCTTTCCTTTGTCCTGTCACTAAGATAGTGGGAGTTAGTTAGTTACTTAGTATTAGTTGGTAATATAGCGGCCCGCGTGACACGTCCTCCTCTCTCACGTGCTGACTCCTTAGTCCTTTGTAGAACCTTTTGTAGTTTGTATAGTGAGTGAATATAGCAAGCAACCAACCAATTTGGTGTATGCAATATGCATGCGTCCATCTATGCATTTAAGAAGACTAAATGCAGACTTAGTGATTTGGCCCGTCAAACGGGGTAGGGATGATTGTGAATGATATCAGAACTTAGAGAAGCAAATATAATTTTTTTGCAATTCATTCCAAAGTCTTTGCAATAGGTGGGCTAGGTAGGTTTAGGTCCAGGATTTAGGAATCGGAATGGAACTGTGGAATAATAAAGATAGGACGGTCCGTGACCGCGATACTAGTCTACAACTAGTCGATCTGATTAGATAGGTCAATGTTATTGCAATTGCTGTTTCCTGTCCAAAATTCTTTTTGGAGCGAATTTATAATATTTATTACACCAATCAATTTTTGTCTCTTTAATTATGTCTTACATGATCAGCATCCAGGAGCAAGAAGAAGACGGGGTCTGCTGAGGCGGGTACGGGAGTTGGAGGTGCCTCCCAGCAGGAACGCTCCTCTGCAGATGGCTTTGCTGGCCCCAGCAAGTCCTCTTGTTCCTAATATTAATATATATTTCCTTAACTTTTACTGCACCTTATTTAGAAGCAACAATTATTTTCGTTTCCTAATTTTATTTTTTACCAAATCCTCTTCCATCTATCTGTTTCTAAATTCTTGTTATCCCTGCATTACCTACCTACTTCGTTATTTATATTTCTAGTGTCTGTTTATTTATTTTTTACATAAAATCAAACTGCCTCTGACTCTCTATTAGTCTGTCGGTAGCTTGCTTTCTTCTGGTTTTTCAGTTAGCTTTCCCTCTCCCCTTATATATTTTGTGGACTGCCTAGTGGTGGTACTTTAAGACTCAGAGAACCCATTGGTCCTTCCTACTACTAGTGCTAGTACTACTACTCTGCTGTGCAGATTGCATGCCCAAGTAAGGTATTCTATGCCTGTTTGTTGAGATGAGAGAAGACTTGCTTTTACTTTCTTATGCTCAATCAGTAAATAAAATGATGGTCACGTTGGGCACCCCAAAGTGGTGTATTTTACTTTATCTCATCTTGGCCTAGTACCATTTTTATTAGCAGCAGTTGATGGTGAACAACTTATTACTGTGCACCATGGCTGGAAGGAAGTATGAGGAGGAGGATGGCACCATTATATTTTCCAACCAAGAGAGACCTCATGTCCGATTGTCTGCCCAGTGGCCACTCTTTTTCTTTTCAAAAACTCAGATTCACCAATAGCTCTAGCCACTGAGTCCAGTCCTTTGGGTTGTCCTCTTCTTGACAGGCTTTTCAAAAATTGCCACCAACAAAATGCCCAACCGGATATTTTATTATTTTTGATAGGACATACTGTCTACTCTACTACTCTAGTAGTACCCGAATTGTAGTGTTGTGTCTGGTATATGTATTGTATTTTCAATCTTGCTAGTGAAAAAAATACTTATTGACAATACACTCACTGCAAGGGTGTACACTCTGTACTATTTGAGACTAAGTAATTGTGAACAGTTGAAGAAGACACCCTTTACTTAGCATTAACGGGAGTTGAGTAACTAATGGCCTCTTCTATCTTCAACTCAGCAGCAGAGAAAGTTTTATGAAGAAGCCTAAGAGTCAGACGACCTTGATGGGTTGATGGAAAAGAGAAAGAAGGATGGAAAGAGGAAGGATGGGTGATATGTAATATATGACTGGCAGAGAAGGATACGTGGGTGAAGGAAGTGGGCCAGGGATGCATATAGGTGGCTGACAGGATGCATGGGTGGTTGAAGGATGGGTGAAAGGTGAAAGAAAGGATGCCTGCCAGTGCCTGAGTGAGTGAAACTGTATGGGTTTGATGAATCAAACTCAAAGGCAAGCAAAGACGCATGGGTGGTGGTTAAAATGGCAAATGTATGGTGTTGGTGAAAGGTTTGTTGAGATTGAGAATGATAGCCATGTTTGAATGGATGGATGCCAGGATAGTATTCAATCATAGCATAGGTGGAGACTGGATGAAGAGAATGTAAAAGAAAATTAAACTGTGCCAGAGTAGCAAAGCCAAGGGTGAAGAATAAAAAAAATAATGTTTGAAGAGCAATGCAATGATAAATGGAAAGATCGCTGGAAAGAAGAATAAACAAGGACTGTTTTTTTTTCAAGGTTGTTGATTCAAGGCTGTATTTCAGAATACTCCGTTGACTCACAGTAGTTTGCAAGCACAACATATATATTGTGTATGTACCCACCCATCATCAATCGCCTCCCTCCGACTCGGAGGCCCACTCCTGCTCACTACCCATGTCATTTCGACCGTATCAGCCATGGGTGGCCTATTGGCTGCATGGTTACAATAGTAGTACCTTACGTTGTACCGTATATCGTCATTCATATTAGTAATCATCTGTCTTGTAGTAGTCAGGGTGAAAGTGAAATTGAGCATTTGCAATTGATTTAACAGAGTATGGTCATAATAGAAAAATAGATAATTGTGTAGTACAGCTGCCCCACCTGCAGACAGTAGTAACGTAACGTGAGTCTGTGACACGTGTATGTCTGTCTAGGGCGCAAGCTGACTGAGCTGGCAAGCTTACAAGGTTAATTTAGCTAAAAAAGAGAGAGAGAAGGAGAAGAATACTTGTCTACTCCATAGTTCCTAATGCCTGAAACTCTAATAAAATCCAAATCTTAGGGGCCGAGGAAGTGAGGATACCACAAATGTTATATGCTGCTAGTGCTACTGTGCCACTATAATTTTTTTGTATAATTTTGTGTTACTGTTTTGCTACGAGTATTGGTTACAATTGTCTTTTTTCTTTCTTGATGTAGCTACTCTCTCCCAACCCAACAGGCAGGAGTTAGCAACCATGGCCCGGCAACGGAAGCTGGAGGCCATCAGGGACGAATATCGGCAGCTAGTGTATCTGGAGGAGGAGGAGGCGGCAGCCAGGCCCCCCCAGTGCCTCCGATGGTACGGCGCTGTGGTCTGGCGGCAGCCCACCACAATTCAAACAGGCTGCCCACCCCTGTTGTTCCTGCAAAACATTTCAGTGCCGGATGCTCCTCCGGATGGCACGCCTAGAGGCCAAGATTGAGGGGTGGTTCCACACCCTAGAGCACAAGATCCGGCAAGCCCGCCACTAGACCTCAGTCTTCTTGACCCTTGCCCCTTTTTTATTCTTTTTTTTGGTGGGTGGGACTTGTTAGGGAGAGGATGGCAATGTGGGAGTTGGGGAAAACTTGGGTGTTTTTTTTTATGGACATTTTTGGACAATTGGACTTTTTTACTTTATTTGTTAGGGGAATAAATTAGTTATAGTTTTTTAAATATGATGTCAATCTTTTTTGGGGGGTTACTCTTTTATTTCGCACTGTTTCCTTTGCAGCAGGGCCGCAGCCAGTTTTTGAAATTTGCCGATAGTGTAACATACCAACAGATAGATGGGGTACCCTCGCTTGTCCTACTACTGTCAGCCTTTCCTCCTAGTCTATGCAGTCTGCAACTAAAACCCCTATGGACTCGGAAGGGTGTGTGAATTAATTAATTTCCATAGTATATACATTATGCCTCCCCCACACTTCTTCTCTTACCTGTGAATGATGTTTGTTTAGGCGAAGCGATGGCTGCATGGTGATGGTTTGGTTTCCCAAGGTGCCATGGTGGTGATAGTAGTAGACACTGACAGTAGCATTTGCAAAAAAAGAAAATGAGACAGTCAGTCATCTGAGGGAGACTAGGGAACGAGTAGTAGAAGTACAGTGCACAAGAAGAAGACTGCCAAACAAGAAACCATGATGATAAGCAATGCTAAAGTAAAATAAAACAGAATGGTGGGCTAGCCTAGTACAAGTTACAATACAAACTGAAGTCGACTCGAGCTATGAAGTGGACAAGCGTAACCTTTAGTGCTGGAACTAGGAATATGAATCGATGCTGGCAATTAATTATGATGGATTATGTTCCTCTGGATAAAAATTGAATATCGAATACTATGCAAGGGTGGGCAATCTAATCTATATATTGCCAGTGTGCGCTATAGTACATATATACTTAGAGCAGAAGAAGATCCTCGCCCAGCCGTGAGTTAGTGTTGCTTTCACCACATCCACCCCAACAAGTGCGTGATCAATTATTGGTGTACATTTTATTTAGTCACACCTCAAAATAAATCACAAAGCCCGGGGGAAGAGGGTTAGGGTTTGATGAATGGTTGGGAAGGGGGATTTGGGAAAGGTTTGACAAAGACAAACACTACACAGGGAGAACACACATTCATCTTGGCAGCCGACCATCATAAATCTGTTAAGGGAGAAAAAGGAAATGCATGCATGATGATGAGTAGTACTAGACTAATACAGGGCAGGATATTAATTATGCAATTACCTGTCTGCCCCCAGAGAGACCCAAGTTACATACATTTTATGTTCTGTTGTACCGGGCTTCCTTTGAAAGATAGCAAATAGAATTTAAAAATATCTGTATGAGTCAAATATAAGCAGACATAAATAACACACACAGTCATAATGATTGAAGAGAAAAAATGAATCAAATGAAATGATACTATATTATTGCCAAATTGCGCGTTGCATCCCTGCATTCCTCTTGGTCCTTCGTTGGACTGTCAGTCCATCAATCTTGGGTGCCTGGCGGATGCGTTTTGGTAAGATAAGTATGAGATGTTTCTCCCAGTATGGCGCAGAGTAAAGGCCGGGCCTGTAGATGAAAAAACAAAAAGGATATTGAAAAATCAAGGAGAAAAGTTAAACTGCATAATTAAGGAGGAGTGCAACAAGAATACTTTCAGAGGCAGCATGGCTAAATCATGTATGTTTCTGGCAGTTACCTCATATAACAGGAGCAGGCCCCCCACCCAACCTCCACTTAGCTTCGAATTTGAGCCAGACAGCACTGAGCACACACACAGCATTTTCAAAATTAAGTTAATAAATCAATGCACTGCTGTCAGTCATACCACACTCGCCATCACCACTACACAGACATGTAGGTCTGGTGTTGTTGTTTACCTTAAGGCCACTTCACGCCCTGAGTTATTCCATCAATAATCTCCGATCCTCCTGTCTCTGACTGCGAGTATGGTATGGTCATGGTGTCCAACTCTGTACCAAAAGTGTCCTGAGTGAGTCCAGACTCATCCTGACTCAAAATGCAATGGATCGGCCTGTAGTACTACAATTTTGTTATTGAATAACAAAAGGAAAGATTGACTTGAGTAACTCTTTTTGTGTGTAGAGTAGTAGACATCATGCACAACAAACAACAATCACTCAGCGTGCAATGCATGCCATCATTTACCTGTTCTTCCGGGGCAGTTCCTCTAGGCTCGGAAAGGATAGATATATAGTGAGGGCCTGGGTTTGGAGGCAGGCACACATTTCACATTTGTATTCTCCATCCAATGTCTGACTTGAGGGAAATGGCTTTATGGTGAGTCAGGAGTGGACTTACTTTTTCACTGACTGCACATAGTTGCAACTCCAATCCGGCAATAAAAGAGTAAGACGTGGGGATGGATTTGTTGTAAACCAGAAAGACAGTGACACACACAAATAATAAAGTAAATAATGTTCCTCAGCTATATCTTCTTTTTTTTGGGGGGGCGTGAAAGAAAGAAAGTAACTGGAAAATGAAAGAGCCTAGTAGTTGTCAGAGAAGTAGAGCTCGTCCTCAAACTCTGGTGGTTTGCCCAGAAGTAGGTCACCTAACACACTACTTCCATGACCTGAGTCACCGTCATCATCTTCCTGCTGTGCTACTTCAGGTATGGTGTAATCCGATGGTATAAAGTGCTGATTCATTTTTATCATGGTTAACCTCTCAACGTTTTGGGGTGAGAGACTGGTCCTTCTCACTGTCAATACGGCACCAGCAGCACTGAAACCATGCTCAGCAGAGACACTTGCCATGGGGCATGCCAGATAGTTGATCGCCAGTTTGCTGAGCACTGGCCTTTGGCGCCTTTTCCCATACCAATACAGCAATGGGTTTTGATCAAAGTAGACCTCTGTTGGGTCATTTAGATAGGCCTGGACCATCCGCTCAATGGTCATGGGTGCTCTGCTTTGCTCGGCCTCTTCTGCCTTTGCCTCAGCACTGGACTTAAGCCCTGCCTGAAGAAACCATTCCTGTGCCAATTTTGGGGCTGATGCTCCTGTTCTTGTTGTTGTTCATATTGTTCTTGATGTTGTTGGTGGTTTTGGCTGCTGTGAGCCAACCGCACTGCCCTCAGGCTCTGAAGTTGAACTTGAAGGCTGCACGGCAGTACCTGTTGTGCCCTGGAGGAGCGGGCCTCAAATTCCTGGCCGTTCTTTTTCTAGCTGACTGGCTTGCACATCGATTCAAGTTTTGTAGCTGGCAACATCCCCGTCTGAAAAAGGAATGAAAGTGTGCAGTAATGGTTTGTACCGTGGATCAAGAATTGTGGCACAAATGTAATGGTTCGATGACAAAATGCCTCTTTCACCCTTGTATTTTCAGATCAGCGGAGGGTTAAGCTCTCCACCAACTCATATGCTTCTTTTTTTTCCCCTCCACACCTGCGTACATTGCAGACACCTCCTTCAGCTGTTGCTGTAGCATGTTCAACAATGGGATAGCTTGGCCCATAGTACAGTCCTCCTTGCTGACTTCACGCATGAAGACCTTGAAAGGAAGCAGCATCTCTGACAGGCATTTAACTAGGCCCCATTGGTCCATCTCAATGATCATGCCTTACACAGTAGCATCCCCTCTTTGCATGACATATTCATTGATTTATCTGTACTGCTCTAACAGACGTTAAAGCATGTAATAAGTTGAGTTCCAACGTGTTGGCACCTCGTGGATGAGTGCTTTAACTGGCATTCTATTATCACGTTGAATGATCCTCAGCTGCTTCCAGGCTTTAAAATAATGGCTGAAATGTGTGCAGATTCTTCTGCAGGTGGTCAGTAAGTTGCTGACTCGGTCTTCTTTTTTCAGAAAGTCTTGAACAGTGATATTAATGCAGTGCGCCAAGCACAGGACCCTGAAATAGCCACCATCGGCCATGGCCTTAACTATATTACTGCCATTTTCCGTGGCAACAAAACCAATGTTAAGCCCTCTTGGTCGCAGCCATTGAAAGACCTAATTGTCAAAGTCTTCCAAAATGTTTGCAGCAGTATGAGATTTCTCCATGGTGAACATGGCTACAGTTGCATGCTTCCCAGCGGCATTAATCTTGGCAGCGTCAAGACCTGCCAATCTCTTTTCTCTAACCAGCACAAAAGAGATCCAGTGTGCAGTGATGCATATGTAATCAGTGGCTTGGCAACTGGTCCACATGTCTGTTGTCAGGTGGATAGTGTGAACAGCACTCTGCTGCAAAGCTTGTCCAAGCAATTCCAGCACGTCGTGATGTAGTGCTGAAACAGCAACTCAGGCGAAATAGGACCGGCTGGGAACCTTCCATTTCGGGAAGATGGCTGCCACAAATTCAAGAAATCCCACCCTTTCCACAAAAGAAAAAGGGAGGAGGTCCAGCGTTAACATTTTAGCCAGCTTCGCGTTGTACAAACGTGCCATTGGGTGGTTGCGGTCGTACTGCCCCTCTGACCTAAACATGCTGAGAATGGTAGCCTGGACTTTTTTCTTTTCTGGTGCCACTGTTGCAGGTGACTTCTTGACACCAGATGTTAGGCTCAATGCAAGTTTTTTAGTTGCAGTACTCTCTTGCCTTGGACCCCTTGGTGTCTGAGGCTGACTCTTGTGCCATTGCGATATTGCCGATGATGATGTGGGCGGTACCACTGCACTGCTGCTTTGTGTACCAGAGAAAAGGTCTCTCTCTTGTTCACCTTCCACCGTGATCGGATCTTCTTCATCCCCTTCACCAATAACACTTGCAGTTTTTTAGCCGCTAAGGTGCACCTCCCACTGGATCAAGTGGTGTTTTCTCAGATGGGTTGTTTGGTCTCCGGTACAATAATTTGTACCAAGCTTACCTCGACTAACACCTACTCCACAAATGGAGCATATAGCAATGTTCACCTCCTTCATGCTAACCGAAAAGAAGTCCCAAACTTGGGAGGTCAACTTTCTGATGCTGCCTTGCCACTAGCAATGTCGGATGAACTGGTAGGTGGGCGTGACGATTGACTCTCTGCAGTACCTACTTCTACTGAGGTGGTTGTTGTGGTGGATGTAGGTTGCTGCCGGGATTTTGTAAATATGGCAGTTGTAGGTGGTGTTGGTGGTATCTGTGTAGGTGGCATCCGTGCCACATCCCTCATAGCAATTTGGGATGGGGTAATGTCAGTCTCCACTGGCGCAGGGCTAATGTCCATGATGACTGCCTCATCATCATCATCCTCCTCTTCTACATCTACCTCCATAACTCAAAGGCTTGCTGGAGCCTTCCTTTTCCCTAGCCTTGCATGGCGTGTCTCACTCTCAGACTGAGGTGGGTTCCAAGTGGTGTCTAGATCATCAGAAGGGGGGGCTTGCAGAAGAAGTTGATGGACTAACCCTCCTTTTCCTTGCTGGGGATCTGGAAGACAATGGATCTTCTGAAAGAGTGGCTTGCTCTTCTTCTTCCTCAGCAGGAAGCTCGATCTCCTGAACTGACCCTACTTCGGGAGGAACAACTATTATTGGGGGTGGTTGCGGCTGTTGTTGCCCACTTATCTGAGTTGCCTGCAAATTTGATTGGGTACTACTTTGCGATAAGGATAAGTCAATTTCAACATCACTGCTCGTCGGCGTTGTCGTCGTGATTAGACTGGCTGCCTCTGCGACAGACATGGGCTTGGGTCTAGGTTGGTGGGGTGGGTCCACTGATGCGAGGGTGCTGCTCCCAGCTTGCTCCCCAGACACCGCTGCTGCACTTACAATTTTTGGTCTCCCAAAAAAAGTCTTGGGCGACAAACCGGTGGTGGAAAGTGGCAGTGCCTTCTTCTTCTCACTGGCAACTTTCTTGGTACTGGACCTGGTACCTTTCTTTGGGGCCATCTTGAAGATGTTGGTTAGCACGCAGTGGTACAAGTTGAAGAGATGTCCTTCTGTGGTCACACATTACATGATGTCATGCGTAGGCCTTCTGTTGTGCAATACAATGTGTGATGTTGTCTCCTCTTTTGTGCACCTAAAAGCAAAGAATCAAGAAGAACATCAGTGAAACGTGCCATTATTTTGGTTCAATTACTAGTACGAACCAATATAATATAGTGTGTGTGGTCACACTTGTTAGTATTATTATTTCCTCAGTTATCAAAACAATTAACAATACAGTGTAACCATTGGTGAGACTTTGACAACAACAAGGGCTTTTGTGGTGAACTGTGTTACTGTGTACACTACAGTAGTACACTCAGGAAGAATAGGAAACAACAACAAAAATATAAATGTAACGGTTTGGCATTGTGCACCACGTGGGATGCAGCACTCAGGAAGCGGCAGCTGACAAATGACAGTGAAAGCAATAAGCCACGGGGAACAAAGTGAAGACAGACATGCAGGCCTATATGGCAAAAGCACACCAACTGCCTCCACAAAATGGCCGCCAGCCACAGATCACACAACAACGACAAGCAGGAGGCCAGGAAAATAATGAACTCAAGCAGGCCTACATAGAGCATGGACACAGACTTTACAAAATGGCCCCTGGCCACATGGGGAGGCTGAGCCAAGGCAAATGATGGCCCACTATTACAAACACACTCTCACACTGGCCAGACAAAGGAGGCATGCTAAACAACACATCTTTAATGCAACAATGCCAAAAATGAAAATCCACAGGAATAAAAGGTTTGTAAGTTAAAACCACACACATCCAACAAAGGCATTTAACTTAACAACACTCATGAAAAAACTTGATGAAATAAAAATACCACAAAAAACATTTTGTATTTTTAATCCAATGCCATCCATGAACTAAATGATGTTTAATTCAACAGACACCACAGAAATAGTTGTTTCATGCACCAATGAGTAGCTCTGGGCCTACTGGCTGAAAGGCCTATTGGCAGACTACTGGGCTACATAGTGAATCAAATAATTATTGCAAATTGATTTCAAAAGTTGGAGAAAATGTAGTGAACTGTGCAACATGTTTCCTTTTTAAAAGAAGAAAAATAACTTACAAAGAAACAACTAGGCCCCAACTGAAACTCAAGGCCACCCACCACAATAAATGTGAAAGGAATTACTGATGTTTCTCCTATTTCATCATGTGCAGAGTTGGTCATCTGCAGGGTGTCAAACATCTCATAGATTTCTTCCACACACTTGTATGTGTGCATTGACCCCTCTGGCTGTTTCAGAAAAAGGTTCTCACAGCCGACTTACTGCCACACAGTGAGGGGACCATGATCATAAGTGGATTATCCTGTTCCTACGGGAAACAGCCATTACATTGCATGCGTTTCAACGCATGCGATTACAATGCTGTTGTTACAACGACCGCATTGTTACATCGCAGTACATTACAACGCAAGTCGTTACATCGTCTTGCTGTATCGGGCGCGCTAACCTAAGGAATAGTATAATTTACTATTCCAACACCTTCCCTACTGTTGCGCACACTGGAGTTGGAATAGTAAATTATCCTATTCCTAAGTCCAGCGCGCCCCCTATAGCAAGTCGATGTAACGACTTGCAATGTAATGTACTGCGATGTAACAACGTGGTCGTTGTAATGACCGCATTGTAATCACATGCGTTGTAAATGCATGCGATGTAAGGTGCTATATTCGTTCCTACACCACTTACATGATATGTGGCTACCTCCAACAGGCTCATATTGCAAGCTGTTACAGGGTGACATGTGTAATGCAGGACCCCAGATGATAGAGTTTTTGGGGATGGTGAGATGTACCTACCAAGGGGCATTTTCACAAAATGTTGACAAAACATGGCACAGCAGGCACGTTATCTATGCAACCCAGCATCATTGCACATAAGCTCAGTGACCTACTGCAATTTTTCTTGCTGCTAATTGGCCGGCCATCACTTTCATCACGCTAACGTGTATTTTTTTAATGACTAGATGCTCTTGTCAGCGTCATTTTTTTGGGCTGCTAGCTTTTCCTAACACTACGTAGCGCCGTATTGGAAATAGGGTGCTAGCATGGCGTTAGGAATTGGCTTACGTCAGCAGTAAAAAAAAATTACGCTCCACTGCACAAAAACAGCAGAGCACCATTTCCTGTAAATATGCCCCTTAGTTTTATATTGCGTCGAAGCACACTGCAGTAACTTTGTGGTATACCATGATACATGCCGATCACAAGGCAGGATATGGTTGGCTAATGGCTGTGCTTACAAAATTAAAATGCAGCAATGAAGTTTTTACCACAGTTTGGCTGTGTTCTGGGTTAGGGCCTTAGATATAGGTAAGTAGGAGGTTTTATTGTTCATTGCAAAAGGTGATCAGCACCCATCATTCATTCAATTCACTGTGTAAACATCACAGAAACAAAAAATGATGCTGTGCACAGACTCCTCAATTTTTCATCAGAATTTCCTTCATGTATATCATCTTGCTTTTTTAAATAAAATTCCCTGTAGCCAACGCTTTGTCCCTTAACTGAGACTTCTTCATGGCTTAAAGTATGGTTGGATTACAAATTAGCCGAAATACAGAAAGGCCACAGTAAGAATTTCCATCTTTTGCCCTGCCAAAACGCCAAACTTCTGGTGTATAGTCTATGCGTGGTCTCAATTATGCCATAATATCTTATATTTATATTTCATAATTCCATCATTCCCTCTTCATAGGTATTATCAAATAGTATCCAAGCCCATGTAGGCATCCAAACCCAGATGGCTTGCTTGATGTTACGCTGCATGGTGCATCCAGAAACAGATTTCAGGATTCGAAGTTACCATTTGTTAAGTCAGCATTGTTTTCATCCTCATATCCTGTTAGCATGATTCTCTACATATCTGAATAACATAAAATAGCAAAGTTGAATTAGCAGTTTAAAACTGCTCTGCTGGCCAGCAATAGTGAACTGGGAGTCACTCTTTGCTTTCTCTCACTTGTGGTGGCACAATAAGTGCTGCTGTCCATGAGAGACACTTAACTTACAGGGCCAGGGTACCCCTGGTTCCATATATTAGGAACTTATAAGTAAGTTAAGCTATGCCAATTGTGGGTGAATCAATCAGACATATATGTTTTAAAGGTCAAAGCGCTGGCACCAGGACCTGTTTAGCAGGCCTCAGTGCATCTTCAACGTAAAAACCAGCAGCATCAGTCCAAAATATGGGGGTGATCATGGAAAAAGAGGCATTTCATACAGCAGTGTTGACGTACCTCACAGTTTTTTATATGAACATGTTGCAAACATGAACATGTTGCAAACAATGTGTTGAGTGAGCAATAAATTATTCACTTGATCTGTTTATTTTTAATATTGTAAGAGCTAAAGTTCACCCATGGTTGTCAAGCCAAACTGTAGCTGTGATTGGAAAATACCTTCACAGATTAGATTTATCTTGAGCTTTAAACAGTTTAAAAGCATTTGGAACTGTGTATTAATTCCTCAACTGTCTCTAATCATGTGGGTTGTATTTGTACAGTGTGTGTGTGTGATCATCCAGCAGCACTGCTCAAAAAAATATGAACATCAAATACAGACAGAGTGACAGCTTAATCAACTGATGATGTTCTGGGAACGAAATTGGAATAGTTCACACAAGCAATAATATTTCACCTCATCATGTAGGATCATCAGTGCAAATTTCAACAAATGTCTGCATCAAATAGAATGAACTGGCTCATGTTATGCTGGGTTCCTACTGGTGTTCTTCTAAACATTGGCATTTGATGTTGCACAAAGGTGAAGTGAGATTATGTACTCAGTATAACACGTCATCAAATGCAAATCATATGTCAGAGCAGTCTGAAAATATGTAAATCTGGTCATGGTTTATGAATGTTTGACAGCAGATTTTTCTGAGCAATAATATACAGAATAATTAATGGATAACAGTGAATAAAGGGGATATTTTTCCCCGAGGGGTTCTGAGTAATATCTAATAGACAATGGGTGAAAAGTTTGAGTTGTCTATGATGTTACTCAGAACCTAGAGGTGACAAACCTCACGGTCATTCACTTTTAAACATCTATAATGTTATGTTATGTGTGGCCCTCAAAATCATCATCCCTGTTTTTTACTGCTGCACAGTTGCAAAGGAGTAAAGGGGAAGTCTCTCCTCCCTGTCCAAAATGTAAAACAAAATCTTGCTTTCTACCACCCACCCCCACCTCTTTCTGTCCTCATCTATCTTCCTCCCATCTCTTAGCCTTCTAAAGTTGTGCTTTCTACTCTCCATGTAGCAGACAGCCGTTGCTTCACTGGCAGACTCTCAGACAGGCTTGCCAGAGCAGCCTGGAATTCCTGTATGACGTAGCAACAGTGGAAAACAACTGTTGTTTGCTACTGTTGCTACGCCTGCAGTGAATCATCAATTTAGAACCTGGTATTTACGCTAGTGGCTTCCTCTGAGAGTTAGAAATAACAAGACAGATAATAATCTGGTATTTTATAAAATATAGATTTCGTAACTCTGTTCTCAGCTCCGAAAGAAAACATCCTAACTTTAATAAATGGTATCTATGCTTGTCGACCAAGATGGCGGCTTGTCTCTGAAGAAAGGCAGCTGGTGTAGCCCATATATTTAATTCATATGTAGCAAAAGTAAAGATGCTGTCAATGGAGAGATTGACATGCTTTGGAACATCCCTTGAGCCCACTGGATCCTTTATGTAGGAAACATTGTATGCATTAGAGTGTATTTGAAAGATTTTTCATTCAACCTAGTTGTGGTCTGGCAAAAATGTTAAATGTTTCGATCAGCGAGAGAGTGCGAGTTTAAGGGTATTGATTAATTTTAATGAATATTGTGTGTAAAGAGGTTACTCAGAACCATGTTCTAAGGAACCATGATTGGGATATATGGATTACTTTCTCCCCTAAAAGTGTCTTGACAATGGGCAGCTGCACCCTCTACCTGTATGTCTTCGTTAATAAAAACATTTCTCTTCTCTAGTTCCATGTAGATGCCTCAAGAAATGAAATTTTTCCCAGGATCTGGATCCCATTGTATACACTGTAAATTTCACCCCTTCGCTAACATCCCAAGCATAAGTGATTGCAACAGCTTTATTGGCGCAACAGTAAATGCAAGGTGCACTAACTAGACACAATAATTACTGAAACGAAAAAAGCAACGCCAGCCAATGATCAGCAATTCTTGAGCTTCTAAAGCATGAGACTACACTCGACATGTGGCTCCAGTCATCCCAGCAAGGCATTATAAATTTATAATAAATGTAGTCTTTTGTATTTTTGGATAGTAGACCCTTGAATCTTGCAAGCTCAAAAAGACATGCTTACATCATAAAGTGAGAGAAAACAAAATTGCTGTAAAATACTATGGTCCTCATTTATGGGACTTTGGCATAAAGGAAAGGGCAGAAATGCACTGTATTTATGCAATACGGTGCATTCCTGTCCTTTCTCCCTGTGCTGGTGCCGTTTTGGCAGCCTAGTGCGAACGTAGCGCCCTTGCACCATGGTGCAGGGGCGCCTCCGTTGCATGCAGGATTGTTTTTGTGCAGGAAGGGGCACCTAAGAGGTGTTTTCCAGCAAACATAGAAAGAGGAAAAAACAAGGAGAAATAAAGATATTTCTCCTCATTACGCCTCACCTGAGGAGGCATAAGGATTTGACACTTCCTCTGATTTACATGATTTTGTAAATTTGGGGCAGTGTCATAATCCATGGGTGTTAGGTGGGAAAACCCACTATAACGCCCATGGAACGCCTCCGGGAGCAGAGTAAGGTGATACAGCAATTTGCACTGTGTTGCCTTACTCAATATTTATGAGGCAGCTCGAAGCCACACAAGGTGGCTTTGCGTGCTTCATAAATCTGATTCAGAGTCCTGTGTCACTTTACGTGGTGCAAAAAGGATGCAGAGCTCTCATAAATAAGTGTACAACAGTACATTGCTGGGATGACTGCTGTCACCTGTCGAGTTCAGTTACACCTGTTAAAGATGTTTGTAGGTGGTGCTATAACCAGTGGAATTCACCATGCTCAGTCAGGTTTTTGACTTTTGGAGGAGCGTATTTAATACTCCTCTTAAGATTATTAATCATAAAGAAAACGTGCTCAGCCTAAAACAGTGGCAGCCAATGAATTTTGTAAGCACTGGTTGAAGCTGCAAAAATGTAATAGAATAGATCTGTACATCCACCTGTTACAAATGTAATTCTAACTCTATTCATTTGGCACTTAATTGAGGTTTACCCTCCAAACCATAGCTAGAGCGAACTTTAAACACTATTTTTAAGAAATGGTGGAGGGCGTGGCAAACAGCCAAGGGAAATGGGCGCACACTAGCGGAGCTCCCTCACGCCACTCCTAATAATCCGCAAATTCCAGTGTTGCCCCGAACCAACCTACCCGCAACTACGGTCGATTGTTCCCGGTGGGGAAGAGAGTCGCCCAGCCGATTTTGGGCCGAGTCCGTTGGATACATTTACTGATCTTGAGTCGGATCCGGACTGGGCGTACGGAGGACCGAGGTGCGGCCTGGTGGGCGTGCGCCGCCCGACTTTGTTGATCTGCGACCGAGGTGCGGCCCCCGTTTGCTGCCTCCTGGGGGGCCGCTTCTGTGTCTCCGGAGCTGGTTTTCAATCTGCCAGATCATTCGTTTTTATTTCTTTTTGTTGGATCATTTGTGTGTTTGGAGGGTGGGCATCCTGTTCGCAGCACCTCTTCGTCATGCATCTCACCCAGTGTATTGTTCGGGGTTCTTGTTATTGTGAGGGATGGGGGGGGGATATTTTAGTTTGTATTGTTCTTTGTTTCTCAGGTATGACATGTATGACTGTCTCCAAGAAATGGCAATCACTGGTTACATGCTTTTGGTATTTCTGTTTACGAAGGGAATGTGGTCTACTGCTTTGTCCCCCCCTTGGGGCATTCACGGGAGGCTCCCCCTGCAACTGAATGTACAAGCAATAGGGCGCAATGGGCACGACGACTAGACAGGGGCTCAAGCTGTTGTTGTGGAACGTCAACGGGCTGGGAGACAAGATCAAGCGAGGTGTAGTGCTCCAATTTTTGAGAAAGACACTCCCTCGATGTAGTCCTCTTAAAAGAGACGCACTTGCTTGTAAGGCCATGTCGCGATGGGGTTTCAACTAGTGGCACACTCGGCTTTTGGTTCTGGCTCTCGGGGAGTGGGCATAATGGTCCGGAAATCATGCCCCATGACAATTGACCTTGTCCGTATCGACGTCCTAGGTAGGTTCGTGGCCGTCTCCGGGACCTGGGAAGGGCGCACAATCAATCTCCTTTCTGTCTATGTACCGCCGGGATTCCACACCCAAGCCTTTGTAGACCTTGGGGATCTCCTCCTGGCCTTGCCGGAAGGCAGAGTGTTGATCAGGGGCGATTTCAATTCCATTGTCTCTAACGCCCTTGACCGATGGCCCCAGAAGGCCTTGCCGCCCTCCCGCACACGGATCCATAGCTTCCTTGGGGAGATGGGCCTGGTGGATGTCTGGAGGAGATTACACCCGATCGAGCAGCAATACACTTTCTACTCAGGTGCACACCGCAGTATGTCCCGTATAGACTATGTTTTAACGCTCGCACACCAACTTGACAGCGTGAAGGAAATACAACACTTAGCCAGGGGGATCTCCAACCACTCACCTATCCTATGTAGCCTGGAGGTGGGGGAGCCCACGGTGGGCCGTACAGCCCCGATCAACCCCTGATATCTTACGGCTCCCCAAATCAGGGATAAGATCTTAAGTGAGTCGGACCTTTACTTCCAGGAGAATGATGGGTCGGTAGACTCGACAACAACGCTTTGGGAGGTCTACAAGGCCGTTGTGCGGGGGTGGCTTTGGCCCAGATCTCGGGACATCGGAAGGAGAAGTGTGCAGATATGACTCGCTTGGAGGGAGAAATCCTAACCTTAGAGGAAACCCTTCGGCTTGACGACTCGGTGGAAGTGTGGCAGAGATTGCGTATTAAAGTCAAAGAATATACTGACTTGGCAACTGAGGCTGCCAAGTCGCATCATAGGGCCATGCTCAGCAGAATTTATGACGTCGGCGATAAGGCTGGCAAACTGTTAGCCTGGCTAGATCGTAGAGATCAGGCCCGTAGCGTTGCAGTGGAGATAGAGTCAGACTCTCACTCCCGCCTCACTGCCCCCCAGGATATAGCGGACGCATTCGGTCAGTATTATCAGTCACTCTATACGTCCCAAACACCACACACGGAGGAGGAGGCTTCCTCACTCTTGCGGGACAATTCATTGCCCTCTCTCACCTACGAGGAGCGTACCGATCTTGACCTCGACATCACAGTTACAGAGGTCGAAAAGGCCATCCACGACCTACGTGGTGGGAAAGCATCGGGCCCCAACGACTTGCCCATTGAATTGTTTAAGCTTACTGCGGGCAAGACAGCACCCTATCTCACCGAAATGTTTCGTGAAAGTAAGAAGGGGGGTATCCTGCCCGAGGATCAGAGACTTGCCAATATCGTTGTCATTCACAAAGTGGGCAAACCGAGTAACAAGTGTTCCTCCTACAGACCAATCTCGTTGCTTAATTGTGAAGCGAAAATCCTGGCAAAGGTCCTTGCCTCTCGTCTGCTCGGAGTCATCACCCGTATGGTCCACCCGGACCAATCGGGGTTTATGCCCGCTAGGAACACCTCCCTCAATTTGCGTAGGCTCCATGGGGTGTTGTGCCGTGCCGACACAATTAGAGAGGACGCCATTGTGGTCTCCCTTGATGCTGCTTCCGCATTTGACACCATTGAGTGGCCCTATATGTTTGCAGTCCTTCACAAATTGGGTTTTGGCCCCGAGTTTACAAATTGGGTTTGGCTTCTCTACCAACAGCCGCTCGCCCAAGTAGTGGTTAACAACAGGAAATCTTCCGTTTTGGTTCTTAGCAGGGGCACCAGACAGGGATGCCCCTTGTCCCCACTTCTCTTTGCCCTGGCCCTTGAGCCTCTGGCAATGTGGATCCGCCAACACCCCGCCATTGGGGGCCTTAAATGGACGTCTGGATGGGAAGACCGTATATCGCTATATGCGGACGATATTTTGCTTTATTTGGCATCCCCGGCTGCATCCCTCAATGTGGTACTAGACATATTTCATGTGCTCGGTAGATATGCCGGCTATTCTATAAACTGGACCAAATCAGTGCTATATGTCCTCTATGGAAGGAGACCTCTACTCCCTCGGGGATATCAATTGGCGGAAGCCACTGACGGCTTCAAATATCTGGGGATCTGGGTCCCTAAAGATCCGTCCAGATTCTATGATCGCAATCTTCGGCCGCCTCTCGTGCGCCTTAAAGCTGACGTCCTACATTGGAAATCGATTCCGTTGTCTCTCTTGGGGCACGCGGCCCTGTTCAAAATGATGTCCCTTCCCCGGTTCTTATACGCTTTGCATAATACTCCCCACCCTGTTGAACCCTCGTAATTTAAAGAAATCGATTGTATCATACGGGACCTGCTGTGGGAGGGGAAGCCGCCTCGTATCGCAATGCACAAGCTCACATTAGGGTGGTTCGATGGGGGCATCGGACTTCCAGACATACGAAAGTACTATTGGGCGTCACACCTAGCGGCGATCAACCAATGTATGTATAGGCCGCAGGGTGACCCGGCCTTCCAGATCAACAGGTGGCTCCTCCCGGGAGGTAACTTTGAGGGGGCCCTTTATGTGCGGTCATTAAAACCTGCCCTGACGGGCCCAACTGGGCATGCAGTGCAGGTATGGAAGGCGGCTACCAAAAGTTTGGGATGGGAGGGGAACTCACACAGGCCACACCACTCTGGCATAGTGAACAATTGGGTAGGCTGATTTGCTCAAGGGGCTTTGATCGCTGGGACCTCATAGGTATAGCCAAGGTGGGTGATCTGTGGAAATCGGGTGAGGTGGTCCCTTTTCCTCGGCTACAGCGGGAATACGAATTAGCGCACTCGGAACATTTCAGATATCTCCAAATTAGACATGACCTACTTGCGATTCTCCCTAAAGGTAGTGCACGCCTGAGTCCACCCCACTCGAAGACAGAGTTCTAGATGGCGACCTGGCGGAGAAGGCCATATCACTCATTTACAAAAAAACTGATTAACAACATGGCAGATCCCCTGGCTCACCTGAGGGTTAAGTGGGACAACGATGTGGCGGGATTGGATGACAGCGAGTGGCTGGCGGCGGTGGCCTCCCCTCGTGAGGTGGCCATCTCCTCCAGGCTTCGCCTGGTGCAGCTGAAGCTTCTCCACAGGTCCTATCTGTCTGGGTTATTGTTGGTTCGCATGGGATATAGTGCAGATGGTGGCTGTGTAAGGCAGTGTGGGCAGAATGGAACCTTTATCCACACACTTTGGGAGTGCACGACTATCCAGCGATACTGGGCGGCGGTAGCAAACCTTGGAAGAAGTGTTGGGACAGCAGATAGATTGCAACATTAAACTGGCCCTCCTAAATGTATGGGGCCCTACCGACCTAAATTCCAAGGAGCAAATATGGGTTACCTTGGGGCTGGTGGTGGCCAAACGAAACATTGCGAGACTGTGGGGGGCTCAGAGCCCACCAAGAATCGAAGACTGGGGTAAAGATATGGACTGGTGTATGGTCACGGAAAAGTCCATATGCGAAGCCAGGGGGTGCCCGAATAAATGGTCGCAGGTTTGGGGGCAATGGAACGCTCACAGGGGAGAGATATGTGAACCTCCAAGATCGAGAGAAGATATTGTGAATGACATCTGAATATGTTTCATTGGGGACTGTATTTGTTGAGTCGTGATCACTATGTCTCGAGTATCACTTGTAATGTAACGATATTGCCAATGTATGTGTAATGTGGTTTTTTTCGTTTGTCATGCCATGCTTTCAATAAAAAAAGATATATAAAGCAAAAAAAAAAGAAAGAAATGGTGACTGCCTACAGCCAAAAAAGCGCAGAGGTTTTTGCATAAGCAGTATCCAGGAAAGGATGTTTTGTTCCATCCTGAACAAAACACATGATACATCAAAAGCAAAGTGATTTCAGCCCAATGAGAGGTCCTTATTTTCAAATTGCGCTTCCCCTTGTGAAGCCTGTGTCACATGGTTAGGCCTGGGCGGAGTTCGCAAAGTCGTGCTCACGAGAAATAACACCGCTCCCCATCATTTGGCTAGGGGAGAGTGGAATACTTCACCCATCCTATACATGATATGGCAGGCTCTGCAACGGTGAAAAGGCTAGTCGCAATGTATTGAAATGGCATTACAAGGTGCAAATGTCTCTGCAAATCACATTTTCAACATTGTGATTCCCTATGAATCACATGGAAACACTTGTGGCAAGGAGGTGTTCTTCCCTTTCTTGCCATTCACAAGTACATGCTAATGAGGTCGCAAAGCAAGCAAGAGAATACTGACTGCCTTGTTGGTTGGTAATTTCTTGCGTGTTGGAAGGTGCCCATGAGGTGGTGCTGCGCAAATGGCAGCTGCAAGCAGCGAGGAGTAGGCAGCATAACAGTGGACCGCAGCATGTTTCCCCCATCCCTTTTCCAAAGAAACACTTTTTTTGGCATTACAACTCATGCCCTTTGTATTGACATAAGCTGCAATAATAATATTCAATTAATACCTCAAGACTGCTGTCCTTTGCAGGCATCTGTGTTGGCATTTGCATCTACCAGAGGAAACTGGGTTTCAACAACATTGATTCTTTGCGATGAAACTCTGCTCTTTACTGGACTGATAGATCTGGCATAGCAGAAAGAATTATTCAAGTTGCACCAGAGATGCTGAAATGCGACATGGAAAATCATACATTTGGCCCGGAATTTGTTGGCAATAAAACCCCATCTAAGATTTGCATGAAAAACCCAAAAGTATTTTACAATAATTTAAAACTCCTTTAGTAGCTTTTCCCCTAAACATTGTGAAATAGGCGTATACCAATTGGCATATGTAGATTACTTGTAAGTCCCTTGTAGAGTGGTATACCATATACCCAGGGCCTGTAACCTAAATGCTACAAGTGGGCCTGCAGCACTGATTGTGCCACCCACACAAGTAGCCTTTCAAACCTGTCTCAGGCCTGCCATAGCAAGGCCTGTGTGTGCAGTTCACTGCCACTTCGACTTGGCATTTAAAACTACTTTCCAACCCGTAAACACATAATTTACCCCTAATGTAGGCCCTAGGGAGCCCTGCGGGCAAGGTGCTTTTTAAATAAAAGGTAGGACATGTACTTTTAAGTTTTATATGTCCTGGTAGTGACAATCAGCTACATTTGTTTTTCACTACTGTGAGGCCTGCCCCTCTCATAGACTAGCATTGGTAATTCCTTACTACGCTTGTAAGCTGTAATTCCTAATCAGAAAGGAGTCACTGCATCATGTTTTATATCTTTGGAATATTAATGATAAATCCTCTTGTGAAAGTTTGGTTTAACATTACTATTTTAGAAATGCCACTTTTAGAAAGTGGGCATTTCTTTGCTCTTACTGCTTTGTGTGCCTTGCAGCCTGTCTCCAATACACATCTGGGGTGGGTGGCAGCTACACTTTGTGCATTCCCTCTACACTTTCACAAACACAGGAAGGGTGGGTGTGATAGAGAACTCGTCTGCATTAATTTGCATCCTGATAGCTCTTCCTGGGTAGGTAGAGAGAAGGGGAGTCTGACACTTACACCTGAATAGGCAGTGTCCCGTTTCCCACACAAAGGGCTAATTTACCCCCTACTGATAGTCTGAAGCCAGGGTTGGTAAGTAAGGGGGACCTGTATACTTCAAGAGCCTGCTTTGTAGTCAGCCCCACTTCAAAGGCACAACTGGGTAGAAATCCTGGGCCTTCGACCCTACTAAGACAGTACACCACTGGACCTGTGAAGAACTCTGCCAGGAGTAAAGACTGCTGTTCTACAAGGATTGCCGCTCTGCTTGACTGCTGCTCTGGAAGAACTGTTTTTCTGCTTAGCTGTGCTGCCCTGCTGCCTGCTGATTTCTGCCCTGCTGGGGACAAGGACTGGACCCATTTCACGTGAACCCAGAATGACTCCTAGGGCTTGCTGGCTTGCCCTCTGTTCTGAAGTCTCAGGGCCAGCAAACACTTCCTTCAACCCTGCAACAGCACCTGGACTCGGCCATCTGTGAGTCCTACCCTGTCAAGTGGTGCCAATCCAGTCCTGGGCCCTTCAAAGGTGACTTCTGTTGTCCATAGCGATTAAAATTGGCACAGTGACAACTTTGCACCGATCAGAACCAACGCATTGTGTTTGTATATCGATGCAGTTGCTGATTGACGACATTGCTTCGATGGGTTGTGCAGCTCAACGAAAATTGACAGGGCGGCTCGACGACGATGCAGCACCTGCATCGTAAAGGGGTTCGTTAATGACGCCTTCATTGCCTGCATGGATCAGAACCAACGCATGGAGTCTTTGATGCTGACGCCTGCTCCATCCAAGGTACATTTTTAGAGGGTCCTTCATGAGCCCTGTAGCCAGCCTGCCCTCCATCATGGTCGGCCTGAACTTTGGATTTACCCTGGTCCAGTGCAACCTCAAAATAACCCCTAAGGGTTATTTGCTTCTAAGCACTACTTTTTGATTTATGCTTTAAAAATTCACAACTCTGGTTCTACTTAGTGGATTTTTGTCGCTTTGGTCTTAGAACTGTAACCTGCTTGAGTAAAAAACTGAACTTCCAGAAAATGCAGAGGAATACTTGGCACCTTTGTGGCTCCATTAGATTCTCAAAAATGTGAAGCACTGAAGCTTTAGCAGCCCATGTGTAAGATGCAACTTAAGTTATGAACAAAGCATTAATGACTAGTTGACCTAGAGGAACAGAGACAGAGATGGCGTAAAAAATAAAGAAAGAGTGAGTCAGTGAGAGGCTGACAGAGAAGGTGATGTGTCTGAGATAGAAAGAGAAAATGAGAAATAAAGAAAGAGAACAATGGGCAGAAACAGAGATAACAAGCATTTGCAATGCGATCAGTCTCGCCTTAGGGACCTAATACATATTTAGCTATGCAGCACATTATGCTGGGTGCTGTAATATCTACTGTTGTTTAACATGGAGACTTCGGGCCCGATTCACAGAACCAGTCTGAGACAAAATCCTAAACTTACTACTCATGGTATTCACAGAATGCACTTACGACTGTCCTAAGTTTACGTTCGCACTCGGGCCGGAATTTCCGCACCCGGAGCGGAAGCTCCGCACTCGGAGTGGAAGCTCCACACCCGGAGCGGAATTTCCACCATCGGGCCGGAATCTCCGCTTCTGGGCCGGAATATCCTTAAGTACTGCCATTCCTGGCCCCACCTTTAGGAATGATGAAGGAGTTAAATAATGTCTAAGGGCCATATGTATGAAGCCAAATTGCGATCGCAAACGCTGAAAATCGCAAAATTTCAGCGTTTGCGATCGCAATTTAGGCAGTGTGCAATGTAGCACACAAAAACCCACTCGCAAAATAAGGAATCGCAAAATTTGCGATTCCCTATTTTGCGAATGCATTTAAGGAATCCCAAATTGCTTCAGGTTGGTGGTAATTTGCGATTTCTTTGAAAAATGCACTTTTTTGCATTTTTCAAAGTGCCATGTGGTGCACATACATGCCCTTAGGGCATGTATGTGCGCCACATGTGCACACATGCTTATTTCAGGGGGCAACAGGTTGTCCTATTGACACCCTTGCAACCTTGAAATTGCATTCTCAATTTGCGATTCTCTAATTGGGAATCGCAAATTGAGAATGTCTTCCCATTCATTCCTATGGGCCTTCTAGCCCATAGGAATAAATGGGAAGGTATTCCTTATTTGCGAATCTCAATTTGCGATTCGCAAATAAGGAATATGTAGGATTCGCAAAATATTTAGCAAATCCTACATACATTGCATTTTGCGATTCTCTAATAGCGATTCCCTAAAAATCGCAATTTGAGAATCGCAAAAGGCGGTTTTGATACATATGGCCCTAAGAGTTTTTAGCTGGAATATAGCAGGTCTGAGAAATAAAAGAGATGACCCTAGGTGGTCTGATATTCTGAGGGAGTATGATGTGGTGGGTTGACAAGAAACATGGGAAATGGACAACAGTTATTGGGTGGATGGGTATATAAGCTATTGGGAACCCGCACAGCCCTCCCCAGCAGGAAGAGCTAAATGGGGTCTAATAACTTTAATTTCCCTTAATCTCTCAGGATCTCATTGCTTATTGGACTCTGGCTCACATCATTGTTTAGGGATCGAAATAATGCCTGTTCATGCGCCAAAATTACTCATTGTGAATTTTTATAGAAAGTGCTTTTATGAATGAACATTTATGTAATTTAAAATGTTTTTTAGATACATATAGGGAGAAGCAATCCACTTTTTTATTCGGTAATAATCTTAGGCGATTTTAACATACACTTATGTACAATGAATTGTCAAGTCACTGATATTCTGGTCCCCGAAAACTGTTCTAGCTTGCATTTTGAGCACACGCAGCAAGGAGGGTTTCCTGAGGACCTTTTGGCAGAATCTGATTTAGTACAACCAAGCGTAAACCAAGGAGAGTCCAGGATCCCCACTTTTAAGGGAAGAGGATTAAATACCATAATAGACTACATTTTCATCACCCCACGTCTGTTACCTCAGGTGGTATTCTACAACGCGCTGTGGTCCCATTTTAGTGACCATAATCCCATATACTTAATTTTGGGCGGGGGCACCGGGGTATTTGGGAAACCCGGGGAGGCAACCGCCAGCAAGTGCTTAAAGTTAAAAGTCCAGGGTCGTAGGCTGAAATGGAGTAAGGTAGTTCCAGGCCTTTTTCTCAATGATCTTTGTGAAATTTCTAGGGTGGATATTGGTCTTTGTCTTGATCATACTAAGAGGGGGGTAGAAACCCTCACAGCCTTTAAAAGGATATGTGAGACAGGTGGCTAGAGGTCTCACATGCCCGAGTGGGAATTGCATCGATAAAGGCGAGAGGTGGTTTGATCATGAATGTACTGCAGCCCACCAAAAGCTTTTTAATGCCCTTAAGCAAGCACCCCAAGACAAACCCCAAATAGCTGTTCTTAGAAAGATATATAAGCATGTGATAGAAATCGCAAAACTGAAATCAAACAAGAAGCCTGGAATGGCCTACTTTCTCTGGACGTTCTTAAGAACAGTGCTAGGTTCTGGGAGATTGTAAATAAACCTTTTTTTACTGGAACCAGCAATTCCCCGTTGGAATGTAACATACCTGAGGATCAATGGTTCACCCATTTTAAACATAAATATGATAATCAGGATGATGTGGAAACCCTATGCCCCCCCACACCGATCACGGGTATACACAGTCTGGTTTTTAATGAAGAGTAAGTAGGGGGTGGCAATAATCCAGATGACTAGTAATAAAGGCCCCGGTCCGGATGGCGTCCTGGCAGACCTTTATAAGCACAACGTGGCACTTTGGTCTAAAATTTTAGCTCATGTTTTTAATGTGGCAAGTCAGCATGGTTTCCAGAGTTCCTGGTCCCAATCTATTATCATACCTGTTTTTAAGAAGGGGCAGAGAGGAGATCCGCAATGTTATAGGCCCATATCTCTGATTGATTCCGCTGTGAAAGTATTGGGGAGAGTGATCCTTAGCAAAATAACAGAATGGTTAGAAGAGAGTTGTGTATTATCAGAACTGCAGTATGGGTTCAGGAAAGGTAGCAGTACAACGGACCAATGCCTAAATCTCCAGCTATTAGTGGGGAAATACACAGCTGCTATGTCAGGGACCTTACACTTGGCCTTTATGGACCTGTCCTCGGCCTTTGACCGAGTTAATAGATTGAAATTATGGGTCATATTAATTGAAATGGGAATGGACCGCTGTATAGTAAATTTCCTGTCAGATTTGCATAGGGACCTCTCTGCCAAGATAAGATATGATCAGAGGGGTAATCATACCGAGCACATTCGCATTGGAAGGGGAGTTAGACAGGGCTGCATATTAGCTCCCCTTCTTTTTACTCTTTATATAAATAATCTAGACTCCTCTCTGTGTACAGCCTGCAAAGACATTCCCCGAGTGGGGGACTGGCTAATACCCGCCCTGTTATACACAGATGATGCAGTTTTATTAGCTCGCACAGCGGTGGGACTCCAGAGCCTCCTGGATTCCTTTGCGGGCTTTATGAGATCCCTGGATTTAAGCGTTAATTTTTCCAAATCGCATACAATGACCCTGGGTCTGAGACCAAAAAAGCTAAAAATGTATTTTTGCAAAGGAATCGAAATAACAAGGATGACGACTTTCACATATTTAGGGGTCTTGTTTGATGAGAGGGGAACATGGTCTCCGCGGAAGAAAGCAAAAAGGCATGCTATGGCAATATCTACAGCAGCAGTAATGCTCTTTGCTCGTAGGCTCGGGGCCAAGCCAATTGAAGCTATGCTTAATATCTTTAGAGCTAAATGTGTTACAATTTGGTCTGAATTATGGGGCTACAAGGAGGCCGAGGATCTACAAACAGTGGAAAACAAGTTTCTTGGAAATCTGCTCTTGGTCCCGCAATCAACTCGCTCTTATATTGTTTATCAAGAACTAGGCATAGGTTTCGTTTCCGTTTTGATGAGCTGGTTATCGATCTGGATTAATCCAGAACTGGTTGTGATCCGTGAGATTGCCAAATATTGTTTATCCCTGGACAGAGTTAGCAGTATCCCGTGGTTAGGGTATGTAAAGAATTTAACAAAGAAACTTGGGCGCCCAATATCTTCGAGATCCCAGATAACCTTAGGAAAGAGGACTTACCTTGGGTTAAAACATTTTTTTTTAATATGACGCATATGGAAAGAGAGGCAAAAGAGCTACTGAAACCCAAGGTACGAACCTATCTTCTGCTGAAAACAGCCCCAACGTCAGAACCTTATCTAAGCGAAGTAACAAAGCCTTACCACCGCTTTCATTTAACCAGATTCAGATTTAATCTTTTGCACTGCATTTTGGCTGAACCTCAGGGCTGGAGAAAAGTGAAAGATTTGAGCCCCTGTTCATTTGATAATTTTTATACTCAAGACACTTTGCACTTTATTATGTTTTGCGATCATTTTTATGATATTCGTAAACGTTTTTTAGTGCCTATTTTAAAGGAAAACGTTTTTATTCAGGTAAGGCATCCCCTAGTCTACTTACAGATGCTGAATAATACTTGAGAGAGTTTTAATATTGCCAGATTTTTTGTTGCAGCCGTTAGGGAAAGGAAAAGAAGGGCCACTGTGTTATGAAATGTTGTAGTTTTCTTAGCACTACGTTGATCTGTGTTTTAAACTTGGTGTCTTTTCTATTGAATTGTATTTTTTTTTTATGAATGCTGTGATGAAATGTTTTTTAGAATGACTGTCCTCTGTGCCTTAGAAAAGTTTTTTTCAATAAACTTTTGTATATGCTTATTCAGAAACAACAAAAAGGCGGAGGACTGTTTATCTGCTGAAATGTTTATGGCATCTAAGATTATCTCAATATGACTTTTGTGTAAGATTTATTCTTGTTGTATAAGATGTTTGTAGTGTACTTTTATGGTTTTTATTAACCGAATAAAGTGGATATGACTGACTGACTGACTTTGTCAAGTACACTACCTACCCATGCTAAAAAGGGTTCTTAAAAGTACAGCTGAAAAGGAAAAAAAGAACAGCAGTCGAGACTCACTCAATAACACCAAGGGTTGAGAGAAAACAACGACAAGAATTCCACCTACATCAAGGACCATTGCTGGAATCCAGAGAAGTGCACCCTGCAAGCAAATGAATGGCCATTCAGTGGGCCCCCAAATGATAAAGTAAGGGAGTGATGCAGGAGGCAAGTGAGTAGCTATGGGCACAGATTTGAATAGAAGGATTTCTTAGTTCCAAAACACCTCAGTAGATATGACAGGCACCAATGTGAGAAAATAAGGCTCCTTTGCAACCTTTGTCAGACACTAATAGAAAAGAGATGGTGGTGGAAGGAAAGATTATCTTGAATGCAGATTTTCACTGTGCCTTGGATGCGGTGGATACTGTTTGCAGGCAGGTTAGTACCAGCATAATGCTACAGAGACATGCTTGCCTCAGTCTCTGGTTTCAGACAAGCAGTCTTGTAACACCATGTTAAGTCTACCATATGATGGGGAGCATTTAGTTGGTCAATAACAAGATTACCTGCAGGAAAAGAGAATGAGAAAGATGGACGAAGGGATAATAGAGAAACTATATTTTCAGTGGCTCAGAAACATACTGATAGGCATGACACAGTGCATATGAGCAGTACATTTTCTGTGGCACTGTAATTCCGACGACGGCACCATCAAAGGTAAATGCGATCAGTTTCTGATTAGTGTGCTTGCACAGTTCACCCTTCGTGTCTTAGGATAAAATATAGTGTAATCGACTCATTCGTAGGGCGCCTAAATACTGCTGGAATAAAATTTTAATTGACACCAAGAGCAAAAAACACATGTAAAATAGAACTTTCACCTCACATGATCGCTACTTTATTTTTCTGTCTGTAACTCACATGTAGAGACTTGCGCATAACGCAAAATTCTGTTAAAAATAAACGGCTAGTTTGCTCCCTTAAAAAACAAAAATGAATCCTTCTGTGCTGACATACTCACACCTCTCCTTAAGACATTCTCAAAGCCACGTACTGCACCTATTCCCCTATTCTCACCTCCAACCCAAAAAGGTGGGAAGGTGAAGGTAGAAATAAACCTTGCAAAGGGAGTGCTCACCAAGATAGAACTTTTGAGTTTGACAGAGAAAAATTGCTTTCCTACTAGCTTAAGCATTAATTATTGAAGTTATTACTCCACAGGTTTAGTGTCTGGATTACTTTTCAAATCTACAAGTTTTATATCAGCCTTTTCCAAATGCTTCCATAACAAGATCGGTAAGAGCTACGCTGGAAGGAGCCCTGGTTCTCTGCTCTCCTAATACAACAGCGCAGCAGAGGCAGCCTGGGAGCCTACATTATGTACTGACTACCGGCCTGCAAAGCCAGCGCCACCTAATACAAGACCAGTTCCCAACAGGCAATGCAGCCAGCCGGCTGCCCTTTCCTCTAAGGAACAGCATTGTTCCTGGCATCAGAGCACCCTCAACCTCCTTGGCTCGTGCACACAGCATGAGCACAAAGCTCTGGCCCCGGCAGCCATTAATGCCACGCCGGAAGGAGCACTGGTTCTCTGCTCTCCTAATCCAACTGTGCAGTAGAGGCAGGCTACGGCAGGTTTACTAACCATTTAACACTTTTTTTGTCCTGTGTTGCTGAGGACAGGGGAGTTACGGCATGGACGGTGGACCCCACAGCACTAGGAAAAGACAGCGCATCCTGGGTAAGCATGGGAAGTATGTTACAGCTTTGGTAACTAGAGTGATTGGTTATGAAAGATAGATGCGAGGTCCAACCGGGAGCAGAGTAAAATAAAAGTTATGCGCACCTTATTGCTTATAAAAGAGCGTGTGCGGTCTGACCGGCAGCGGAAAAAAATAAAAAGTATGCAAGTTATTGGTTCTAAAAGAGGGCTTGCTAACCCGCAGCAAAGTAAAATAAAAGTTATAGTGCGGCGGCCCGTGCAGCCGGCGCCGTGATGATGAAATAAACGCCAGCAGTGTACTAGAAACAGGTGCACAAACAGTGTAATACAAGCAGTAAATAAAAAAATAGTTCCCAAAGGAACACATACACACCCATAGTGTAGGAAAACAGAACTGATGTATCGGGAGCACAAACCAATGAGGAGCCAGCAAAGGAGAGGGACGCAGGAGTAAACCAATGTCAAGCTGCAGGTGGGATTATGATCCGTATGGTGATTACAGCAGGTCTTCCATACAGAGCATGCACGCTGCCTAGGCTCAACCTAAAAACAGAATGACATATGCAGATAATGGGGAAAGAGAGATACAGATGGAGTGAGGGGAGAAAGAAAGTAAACATAGTCGTCAATTCCAATTACGACGGAAATATTAAAGCCATCAAGACAAAGAAAATTGGTTGGTAACACTCTGGTATTAATATAAAAATGTTGAAGCTGTTGTTATGGGGAGAATGCAGAAGACAGAGGTTTTGTATATTGGGGCACAGATTAGCAATTGAACAGATACTGGTTAATGGTCATCTCATAAACACATTTGGAAAGGGAATATTGAATAACTCACTGACCAGATAGTGCATTTATCTAATCATAGACACGCCCAGTACGCTTAACCCCTTCCGTGCTCATCACGGAACGGTTCCATCATTAGCCATGGCGGGCGCTCCCCCCATGGCTAGACCCCACAAACAGGGATGGCAGCAGAAGAGTTTCCACTGCCACCCCAACCCCCCTCGGCAATCCCATGATGTCAGCACGCGCCGACGTCATCAGGAAGCCCAGGACGCACTGGAAGCCATTTGTTCCAGGGGTCCGGAGAGAGCAGGTAGGTGTTTCCTGCTCCGGGGGTGGGGGTGTTCCCTGTGCATCTAGGCATAGGGGAGAGGAAAGAGTTTTTCCTCTCCCCTGATGTCTCCTTGCAGGGCAATCCTGCTGCACGATTGCGCATGGCGTCGTGATCGTGCAGCAGGAATGCCCCCACTAGGCACCAGAGTTTCTTTTTTCTTGTAATGGAAGTGACCCCTTAGGCAAGGGTTGCTTCCAATGGGGGGAATGATTATGTCTGTATTTTCTGCCCCCCCCCCCGAGGACAGATTGGCCTGGTTTTTTGGCCTTTCTGCCCCCAGGGAGGCAGAAAACCCCACTAGTGCCAGGGATTTGCTTTTATTGGGCATGGGGGTGATCCCTTAGGCAAGGATCCACCCCTATTTTTGGGGTACTTGTGGCTGTTTTCTGCCGCTTCCCCGGGGATGGATTGGCCCATTTTTAGGCCAATCTGCCCCCAGGGGGTAGATAATCACTAGATCCAGGGATTTTTTATTTTTCTTTGGTAATGGAAGCGACACCTTGGGCAAGGGTCACTTCCCAGGGGCATATTTTATGTGTATGTTTTTTCTGCCCCCCCCCCTCCGGGACAGATCAGCCCATTTTTTTGGCCTTTCTGTCCTCGGGGGGGGGGCAGAAAACCCAACTAGAGCCAGGGATTTGTTTTTATAGTGCATGGGGGCGATCCCTTAGGCAAGGATCACCCCATAATTTTTGTTTAACTTCTGGATGTTTTCTGACCCCTGGGGGCAGATCGGCCCATTTTTAAGGCCCATCTGCCCTCCCGGGGGGTAGAAAATCACTAGATCCAGAGATTTTTTTATTCTTTTTGTAAATGGAAGCGACTCCTTGGGCAAGGGTTGCTTCCTAGGGGTATAATTTATGTGTATGTTTTTTCTGCCACCCCCCGGATAGATCGGCCCATTATTTTGGCCTTTCTGTCCCCGGGAGGGGGGCAGTAAACCCCACTAGAGCCAGGGATTTGTTTTTATAGAGCACGGGGCGATCCCTTAGGCAAGGATCGCCCCTTATTTGTTTTTTATACTTGCTGCCAGTTTCTGCCCCCCCCAGAGCGGATCCGGCCTATTTTAAGGCCCATCTGCCCGGGGGTGGTAGAAAACCCACTAGCACCAGGGATATGTATATATTTATGTTTTGACATGGCCTCTTGGGTAATGGTCACCCCTATTGGCGCTAATAATTTTATAAAATTACTTTTGGCCATTTTCTGCTCCCTCTGGGGACAGATTGGCCCTATTTTGAGGCCCATCTGCCCCCGGGGGGGCAGACAACCCAATAGCACTAGGGATATGTATATATTTAAGTTTGGTGGTGGCCCCTTGGGTAAGATGGGATGGGGCATCAGTTATAATTTACTTTTGGCTGTTTTTCTGTCCCCCTTGGTGGCATATTGGCCATTTGAGTAGTGACATAGCGTGTTATAATGTTAATTGTTTTATTTTTGTGACTTGCAAATGTAATGTTTTACTTCTCCTTTTTATTCTAGTTCAAGGCTTTTGCTCTTTTGACTGATGTTCCAGGTTGTGGTTTCGTCACTGGTGGTTCTGCAGTTTGTGTAGTTGCATGCGTTTGGTAAGAAAATGTTTTTTGTACTATTTACTCTAAATGAGTTTCATTTCCCTGCATGAATGTGTTTTTGTAAAAGGGGTAATAATAGAAGTATGTTTAGCTTCTGTTTTGTTGAGTGTGAAAAACTTTTTGCATTTGTGCTGGATGTGTATTTTGTTGTCTTGTGAGTAATTGGTTTTGTTTTTTCTTTCTAGTGGGATATCGTTGTTTTTTGCTGTGTCTCTGCAGAGTAGGTGCTGGTGAGTGTAGCTATCTCTGGCAAGTGAGTCGTATAGTTTTTGAGTATATAGATCTTTGTGATAAAGCCACACTTTGTGTAATACTTATTTTGCACAGTGTTGGTTGTTGTTGACTTGTATGTGAAGTCTCCTTTCTAAGTAAGGATTATGGCTAGCCACAGGATTACTGCTCAGCACGTTGTTGGTATGCTTTTTGAGTCTTTCTCTGACCATGGCTCAGAGACTGACTCTGCATCTGAGGCAGAGGAGGGAGTGGAAGATTCTGACAGTGTTTTCTGTCCATGAGGAATCATCAGATGAAGCCACTCTTAGTGCAGATGAAGTGCCTGTTTTAGAGGAGGACATTGATGTGCCGATAGTGTAGCAGGAGGCATCTGGGCTGCGGCCTGAGGCTGCAAGGCTTCGCATTGGAAGAGCTGGCATCTGGTTTGCCACAGGCATGGTGCAGCCGGTATTGCCAGACTTTACTGGTGTTCCAAGGTGTAGAGTGGATACTTAAAACTTTTTGCCTATACATTTTTTTCAGTTGTTTATGGACGATGTATTTTTGGCTGAGATTGTTGAGCAGACTAAATTGTATGCGGAACAGTATTTGAGTGAACACAGTGCCAGATGTAGGCCCCACTCTAGAGTTAATCGTGGACTCCCACAAATCTGGAAGAGTTGAAGACGTTCTTGGGTTTATCTTTTTTGATGGGCTTGATAAGGAAGCCATCAATGTCTTCATATTGGTCTACTAGTCCCTTAATGGCAACGACTATATTTCCAGAAATCATGAGTCGTGATCGGTATTTGCTTCTGCTTCGGACGCTGCATTTTGTCGATAATGGTTAAGCGTTGCCACGAGATCACCCTGATTGTGACCGTCTTTTTAAGATTCGCCTTTCATTGATCACTTTGTAGATCGTTTTTCTCAGATCTATGGTCCAGGGAAAGAAATAGCTATGGATGAGTCTTTGGTCTTGTTCAAGGGCCGCTTGGTTTTTAGGCAGTACATTTCTAGCATAAGGGCACAAAATAGAATTAAGATATGTATGCTGTGTGACAGTAGTACTGGATATGTCTCTAATTTCAGGGTGTACACCGGTAGGGATTCCAGGATTGACCACCCTGGTTGTCCTTCCACTTTTGGAGTGAGTGAGAAAATTGTGTGGGAACTTGGTAGATGACCTTTTAACAAAGGTCATCATTTATATGTAGATAACTTCTACACTGGTGTGCAGTTGTTCAGGGAATTGGCAAAGTGGACACTGTTGCTTGCGGCACAATCTGCTCTAACCGTAAAGGTTTCCCAAAAGAACTTGTTTGTCAAAAGCTTGAGCAGGGACAGTACAGTGCATTGCGTAGTGAGGAACTTCTAGCTGTGAAGTTTGCAGACAGGAGAGATGTCTACATGCTGACTACCATTCATGATAAAAGCACTTCACCTGTGACTGTTTGGGGTCAAGTTGCTGAAGTGCGCATACCTGTGTGCATTTTAGACTATAATAGGCACATGGGTGGTGTTGATAGAGTAGATCAGAGGTTGGAATCTTACACTGCTCTTCGTAAGGCTTACATTTGGTATAAGAAGTTGGCTATGCATCTTTTCCACTTTTCAACCTTTAATGCTTTTGTTGTATTTAAGGATTGTTGTCAAGAGTCAGCAATGACTTTTGTTAAGTTTCAGGAGTCTGTGATAGGCAGCCTTGTTGTCGTGGAACAGGCAAGTGTTCCTAGAGTTGGAGTGGTGGAGTATGTGGCTAGATTGAAAGATCGCCACTTTCCTGATCACATTCCTCCCATGCCCACAAAAGACTTTCCCTGTAGGAGATGTAGAGTTTGTTGGCAAAGAGGTACGCAGAAGGAGACTTGTATGTACTGCCCCAAGTGTCCTTCTAACCCTGCGCTGTGTGTGCCTGCTTGTTTTAGAATGTACCACACGCAAAATAATTTCTGGGAGCATCCATGAGTGGTAAAGTGAACTGCCTGGTCTGTATTGTTTTATATTTTTTGTTCAGTTTCAAGGTTGGCATTAGTGCGATGTATTTAGTTTCAGCTTTGTGTTTGCAGATGTGTATCTACTAACAATTTGTTTGTGTTTTCTTTTTTGTTTAAAAAAAACCCTAAATGTGATGGCGGTGTAACTGGCGCTTGGCTGGCAGAGTGCGTGGACTGGCACTTGGCTGGCGGTGTGTGTGGACTGGTGCTTGGCTGGTGGTGTGCGTGGGCTGGCGCTTGGCTGGCGGTGTGCATGGACTGGCGCTTGACTGGTGGTGTGCGTGGACTGACGCTTGGCTGGCGGGGTGTGTGGACTGGGTGGTGTGCATGGACTGGCGCTTGGCTGGCGGTGTGTGTGGACTGGTGCTTGACTAGTGGTGTGCGAGGACTGATGCTTGGCTGGCGGTGTGAGTGATCTAGCGCTTGGCTGGCGGTGTGTGTGGACTGGCACTTGGCTGGCAGTGTGTGTGGACTGGTGCTTGGCTGGCAGTGTGTGTAGACTAGCGCTTGGCTGGCGGTGTGTATGGACTGGCGCTTGGCTGGCGGTGTGTGTGGACTGGTGCTTGGCTGGTGGTGTGTGTGGACTGGCGCTTGGATGGCGGTGTGCGTGAACTGGCACTTGGCTGGCAGTGTGTGTGAACTGGCGCATGGCTGGCAGTGTGCGTGAACTGGCACTTGGCTGGTGGTGTGCGTGGACTGGCACTTGGCTGGCGGTGTGTGAGTAGTGACTTGCTGCTGGTCACTACACACACTGGTAGCCAAACGCCAGTCTACACAATCCGTCAGCTGGTATGGTTGCTGTGTCAGGCATGTGGGCATGTTAAAGTGATGGGCCCTTGAATGGCGCTGTCTGCTGATGTGAGTGTTGTAATGTGATGGGCCCGCGGCTGGCGGTGTGAATGGTTTTGTATGTGTCACAAGTATGAAAGGTGTATGAATGGCATGTAAAGAGGTTGGTGCCTTGTTGTGGCTTTACAGCTCCCAAGCTGTGAGTCAATGGTTCAGTTTCTTGTCCTTTCAATTATTAACAGTGAATTTCATTTTTGTGAAATCTCTTGTGAATAAAATTTTATATGCTGAACCATCACTCACCCTCTTGCCAAATGCAACCATTATGTGTGTGTGCTTGAGGCATAGATGGTTGTGGAGTAATATTTGTCTTTTCTGTCTCTCTCTAGCAGGGTGTACATTGTCCCTTTTTGTGAATGTTGTAATGTGTTGGTTAAGTGCCTGGTGGTGTGAATGGCCTTGTGTGTATCACGTACGAAAGGTGTGTGAATGGCCTATAAAGCAGTTAAGGCCTTGATGCGGCTTTACAGCTCACGAGCTGTGAGTCACTGGTTCAGTTTTTCGTCCTTTCAATTATTGACAGTGCATTTTATTTTTGTGAAATCTCTAGTTAATAGAATTTTATATACTAAACCATCACTCACCCTCGTGCCAAATCCTACCAGTATGTGTGTATGCTTGAGGAATAGATGGTTGTGCAGTAATAATGGTCTTTTCTGTCTTTTTCTGCCAAGGTATACATTCTATCTAGGAAAAAACTACCAACTCTATATATTTTTGTAAACTAAACACCCAAGGGAGTACATGGTGATGTCTCTCTCGTGGATCCCAACAAGTTATCTTACCCACAATGTCCTGCAAAACTCAAAATTTGACTGTCACATTTTCATTGCATTACGGTGCCATAATGTTCACGCTTCAGAAAGAAACAACAAATGTCCTACCACCCAGCATTTCCCCAACTCTCCCGATAAAAATGGTACCTCACTTGTGTGGGTGGTCCAAGTACCCGCGACAGGGAAGGGCCCAAAACGTATTGTGGAGACATCAAAATTACCTATCACAAAACAACCTGGTTTTGCAAGGGGGTCACCTGCGTTTTTGGTCCTGGGCTCAGCGTCCATCTAGGGAAACCTACCTAACCAAGACATTTCTGAAAACTAGAAGGCTGGGGGAGACCAGGGAGATATAGCTTGCATGGATCCCCCTATGTTTTCCTACCCAGAATAACCTGCAAACCTCAAATCTAGTTAAAGAAATCTAATTTTTCTCACTTTTCTGTGTGGAAAAGATGTGGGATCACTGGGTTGACACAAATTTCCTACCACCCATCATTTCCCCAGGTCTCCTGATAAAAATGGTACCTCACTTATCTGGGTGGGCCAAGTTCCGGCAGCAGGGAACAGCCCAAAACATATTGTGGAGACATCAAAATTACTTATCACAAACCGACCTGGTTTTGCAAGGGGGTCACCTGCGTTTTTGGTCCCGGGCATGGCAGACATCTAGGGAAACCTACCTAACTCAGACATTTCTGAAAACTAGCCAGCCGGGGAAGTCCAGGGAGGTATGGTTTGCGTGGATCCAAAAACATTTTCTCACCCAGAATCCTCTGCAAACCTCAAATTTAGCTAAACAAATTAATTTTTCTCGCCTTTCTGTGTGGAAATGTTGTGGGAACCCTGGGCTGACACAAATTTCCTACCACCCAGCATTCTCCCAGGTCTCTCGATAAAAATGGTACCTCACTTGTGTGGGTGGGCCAAGTACCCACGGCAGGGAAGGGCCCAAAACGTATTGTGGAGGCATCAAAATTACCTATCACAAACCGACCTGGTTTTGCAAGGGGTCACCTGCGTTTTTGGTCCCGGGCATGGCAGCCATCTAGGGAAACTTACCTAACTCAGACATTTCTGAAAACTAGACAGCCGGGGAAGTCCAGGGAGGTATGGTTTGCGTGGATCCAAAAACATTTTCTTACCCAGAATCCTCTGCAAACCTCAAATTTAGCTACAAAAATGAATTTTTCTCGCCTTTCTGTGTAGAAATGTTATGGGATCCCTGGGCTGACACAAATTTCCTATCACCCAGCTTTCTCCCAGGTCTCTCGATAAAAATGGAGTCCAGGGAGGTATGGCTTGCGTGGATCCCCCAAAGTTTTCCTACCCCGAAATCCACAGCTAGGCACATTGCAAAAAAAGGGTCAGTTTTCACTGGAAAAATGTGATAGGTCCACGTTGCGTTTTGGGCCGTTTCCCGTCATGGGCACTAGGCCTGCCCACACAAGTAAGGTACCATTTTGATAGGGATACCTTGTGAATTGCGGGGTGGGTGGAAGTTTGTTGATCTACGCAATTCCAGCACTTTCCATCACAGAAATGTGAGGAAAATTTGTTTTTTTGACAAAGTTGGAGATTTGCAAGGGATTCTGGGTAAACAAACCTGGTGAGAGCCACACAATTCACCCCATCCTAGATTTCCCTGGGTTTGCAGGTTTTAAAAATGTAACGGTTTGCTAGGTTTCCCTAGGTGCCGGCATAGTTAGGGTTCGGAATTCACATCTAGGCACATTGAAAAAAAGGGTAAGTTTTCACTGGAAAAATGTAATGAGTCCATGTTGCGTTTTGGGCCGTTTCCTGTCGCGGGCACCAGGCCTACCCACACAAGTGAGGTACCATTTTTATTGGGAGACTTTGGGAAATGCTGGGTGGGTGGAAGTTTGTGGATCCACGCAGATTCCAGAACTTTCCATCACAGAAATGTGAGGAAATTGTTTGAGGTTTGCAGGGGATTGTGGGTAACAGAACCTGGTGAGATCCACACAAGTCACCCCACCCTGGATTCCCCTGGGTGTCTAGTTTTCAAAAATGTATAGGGTTGCTAGGTTTCCCTAGTTGCCGGCAGAGCTAGGGTTCCAAATCCACAGCTAGGCACATTGCAAAAAAGGGTCAGTTTTCACTGGAAAGATTTGATGTGTCCATGTTGCGTTTTGGGCTGTTTCCTGTCACGGGCACTAGGCCTACCCACACAAGTGAGGTAGCATTTTTATCAAGAGACTTAGGGGAACAAAGAATAGTAGAACAAGTGTTATTACCAATTTACTTTTGTTGCATTTCTGCTTTCCAAATGTAAGACAATTTTGAAAAAAATAAGTCATTTTGAAAAATGACCTCTAATTCACATGCTTGTATGAGTACCCACAATTTTGGAGATGTGCAAATAACCACTGCTTCTAAACTCTATATTTTGTTCCCATTTTGGAAATATATAGGTTTCCTTGGTACCTATTTTTCACTCTTTATATTTTACCCAATGAATTGCTATATACCCGGTACACAATGAAAAACCATTGTAAGACGCAGCTCAGTTATTGGTCCTGGGTTCCTTGGGTTCTTGGTGAACATACACGTCCTATATATCTTCGCAACCAGAAGGGTTTAGCAGATGTAATAATATATTGCTTTCAAACATCTGTCATATTAAAAAGAAGTTACAGGTTAAAATGTTTGCACAAAAGCTGTTTTTTTCAACTCAATTTCAATATTTTTTATTTTCAACTGTTATTTTCTATTAAAAAAAACCTTGACGGATCTACTCAAATGACCCCTTGCTAAATTCAGAATTTTGTCTACTTTGTAGAAATGTATAGCTTCCCAGGACCTATCGTTGCTTTTATACCCATTTCTACCACTAACTGGAAGGAAGTTGAAAGCACAAAAAATAGCAAAAATAGGCTATGTCCCAGTAAAATGCCAAAACAGTGTGAAAAGTTTTGGTTTTCTGACAAACGTCTGCCTGTCCCTGAAAGCTCAGGAGATGGTAATTTCAGCACCACAAATGCTTTGTTGATGCCATTTGCAGGGAAAAAACAAATGCTTCCTGCTGCAGCACTTTTTTCCCATTTTTAAAACCAAAACCAAATCTTAGTTGAATTTTGGCTAATTTCTGGGTCCCCTCCAAGGGAATCCACAAACCCTGGGTACCTTTAGAATCCTCAATATGTTGGAAGAAAAGGAGGCATATTTGGCGTGGATACCTTATGTGGACAAAACGTTACAGGGGCCTAAGCGAGAACTACCCCAAATAGCCAAAAAAAGGCTTAGAACAGGAGGGGAAGGCCTAGCAGTGAAGGGGTTAATTTGAGCTACATTCTCATTCAAAAGCTCTGCACACAGGAACCTGTCTCTCATGATGTATAGATTATATTAACTATGTTGAGAAAGCGAACAGTGACGCAAATTGCCAACTTAGCTTCTCTAAGCCGAAAATCATGAAGCAGACAAATATGAAAATCAACAGAAAGGGGAAGAATTGCATGCATGCTTTCTCACTGATAAGAAGGAATTCGTATGATAAAGTAAAATACGATGCTCTTCAGATACATCTACGAGTGTGATGGTAATTTGCAATCTTGGCATAATTATGGATTTTGTATTTTCTTTTAGTACGCATCATTGTGCATATTGTTGTCTGTTATTTTTGCGTTTTTATCCCTTTACTGTTTATTCCTCTGAATTTCCATGGGACCCCGAGTGTGTTGCCACATGAAATACCACAGTTCAGCTTCTAGCTCTGTTGTAACCATGAAGCTTGTGGCAGCATCTCTAGGCCCTGGGGAAGCATGAGTAAGGAACTTCTCATTGGCTTAAAAGCAGCACTGGATTTTGAAAATAGCCCCTGGCCTGTAATGTCACAGTTAAATGAAGGAGATGTGATGCCAAATCACTGGAAAAGGGAATGCAACCAAATACATTCCCAGAAGTGTAACAATGGCTCTATTCTGCTGAGCCTTAGGCTTGAATAAAAGTAAACCTTACACGTTAGACGTAAGTGAAAGGAATACTAGAGACTAAAAGTGAAAATAACGTTAAATAAATAATTGGACATCTATATTAACCCCATGTTTACTGGGAAGATTTATTCTGACTGCAGAACACACAAATCCAAAGAATGTAGGGTCAGATGCACCGACTGATACATGGAGCTTGGGCAGCTTATCCTCAGCATGGGGACATTCCGTTTGGAGTAACCATGCGCTTTATAAATTTCATAACATCACACTGGCCGCAAAACTGGTCACAATTTGCCACCAGTATTTTTGCGACCAGGGTGGAATCTAGTGAACCGACCTATCTACTAATAAGTGGGTTCACAAAATTCCAATTTGAAGTGTGTCACATTTCGGCCTACCTCATTATAGTCATGAGGTAGGTCGCACATTTTGGCCTCAGTCCGATAGGCCACAGTCACTGGGATGGTGGCCTGCAATGATCAGCAAGGCAGCAAAGCAGACCGGAAATATGGCTGCTTTTACCAAAATAAAAGCTTGTTTTTTTACTAAGTTTCACTGAAAGTTGGCAGTTTTGCCTTGGACCACTCCCTACACCACCTGAAACTTACAATAATTCCCAAAGGGGAAGCTAGCTACCACACCAACTCAGCGATCGGTGATTTTTCAATGGATTGCAACCAAAATTACATTTGCAAACCACTGTTACTATTGATAATAAATAGCAATTTGGAAGGGATGTTTACAACATGCCCCTTCTAAATTGTGATTCTTTTTTCAGTCGCAGACCCACTTTATGAATCAGGAAAACTGTACAAACTCATAAATAAGTTTGATAAATAGAGAAAAAATTGTTAGCGATAGCAGAGTCTTAAATTTAGTGAATGAATTGCAGGGCTTGTGACTGCTAAAGAGTTTTGCACATCTGGCAGGTGGAGCTCTGAAACTACTGACAGTAAATCCTTTGCTAATATGTTTTTAAGCATGCAAGTCAAAGCAGGCTTTCCTTAGATTTTCATGATTTGCCTAACCGTAGATATGTGACACTGCATTCAATAAAGCTGTCTCTTTATACAGTACTTAGACATAACATTACCTGTTGAGGCGATGAGAGAAAGGCACAGACATGCAGGGGACATATTTATGACCCGGTTTGCATAGCGTTTGCACCACGCAATGTGGTACATGTGCGATGCAAACCTTAAGTGAGATTTATGAAGCAACACAAGGCCACTTTGCGTGGACCTGTGTGGCCCCATGAATCTGGAGTAAAGCAACGCAGCGCAAATCGATGCATTGCCTCACTCTGCCCTGGGAAGCATTTCATGGGCATTGCGTTGATGTTCCCATGCAACTCCCGTTGATTTTGATGCCTTCCCAGATTTACCAGAATTGCTAAATCTGGGAATGCACCAAAAAGGTACACCTCCCGAGGAGAGGCGTAATGAGGAGAAATATCTTTATTTCTCCTCATTACTTCCTCTTTCAATGTGTGCTGCAGAAGGCAGCACACACAGATAGAGGAATATGCCTCTCAGGATTGTTTTTGTACAGAAAGGTGCCCCTTTCTGCCTAAAAACAATGCTGCATGGAACAGATGAAACCTGCCACCATGGTGCCAGGGTGCAAGCGTTGACGCCAGGCTGCCAAAAGAGCACCAGCTCAGGGGAAAAGACAGGAATGCACCATATTTACTCAAATGCAGCATATTCCTGCCCTTTCCCTGTCACACAGTGCAGCCCAGCAAGGTGACTTGCTGCGCTGCACTGGGACAAGTTCCTAAATCTAGCCCGCAGTTTTGAAAATTGAGGGTGAAGTGGAGACACATTTGTAGGTGATCTGTTAATTCTGGTTGGGCCAGTATCTGGAAACCCTTGCCCCATCGAGCCTACACGAAGTGTGAGAATAACTCACATTCCAAAGTTTTCACCTGGACACTTTTCCTACTGAGAGCAGGTGAAATGTTGGTTGAAAATCTGCACAATATGGCAAAAATTATGGGAATGTGTGTGGAAACACGTGTTGGCTCGTGTTATTCCCCATTATCTTGTATTCTGGAGTAATTGCTCCCATTTCAGAAATACCAATGCCCATGGTTACAGCAAATCTGTGGGGGGGCTATTTGACTATAGGGCCACATGTAATTGCCTCCCTGAGGTGGGACCCCATGCATATCTGAGAGAGGATATGGGACAGTACCTGACACACATCCCAGGAGTGAGAAGGGGTTAGACGTGCATTTCAGATGAGCAAAGAGATAATTAAATATAATACTGGAAGGGATTACATGTGCCCTTTTTGAAAATGAAAGATGATATGGTTATAACCAATGCTTATTATGCCCAAAAACAATCAGCGTTCTGATCAAGGGTAGCGATCTCTGCCTTACTACAGTGCTATCCTGTAAAGCCTGCAGCCCCCTCCCATCTATGCATGGAATTTACTTTATGGTGGATCTCAGGCAAGTATCATCTTAGGTGGAAGTCCACTTTTATGGCAGCTTGATCAATGGTCCAATGCAGAAGGCTGTATGTCCCCTCAGTCTTCTATCTAGCTAATGTGTTTGAGTGATACATTGGCTGGGTTTAACTATGCAGTTCTAAGGCACGATACAGTCTCTCAGTCTTTCAGATAGATCCTTGTGTTGCCTGCCTATGGCAAAGGGCTGTTTAGCATTATGGCAGTCACAGGCACTCTTCATGGTCACATGGCAAAGTCCTCTGGCAGCGGGGAGCAGTGTAGCAGAGATAGCCCTGCCTTTTGGGTCACGTTGGAGTTGCAGTGTGGCAGACTGGCATCAGCACTCATCCCTTCTTGGCATTTGTGGCCTTTGAATTATTGGAGAAACCCATAGCTGCAGCAATGATGATACCAGGACACACAGTTCGTCTGTGACACCAGGGGCCGTAGTACATAACGTGCCCAGGGGGCGCAATGGGCATTTGTGCCCGCTTTGTGCGCCCTCGGGGCACTTTGGTATTACAGAAGGGGCCGCAGACACTTGTGCGGCGCCTTCTGTAATACCAATAGTGCTGGTGCACATAAAGCGCCAGCGCTATCTTGAAGGGGGCTTTCCTTCATTTGCATTGGGGCATGCCCCATGTGAATTAGGGACTCCCTTTGTCTCTGCACGAGCGCCGTATTACCAACGTGGGCGCAGAGGCAAAGAAGCCCTCAGGAGGCGCACTGACAGTGTGTCATCTAAAAGTTGGTGCACTGTCAGTGTGCCTCCTGAGAGCAGCCCCCTGGAGGGGGGAAAGGCTGTCCTATGGACCTCCAGACATCCCCTTGCAGGCGGGTGCAGTCAGTGACTGACACTAAAGATTAAAGTTAATGTCACTTCAGGCTGTTCACCAAATTAACAGCACAGGGAGGATGGGAGGTAACTCCTTTAGCTTGGGTTGGCACATGGTGTATTCCCACACACATTTTGGCTTCTTCTGGGTGTTCCTCTGACTGGGAATACAACTTGGTCTCTCCTCCTGGATAGTCTCTATTGCTGCAGAGCCATGCACTCTTCTCTCTTTGGACAGGCAGTGCTAAGCAGACCCACAACCTCGCCAGCAAGTTGTTCAGACATCAGGTGATGTCCCTATGCCTCTGGGAGGAGACTGTTTGTCATGCAGACTCCAGCCCTGGATCACAGCAGCTTTGTAAGTACGATGCACTTTTGGGGCAAGTATCAACGGTTAATGCAAACAATATCTATGAGAAATATCAGCATTTCCCACTCTCCCCTAAGAACTTCACCACAACAAAGTAGTATAAACATATTACTCAATTTCCAGTTTACACTCCAAAAATTAAGCATCTGAGCAATGCGGAGCATAAGCGGACAAAGAACACTTCGGGTGGTATAGGGGATGAAGTTGAATGGGGGGGGCCATAAGTCTGAGTCTTGGGCACCTAATCCCTACCGATACAAGGTTGAGTCTAAGCAAAGAGAGATCCTAAGAGATCAAATGGACTGATACCATTTTTGGAATGTTCTATAAAATCAAAGTGTCTCAATTGGTCGCTAGTGGTGACCTATGCAGGCCTCTCTTTTCCTCTCTCCAGAGAGCCATGTTCTTCGCCAGTGCCCATTTGAGAACCTCTCGCCACCACTGTGGGATTAAAGTGGGATATTACTTATTGGCCAGAAGAACGGATAGGTCAATAAATCTCATAGTGCCTTTCTTGCTCTTGGGTCTAGGGAATGAGCCCAGTAAACAATGTTGGACTGAGGTAACATCTGTCTGTTAAGTGACCAGGGAGATGTCAGAAAACACCACCTCCCTAGAAATGCTGCAGCACAGAGCACAACCAAAACATATGTAACGTGTCTGCCTGAGACATCCAACAGCAGGGACAGGTGTCTGACATTTTGGGATCAATATGGTGCAACCTATAGGGAGTTAGGTAGATTATATGTCAAATGTAAAACTGGATACATTTGAAACAGGCATTTCTCGAGACTTTCCAATGGTATTCTAGGATACTTGACAACTCAGAGTTGTTGAACGCATGTCATAAATACTCCTTCGACTTATTCCTCAAGTGAGCAAGGATCATCATTGGATCCCGTTGGAGTGATTTGTATAACCAAGCGACTCATCGCCTTCCCGGCCCAATAGTGTAGATTAGGCAAAAGTAGATTAGTGTCAGGTTCCTGATCCATTACCGTCCAGTATACGACTAGTGCACATTTTATGGTGCAGTGAAGCAAAAGGTCCCCATTGTGTATGAAGTGTTGGTCTCTCATGACTTGGAAGGACAAAAGGGCACCATTGGAAAATAAATCCCCTAATGTGCTAATGCCAGCTTCCTCTCATGCCAACAGTATTCCAGCCATAAGTATTGTGAGTCCAGTAGGGGTCCCCTTGAGGGTAGAGCTGGGGAACAAGGACTCCCAGCTGCTCGGGAGAAGCCTGGCCTCAATCAGCTCGGTATTATGTTTATGTGGGGCTACTTGTTGCCTCACTGCCAGTCGCACTGCTGACGATTGCGCAGATGTTACGCTAACTTTAACATTCCACCGATTACTTCATAGTTTTCCAAATATTCCATGTTTTACTCTTTTACTTTCTTCCACTTTCTGATTCCCATTCGTTCCACACGTAGGAATAATGTGCCATTTCCAAAGTTTCACATGTTTAAATTGTGCCCTCCGGGCCTCTGACAAAAACACGAACTGATGCAAATTCGTCCAAGGCAGTATTTATTAAAAACCCAATGCATTTCAGGCTACCAGAGCCCTTCTTCAGGGGTAACTGTAAATAACGATAAAACATTTCCCATTATCTTATTATTAATTACTGTACATTATGCACACTTTTACAATTTATATTCTGATACATCTAACATAATCAATATTCACTGAACAATACTCAATTGCATACGCCTATTGCTCATAAGCATATTTCTCCTTTAGCAGTGCTCTGCAACAACAGCTCAAACGGTCACCCACCCTTTCATTACCTAACCGTTATCGTTACGAAGTAACTCTGTGCTTTTCCGTCTTCACCCTCCCTCTCACTGCGCAAACTCAACAACATACTGCATTCACCAACCTTCACATCTCTCCGTGTTGCTCACCACCTACACCACCATCCCACTCACCCGCCACTCGCACCGCCAAAACCTCAAGCATCTCTCATGTCCCACTCGCTACACCTAAACTCCTATCCACACATACTCTCCTCATATATCCGAATTTAAACCATCCTCCAATCCGCCCTGAACCACACTCTATTTGCTGACTTTTTACTTTTGCGCCTGACAGTGCATGCTGTCACTAAATTTAATACTTTTGACACAATTTGGACCAGCTTGCTTTCACGGTATTCAAACTCCCGCTAAAAATATCCTCACCAAGCTACACGTACCTGCCTTAGCGTCTAAAAACAGTCAATCCTTCTCTCACCAACACAGCGTGATTCATCATACAGTACTTCCGCCCCGTTTTTAACGACATACAAACACCCGAGCCCCTCCCTCATTAGTGTCACCTGATTAACCATCTGTTATGCCTCTACCTCCCACACATGCTCTAAAATTGAAAAAACCACGCTTCCCATAATCCAGTATGTTTATCAAGACACGTAATAGAAAATCGTTCTTCACTCGTTTACAAAATATCGCTAGATTTACTGCTATAAGAAAAATGTAACCGCTATTAACAACTCATGCATCAATTATCAAATTGTAAATGTTTGTAAAAATCCATTTCCGGTACTCTTTAAACACCGACTTGCTTGACGAACCAAGATGTTACACCATATGCGTGGAAAAATACTGTTTAAAGTTCATCATGTTCTACTCATTTCTACTGACGGGTGCTATCCATTTTAGGGCAAAGTTCATTGTAGTGAATTATGGATGTTGGATGCACACCTGTTTAACGAAAAGTTATCCTTGTATTTCTTCGTACTCCAATGAATGCGTGCGCACTGGAAAATGCCTTGCCCACGGCACTTGATTAATATTATGTTTATGTGGGGCTACTTGTTGCCTCACTGCCAGTCGCACTGCTGACGATTGCGCAGATGTTACGCTAACTTTAACATTCCACCGATTACTTCATAGTTTTCCAAATATTCCATGTTTTACTCTTTTTACTTTCTTCCACTTTCTGATTCCCATTCGTTCCACACGTAGGAATAATGTGCCATTTCCAAAGTTTCACATGTTTAAATTGTGCCCTCCGGGCCTCTGACAAAAACACGAACTGATGCAAATTCGTCCAAGGCAGTATTTATTAAAAACCCAATGCATTTCAGGCTACCAGAGCCCTTCTTCAGGGGTAACTGTAAATAACGATAAAACATTTCCCATTATCTTATTATTAATTACTGTACATTATGCACACTTTTACAATTTATATTCTGATACATCTAACATAATCAATATTCACTGAACAATACTCAATTGCATACGCCTATTGCTCATAAGCATATTTCTCCTTTAGCAGTGCTCTGCAACAACAGCTCAAACGGTCACCCACCCTTTCATTACCTAACCGTTATCGTTACGAAGTAACTCTGTGCTTTTCCGTCTTCACCCTCCCTCTCACTGCGCAAACTCAACAACATACTGCATTCACCAACCTTCACATCTCTCCGTGTTGCTCACCACCTACACCACCATCCCACTCACCCGCCACTCGCACCGCCAAAACCTCAAGCATCTCTCATGTCCCACTCGCTACACCTAAACTCCTATCCACACATACTCTCCTCATATATCCGAATTTAAACCATCCTCCAATCCGCCCTGAACCACACTCTATTTGCTGACTTTTTACTTTTGCGCCTGACAGTGCATGCTGTCACTAAATTTAATACTTTTGACACAATTTGGACCAGCTTGCTTTCACGGTATTCAAACTCCCGCTAAAAATATCCTCACCAAGCTACACGTACCTGCCTTAGCGTCTAAAAACAGTCAATCCTTCTCTCACCAACACAGCGTGATTCATCATACAGTACTTCCGCCCCGTTTTTAACGACATACAAACACCCGAGCCCCTCCCTCATTAGTGTCACCTGATTAACCATCTGTTATGCCTCTACCTCCCACACATGCTCTAAAATTGAAAAAAACCACGCTTCCCATAATCCAGTATGTTTATCAAGACACGTAATAGAAAATCGTTCTTCACTCGTTTACAAAATATCGCTAGATTTACTGCTATAAGAAAAATGTAACCGCTATTAACAACTCATGCATCAATTATCAAATTGTAAATGTTTGTAAAAATCCATTTCCGGTACTCTTTAAACACCGACTTGCTTGACGAACCAAGATGTTACACCATATGCGACTGGCAGTGAGGCAACAAGTAGCCCCACATAAACATAATATTAATCAAGTGCCGTGGGCAAGGCATTTTCCAGTGCGCACGCATTCATTGGAGTACGAAGAAATACAAGGATAACTTTTCGTTAAACAGGTGTGCATCCAACATCCATAATTCACCTCAATCAGCTCGGGCCATATGCAATAATGTGGAATTTCACTGTTATCCATAACCATGTATAAATGTGCTCAGTAATTGGCATAAATAAAGCACTGTCAGAATTGTACCATCAATAACGTTTTTGAAATGAACATAACATGTCTCTGTCTTTTTTTACACACCTTCAAGCCACATAAGAGGTAGCCATAGAACCAACCCTTATAGGATGCTGCACTCCTAGCTATAGAGTACAAACATCAGCTTTGAGAGTGCTTTAATAATGAAGAAAGAGTCTGGCAGCACTTTTGCCCCAAGTCTGGCCTGCTTGTGCATGTCATATTTCGAAAGTAAACACATCTTCTGCACCACAAATCCCTATCATAACAATATTGTAACGTGGCGTAGATACATTGACGAAATCCTTGTCTTCTGGAAAGGAGACAGGGAGGGATGTGCCCCTTTTGTGAACTGGGTTAATCACCTGAACCCCTTTCTGCATTTCACAGCCAACATTTCTGAAACAGAGATACCCTTTCTAGATCTTTTGATCTGACTGGAAAATGGGAAATTACACACAAAAACTTTCACAAAACCTACAGATAGCCATAGACTACACCTCTATGGAAGTCACCATCCAAGGGCCCTACAGGAAAATCTGCCTTTCGGACAGCTTTGGAGCCTACGGTGCAACTGAAGTTAGGTCAGTGACTACAAGGACCAGGCTAGTGAACTAGTGGGCTATCTGAGGAATCGAGAGTACCCGAGCAAATGTGTTATAAAAGCACAAAAACAAGCACAAAATAACAACAGGGAAGTCCTACTTGAACCCCACGACAGACTTAAGTCGGAGGTGCTCACATGCATCACAACTTTCACTCCTAATTCAAATACCATACAAAGAATTATTAAAAAACATTGGAAGATATTACAAACAGGAAATCTCACTTTGGCCCCTCCAAGGTTTGCATACAAAAGGACAGCAAACTTGAAGGATTTGCTTGTACATACTAGGCCAAAGAGATTGCTTACCTCCACGCAGAAATCATTATGGAATTTACCCACTGTTACGGGACATTACCCATGCGGACATTGTAATGTCTGTGCCTCCACTGAGGCCACAAAAACAATCCAGTTGAAAAACACATGGTTGTGGACACAAAGAAAACACACCAATTGCAACTCACGTAACTGCATCTATATGATCACCTACCCATGACAGGTGAGATACATAGGAATGATGACATGAGCGGTCAAGGTTAAAAATGACAGAGCACAGAAGCAATATTAGATGTGGAAAATACAACACCAAAATGGCCACACATTGCCTGACAGCTGGACACATTCCAGATGACCTGAAACGGACGGTCCTGGAAACATTTCCCCTTATGAGAAAAAATGCCCTTTTTAAAAAAGAAAAACAATGGATTTTCTGACTATCCACACATAAGGAGGGAATGAATGATGACATTTCATGGAGTGATCTGAACAGATAACCACATCACCTGACACAAGGTGACCTAAGACATACTAGAAATAGGAACGGGGTTCCAGACACAAGGATGAACTGAGTTTCAAAAACCCCCGATGGGACCCAACACTGTAAGGACCTACTTACACCACATAGGAATTCTTTGGGGGCAAATATACATGCACCAAAACACACAAAGGACATGAACATTAAGAGAATGATAGTCATATGCACCAGGACGTCCTGTATCCTGACCACTAACACAATCAATATAACTATGACTGTGCCTAGGCACCCTTAAAACACCACGGGGCAACCAAAATATTGGGCCAATCACGAAAACACATCTTAGCCAGACAGTGTGTCACAGTGGTCGCTCCCACTGAACCACCACCCATGGGGTTCAGACCTATATCCATCGGCAAATAAAATGGATCCCTTCTGAGAAATTCCCATATAGGAAACAATACCTGTACTGACAGGGACTTACCAACCTTAACCAACACTCAGTTGTGCAACATTGCCACAAGCTAAGGCTAACGTTGCTATTAAATTGAATATCACCAATTACAGGCAAAAACATTAATTAAACTTGCCGTAAATAATCTTAGATAAAAATTCCTGCTCACTGATTAAGACATGAGATAAAAAGACTGCCCACTGGCAGGGACCTAATTCCTCCTTCCAACATGGCGGATGAGGTCAGCAGTCTAGAATCCGCTCCCTAATGCGTGCTCGCACATAGTCATGCCTGAGCAGTGTTGCCAGATTGGGCTATTTCCCGCACAATTGGGCGACATTTTTCCCAATTGTGCGGGAAAAACCCATACTTGGCGGGGGGCTACTTTTTGGGCTGTATTTAGGTCAGTGTGCGCAATTTACTGGCTGTGTGCAGCGCCGACCACGATGAGTCTGTGGCGTGAAGGTCCAGTGGCAAATCAGCGCGCAGCGCGCGCTAACACAGTGCTACTAATTGGAGGACCGATCCAGGGCCTGCTGTGCGCACATGATGACCCCGCCCACCCTAGTCTAAGAGCAGCATGCATGGGATCACGAGCGACACGTGAAATTGTGTGAGTGTAACATTGTTTGTAATTGTGTAGGAGCAAGCGCACCTGCTTTGCACATGCGCGCAGCGCTGCACACAGAGATCACCACCTAGCTTGGTAGTATCATGTGTGCGGGCCGATGGGGGTCCCCCAGGGCCGTCAATCTTGTAGCGCGCAAAGCGCTACCAATGACGGCCCTGGGCATCATTTTTGCCCAGCCCCCGCGCGGTTCCATATAATGCTGGGGGTGACGTCACTGACGTGTGACACGTTTTCAGATTTATGGTGTGCAAGTCAAACCCTGTTTGTGAGGAGAAGGGCTTGCTTGTGATTATGACCACGCCTCACGCAGCAGATGCCCCGTTGCATGGACTGTGCCTTCCGCTCACGACGCTCCTTCGTGTGGAGGTTGGGTTTTTGCTACTGAGCATTACTTATATGGATTCTGGCAGGCTGAGGATGCCTACGAATGGAGGAAGGAAGTTCACGTACTAGATGCTTTAACCAATAGCCCGCTTGTCACCTTATAAGCGTGTGCACGCTCCACTGACAACACGCGCTCTCCCTTTTTCGGCGCGGGGTCGCCGCTCTCTTTATTGGAATCGGCAAGGCCCAGGGCCCTGCTGCTGGCTGCAGACGGATGGTGGTGGTCCTTGGACTGAGTGACTAGTCACGTCTCTTGTCCTCGTTTTGGTGGTGGTCACGACACTCAGAGTCAGGCAGGCAGCCGGCCGGCGGCCCCTAGTCGCCGCTCTTTCTTCCGTGAATGGGGCCAGTTGCATTGTGGATGGCGGCGGTGGTGGATCGGACTCATTGGAGGATCCGTGGTGGGACTGGTGTCGTTGTCGCAACTCGCATTGCCCGCTCTGGTGATTGCTGCGAGCCTGCGACACACACAGTCCTCCTCCTGGCTGCCCTGCTTTACTCCGTCTCTCTGAGTTCCCCGAGTCCAGCTGGAGTGAATCTCACACACTGTGTTTGGACTCGGACACACTAGTCACGCAGCACTCACCTGTCCTGTGTCACGTACTGCTGTTGCTCCGCGGGCGCGTCCCTGCTCCATCCTTCCCTGCTGCTGCCTGCCTTTGAGAACTGTGGCAGTTGACAGAGCAGTCTGACCGAGACGTGTCTTGTGCGGAGGACGTCAACGACGAGGACAGGTAGGAATGATCATTGATCATCAATCAAATTATATAAAGCGCAGCAGGCAGCTGAGCAGGCCAGGTCGCCGTCATTAGTGTAGCACAAGGTGACGGCTTGATCAGGGTGGAGGCAATGGAACAGATCGGGATAGCACACATTCCCAAACCTGCCTTACACAACAAATCGCCCAAAATTAGAGTCCCTGCTTCCTTCCTCCATTCGTAGGCATCCTCAGCCTGCCACAATCCATATATAAGTGATTTCCCCTGCCTCGCTCCCTCCCCAGCACCGCAGATCATTCTCTCTCTCCTCCCTCCGTAGCAGCACCTCCCTTGCTGGCAGCAAAGCACCTTCCCATCCTGCAGAGGCTATATTAGGTGCCAATGCAATCCCAGGGGTAGGGGGCCCAGGAGATGGGGACTCTGCCTGGCAATCAGGAAGGGGCGACCAAGCACAAACTCACCGCTGTGGTCGTACCGATAGGGGCAGCTAAAAGTTGTGTTCCCCACACCGTCAGGCCTAGTGCAAGCCAGAGAAGTCGTGTCGGAACGGATTGCTTCCAGACCGCACAGTGTACCGTCAGGACCAGATTGTGCATAAATGAGTGAGTCCCTTAGTGTGTGTGATGGGGCAAGGCCAGGCAACCCGGCGAGGCCACTTTTTCAGAACAAGTTTAAAGCAAAATTTGTTAAATCTCATAATGCACATGGTCGTACATCTGTTAGGCTTAATTGGTTGCAAACATTTTATGGTGTTAAGGCATCTGCAGAGGTGTCCAGTAAATATCAGGGAATAATAATTGGTGAGAACTCTGGAGGTTAAAGTATTTGTTGGAGAGAGCTCTGTTTTGTGTAGTCCCAGATCTGAATCAAAGTAGTTTTGAAGGTTAATGTGTCTCCTGCAAAGCACTTCATGTAATATGCAGATGACAGATTTATTTTTTAATGTAGCTGGTTAGTGGGCTACTGCTTTGAACACAGATCCTTTTGTTACTTGCCATTCATAATTAGTAAGCCTTTTAATATTGCACAGTGAGCTATGTGACTGCTAACCTTCACTGAGTCATGCAACACATCTTGTACAATGATTTACACACTTGCATGATTTTTTGTCAATGTGTATGGTATGTAAAGCACTCCGACACCCTGCATTACGTTGAGTAGCGCTCTAAAAGAAATAAAATTGTGTTATTTAAATTGTGTAAATATTATTTTTAAATTCTGTGTAAATACTTGGACAGACCAACACATCTGACATTCTTACATTTCATGCTCATACATAAAGGGACTGACAAAGTCAAGCATGCCTCTCTTAAGTACCTGTGAAGAGATAAGCTGTGTACTTTTGTTTCCCTCCGTTGCATTTACATTTAAGCGAAGTCATATGAGATGCATGGAATTCTAAAGGGGTGAGGCTGAATGGACTAACTCTGACCTGTTCTGTCGGGTGCATGTTCCCAGCATGCTAAGTATTCAAATGTGTATCTGTATATTGAATAGAATGTATATTTGTCCTTAAAATTGTTTCTGATGACTATTTCTGCATAATTTGAGACTTGCTACTTTGGGCTGGTTTTTGGGCTGAAACTGGTCTGCGTTGGGCTGGATTTGGGCTTATACTTGAGCGGCTTTGGGCTTGGGATGGGTCTCAAAATCTGGCAACACTGTGCCTGAGCTTTCCACAACATGCCTTCTCGGCTCCGACTTCCAACCGAGGTGAACAGAACCGGGGTAGGTTTGAAGGAGGATGCCAGCAAGCGCCCACGAACGTAGGACCGTTTTCCTCATATATCGACCTGCCGGACCACAGGTAGGAAGAACAACGAGTCTACTGAGCCCTCTCCCACCCCTCCCTTCTTTCTCTCCCTTTCTTTTGAACAGGACACTAATAAGCGCCGTACTCTGCCTCATCCTCGAGGGGCCAGTAGTTACCCAATTTGGGGTAAGTGAAAGTTAGTTCAAACTTTGCCGCCTACCAAGATTGATCACTACAGCATACTGTCCTTGTTTAGGCATGTCATTGCTGTCGTTTAGGAGAACATAACCCACAGCACAGCTTTCTGATTGGTGAGATACTCTGCATGGGTTGTGTGTACCACCGAGGGCATGCGGAAAAAACCCAAAATATGTTATCAAGCATATAAAGTGATCTCAAACAAAAAATTAGTAATTTGGTTTTAATATGTGTATTTCCTGTGTAACGTTTTGTCCTCTTGTGTTTGCATTGCCTGTGTGGCCTGTTGAATGACTATTTACCACAATCACAATGAATATATTGAGGAATCTTATCATTGAGTAGTGTAGCTTTGCATCATTAGGTCCTGAAGAATTGCTGCCTGATCTGAGTGAACAGATATAGGGGAGAAACATGTCGACCATATATATTTTGAAAAGAGATACTTATGAAGCTTATTAGGACCAATGCACCCTGATTGAGCACCACACTTTTTAATTAGGTTAGCGAGTTCAATCAAACATCTTACTTGACCAGGAACATCACTAAACTTATTTTAATTCACTTTTTGAAAAAACATCACTTCACACACACTGCGCACAAAACCCATACCCCCCCCACTTCATCAGACGGCTACTAAAAAGAATTCCGGCAAAGAGCCCAATCGAGGGTGTCCGTCAGGCATTGCAGCGCCGGCCCAACGAGGAGCAAGCCCAGTGATGAAGCAGGACACCCTCTGGGGTGTGTGAGGGCACCTGCTCCTAGATGGAGCATTCTCTTCATACTGGAATGCAAAGAAGAAACTCCTCTGTCTCTTGCTCTCTCTAAAGTTTCAGGAACCGCACACCCTCCTTGTTCACTGACCGAAAAAGTCTAGGGGGGGTCATACATTTCTGGCACCCACAAGCATAGGGCTGTTAAAGGTGAGAGCTGCTGTGGCTGCTGCAGCCCCAGAGTACAATAAAAACACATTGGTAGTACCCCTGCCATCTGTGAATATTTAATAAGAGGCTTCGGCCTCATTCTTTTGCCACCGTGCAGCTTCTTTTTCTATTTAGTTTCTTAGGTGGGGATGCCTGTTCCTACTCAGGTACCCTGACTTTGCATTATGTTGGGGCAGCTCTGGGAGCCCACCCCCTGGCTGCCCTGTCGGGCAGTGTATTTTGTCACAATGGCCACCTTGCCCCCAGACATGGGCATGGGGAACTTGAGTGAGGCCACCAGTGTGGTGGTCCGTGAGATGGGCCCCTGGGCCCCTTTCTTCTTCCTGAGAGGGGGCAACAGCACTTTCTACTTCATTTTCTTGATGGGGGCTGGAAATGAAGTCTCAGGCCCCCTCTGGCATAAACCAGCCCAGGGGTTGGGAACCCCTGACCTCAAGAGCTCGGGGGTAAGGGGACCCACACACTCTCCCTCCCGAGCTAGATTAATGTAGCTTGCATTGACCCCCAGTTATTGGCTCACCCCGATGGGTTTTGAAGAAGTTGTAGCAGAGCCTCACATACTCTGTTTCTGGGGGTCAGAGTATTAAACTTTTTTTTTTTTCTAAGTTTTTATTAACAGTTTGTCGTCATAGAAACATTACAGTACGTGGCTTGCTTCAAATTACGGTGTCTGCTTGTCCACCAGGTATCAATTAGGGCACAGTACATTGACAAATCAAAAAAGAGAAATGTGCGTTTTTTACATAAAGACATGCATACCATTATATATTTGCAGATGGGTGTGAGTTCCTCGTTCTCAGGTAGTCCAATAGTGGCCCCCAAATGTCCTTTGGTTTGGATGACGTTGGAAGTTTCTCCGCATATAATACCAGATTGTCTCTGCAGTAAATCAAATCTTTAACCCACATCTCAGCTTGCGGGGACATCCTACTCTCCCAGCACATTGCCACCCTTCTTTTTGCTAGGTTCAGGGCAATCTTTACAAATTTCCCGGTAGCACCTTTAAGATTAGGCAATATGCGTAGTAGACATACTTTAGGGCAACATGGCATTATAACGTTAGTCATAGCTTGCAACCTAGTAGTTACCTCGACCCAGAAGGCCTGTATTTTCCCGCAGTACCATGCTAGATGTAAAAAATCTGCACCCCACATCTTTTACATTCATCAGTTTCTCTGAGGTCATATCTCCGCAATCGGGCAGGTGAGTAGTAAACTTGATGTATGTACTTGAAATGAATTATATGCAAATTGCCATTAGAGGTCAAGGCTTCAGTCATCTGGCAGGTGTATTCCCATTCCTTCTGCGTTATTTGGGGTTGTAGCTGTGCATACCAGCGGGCTAGACTGTTATCGGTACTAGTCGTGCACTCGTCTCTAACCGCGCGGTATAGTCTAGTGATCAGTTTGTGTCTTGTGGGTCTTGCAAGTAGCATTTGTAACGCATGAAGTGTCGGAGGCTCGTCAGGGAATGTGTGGTAGTGTGCTTTTACTGCCTCCCTTAGCCTGCGATATGTGAACAAAAATAGAGGTGTCTTGTTTTGTATGTACTGCAGCCCCTCCGGCTTTAAAAAGGTTCCCTCTGGGAATAGATCCTGCATTTTACTTATGCCTACAAGCTCTAGCGTACGAGTAGCCCCCACCTCTTGTGTGACCGATAGCGCCGAGTGATGGGCTATGGGGAGCAGCGGGGCATACAGTGGGAGCTTCGCAGCCAGACGGCCCAGGTCCTGCCAAGCTAATATAGTGCAGTCAAGCGTGTTAATTTCGGCTTTAGGGGTTCCTCTTTTGGAGTGCGATATGATACTATGTAGAGGAATGGGGTGCGCATCTCCGTCTTCCACTGCAACGTGTGGGATGAACGAATGGGGGGTATACTAGCTAAGATCCTTGCGACCAGACTCCAGCCCCTGCTCCCGAATATAGTACTGCCGGACCAGTCCAGTTTTATTCCGGAGCGGTCAACCTCCAACAATTTACGCACGGTCTTCTCCTTGTTTCATACGCTAAACTCTGACCTACAAGCAGTGGCAGTACTTTTAGATGCTGCCAAAGCTTTCGATTCCATCGAGTGGCACTATCTGTTTCACATATTAAATAGAATAGGGCTTCCAATGTCTTTTTGCAGGTGGGTGAAACTTTTATATACAGACCCACTAGCGCGGGTAAGGATAGAGGGACAAACCTCGGACATTATACACATCAACAGAGGCACCAGACAAGGATGCCCGCTATCGCCCCTCCTCTTCTCAATACTGATGGAACCTCTGGCTTGCATTATCAGGCAACGCCACAGAGACTTAGGGCGAACAAAGCGATACTAAAGATGATGATGGACGGAGCGTTAGAGCAAATCAAACACTCACCCCCAGTCAACTAATCTGGGTTTAATCCATCATCATTCTTTAGCTCACTCCACCACCCCAGTTCAGACATGGCCATATGCAAATCAGTCTGACCCTGTGCCTCATGGGAACAGTCCAGCCCGAACTGCCAAGCCATGTCTTCCCTGGACCGGAAACAAGCATCCTGGGACCGGTTTCGGGTTCAAAACCCTCATCAGCCAGGCTATCTTGAATCCAGTGGCATAGTGAGCAAGGGACCCACGTCTGGGCATACCCTGCCAACTTAGGGCGAACAAAGCGATACCAAAGGGGATGATGGACGGAGTGTTAGAGCAAATCAAACACTCACCCCAGTCAACTGATCTGGGTTTAATCCATCATCATTCTTTAGCTCACTCCACCACCCCAGTTCAGACATGGCCATATGCAAATCAGTCTGACCCTGTGCCTCATGGGAACAGTCCAGCCCGAACTGCCAAGCCATGTCTTCCCTGGACCGGAAACAAGCATCCTGGGACCGGTTTCGGGTTCAAAACCCTCATCAGCCAGGCTATCTTGAATCCAGTGGCAAAGTGAGCAAGGGACCCACGTCTGGGCATACCCTGCCAACTTAGGGCGAACAAAGCGATACCAAAGGGGATGATGGACGGAGCGTTAGAGCAAATCAAACACTCACCCCCATTCAACTGATCTGGGTTTAATCCATCATCATTCTTTAGCTCACTCCACCACCCCAGTTCAGACATGGCCATATGCAAATCAGTCTGACCCTGTGCCTCATGGGAACAGTCCAGCCCGAACTGCCAAGCCATGTCTTCCCTGGACCGGAAACAAGCATCCTGGGACCGGTTTCAGGTTCAAAACCCTCATCAGCCCGGCTATCTTGAATCCAGTGGCAAAGTGAGCAAGGGACCCACGTCTGGGCATACCCTGCCAACTTAGGGCGAACAAAGCGATACCAAAGGGGATGATGGACGGAGCGTTAGAGCAAATCAAACACTCACCCCCAGTCAACTGATCTGGGTTTAATCCATCATCATTCTTTAGCTCACTCCACCACCCCAGTTCAGACATGGCCATATGCAAATCAGTCTGACCCTGTGCCTCATGGGAACAGTTAGCCCGAATTGCCAAGCCATGTCTTCCCTGGACCGGAAACAAGCATCCTGGGACCGGTTTCGGGTTCAAAACCATCATCAGCCAGGCTATCTTGAATCCAGTGGCAAAGTGAGCAAGGGACCCACGTCTGGGCATACCCTGCCAACTTAGGGCGAACAAAGCGATCCCAAAGGGGATGATGGACGGAGCGTTAGAGCAAATCAAACACTCACCCCCAGTTAACTGATCTGGGTTTAATCCATCATCATTCTTTAGCTCACTCCACCACCCCAGTTCAGACATGGCCATATGCAAATCAGTCTGACCCTGTGCCTCATGGGAACAGTCCAGCCCGAACTGCCAAGCCATGTCTTCCCTGGACCGGAAACAAGCATCCTGGGACCGGTTTCGGGTTCAAAACCCTCATCAGCCAGGCTATCTTGAATCCAGTGGCAAAGTGAGCAAGGGACCCATGTCTGGGCATACCCTGCCAACTTAGGGCGAACAAAGCGATACCAAAGGGGTTGATGGATGGAGCGTTAGAGCAAATCAAACACTCACCACTATCAGCTGTAGAAAGACAGGCCCCAAGCCCATCCTAGTTAGAACCTGTCGCATAAAGGGCCATTCAACAGAGTCGAAGGCTTTCTCCATATCGAGAAATACTGCTACTGCCTGTGTCTCCGGCCGAGTGTGCTGCATAGCGCTGAACACTGTACGTAAGTTATAAGTTAGGTTTCTGCCTGGGACAAAACCCGCTTGTTCCAGAGCGACCAGGAGCGGAATCAAAGGGACTAACCGGTTTGCCAGGATCTTTGCTAATATTTTCGTATCAACATTAATTAATGAGAGAGGACGATAGGAAGCACATTCTTCCGGGGGCTTGCCCGGTTTCAGGATAGCAACAATAATTGCCTCTCTCATCGAAGGCGGCATTGTTCCTGACACGCACATCTCGTCGAAGAGTGCGGCTAACTGCGGCACCAATAAGTCCAGGAACGCCTTATAAAAAGTTACGGTTAGGCCATCTACTCCTGGCGCACTACTCGATTTCATGCTCGACAGTGCTATGATAATTTCTTCTTTCTCCAGAGGTCTCATAAGATACTCACGATGCATGTTTGTAAGCCATGTTAGTTTTATGTGTATTAGGTAGTCCAAAATTTCTGCCTCAGTGCCTCCGCTACGAGTAGCGTAGAGCTCCGAGTAATATTGCCGAAACCTGCCTCAGTTAGGATGTCGCCCTCCGCCGACTTGATCTCTGCAACTACTGTTTTTTCCTGCCGTTTTTTGAGTAGTTGGGCTAGGACCGCCCCCGGCCGCTCGCCCTCTCCGTATGAACGAGCTGTGGCGTATTTGCCGAGGTGCTTTTATTTCAGCATCAGCAGCCTCGTGATATTCCCCTAACTGTACTTTGAACTCCTGCACGACTTCATCGTCCACTCCAACCTGAAGTCGTTTTTCTAAGGTCCCTAGTGTCTTTTCCAGGTCTGTGAGTCGTTTGCGTATCGCCCGAAGGACGCCAGAGTGTTTAGTCATAGTGACACCGCGGATATAAACTTTGAACGTCTCCCAGACCACCTGAAAGCTATCCACCGACCCCACGTTCGTGGCAAAGAACGTTTCAATTGCTTCCGCTAATTCTTCTTTAAAAACTGCATCAAGCAAAGAGTAAGGGGGAAACCTCCAAGTAAAGGGTGGAATAGTCTTCCTGGGGGTATCGAGCACTAACAGTATCGGGGAATGGTCGAAAGTGTACGGGGAAGCACCTCGCAGGCTCGAGCTCTCTCATATAACTGCCTGGCTGCTAGCCAATAATCTATTCGGGTGTGTAGATCATGATAGGCTGAGTAATGCGTATATCCCCCTTTGTCTGGGTACCTCTGACGCCACACATCACACAAGTCAAACTGTAGCATTGCACCTTCTACCGCTCTAGCTGCCGCCGTGATGTGTCTCTCTGGCCCCCCAGATCTATCCTGCCGTGGGTTCCTGACTAAATTGAGATCCCCACCCAAAGCTGTTGCCTCTCCCCCGCAAGCAAATCTTGTCTGACAATGCTGTGTAAAATTTGGGATTATTGAAATTTGGGCCATATATGTTAACTATGAGTAGGTCCATTCCCTTTCCCCTACACCTGGAAATCACAAATCGTCCTTCCTTGTCCGTGTCTAGTGGCTCGAGTTTAAGGGCGGCCCTAGGATTCACCCATGTAAGTACTCCTCGCCCGTGTGAGGTAAAACGCGCAGCATGTATGTTTCCATGTAATCCTCTACCGCGCAGCATGGGACTATTGAGGGGGAGGTGTGTCTCTTGTAACAGCGCAATATCAATTTCATGTCTCGTCAAATAAGCCAGGACCTTTCTGAGCTTCCTGTAGTCGTTAAGGCCTCTCACGTTCCAAGTGAGTGCTCGAAGCATGTTCATAGCTGTGTCACTGCGGGCCCTACTGGGGACTGTCATGGGGTGTGTCTTGACTGCCTCGCCGAGCCAACCATTGGAACAGATAGGTTGTGCGTTCACCATGAGTAATCATGAATACAACATAAAAAATGGCATACTTTCCTAGTCTCCTGCCCCACCCTCCCCCCCACCCACGTCAGGCCTGCCCCAACTGTGCCTAGACGAAATATCACCAAAAACTCCCCTTTTGCCCTCAGAATGTTTAGCAACTCAAAACAACATAACGTTGACCCAAGATCCCCCCCCCTCAATAGAATACCCAAGTAGTGTAATTCACTCGTGGGCTATGCGTCCCAACCGGACCCGGTTCCACCCACGCCCGCCATCAAGCAACTATAGTGCATCTGCTATAAAGAACGCAACCGCCCTCCACTTCCTGTATCTTGTTCATTCAGAGAGCATGTTGACAGAACTCCCACTAAGAGCTGGCCACATTGCAATTAACACTATATTACAACAAATCATGTGGTGCCCTCCGGTCATTTGTATCTCAATCAGTCAAACCCTTTCCCCGGGGTCCCATGCAGATCAATGCTTATCCCGCCCAGGCCTCCCCCAAAGGCTGCATTCTTATCTGTGACTCGTGTGGACTAGAGGTCAGTCTTGATCATCCAATTGGCCTCCAACCGCTCCCTCCAAGGAACTCCGCTCTGGGCTGCTACGCAGCTCTTTGGACCATTCCTTCAGGGCTTTCTGTAAAGCCTTTGGGTCAGTGAAGATCCGTGATCGACCCTGCCGGTTGATACGTAGGCGAGCCGGACACAGCATGGCGTAGTCTAAATTTTGGTCCCTTAGCTGGCGCTTCAGTAGCGCAAACAGTCTGCGCGCTTCCTGCACTCGTAGCGTGAAATCCGGGTATAAGGAGATGTTAGCTCCCTCGTACAGTAATGTCTGTTTTTCCCTGGCTACTTTCAGCGCCGAATCTCTGTCCCAATAATTCAGCAGTTTCGCTATTATCGGTCTTGGGGGGCACCAGGAACAGGGCGAGGGCCCAGGGAGCGGTGTGCCCTCTCTACCACAAATATGGGAGAGAACGTTTCACTTCCAAGGATTGTTACCAGAAGTCTCTCGACAAATTTTTCCATGTTGCCGGTCTGGGTCGATTCCGGAAGGCCCGTAATCCTCAAGTTATTGTGACGGGAACACGCTTCAAGGTCCTCAGCCTTGTCCTGCAAAAGCTGCAGCACTCTTCCCATTTGCTTGTGTTCAGTGTCCATTGCTGTCTGTGCTTTCTCCACCTCCGTGACCCTGCGTTCCGTCATGTCCAACCTTTCTGCATGTTTATCCATTCGTTCAGACATTCTATCCATCCGGTACGAGAGGGAGTCCAGTTTAGTGCCCAGAACAGAGAGGCTGCTCTGTAAGCCTTTTTCCATGGCAGCCAGCATGGTACGAATGTCGCCGACTGCATCTTCGTGCGCCTGGTCTTGCGTGTTGTCCCCGTTGTCTGTGGCATTCTCCCGCACCTTTGTTTTCCTTTGATAGAATGTGAATTTAGGCTGTGTCTTAGCAACTCTGCCTATCGTGGCCAGTCCGCAGCTAAAACCAGGGCCCATATCCACCAACCACCCAGGCAGGCAGCGACCAGCGAGCGCAACTCTTCAAGGCACGGCCTGTGCCTCCAACCACAACCACCATCCAATGTACCGACCAGAACAAGCCAGCAGCGCTGCTGCCCCGCAGGTGCACCTCCTCTCAGAGGGCTAGTTGCAGGCCCCCCTGTTAAGGCCGCCTATCGATCCTCATGACCTCCTCAGCCACTTAGGCACTCCGATCTGATCAGATGCACCGGGGGTTGAACTTGAGTTCCAGCGTGTGTTCCCAGCTAGCCTTTGTAGCAAGCGTCACCGCACTGTGCCTCGACCAGGGAGAGTTACTTCCTCAGAAATCGTCCTCACAGACCCACACAGCAGGGAGCCCACTGCGGGAGTACGGACCTGTCCTCCACCAGGATGAACAATGGAGGGCTCTCCCTTTGCCAGTAGCACCAGGCAGCCTCCCGTGCAGTTCCGGAATCACAGCACGCTGCACAAGATGGCGCCGCAATCACCAAGTCTCACACCCAAGTGTTGTACAGGCAGCCGCTCCCCTCCAGGCGCCCGCTCACCATCACATGTCCCTGGCACCAGCAGAAACAGGGGTGCTTACTGCACTTCTCCACTCTCTCGGGCCCGTAGTGCCCCCAAACAAGTAGTTCTCTATGTCGCCACAGGAACCGTGTTAATACCCAGGCAGTCTTCAGCACACACGGGCAGCAGACATGGCCGGTGCTCCAGCCGCGTCTACACCGCAACTGCCGGCCTTCCGTTGTACTCACTGCGCCCCAGGTGTCCGAGTCCCTTTTGCTCCACACCCACTAGCACCAGGGGACCGCCGCCAGCGGGTAGTATTTCCGCGGTCCCACCCGGTGTAGAGCCTCCGTCTGCGACAGCTCAAGGCCCAGGATCGACTGCAGCTCCACCAGGCAGCGCGCTAGGGCCTCCTGCGCTCTCCCGACTCTGTGATCCTCAGAGACTGCGCGTCTCGTCACCTTCCAGTGACCGAAGCCTGCCACAGCCGTCCCCCGCTCAGTGCAAGCACACCGCCTCTTCTCCGACACCGGGAGCACCCAGAAGCAATGCGGCCGCAGGGTCGCGAGCCGCCCCACCGCCGTCATGACAGGCCGGGGATCGCGGCCGGGTGTGGAGCCGCAGCAGGCCACGCTAGCTTGCACGGTAGTGCGTGAGAGTTCAGGGACCGGAGATGGCTCGTTGCACTCCCGAGCCCCTCCAGTTCAGGCGGCAGCCCAAGTCCAGTCTATTTTGTTGCACAGATGCCGGATACATACAGGATTGTGTGATGGCAACGCGGAGCGTTCAGCTCAAGCGGCCATCTTCGTTGCGTGCAAGCTCCGCCCCCCAAGATCACGATAGTTAAGAAGTTTTGCTATCACTGGCCTAGGAGGTGCGCCTGGGGGCGGCCTGGCAGCTAGAGTTCTATGGGCACGCTCAATCACGAACATCGCGGAGAGGCTCTCCCTGCCGAACCGGTCAATCAACATCTGCTCCACATATAGTTCCATCCTGCCGGTGTTGGTGGTTTCTGGAATACCTAAAATGCGGACGTTGCTGCGTCGGAAGCGCGCTTCCATGTCTTTGTTTTTGTCTTGGATAATAGCGAGCAGTTTCTCCATTTCCTTGCATTTGCTAGTCGTTGCTTGTGTCTCGTCTTCTACGTTAGAGATTCTCTGCTCCGCTTCCGCTATTCTGGTCGCCTGCTTATCTAGCTTGGAGGACATGGAATCCATGCGCTGGTTCAGTGTGTCCATTTTGCGGTCTATGGATAGGAAGCTCTGTTGCACTGCTTGGATCATTGTCGCTAGTTGCATTAGGTCTGGCGCAGCAGAAGCCTGTTCCTGATCGTCTTGGCCATTCTGCTCGCCTTGCGCAGTTTTTGACAATTTTTTGTTCTCAAAGGTTAGCCGAGGCTGTCCTTTGTCTGGTTTGCCCATCGCTATGTTATCCCCAGTGAGGCAGTTGATTCAGAAAAAAAAAAATAGATGGCTTGCTGAGTGGGTTCCTGTCTAGGCGTTGTATACCAGGCCCGCCAGGCACTTTTGGTGGTGCTTTTAGCAGCTCTCAGTATTCAATCCTGCAAGCCCACAGCACTAGATTGGTTGCGTTGGAGCTCCCCCTTTGTAATGCGATGACAGCATTGCATTTCTAAGTGTCCAGCACCGGATAACGTGTGCAGTCAGGCCCTCGCCGCGCAGCAAGTTGCTCCCGCTGAGTGCAGGCCATGATCTGCTCCCCACTCCCGGCGTGTCAATTACACGCCGCAAGCCTCAATTATATGTCTCTCCAGGTTCCCGGCCGCACTTGCAGTCGGCTGCTCCGGGGGTTAGAAGAGTTTTGCTGGGCCACACCTTCTGAGTTTATGCTGCAATCTGTCGGCCGATCGGAATAGAGGTATGTGGGGGGGGGGCGCAGTGTCCCGTCACCGTCCTCCGTGTCACAGTCCCGGTGGGGGCCCTCCGCAACCGCCTCAGTGAGTCTTTTGGGTTTCGCTGTTTGTGCCTTTGCCAGCCCTGCGATACCAAGATGGCCACCGTCTCCTTGCTTGAGCCGTGATTTGGGTGAGCTACTTATCTCCCTCCAGGCGCTACAGCGGCTGTGTTGCGCTTTAGTGTCTCTTTTTTTTTTTTACTTTTGTTTTCCCCCGTTTTCTGTTGTCCAGTACCTATCCGACACCCGCTGCTGCCTAGGATCTGGTGCTCGCGCCTGCTGGCCCCAGGGCGCCGCCGAGGCCGTGTCGGCCCGTCCTCCCCAGCGCTACGGGTAGCAGCTGCCTCACTCACCAGCCACCTCCGCTCAGGGGGGGAGCCGCGGTCCACCTCCCAGCTCCAATGACCTGGCCCCGGACAACAGGTAGCGGTTACACGGCCTCAGAGGCCACCGGTGTCTCTCGCAGTCTTTCCCTCTGGGGGGTATCGGGCTCCATTGAAGCGCTGCTATTATGGTGGTCCCGTCGTGCTGACCAGCTCCGTCCGGCTGTGTTGTGTCCTAGTCACCTACCGCACAGCTAATTTATGCTTTCGGGCTCGTTTTCATGGGATTTGAAGGATAAATATTGGATTATTGACGCCTGGCCGGTGGAGCTGCACTAATGTGCGGCCATCTTGGTCCGGGTTCTCTAGTGCCCCCCCGAGCAGAGTAATAAACTTGGCACAGCAGGGTGACAAAAGGCCTGGGCTTTGATCCTGACCTGAACCAGAGAAATATGAAAATTCTGGAAGACCCATAAGGTGTACATGTTTGATCTTTGGACCTGCGTAGTCAAAGTGGGCATAGATGTTTCACCACCATTTCATACCTCACAGGACATTGTAGGCCTAAGGGAAGTGAAACTGCACTCTAAGGCAGAGTTCCCCCATATGTATAATATAATGTCACTGGAGACAAAACAGTAAACCAAACTGACTTTACCTATGAGTGCTCACTAATATTATAAGGGCCTATACCAAGTCAACATCTAGCCCTGCAGAATCCCTTCTGCACCAGGCTACCTGTGCACTGTTACTGGGCTGCACACAATGGTAATCTAACACATGCAGCTCACACTGATGTGCACTCACCTCATGTGTGCACATGTGTTCACTTGTAACCAGCCAATCACCCCTTACCCTTGCTCGGTCACAGCGGCCTTATCTTAAAAGGCGGACACTGGTGGTAAATACATGCTGTCCACTTGCTATGTGACTACAGTGGGTGAGACACAAGTAGTGAGACTCACCCACAGTAAAATGTCCAAAACTGGGTGATCAAGAAAATCAGAAAATTTGGGCGGACTTAGTGGGCGGAACCAATTTTGTAACATGCCCAGATAGCTAGAGCCCGGGAACCGGGCTCTTTGTAGGACACCCTTCCATATCTACATACTCGAGAGCCCTGTCTTAATGATGTGATGTCCATCCAGCCAATATGCCACCCACTGTAATTGTGCAGCCAGGTAGTAGTTAGAAAGATCTGTAGTCCCCATACCACCTCCCGAGATTTGGATTGTTAATTTAACTAGTGCCACTCTTCTCCTGTCCTTTCCCCACATAAGGTCAACTAAAAGGGTATTGAGCTCACAAAATGTTCAGAGGGGAACAAGGATGGGGAGACTGGTGAAAAAGTAAAGGAGGTGAAGGAGCATCACTGTTTTAGACAGGGCTATGCGACCTGCCACGGACAGTGGGAGGGAGGTTCATAATGTAATTTGTCAGCGCAGTGGTCTGATCCATGGTACATTTGAATTTTAAGATATTTAAAAGTGCAAGGAGCCCAGTTTAGATGCCCAATCCCCAGCTGAATTGTATATTTCAGTTGGGCAATGCAAATTTTTTTGATATATACACTTACCTTGCCGCCGGGTCCCGCGTCTCTGCTCCTGCTCTCCTTGTGGGACTCGAGGAACAGGAAGCCAGGAAGAACATCCAGGCTACCCTGACTAATCATGATTGGTTTTGAGCATCCTGGTTCGACGCTCAACAAGGGAATGGGGGCCTGGGCATGTTCTCCATGCAGTGTGTAATGCAGCCTGCATGGAGAACAGGGAAAGTGCGCATGACTGTTTTGGGCGGCCTGAGATGGCCGACCAAACAGTCATTGCACACTTAGGAGTGGGCAAACCACTCCTCCCATGTGCTGGTCCGAGAGTAGAGCAGCCCCTCCCACCCGCCCGCCCGCAAAGTAAACATAAAATGATTATAACTCAAAGTTATTATCATTTTATATTTCCTTTACTTTGCACTGCTCAAAAGCAGTGGGGCAACGCTCCTCCGCCATAGCGGAGGAACCGCCACTGGATTTGTGCTGTCCAGTTTTCACTCTTGTGGTAGGATTAGGGTTCCGAAACACCGAAGGACCTGGAACATGAAGCTCCCATTCAATGTGTAGAATGCCTGCTCCAAATCTAGGTAGAGGCAGACAGCCTGGGGCCATGCTAGGGATGTATCTTTCATGATCGAGTAGGAATGTCACATATTGAGGGAGGTGTTGCGCCTGGCAATAAAATATTTCTGTCTGGATTAACTAATTTTGATAACAGGGGTAGAATACGTTCTGCTATAATTTTACTCCAAATCTAGTATTCTGATCATAGAAGAGAAATCAGTCTGTATGAGGACAAACTTGATGGGTTTCATCCAGGTTTCAATAGTGAAATAACTAGTGCATCTCCATTGGAAGACGGGAGGGTGCCGGGTTACTTAGCAGAGATGAAGACTGGTAATAAATCTGGGTTAAAATGTGGTATCGAATTCCATAGGGAAACTGTCAGCCACAGGTGTATGGCCCTTGAAGAGAGAGCAAATTGCGTTTTTAATTTCTTGCTCTGAGATGGGGGACTCTCGAGCCTCCATGGTTTTTTCGGGTACCAGTGATAGTTCAATAGTAGTCAGGAAGGATTTCACGTCCTCATCTGTAGAGGCCTCACACTGTCGTATGAACAAAAGGAGGAGTTGATTTCTCCTTACGTATGGACCTCAGTATTCCCTTGGTCTCTAATTGAGAATATGGGAACTCCTGAGTGGTGTGGGAGTATTAGCCATGCTAACAGCCTCCCTGGTTTGTCTATTCTATCATGAGATTTAGCAGTGTATAAGACCCGTCCAGACATCATAGGGGCTCCACAAGGGTCACTTGTTGGCCCTATGCCTGCTTCAGATTGTGAAGTGAGCAAGGAACTTTCAGTTTCCCTAAGTTCTGAATCCAATATATGGCACCTGCCCACCACATTTTTTTATGCAAACCCCTTTCCCTGCGGTCACAACCTTAAAGATTTCCTATTCCACTCAGATGGTGGAGACTGTATTCTCATTATCTCTAAAATAGTTAGTGATTGTGTCTTGAATGGCATCCTTAATGGGGGTATCTTCCAGCCACGTCGGTTGCAGACGCCAAGCAGGGATCTCTGTGGGTATTTTACCACAAGTCAGACTCCTATAGAGAGGGAGGTGGTCCAAAAAAGTTTTACCCCTGTACACTATGTAGTAAATAAAAGGTAGGAGATTTATAATGCAGACTATGCGGTCCAATCTCATAAGCAGTCCATAAGAGGGAAGGGAGAAAATGAGTATTCCCTATGCTGCAGGTTTTTACCTCACCTTGCGATTAACAGGGACTAATAAGGCCACCTAGCGGCCAGGACATGAGCATTCTGGATGACTGGTGTGAAATGTCCAAAGCACAGTTGAAGTTTCCTCTTTAAAATCTACAAGATCAGGGCCCAGCCTGGTAGTTTTACGGGAAGGAAGTCTAGAAACTGGGGCTGTTCAGAGTTTGGTGCATAAATGTTGCCTATGACTAGGGGGGAGCAATCTAGGCAGCCCCTCACAAAGACGTATAAGCCATTTGGGTCTTTAAGTGCCTTCTTCTTTTGGAAAGACACACCAGGACAAATATAGATTGTGGCTCCCCTAGCGAAGGATGAATAAGCTGTACTGAGTAATTGACCCCTCCTTCAGCTGCATCAAGGGCAGTTTCTTTTGGGTAGGCTCTTTGATCTCCCATTCTCCTCAGGTATGCATGTATTCAGATGCCTTTGGTGGCCGAACCCATGTCTCTAATATTCCAGGACAGAAAAGTATATTTACCTAGTAATGTCATATATGGATAAGTGGTAACAAATATCAACTGGTTGTAAGTCCCAGGTGGAGGTTTGTGAGCATGATTGTAAGAATGTGTTGTATGTTGGAGTGTGGTGCAAATTTCCTACTATAACCAAAATGTTCCCCTGAACTACATGGGGTGGGGACCAACAACCCAAGCGACCAAACAGTACATCCAAAACAGTAAATGCCAACTTAAAGATCAAGAGGAAAGTCTGCAGACCACTGGGTGGAGAGACCGGATAAGCCTCAGGATGTCACCAATGTATGTAGTAGAACACCTAATAGAGCTGTATGTGACAGTCACCTGTGGGAAGGTTAGCTAGCACATTAGTGGGTAAATGGAAGCAAAGATGGCCTGCTCAGCATTTGTTCAAGAGGTGTAACGTAGATTTGAAAGGGGAATCTCTAATGAGATATAACAGTTGCAATTTAGATGGAGGTCAGTCCTCGCTGGGGCTTCCATAGCCCTATACCAAGATAGTGATGAACACTCATTCATGCAGTGATATCGACCCTGTACTCTCGGACGACATACAATCAGAGTCTCCATGAAGCCTGACTCCCAAGACAGACCCCCAATGTTCAGGCATGTACAATAGAGACCGCAAAGAGATACCCATCTAATTTAATCTGGCGTTTAAGTTGTGTGCCATCGGGACACCCGTTAGGGTCGCCCCGGAGTTTCAACCAGAGGAATTAGTCCCAGATTACCCACTGAAGGGAATGCTGGGAGGATCCCTCAGGGTAGCTGCTGACAAAAGTTTTGCTCTGTGGCTAGCAGAGGCCTGCCTAAGGGAAACATCTATTACAAGCAAGCATTACATCGTAATGCTTTTACAATGCAGCCATTACAAGGATTGTGCCTTTACAGTGCATGCTATTACAACGCATGGTATTACATCAAGAATTAAGGTAAGTGTTTAGGTAAGTACTAATAAATAATTCATATATATATTTTATATTTGCATTTTAATACCTGGGTATTAGAACATTTTAAATTCAATATTATTTTTAAGTAATTCTTTTCCTCTGGCACAGGATGTAAGGGAATTAGGGGTTGGGTGGGGGAGTGTATTAATACTCGGGTGTTAATTTTTATACCTAGGTATTAATATATATTACATTCAATATTATTTTTAAGTAATTTAATATTAATTAAAAATAATGCTTGTGTGGGTGTGACACCCTTTCTCTGGCACAAGATGCAAGGGAAATAGGGATTTTGGGTGGGGGTGTGTATTAATACTCATACTTGGGTATTCATTTTAATACATTAGTATTAATAAATAATACATTAGATATTACTTTTATGGAATTTAATAATGCCAATAATAATACTAGTGAGGGTGTGACACCCTTTCCCTGGCACGGAATGCAAAAGAAATAGAGGTTTTGGGTGGGGGGTGTATTATTAGTCGGGTATTAATTTTAATACATAGGTATACAATACATTATTTTTTTATATATGGTAATACAAATTCAAAATAACGCTTGTAAGATTGTGACACCCTTTCTCTGGCACAGGATGCAAGGGAAATAGGGGTTTGGGGTTTGGGAGTGTTGTAATGCCTTAGTATTAATAATAATAATAATAATAATAATAATAATAATTGTTTGGTAATTTAATTTTATATTATTAATAGTATAAAAATATTTGTACTAATTTAATAAAAAAAAATTATGATAATTTAACAATTACAATGTGACATGTTAAGACATAGAAATAGATTTTTTGGAAGAGGTGAGTACCTTTGATAAAAACAGTATTTATGAAATAATAGTTAATACAAAATAAGTTATTAAGGGGCCCATTACGATACCCGGCGTAAATAAATCCGCCAGGCATGGAAGCGGCAAAAATCCGCCCGCACACACCGCCTGAACACCGACCATGCCATTAAGATTACACAAATCGAAAACCGCCATCGGCGGAAAAAGCACACAAAATACCGCCCGCCAACGTCCGAGTCGGAGTCAAACCGCCCGCCACGGACGGAAACACGCACGACAACACAAAACCGCCCGCCCTCACGGCCGACACACCGCACGTGAAATTACGATCGCACCGACATGAGCGCGGAAAAACCACAAATATACCGCCCGCCAGCGCAAACAACGCCGATGAGAATCGACACGGCAGAAGCCATGGCGCCAACGTACCTGCACTGAAACCATCCGTACACAAAACCAATAGCACACAACATGGCCAACAAGTCCACACAGCAAGGCACGCACAAATACACAAGCACAGTACACATCCCGAAAACACCCCCGGACAAACAAAAAATACAAAGGCCAGAACCCCAGACACAACACACCTGAAAACAACAGACCATGAGGACACACCCACATAGGTGAGTACAAAAGCAGCACTCCCACAGACCACAACCCCTTGCTACATTGCAAACCAGAGAGGAGAGGAGAGGACACAGTGACACAGCAAGGACAGCAGCACACCACAGAAACGCACACATCACAACCACCACCACCACCACCACCACCACCACCAAACACCGGCACCACAAACCCCCTGCACATTACACAACACACACCGCACCAGCACCACAAACACCATGGCACCACAAAGAATGCCCAAGTTCACGCCCATGGAGCTGACGGTCATGGTCGACGAGATCATCAAGGTGTACCCACAAATCTATGGGAACATGGTCCAGCACACACCACTAGCCACCAGAAACAGAATGTGGAACCGGATCGTAGACCAGGTCAATGCAGTCGGGACCCTGCCCAGGAACAGAGTAGAAATTAACAAACGTTGGAATGACGTAAAGAGCCTGGTCAAGAAGAAGGAGGGCAACAACAGAGAGCTGGCTGCCGTCACTGGCGGAGGGAATCCCGCGCTCTTTAAGACCTTCAAAGCGTGGGAGGAGAAGGTGCGAGTCGTAATACATCCGGAGATCCTCGCCGGATTAGCAGGGGAGTGGAGGCTGGTAAGTACAAACTAATGTATACCAGCACACCGCTATGTACTCACATGCGCAACTACCATGCCACAGCTCCCAGGGACAAACACCCCCATGTCCAGCACACAATACACAACACATCACACACACATGCAACAGACACCACCACACACAGCCCAAACCGAACAACTGTAAGATGCGTGGGGACATGTGTACACTCAGCCAGCCACGTAACCACCAACAGGTCCCCAAATATGCCAGAAGCGCCACAACGAGCACCCACCACACCCATGTGTCCGCCACAGCTGCACTAACCGACAAGTAACAGGTAAGTGGCAGGAACACAAAGTGCAGTGGGTGGGAGGGTGGACAGCCCAAGTACAACACACACCAGGCCCCAGTCCCACAGCACAGCAAGGAGGAGCATCCCCCACACCCCACAGCCACGTGTCAGCCACCGCAGTGCACAACGACAGCCGAAAGGCAGACATCACGGTCCACAGCAATCGGTGTCAGTGGGTGTCCAGCCACCCCCACGACCCACAACACCCCCCCACCCCCACAGACCTGCAACATGGAGCACCCCCGCTTAGAGCCATGTGGCATCCAGTACAGTGCACGCACGAACAACTTGCAGGTGGGAAACTGGACAGGGCTGGATTACTGGAGGCATGAGGACCATAACACGACCAACACATGGGACATGTCACGTAGCAGACGAACACGCAGCACCGCCCACCGTCACGAACAAGTGAACAATGTGCACACGGACATGAACAACAGACTCACACCCCACATGACCCATCACAGACATAGCAACACCCAAGGAGCCACGTCTGCATGCACAAGCCACACTGAATATAGTCCCACACGGCAGCCACTGTGCAACTCATCACACACAACCGAAACACCATTGAAGTCCTGTCCATGTAGCCCCTACTGCCTGTCAACCACACACCCCACAACTACGCCTATGTAAGACAAACAACACTAGACGCAACAGAGCGGAACAACATAAATGCACACGAACACCACTGAACCCATCAAACTCACAGACACACCATGCACATACAACATACCATCCATCCCATCCGTCAGCCCCAGTCTCATGAAAGGCATGTCATCCGCACAGCTGCCACACATACAGCAGTCACGCTAAGATACATGCCCATGACCAACCATGTGCCAGAAGTCAATTAAGCGCACGACACACTGTGAGCAACAACACACAACATGGGCCACACCCCCCGAGCACTGCAGTGATGCACATGGCACAGGGCAGCACGCACACCAAGGAGATGGGACAACTGCAATACGTTGGCTGGCACACAACTATCACTCACTCATAACGATGCGTCCAATGCCATGTCCAGTAATCACAACAGACAGCAAATATGCAGGCCATGTCAAGCATGCACACACCTCAAACCATGCACTGTCATGCTGCCACAACACATGTCACGTTCGGCACCCATGGCTCACAGCATGTACCCCAAAAGCATATTCCCTCCCAAATGCGAATCTGGGGCATGGCCCCCATGTTGCCATATGCGTTCCTAAGCGTTCCATTTGAACCCCAAAAGCATATTCCCTCCCAAATGCGAATCTGGGGCATGGCCCCCATGTTGCCATATGCGTTCCTAAGCGTTCCATTTGAACCCCAAAAGCATATTCCCTCCCAAATGCGAATCTGGGGCATGGCCCCCATGTTGCCATATGCGTTCCTAAGCGTTCCATTTGAACCCCAAAAGCATATTCCCTCCCAAATGCGAATCTGGGGCATGGCCCCCATGTTGCCATATGCGTTCCTAAGCGTTCCATTTGAACCCCAAAAGCATATTCCCTCCCAAATGCGAATCTGGGGCATGGCCCCCATGTTGCCATATGCGTTCCTAAGCGTCCCATCTGAACACCAAAAGCAAAGTACAAACCAGACCCAGGATGGGCCAGGAGCCCGCATACACCAGAGTCACAATAAGTAGGGGCACAGCAACACACCCATCGGCATGGCCAATCCGTCCCATGCCACATGTGCACAGCACACAGTCCCATTGCCAAGCACACACAACTACAGATGCTACAGCCACACACACGCCTCCGGGAAACCCATGTACGAGATTGCACGAACTGTCAATGTCAGACGACAAATACATACTTCGCCAGGTGCAACACAATAACAAATCTCATTCTCTCCACAGGTGACGAACTGCTGGATGCTGGGGATGGAGCCAGCAGCCAGCACAGCCAGCCTACAAGCCCCCAACGAGGACACACGGATCTGGAGGATCTGTCCTCCTCTTCGGACACGGACCACCAAGCAGGCCCATCTGGTGTGGCAGGGCCCAGCCGCTCCCCAGGACCCCTCCTACCCACCAACCCATCATCCAGGGCTGCTGAACATTCCCAGCCCCCTGCTGCCACTGTCATTGTGGCCACTACCACTGCCGCAACCGCCACCATCGCCGCACCGACCACCACCGCCGCCACCACCGCCACGTCTTCGCTGGCACCAGCCCCAGCGCAGGTGGTGGCCCGGCCGACTGGATCCACCCTGGGAGCCACAGCGAGGACCGTGGTGAGCAATGTGGCTAGTGGGCAGGCTGGTGGCAGCAGGACTGGTAGGAGGAGCAGGGTCAGGGAAACGCCAGCCTCCCCTGGGAGCCATGCCCTGCCTCAAATGGCCAGAGTCCTTGGGGCCTATGAAGAGGCCCAAGGACAATGGGTCCGGTCTGCTTCAGACACGCGTGAGGTGCTGGGGGTGCTGAGGTCCATGGACGCCCGTATGGGCCAAATCGTGGACCTCATGGGCCAGCTGGTGGTGGCGGTGAGGTCACAGCCAGGGACAGCAGCTCCCCCTCCGCCACCACCTGCCGGGGCGCAGGGTGGAGCAGCAGTGTCCAGTTCCCCTGCGTCCACTGCCAGTGAGCACACCTCAACCACCAGCATGTCGCAAGCAGGCACCCCCCTCGCAAACGTGGAAGGGGCCGTCCGAAGTGGAAACAGATCTCCCGGGAGGACTTCGCACGCTCCAAGCGCAAGTGAGGCAGCCAGCCAGCCTTCCGCCAGCCTTCCTTGACCAGCCACTGCATTGACTTGGACTACGATCCCACTCCACACAGCCATCTGGATGGCATGTGTGTGTTGGACTATGGACATAGAACCAGTGGGTACACCCTGATCATCACGCAGCCATGACCGACAGCTCATTGTCACTGCACGCACCACTTTTGTCATCACCTTACACACAATTACATGTCACAGTTTGTAATAAATGCACCTTTTTCACTAACTGCTGTTTGTGCCCTGTGTTTTATTTGTACGGAATACAACGGCCACCTTGGGCGGAAAGGCACCTGATGCGTGGCATGGCAATTGAATCCGGAGGGCCTGTAGGGACCTAGGGGTGGGAGACAGAACAGGAGCACATTCAATGAGTGTGTCACACACCCATCACACAGTACATGTCAACAACTACAAGCAATGTACACACATCGCACAGAGCAATAGGGCACAATGCCACAGCCACCAACAGTGGCATACTACCCTGGCCATGGAGCGTTGACACACAGCACGCAGTGAACAAACGGCCACCCTGACACAGCACACACACACCTGCACAGATACAGCCACATCAGCCGTCGTACATGGACACTCACCGTCAAGTGAAGTAGCGGGCGATGAGCTGCTGCCGCACATTACCAGCTTCCTCCTCTCCGCTGTCCTCCTCACTCGAGCTGTCCTGGTCTGCGGGCTGGGGCCCTGGTTGATCTCCGTCATCCACGATGAGGGGATCTCCTTCCGAATGGCCAGATTGTGCAGCATGCAGCACGCCACCACTATCTGGCACACCTTCTGTGGGGAGTACGCCAGCGCACTCCCGGTGCGGTCCAGGCACCTGAACCTGGACTTGAGGAGGCCAAAGGTACGCTCGACCACACGTCTGGTCCTCCCATGTGCCTCATTGTAGCGATCGTCTGCTGGGGTGCGAGGATTCCTCAATGGACTGAGCAGCCATGCCCCATTCGGGTACGCAGAGTCACCTGGGTGTGAGGGACACAGAGAACCGTTGCAATTCCAACTGGACAGGGGACAGCATCGCACAACCAGCACGCTACACCACTCCACATACTCACCGACAATACAGGCACGATCCTGTTGCATATTGGACATCAGTCGTGGCAAGATGCTGTTGCGCATTATGTGTGCGTCATGGGCCGAGCCTGGGAACTTTGCACACACGTGGGTGATCACCATGTCCGCAAGGCACACCACTTGCACATTCAGGGAGTGCGTGTGCTTCCTGTTGCGGTACAGGTGCTCAGTGGCCTGTGGTGGAACAAGGCCGACATGTGTGCAGTCAATGGCTCCAACGACGTGTGGGATTCTGCCAAGGGCATAGAATGCACCCTTCACTGCCGCCAATTCACGAGCCCTGGGGTAGCGGATGTACCTGTTTCGGTACAGCATCATGGCTGCCAGTACATCCCTCAGCACCTTGCTGAACATGGGCTGGGACATCCCTCCTCCAATGCCCACTGTGTGCTGGAATGACCCAGTGGCGAAGAAATGCATGGCGGCCATCACCTTAGCCGTGGGGGTGACAGCAGTCGGATACACCCTGCGGGGACGGAGATGGGGTTCTAACATGGCACACAGTCGATGCAGGGTTGGCCTGTCCAGCCGAAACTTCCTAATAACCTCTGTATCGTCCATGTCCGCCAGCAATTGGTATGGGCGGTCAATGTTCGGTCTCCGCCTAGGGACAATGGCAGAGGACACATGTCAAAGCAACACGACACATAGCAATTTCGCATACACATCACTGACATGACTGAGCAAGCACATGAGCCACAGCCCAGCTGTCAAGCTGGGACGGCACGGCTACAATACACTTACACAGGTCTCCCAACAATGGCAATGGCTAGTGATACAAACCACTGCCATGTGCATGCACATGGGGATCTAGGCCCCAATGACTTGCGGGGCGTGCTGATGGGGACTGACTGCATATCCGTCAAGCGGCAACGCCACGGCAACATGAATGTCTGCTGAGCATGGAACTGCTTCCGCGGCTGGATGAGTATGGCACACGACGACAACGATGTGGGCACAGGCTGAGCGGCCAAAACAAGTGAGACCTGTGGCACGAGGGGATATGAGACAGTAGTAGGTGTCAGCACTGCACCCTATGTACAGCACTGTACGGATCACACCTCCCGAAACATTGACAGGTGTCCACATTGACAGCCCCATGCCAAGACGGCTGTGTGCTTGCAGTCACACGTCACAGGTGAGAGGTTACATTGCACGTGCCAGGTGGCAGACGTACATAGTGGGAGCTGGCATGTGTGTGCATGTGTCTCCTGTTCAGGATCCACCAGATGGGCGCTGACTCTGTACTGACCATTGGACACAGCATGTTCCGTGGAAGGCTTGTGTGTGTGGGATGGTGGCACTGGATGTGCCTCCGTTGGGTGGGGGGCCATGCACAGGGCGGGTACGTCGATGATTGCGCATTGTTGGTCACGGTGGGTGCACCAACTGAAGATGTGTTGCCCTGTGTTCAATTCCTATGTCCGCATGATGATGGACTGTAGATGTGGGCAGACTACACATTGGTCGATGTGCTGTCTATATGCATGTGCCTTCACACCAGGCACAGCTGCCCCTGCACATGTGACCCCTGCTGGACTCGCTGCTGGGTCTGTGGAGCTGATGCACCTTCTGCGCGTGGGGCGGACAGCTCTCCTCACTTCCCTCATTGCGCATGTCATGACTTTGCCGCAGGTGACATGGATCATGGAGGGCCCACATGTACGCGTGGGTAGGCTACACATGATTGTACACTGGTCACCACCCCCAGTCAGTGTTTCGAATGGGAAGGTTGTCGTGCTGGTGGTATGTTCGATGTGGCGGATGGGCGGGCCTAGGTGCGGGCTTACATTCCGGACATGGGGGTAGTTGGATTGGCGACTAGTTGCAGTACACACGGGACACGTCTCTTCCTTTCCACATCTGGGTCATCCCTTGTACTTACTGACAGTGATACAGTCATCTTCGCCCCAGCCCTCATGTCCTCCCCTCGCTCCCCCAATATGCATGCTCACCTGCGAGGCTAGCGCCTGCACAGGCAGCCCCAAGCTCGCACCAGAGAGGGCAAGGAGTGTATGTGTGGGTCCAGTTGCACGAGTGGGCTGTCTCAGGGTATGATGTGTGGCGGGACGCCGTCCACCTGCGTGGTGCCCCAAATGGAGACCCGGCCTGCATGGACTATGCATCACAGTCTTCGCCTTCCGGATCCGCCACCTGCGACACCCAGTGGCTGTGGCTTCCCTTGCGGCCAGGCCGCGTCCGTCTGCGGCTGATGGCCCACACATTCACTCTTTGGCCTCTCTGGGGAGGGCTCGGGGTGGTGGCGCACGCGCTTGCACTTAGTCGCAATGGCATGTGGCGTGGTTGGTATGATGGGCAATGGATGGGATGGTGCGAGCCACCTCCCGTGACGTCAGTGCTGCTCGTGATGTGGTGCGTCCCCCTACACTTCCATTTGACTTGTGCCATGCTAGACGTTGAGGTTCTATTGCCTGCGTGATATGACCAGGAGGAGCGCGAGGAGACCTCTCACACACCATGCTCCACTGCCATCCCGTGCCCTGTATCGCCTGTGCGGATTGACTATGTTGGGGTTACACCTGGTCGACTGGGGCTGTGTGTGCCTAGTCAAGGGGCATGGCGGGCGCACAACAGGATCCAGCTTGTCCACAGAGGGTGGGCTGAGGTGCGCCTGGTACCGCTTTGTACGTGTGCCCGGCTGCTGTGCACACACGTGTTCACTCCCCCGACAGGTGTCCTCTCACAATGCCCAGGGAAGCGGTGGTGTACTGTTCATGACCCCTCCCAACACGGCGTGCTCCAACTTGGCATGTGCGCATCTACCCGTCACACCCACCCACCTGAGCACTGCGTCCATACGACTTCACACGACACATGTGTGTCTTCCACAGTAGTGCTACTCATTTGCGTTGACATCCAATACCAGTGGACTACATGGTCATGTCATGACTGCCGTGTACTTCACATACTCTCATCCTCTCTCATTCGTACTTGTGAAATGAGTCAGCGGAGACAGTTTTGGTTTCAAACATTATATTGAGTCTTCTGTCCTCTGTGATGCAGTATAGTGCACACTACTGGCAGCGGAATACATGTTGAGGATATACTGAGCATGATTGCAAATGGGATAGGGTGTGGGGTTACATGTGATTGGCTGTTGCATGTGGGATGTGGGCTTCAGAGTGACATCTGCTTGGCCAAGGCTGTGCTAATGTACATTTACGTATAGCTGCGGAGCTGCGGACTTTGACACAGACGGTATACATGTAGCCTACCAGACCGCTTGGCATCATGGGCACAGTCCATCTCAGTTCCATGTGACAGGTTTGCTGCAGTTGTTCCTCATGCACGCGTGCATGTGAGATGACATCAGGGCATGTGCTTGCGTGCATGCAACGGCGTGCCACTTTTTGTTGCACTGTGGTGGTTACTGGACATGTCACAGTCACTGGGGTCGTGTTGTTGTTGTATGCACTTGTCGTCCATGCAAAGGTCCTGGTATGGGATTCCCGGGGCGGGGGTGGGAGGGGTGCAGCACCCACAGACTCCAGGCGACCTATTCATGTCCACTGAGCGGTGTGTGTGTCCATGGGCGCTGGATCCATGTCGTGTCCTGGTTGTTCGTGCAGTTCCGTCCATGTGGGTGCGATACACAGAGCCCATGCCACTGCCTCCCACGATGCATGCGGTGTTCCTGGATGTGATGGGGAACAGTGTGCATGTCCCGGTCATATCCGATGTCATGGCGATGTCGTTGATGGTGTGGTTACAGTTGCCGGTCGTTTGGTATGGCTGTTGTGGTGGTGACTGGCCAGTCCGTGCGGAAGCTAAGCATGGGTGCGGGGTTGGACATCATAGGTCACTCGGGGAACCTGCGTTGTGGTCCGACGAATTTACAGGTTGTCAGGTATGCGATGCCGTCCAGCAGGGCTTCCATGTCATTGGTGGTGTACATGTTTGCCAGCCAATGTAGCGGATGGTGGCTGTCAAGGTGTTGTTCGTAAGTTGTCCCTTAGAGGACCATGATGGGGCATGCTGGGTGACATTCGATGTAGCTGTTCTCGATGATCCGTCGTGTGGAGGCACAGTGGTCCCATTTCAGTGCGGGTGTGATGTTGGCCACATACGCCATGCCCCCATAGGCAGAGCAGGCCCTGTCGTGTGCGTCCAGAGGGAGGAGTAGTGGTAGCAGGTCCGCCTTCAGACATGCCGGGTTGGAGAGGCATATCTCGATGGGATGCTGGTAGGGACACCTCCGACAGTAGAAGACGGGCATGACGCAGCTGAACAATGTGATGCGGTAAGTCAGTCGGTAACTTACGTTCAGCAGGGACAGGAGATCGCATCCCAATGTATGGAACAGGTTGGTTTTGTACAGCTTGAGCTGTTCGGCGTAGTTGGGTAGGTGTGTTGCGGTTGCCATTTTGCAGCGGTTCGTTGAGGTGGCGTGCTCCGGCTGTGTGTGCAGTCTGCAATGTGCACGCTCCGAGGTTGCTGTGAGCTCTGTGTAGTCGTAGGGAGACAGGACTTGTGTTCTGTTGGCTTGTTTGGAGGACACGGGCCCTCTTCCCACATGCTTCTCAGACAGTTCAAGGTCAGTGATGTGTGACTCCTTCCAATTAACTTGCATGTGGCCGACATGGGGGAGTGTTTTCTTCTTTCTTCCCCGTCCGTTGTGTGCTTCTGTGATATGCGCTATCTGCCCTGTGGTCGGTCTCCTCGGCATGCCTGTGTTGGTCTATTCTTGGACAATGGCTGTATTCACCGGCTTCTGTCGTAGGGCTGTGGTTTCGGAGTTGGAATGGAAGGTCATTCAGTGCTGTCTGCTCTCCCTTGTGTGGGCGGCAGGCTGCCTTTCCGCTCTGCGTTGGGCCTTGTGTGTGAATGTTATTCTTGGGCCACCTGTTGTCGGTCCCCGGGCTCTTTGGTGTTCCGTTTTATATGTCTTGTTCATATGTGCAGGGTGGTATGGGTGTTTCTGTGTGGTACTGGCGTTCCTCTTCCCGAAGGGGCCCTGCTTCTCCTAGTTGGTGTTGCCGCCGCTGTGTGCTACGCCATGTTTGTTACACTGGGGTGTGTCCTGCTGTTGCGTGTCTTCACTGACATGTATGCGTCGGTTGTGTGGCGTTGGGTGTTGTCCGTGAATTGGGCGTTGGGGACATGTCTGTGGCAGGCCTGTCACGTGTCATGTGCGTTCGGGGTGGGGCTGATGTGTGTGCTGCTTGGTTGTGTCCCTGTGTCTGTGTGCGACGCATGCATGGCGCTGCGGTTGGCCTCTGCGTTGTGCGCATGTGTGGCGGCGTCATCGGCGCTTTGGGGCCGTGACGGGGTCGTTGGTTCCTAGTCCCAGGTGGTGTGTACACATGTGTTCCGCGATGTTACGATTTGGCCTGTGTGTCATATGTGGATGCAATGGTGGATGTGTAGTGTACACGCGCTGGTGGGGGGTTGTCCTCTTTTTCCGCCCTTGCACTGTGTGCGCTGTTTGCGTGCACTTGTTGTGTGTGTGCCTACCTGCGTCTCCGCGGTACGTTGCGTCCTTGGTGGTGCATCAGCAAAAGCATGGGGAGGGCCTGCAGTGCTGGATTCATGCTCGGGGAGCCGCTTCTTCGTTGTCCGTGCTCGGCATCCGTGTTACCGCTTCGGTTTGTCGTACGGTATCTCTTGGCCATGGGAGCCGTTTGTTTGCGGCATCGTAATTTATGCGCCGGGCGGGACGTGTTTCGTCGGACGGTGTGTGTCAGTTGAGCTGCGCCGCTACGTGTACGGGCGCACTTTGATGGCGGACGGTGTTGCTGGCTTGCCGGCGGTGTTTGGCCTACTTTTCGCATCGTAATTGGACGGGCGTGTGGACTGCTGCGTGCCGGCGGTAACTGGTGCTTTTTGCATCCGCCAGCACGGCGGTGGTGCTTCCGCCCGCCATCGTAATGTGCCCCTAAAACATTTAAACATAGGTAGAAATGCTTATATGTACACTACAAGTAATCAAAAAAAAAGTAAAAAGGATAATAATAGAAAGACATTTCTTTATAATTTTAAAATTAAATAAATAAACTGGACACATTAAAGTAGTTATTAAAAACTTTAAAATATATATATATACATAATTCTGAATTAGAAAATTTTATTACATAAATATAAACATGTAAAATTATATATTATTGTTTAAAAATCATACGTTAATTAAAGGAGTACATTAACATTTTTAAACATATTTTTAAAATATTTCCCATGTTGTTCCATTGAAGTGAGTGGGTGGAATTGTCCTTTTTTTCTTTTTACAGATGACGTATGTGGTTGAGCGTTTGTTTCTACAGTTGGTGGAGCATCGTGGTCAAGATCGGAAGCAAGGAAGAGCTGCGGTCCGGTAAGACAAATTGTATTTATTTGATAGCGATTGTGAGTGGCTTACTTTATTGTAGGGAGAGAGGAGGCAGGTAGTTAGATAGATGTTAGTATTTGGAAGTATGTTTTTAACCACAATTTTCATTCCTATACAAGAAGCAGTTGTAGTCCCACGTCGGGTTGATTGCTTTTTTTATACTTTTGGTGTAAAAAAATAAAGTATGTGGATAGAATTATTAATATTTCTTTTAAACCAATGTGTAAAGGAAGCAATATTTTTTTTTACATTTGGGTGCGTCACGTTTTTAAAAAAGAATAGCAAATACATGGATGTTTGTGCACGTGGAATTTTGGAGAACACAGATGGCATGGATGGGCAAATGGATGTTTTGGATAATTTGGAATTTTTTCTTAATGGATTTTAAGTTAATGCAGGATTTTTGCTGCATTTAAAAGGTTGGATTTTTGACTTTTGTCACACCATTGACAGAAATTCAGTGGAGAGAGGATTGCAACAATGGATTTCTTGTTGCGTTTATTGCCAAACTATTTTCATTTTTCGGTATTTGTTTTTGGGGATGCATTTTTTTTAGTTTACACAGTTTATTTTGCAGTAGTTTGTTTGCTGTAAAATATGGCTATGCCAATCTGTGTCTCTTTTGATAGTTTTGCACGTGCTTTGGATTGGATATTGGATTATGGATTTGTGACTATGGATATTTGGTGAGCTGCAGACTCTTGCTGAACTTTGGAATTTTACAGAAGAACAAGAGTCGAAGAAGGAAGACAACTGAAGGTAGGAAGCCTGATTTTTTTAAGGATTTTGAAAAATATATTGAAAATTCCAATTTTATTTTAAAAAAAATGCAAAACAGGCAAGTAAGACAGAATAGGTGTTAGTGATAGTTAGAAATGTAGTATATGTGCAATGTTGTCTAGTTAGTCTGAAGCCACCATCAACGAAAATTATTTAATTTGTCCCAATAGTCTCTCTGACATTTCTTTTGTTGTTTTGGAATTTCGTGGGTTCAAACTACCAGTCAATGATTGCGCTATTCTCATTTCTTGGAAACTTTGCTCCTTCTTCAAAATTTCCAAGAAAGGATAAAAGTTTGGGTGAGGTTTGCCGATTGAGTTATGGAGTTGTGCCATCCTTCTATGGCATTATTGGTCTTTGCTCCTCCCTCTAAGCAGGTCGGTTAACAGGTGCACCACTTCACAGGATACCTTGGATTCCTCCTGCGAGCCAACCTGCTTAGACGGCCAATCCATGTGTCCTCAAAGTAATTTGGTAGGGCTCCCAATTTGTCTTCATTTGTAGTAAAACAGTCAGATTCAGTAATTGATGTGTAGTATTCATCCACACAGTCAGGTGGAACAAAGTACAAGGCAGTTTGTTTTTTCAATTTAAATTGCAGTTTATTGTCTGATATGTAATCCTCAACTAAGGATAATTTTTGAATTTTTTGCCAATTCGCCTGTGAAAAGTGAAAACAACATCCTTGAATTTGAGTTTCGAGATACATTTTGGTTATGGTGTTAATCATTGATAATTCGAAATCAATTATCACTTTTCTAGGATTTTTATTTTGTATTTCAGATTTTAGAACTGTTAAAAATTCAGTGTAAGTTGAGGTGTGCTTATCAAGGAGTAAACTGTATACTAAGGGAACTACAGTGTTATTAATGGAGGCGCGAATAGTGTATATTTGGGTGACTGGATAGGGTGTGGATTTAAACGTCACATCCATCATCCAAATATCACTAGTCTTCAATTTTACAAAGTTACGGGGTGTGCTAAAGATTAGTATTCTTGTCTGAGGGTTTTTGTTGTCATGCAAAAGAAAGGTTTCATCAGTGACAGTTAGTTCAGGAGGAATGTAAATATCAGAGTATGATTGGGGTGTTACACGTTGGATGTTATTTTCCTGTTTTTTACACCGTATAATTCTGCATAAGTTTGGGATTGTGGGCGTACAATTTGCTAGATGCATAGGAATGTGTTGGATACCTCCCTCAAAACTGCGCCACAGGGTTCATTGGAGGTGGATGCAAGTTCTTTCATTTGATTTAAGTTTTCTCAAACATCAATATTCGTTGCAGAGACGGAGTGGTTATGCTCTGTGGTCTGTTCAAAAGTGTCCCCAAGAGTAACCGCTCTGCCTGCGCAATGGGATGAGTAATATTGCACACACCTCCAATGACTCCTATGCTCAGTTAATCTGTCCTATTATAAAGGTAGCCACCTTGTTTTAGGAGTCGGTTTCCTGTTAGAGATTTGACATAAGTAGCTTGCCTTGCTGATGCCATTTTTGAAATGTCTTTAAAAGAAAGGAAAAAAAGATTTTGAGTTTTATGTTTTTAAAAGAACGTTTAATCTGGGAAGAAAAATGTGTTAGTTAAACATGTTTGACTAGTGACATTTCAGAAAACAGTTTATTACAATGTATTGCTGTTAATATGTGCTTTTGTAATTCGATATTGTTTTGTGTTTTGAACCTCCCAAAAAAATGGTTAACAGTTTTTTAGTTTTCAAGTGAGTTTTTCAAGAACACGTTTCTCTTGGTTTTTGCGACCTGTGATTTTCTAATATGGTTTGTAGTTGATTCCTGTTGTAAGAAAAAGAGGCATTTCATATAGTTAAGGTTGTTTGCCTCACCTTACTAAGGTTGTCTTTTTGGTGTTCTGAAATTGCTTCCTCTGCTGTTTTTGTGGAACAAAAGTTTTCTCCCTTCTGGGTGATGTTGGGACGGTCTAAAAGAAAAATTTGATTTTCAATGATTGATGTTTGGCTAACTTTTGGCTTTGTAAAAAGAAACGTTATGGTTAGTTTTTGTGGCAGGAATAGTTTTTTTAAATTCTTTTACCTGTGAAAGGCTTTCTCATTGTCGAACTACTGCTGGTGATGATGCTTTCAGTCCAGATAATGGTTCTCTGTTTATTTAAACTGTGCAAAAAAAATGTATGTTTGATTTTTCATTGTTTAGATTTAGTAAACCAAAAACTGATGAACACCTTCCCTGAGGCAAGCAATTGGTTGAATTAGAATAGTAATTTTGACCCCTACCACTGACCTACTCTGAGGGTATCACCCGTCAAAGTTAGTATAGTGATTTTGGCACCCAACACTGAACAGCACCTTCCCGGAGGCAAGAACATGTGGGAGTTAGAATAGTAAATTTCCTCCCCTGCACTGACCAGTACCTTCCCTGAGGCAAGCACCCTGTATAGTTAGAATAGTAATTTTTCCCCCCACCAGTGACCAGCATTTTCCCTGAGACAAACCTCTTGCGGAGTTAGACTAGTAATTTTGCCCCCCACCAGTGACCATCACATTCCCTGAGGCAAGCACACAGGGGATTTAGAATAGTAAATGTGCTCCCTTGCATTGACCAGCACCTTCCCTGAAGCAATACAAAGAATGGACATTGAGACCGCCGTGGTGGCGATCGCATCGTAATTAGGCATGCGGGACTGCCGTCTTGTAAGCGGGCGTTCCCCATTCCGAAAGGATGTCCGCCATCCTAATGAGGCCCTAAATTTCTACCCATGCACTGACAAGCACCTTCCCTGAGGCAAGCACCCTGAGGAGTTAGAACAGTAATTTTGCCCCCAACTAATGACCACCACGTTCCTGAGGTAAGCAGCCTGCGGAGTTAGTATAGTAATTTTGCCTTATTTAACACTGGAAATATATATTTTGTTGTAATACAAACACTATGGGGTCGATTCCGATTCGGGCCGGAAATTTCTCCGACCGAGCCGGACCCGGAGAGATTTCCGACCGAATCGGACCCGTGCAGTCCGACCGAACGAGTATGATGCATCCGTATGTTATCGGACTCGAGTCGGTCGGACTCCCATTGAAGTCAATGGGAGCCTGTCGTACAACGCGTACGCGGGCTCCCATTGACTCAATGGTTGCGAGTCGGACAAGTGCGCCCCCTACAGCGGGTACGCGGCGAAGCGATTCGCGCCCGTACACGCACAGGTAGGGGGACCCATGGGTCCCCCTGTGTGCGACTCGCGCGGCTACGCGTACAGGGGTCCGACACGGACCCCCAAAGTACAGCTCCGACAGCTCTTTCGAGCCGGAGTGCGCGGCTCGGTCGGACTGCTCGCGGCGCGCATCGTACTTACCCGGCCGGGGAACGTCTCCATTGCGCGGTGCGAGTCGAGTCCGAGCGAGTCGGTCGGAGCGGTTCGAGCCGGGAGCGAGTCGGTCGGAGCGGTCGGGACGCCCGGACGAGTCGGTCGGCGAATTCGCATCGTACTCGCTCGGCCGGACCCGCGTACGGTTCGGTCGGGAAACAGGGCGCCGAATCGGATCCGGTAAAGCCGAATCCGATTCGGAGCCCTACCGGCCGAGATCGGAATCGGCCCCTTTATAGTGTACCTACAGAAGAATTTCTGCTCAAATGTATTTCAGTTTTTATTGTTGTATGTCTATGGTCAAAGTCTGCAAATGTTTTAAAAATAAAAATTTAATTTGTAAGTTTGGCTTTTTTACATTTAATGTTTATTCATAATTATTTTAAACATACACTTACTTTCAACAGAATATAGGTATTGTATTGTTTGATGTCTTTTTCAAGTTCTGTAAGTATATTAACAAGCATTGGCATAGCCAATAGGTCTCTCCTTTGGGACCTTATAAGTGTTTAGCAATGCAACACTTGATGTTGTTGCACCAAGGATATTGTGCTAGATAACTAAACACTTATAAGGTCCCAAAGGCGAGACCTATTGGCTATGCAGATGCGAGATCATTCAAAAAGTATTGAAAAAATGTGCCTGCTTTTTATAATTAACATGCGCATTGAGTAGTTCCCAACTCCATATACTAGCTGCCTGGTAGTCAGTGCACCCATTTCAGGGTACCGCGTCATTTCAGATGAAATTAGTGATAGGCACTAAAGTACCACCATAATCGTTTCACATACTACCGACCAACTAAATCATCACGGTCCGAATAAAAACAACATTTAATCTATGGTATGGCTTCCCATTGACTCTTCACCATGCACAATACAAAGTGTGGTTTCACAAAAAAACTTACATCTTCCAAACTATCTGGAGTCATTGTATACATCTCAAATTGAGGGTGCAGGAGCCTACAGTCTGCATTAGTGGGGCGAAGTAATTTCAGGTCTTACTTTTCTAAAACAGCATTTACTTTACATAACACTATCATCAACACTAAAAAACCCTCCCAGCAGACCCGGAAGCAAGAAAACCCCTTGGTTCACCAACGAACTCAAGGAATCCAAGAAGAACTGCCGCACTCTCGAGAAAGCCTGGCGACTCGACCAGACCACAGACAACAGGACCGCCCTCAAGCACGCCACACGCAAACACCACCAGCTGATCCGTGCCACCAAGAAGTCGGCACTCAAAGAACGACTGGACAACAACGCCCACGACAGCAAGGAACTTTTCAGCATCGTCAAAGAGTTCTCCAACCCCAGCGCCGGAAACAACGACATCACCCCCTCGCAAGACCTCTGCAACTCACTCGCCGCGTTCTTCCACCGCAAGATCACCGACATACATAACAGCTTCGACGCACAGACCACGCACCCTACCGCCGAACCAACGCCCGCCACCACCACCCTCTGCAACTGGACCCCGATCAGCACCGAAGACACCACCCGCACGATGAACTCCATCCACTCCGGATCACCAACCGACCCCTGCCCACACCACGTCTTCAACAAAGCCGACGCCACCATCGCACCCCATCTCCGGGACATCATCAACTCCTCCTTCCACACCGCCACCTTCCCGGAGAGCTGGAAGCACGCCGAGCTTACCGCCCTCCTGAAGAAACCAACGGCGGACCCCACCGACCTCAAGAACTACCGTCCCATCTCGCTCCTTCCGTTTCCGGCCAAAGTCATCGAGAAGACCGTCAACAGACAGCTTGCCGCCTTCCTCGAGACGAATGGATCCCTCGACCCCTCGCAGTCCGGGTTTCGGGCCAACCACAGCACCGAGACCGCCCTTATCGCAGCCACCGACGACATCAGAACCCTAACCGACAACGGGGAAACAGCAGCCCTCATCCTCTTGGACCTCTCCGCGGCGTTCGACACCGTCTGCCACCGCACCCTAGTGAAGCGCCTCAGCAACATCGGAATCCGAGAGAAAGCACTGGAATGGATCATCTCGTTCCTCGCCGGAAGAACCCAGAGAGTCCGCCTCCCCCCGTTCAGATCCGAGGCCACCGAAGTCATCTGCGGCGTTCCACAAGGATCTTCACTCAGTCCAACCCTCTTCAACGTCTACATGAGCCCCCTCGCAGCCATCGCACGCCAACACAACCTCAACATCATCTCCTACGCCGACGACACCCAGCTGATCCTCTCCCTCACCAACGACCCCACCACCGCCAGAGCCAACCTACACGACGGGATGAGAGACGTCGCCGACTGGATGAGGAACAGCCACTTTAAACTGAACTCAGACAAGACGGAAGTCCTCATCCTGGGCTCATCACCCTCCGCCTGGGACGACTCTTGGTGGCCCCGGCCCTGGGCACCGCGCCCAAACCAACGGACCACGCACGCAACCTGGGCTTCATCCTGGACTCCTCCCTGTCGATGACCAGACAAGTCAACGCCGTCTCATCTTCGTGCTTCAACACCCTGCGCATGCTCCGCAAGATCTTCAGATGGATCCCCACTGAAACCAGGAAGACCGTCACCCAGGCACTCGTCACCAGCCGACTGGACTATGGGAACACCCTCTACGCCGGAACCACAGCCAAACTTCAAAAAGACTCCAGCGCATCCAGAACGCCTCCGCACGACTCATCCTGGACATCCCCGACACAGCCACATCACCGGACACCTGAAAGACCTGCACTGGCTCCCCGTCAGCAAGAGAATCACGTTCAGACTCCTCACCCACGCACACAAGGCCCTCCACGACCTGGGCCCCAAGTACCTCAACGACCGCATGACCTTCTACACGCCCACCCGCCAGCTACGATCAACCAGCCACGCCCTCGCCACCGTACCACGCATCCGCAGAGCCACCGCCGGAGGAAGATCCTTCTCCTACCTGGCAGCCAAGACCTGGAACTCCCTCCCCACTCACCTTCGGCGAACCCAGGACCATCTCTCCTTCAGGAAGCAGGTCAAGACCTGGCTGTTCGAGCAGTAACTTACCCCCTCCCCCAGCGCCTTGAGACCCTCCCGGGTGAGTAGCGCGCTCTATAAATGCCGTGATTGATTGATTGAACTCCTAAGCCACAAGTACACAGCACACCAAGAGGCAGTGGAGTCGACAACACACAGCACCACCACTGATCCCTAGAGCCATCAGCACTAGAGTCGAGTCCTGTGGCTAGTATCACACAACACTAGCTTTGCGCTCTGTGGCACTAGCGCCAAGATCTTGGGCCGGCTGTACAATGAAGCACCAATGAGCACTGGCACCTGTGGTACATGGCACTACAATAGAGCCCTCCGGCCAGTATCACACAAAGCAATGGACTCTGATCAGAAGCACAGACGAGAACACCTGCGCACGGAGGCTGGCAGAACTAGCATCAAGCGCTGAAGCTAACAGCACCAGAATGCAGCACTACCACGGAGTCCTGGATAAACATGCAGCAACGTTAGTGATCTGAAAATCAATGGAAGTTACCGATGCAAAGTGCACAGAAGACCTCACTTCTGCACTAAGAGGAGCTATTGTGTACCTGGGTGCAATATGACAGATTCATGTTAAAAACAACCCTAAGAGGTTTCAGGAGAAGTCACTTCACAAAAGGGTGTGTTGAGAGGTGACAGTGCCCAGGCACATCGGGAAGTGTCAGCACCAGAGGAACGCTCTTTGTGTCCCCTGGCACCCTGGTAGAAGTTTGGGTGTACTTGGACACTGCAAAAACAACAGTTGATGGACAGAATGCAGAACAATGTCATAAATTCACCCCAGTACAGAGATCTGGGCCTAAATCCATCGTTTTTTTGCTCACCATGCCATTCCAGTTTGAACCCAGCCATATGCAAATCAGTCTTGACCCTGTGCCTCATGGGAACAGTCCAGCCCGAACTGCCAAGCCAGGTCCTCCCTGGACTGGAAACAAGCATCCTAGGACCGGTTTCAGGGTTTCACCCCTCTTCAGCCAGGATAGCTTGATTCCAGTGGCATGGAGAGCACGGGACCCACGTCTGGGCATACCCGTCCCACTTGGGGTGACAAATGCAAAAACAACAGTTGATGGACAGAATGCAGAACAATGTCATACATTCACCCCAGTACAGAGATCTGGGCCTAAATCCATCGTTCTTTTGCTCACCATGCCATTCCAGTTTGAACCCAGCCATATGCAAATCAGTCTTGACCCTGTGCCTCATGGGAACAGTCCAGCCCGAACTGCCAAGCCAGGTCCTCCGTGGACTGGAAACAAGCATCCTAGGACCGGTATCGGTGTTTCACCCCTCTTCAGCCAGGATAGCTTGATTCCAGTGGCATGGAGAGCACAGGACCCACTTCTGGGCATACCCGTCCCACTTGGGGTGACAAATGCAAAAACAACAGTTGATGGACAGAATGCAGAAGAATCATCCCCTTTGGTATCGCTTTGTTCGCCCTAAGTTGGCAGGGTATGCCCAGACGTGGGTCCCTTGCTCACTTTGCCACTGGATTCAAGATAGCCTGGCTGATGAGGGTTTTGAACCTGAAACCGGTCCCAGGATGCTTGTTTCCGGTCCAGGGAAGACATGGCTTAGCAGTTCGGGCTGGACTGTTCCCATGAGGCACAGGGTCAGACTGATTTGCATATGACCATGTCTGAACTGGGGTGGTGGAGTGAGCTAAAGAATGATGATGGATTAAACCCAGATCAGTTGACTGGGGGTGAGTGTTTTATTTGCTCTAACGCTCCGTCCATCATCCCCTTTGGTATCGCTTTGTACTTGGACACTGTCACCACCTGATCGTATCAGGAGGTGCCAGGCAGAGTAAGCAACTGGAGCAGAGCTCAAATGTGCCATGGCACGTGAGCTTACGTCGGGGAGCCTAGTTACGCTGAGAGTTTGTGGGCACTTTGAGCAGAGCCTGGTGAGCTGGCTCTGCGGGCACCTGAAACTGAGCTGGGATGTGCTTGCGCAGCAAAACCAGTGCAGTCCGTGGAAGTGCTTGGGCAAAGCCTCGCTGTGCGTGGGTATCAAAGGTGCTAGGCCTGTTAGTACAAAGTTCCTTACACCCGGGGGAGCACGGCAACAGCAAGAGAATAACACACAGATTTCAGAGGCAAGAAATGTCACCAGCCCAGGGGCTGCGCCAAGTGCAGAAGGGCTCAGTGTGCCCTGCTCCTTCAAGTGTGCCCGTTGCAAGAAGGGCCGGGAGCAGCAGGGCTGCACACTGCTTGTGTAAACAGAGCAATGGACGAGGTCCAAGCCTGGCAGAGGAATGTTGGCTAGGTCATACCCCACCGCAGCCGTCCCACCCAGGCTGGTGGTATAAAACCAGCAGATGCAATATTTAGCAAGCAGATACTGGCGGAGAGGAAACAGACAGTCTGCCACTGCGAGGAGGTAAAAGGCAGAGAGGAGGCTGAGAGAAAGACCAGGAAAGACAGGAAGAGTACACAAGACACGGTGACTGATAGTTTAAAAAAACAAAAAGGCGTGCAAGCTGCAGCAGTAGGGACGTCAGAGAGGGAGAGAGAGGCGGAGGGGTGCACCCGCGAGTGGTGTGTGCGCGCGCTTGGGAGAGCAGTCTGCTCATTTTCAAGCACTGCACTCGTGCTTGTGGCGTGCCCCTGCTCGCTCCCGCAAGGTGGATGCCGCCACAAGCACGAGTGTGTGCTTGAAAAGGAGCAGAGCGACGGCTAAAGGCCCTCCTAAGCAGCGCATGCACGCTGCGTAGGCGAGACCTAAAAATGTAAACAAAAAATTGGCTTGTCAATTAATTGTTTTTCATCTAACTGTGCTTTGTTTTCAACTTATACTTACTTCTGTCAATAGATGGCAGTGTCTGAAGTCCAAGCTGGCAGTTTTCTCCTGTTACTGTAGATGCATGTGGTTACCAGGAAAGTCAGTGCATCACTGAGCACAAAATGGTGGCCGGCTTAATTTATACGTTTGTTAGGGGTAAAGGAAAATTTTAATTAAAATATGTTTTGAAATCTATTTTCCCGCGTGGTGCAGAACCTGAGAGAATGTGTATTTGGTGGGCGTAGTTCGCGGAGTTGCGCTACGCGAAGTGGTAAAACAACTCCGCCGCGCTACGCGGAGCTAAGCGAGCAGCGTAGTGCGATAGGAAAATGCTGTTCGCGGTGATTGCACAGTGCCGGATGCTTGTCCGCACTGTGCAATCATTGCAAACAGCATCATGCACAGTGCAAGCGGTGGTTTTCTGCCGCTCGAGTAGATTTTTACTCGAGCGGCAGCTTTCTCAACGCAAACGGGCAGTTTCTCATCCCGAGCGGTCGCGAGCATACGCGGTCGCGAGCATACGTGACCACTCACAATGAGAAACCTGACCCCCCCGTGTTGAGAAATCTCGCCGGGAGGTTTATTTTTTACGCTCGCGCTCGCCAACCTGATGTTGCCGATCGCGAACGAGGAAAAATCTCGCCAGGATGTTGATTTTGCTCGCTCGGGGTCGCCAACTTGACGTTGAGGAACGCGAGCGAGCGGATTTTCTCTGCACTCCGCGAGATCCACATAACGCGGAGTGTAGCAAACTCCGCGAGCGGAGCCTAGTTCACCGCCCAGGGTTATTGTGTGTAAAATGTTGTTTTTAACGTTTCCGTTCAGAATGGCAGCCATTTTTGGTAGATGGTGGTTAGGTCGATGTAGTGGAAATGATGGAAGGACACCATTTTTGCTACAGTACATTATGGCTAGGATATTTTAGTGGAAATAGTGGAAGGACATCACATTTTTATTCTTTGTATGTATATGCTGGTTTTGGTAATGAATTCACACTGCTTTTTTATTCATAAGTTTATGTATAAGTGGAAATATTTTAATTTAAAACAATAAAAAATTGGAAAGTATAATTGTTTCTATTTTTTTTACTGTTTTCGTACTTATTTTATGTGCACGTTTAACATATTATAATTATTATGCATTGTAATGGTATTCGTTGTATACGTAGTAATAGTTGGCTATGGAATGGCACTTTTTATGTATCTCTATTAACATGGGTTGTAATGGCTTGCGTTGTAAAAATATGCGTTGTAAAGGGATGTGTTGTAGCGTCATGTATTCCCTGCCTAATGGTGGGCTTCATATTCGTTGCATGTCTTTGTGGGCCCGGCCATCCATGGCCCTCCAGCCATGGGGATCGGGCCGAGCCCAGTCATTCTTGTCACTGTGTTGACTTTGTCAAGTTCTGATCTTGTTCCAGCAATGACCAATCATCCACCGGATCTTCAAAAAAAATGGGTTTGTCATTGGCTATGACTCATAACAGGGTCGAAAGTAGGAGAGCATATTTAAGGCCTTTGTTGCTCAACAACATGAAAAACATGAACCTGGATAGATTTGAACCCCACTGGGTACGTCTTTGAGCATGCACAAACTATAAAAAAATACACCTTGGAATAACTAAAGTGAAAAATAAACACATTAGCATACCTCACATTCAAATTTCACTCGAGCTGCTAACTACTTCCCAACTAGGACGAGTGCATAATAAACATTTCACTCACTCCTTATAATTGAGAAAGTGCCTCTGTTTCTGTTTTTTGTCATGTTTTGGATTTCATAAAGTAATAATTTTTTTATTCAAGTCACTCAAATAGTTATTATAACAATCTTACTTTTCACATCAAAAACGTTACCCCCTCTGTTGGACTTGGCCCTTTGTGCAGGGTCACCCCTAAACTTTTTGCCTTTTCTCTGACATGGTGTTGGTGGTTTTAGGCCTCTGGGCACTTTAGCACTGTGGTCCAGTGTAAAGTGCGTGCGCTCTCTGTGTACATTTGGTAAGGTTGGCCTGCCCTCCCATAGGAATGCATTGGGGGTTCCCTGATAAAGTGTGTCAGTGGTAATTCCTGGGATGGGAGGAGCAGCGTGGTCGAGTTTAGTATGTATGAAATTGTAAGAATAAATGCTGCGCAATGGTGTGCGCAGATTTATGATGACTGGTTGACAAATGCCACTTTTAGAAGTTGGCATTTCTGTGTGCTATGTGTCTGCCTGCCTGATGTGAATTGCATGTCTGGCTTGAGAGTGACAGGGGCTGGGAGGTGTGTGTGGCTCCAGGAGGGGCAGGGTGAGTCAGCGCTAGGCTGAATGGGACATCTGTCTTGGGAGTAGTGGGAGGAGTATTCCCCTGACCCTGAATAGGACTGTGCCCAGCCTGTACAATGCTGGCTCTGCCCCCTGTGGTGTGTCTGATCACCTAGCCCCCACCTGACAAAGGGGAAGAGGAGCTTGGAAAACAAAGTGCTCCAAATCCCCCCTGAACCAGTTGCATCTGGTTCCCCCCAAACCCTACACTGCAGACAAAGAGAATCTGGGTATAAATGTAGGGGCTGTGACCCCATGTTTTTGTTCCTGTGCTGGTGCTGTCCCTGACTTGCTGGGGGGCTTGCTGCTGCTGGGGTCCAGGAGGAACCGCCATGGGGGCTTACCTCCCTGCTGGAGGACCCTGTGTGCTGGCCTCCCTGGGCCCAGCTATGCCCCATGGACCTGGGGACTTTTGTTGCTTCTAGCGCCTCGTGAGCGCTGTGCTTTATTTTCTTATCTTTCCCCAAGGAGGAGGAGAGTGTGGGCTGTGCAGCGCTGAGCTGCAGCCCTGTGAGAGGGAATCCCCATCGGAGGGATTCCCCCGTGATGCCGCTTTTTGGATATTCCGAGCGGGTGCCCACCCCGCAAATTGCGTGTTTCTGAGCGGGAGCCCACCCCGCTTTATGGTTACTTAAAAACGGCGGGTGCCCACCCCGCTTGTGCTTTATTTTATTTACGGGTGCCCATCCCGCATTTTGGAGAATTCACCGTCGCAGCCCGATCGGCCCAACCCAGAAGCCAGGCAGAGTCCGCCTGACTCTGGGCGGCCCAAACCAGGAAGAGGCTGCCGAGGCCGCCAATGGCAGCGCGGCCGGCCGGCAGAGCACGGCGGAGTGAAAACCTGCGGCCAGGCAGGGCTCCCATGAGCGAGGGAGAGCCCCGCGATGTCAGGAGAGATTAGGAGAGAGGCTCCCAGGACGGCGGGACCCACCGAGGCACATTGTCGGTGCATGGGGCCGCCGAGTGACCAGCGAAGAGAAAAGACAAAGCCTCCAAGTTACTCGGGTGAGTGAGGCTTCTCCCTGGTCCAGAGTTTGTGCCGATCGAGGCACAGTGCCAGTTCTAGGGTCTGGGCGGTCCTGCAAGAGAGCGGGCCGCCTCAGTGATGGGCATATTTGTTTTTAGAGCCCGTGGGGGTCCAGAGGGCACAGGGGTGCCGGGGCCCCCCCTTCATGGATATTATCACAGCTGCGCCGCCGTAGCGGGCAGCTGCAACGTGGGCGTATTTGTTTCTAGGTCCCCAGTGGGGGTCCAGAGGGCGTCAAGGTGCCCGTACCTGCTCTTTATTTGTTCCCAGCTGCCCCGCCTGATAGAGGGCAGCTGCAACATTTTGGGCATAGTTGTTCAGAGGGCACAGTGAGTGCCCAGGCCCACGTTCTGTTCACAGCTGCACGGCAATTAGCGTCAGCTGCAACGTTTAGGCCATCAGTTCTTTTGGGGGCATTGTTGAATGAGACAGGAGTGGTGAGATACACTCCTTTGCCCCAGCGCAATTGCGCATGTGGATTCTGCTGCATTGGCAGCCGCCCTGACATTTGGGACATAGGGCATTTGAGCCCTCTGAGAAGGCCAGTTTGCCAGGGGGACTGTTAGGTTAATAGGGCTCCAGGCCCTAATGTGATTTATGTGGTACGCAGGAAATGTGATTCATGTACTGTTATTCATGCACCTGATTTATGCCTCTACTGTGGTTTATGTTATGAGGTTTTGATACTGTGGTTTATGCTTGGGAGGTTATTCTCCACTGTGATTTATGCCTAATGTGAGTTATGATTAGGAGGTTATGGTCTAATATGTTTAGGCTTATGAGGTTGGCGTATAATGTATTTTGCGCCTGATGTGATACTGTGCATAATATGGTTTATGTTGCAGGATAATGCTGAGTACAGTGTTTGCCAGTAATTACTGGTTGTGTTCTACGTTTGTTATATGTTCTACATTTACTATCTTTACTAAGTGATGGTTCTGACAGTGGCCCAATTGGCCTTGTCAGGTGTATATAATCCCCTGTAAATATTGCCTAGTGCCAGTTGGCACAGTGTATATTGTGTGATTACTATTCTAATGTGTTTATGACAATACAAAGGCTATTTTTATATATAACCTTGTGTGGAATTCCTTTTGTGGTGTGCCTAGTATGTTGTTGCTGTGTGTGTGTTGCGCAAACGCTTTACACATTGCCTCCGGGATAGGCCTGACTGCTCGTGCCAAGCTACAAAGGGGGTGAGCAGGGGTTATCTTCGGCGTGTAACTCCCTTGCCCTGACTAGAGTGGTGGTTTCTGCCTGGCTTAGGTGCAAGCCCTAGCCAACCAGAAATCCCATTTCTAACACCCTCCTTAACCCAAACCTATATATATTAAAAGTCCCTCACATTTCCAAGGTAATAAAGGGTCTTTGTTCTGGTTGGGGGCATGTGAGAATATTTTTGGAAAACTTTATCTAAGAACTATAATTTAAATTTAATGATCTACTTATTTGATTGTGTTTAAATTATTAAACAGAAATGTTGTTTGACTTTTAATGATAGCACATTTTTACATTATTAATAGGGGCATTGTGAAGCCAAGGCTGGGAGTTTTTAAAAATATGAGAAAAGGTTGATGAACACATGGGCGCAGAGAAAGTCCTGAGTCATAAATTAGGAAAGGCCTATCAGAGACAAAGGGATAGTGCTGCACATAAATGTAAGGGCACTCATTGTCAATGTGAAGAGGAGCCAGCAGGACTCAAATAAGAACAGGGCCAGGCAAGGCCAGCATGAAAGGAGGCCACGGGACTGAAATAAGAAGAGGACCAAGCACTGCCAGCGTGGGAGGCAGACCGCTGGACTGAAATTAGGAGAATTGCCAGCGTGAGAAGAGACTGAGGATCAGAAATGAGTGGATCAGGCAGTGCCAGTGTGAGAAGAGACTAAGGGACAGAAATAAGGAGCAGTGCCAGCATGAGAAGAGACTGCGGGACAGAAATAAGGAGCAGTGCCAGCATGAGAAGAGTCTGCAGGTCAGAAATGAGAGAGGGCCATTACACAGCAGCATGTGGGCAAAAGTGAGCACTACCTTACCTAGAAGCAAGCGGAGCACGTCTACAGTCAGCAAAAACCACTGTGATTCCCAATAATCAAGGCTGTGGCTCCACCAACACCAGAACAAATGCCTTTCAAACACGGATATCAAGCTTAGGGGAGAGGATGTGGTGTAACGGCCAGAGCTGCTGATTTGGAACAAGGGAACTAGGTTGGAGTCTCAACGTCGGATTAACATCCTGTGATCCTGCGCAAATCATTTAATTTCCCCAGGCCTACCAAAAAATGTATGTTTTCTTGCGTAATGTAGCTGGTGCTCATGTAAACCACTCCAATACCTTCGGGTCGAGCTTGTCCTATAGAAATCTGCACCCCTACAAAAAATGAGGGTTCCCTGAAGAATTGGGTGGCCCCTGAAAGGTTGCTCCCTGCGCTGCAGTGGCCTGCGTTATGCCCCTGCCCGATGCATTCCATTTGTTGTCACACACATTGCTGTTGGCCTACGTTTTAGCGCGGTGCCATTGTGCACCTGTGTACAGTTGTCCCGTTCTTTGTATCACTTGTTGCCCTCATCTCATTATTAAATGTGGTAACTTTGAGTACCTGTGTTACACACATTGCATTTGACAAGGCGGTGCATGGGGCTACCGCCCCATTTGGTCTTCTTGGTGGTCCTTTGCTGCAGTAATAACTAGGTACACCCCTGCCAGTGTAACACAGGCTGAGTGCGAGCAGAAGGTGTGTTGGGGAGCAAAGTAGGGGGTGTGCGCTGCCAGCTGCAGACTGTCTGTGGGCGTTCTGGTGGCGCACAGTGCTATATCTACAAGGCCAGGTAAAGCCATCCTGCATGGCTTTTCATGGCATTGTAGATATGGGGGCCAATTTACAATCCCCTTGCACCAGTGGTGCGTCACTTTTTATGTGATAAAAAGTGACGCACTGGCGGCACAAGGCGCTTGTCAATAAGTCCGATGGTGTGAGGCAATGCAGCTCAAGTCACTGTGTTGCCTCACACTGCGATGAGGAGGCGTGAAATGGGCATTACTGTGGGTGTTCCCACGTAACACCCATGACATTTGACACATTCCCAGATTTACAATGCTCTGTAAACTTGGGAATGCGTCAAAAGCCTACACCTCCCCAGGGGTAGCGTAGGAGAGGTGCAACAAGGAGAAAAAAACGTTATTTCTCCTCGTTTTTTACTCTTTCTATGTGTGCTGCATTTAGCTACACACACAGAAGGAGGAAATCGTCTCTATTGATTTTATTGTGCAAGTTTTTTAAAAATTTCAACATAACAGGTTACATCATGATCAAACCAGAAGCCCATTTTCTTGCTTGAATTAGGTCCCATTATACACTTGCTAAGGGGCCTAAATCACCATGAGAAGGCGTATTTGGCATCCAGGGTCCTAAATGTCTTGGATGTGATGTCCATACGATAATTTACCAAGTTAGTGCTCACTGCTGAAAACAGCAGTGGTATGAAGGCCAGGAATTTGAAGCCTAGCAAGGGAGACTGAGCTTTCCATTCTTTCCTGGTTGGTAAATTATATCCCATTAAATAGGCTAACAGTAACATCTGCTACTAGTATTATTATTACAACAGTCTCTCCACTACCATCTAACCCAACTTCAGCCAGCCTCAGATTGGCAAGGCGGGCAATCGGCCACCAGCCGATGGGGCTGTGGTGAGGCCCTTTGGTGGGCCGTTTTTTTAGTGGCCGCCTCAGTCTCAACCACAAGGGCACAATACCAAAGGCTATAGTATCAAATCAATATCAAAGCGCTTCACATACATACAATGTTCCTAACCTGATGCACATTAAGGTCAGGCTGCCGCTTTGTCAGAGGGAGAATGGCAATGGCTGCGCTGACTATCACAGCATGAGGTGTGTCTGCCCTCTGGCTCCCTCCAGGTGTGAAAGCAGCCCCAAGAAGCTGCTGATGGGAAGCCATTAGCACTTGCTTTGCAGGGAACTTGACATGGGATAGGACTAGAGAGGATGGTGGGGGGATTGGTGGGGGCCAGCAAGGGGGCTCTTCAGTTATTTTTATCTCCTTCTCCTGTATGAAATAGGCAGAGATAAATTAGTCTCTGTTGTCCTCCATTGCCTGCCATAAATCAATTACTGCAGTAAACGGGGAGAGATTGTAGCCTTAGCCGACTTTGAAACCCAGCGTCAGCTCAACATCCTGTGATTATGGGCAAATCACTTAATCTACAAGAGCCAAACAAAATGAATGTGACTGTCTGTAATGTTGTTTGTTACTCATATAAAGCACTACCAATGCCTCTGGACTAGGGTGACCAACCGTCCGTAAATTTCACGGACCGTCCGTAATTTGGATCTCACGTCCGTTGTCCGTGAGGATTTTTTTTACAGACGCCTTTTGTCCGTAATTTTGGGCATTGGGGAACATCACTGTTCCCCTGCCAGAAGCCTCAGCTCCCTGATGGGGCCGCCTCACACTCATCCTCTGAGTGCAAGACAAGCCCCATCCGCCCATTGTCATTCTGTATGGGGCTGATTGCCACATACAGAATGACAATGGGACAGTCTGTACTCTTAATGCATGTGGTGGGCCTCCTGCAGCCTCGGTCTAGGGCAGGGCATTCAGTCAGGTGGAAGAAATGCCCAAAAACGCCCAGGCTGCTACAGGAGAATCCAGTTCACGATAAGATGGCGGTGAAACAAGTTTTTAAAAAAAAGGGTTATGGGTCTTTCACTGTCTCATCATTTTAAAACAGACGCATTTGCAGTGTTATATTCAACAAAGCCATGGTTGCTGCTTTTTTATTTTATGTAACTGACAACCATTGACAAAGCCAATAGTTCTGGCTTGTAGGTGTAACACTACTTGTTGGGTTATATATCTGGATGCAATGAAAGAAGCAGCAAATTACCAGTCGGGCGGCACACTATGCTAAGCACAGATTTTTACCTTAGGTGTTTAAGCCATGCCCTTAATTACATTGAACACCCCATTTGGAGAGACCCCCCCCAGTTTTTTCATCCCACTTAAAGCCCTGGAAGCAACACCATGTCACAGTGGACCTGTGCATCATGCATGACTCATGACTTCCACTTTTTCAGATTTCCTATGTGCAGGGGCATAGTGAGCCCGCCCCGCCCCGCCCCACCCCTTGCTTTAGGAAGTATAGCAGGAGTGAAGTCCTTGATGGGCCTCTTCTGTCTGCAACTCTGCAGACAAAGGCTCAGCTCATAATTAATGTGAAAAAGTGAGTAAGTGAAGGGATGGCTGGATGGATGAATGAAAGGGTGAATGGATGGATAATGAGAGAAAGGATGGACGGATGAGTGAGTGGACGGATGGATGAGAGAAGGTAAATACATGTATGTATGGGTGGAATGGTAGATGGACGGGTAAATGGATGGATGAGTGGATGGATGGATGGATGAGTGAAAGGGTGGATGATAGGCGAGTGAATGGGTGGATGGATGAGTGAACTGATGGGAGGATTGAAGAATTGATAAGTGAAAGGATGAATGGATGGATGAGTGAAAGGGTGGATGTAAGGCTGGATGAGTGAGTGAAAGGGAGGGTAAATGGACAAAAGGGTGGATAGATAAGTGAAGGAGTAAAAGGGTGGATGGATGAGAGGATGGATGGATGAGTGACGAGTCAAAGAGTGGATGGATGAGAGGATGAATGGATGAGTGACGGAGTGAAAGGGTGGATGGATGAGAGAAAGGATGGCTGGATTAGTGAAAGGATGGATGAGTGATAGGGTCAATAAATGGATTCATGAGTGGATGAGTAGATGGATGAGTGGATGAGTAGATGGATGGATAGGTGGATGGAGGATGGATGACTAAGTGAAAGGGGGATGGGGAGAGAAAGGATGGATGGATGGATGACTGAAAGGGTGAATGGGTGGAAGGATGAGTGACTGGGTGGAAGGATGAGTGACTGGGTGGAAGGATGAGTGACTGGGTGGATGAATGAGTAAGTGAAAGGATGGCTGGATGGGTGAAAGGTTAAATGGCTGGAGGGATGAGTGAATGGATGGATGAGTGGAAGACTGGATGGATGAGTGTATGAATGGATAGGATGAAAGGATGAATGGAGGGATGGATGAGTGAAAGGGTGGATGGAGGGATAGATGAGTGGAATGATGGATGGATGGAAGGATAGATGATGGATAGGTTTGCAAATGGTTGAATATTGATTTGGATGGGAACACAGATGGAAGAACAGAATGAATGGTGAAAGATTGAATGATGGATGAAAGAATGATTACACCTTGTAACCCCCATTATCTTAAGTAACATTTCCTATACATTGACTTTCACATTTATATGAGTCATTGTCTCTATATAATATGTGTGTGATGTAACGCACTCCGACACCCTGTCCTACTTACTTGGGATGAATAGTACTATAAAAGAAATTAAATACACACGAGAGAGGGTCTTTGTGAAGATGAGGGGCACCATTGGAGGGTGGTTGCAAGGCCGGACTGGCCGGACCGGGCATCGGGCGTTTCCCTGGGAGGCTGGAAAGGTGGGGTGGGGGCAGTTTTGTTACCACAAAAAGACCTGCACATTTGCTCAGAGCTGCGCGCATACTGAAAAACCATCAAGTGCACAATTGGCTCAACCTAATATAAACTTATTTTCACTTGTACTTAAGTGGTTGTCTATTCACCTACTTATATACTATTGCGCAACCTCCTCTGATGTGTCTGTAAAACTTACCTTTTGTCCTGAATTTTGACCCTTTGTCCTGAATTTTTACATTCACCGTCCTGAATTTGCACCCATGCCAGTTGGTCACCCTACTCTGGACCAGTCTTGTGCTATATAAATCTGCATTTTTTTGAGGAAAGTCACACTATTTTTTAAATGTATTTTTGCATTCACACTTTGGAATCATTTCCATTATTGGAGCTTTTCACCAGTCTCTAAGCATTGGAGGGCCCCTCTTAAGTACTGTAAAAAAATAAATATCTAAAAGACTAGGGTGACTGTAAAAGCAGTCTAGGCCTGTGCCATTACCACAAATGTTTGCCAACACTAAGCTCCATGATTGTAACCAAGCAGTTTATTGCGAGAGGTTTATATCTGCGAATGTGGGCCGCTTTTTTTTGGCTGCCCGGGCCAAATTGTGGCCCCAATCCAACCCTGACTGCAGCAGTTCCCCATCTCAGTTTGTGTAGGCCATTGAAAAGATATTTAAAAAGCTACATTTGTTACTTGTTGGTGCCCAGCTGGGGACAAAAGGATCTAAATCAGTTACCATGCTATAAAATTAAAATAATCTGTACACATTTGAAATCTCTTTTGAGGAATTCAAAGGTGAAATGGCCTAAGCCAAATAACTAATATGGTCCGTTTCTTTTTGGAGGAGTGAACAAATACTTGAATTATTCATAATATTTTGGTCTGGTTATAACTTGGTGAAACAAGTTCTCCCTAAAACAGTATAAATAGTTGCAGTACATTCATGGTTCACATTCCCCCCAAAAAGTGGTATGTGAACAGTCCAAAATGAGTGATCAACCTTTTTACATACTGGTTTCAGCCATCAATTTAGAACATGTGGATATGGGCAACAAACACCATTTCAACATATTGAATGTTCTCAGTTTATCTGATTTGAAACTATTCCAAATGAGATAAACCTAGTTCAATCTGAGGTAACAGTTTATGTTTTTTTCTACATTTTTGACTGGTAATGCAATAACAATATACTTCATCTTGACAATTCGTTCTGGAGTACAAAAGACATATATCATGAACTGGGCTTTCAGTTTTCCAACCCAGAAATTCAATTTTGAAACTCAAGTTGTATTTTCTTATCACGTCAGAAAATTACAAAAAAGGCAGCTTACTAACACAATTTGAGTCCGCAAAGGTTCTTGTTAATGAAGGGCATAACCCAGTTCCTCATGTTATATATCATAGAAAAAATGTAAATCATGCAGCCTCTTCCAACAATAAGTACATATTTATTACTATATGTTATATTAAGAGCACTGCCATGCACCCCTGGGGGAATAAATAAACGAAAACGCCACTTGCAAAAGTAAGAGAACTTTTCCTGTCCATAAACGGATGTTGCAGTACTGATAATGCCCTTGACCACAAAATCTTCTACAGTGGCTAATGGGATCAGAGCCTCGCAAGCAATCCAGTAGTAGTTCAATGTCTTCATAATCAGCACTACTCTTCAGATATCGAAAGGAAATATCAGCATTTCCAAAATGCTACAAATCATCACTGCTCAGAGATACTCCTGATACCCTGCACTCTTTAACACGCAAATGAAGCTACTTACTACATGAGCTTCAAGTAAACCCAGGTGGGGGACTTGATACATTGGTATGTCATACTCAACTGTTAGAAGTAAGTGACCCGCTTGGGGCCACCCGGGTCTCCTCGGGCCACCTCTCAGCCTTCCATACTAAATGAAGAGTCAGAAGAACAGTGGAGAATATACCAATAATTGTTTTATTTAGATGCACTCAGAGTGGAGCCCCGTCTGCACAGTCTCGAAGAGTGGTACTGAGGGAACTGAAGTCAACAAGCATAGAGATACATTATGTACATTTCATACCCGGGCAAAGGCACGCCCACAGTGGAATTTTACAGGCAGACGCAGCTGGACAGTGAAATACAAAAATAGGTTTCGGTTCTCGTATCTCACACAACCTAGCACAGTCCAAGGTCATCTCACCCTGCGCCCGCCACCAGACAAGTGGGAGAGGGCCTCTATCTAGTGAGAAAGGTATGCACTAATATGAACAGTCTATTCATTACTGAAGCAAAACCTAACATTTCAGAAACGAAACTTAACAGAGGCTTTTTTTCAGAAACAGCAAAGGATTACTTTCGATCATGTTTCAAAATGGCGCCTGAACAGAAAATGGTGCCGCGAATGCTAACTTATATAGGGCACTGCGTAAGCAATCTCTGGTCCATTCTAACATGTTCCATCATTTTATTTACCCCACCCCTCATGCATAGCTCCAGAAAATGAAATGCTGCTTGTAAGGCAGCATTTCAGTTTTATTTCAGTCATAGTCGAGGATACCAAAACCATTTCTTGGAATTGTCCTGTTATAACTCGCTAGCAGCCGTCAAAGTAGCATGAAGCTTATAGGGAAACGCTGTTAACAAACTTCTTGGATAGAACGCATGACTAGAGGTCTATAGAAAACGAATTGAGCCTGGCTTAAGTAGGAGTTGCTTTTTACCTGTGGAAACTGAGCAACTGATACCTTTTCACAAAGTTCTTAAAAGTGACAGATGGCCTGTTTGTAAGTGGTGTCAACTTGTATAAAAATGTGAACTAAGTCAGAGGCTTTCTCCCTTAGCTGAACAAATTGTGCAGACCAGTATATAGATTAAATCATAGGAGCCAGTGGGCAGCAGTGTACACTGTTTCTACACTGGCAATAATGTATTTGAATGAAGTGCACCCAGTATTTTATTTTGGGAGCCCAATTTTCCCCTAGGAACATCCATGATTTGCTGCTATTGAGAAATTGTGCCCATTGGGAGTTTGGCGCCCTCTAACAAATTGGTACAGTTTGTTGATTCCCCTTCATAACTGTCTGCAAAGTATGTCCTTACGTTGCTAATATATTTGAAAACTGGTTCGGTAAAAAGCAAAGCCTGGCCTCAATCTTTTCAAAATCCGCCAGAGACCCACTACAGAATACTTGCTCACTGCATAAATGGCCTAGGATTAATGTTTTTTGCCCAGGCGGCTTATAGTCTCCAGTCAAGGCCTGAATGTTAGTGGAGAACTTTGCATGAAATTAAAGTCTAAAACAGTTTCACATCTGTAATCATATCTCTTTCAAGAGATTGGCACCGGAACCGTTACCAGAACTCTGAATGTGGCTGGGCCTTGAGGATGCATGTAGTGCAGACAAAACCCAAAAGCCGTCGAGAGATCAGCTGCTTTAGACACTGACAAATCTGACCTGCCTAAAGAGTGGCAGTTGCATATCTTTAATTATGTTGGATCTAATTTATAGGACCACTGACCATGCCCTGTGACCAGGGCCTACTTTGCACTAAGAGCAGGAGAACTGGTCATATGGCCAGACAATGGGGCATATTTACATACCCATAGTGCCATTGGAGCGTCACTTTCTTTGACACTCTGGTGGCGCTTTGTGCTGGCCCATATTTACAAGGCCACACAAAGCCATTTTGCGTGGCTTTACACGGCCTTGTAAATATAGCCCTTTTTCACGGAGTACTATGCATCAAAGGGGCGTATCATGGGTGTTGCTGTGGGTGTTCCAACACAACACCCATACCTTTTTGACACTGTCCCAGATTTACAAGGATTCATAAATATGAGGCAGTGCCAAAAACTAACACCTTCCCATGGAAGCATTAAAGTGTCGCAATAAGGGAAAATACTTTAATTTCTCCTCGTTTTTTAGGTCGAGCTAGGCAGTTCATGCACTGTCTCTTCGAGACCTGCTGTAATCAGTCTGTGTGCATCAAGTCCATCCCATTTTTTGCCATTGCTTTTCATTTGTCTCTGTCAGTGTCCTTTAAACTCCTTGCTTGCTGGTGGTCAGTCCTGCCTCATTGTCCCTCCTTTCTCTCTTCTGTTCCTCCCACAGAGCAGTGGCTTAGAACTGTCTCATTCCGCTATTGTTCTTTATCTGTTCTCTGGGGGACTATTTCTTTCTTGGTTTCCTGCTCTGTTACTGTTTGTCTGTGTTCAGCTTTAGTGCCCTAGCTTCTTACATTTAAATCTGGCATTCTTCTTCATACCCCTCTTAACACCACAGTTGTGTTACTGCTGCCTCCCCTGCTGTGCCTCATGCTGGGTTGTTTGTTAATAATTGTCAAAACTTCATCAGGGCTGCGCCCATTTTAGGAGCTCTGAGCTGGTTTTGCGTTCACTGTTGTGTATTTTTGTCTGCTCTACATCCCCCTCCCAATCAGTCAGCAGGCTCCAGCCTGGCCTGCCTCACAGCAGAGCCAGGTGGACGAGTTGACAGGGAGGGTTGTGCTGCAGCCTGCCTCAGAGCAGGGGGCACTGCTGTCTGTGCCTGCCCTGCTTCTCTCAGTACAACCCTCCTTCTCCGCAGGTATGAGCTCTTTCTATCAGTGTTGTGCCCTTTCAGAGCATCGCGCTGGTTTGCTTTCACTATCCTGTCTTTCCCCCCCTCCTCCTCCACCCCACTCTCTCTGCTCTCCCTCCCCCTGGGTGACCAACCGTCCGTAAATTTCACGGACCGTCTCTCGTTTTATTGCCAAGTCTGTTGTCCATTATAATTCTTTTTAGGGACGCCTTTTGTCCCTAATTCTGGGGTTTGCAGGAATCTGCGATGCCCCTTGTGAGAAGCCTAAGGAGGTTTACAGCAATCACTGTCAGGGGCCAGCTCACATTTCTTTTGAACTGAAGAGCCTTCAGCAGCTCCACCCGGACCTCACAAACTGTCAATTAGCCCCATCCTCATTCTGTCTGTGGCTGATTCTCTAATACAGAATGACAATGCGCCACGCTGCAGTTACAGCATGTGGTGTGTCTATGCCTGCATTTGCCTAGGGCACTGCATTCTGTGTTTGAAAATAACACATTACAACTACACTCTTGCTTGTGCATTGCTCATTGCTAAATGGATCAAAATATCGAGGAGTGACAGTTTAATCTTTAGGATTCTTTTAGAGGAAAATGTTTTTCGTGACCTTTGAGGTTGCTGCTGACTGTAGGATGAGCCACTATGTTTGCATCCAGTTCTCCGCACCATAAACTGGAATGCACTTTTGGGAAGAGCAGTCCCGATTTATTCATGGCGAAGTGCAACATACATTGCCCCATGCGCAATGGAAAGGAAAGATAAAATAATGTTTTTTTGTTTTTTTTTATAGTCCTCATTTATTTTTCAATATGCTTTAGACTTAAGAGAAAAGGTCTTCCGCCCATCACAAATAGCCAATTTTGAGGAAATCCGGTCACTCCACAAGGGAGAGAAGGACACCAAGTATCTCCGGATTCACCCCTGTGGCTTCCCTGTAATGATTCCAACCTCAATCTTAGTTCTTTTATTGGAGCAATGGCATCCCTGCCAATACACTCCATTAATGACATATTCTTAATCATCGGACCCAGAAAGAAAAAGTAAGAATAGACAGTAGAGAGGCTTCACAGGGAGACCAACATATTCATATAACAAAGCAATAAATCTAGAAATCAACAGAGACTAAATACGAAAAATTTATATATATTCTTAAATAATCTTAAACAGAAAGACTCCTATCCACCCAGTTATCCCAAATTTCCCAAAATTTAGTTTTTTTTTCTTTGTTCCAGATTGATCTAAGTTTGATATTCTCTGAATCGAAAATATCCATTCCTCTTCTATAGGACAGGCTAAGATCCATTTAATACACAGCTCTCTTCTAGCTAGAAGAATCAGAGTGAAAAACAATGCTCTGTGCTTTTTTGTTAGAAAGCCTCCATCTAACTCCCTCGGAAGTATCCCAAAAATTATGGATACAGTCGTTAATTTTATTTCAAACCCCATAATATCTGAAATGGTCTTACCCACTTTCTGCCAATAAGAAGATATTACCGGACAACTCCAGAACATATGCACCTCGTTAGCCTTGTCTTCTCCACACTTTGGACACTTCTTAATCTCTCGCCTTCCCATTTTCGATAGTTTCTTGGGTGTCCAATAGGCTATGTGTACTGTGAAGAGGTGATTCTTTTTTAAAGGTGCAGCACTTACGTAAGACCATAGAAAAGACATAGATACTTGCCCGATGTTTTCGAGGTCTTCATCATCTGGCAGGTCTTTCTTCCAAATTTCATCGAACGAGGCCTGCATCTCTTCTCCATTCTGGACTAATAACCAATACCACTCTGATACTTCTTTTGTCTTTTTCTGGTAAGAGCAAATTTTCGAAGCCAGATCCAGATTGCCTTTTAGGTCTTTACTTATGGACTTTACCCAACTATTCAGCTGATAATATTTAAACTTGGAGACTGAGTTCTCACATATCGCCGAAAGATGAGGCCAGGAAATCAATTCCGCATCGACGATTAATTGCCCCCAAGTGATGATGCCACAAGTACGGAGAGGAGTTGCCAGGGCATCTTCCATACATATAGGCATTCCTGGAGAGTCCCAAACTGGTGCTACCTCATTGTAATACGGTATTTTTAGGAGGCATCTTATCTGGGACCAAAGCTTCATAGCTGATACCAAAGTCTTCAATTTAACCTTCTTGAAGTATTTTGGGTGTCCGAATTTTAAAAGAAAGCACCCTGCTTGTTGAGAGAACTCTGCTGTGAGAGCTTTAAAAAGTGGGGAGAAAGATTCGCTTTCCAACAACAATTGTCTAAAAATTTTTAGATGAAAGGCACAAAAATATAAATATAAATTTGGAGTCGCTATGCCTCCATAGGCTTTTTTCTTTCTAAGTTTCTTTAAAGCAATTCTGGGATGTTTATCTCCCCAGATAAAACTTGAAAAAAAAACCTGCACCTTTTTAAACCAAACTTTTGGGAACTCTAGGGGGATAGTATTAAATAAAAATGTAAATTTTGGCAAAATTGACATTTTCAATAAATTGGATTTGCCTAATAATGAAAGTGAGAGCCCCCCCCCATGTTTGAAGTTGTGTTTTTACTATTTTTGTAACTTTTTCACCCGAAATTGGTGTTCCATTTCATTAACTCGGTTTTTTGTTGATTGATAAGGTAGCCAGAAACCTTTCCAAATCTCTCAAATTCAGACCATATCTCTGAGAACAGTTTTTCTAAATTGCTAGTGTATATTATAAGGTCGTCTGCATACAGACCAATTTTTTTCTCCCATCCATTACATTTAAAAGGGATAATATTTTGACAGGCTCTAAATTTACACGCTAAGGGTTCAATGTAGATATTAAAAGTAAAGGGGACAGAGGACATCCCTGTCTAGTACCCCTTCCTATTTGTATTGACCTGGTTAATTTCCCATTGATTAAAATTTTAGCTGTAGGATTTTTGTAGAGAGCTTTAGTTGCTGTCTCAAAGGTTTCGCCCAGATTAAAATGTTGAATTACTTTAAACAAAAAAGGCCAGTTGACCCGGTCAAATGCTTTGGCAGCATCGAATGTCATTACTGCCAAAGGGATCTTATAAGTCTGGGCCATATCTATCGCCCCAATTAGGTCATGTGTTAATTCACTGAGTTGTCTCCCCTTCATGAACCCTTTCTGGTCTTGATGTATTAAAGGGCCTATCACTTTATCTAAGCGTCTAGTAATAATCTGGGTATATATTTTGTGGTCGCAATTTAAAAGTGAGATTAGTCTATAAGACTCACAGAGTCTTGGATTTTTATTAGGTTTTAATATCATTGTTATAATGGCTTCTTCCCACGATACGGGGGGATTACGACCTTCTAAAAAACATGAATTAAACAATTTAAGAAGAGAGGAGGCAAGTTCTTCTTTCAAAATAATATAAACTTCATTGGGGATAGAGTCGGGGCCAGCAGCCTTTCCCTTTTTTAAAGAGTTGATCGTTTGAATGATTTCCTCCCTAGATATGGGGCGATTTAATTGTTCTTTTTCATTTTGCAAAAGTGAAGGAAGAGCTAAATCTGAGAGAAATTCTTCTATGTTGTCTTCATCTAAAGTTGTCTCATCCGTATATAGGTTTTTTAAAAATTGGACAAAGGCCTCCTCGATTTCAGAATCATCCGAAATGATGTTACCAGTGTTCAAGCAGCGAAGGTCTCTTATCCAGTTTCTTGTCTGATCAACTTTCGTTTTCCACGCCAGGAGCTTACTACACCCCTCTCCATATTTGTGGTGGGCTAATTTACTTGCATCCCATTTTTTTTTAACTATCATTTCTAGAAAATCAGCTAGCTTATGTTTTGCTGTATTTAATTTTCTCAGAGCATTGATGTTTTCCTGATCTTGCTCAAAATGTTCCTGAAGTTTATATATGTCTTCTTCCAATTTTTTGGTCTCTTCTTGAACCTTCCTAGACCAATAAATCGATATAGTTGTTAAAGAGCCTCTCAAGTATGCCTTATATGTGTCCCATGTTGTTTGAGGTGAAGCTGAATCAAGATTAAAATCAAAAAATTCTTTGGTTTCCATCTTCAATTTATCTACTACTTCATTCTCTAAAAGCAATGCTCGATTAATGGTCCACCTCCGGGGTGGGGGCTCACTTCCATGACTAATTCGATAATGACTGCGGAGTGATCGGACATATGTTCTGGGGCATGGCTAACTGAGGTAACGTTTCTGCTTGTTGCAATATCAACTAGGAAAAAGTCAATTCTGGAGCGATGTCCACAGGTGGGGAAAATGGCAGCCGTTGGTTAGCTGCGGCCGGATGCTCTCTCTCAGCCTAGGTGATTATGGCACAACGGAAGGATTGGATGTGACGTTTACGGAACATGAGTGTTTGCTGAGGTACTGACCTACGTGGTGTCCCGTGGTGTCTCGCTTTCTGGCTCTCCGGCTTTTGCTCTCCTTGTGGGCGCCGGCGTTGGGGAGGCGTCGGTGGAGTATCGGCGGGTCGTCAGTGTTTTGGACCTGGGCGTGGATTAACTGGGCGGGTAGACGTGGCGGTTGGAGGAGAGGCGGTCCCGCGGGGGGGTCGCTGGTCGGAGGCGGCGGTGCAGATCTCGAACGGAAGACGAGTCGCTGCCGGAGTTGGATTTTGGAGCGACGGGACCTGGACCTCCGCCTCCACCTTTCCACGTCGGAAATGCCTGTCTAGTGTATTAACCCCTGAGGTTCCACAGATTATCGGAGCAGAAAAGAAATCGGCTCCAGACGAGGGAAGACATTCGCCTGTTTCAGAGGGAGCAGTTTCTGGTGTATGGCGACTTCAAATGACTCCGGTAAGGAGGAAAGGGCGAGATTGGGGGCCTAAGCTGAAGGTAGAACGAGAGGGGCCAGGAGTAGAGAGACAGAACGAGAGGGGCCAACAGATTAAATAGATATACCCTTAGAAGTAGGGGTATTTGGGGTCAAAATCAATCCCCTCTTGAGTCTGTCAGTAAAGAATTGGTGCCGGTAATTCAAGTTAAGTCTTTAAAAATTGTTAAAGGCACAGGTTCCGGCCAGAACATAAAAGACTCTCAAGGTAAATCCCCCCTCGGTAAGGGGAAGAAGAAGCAGGTTAAAATTAACTCAGGCAAGACCCGCATTACGCCCTCATTAAGGTCATACTTCAAAATTCAGAACCCTCAGTCCTCTTTAAGGACAGTAATGGAGCCCGTCATTTTGAAGAATGCCTTTGATCCTCTCTCCCATCTGGTCGATGAGAGTGATGAGGTTCCCCCGCCTCTCCAGACTAGAAAAGACAATACGGCATCCCAGCCCAACGGTGCTGAGACTCAGTTTAGCAGTTTGGTGATACCAGACCCCCCTCAAGGAGACAACCCAGTAGCAGAGGAGATAGAGCTAGTGAGGAATCCAAACACAACTGGTAATACAGGGGCTCACTCAGCTACAGAGGAACTACTAACGACCCTCCTCACTGAATTAAGAGACAAATTCGCAGTTTCAGAAAGCAATCAATTGAAAATACAAATGGTCTGTGAGACTCTAGAAGCTAAATTGAATGATATGTCGGAAAGAGTAGGGGCCGTAGAGCTAGCCATGGAGGACCTTACCATGAAAGTAGACACAAATGCACGTGAGATCCAGATGATAAAATGCGGTGATAAAACCTTAAAAGAAAAAGTGGAAAGTCTGGAAAATAACGCCAGGAGGAACAACATTAGATTACTGAATATTCCAGAAGATGTGGAAGGAGGAGACATTAGATCTTTTATAATTAACCTCCTCACAGAATTACACCCTGATATTGAGAAACAACTTCTTGAGGAGGATGTACAAAGAGTACATCGGGATCCATATTCAAAAAGGCCTGGGAAAAAAAATCCAAGAAGGATTCTAGTGAATTTCAAATCGTATTTACTTAAAGAAAAATCCTAGTAGCAGGATTAAAAGTAGGGGTGTATAAAAGAGCTGGATGGACATTTCGTGTTAGGTCAGATATCTCTCACATTACTCAGGACAAACAATGGGAGCTGGGGAAGTCGATGCAGGAATTAAGAAACCTGGGTGCTACAGCAAATCTACGCTTTCCCGCCTCCCTTAAAGTAATGTGGAACAACAAAATGTTCAACTTTACGGATCCGGAGGAGGCAAACGCCCTAATAAATCAAATAAAGAGCACATCCAAATGAAATACACTGGATTTAAGCCTGGTCAGAGAGAGAGCCTAAAAACCAGAGGTATTTAATAATTTTACCTCTAGCAACAGTAAGGGAGGGTTCCCCAAGGGAGGGGGGGGTGGGTTTCACATAAAACATATAAAAGGAAAAAATTATTTTTACACACAGGGTGGGGGAGCAAGTGGGAGAAAAGCAAAAAAATTGTCCTCGTTTTTTATCTTTAGTCAAAGGGTCCTACGCAACCTCCGGTGTTCTGTCTTTAAGGATAAATGTTGGCAGGGAAATTAACGCATTTTGGATTAGGGCCAACTAAAAATGAGAAAGTGAGAATTATGTCCTGGAACGTTAATGGGCTAAGGGTCCCCTCTAGAAGGAAGAGAATTCTAGAGTATTTAAGGCTGTCGGATTGTAATGTCTTTCTTATTCAAGAATCACACTTGCTTAAAGAGGAATGGGAAGTGGTTTTGAAACATCAAAAGTGGATTGAACATTGTATTTGTACAACTCAATCTTGTACAGTGAAAGGGGTCGCAATTTTAATTAAAAAATCTGCCCATGCTATGCTAGGGGAATGTATGGTTGACCCTTTGGGAAGGTGGACGATAGCCAGAGTTAAGATCAATGACAAATGGTTAATCTTCGTAGGTTACTATGGGCCAAATTTGGACGATCCTGCCACTTTGTACACTTTACTACTCCACTTATCTAAAACAAACGATCGCATTATATTAGGGGGTGATTTTAATTTGATTCTTGATCCAAGTCAAGATTCTACCTCGTCTAGAGTAGCGGTAAATACGCAGAAAATGAGAACTGTCTTGAGACAATTAATGTCTGATATCGGGCTTGTGGATATCTGGAGAGAGATGGCCCACAAATCTAAGATATCTGGTGGGAAATTTACTTTTTACAACATAAAATAATGTTTTACTAGGGCTTTTTTTCAGAAGGAAATGTGGTAAAACAGTTGTTTTGCACTTCTGCATTGGCTGAAACGTGCTTGTTTAACTATATAGTGACAGCGACTGCTTTCGAATCTCCAAATTGGAGATTGCATTTGCATCGAAGGAAAATGCCAAACTGCTGTAGCTTTTGATATAGTCTGTTCATTGCGTTTGATAACAAAACTGAGGGAACTTTTCCTCTTTGGGAAAGGAATATGTCATAGCTTGATAAAGGTTTTTATTTGCAGAACGTGCTTCGTTTCTGGCAGGTATGTTTGGCCCTGCATGTCTCTTTTCTCTGTTTAGTCTACAGGGGGTGTCGTTTAACAGAGGTCGAACACAAAACAACTTTTCTGCTTCTGGTCTATTTTGTGGTACTAAAATGAAATATTAGAGCACATGATGCAAAGAAGATATGAAAAATGTAACACTCATTATCCACATGTGGCTAACTGATATCAAGACAGAGAGAGACTAGGAAACGTTTGTAGACAATAATTCCTTCACAAAGTCACCTTGTAATTCAGATTGTATCTGGAATGTTTGCGATATTATGATCGCTGACTGCTGCAGCCTGCCGCAGAGCAGGGGGCACTGCTGTGTGTGCCTGCCCTGCTCCTCACAGCACAACCCTCCCTCGCCACAGGTATGAGCTCTTTCTACCAGCGCTGTGCCCTTTCACGAGCGCAGCACTGGTTTTGCTTTCCTTCTTGTGCATCTTCCCTCGCTCCTCCACCCCACTCTCTCTGCTCTCCCTCCCCCTCCCTTCCAATCAGTCACAGGGCTTTCGTCAGGCAGTTCCACACTGTTCTACCCCTACACCTTACTCCAGCCATGCAGCAGCTATTGGTGTTCTAGTACTGGCACTACACAACTCTATCAATGTGTCACATTCATGTCTTGCAGCCGCCATTTTAGTTCGAGTATTGACATCTAAAGAGCTTTGCCGATAAACCTCAATCATTTTCTACACCAGTCCTTGCTACTCCAGTACCAGTACCACCAAAGACCTGTATCAAGTATTGCATCTTATCCTTCCCTGCAGAAGTTCTTTTTATTCCAGTACTATCACCCATACAGATCTGCCCATGTGCTTAAATCCTGACCTGCAAAAGCTCTTTGTTTTTCAGTACTAGCACATGTACAGCTGTTCTTGAGCTCTCCAGTCCTGTCCTACAGCAACCATGCTGCTACAGTACTAGCACTCCTAGGGCTCTTTTTTTCTGCTGGCACACCTCAAGCCTCTCCTGCAGCCCACTTTTTCATTCAAGCACTGACATCAAACATTTCTGCTTATGCACCTCAATCTTTTTTCTCCAGCAGTTAATTTAAGTTCTATTTGGAGACCCACACATCTCTGACCTTGCACTCCAAATCCTCTCTAGTAGCGGCTGGCACCCACACATTTCTTCTAAAGCCCTTGCTGCTCCAGTACCAGGGTTTGCACGACCCTCTGTCTTTTTGAGTAGCTGCACCCTCTATTTCAGTATTAGCCCCACACAGCCTTGTGTACCCCAACAGTCCTCCAGTCGCCCTTTCTGTTCTAGAACGGGCACCCACCTAACTCCTCCTCCGCACTTCAGTCCTGCCCTGCAGCTGTCCTCTCAGTATTCTAGTACTGGCTCTGCAGATGCACCTCTGTCCCTTCCTGCTGCAACAGTGAGTGGATCCACAGGGACACTGCACAGCCGATGCCCCTCACTGCTGCTCCACAGCAGCCCTTACAACTGAGGTACTGGAGCCCACAGGGCATTGCCTCTGCTGATGTGTCTCTATCCTGCAGCAGCCATATCGGTTCCATTACTTGCACTCACACATCTGTACCGATACACCTCAATCTTGCCCTGCAGCAGCGCTTACTGTGCCAGTACTGGAGCTCACGGGGCTCTACTGACGTGCCTCAGTCTTTTTCTGAAACAACTCTTTCTTCTCCGGTACTGCCACCAACACAGCTATTTCCGTGCACTTCTATACTATCATGCATCAAAACATTGTACAGCAGTACTGCCATCCATGCAGCTCTACCTATGCACCTCACGCCAGTCAGACAGCAGCCCTTGCTAGTTCAGTACTGTTAGAAATGGGAGTCTCTAGTTGGCAGAGGTAGGTAGCTTTGTCCAAGTAAGGGACCCTTCTTCCTAGTAAGGGGGATACACTTCTAAAATAACCCCTGCTCACCCCCTTGGTAGCTTGGCACGAGCAGACCGGTTTATCTCAGAGGCAATGTGTACAGCATTTGCGAACACATACAGTAATACAGTCAAAACACTACAAATGGACACCACACCAGTTTAGAAAAATAAGTAATCTTTATCGAAACCATACAAGACCAAAACGACAAAAATCCACAAAACAGTAATAAAAATATGACTTTAAATAGTTCAGTTCAAAGCAAATTGCAGATGCAACACTTTTCACACAAAGTACCTTGGATGCGTCGCGCACACAAACACAAAGGGTCACAGGAAAGGTGATGCATCGGTTCCTTACACTCAGGGAAGGTGATGTGTCGGTTCCTTGCTCCGGGGAGGGGATGCATCGGTTCCTTACTGCTCCGCAGGGGAGGTGTTGCATCGGTTCCCTACGGGAGAGGAGGTGATGCATCAGTTTCTTACTGCGTGGGGATGTGAAGCGTCGGTTTCTTACTGCATTCCCCAACGATGCGACAGACCTGGCGCCACGATGCGATGCGACAATCTGGGATGATGCGTGGGTTCTTTCAGCCGCCAGCAGGGCTTGCGTCAGAATCGGTGCAGTGATCTCAGACTTCGGAGACTGGTGCACTCGATGCGGCGTGCAATCATTTCTCGAGCCGCGGGCAGGCGCTGAGTTGGTTTCTTCGGCGATGCGTCGGAAACAAGTACGGATGCCTAGCGCTTCTCGTCGTTGCCTTGCTTTTCCAGCTCCCAATAGCCAGAACAACCTCCAGAGGCCCAGAACAGCTACAGGCACCTCTTGGCAGGTCAGAACTCCCAGCATGGAGGTTCAGGGGAGCTGGGGGTGAAGTCTTTGTGTCCCTGAGACATCAGACCAGGAGGCTAGCTCTTCTTCAAGCCCTTGGAGATCTTCCTCGAGCAGGGGACACAGCAAACAGCAAAGTCCTTTTCCCTTTCCTTGGCAGAAAGTAGCCACTGCAGGCCAACCCCAGACAGCAACCAGTCAGGTTCTCCAGCTTTTCTCCTTGGCAAAGGTTTAGCTTGATTCCTAGAACTGATCTAAAAGTCTGGGGTCGGGGCCCCTCTTTTTATACAGTAAATCTCTTTGTTCTCTAGTGCAGATAAGCTCTTTGCCCAGCCAAACCAGTTCTGTCCTCTCTGGCGCAGCTTCCTGGCAGGAGGTGGAGACAACATTGTGGAAGGCAGACCAGGCCCATTCAGGTGAAAGGAAATCTCCTTCCCCTACTCTGAATGCAGCCCAGGTCTATTCAGCCCAGCCCTGACTCTCTGGAGCCACTGCACCTCTCCAGCCCCTGTCATTCCAAAGCCGGACAGTCAATATACATCCTAGCAGAGGCACACTGGATGGCTAAGCAAGAAAATACCTACTTTCTAAAAGTGGTATTTTCAAACAAAGAATGTAAAAATCACCCTCACTAAAAGATGCATTTTAACATTCTGAGTTCAGGCATACTAAACTTTATTTTTCTACCTTGCTCCCAGGGGTAGTTATGTTTATAAGTTGTTATAAGCAAACTCCCCATTCTATCCTATGGCAACAGGTAGCCTTGCAATAGTGAAAAATGAAATTGGCAGTATTTCACTATCAGAATATGCCACGCACACCAGGGCATGTCCTACCTTTCACATACACTGTACCCTGCCCACAGGGATACCTGGGGCCTATCTGAGGGGTGACTCACATGTAAGAAAAGGGAAGGTTAAGGCCTGGCAAGTGGGTGCACTTGCCATGTCACCATGGCAGTACCAGACTGCACACAGGCTCTGCAATGGCAGGCCTGAGTTACATTTACAGGCTGCTTATGTGGGTGGCATGATCAGTGCTGCAGGCCCACTATCAGCATTTGATTTACAGGCCCTGAGCGCACACAGTGCACTGTACTATCAAATCAAATATGCCAATCATCGAATCACCAATCCATAACAATAATGTACTAAGGGAGCACTTGCACTTTGGCAGTGAACAGCAGTGGCAATGTGTCCAACCATCTAGACCAGCAAAATGAAGTCCAACACACAGCAAAAATACAGGAGGCAAAGGCAAAAATACTGGGGAAACCCACGCCAATGATGCCAGGTCTAACACGTGTCCCCTCCAGCTGAAATGTGGGGAGAACTACCCACACTCTTCGGAGATCTCTTCATTAAGGCGTAAAAATCTGGACAGACCATCAGCATTGGCGTGTTCTGTACCAGGGCGGGGTTCCACCATGAAGTCCATCCCCTGTAGGGAAATGGACCACCTCAACAACTTTGGATTCTCATCCCTCCTCTGCATCAACCATCTGAGGGGCCTGTGGTCGGTCTGAACCCGGAAGTGAGTCCCAAACAAGTAGGGCCTCAGCTTCTTCAGCGCCCAGACCACAGCAAAAGCCTTACGCTCAATCGCACTCCACCTCTGTTCCTGTGGAAGCAACCTCCTACTAATGAAGGCTGCCATGCACATGGCAGATTTCAGGGCATCAAAAGCTTTTTGGCAGGTGTCATTCCAGTTCAATTTCCTGGGCTTCTTCCTGGAATTCAGCTCTGTCAAGGGGGCACCAATGGAGTCATAACCCTTGATGAATCTCCTGTAATACCCAGTGAGTCCTAAGAACTCTTTCACTACTGTCTGGGTCTAGGGAGGTTCCCAAGCCAGAATGGTATCAATCTTGGTCTGTAGGGGTGCCACCTGGCCGCTCCCTACCTGGTGTCCTAAGTACACCACTGAACCCTGCCCGATCTAGCACTTGCTTGCCTTGATCGTGAGGCCTGCCCTCTGCAGCGCCTTCAACACTTCCCAGAGGTGGTGCAGATGTTCCTCCCAAGTGGCACTGAACACTGCGATGTCATCCAGGTAGGCGGCACTGAAATCCTCCAGTCCAGCCAACACCTGGTTGACCAAGCTCTGAAAGGTAACAGGGGCATTCTTCAACCCAAAGGGCGTCACCCAGAATTGGTAGTGCCCCTCTGGCATTGAAAATGCTGACCTCTCCTTGGCCCCATCAGTCAAGGCAATCTGCCAGTACCCAGACGTTAAGTCAAATGTACTGAAGTACTGGGCACCTCCCAACCGATCAATGAGCTCATCAGCTTTGGGGATGGGGTGTGCATCAGTCCTGGTGACTGAAGTGAGCCCTCTGTAGTCCACACAGAATCTGAGTTCTGGCGTGGCCCCGGGTGCGGCAGCCTTTGGGACCAAGACCACTGGGCTGGCCAAGGGCTGTTTGAGGGCTCAATCACCCCTAGCTCTAACATCTTGGAGACCTCCTCCTTGATGCAAGCCTTGACCCTGTTGGTCACTCTGTAAATTTTGTACTTCACAGGAGGACTGTCCCCAGTGTCAACATCATGGACATACCACTGAGTGACACAAGGGGTGTGGGAGAACAGAGCAGCAAACTGTCCCAACAATTGGCGGCAGTCACTCTGCTTTCAGGAGTCAGGGCGGGGGAGAGGATTACACCGTCCACTGACCCATCATGCTCCTTAGCAGTCAGGAGGTCAGGAAGAAGCTTAGTCTCCTCTTCTATTCCAGCATCTGATGCCAGGAGCATGCCCACTTCGGACCTCTCTAAGTGGGGCTTAAGGCGGTTCACATGTAGGACCTGCAAAGAGTTCCTTGAAGACTGCAAGTCCACCAGGTAGGTAACTTTGCTCTTGAGCTCCACCACCTCAAATGGCCCAGTCCACTTATCTTGGAGCGTGCAAGGCTCCACTGGGGCCATGACCCACACTTTTTGATCAGGCTGAAACTCGATCAGAGTGGCATTCTGATCATACCAACTTTTCATCTCCTCCTGGCTGGCTTCCAGATTCGCCTGAGCGAGTTGCCTGAAGTGCTTAGTCTGGTTTCTGAAGGCAAGCATGTAGTTATATACATCCTGGGGTGGTTTAAAGGGAGCTTTCTCCCAGCCTTCTTTGACCAGACTTAGAGGTCCTATTGCAGGATGCCCATACAGGAGCTCAAAGGGACTGAACCCTAAGGACTTCTGTGGTACCTCCCTGTAAGCAAACAACAGGCATGGTAAGAGGACGTCCCACTTATGCCTCATAGGTTCACCAAGACCCTTAATCATGCCCTTCAGGGCCCGGTTGAATCTCTCAACCAGCCCATTACCTTGTGGGTGGTAAGGAGTGGTGAACTTGTAGGTAACACCGCACACCTGCCACAGGGACTTCATATACTTGGATATGAAATTGGTACCCTGGTCAGACACCACCTCTCTGGGGAACCCCACATGGGAGAAAATCCCCATCAATGCACGACCCACCACAGGGGCTGTCACAGTCCGGAGAGGGATTGCTTCCGGGTACCGGGTGGCATGGTCCACCAAGACCAGGATGAACCTGTTGCCCATGGCTGTCTTGGGATCCAGAGGCCCCACAATGTCAATAACCACCTTCTCAAAGGGGGTGCTGACTACAGGGAAAGGCTGGAGAGGAGCCTTGCACTTCCTCTGACTCCTACCACTTGCCTGGCAAGTCTTGCAAGACCTACAATGTGTGTCAGATTTCTTACTCATTTGGGGCCAGTAGAAGTGGGTGACAAGCCTTTCAAAGGTATTGTCTAGCCCCAAATGCCCTGCCAAAGGTACATCATGAGCCAGACCCAGTAGGAAGGCTCTGAAGCACTGGTGTACCACCAGCACACAGGCTGACCCAGGCTCAGCAGCCTTAGGCTCACTATACAGGAGACCTTTCTCCCAGTAGATCCAATGTGATCCATATTGATCACCTGCTGCCTGGTTTTCAGCCTGCTGCCACAAACCGACAAGAGAAGGGCATTTATGGTGTTCCTGGCAGAATTTCTCCCTGGAGGGCTCTCCTTCCTGCTGTCAATGGGTCAGCTCAGGCAGGTACCCCAGTTCGGCCACTTGCTGCCCTGTAGGCTCCAGGGCATCCCCCTCAAGGTTTGCCTCCTCCTGGACTGTGGGAACTTCGGGGCCAATTTCCCATGCCCCCTGCCTCTTCTCTTTCTGGCAGGCACCTGGGCCACTGTTTCAGGCTCCAGGTCCTCTTGAATGCCCTTACTGGCTGCCATAGACTGAGTGGTCACACAAGCCCACTCAGGCAGACCCAACATCTCCAAATGAGACTTCTGTTCTACCTTTTCCCAAGAGGAACTCTCCTAATCGTTGCCTAGCAGATAGTCAACAGGCATGGCTGGCCTCACAGCTACTCTCAAGGTACCTGAGGACCCCCCCCCCACTCAAAGGGAACCTGTGCTACTTTGCAGAGGCACTTAGAATTGTCAGCTGCAACTACTGGGTAGAATGTATTGGGGACCACCTGCTCCTCAGACACTAGCCGGCAACTGACAGCTGTTACACTGGCTCCAGTGTCTCTTAGAGGTTCCACACTATGGTCATTGATGGTCTCCCACTGCCTGTATTTTTTAGTGTTATCAAGCAGATGAGCTCTTGGGACCATCTCACTGTCTCCTAAAGTGACCAGGGTCATTTCTGCGGATCCCCACCCCTCTTGGGCACCCGACTCCTCCCCCAAGGCTACATTAGCCATTTCCCGGGGCAGTGCACCAGTGGGCGCAGTGGTGATCTTTTTGGGACACCTAGGGTCCCCCTGGAAGTGACCCACCTGACCACAACTATAACATGCCGTGGGACCCTTCTGACCAGGCTTACCTGTAGGGACCCATGGCTTCTTTTCAGTGGGAGGCTGGGAACCTTTCCCTTGGGAATTACTTTGGGGCCCTTTCTGGAACTCCTTCTGTTTACACTTGTCCCACCTACTCTTCTGCTGGGGACCCTGCCCACCTTTGGTGGAGTCTCCTACATGACCTTTTTGTACCCTAGTACTGACCCAGCGATCCGCCTCCACAGCAAGCTTCCTGGGGTCAGTCAGCTTACTGTCAATCAAATGCTGGCATAGCTCTGGAAAACAATTATCTGACAAGTGCTCCCATGCAACCAAATCATAGAGCCCCTGAAAATCATTTACCTGGCTACCCTTCACCCATCCATCCAGTGCTCTGCAAAAATAGGAGACATACTCCACCCAAGTGCTTGACTCCAGCTTCTTGAAAAGCCCTCAACTTCTATCTGTACAGCTCTCGGGTCAAACCATATCTCCTTATTATGGCTTCCTTCATGGGGGAATAAGACATCTGGTCCTCCGTGGGTAAGGCTAGCAACGTGTTTCTCCCTTCAGAAACAAAGCGGCTCCACAACCCCGCTCCCCAGTCTCTCTCAGGGACTCTGTAGGATGGCATCGCTACCTCGTAGGCCTTAAAACACAGATCAATATCTTCCTGCTTCACAAAATCCTTAATAACCTCCTTGAGGATGTATACCCTCCCTTCTCCAGGTACTGATGGTGTGCTGCTGCCATTGGGATTGGACTCTATACTCTTTGCTTTTAGATCCAGTTCTCTAAAACCTCTTTCATGCTCTAAGAGCATCTTTTCCTCTTTCAGGGCTAACTTCTCCCTCTGAAATGCCAACTCCTTATCTTCTTTCCCCAGCTTGAGCTTTGTGAGATCCAAGTCATGCATCCTGTTTTTCTCCATGTCCTCCAGCTCTTCTGCTGGAGACAGCCCCTTTGAAGATACACTGCTGCCCCCCCAGGAAGGTAACCTCCCCCTGGGCAGACCCAATAGCCTATCCTGCTGCCCATCTAAATTCTCCACCTCCTCCATAGGCTGGTCATCATGCTTGCTGGCTTCCCTTGACTCCAACCAGGCCCTCAGGGCCTTTTGGAATTCTTCCTTTCTGGAGAGGCCTCCTACAGAGATTTTAAACTTCTTGCAGATAGCTTTCAATTCTGTAGGTTTCAACCCTATCCTCTTCAAACTCAATATCCACAGATGCAAGTGATGCTGGCTTTGACATGATGAAGATTAGCAGTTCTCAGTTGCAAGAAAAAATATTCCCACCAATTGTATGTGGATGCCTGATGGTCTGCGCTCTACTAGTAGTGTACAAAATAAGTAATCTTTATCTAAACCAATCAAGACCAAAACGACAAAATTCCACAATACAGTAATAAAAATATGACTTTCAAATGGTAGAAATAGTTCAGTTCAAAGCAAGTTGCAGATGCAACACTTTTCAAAACAAAGTACCTTGGATGCGTTCGCACACAAACAAAAAGGGTCGCAGGGAAGGTGATGGGTCAGTTCCTTACACTCAGGGAAGGTGATGTGTCGGTTCCTTACTGCTGCGCAGGGAATGTGATGCATTGGTTTCTTACTGCGTGGGGAGGTGACGCGTCGGTTTCTTACTGCGCCCCCCAACGATGCGACAGACCTGGCACCTCGATGCAATGCAACAATCCGGGACGATGCATGGGTTCTTGCAGCAGCACAGCAGGGCTTGCATCAGAATTGGTGCGGTGATCTTGGACTTTGGAGAGCGGTGCACTCGATGTGGCGTGCAATGATTTCTTGAGCCGCGGGCAGGCGCTGCATCAGTTTCTTTGGCACTGCATCAGAAACAAGTACAGATGCGTTGCGCTTCTCATCATTGCGTTACTTTTCCAGCTACCAACAGCCAGTACAACCTCCAGAGGCCCCAGACCACCTACAGGCACCTCTTGGCAGGTAAGAACTCCCAACAAGGAAGTTGAGGGGAGCTGGGGGTGAAGTCTTTGTGTCCCTGAGACTTCAGAACAGGAGGCACGCTCTTCTTCAAGCCCTTGGAGATCTTCCTCAAGCAGGGGACACAGCAAACAGCAAAGTCCTTTTCCCTTTCCTTGGCAGAAAGCAGCCACTGCAGGCCAACACCAGACAGCAAACAGCACAGGAGCAGTATTCCTCCTCAGTTTCTCCAGCTCTTCTCTTTGGCAAAGGTTCAGCTTGATTCCCAGAAGCGATCTAAAAGTCTGGGGTCTGGGCCCCTCTTTTTATACAGTATATCTCTTTGCTCTCTAGTGTAGAGATGCTCTTTGTCCAGCCAAAACCAGTTATGTCCTCTCTGGTGCAGCTTCCTGGCAGGAGGTGGAGACAGCATTGTGGAAGGCAGACCAGGGCCATTCAGGTGAAAGGAAATCTCCTTCCCTAACTCTGAATGCAGCCCAGGTCTATTCAGCCCAGCCCTGACTCATACAGACTCTCTGGAGCTACTGCACCTCCCCGGCCACTGTCACTCCAAAGCCAGACAGTCAATATACATCAAAATCACCCTCACTAAAAGATGCATTTTAACATTCTGAGTTCGGGCATACTAAACTATATTTTCCTACCTTGTTCCCAGGGGTAGTTTTGTTTATAAGATGTTATAAGCAAACTTCCCATTCTATCCTAAGGGAACAGATAGCCTTGCAATAGTGAAAAAGGAAATTGGCAGTATTTCACTATCAGGACATGCCACACACACCAGGGTATGTCCTACCTTTCACATACACTGCACCCTGCCCACAGGGGTACCTTGGGCCTATCTGAGGGGGGACTCACATGTAAGAAAAGGGAAGGTTAGGGCCTGGCAAGTGGGTGCACTTGCCAAGTCGACATGGCAGTACCAGACTCCACACAGGCTCTGCAATGGCAGGCCTGAGTTACATTTACAGGCTGCTTATGTAGGTGGCACAATCAGTGCTGCAGGCCCACTAGCAGCATTTGATTTACAGGCCCTGGGCACACACAGTGCACTGTACTAGGGACTGACTAGTAAATCAAATATGCCAATCATGGAATCACTAATCCATAACAATAATTTACAAAGGGAGCCCTTATACTTTGGCACTGAACAGCAGTGGCAAAGTGCCCAAACATCTAGACCAGCAAAACGAAGTCCAACACACAGCAAAAACACAGGAGGCAAAGGCAAAAATACAGGGGAAACCCACGCCAATGATGCCAGGTCTAACAAGTACTGGGAGCCAAGCAGTTAGCTTCTGCTGACGCTTAACATTATTTCCTGCCGGAGTGCTTTCTATTCCAGTACTGGAATCTGTGATTATCTACCCAGGTCCTGTTGCACAGCAACCCTTTCTGTTCTAGTATTTGCACCCTCATAGCTATGCCTTTTCATCCCAACGTCATCCTGCAGCAGCCCTTGCTGTTCCTGTACATAGACCCACTTGCCTCCTTTGGTGCTTCTATGCTGTCTCTTGCAGCTGCCCATGCTGTCCCAGTGCTGGCACACAGCTCCGCCGACGTGCCTCAATATTCCCATGTACGCAGCCCTTTCTATTCCAATTTGGACAACTGCAAAGCACTGTGGGTGCACCTACATTCTTTCACGTAGCAGCCCTTTCTATTCCAGTAGTGAGGCACAGTGCTCTGCCTCTGTAAATGCACCTCAAGCCTATCTTGCAGCAACCTTTACTTTTCCAGTACTGGCATCCAGACAGCTCTGCTTATGGAAATCAATCTTGTCCGCAGCTGCTGTTTCTGGTTCTGTTCTGACACACACACATCTCTGCTGATGCATCCACTGTCCTTTCCCGTAGCAGCTCTTTTGATTCCAGTACTGGTGCCCACACATTTGCTTCTATGATTCCCAGTTCAGTGGCCAGTTCAAAAACAGTACTGTCTCCCACACAGCTGTGCTTATGTACCTCAATCCTACCCTGCAGCAGCCCGAGCTATTCCATTACTGGGACACACATGGATCTGCCTCAACTGTTCAGCAGCAGCTCTTTCTCTTCCAGTACTGGAACCAGCACAGATCTCCTGAGGCACCTCATTTTTTTTCTGCAGCAGTCCTTGCTCTTTTGGTATGTGAGCCCCTACGTCTCCTTCTCTGCTGAATGATCGCAATATTGTCTTCCGGGTGTCCTTCTGACTCCAGTACTGGTGTCCTCTTGGCTCTGCTTCTACTGGTGCATCTTATTCCTCTCCCTCAGAAGCACATTCTTTTCCAGTACTAGCAAACACATCTGTGATTTAGTACAGCAACCCAGCCCTGGAATAGCCCCGTGCCCCAGAACGTGTATATATTACTCTTCTGCCCTTCAATTCTGCCCTGCAAAAGCTCGAACTGTTTCAGTACTGGTGCCCACATGGGTGTGCCTCTACAGAGGCACCTCAATCCTGTCCTGCTATCTCACTTGTGGTGTCAGTACCTGGACCCAAATGGCTGTTTGGATTCTTTCCTTTCCCTCTGTAGTAGCACGTGGTATTCCAGTACTGGCACACATCCAGCCTACACACCTCAATCATGTCCTGAAGCCGTTCTTTCAACTCCAGTCCTGTCAACAGCACAGCTTTTCCAATACACCTCTATCCTGTCCTGCAGCAGCCTTACTGTTCCAGTACTGGAGCTGACAGGGCAATGACTCTACTGATGCACCCCATCCTGTCCTGCGGCAGCCCTTGCTGTTGCAGTACTGGAGCATACAGGGCAATACCTTTATTGATGTACCCCAACCTATACTGGAGCAGCCCTTACTGTTCCAGTACTGGAGTCCGCAGGGCAGTGCCTCTACTGGTGCACCCCATCCTGCAGCAGCCTTTACTGTTCCAGTACTGGAGCCCGAAGGGCAGTACCTCTACTGATGCACTCCATCCTGTCCTGTGCAGTCCTTACTGTTCCAGTTCTGGAGCCAACAGGGCAATATCTCTACTAATGCACCCCATCTTGTCCTGCGGCAGTTCTTACTGTTCCTGTACTGGAGCTGACCCCACAATACCTGGCAATACCTCTACTGATGCGCCCCTGATGCTGTCCTGCGCAGCCCTTACTGTTCCAGTACTGGAGCAAAAGGGCAATACCTCTACTGATGAACCCCATCCTGTCCTGAGGCAGCCCTTGCTGCTCCAGTACTGTAGATGAAAGGGCAGTACCTCTGCTGATGCACGCACCACGTCCTGTCCTGCAGCAGGCCTTACTGTTCCAGTAATGTAGCCGACAGGGCAGTTCCTCTGGTGGTGCAACCCATCCTGTCCTGCAGCAGCCCACTCTGTTCCAGTACTGGAGTCCGCAAGGCAGTGCCTCTACTGGTGCACCCCATCCTGCAGCAGCCTTTACTGTTCCAGTACTGGAGCCCTAAGGGCAGTACCTCTACTAGTGCACCCCATCCTGTCCTGCAGCAGCCCTCACTGTTCCAGTACTGGAGCTGACAGGGCAAAGCCTCTACTGATGCACCCCATCCTGTCCTGCAGTAGCCCTTACTGTTCCAGTACTGGAGCCAACAGGGCAGTACCTCTGCTGGTGCACCCCATCATGTCCTGCAGCAGCCCTTACTGCTCCAGTACTGGAGTCTGCAGGGCAGTACCTCTACTGGTATACCCCATCCTGCAGCAGCCTTTACTGTTCCAGTACTGGAGCCTGCAGGGCAGTACCTCTACTAGTGCACCCCTTCCTGTCCTGCAGCAGCCCTTACTGTTCCAATACTGGAGCCGACAGGTCAAAACCTCTACTGATGCACCCCATCCTGTCCTGCAGCAGCCCTTACTGTTCCAGTACTGGAGCCCACATGGCAGTACCTCTGCTGGTGCACCCCATCCTCTCCGGCAGTAGCCATTTCTATTCCAGTGCTGGCCTCCAGAAATCTCTGCATATACACCTCTATCCTGACCTACAGCAGCCCTTACTAATCCAGTATTGGAACCAACAGGGCATTACCTCTACTGATGAACCATTATCCTGTCCTGCGGACGCCATTTTTAGGAGGAGATGAAAAAGTGGGACATTGATTCAGACCGCTTATATTTAATGATTTGCTGAAGGCCTTTTTTTTTTAACTGTACTTCTTGTATACCATCTTTATCATGATAACATTTATGTAGCACTTAAGAGATGTGGGCATGCATTTGGTGCAAGGGTGCCTGCGTTGGCGCACGGCTGCTGTATTAGTGCCGGTGCAGGGGAGAGCACAGGGGTGCAACGTATCCTTGTAAATAAGGCGCATCCCTGCATTTTTTAAATGTCTGCAGCTCGACGCAGAAAAATTGCTTGCGTCGCTCTACTGCGCCATTTCATTGTAAATATGCCTGAATGTGTCGTGGCTCAAGACCATGTCCAACAGGCATGGAGTGAGATTGCCTGTGTCTAGTGCCTGCTAGACATAGCCATGCCCAAAGATACCACTTGCAGAGGTATTTTGGCCACCAGGCTGTGACTTTATGGGTAATATGATCTCATAGTCTATCCATAAAATATTTATCAAAGTTTAGTATTATAATAGTAATTTCCGTGCAGCACTGGTTTTAACATCAAGATATCATAGGAATTATCTCATATCTGTGGAGTGACTTATTTTATTTATATGAAAAGGCTGGAAAGTAGGTTAGTACACTGCTGAACATAACAATATTGTGTAGTGATGCTTTCAATACAAATTTTCCACTACAACAAATGTATTGTAAAAAATACATAACAGAACATACCATTATGGAGTTGTCATGACATTTATAAACCACTCTGCTGGCTGATAACCATGCCATGAGAACCCCCATACTAGCCCTGAAGAACATAGAGTGTGTGAATTATACAATTCTCCCGCTTAGGTTTGCATCATCTCCATCCTATTTCATTCCAGAATAAGTGTCAGGAGAATTGCCTTTAGGGAATGGTTTTTCCTGCTTTTACTCAGCCCTGAAAGAAAGCAGGAAACACAATAGCTGTCATCCAACAAGCCACAAATGTTTCCTTTCCTGCTATTGGACCTCCTGCCTTGGGCCTTGTGGCAGCAGGAAAGGTAGGGTACATGGCTCATTGGGACCGGTAGGAAACGGTGACCTCACAGAAATGTGTGGTGGTGGAGAGCTTTCATGCATGGCTGATAGTTTCTGTTATTTCACTGTATTTGACTCTTAGGCAGGGCTTTAGGTGGAATGAAAAAACTGGGGAGTCTCTCATAGGGGCGTTGCTGCTGCCATTAAGGGCGAGGCTTAAAACACTGAAGCCAAAAATCTGTGCTTAGCTTAGTGTGCTGCCCGACTGGTATTTTGCTGCTTCTGTCCTTTCATCCAGATATATGAATGAATGAATGAAAGAAACGGGCTCTTATATAGCGCATGGCTACCCGGAGGCATCCCAGCGCTGCGGAGGTGGCTAGGAGGATGGGTGAAGTCATGGGAATAGCCATGAATATAACACAACAAGTAACATTACCCCTACAACAAGCCAGGACTATTGGCTTTGTCAATGGTCGTAAGTTGCATAAGATAAATAAGCAAGAACTATCACTTTGTTGTATATAATATTGAAAATGCTACGCGTTCTTGTGGGCAAAGTTGTGGCGTAAGGCTAGAGCAGCTGACCTTCGAGCTGAGAAAACAGGTTCGAGCCTGACGTCCTGTGATTAAACAAAAAATGTCCTTGTGTAATGTAACTGGTGCTCATGTAAAGCACTCCAAGTTTGCGCTACATAAAACTGAAAAACGAGTCAACATCAAAGGCAGTGACGGGTTGTACTATTGCAGAGTTAAGGTTTGGTTTTTTTGCACCCTAAGTGTAAAGATGGACAGCCCGATAGGGACCCGTCTGGGCACCTGCCTTTAAAAATTGACGGGGCTGCACACCGGCAGGACCCGGCCCACTTAAAGCCCTGCTCTTAGGGGCTTATTTGCAAGCCCCTTGTGCCACCGGTGCATCACTTTTTCTATGGGAAAAAGTGACACACCGGCGGCGGAAGAGGCTTGTAAATAAGCCCCTAAGTTTCTGATGGGGGCTTGCAATTTCTATCTTTTGTTGTAGTGGGAGAGTCAAAGGACACACTGTTTATTTGTGGATGGGGAGGCATGTCATGCCTCAATGTTCATCCCTTCTTGCTTCACTCCTACACTTTAAACAGTCCACATTACTAGTTGTTATTCTGCAATTGTAGGTAGTTAGGCAGAGACCTGAACCCAGAGGCTTTTGTGAATAATTAAAACAAACAAACAAACATGGGCTTTTTCAATTATGAAATGGCCTTGGTTGGGTCCAGGGGCCTCTTGGGGGGGTGTTGTCCCCACCTTCCCCCTTCTTCTTCAAACCAAGACTGAATTTGTGCTGTTTCTTTCTCAATTGTGAAATGAATGTGTCAGCGATTTTCATAACCCAGTAGGACCCATCCATCCAAAAAAGATGCTTCTAGAATACAGGGGCTGCAAAGATTCCCATTGAAGTTTGAACTTGAGGGCTCATTTGGGATTTTTAGGTCTCGCCTACGCAGTGCGCATGCGCTGCATAGAGGAGACCTTTAGCCATCGGTTCCCTTTTTTCCCCCAAAAACGTGCACGCGTTCCATTGCCTTCAATGGCAACACGTGCACGTGTGGCGATTGCCTTGCGGGAGCGAGCGGCAGCGCCATATGGTGTCAATTATCGCCGCTGGCTCCCGCAAGGGAATCGGCAGGCCCCCCTCCCCCTGCTGCCGCGCGAGGCGCGCTTTTGCTTGTTACTTAAAGTCTCTTCATTTCTTGACCGCAACATACTTGACAAGCGGGGAAATCTCGAGAACAGCACCTTCTCTGCGACATTTGATTGTTGAAGATCCTCATGTGCTAATGAACTATGGGGCAACAGTAACTGTACTAATAACAGGCGACTAGATATTTGGTTTTATTACTGGCGCTTTTAAACTTTCAACAAACGCTCAACGCAACACATCATTCTGTTTTACATGTCGCGCTTGCTTTACCTTGCCTAAAATAGCCTTCCCAATGAGCCTTGTTTACAACGAGCCACGCGCCGAAGCTGGATTGAGAAACCTTGCAGCACAAGAATCCCGAGATCGTGCTGGAGCGTATGATGGCCTGTGCACGAGTTCACTTCACAAGTTCATTTCATGTGCTTTGGTTTGAGTGAAAAGCTGCACACCTATAAGGAACTTTAGGCACTGGAGCGGTTCGTTCTGTGCTTAATAAACTGTTTATGAGGAGCAGTTCACAGACTATGGAATCATTTTACGGAGGACACCAGTATAATTGTAAAAGGACACAGAGTTTGGTTAGGGGAGCATCTGCCAGCTTGTTTTCTATTCTGTGGGTGGAGAAAACTGTGTTCTATCGATGTATGAAATTGGGTGGGGTGGAGTCTTTCCAGCGACTAGTGATTTCTTGAAGAGCTATCAATTTGAGTAGGTTAAGCAGATTTGATATTTATTTAATGGGTTTCTAGAGGAGGTGGATAGTAGAAGTAGATTTTATGGTGACATACTGCTGTTGGCGCAATGATGGAAGTAATGTCTTTGGAGAGACTGTTAACAAAATGCTGTTAGTTTGTGGCAGAAGTGTAGAATGTGTCACAGGAATCCTAAGCTCATAACGGCGAGAAGCTAGATCTCACTAATTGATAATCTTCCTCAACACCAAACCAAAGCGGACACATGCCCATGAACAAACAAGCATTGGCATAGCCAATAGGTCTCGCCTTTGGGACATTATAAGTATTTAGCCATGCAATAGTTGATGTTGCACCAAGGATATTGTGCTGCATAATTAAATACTTATAAGGTCCCAAAGGCGAGACCTATTGGCTATGCCAATGCTTGTTTTCATTACCTCTGTGATGAGGTCTGCTTTTTTCCCTGGTCTTTATTTGCGCTCCTTTTGAGACAGAAAACTGCTCTGCATGGTAATGGACGTGTACACCTGCCCTGAGTGCCCAGCTGGACTGATGTCTGGATTCCTAATGCTGGTTTTTAGTTGCATAGGCAAACACGGATCATGTGTGTGCATCATGACATAGGCCTGTCTCATGGATTGCAGTCTTGTTGGACTGGGAGAGGTACCCAAAGTGCTTGCCTCATAGTGGTACGAGGCTAATACCTTCAACAAGAGTTAAGCAGCACAAGTGGGGTGGCAGCAGCATACCATGTACAGGTCAGTAGGAGTGAGCAGGTCCTTTTCAGCCTGTGTCACTGGAGTGAGGCCTACAGGCACACTCATTTAAAGTTACACTGCTCTGTGCATAAGTTACCCTTGGCCTACATTGGTTTGGTGTGTAGTGCAGTGCAGCGCATGAGTGGTGTATCTGCGCTGGGTGTATGTGTGCCTGGGAGGGGTACTATACAGGGATAATGCAGTACTGAGCAGTGCATGCATGGTAAATGCATTTGCTGAATGTATGAGTGCCTATGAGTAGTACAATGCATGGAGGATGTAGAACTGCAATGCGTGCATGGTAAATGCATATGCTGGATGCATGTGTGCCTATGAGGGGCACAGTACATGAAGGATACAGTGCTGTGCAGTGCTTGCATGATAAATTCTGGATGTATGCATGCCTAAGAGTGGTACGGTACATGAAGAATACAGCACTATGCAATGTGTGTAGGCTGTATGCATGCACTAGGTGTATGCATGACTATGGATGGTACAATACATGGAGGGTCCTGGGTTCCAGTTTGTGAGACCCAGGCCTCCATGGTGAAACATGGAGAGGATGTAGAGGAATCCCCCAGACAGATTTGTGTATTGCTACATTCCTGTATGCATATTGGGACACAAACTGGAGAGAGGCAGGCCAGGCTTCCTGTGAATACTTCATAGGCTGCCCTTTGATTCAGTGAGAGGTCACAAGGAAGGGGCGTGGGCACATCTCAGGAAGGAAATGTGGCTGATATAAGAACTATAAAGAGTAGGGCTGGGTTCCTTGGGCTAACCTTTTGATACAGATATCACTGTTTCTGACATCCTGGTGTGAACTCTAGTGACTCCCATGGCCTGTGTTGTGTGCCTATAAGCTTCAGAATCACTCCTGCTGTGATAGACTGCTTTCAAGAGGAAGAGAGAGCAGAGGAGTGGGCACTTCAAAAGAAGCAGACCCCCAACATAAACTTTAAAGACTTCCTATCAATCAAACAGTATTTGTTGAGCGCAGCTATTCCCCCAGGGGGTATCCAGGCGCTAGGGTCTCGCTGGTATCAGTCAGACAACCAGGTCTTGAGTCCCCATGTGACATCTGTGAGAGAGGGAGATGTGCACAGGTGGAGGGGTAGGTCCTTTCAGGACATGGAGGTGAGGTAGGAGAAGGAATGACTTCCACTGTAGCTTGGGCAGATATGGGGAGTGTGTGCAATGACGCAAGAGGTGGAGCGCGGTTGTCTGGTGGGCTGATGAAAGTTCAGGCGGTGGTTGATGTATGCTGGTCCCAGGTTGTGAAGGGCCTTGTAGGCGTGTGTCAGCATCTTGAACTGGCATCTCTTCTGGAAGGGGTGCCAGTGGAGGTTCCTGAGGTGGGGGTGATGTGGGTTTGTTTGGGGAGGTTGAGGATAAGTCTGTTCGCTGAGTTCTGTATAGTCTGAAGTCTCTTGAGGAACTGGGTGGTGATTCCAGGGTACAGCACATTTCCGTAGTATAGACAGCTGGTGACAAGTGCTTTATTGATGTTTTTTCTGGTGTTGAGGGGGTCCATCTGAAGATTTTTGAGAGCATGCAGAGGATGTGGAACAGGCGGAGGAGACTGCGTTGATCTGGTGCTGCATGGTGAGGTTTCTGTCCAGGATGATGCAGAGGTTGCAGGTGTGCTGTGTCGGTGTGCGTGTTGGTCCGAGTTCGGGGGCTACCAGGTGTCGTCCCACAAGGAAGTATTTTTCCCAAAAATCAGCACTTCTGTCTTGTCTGTGTTGTGCTTCAGGCAGCTGGTCCTCATCCAGTCAGCGACACTTATCATCATGGCATTATGGAAGTTGGTTCTGGTGGTGGAGGGGTCTTCCGTGATTAAGAGGATGGGCTGGGTGTCATCCCTGTAGATATGATGTTGAGTCCATGGGTTTTGATGATGCTGTCCAGGGGTGTCATGTAGGTGTTGAAAAGGATGAGGCTTAGGGATGAGCCTTAGTGGATGCCGCAGATGATGCTCTTGGGCTTTGAGGTGAAGGCTGGTAAGCAGATTCTCTGGGTGCATCATGTGAGGAAGGATACAACCCATTTGAGGGCATCTCCCTGGATGCCAATGTGGTGGAGTCTTTCGATGAGGGTGTGGTGGGATACGGTATCAAACGGCACTGAGAGGTTGAGGAGGCTCAAGGCGGCTGTTTCAACCCAGTCGAGGAGAGTTCTGATGTTGTCGGTGGCGACGATCAGGGTGGTCTTGGTGCTGTGGTTGGCATGGAAGCTGGTATGGGAGGCTTCGAGCAGGTTGTTTCTTTCTAGGTGTTCGGTGACCTGGTGGTTGATGGCCTTCTCGAGAACTTTGGCGGGGAACGGAGGCAGTGAGATGGGGTGGGAGTTTTTGAGTTCACTGGGGTTGGCCCAGGGTTTCTTCAGGAGAAGTCAGACCTCTGTGTGTTTCCATCTGTTGGGGAAGGCATCCATGGTGATGGATGTGTTGGGAATGGAGGTAAGTTCACCACTGATTTCTTTGTTTCCGAGGTGGAAGAAGTGGTGGGGACAGGGGTCCGTGAGTGCTCCAGAATGGATGGAGGTCATGATGGCTGTGGTGTCCTATGTGGTGAACAGATTCCATGTGCTGAGTGGATGGCTGTGGGTGGTGTCCACTAGTGTGAGGAGGTTGTCGAGGTCGATGGGTTGGGGTTCAAAGTTGCTATAGATGGTGGATATCTTGTTGTGGAAGTAGTTCACCAGTGTGTTGCAGAGTTTCTGGGTAGGGCGGATCGTGTTCTCAGTGGCCGACGGGCAGGAGAACTCTCTGATGATGGGCTTAAGACTAGATGTACGAATGTTTTGCAACTATCAAAGCGGTCGCAAATAGGTTAGCGAATGAAGAAGGTGCATTTTGGCATGTATTAAAGCCATTCACAAATTTAATTTAGCGATGTGACCATTTAGCAAATCAGTATTTTTTGTTACTGAAATTTATGAGTCCCAATTGCTGATTCGATAATTGTGAAACGCAAACCTTTTGTTCAAGGCTGTCGCAATTAGCAACTAGTCGCAAAAATGGCTGTGTGCACATGGAATTTAACACAAATTCGTTTCAGGTGGTAACTGTGTGCAAACTATAAAAGCTGGCACAGAATGCATCAGGGGCATCCACAATGGCTGCTCTATATGTGACTGCAAGAAGGGTTCAACTGCCGGCTTTTCAGCTGAGGAGGAGAAGACAGGAGAAGATATTTAGAACCATGCTTACCATTTCCACCAGACAGAGGAGGAAATATTTGAGAAATACAGGCTAAGTAGTGCGGTGATATTAGATTTATTTGAAATTTTAAAATCACATCTTGAAAGCAGTGCTCTACACAGCAATTCCATCCACTCTCAAGTGCAGGTATTGTGCTCATTATCAACTTTTGGCCTCTGGCGGTTACCAGGGTGTGATTGCTGTTGCTGGTGGGGTGTCCCAAAGTGTGCTGGTGTTTTTTCAGGATTTTTCTAGATACCATGCTCCAAAATATTAACAGGTACATATACCTACCTAGGAATACTGAGGAAATTTAAACCACAATGTTAAACATTTATAGGGCTACCAAATTTCCCCATGTTACAGAGTGCATAGATGAAACACATGTTCCAATTTGTCTTCTAGCCCATATGGAATACATGTTTAGGAATAGGGAAAAACTAATTCCCTCAACATACCAGTTGTCTGTGATGCAAACAACTTAATTACTGTTATAGCGTCAGAATACCCAGGGTGCACCCATGACTCCTATGTCTTCAGGCACAGTGGAATACACCAACGCCTAGAAAGAGGGAAGTTTGATGATGGCTATGTATTAGTTAATGTGATGCAGTACAATGACACATATGATTGTGTTCATTAAATGCAAATTTTAAGCATGCTCACACTCATGTTTTTGGTTCCAGGTGACAGGGCGTATGCCTTAAGGCTTTGGATACTGACACCATACTTTGCACCAGCAAACCAAAGGTGTTACAATATTGTTCATTGACGCACCAGGGCTTTGATAGAATGCACATTTGGCATGCTCAAATCTAGATTTTGTTGCCTTCACAAAGGGCGGAGGTGCTCAACAGTATGCTCCTTAGGCAGCCTGGAAAATGGTGGCAACATATGCCATATTGCATAACATAGCTACCAGGCAAGGACTATCCATCACTGTGATTGACACTGATTGGATGAGGAACCTGAGCAACCTCTTCAGCAGCCTGGAGACCAGAGTATAGCAGTGGAGGGGAGACGCCGATGGGACCACATTGCAATAAATCACTTTACAAGGTAAGATATGTGTGTTAGTACACTCAATGAAATGATAAAAGTAGATGGGATGCAGCAAACTAAAGCAACCTTTATTGTCAGGTTACTATTTAAATTGCTATAATATTTCTAACTGTATACCATCCTAATGGTTAGAAAAGTACAAAAGAAATGTTGGTTACATTATCAAATTACAATTATACTGCAAAAATGAAACACACTATTCTGTGTCCTTCAATTCCTCTTGCGGCTATGTCCCACATGGGTTGACCATACTTGTTCTTCAGCAGGGATACAGGTGCTGCTGTGTCACAGGACATGTGCATCAGTGGCAGAGATGCTGCTTACACTTGATATGTCCTCACTTGCTTGAGGAGCAGCTGCAACACCACTTGCTATTTGTGCATTCTGTAGCATCTCAACTGCAGAGATGATCTGCCCTAAGCCCCTTGCAACGTCCCCACCAAAGTGTCCCATTTCCACCTGCAGGGTTACTGTTCACCTGGATAGGGTGGTAGTGGCATTGCCAATCTACCAATGGAACGGGTTAACCCATCCTTTCTAGATGCATTGCTATTGTCACAACGCCTTTAATAGGCATGAACATACACCATGTGCTGGCATAACTTTTCTATAGAGGTGGTGAGGTTGCCCATTTTTGTGTTCATGTTAGCCAATTGAGTGCCATAGTATCAAATCCAAATGACATGCATTGTTGCATGTTCTGCATCTTTTTGTTAATTACTTTCATCTGCTTATTTTGTAGATGTTGAATTTGGATCATGGATGCCTCAAGGACTCAAAACAACTGTGCATTTGCTTCAGGGTCTACAGCATGATGTGCCTCGTGTTGGTGACTGTGCACACGTACTGGAACATGCTGCTGTCATTGCCTCGCCCCTAGGGGCTAGAAGGGACTAATAGGGTCTATTAGGCAGATTGACATCGTCAACCGCAGTTAATGGTGCCTGTGGTGACAATGTAGCGGTGCTACATTGAGCAGAAGGTGTGCTTGGCTGACTGACTATGGTTATGGGTTCTTCAACTGCCATATTTGAGTCCTCCAAAATGGTGCCATCAACATGTCATCAACATGTTCCTCAGGGAGATCTGTGTAAAAAATGAAATTGTATTTAATCACTGATATGATGATATACCAATGTTCCAGTTTTTATAGCATTGGAATAATACATGTCTAATAGTGACTACAGTGCTAACGTTTTGACTACATGTCCGATAATGCACTATGGCTGTACATTTTCTATTAACTTAAAAACCCTGTCTGATGCATACTACAATTTTAGTGGCCGTTAGGCATAGATTTAAGTTCAGAGATGTGAAAATAGTAAATACTTATACCTGCTTTGTGATGTTCCAGGTGCAGAGGTGTCAATGTTTTTAAATCCCATAACAACCTCAGCCTCCAATGTGGTCTCAACCCTGGACTCCAATGCAGAGGGTGGGGGTACAGTTTGGGGTCCACCTCCTATTGCCGGGACTCAGACAGTCATGTTGCCACCTTCTCCTTTGTTCGCAACCTGAGGCCATACCACCTCTTCCTAATCCTAGCAATGGAGCAGTGGGTGACTCCAACTGCAGTGATTTTGTGCAGCATATTCTGCCATAATTTCATTTTTGGGACTCTGGGACAGACATTGATGCCCTTCCAAACAGCACTTCATGAATTCGATCAGGATCTCCAGCTCCATCTTAGAAAACCTTAGTTTTCTCTTTCTCCCTCCTGCATACTTTTTTGCACTTTGGTTGGCAGTTGCTGTTAATGAGGCTTGTTTTGAAGTTCAAAAATATAAATTTGAAATGGCAGCTGCTCTCCACCTCTACTCCACATTCACTTTGTCTGATCTCCAGGCATGTACAGTGAAGCACTTCTTGGTTCACAGGTGATTACCCATGACCAGAACGTGTTTCTACTCTATCTGTGATTGCAATTTGCGACCTCAGTCGTAATTTTGCAAATCGCTAATACTGATTTCTAAAATCGCAATACGACTGAGTTGCTACTTGCAAATTGAGGGGTAAAACCCTACTTATATACCAAATTGTGATTTTCTAACAGCTAGTCACAGCGATTCACTATTTGGAAATCGCTACTCATAACAATCGTACATATAGCCCATAGACTCTAAATCACATTTGGTGTCTGGAAAGGGAGTATAAGAAGGGGAATATGAGACCCCAAAAATCAACTACCAAGCAGGCAGACGGACTATGCCTTTCATTGGACTTCTGTCTGTGAGCAGGACTGGGGGCCCAAGCCTGCTAGTTTCCCTGCTGGGAGAGTGGACATCACCCAGGGAATTCCAGATAATCTGCCATTGGCCTGGAGCACCATCGCCTGCCTGCTTGCCAAGAACAGTGTGCCCTGTGTGGAAGAAGAGAGTGTTGGAGCTAGCAAGATCCAGTCGGGAGCCCTGTCGAGTCGACTCCCTATGCAAGGTGTGAGGAAAAGACTGCTGCACTGATCAGGTCATTGCCTGTGCGCAGGATGAAGTCGGTGACCCTCCTTTTCCAGGAGAGGATCACCGTGAACTTAGCAGTGTGCATCAGTGTGCCGATTGAGTTGGAGCCTGTGTGTAGTGAGGAGCTACATCCCACATGCAAGAAGGGATTGCCGCATGAAGATTGCCATGCTGTGAGGGCCCTAGCCCTTGACCCATGGTGAGATGTGACCCCCATATGCCAGGAAGGGCTGCCATGTGAAGATTGCCGTGCAGTGAGGGCTGTAGTCCTTGAGCTATGGTGAGCCGCCACCCCGTATGCCAGGAGGGGTTGACACTGAGGACTTCGCTGTGCCTTGCAGGCCGGAGCCTGTGCACAGGGAAGATAAGGTGAGCCCGTATGCCAAAGGGGATCACCGGGAGCAACTAGACATGCAACCTGATCTACCAACCCTGCCAGAGAAGTGAGGCAGGAGTGGGAGCACCATCACCATCTCCAAGGCGAGGAACCTGCTCCAGGATCGTCACATCATCCCTCCACACCATGTGATGGATAGGACACTTTCACTGCAAAGAGGAGCCGCAAAGAACCTCCGGTCGCTTTGGTGGTGCAACAGTGTGTGGGGAACTATGATCCCACTGAGTGTAGCTTGACTGGGCCACGTGCCGTCGAACTCACCTGATTCCTCTGCTGCCACTCCAAGCGCCCATTGAAGGGGAGCACTCAAGAACTCCAGATGCTCCAAGCCTGCAGGTGCGGGTAAGATTGATTTTAGGGCTAGTCGAATCAGGGGCAACTTTCACACTAGTTAGTGCTGTGGGGCTGGAACACTGTTTACTTTAAAATAGAGTCAGCATGGACTCTTGAGACTCAGACAACTAGTGGGACTTGCCCTTGATGTTGCCTAAAGTGAATAGCCACCATCTCTAGGAGTGGGACTCGGCAGACCGCCAAAAGAAACACTAGAGCTTTGATCTCAGGGGAGCAATGTAGCTGTCTATGAATGTTGTATTATTCTTTTGTGCTGGTAGAGGTAGAAATAAAATACTTCTCTTTTTTTCTTAAAAGTCTGTATTTGGTTGGACAATGATTTATTGCTGCTAGGTGCATTCTGAGTTATTAGCATGTGTTCACTCCCCTGTATCCACCTCCCCCAGAGGGAGCCTTGAACTGCTCAGATCATGTTACTCCTGAGAGTCAAGTGCTGAAGGGGTACTTGACCCAGTTTCTCAGAATCCATAGTAGGTTGGGCTCTGGTACACCATGAGTAAAAGGCCTAAACGCCCACGGTTGGGTCCAGTAACCCCTGCTTGCCCCAGACCCTCTCAAAAGGTTTCTGACAAATGGCAGCAAGTGGTGTGACATCTAATGTTTAGGAGCCTGGATACAGGTGTGACATTGGCTATTTCTAGTTTGTGCTAATAGTACCATAAGTCCAGTTTTTCTACGCACAAAGGCGAAACGCATAGAAAATGGAAAACACAGGGTTGGGAATTGACCTTGGTACCAAGTCCATAAGTCAGATGATGGATTTATGTATAGACAGAGTGTGGAGGATTACCAGGCTCAGGGATAGAGATATCCTAGCTAATTTCATTAGGGACTAGTTTAAGACACTGGGTCAGGCTGTAGTTGAGTCTGGGAGTGAACCGTGGCAGGAACCAAAGACGAGAGCACTGGGGATACAGGTTCTAAGATCGCCTCTGGACAGATCTGTCCCAGACACATGCCGAGTGTGTCCACTAATGAAGAAGGGGTTCAGTTAGCCCCTGAGTTAATATATGAGCAGCAGAGAGAATGTAGAGAGGTGTTGGGATGGTTTGTCAACCTCTTCTCGCTGACTCTGGGGTTGACATCTATCTGTGTGCATGACTTAGACACAGGTGACAGTCTGCCAGGGAAGGGCAGGATGTACCGAATGTCTGACCAGGTTAAAGGAGGTATTGAGAAGTTGCCAAAATGTGGATTTGGGGTCAATGAGAGATCACGTGGACCTTCGTCTAGTCCTGTGATTATAGAAGAAAAGCAAGTGTCTACAGACTTGCAGTTCTATGTGGACCACCGAGCAGGCCTGGGTGGAACTCGCAGAGTTATACTCCATTGAATTCAGCGGAGTTACAAAAATACAAAAAACTCTGCGAGATTCTGCGGAATTCCACCAACAAGTGGAAAAATGCTTGCCTTGCTGTTTGCACTGCTTTTTCATGCAAGTAGTGTGTTCCGCACTGGAAAATCTGTGAAAATGGCACCACGCATTGCGCAAGGACATGGTCATTTAGTTTGGCCTACTTCTGTTCCTCTCTCCTTGCTGGCTGCCTTTTTCTCCATCCAACCTAATCCAACCCCATATGCTCTGCCCTATTTCCAATCCCATTTTTTTTGTACTTATTGTATTACTGTCTAACTTTCCCTGTGTTTATTGTAAGTTTCTGTGACTGTTTTGTACATTGTTTTCCTTTCCTGGCCTGTCCTCTCTGTCTGACATCCTGTTTCTTTCCTTCCCATTTTCATTTCCATTTCCAATCCCATACCCAGACCAACTCTCTCCTGACTCAGTTCCAAATATGGCAGAAGCAGGCAGCATCACCCAAACCCCCCCGTGGGTGACGCAGATGGGCAGGGGTGCGGGCCTGCCCCATCTTTAGTGAGGCGGTGGTGGCTGCACACATTTTTGGGTGCTGTACCACCTCCCCCACTTTCTGGCAGCAAGTGACAGGCCCGGTAAGGGATACGCCCTGTGAGATGGTTGACTGCTCCAGGGCAAGTGCGGTGGTGTGTGCACATCAGCACAGGAATCCAGTGCACCCAGCAGCAGTTTTTGCACTGCTGGGCAGATATCCTTGACTGGGAGGTGGACCTGCTCAACCTGCTGGGTGTCGAGGTTTGAGGTTGCGGGGCTCGGTGAGTATATAATATGTTTGTTTTAAAAAAATTAAAATCTTTCATTTTCAAGCAGAATGATCACAGGTAAGGTAAGCTAAGTTTGTGAAATTAACTCAATTCAAGGCACACGCATAACACAATTCAAACTGTAGTCCGTAGTTATCTTATAATCAAACAACGAAGCTGTGATTCTTGTTCTTCTCTTTGTTCTTTTATTTCTTTATAGCCTTGCGCTCAACGCGTTTCGTCGCAGCGGGATTATTTCCTTACGACTTCCTCAGGGCTACAAAATACCAAAAATAGCTGCGTTGTAATATGTACATCAGGACTTGACGTCCATACTCATCACTCAATGCACCCAGTGCAAAGACAACAATAAATATATATAAATACTCAATTGTGACATCCTAAACCACCACCTATCATTGATTCCAGCAAGCATTCCATGACAATAGAAATATCTCCTTTAGAATTCTTCTCCAAGCTCATGAGATCGTTACATATCTTTAGCGTATTTCTCAACATATTATACATAATAATTACTTATACAAATAGTCAAACCAGCATCTGACCCCTTATTTTTTGCCCAGCAATATGTGTTGGTGAGACTGGTCACTTTAAATTTCCACAACTAGTGCACCCTTATGTTATAAGTATAGTAATCCACCTGTGATTGACCCCCATGCTAATTCAAGCATAATATAGACAGTACCTTCTAGGCTATAGGTGCTAAACACCAGGAACCCTATTATGTTACAAAGCGAGCAAATAATATATCAGCATAATGTCGATATTTGAGCCGAGTAAACTTCCCATCAAGATTGCAATATTCAAATTCAAATTCATTCAGCTTTATTCGATTTGGACAACAAACCATAAAAGCATATAAATAACAGTCAATAAAACACACAGATATAAAGTTCACATAAAATTCACAGAGATATAATTATCTAAAAAAAAGAACTATAAAACAACTCATTAGAACTCAATCCCCCTCGTTGTACGTAATTTTAGAGCAGCTCTTAAAAAATTTGTCACACAATAAAGAGTAAAAACATCAGTTGACATTTTTAAAAATAGCAGTGCTACCCGAGCCTGCCTAAATCTAGCCTTTCTTAACAGCTCTTTCAGAAACAGTTTCCTAGGGTGGGCATAGTACGGGCAGAGTAAAACTAAGTGAAGTGTATCCTGCGGAGACTTTAAGTCGCAGCCGCAGGGCCCTCTCTCTTCTGTATTTAAAATAAAACCTTCCGGAACTGCCAGTAAGTGATGGATATAATTCAGTCTAAAACGGGTTACTAAAAAACGATCATGGGAGTTGGTCATTAGTGTTAAGTAAGGTTCTATGCCCTGTTTCGTTTTGACTAAAATATAGTCTCTCACTGAGTGTTTCCCCAATTCAACAGTTTCACGATGAGCCATCACAAACATAATGTCGATATTTGAGCCGAGTAAACTTCCCATCAAGATTGCAATATCAAAAACCACTCAATTTATACTTAAGGCTTACCTCCTGCTCTTGTATACAAATAGGAGGGAACCCCGCCCGCTGTTGTGCTCCAACCGAATAACTGTTCTATTACTTTTAGTAGGCTCTACGATTCCCAACGAGGTATCTAAATGACCAAAAGAATAATCGCAATTCAAACCGACTCCTAACTTCTATAACACGTGTAGTGTTGCAAAGTTATTCATATCAAAAGATTCTAACTTAAAAGCACTCACCCACTACTGAATGTACCGTGTTTGGTACTTCTCTCGATCTTCTTCTCTCAATAAATTGCTGCTGTGCGGAGGAGCTAATATCTTCCTCCCATTACACGATCTTGATGCCTATCGGATTATAAAAACAATAGGAGCTAATAACTACTTCAAATCCCACTGCCGATAGCTTTCCTACACTCTATTACCCTAAATATCGCATCGCTCTCTTACCGTGAGTATACCGGCTCCTACAATGTAACGCGTCCTCAGCCCGAATACAGGTCCCGAACTTGATACCACTGCTTCCTGATATTGTATTTCCGGTGTAAACATAAACGCCGGAATTAATTCCGTCATGGCTAATAACATTTGTGTGTGTTCCCAAAAGCTAGCAGAACGTTTGGCTAGAAAGTGACCTAATGCTTTAAGACCCAGTTCGTTCCGAATACTAGTATATAGTGCGACTACATCCAGTGTCACCATAATCATCCCTGGTTCCCAAGTGATGTCTCCCAATATGTTAAGAATGTGGCCCGTGTCCTTTATATAGGATGGAAGATTAGTTACTACCGGCTGAAGAAAAATGTCCACAAATTGTGACATTCTTTCTGTTGGACCCCCTATTCCCGATACAATCGGTCTCCCTGGTGGAAATGGCTGGTCCTTGTGAATCTTTGGCAGGGTATAAAAGCACGGATACCTAGGCCGATCTACTTTTAAATAAAGGTATTCGTCCTCATTGAGTAAACATTTATCATGCCATCCTTTTAATAGACCATTGATCATCATTACCAATGTAAATATGGGATTGTGTCCTACCCTCTCATAACATCGAGTGTCCTGCAGTTGAGAATATATTTCATTTTCATAATCATTACGGTTCATCACCACTATGTTTCCACCTTTGTCGGCTTTTTTATGGTCAAATCATCATTCATCATTAAACTCTTTAGTGCTCTTCGCTCATTATGGATCAGGTTATCTCTCCTAATCCCCAATGTATGTCCATGTTTAGTGACATAATCGTCCACATCCTTAGTTACTAATTTGTGGAACACCTCCACATTATTGCCACTTGTCAGGTTAGGAGACCATCTCGACTTAGATTTAAGCCCACTAGCAAGTGTCAGATCTGCTCTGATATCTAAATGTTCCAAAACGTTACTTATTGTTATGGGGTCCTCCTCTAGTTCAGTGATCGATAATAGCATCACAGTGTCATGCATTTCTTGTATAGTAGATGTACTTAGATTAACACCTTCTGTGATTGTTTCACCAACTTTATTTTGTTGCGGGTGCAGCGCAAAATGTGTCTGCAGTTTCAAACATCTGATAAACTTAAAGAGATCTATCTTTAAATCACAAATATCACCTTTATAATCCAGACAGAAACCCAATGCTTTTTTGAGTACAGAAATCATATCATTACTCAGAGTCTGATCAGAAATGTTCACCACATTCAATTCACTGTTTTCTCCAGTACTTAGTTCTTTTTGTTCCAAGATCTTGTTTTCATGCCCATCCTGTCTCCTTGTGCCTCTCCCTCTTTTGCCCCGCCTGACTTTCCTATATTTAGTCCTCTTCTTGTCTGTTCCCTGCTGCCTCTCTTTATACGATTTACTTCCAGCAAGAAGGAGGAATTTCCACCAGGGAGACCGATTGTATCGGGAATAGGGGGTCCAACAGAAAGAATGTCACGTGTTCATCGTCAGTACAGCCCATTCCGGCTCCAGTGTCAGACGTGCTTCTCCTCCAGTCTCCAGCAGCGTTATGCGGTTTTCCACACCCGCCACCTTGAAATTTACCCACGTTTTCCCGTACCCGGGCCAACGTTTTCCGTAATCCGCCTGGCAGACGTTCTACACCCGTACACACGCCGGACACTGGACAGCCATTACCTGTTAGTCCAGGTTTCCACCGTATCCTTGTGTTTTTACACCCTTTCAGACGGTACCTCATATCAACCCTCGGCTGCCTACAGCCCGCGGTACACTACCGTCGCAGTAACCTTTGTGGCGCCGCATCCAGCGCTATCCTGCCCAGTTGCTTTAGCTTCCAGCTCACCTCACACCGGTTTGGAATTATCACCGGCTTCAGGGGTCAGCACTCATCTTGTCACGCTCGCTTGTTAGCCCTGATGAGTCACGGGATATTTCCCAGTGACGAAACACGTGTCGGCTGGTTTCTGTATCCAACATAATTGGTGTTGAAATATAAATAAACCTTTTGGTTCCAATACTGATGCCGACCTTCACATTTATGTAACGTACTGCAACAGACTGACGTTCTGTTAATACCCTCACCGCGTGTGCCCAGGACAGTACTCATTTCACAGTGTGAATCCTGCGATTCATACAATTCCCGGGGGTTATCGGGTTACTCCCCTGACCTGGCAGCACCGCATGTACATAAGTCTATAGTTAGCACACGCAATAGCTTGAGCGCCAATTTCCTGTTTGTACTAAAAACCCCCCACCTAATTTCCAGTATCCGTGCTTTTATACCCTGCCAAAGATTCACAAGGACCAGCCATTTCCACCAGGGAGAAAGATTGTATTGGGAATAGGGGGTCCAACAGAAAGAATGTCACAATTTGTGGACATTTTTCTTCAGCCGGTAGTAACTAATCTTCCATCCTATATAAAGGACACGGGCCACATTCTTAACATATTGGGAGACATCACTTGGGAACCAGGGATGATTATGGTGACACTGGATGTAGTCGCACTATATACTAGTATTCGGAACGAACTGGGTCTTAAAGCATTAGGTCACTTTCTAGCCAAACGTTCTGCTAGCCTTTGGGAACACACACAAATGTTATTAGACATGACGGAATTAATTCCGGCGTTTATGTTTACACCAGAAATACAATATCAGGAAGCAGTGGTATCAAGTTCGGGACCTGTATTCGGGCTGAGGACGCGTTACATTGTAGGAGCCGGTATACTCACGGTAAGAGAGTGATGCGATATTTAGGGTAATAGAGTGTAGGAAAGCTATCGGCAGTGGGATTTGAAGTAGTTATTAGCTCCTATTGTTTTTATAATCCGATAGGCATCAAGATCGTGTAATGGGAGGAAGATATTAGCTCCTCCGCACAGCAGCAATTTATTGAGAGAAGAAGATCGAGAGAAGTACCAAACACAGTACATTCAGTAGTGGGTGAGTGCTTTTAAGTTAGAATCTTTTGATATGAATAACTTTGCAACACTACACGTGTTATAGAAATTAGGAGTCGGTTTGAATTGCGATTATTCTTTTGGTCATTTAGATACCTCGTTGGGAATCGTAGAGCCTACTAAAAGTAATAGAACAGTTATTCGGTTGGAGCACAACAGCGGGCGGGGTTCCCTCCTATTTGTATACAAGAGCAGGAGGTAAGCCTTAAGTATAAATTGAGTGGTTTTTGATATTGAAATCTTGATGGGAAGTTTACTCGGCTCAAATATCGACATTATGCTGATATATTATTTGCTCTCTTTGTAACATAATAGGGTTCCTGGTGTTTAGCACCTAAAGCCTAGAAGGTACTGTCTATATTATGCTTGAATTAGCATGGGGTCAATCACAGGTGGATTACTATACTTGTAACATAAGGATGCACTAGTTGTGGAAATTTAAAGTGACCAGTCTCACCAACACATATTGCTGGGCAAAAAATAAGGGGTCAGATGCTGGTTTGACTATATGTATAAGTAATTATTATGTATAATATGTTGAGAAATACGCTAAAGATATGTAACGATCTCATGAGCTTGGAGAAGAATTCTAAAGGAGATATTTCTATTGTCATGGAATACTTGCTGGAATCAATGATAGGTGGTGGTTTAGGATGTCACAATTGAGTATTTATATATATTTATTGTTGTCTTTGCACTGGGTGCATTGAGTGATGAGTATGGACTTCAAGTCCTGATGTAAATATTACAATGCAGCTATTTTTGGTATTTTGTAGCCCAGAGGAAGTCGTAAGGGAAATAATCCCGCTGCGACGAAACGCGTTGGCGCAAGGCTATAAAGAAATAAAAGAACAAAGAGAAGAACAAGAATCACAGCATCGTTGTTTGATTATAAGATAACTACGGACTACAGTTTGAATTGTGTTATGCGTGTGCCTTGAATTGAGTTAATTTTTGTTTCAATCCTTTGGGTTGAAAGTTGGGAGGAGCGGGGTGTATCTCCCCCTCAAGAGCACCGCACAGATTGAGTGAATAGATATTGAGTGGTGTATTCCATGCACAGCGCCAGTAAACTCATACACCCACAACAGTAGTAAGTTTGTGAAATGGTTATATATATATGTATAAATATATGTGTGTATATATATATATATATATATATATTTATTCACTGAAAAAAACAAAGGTTACAGGGACGTTATAGTTAGGAAATGGAATTAAAAAAACTTTTAAATTCACCGAAAGAACCAAAGGTTACAGGGACGTTATAGTTAGGCTCAGGTTTCACTCATACAAAACCGGTGACATTCAGCAGTTATAGTTAGCTTTAACGTCCTTTGTTTTTTTCAGTGAATTTATAAGGTTTTTTAACATGAAGTAAGAATCCCATCGCAATGCACAGTGGGGGTGGGGTTGAACACAGGTCCTGGCCTGGCATTATGCAGCCCCCACCCAAGCTTGCTGCTCCTGCCCTCCCTCCTCCTTGACATCCAGTCGCTGTCCATGACCCTGCTCCCTCATTACAGCTGTGTTTTGCCGTTGTTCTGCCACTGTCCTTCCTGCCTGCCATAAACAGTTAGCTTGCTGCCCCATCCACCTCCTCCCTACCCTCTGTTGCTCGAAACCATGAACCAGACCATCCCTCCTGCTCTGCATGGTCTGATGTTCTGCCACTGCCTTCCATTGAATATGACACTTTACAACGCACGCGTTACAACGCGTGTCATTACAACACATTTTTTACATCGCAAAATCCATTACAACGCATGTTGTTTCAACGCAATTTCTATTCTAACTCCGCCGGGGCATTACTTTGGGAAATACGTTGTAATGGATTATGCGATGTAATGACATGCGTTGTAATGGATTTCGCGTTGTAAAACATTTGTTGTAATGACACGCGTTGTAACGTGTGCGTTGTAAACGATGTTTCCCCCTTCCATTACGTCGATGTCCCTGCCCACTCCTCCTGCCCTCTGTTCCCCAATTCTATGCAGCATCATTGTGCTCCAGTGTAGCCTCTGTGCTTCTCTTGCTGTCCCTACTCTCCTTCCCCCTGCCCTCCAATGTCTTTGTGAATGCCCCATCTCGCTCCTTTCTGCCTACCATATTCCATGGACCTGCCACCCTCCTATCTACTCTGAGTGTTCTGTTGAGCTGCCACTGCCCCTTCCACCTGCCTTGCACCCTGCCTGTCCAAGTTCCATGCCCCATCCCCTCTCTCCTGTCCTCCATGGTCCATTTTGCTGCAACTGCCCCTCCTGCCTCTTTGTGCATGCCCTTGTCCCCTCCCTCTTTCCCACCATGGCTGTTGTGTTGCCACTAACCCTCCCGCTTTCCATGCATTGTCGTCTGTGCTGCCAAATCCCCTCCCACCGGCCCTGTGTGGTCAGCTTGCTGCCACTTACCCACTCCACCTCCCCTCCATTGTCTATGTGCAAGCCATTATAGTCTCACTGTTGCCCTCAATGGTGTATTGTGCTTCCAGTGCTCATCCCACCTGTCCTTCATGGTCAGCCTGCTGTTCCTGCCCTGCCCCCTTGCCCCCTGCTCCGCTGTCGTTCTTCTGCCCCCTCCCTCCTGCCATTCATGGTCTGTTCAGCTGGAACTGTCCCTCCTGTCTGTCCGCTATGGTCAGCTGCTGCACTTGCCTCTTTCCCCTCTGCTCTCTGTTGTTCATGTGCATGGCCCTGTTCCCTCCCTATTGCTTTCCATGATCTGATTTGCTGCACTACCGTCCCGCTTGCCCTGTGTGATGTATTATGCTGTTGCAACCCCTGACGCCTGCCCTGTAAGGTAAGTTTGGTGCCCCTGCCAGCTCCCTCTTGCCCTCTCTTATCCAAGTCCATGGCCCTACCCCATTCCTCCTGCTCTCCGTGATCCAATGTACCAAACTTGCCAACATTTTGCACTTGGTAAGAGGGAAATTTGGAAAAAACATGCAAGATTGATTTTCCCCATTGACTTACATTGGAAAAGCGGAGGTTTTAGGCAGGAGACAAATAAAATAAAGGATTTTTGGGCTTAAAAACATTGGGAGTCTCCTGCCTGAGTTGGGTCTATTGGCATGTATGGTTGTACTGCCACTAGCTCTTCCTTCTGCCCTCAATAGTCTTTCATATTGCCACAGCATCTTTTGCCTGTACTGCATGGTTGGTTTGTTGCCCTGCCCCCCTTTTCCCTGCCCTCCATGGTCCGTTGAGCTGCCACTGCTACTCCCACCTGCACAACTTTGTCAACTTGTTGCCTCTCCACCCTCCTCCATGAGAGGGTCTTATTCCCATAGAAATTATGGTTAGTGCTCTAAACACCTAAAATGAGGACATATTTTCAAAGTTCTCAAATAGCAACAAAGCACTTTTAAATAATTTGCTATCTTTAGTTTTTTTTATCCATTTGATTACTTGATTATATGTTGCACGTAAGGGAGAGGATGTGGTGTTACAGCCAGAGCTGCAGACTTTTCAAATGGGAAACCTGGTTCAAGTTTCGGCGTCAGCTCGACATCCTGTGATTATGGGCAAATCCCTTAATCTCCCCATGCCTAAAACCAAAATGAATGTGTCCTTGTGTAATGTAACTGAGTCTCATGTACAGCACTCCTATACCATTGGGTCAAGTCTGTGCTATATAAAACTGCAAAAAACAAAATAATTAAGTGTTTTGCACACTTCTGTCATTGGGCTACACTTGGGCTACATTTGGGTGATATTTGTGCTATATTTGGGCTCTTTTTTCTCCGGCGGCAATCTTGGGAGACTTATTTGTTATGAAGCTCCCTAATTTCATCATTTACTGCAGTATCCTCAAGAGAAATTGCGTTCAGTTTTCTACTTCGATTCCATCAAGATGGCGTTCATATGTGCCAAACCTTTGGCATAAATTCAGAATGTTAGCACTCTAGTTGCTCATTAGGACACTGTAGTAAAGCTGCTGATCACCAGGGAGTTTACTGGCAGTCTGCTGCTGGTTTTGAAAGTGCATGTTTCAGTGTGCATGTGTGCATGTGTTGAAAGTGCATGTTTCAGTCTGCATGTCAGAATGTTTTAATGCAATAGAAGAGGAAGATATTTGAGAACTCACTTAAGATGTGCCTTAATTTTTCGTTCTACAGCACTAACTATAATTTCTATGACAAACTGAACCCCCTCATTCTGTTCCTTTCTAAATTAAATGTTTTAAGTTTTATCAGTTTGATTCAATCAACATGGCTTCAGGTGTGCCATACGTTTGTCAAAAGTAACACCGTTAGCGCTCTAGTTGTTCTTTAGAACACTTTGGGAGGCTACAGTAGAACACAAGGGAATCAACTGTCAGACTTCATTTTCATATGGCTGAGAAAGATAGTGTAAATTTACAGAAAATATGCTCTCATTTTAGCTTCTGGAGCACTTCCATTAACTTTATGGGGAAATCATGATAAAACAGTTTTCTCTCAGACATGATTTAAATCCCAGCAGAAGGCTCACCTTAGAATACACCACAATTCCTAAAATTAGTATGGTATCAATAAATGATTTATATTGGGACTAAAATCTGTTATCACCCTCTATACGTTCTCCTTTTTTGTGGCCCTCAAAACCTGCCATTCACTACAATGCATCTCAATAGGGTGCTATCACGTATATTGGTCCCAAGATGGCTGCCAACACTGGTTGCAGTGTTGGCAGCCAATCAAATTTCAGTAGGGTTTCAGTAAACTGATGGGCTCCCAGATATCTATATTTTTTAAACTTAAATATCTCTGAAACTACAGACTGGATTTACACCAAATCACACAAAGCACGCTTTCTGGACCAACGTTTAGCTTTCTGCCTAATTTGGTGTAATTTCGTTCAACGTTTCGGGCTGTAGTCCTGTTCAAAAAATGAAAACTCCCCATAGAAATAACATAGGAAAATGAGTTTTGGGACTTCCCTTTTTTCTCGGCCTCCACTTGATGGATCACCCCGAAACGTTCAACAGCAGCTGAACCAAAAAGGGGAAGGTTTGTGAAAAGTTTGTGATGATTTGTTAAGCGGCCCTAAAGTTATTGGCAAGACAAAAAACGCTTTTCCTATGGAAACATTGGCCAGTAGGTTATATATATATATATATATATATATATATATATATATATAACCTACTGGCGGTCGCCAGTAGGTAGTTATAGTTAGGACCTTGTTTCTATTCAAAAAGCGTTTTTTGTTTTCCCAATAACTTTGGCGTCGTTTGATGAATCTTCGCGAAAGTTTCAAAACTAGTGGCCCGCTCCGGTCAGCTTCTGTCTTGAAAGTTTCGGGGTGATTCGTGAAGTGGGGGCCGAGAAAAGAGGGGGGTCCCAAAACGCATTTTCCCCATGTTAATTTCCATAGGAAACTTTAGACAAAGCTACAGCGCGAACTGCTGAACGAAATTACAGCAAATTTGGCAAAAAGGTAGCCCTTGGTTCAGAAAGAGCCCTTTTTGTTAAATGGTGTAAATCCGTCCAGTAGTTGCTGAGAAATTAAAGAAATAACAAATGTATATATCTGAGCACCGAGGAGGGTTCGCGAACCCTCCCTTGCACGAGCTTCGTTCTAATTGGCTGCCAACACTCCAAACCAGGAACTGTTGGCAGCCATTTTGTGACTCGCTTACCGAGTCAGAAGAAAACTGTGCAAAAAAGGATGAAAATGAAGAAAAGGGGGCAGGGTAGGAACACCCTGACCCCCTAGGCCTGCTCAGGGGGTCCCACAAGGACCCCCAGGGCCCCCACATTTTTTTTTTTAATTCAAAGTCGCGCTGGGTGCGCGACTCCAGGCGAGAATGTTTTTTTAAAAAATGGAGCGTGGGGTTATTAAATAAGGGGGGGGCCTCGGGGGCACCCCCCAAGCCCCGGGGACCGCCACCTCCCGGGGCTTTAAATAATAAATAGTGGGTGGGGGGGCTCAAGCCCCCCCACATTGCCCAGGGGACTACCACCTCCCCGGGGCACTAAAAATTGGAATTCGGGGGTCCGTTACGGACCCCCAAGCCCCAGGGACCACCACCTCCCAGGGGCTTTAGAAATTTTGGGAAGGGGTCGCCCGGCCCCCCTCCAGGAGCCCTTGGTGGCCCTGAGGACTGCCACCCCCCAGGGCCGGCTCCTGCAATGTCCTGGGGTGCCCACCCCCGGGACATTGCTGTTTGCAATGACAGGGCGGGAGCCGTGCAGCTCCAGCCCTGTCATTGCAAACGCTGCTTTGCTTGATTGAAGCGAGAGCAGGAAAACCTGCTCTTGCTTCAATGCAAAAACAACAATTGATGGACAGAATGCAGAACAATGTCATACATTCACCCCAGTACAGAGATCTGGGCCTAAATCCATCGTTTTTTTGCTCACCATGCCATTCCAGTTTGAACCCAGCCATATGCAAATCAGTCTTGACCCTGTGCCCAATGGGAACAGTCCAGCCCGAACTGCCAGGCCAGGTCCTCCCTGGACTTGAAACAAGCATCCTAGGACCAGTTTCGGGGTTTCACCCCTCATCAGCCAGGATAGCTTGACTCCAGTGGCATGGAGAGCACGGGACCCACGTCTGGGCGTACCCGTCCCACTCGGGGTGACAAATGCAAAAACAACAATTGATGGACAGAATGCAGAACAATGTCATACATTCACCCCAGTACAGAGATCTGGGCCTAAATCCATCATTTTTTTGCTCACCATGCCATTCCAGTTTGAACCCAGCCATATGCAAATCAGTCTTGACTCTGTGCCCAATGGGAACAGTCCAGCCCGAACTGCCAGGCCAGGTCCTCCCTGGACTGGTAACAAGCATCCTAGGACCGGTTTTGGGGTTTCACCCCTCATCAGCCAGGATAGCTTGACTCCAGTGGCATGGAGAGCACGGGACCCATGTCCAGTTTGGGGGAAAAGCAACATCAATTCTGCAAAGGTATCCTTCATTAGCATTTCCAGACCTACCCCAGTCAATGGGCCTAGGTCATTGCCACCACAGTGCACAATCATGAGGTCAGGGGGTTGGAGATGCAAAAAGGTTTTAACCAAAGGCATCAATTGGTGCCACTTTAATCCTCTCTGTCCAATCCATTTAATGAGTACATTTTGCAAAGCTAGGTCTTTGTCAATACCTTTGCGTTCAGCATACCTGTTGCACCAGAAAACATAGCTGTGCCCAACAATCCACACTGTAAGCATCTTGAAGTGATGTCTGGAAGTAATGAAAAGATGTCTGTAGCTGAGGTTGTCAGTTGGTTGAATGAGAGTTATATAAAATGGTGGACAAGATGTTGTTTTTAAAAAAGAAGAGAATTGATTGGCTGTTTAAGAACATTCTATATTTAAAATTAGTGTGCATTTTTCTTTTTTTTAAAAGCATTTTTGTTATTGGTTAGTAAAATGAGAGTTATGTAAAATGGTGGACAAGATGTTGTTTTTAAAAAGAAGAGAATTGATTGGCTGTTTAAGAACATTCTATATTTAAAACTAGGGTGCATTTTTCTTTTTAAAAAAGCATTTTTGTTATTGGTTAGTAAAACATGTTTGAAAAGTACAACAGAAAGGATTAGATCATATTTTGCAAAGTCAACCACACCTGCTGTTTGTATTTGCAACATTGTGTGGCGAACTTGAAAATATGGTGAACTTGTGACCTGTGAGTTCAGTTGAATGTTCCATGAACTGTTGCTATGGAAACTGGCATTAAGCAGAATGGGGGTAGGGTTAAAACTTAACTGTGCTTTTAAAATGTTAAATTGTAATTTATATATAAGTAATATTTTTTCAATGATTTTTCCTAAGTCAGTACTAGCTTTAGAAGTGGTGTTTAATTAAAAAATAGTGTTGCATTTATTTCCTATATCTTTTGAACTCCCGTCCGAATTCGCGACTGCATCGCGGTGGTGCACGATGGGGTCGCGACTTCTAAAACAATGTAGAAACAGTTTGGGCACCTTCAGAAGTCAGTTGCTAAGGGTTATTATGTGTAACCAATAGAAATGTGTTTTACAATTTGAAAAAATCTGGGAAGCAATGTGATTTGTTACATATGTGTATTTGTGTGGAGAAAGAGAGGGAAACCTTGCCATTACTGGTTTTACCTTGCTGAGTCTGGTGCATTATTTTGATTGTGTGTAAAAGAAAATCCTGTCAGAGTTTGTGAGATTTTAAATTCAACACATTTATATGCAAGGTGAGTTATAAATTTATGAGGATTATTTTAATTTTTTTTACATTATTCAAAAACTGTGTTGTTTGAAAAATATTATTAAATGTAGAGATGTATATTGTAGTTTGTTTGATTGTACTTAAATGTTGTTTAAAAAAAGAGTCTGTACAGTAATGTGTATTTTTTTAAGATGACTACTGATGTTCATATAAGATGGTATTAATTAGGTTTGTTTTTTTAAATCTGTACAAAGGTATAGTTGAATGATGCCGCATAATTTTAGATAGTTGGTTGAACATGCAGCACAAATGTGTAGTTTGAAAGATGTTCATATAAGGTGTTATTACTTAAGTTTCTTTTTTCTAGTCAGGAATAAGGTATACTTAAATGATGCCACGTAACTTTACAGAAAAAGATGAAGATGGAGCATAAAATAGTGGTATAAACATTGGAGACATAAGGTGTTGTTAATTAGGCTTCTTTTTTCTAGTCTGAACAAAGGTATAGTTGAATGATGCCACATAATTTTAGATACAAAGGTGAAGATGTAGAATAAAAGTGTGGTTTTAAAAATGTACATAAAAGGTGTTGTTAATTAGCCTTCTTTTTTTAATCTGTTGAGAGGTATAGTTTAATGATGTCGCATATTTGTAGATAGAATGGTGAAGATGTAGCTCAAAAATAAACCACCACATATTACCCTTGCAGGCATATTGTACTTATCTACTTAACTAGATAATATGTAATGACTCATCTATGTGTTCAGATTGTATTTATACAGTTATATGTATGCTTAGTGAACTATCGAGAGGCTGTCTGACCGATTATAGGAGTGCAAAGGTAGTGACTGGGTGATTTTAAAACTACATGAGTAATGATTGACTGATATCATATTCTGCAATCACCTAGTTAGTATCCAAGCACTCATGAAATCACTCCGCCACTACCCAAGCACTTATGAAATCACCCAGGCACTACCCATGCAATTTCCCAATCACCCAAGCACTACCCATGTACTCATGCAATAACCCAAGCATTACCCATGCACTTATGCAATCACACATGCAGTACCCATGCAATTCTACAATCACCCAGTCAGTATCCAAGCACTCACGAAATCACTCCGCCACTACCCAAGCACTTATGAAATCACCCAGGCACTACCCATGCACTCTCCCAATCACCCAAGCACTACCCATGTACTCATGCAATAACCCAAGCATTACCCATGCACTTATGCAATCACACATGCAGTACCCATACAATCCTCTAATCGCCTAGACACTACTCATTCACAGCTTCAATTACCCAGGTAGTACCCATGCAGTCCAGCAATCACCCTGTCACTCCCCATGTAGTCCTCCAATCACCCAGCCAGTACCATGTACTTATCCAATCACTCCGCCAATACCCAAGCACTTATAAATTCACCATGCACTCTCCTTGCAGTACTCTAATCATCCAGTTAGTACCCATATACTCATGCAATGACCCAGGCAGTAACTATGCACTGCTACAATTACCTGTGGACTACCTAAACAATTCTCTAATCACCTAGACAATGCTCATTCACACCTTCAATTACCCAGGTAGTACCCATGCAGTCCAGCAATCCCCCTGACACTCCACCAATCACCCAGCCAGTACCATGTACTTATCCAATCACTCCGCCAATACCCAAGCACTTATAAATTCACCATGCACTCTCCTTGCAGTACTCTAATCATCCAGTCAGTACCCATGTACTCATGCAATGACCCAGGCAGTAACCATGCACTGCTACAATCACCTGTGCAGTACCCATACAATTCTCTAATCGCCTAGACACTACTCAGTCACACCTTCAATTACCCAGGTAGTACCCATGCAGTCCAGCAATCACCCTGTCACTCCCCATGCACTCCTCCAATCACCCAGCCAGTACCATGTACTTATCCAATCACTCCACCAATACCCAAGCACTTATAAATTCACCATGCAGTCTCCTTGCAGTACTCTAATCATCCAGTCAGTACCCATGTCCTCATGCAATGACCCAGGCAGTAACCATGCACTGCTACAATCACCTGTGCACTACCCATACAATCCTATAACCGCCTAGACACTGCTCATTCACACCTTCCATTACCCAGGTAGTACCCATGCAGTCCAGCAATCACCCTGTTACTCCCCATGCACTCCTCCAATCACCCAGCCAGTACCATGTACTTATCCAATCACTCCGCCAATACCCAAGCACTTATAAACTCACCATGCACTCTCCTTGCAGTACTCTAATCATACAGTCAGTACCCATGTACTCATGCAATGACCCAGGCAATAACTATGCACTGCTACAATTACCTGTGCACTACCCATACAATCCTCTAATCGCCTAGACACTACTCATTCACACCTTCAATTACCCAGGTAGTACCCATGCAGTCCAGCAATCCCCCTGTCACTCCCCATGCACTCCTCCAATCATGCAGGCATTACCCATGCACTCACACAAGCACCTATGTAGTCCTATAGTATATAGTGTATGGTTAAATAATATTAAGTTTATTTTTCATATTCTTTTTCTCAGATATTCTTCATTATTATTAAGAAAGACTTACCATGACAAAAAAAATGGAAAAGAAAAAACAAGAAAAGAAACAATACTATTTAAAGAAAAGACAACAGCAGGAATTAGATGAACTACAACATGTGGGAAAAAAGAAAAAGTCTTGCGATAAGAGAACAAAATAATTTATCAAAAGACTTTCAAGGACTAGAAAGGGTTTTGACAATGTACAAAATAGAAAGAATACCTCTAGAACAAAGAAGAATGAAATGAAAAAAGGACAAATTAATGGCAAATCACGTTCTGATAAAACAATCTATGCTAAAAGAAGGATGAATCAATTTTATGAAATAAGGAAACGTATGTTTAAAAGTAGAGTACTACAAAATGTATTGGAAGATGGCAAGAAATATAAAAGAAGATCTGCTTTTTATAAAAAGAAAAAACAGATTGAAACTATAGTTGAAAAGGCTTTTGAAATAAAAAGAAAATTGTTCATTTTAGTTTTAAACAGAATGTGAACATTAGATAAACCAATGCATTCTATGAAGGACAAAAGTAAAAAGAAGAGACTGATTAACAGAACTAACTTTTGCAAAAAAAATTGGGTGAATGGAAGCACATTTCAAGTTCAGAGCCTTTTTTTAATGAAGAGTGCTATTTTCAAAGCAATACATTAGTTCACGCAGTTGATACAAATGGTCGTGCTTATGAAGTGAAGAACGGTTGTGCAATTGAAAAAGAAAAGATGGTTCCTAGAAATGTAGAAGAAGTGATAGCTGATGAAGTTCTAGGGAGGCGTACTAAAGCCCCATTGTTTACGTGGGATTGTAGTAGTATTTGTAGTATACGACAGGAGTCTATTGATATTTTACGAAATTTCTTACGACAGTATAGCAAAAAAAAGTGTTAAACAAAAGATTAAGATGCTGCAAGGACTAGATCCTTGCAAAGTGAGAAGAAATACTGGTTTGCAAGGTCATTCTCTGGCTTGTCTTTCTAGAAAAGTATGTAAAAGTGTTTTTCATCATTTGAGAATGTTAGCAGTACATCACTCTCAAATGGGGAAGTTAGTAAGAAGATTGTACTATGTAAAAAGTCCTGCAATAATTTTAAGTGACTTAAACACTGCTCTTTTGCACGGGACAGTATCGGATGTAAAAAAGTTTGTGATGATATAGAGTTTTGTTTCTTTGGTCCTGAACAGGAGTGTACAGAAAGTGAGAGTTTGATAAGTGTAGGTGTTGAAGAAGAGGTGGAAGATAGTAGTACTGAGAAGTTTGAAGAAGAAATTACGAAGTTTAAGGTAATTTGTTGTGAAAGACCAAACTATGTGTGTATTTGTTGTCGACGTACTCACTATTGAAATCAAACTAGAAATGTTGATCTGTATTTGAAAGTGAAAAAGAAAACAATGATAAGTGCAATGAATTTGGAGCTTATTTGTTGGTGGAAGATTGCTTTGAGTTGGGTAGTGATCAACGTATTTGTAAATATTGTTATACCAAATTAGAGGAGAACAAAATGCCAGCTAGAGCTGTACATAATAACCTAGAGTTGGTAGCTATTCCTCCAGAACTGGTAGATTTAAACACGTATGAGTCCATTCTGATTCAATCTGTGCACCCGTTTCAGGCTATTGTTCGTATGGAGCCTAAAACAGGTAAGTTGCCACCATCAGATTTACAAAGAGGCTTAAATGGAAGAGTTGTGTATTTACCTTTAGATTTAAAGAAAAATATTGAAACTATTGGTGTAGACAGAGAGGAAACTGAACCTGTAGTTATTCTAGTTAATGGTGTTCCTACGAAGTCGGAAAATATGGCAAGAATTAGTAGATGTCAGCAAAGTGCAAAAGGCTACGTTATATCTAACAAAAAACAATGTTTACTACAAAAATGTGTATGTGGAAGAAGAAGAAATAGTTTTAGGAGATGATAGCGAAATTTCAAGTGGCCAAATTGAAAAAATGGACATCTCCAAAAGTGAAGAAATTTATGAACATTATAGTGTACATCCTTTACATTCAAAGGAAGTGATTGGAAATACTATTGAATTATTCCAAATGAAGAAAGTGAAGGGAACTCCCATGAGTGTTTGGGAAAAAAGTTTGGAAGCTCATTGTTTTCCACAGCTCTTCCCCACTGGAAAAGGTGGACGATATGATGAACGACCAGTACAGATTTCAGCATCAGAATATCGTACAAGATTGTACTCGGAAGATCCAAGATTTCGACAATGTATTCCATATATATTTCATCTTTTGTTTGAAAGTGACTTGTCTGGACTTTCATATGCAGTGAACCACATATTAAAAACAGGAGTTCATCTTCAACATGTTTCTGCAAAGGAATTCATGGACAAACTACAAGAGAGAGACGATCATTTAGAATCTCAATTGATTAATTTGATGGCGTGTCAACGTGGTACTAATGAGTATTGGTATCGTCGTCATGGAGAACTTAAATGTATGTTAAGGAACTTAGGAACCCCTACATGGTTTGTTACGCTAAGCTGTGCTGAATACGCATGGGACGATTTACTTGAATTTCTTCGAGAAGCAAATTCAAATATTAAAAACATTGAATTCAAGACAGCTGGAGAATTGTGTTCCTTGGATCCTGTAAATGTGTGCAGATATTTTAATCATAGGTTTCAAGGTATGATGTCTTTTATCTGCAATAAAAACAACCCACCTCTTGGAGAAGTTATTGATTTCTTTTGGAGAAAGGAGTACCAAGCTAGAGGTGCTCCTCTTATACATATGCTTTTATGGATCAAGGATGCACCTAAATTTGGAACTGATTCTGATGAGACTGTTTTATCTTTTATTGAAGACTATGTTACATGTGCTATTCCAAAAACAGAAGAAAATACCTTAAGACAACAAGTTTTACGGTTTCAAAATCATCGATGTCGCAAATACTGTCGACGGAAATATAAGTCAAAGGAAAAGTTTTATACAAAATGTCGATTTGGATTTCCACGTCCAGTAATTTCCAAAGGAAGAGTCAACAGTTTCATGTCAGCAGTGAGGCATACTATCACTCGAAAATCTCCCAAAAATACTTACAATTTAAAAAGAAGTGAACAATCAAAGTATATTAATGATTACAATCCAGTGATTTTGGCGATGTGGAATGCAAATATGGATATCCAGTATGTTGCAGATAATTCCATTGCTGTTGCTCGTTATGTTACGTCATACATAACAAAATCTGAAAAGACGGAGTTGGAAGAAATGTGGGAAGAAATTTCACAAGAGAAGACTCTTAGTAACAAATTGTACAGCTTTAGTTTGAAGATGCTGTCCCATCGAGAGATTGGATCCTACGAATGTTCGGATCGGTTGACGTCTGCAAGTTTATATTCAAAGTCAAGAGGAATCATTTGGGTTAGTCTAGGTCTTGCTGCAACACAAAATTGAGTATTGAAATCTGTACAAGAAATTGAATATTTAGCATTAAATGAACCGGAAAGCACAGATATTGTTAAATCAAACATGTTGGATACATACTATCCTAAAATAAGTCCCTATCTTGAAAACATATGTCTCTATGAAGTACTGCAATATTACACCTTTAAGAGAAATATTACAGAAAATGTAAATGAAGAGAAATATGCAGTGATTGGTTCTGATGGATGTTTGGTGAAACATAGTAAAGGAAATCTCATTAATCACAGGCAACTGAGTTGCGATACTCAAGATAAAAGGGAATTTTTCTATTTAGCACTTCTGCAACTCTTCAAGCCTTGGCGTACTGAAATGGAATTACTTGGAGATTTTCAGTGCTTTGAAGATTCTTTTAATGCATGTAAAGATAGCATTCAATGCACAGTTTTTCCAAATTATCTCCAAATGTTGAAAGAAGAAATTGAACAAGAAGCTACTATTGCAGCTGAGATTGCTAGAGACAGTTCTCAAAATAGTCAAAGTTCTGCTCCACTGAGTCAAGATCCACTAGGGCAACCAATTCTTGAAAATGAAGCAGCAATAGCCATGACTGAAGTAGAAACAGCAATGCATCAAGCTCAACAGGATATTATGGGGTTAGGAAACTTGGAAGAACAACTAAATATTGAACAGAAAGAAATATATCAGCAAGTTACACAACAGATAGACCATGGTTTACTTCATGAAAAAAAAGAATGCAACTGCACATCATTTAAACCTATTCAAATGTATATCAGTGGTCAAGCTGGTACAGGAAAAAGTTTCTTAATTAAAGTTTTGACCAGTTATCTACAGAAAACCACTGAATCACATTTATCTTGTGTTGTAACCGCTCCAACTGGGTTAGCAGCACACAACATTAAAGGGATTACATTACATCATTTACTAATGCAACCTGTTGAACATGAAAACAAGTTGGAATATCACAAGCTTTCTGGAGAAGCTGGTTATGAAGTTTCAAGAGTACTAAAGAAAATGAAACTTCTGATAATTGATGAGGTGAGCATGGTCTCAAACTTAATGCTTGCCTTTGTACATTTAAGAATGCAGCAAATTTTAAAAACAGATTATGATGTGTTATTTGGAGGAAAACGTGATTGTTTTCGGCGATCTACTGCAACTTACTCCTGTAAAAGGGGAACCAGTTCTTAAAACACTTGTGCATGAAGACACCAGGAAATCTTTGGGAAGTATTGGAAATGTCAACATTTGGTCATAGTTTGTGTTAGAAATGGGTAGCGTGGTGCAGAGCGGGCGGGCCAAACTCCGGAGGAAATGTGTAAATCATCCGCGCAGCACTCACAGGCGACACACCAGGCACACTACAAAAAGAGACCACACCAGGTGATGTGAAAATAACTTGTGTATTGTGACATAAACACGTCAGAATGTAATCACAGTTGCATATACATGGTGTCAACCGGCACTGGGTAGCAATTTGCACGGGGACTATTTACAAGGCAGGGCCAATCGGGCCGCTACCGGAATCACCACAAGCACAGGTTGCAAAAGATAAATGAAAGTTCATAAGTATTACTAAATGTAATCAGTCCGTACCTCCTGGTAGAATAATGAACTTAGCATCCTCACATGAGCCTCGATCAGAGTGGGCATAAACCTGTGAACATTAGACATACTCCCTTCACATCACCGTAGTCATGGAAACAGTAGGCCTAAATAGGTGCATGGGGCATTTCCGTAGGCGTAAAAGCACATTAGGCATTTTATCAGCATACATGAAACATGAGGCAGGCCAACATGGTGCAGGAAACACATTATGCCCAAACATCAGTAGTGTGGGCTTTAGGACAGAACATTAGACCCCCTTATTGGCATAAAGACCTTAACATGCAGCATCTCGTTAGCATAACAGCAGTATCAGCCTAAACCACATTAGGCATGTATAAAGGCCCTTCTCAGCATGTTGGCAGTGCGCCTTATGTGAATACACCTGGGCATGAAATCATTAGGCATAGAATGAAGACATTCGGCATGAATTGGGAGGCAGAAAACTCCTTGTGCCTGAAACCAGCAGTGTGGCCACATTATACATAACCTTAACAGTGCACCCTAGAAACACCACCAGGGGGGAAAGAACCCATTAGCATAAACAGCATTGGAACATTAGAAAAGAGCATTAGGCACCAACATGTGGGCATGGAGGCGACACCATTAGGGTGAAAGCATGAACAACACATTAGCAATTTGGGGGAAAACATTACCAGCATAAATGCATTAGCGTATACCCCTTAGCGCAGGCATAGTCAAAGGCTTTTGCCGCATCTAGCAGCACTGCAACTGCTTGGAAGGCTGAATAAAAATAGTGTAAGGTGGAAAAAACAGTACGCAAGTTGTGAGTCGTAGAGCGAGTAGTTACAAACCCAGATTGGTCTGGAAGGACCAGAAGGGGGACCAATGGCTGTATTCTGGTGGCGATTATATTTGCCAGGATCTTTGCATCGATATTAATGATTGAAAGGGGTCGATATGATTCGCACATATTCGGAGGCTTATCCGGTTTCAATAGAGTCACAAGTAAAGCCTCCCTGAGGGAAGGCGGAAGCCCACCCTTCTCGTAGGCCTCCGCATAGACATCAAGAAGCCTGGGGGCCAGATCGGACACGTAGGCCTTATAAAATTCGCTGGGCAGCCCATCCATCCCCGCGGCCTTACAGGTCGGCAAAGACATTATAGCCAGTTTAACATCCTCCACATCAAAGGGCTGCACAAGGTATTCACGATGCGAAGTAGAGAGCCACCCTAGCGCAACGTCGTCCAGATATGAGTCAATCTCTGCCGACGACGGGGAGCACCTAGAGGCGTAAAGCAGAGTGTAAAATTGTAAAACATCATCACAAATCTCTGGAGTCGAATAATGCGCAACCCCATTCTCATCTAGCATTTCCGTTATACATTCCTGACTACGCGGCGCCGCCAGTTTTTGGGCTAGTGAACGACCGGGACGGCCTCCCTCCCCATAGTATCGAGCAGTGCGGCGGCGAGAGCAGTGCAATAGTTCCTGATCAATTGTTTCGTTGTGTTCCGTGACCAGCACTCGTACTTCGGCCAATTTCGCTGGGGAGGGATTAGTCTCGTAATCTCGTTCAAGCGTGGAGATATCCGATGCCAACTTCTTAATCCTACGGCGGAGATCCCGCAACACACCAGATTGGGCCCCAATGCAAGCCCCACGGATGGTCACTTTGAACGCCTCCCAAAGAACTCCTGCACTATCCACCGATCCCTCGTTCTCTTTAAAAAAAAATCCTGATCGCCTCCGCAATTGTCTGTCTAAATACTGAATCGGTTAACTCAGTTGGTTGTAGTCGCCACGTGAAGGGCGGTCGTTCACAAGTGGGCACCTGTAGTTCAAGGACCACAGGTGAATGGTCAGATAGTGTGCGAGCCTCATGCCTCACCCCCACTGCCCAAGTGCAAACCACCTCCGAGACAAGCCAGAAATCTATACGAGACCAAGAGCCATGGACCGAGGATACAAATGTGCTTTCCCGACCCGCGGGATGCCGAAGGCGCCAGACATCATGTAAGTGGCCTGCATCCAATAGCCCTTGTAGCACTGTCGCAGCCAGTTTAGGTCGCACCTCGGCGCTCCCAACTCTGTCTAAGGTAGCATCCAGACAAACATTAAAGTCCCCAGTCCAGGACTTCGGCACGAGCATGAGGGATTACCCCGGGACTTTGACCTGATAACTACGCTCTGAAATCCCATCATCTGGCCACAAGATACTGATATGAAGACCTTTTGTACTGTAAAAAATTGATTTTAGAACGTCTGAAAAACTGTGAAGCCTTGAGAAAGCCCTGGTCCTATTGACCGCATAGGGCGAAACACGTGTCGGCTGTCATACCAACTACATTATAATAATACTTTGGAACAGCCATGATGGGATCAAATAAATAACTGTCTCAAGACAACCCAAGCCAACTGTCTTTCTTCAATAACAAAACACTCTAGAACCGCAAAGGAAGTTTCCAAATACAACTCCAGTGTACGCATTACCTAAGGAGGAGTACATGCTCAATCCCTCGCCGTACTCGTAACAAATGATGACCTTGACCTTGCCAAACTAACGCAGTGACAGTCAATCAATCTGGGGCTATTGTACCTTCACTGCTTTTATAAACCTCCCAAAAGATCCCTTAATACATTGATATACAAGATACGGATGCCTCCTTTGTACTTGGGAACATCCTTTAGAGATTTGTACTTTCCGTTTGGATTTTTAAGCCTTGAAGAAGTTACTAATCGTAACGAAACACGTGTCGGCTGTTTTCATCAAAGACAACGTAGAGATTATAAGAACAGAATCTCCGTGAAACTATGAATGACACTTGTATTGCTTTAGATTGTATATTTGGATGTTGTTATGAAATATGAAGTCACCACAATAAGAAATGAAATACTGTCAATACATTAAAAGATGTATTTTTGCTCAAATTGACTAATTTGGTTTACTTGCCTGTGAATTGCTACATAGAAACTCACATAGACTAGTTACACCATTCAACGTGAATGGTATATATTTTTTAGAGTGCCGAGGTAAAATCGTGTTGTTAGAGTCCGGGGCCATGACTGGTATACATTTGACTTAGGCTTAAAATTGGTTAGGGCATCCCCATAGGTTTCTAGTCCTTGCTAGTCAATTAAGGTCTCTTCACTGATGCTTGCTTGTATGCCCTCATTGTCCATTTTTAGTTGCCTTAATTCCAACAATAAATTCATGCAGTCAACTTGCAGATCATTGCTATCACTTTTTTGACCTGTCCCAATTCTTAGTTTCTTTTTCTTTGGCTGAGTTAAAAATAATTTTTTCAGTTTAATAGATCTAATCAGCTTGAACAGGTCTATATGGGTCTGAACATAATCCATATCTCGTTTTGGGCAAAATGAGAGTCCCAATTTAAAAATGTAAGTTTCATTAGGTGTTAACTTAATATTCATATGTGAGTGGTTCTGTGGATGATGTCATCAGTGATGTCATTTGAGATGTCATCAGTGATGTCATCAGTAATGTCACTGACCATGTCACAAGTGATGTAATATGTGAGGTCATAAGCAGTGCATTGCAGGGTCATAAGTTATAGTTAGCTCAGGTAACTACAACTGCTGAACTTCACTGGCTTTGTATGAGAGGAAATCTGAGCCTAACTATAATTGCCCTGTAACACATATATTACTTACTGGCGGTTGCCAGTACGTAGTTATAGTTAGGACCATGGTTCAATGGGAAAACATGGATGAATGACTACGTTATGCGTATGTCTGTATCAGTCTGTCAGTTGGTGTCTAAGTGGCTTCATGGGTTGGTGAGTGGATACGTGAGTGGCTGTATGAGTGATTTTTTGGTTGTATGAGTACCTGTATTAGTGTCTGTGTGGGTGGGGAACTGCCTGCATGGATGAGTGAATGGGTGAGTCAGTGGCTGTATGGGTTAGTGAGTGCATGTGTGAGGGGCTGTATGGGTGACTGAGTGTATGTATGGCTGTCAGTGAGTAAATGGATGTGTCAGTGGTATATGGGTGAGTATCTGCATATACAAAAGTCAGTATATGAGTGACTGTATGTATGACTGAGTGATTGAGAGAGGGGCGTATGGGTGTGTGTGTGCTTGTGTCAGTGACTGTATAGGTGAGTGAGTATGTGTTAATATCTGTATGAATAAGTGAGTGGGTGTATGTATAACTGTACAGGTAAGTGGCTGTGTAATTGACTCTATGGGTGAGTGACTAGGTGTGTGAGGAGCTCTATGGGAGACTGACTGTGTGTGAGTGGATGTATGGGTGTATAAGTGGATATATTAGTGGCTGTGTTGGTCAGTGAGTTGGTTATGAGGGGCTGTATAGGTGACTCTGTCCTTGTGATGGTGACTGTATACGTGAGTATGTGTTAGTATCTATATGAATAAGTGAGTGGGTGTGTGAATAACTGTTTAGGTGAGTAGGTGGCTGTGTGATTGACTTTATGGGTGAGTTAGGAGGTACGTAAGTAACTATGGGTGACTGACAGTGTATGAGTGGCTGTATAGATCTATGAGTGGATATATCAGTGTCTGTATTAGTGAGAACATTAGTGTATGAGTGGCTGTATGGGTGACTGTGAATGTGTGTGTAGACCTATGAATCAGTGAGTGGATGTGTAAGTACTGGTATGGGTGTGTCAATGGTTTTGAGAATATTAGTGTGGAAGTTGGAGTGGATGTATGAAATGTTATATTGGGGTGTGAATGGGTGCAGCGGAGATTCTGTGGATGATGTCATTTGAGATGACATCAGTAATGTCATCAGTGATGTCACTGACCATGTCATGAGTAACGGTGGATGGTAAACTCCGCTCCACCGGCAGAGTTCACATAGTTTTTGTCACTCCGCACTTTGCTTGGAGGGTGAAGTTTGACAAAAACTCTGCCTACACCGCGAAGCGGAGTTGACCGGCACCCACCTCACCTCAACTTGCCGAATCAGCAGCCGGCATACTCCAGCGCCAACTCCTCCCTCGCAAAGACACGCAGAGGAGGGGAATCTAAGTCAACCCCACAAAGGGTGAGGCTGCATGCTAGCAGCAGCGGTGTTCACCAGCTCCTGTGCGTGGCTGCTGCTCTGATTGAGGGGCCATGAGCTGCGTGGCACCTGGTCTACAGCTGCCTTTCAGGGAGCTCCTGTGGGGGCTCTGCTGTGGGTGGCCTGCAGCAATAGCATGACTGGGGATGGCCTGCGGCCTAAACAGTTCTCTGGGGCCTGCTGACACATGCTGATGGTGGGCAGAGGATGCAAGGGGGAAGAGTCACAGGGGCTGCATGCAGCTTGGAAAGACTCCGCCTGGTCTGGGGACCCCGCGGTGCTGGAGATCCAGAGATTGATGTTAGATACATAACAGTTGTGACTATATCTCCGACTCATTGGTTATCTCCTTCTCTCAGTATCAAATTACCTGCATTTCTGTATATATGCTTTTCTACGGAGCTATATGTCAGTGAAGTCTAGATATCATACTTAATATTTAATTGCATACATGGCTCTCTAGGATCATACGTTTCTTTGTTACCAAGTGTGCACATGCATCACTAAGTTTCTAAAACGGAAAACAACATTTTAAATTTTTCAAAACACAAAACCTTTTGTGAATGGCATACTTACATCATTTCTCAAATAGTTTTTCTGCTTCTAAAACATATATTTAGCAATTCTCAAAACAAAGTTACACTCTAAATGAAGCTATCACAAAAACCCTGGAGTCATTCTACACTATTAATCCTCCTCAATTTTTAACAAACAATGTTAAAAAAAAAACACCACCCTCACGATATACATGTATTTTTCATCAGCCTTACTGAACAAAGATCATCTTGTAAACATATATGAGATTTCTTAATAGATGTACACCTTCAAGCCATCTTTCGGAAAAAATATATACCACTCTGCATCTTTAAGTAAACTCAAAAGCCCCACCATATATTTAGCTATGTGCAACCACAAGAACCATATCTCACCATTTAAGCACATGCAAAGTGGTCATAGAAGTTAAAAACCACATTGGCAAACACTTCCCAATACATACCGAATAAGTATTACTTCTTTCTAATTCATATACAGGCGGGCAACTTGTTCTCATCCTTTATTTTCGATTATACTACTCCTGCTTAATAATGTTACTAAAAGTACTACAACTCCCAGATTGCAAATAACTGATGTATCTAATCTGTACATGATGATTAGATATTTAAAACATTCTTAGTTCTTCATTCTAACTTTCCACAATACTATACTATTAGTTTTCAATAAAGTACACTAAGTAATAAAGAGGGACTAATTCATTTTTCTCTTACTTCCCAAAACATTCACCACTAACCTCTTAAACACATACCCTCTAATATACACAGTTGATCTGATATATTTTTTCATATCACTGTGTTACTCTTTTTTTTATCAACCTCCAATATACATGTTAATTTCTAATATAATTATTATAAAGGATTAAAAAGTAATGTACATACCAGTGAATTCAGTTTGTACATTATATTGTTGTTTTAGCTCTTTGAGGATATTTTGACACTGTTAGGATTTGTAAAAACTAAGCACAAGAATGGTACACCACTCTCATAGAAAGCAACTCTAAAATGGCAACCTCTTCAACTTTCCACTCTATCATCATGGGAAAGGCAGCAAATTAAATCATGTCTATCATTTTAGACTACTGCATCTACACTTATGAATGGTTAGCATCTGTTAATCCTTTCCCTCTCTTTCAAACTGAGGTCCCTGTCGGCGCGTTTTAACAATGTATTTGTGATGATCGCGGAATAATCGAGAACAAAAGGGGAGTTCAAACCTATAGCTAGCTTAATTTTTTAAAACTTAAATACTGAACAACAGTTTATTACACCGTCCTGAGTTGCAAATTAAAGCTTGACATTACTTAAATTGTGTCATCACTACTCAACTTTTAAAAAAATGTTCTGTCTCTTTAATACCCTTCCACCCAATACACTCTTAGCTCAGTGTAACCTGGCAACCCAGTGGAAACAGCAGGTCACAAGTTCACAGCACATTCTAGAAGGTACATGCTACTTCCAAATAAGATACAGCAGGTGTGCTTTACTCTAGAGATGCAAAAGCATATTCATGTCTGTATTACATTTCATTTTGTAAACAACAGCCAATAATAAGACGCCGTTCTAAGGCATCCAACACACTACCTATTTTATTCAATTTCATGCTAACAGCATCCAATTAAATATATCTATGTTTTTTTTAAACCTCCATTTTAACTGCTTCTCTTTTGAAAACTAACTCATTCAGCTCCAGCCTTCTCCTGACTACTGTTGCTCCTTCACTTCAAAATGCTTAGAGTATGGATTGTGGGCCACAGCTATATCAATTGGGCTAAAGAGGCTGCAAAAAAGAGGGGTATTGACAGAGACTTGGGTTTGCCAAATGTGCAGATTACTTAGTTTGGCCAGAGAGGGTTAAAGTTTCATCAGTTGCTGGCTTTCGTTAAATCCATTGTGGATTCACAAGCTCCTCACCTCATGATTGTTCATTGTGGTGGCAATGACCTAGGCATATTGACTAGGATAGGGCTGGAAATCCCAATGAAAGAAACCTTTGCAAAACTGATGTCGCTTTTTATGTATGTTAACTGTTAAGAAAGCAATTAGTAATATGGGAAATATACCAGGTAAAGAATTTTATATGCAATTGCATTCTGGGACATCGAGTAAAGTTTGTAAAAACGCGTAGAATACTGGGTTTGTAGTTCCTATGAATCAAGGTTTACGTAATCAACAGCAATTAAACACCTGTAGAAACTCATGAAGGGCAGGAACATATATAAAACAACGGTTTCTCGGATATCAGTACCAGTTTGCATTTAAAACGGCACACGCGCGCCACGGCATGCCAGATAACAGAAGAGATGAAGTTACGGTTTTGGTCTTTAAATGGGATCCAGTTGAATGGGAATTTTTTACTGGGGATTTAAGATTTGCCAGCATGTCATGGAAAGCATAATAAAGCGTGCAGGCATTTGTTTGTAGTAGTTAATAATCGGCACTATATTGAAAACAGTTAAGGGGTGTACGTAGTTTCAATCATGGAGTCACGTTACAAAAGTGAATACTGCTGGAGTATATATGATAGAATACAATCGATAAGCAGTATACTTTGGTATGTAATAGTTTGCTTTGTTCTTGTATAGACTCGTTATGTATATTTTTCGATATGTGCTACATAAAATATGAATGTAATGCGTCAATGAAACATTGTGATTAAATGAACACATTTGTTTGTATTCCTAGATGCCCCTGATGAAGGGAGTGTTATTCCCAAAATGCATTGGGCTTATGAAAAAATAAATCATGACATGAAATTCATCCTATGCTTCAGAACGTTTTTGAATATGGAAGTTAAGATTGGATTGGATAAAAATGAATTGAACAGCAGAGAAAAATGGATAAACATTAACGTTGAAAAAGGAAATGAAATATATGAATTTAATTCATTGGATTCAAGCTATTACACGGCTGTGCAGCTTTGTGGAACCAACGTTGGTTCCCACGTGATTGTTATTGTTGCAGCGCAACGGGACGAAGCGCGGAGAAAGTTATGCACGCCAGAAATGTTTGAAAGGACAAAATAGGTTTAAATGGTTGAATAAGTGGAGTATAATGGAGTGCATCTCACCTTCTTCGAATTCATAGTATTCTAATATATGCCAAAGACAGAAATGGAAGTGGTCAAATCAATTCTGTCCACAGATTGACAAAGCCAGGAAATATGTTAATAAAACAGTTTCTGCATTCCTCAGAGATAATTGTAAGGATAGTATCTATAACAAATATTAAAGTAACCTGAAACTCTGCATCCGGTCTTATGTGTAGCAGCCATATACACACAAACAACACAACAGCTCTTGTCAGAGCCACCATAGTACACAAAATATTGTGAAGTTTTTTTGTAAAAGGTTTTTTTTCTTTCGTTTTTGGGGATCTTCGCGACGATGTCGCAATCCCTGCAAAAACACGGAAAACAAAATCAGACATTCAATGACCACCAACACATCCAAAAATATGTAAAAAATATCCATTCTGAACATTGCACTACACATAGTACTATATACATACTTCTTTTAAAGCATGTTTAAACTCATATTTTTCTACTAAGTTTCTTTAAAAATCATCTTCCAGACCTATTTTCCATTTTTGAGGTTATTCAGGAAGTTGCGATGACGTCGTTAACCGCGACGATCACTCCTTTTCCATAAAGTGAAAACACATATATGCACACATATTACAGTATTTTACACACTAGGGGTTTATTACTATACACTTCAAACTCATGTTTTTCTAGTGTATTTCTAGAACAACCATTTCTGAAACCTATTTTCTGTTTTCGCATTTAGGCAGGACATCTCGATGCTGTCGGTAATCGCGATCCGGGTTACGTTGTGAAAGCGGAAAACAAAGCAGGAATTCAATACCACATAAAAAATTATAACTATACAATTCATTCTAACCATCACAGTACATAACTCACTATATAAATAACTCTATAAAAACATTTATCAAAATCTCATTATCTCATTAACAATGCGTATTAATGATTCACTGATATATTTTTTTTATATTTCCACTAATATTCGCGACTACGTTGATAGTCATAATGTCCCCACGATGATACATGGGGGGCCACGCTGGCGGTCGCGTTGATGTTGCAAAAATCGCGCGCGATGAAAAAATACATTTTGGACACATAACTTGTCAATAACACCCCTATTTTTCAACCATGGGTTCAGAGTATCTCCATCCTGAACACTTATGTGGGCTTTCACACAAATTTTCAGCCCCGAGAACGGTTCCTTATAGATAAAATGGCGGCCGCACCTTTCTGCTCAGGTTGTGTCCAGCCAATCATAGCCTTCCCGCTGGCGCGTGTATTCACGATTAAGCGCGAAACCACTGTGAAATATCTGTGGCCAGAGATATCACTATAATTTTTGACTTAAATTACTCAAAAGTTACTGAACGGATTTACACCAAAAAGGCAAAAGGCACTTCCTTGAACCAACCTCTACCTCCCTGCCAAATTTGGTGCAAGTCTATTCAGCGGTTCTGGCTGTAGGTCTGGCTAAAGGGTTCCTATGGGAATTAACATTACAAACACACCCTTATTTCGTGCTCTGAATTCTCAGTCCCCACTGTACAGATCACCCCCAAACATTCCATGACAACCAGAACCTATCTTGACACTTTTTTGTGAACATTTCATGAAGATTGGTCAAACAACGCCAAAGTTATACGCAAGTAAAGAAAATGCTTCTCCTATGGAAACATGGTCCTAGCTATAACTACACACTGGCCAGTGAGTAATCTACTTAAAAATCCAGAGGGTACAGGGACATTATAGTTAGGAAGTAGAAATTCAAAAAACCTTCAAAATTCAATGAGAAAACCAAAGGTTACAGGGGCATTACAGTTAGGCTCAAATTTCACGAATACAAAACTATTGAAATTGAACAGATACCTAAGCTAACCCATACCACCAGTGACTCACCCACTTACTCATCCATGCAGGCAGTCACACACCAGCTCCCCATCCACACAGACACTCATACAGGTACTAAGACAACCCATCACCCATAAAGCCACTCATGTATCCTCTCACCAACCCATACAGCCACTTAGACACTAACTGACAGACTGAAACATACATTTGCATACATAGTCATTTACCCATACATTCACTGAGACACCTAATCACTCACTTCTACAGTAAGTCATGCACCCACTGAATCATCCATACAGGCACTCATACACACACTGATTCATCAATACACCTTGGTACATATATTTAACCCTAATAAACTTTTTAGACACACTCATTGTCACTGGATGATGTAATCAGTGATGTCATCACTGATGCCACTGACCATGTCATGAGTGATGTAATATGTGAGGTCATGAGTGATGTAATATGTGAGGTCATGAGCAGTGCATTGCAGGGGCACGAGTTATAGTTAGCTCAGCTGACTATAACTACTGAATTTCTCTGGTTTTGTACGAATTAAATGTCAGCCTAACTATAATGTCTCAGTAACCTCTTTTTTTCTCAGTGAATTTCTAAGGTTTTTTAAATTATATTTCCTAACTAAAACATCCCTGTAACCTTTGTTTTTTCAGTGAATATATATATATATATATATATATATATATATATATATCCACTCCACACTCCCTTGTATCTGCAAGGAAATCGAGCACACACGGGTCTCCACAGGGGGCTGCTTTTATTAATGGCCATTGGCATGACGCGTTTCATCTAATGACTTCTTCAGATGCCGCCATATTAAAAATTCAAACTCCCGCCACATTTAAAAGCTACAAGCCTCATTATGATTGGCTGAGGCTCCACTGGCAGAATGACACAGGAAATGTCCCGAACCTGGTAAACCAAGTCCGTGTGGAGCAGACACCGAACGCAAGTACTGCCCCCAGTGGGCACACACCTACATACATATATTTATACATATATATAAACACACACACGCACAAACACATATACACATATACACATATAAATGTACATATATAGATATACATATATCAGTGTAAGTGTTTTAAAGAGATTCTGGGTGTTAAAATATATACTAATGTACTACAAAAGTTAAATTAGTACACTAGGTGCACTACTACTGAGTGATTATACCTCTAACATATATTATGTGAGTGGCTGTGTGACTGTATCCTTGTGTGTGTGGGTGTGTACGTGGCTGTATGGGTGAGTGAGTAGCTGTGTGGGTGAGTGAGATGCTGGGTGAGTGGCTGTATTGGTGAGTGACTGGTTGTTTCAGTGGCTGTACGGGTGAGTGAGTGCCAGTGTGAGTGGCTCTATGGGTAGTATATGGGTGTGTAATGACTGCATGGGTGAGTGAGTGACATAGTTACTCACTCATATACCCATTCAGACACCTACTCACTTATCCACAAAGTCACTCACACACCCACTCACCCACCCATACAGTTACTCACACAGCTACTTACTCACCCACACATTTACTAATATACCCACTCAAACACACATACAGCCACTCTCATACCCACTCAAACACCAGTACAGCCATTCACACAGTCACTCACCACCCACACAGTTACTCACACACCCACTTACATACCCATACAGCCTCTCACACACCCAGTCACTCACCCATACAACCACTGAGACACGCATACAACCACTCACACACCCACAGAGCTAGTCTTAAACCCACTCATTCACCCATACAGCCACTCATACATGCACTCACACACCCATACAGCCGCTAAGACACCCACTCAGACACTGATACAGACAGTCACACAACCACTCAGATCACATATGTTAGAAATATTTTCACTCATTAGTAGTACAACTAGTATACTAATCTAACTTTTGTAGTAGGTTACTTTATATGTTTAATACTCAAACTCTTGGACAATAGTGAAGTCATTTGAGATGTCATCAGTGATGTCACTGACCATGTCATATGTGATATGTGGGGTCATAAGCAGTGCATTGCGGTGGCTAAAAGTTATAGTTACTATAGCTGCTGAATTTCACTGGTTTTGTACGAGTGAAATGTGAGCCTAACTATAATGTAACCTTTGGATTTGCTAGTGAATAAAGGTTACAGGGACATTATAGTTCAGAAGTTATAGTTACCTGAGCTAACTATAAGGCCCCACAATGCAATGCTTATGACCTCACATATTATATCACTCATGAAATGGTCAGTGACATCACTGAGGACATCTCAAATTACATCACTTATGACATCACTGATTACATCATCCAGTGAGTATAAGTGTTTTACAAATGTTTGTGAGACTTAAAGATATATACTCAGGTACTTCATAAGTTAAACTACTATTCTTAATTTACTACGAAGTAATACTGTTTCTAACATTTGTGATCTGAGTGGTTGTGTGACTATCTGTGTGTTAGTGGGTGTGTGAATGGTTGTATGAGTGAGTGTCTCGGTGTGTAAGTGGCTGTATGGTTGAGTGAGTGGCTGTTTGAGTGGGTGTTTGGTTAAGTGAGTTGGTATGTGAGTGGCTGTATTGGACAGTAAGTATTGGTTTGAATGGCTATATGGGTGACTTAGTGGATGTGTGAGTACTTGTGTGTATGTGTGAATGGGTATGTAAGTGGGTGTGTGAGTGAGTGTGTGAGTACTTGTTCGGGTGAGTGAGTGGCTGTGTTGGGAGCCTGTATGGGTGAGTGAGTGGGTGTGTGAGTGACTGTGTAGGTAAATAAGTGGGTGTATAAGTAGCTGTATGGGTGAAAGTATGGCTATGTGAATGGCTATATGGGTGAGTGACTGATTGTATGATCATACTCGTTGAGCGAGTGAGTTGGTGTGTGAGTAGCTCTACATATAACTGAGTGGTTGGGTAAGAACTTTTATGTGTCTGTGAATGAGTATATGAGAGGTTGTGTGGGTGTGTGAGTGAATGGGTATATGAGAGGTTGTATGGGGTATGAGTGGGTATGTGAGTGGTTCTGTGGACGATTTAACCCGCACTTTTGAAACCCTTTTCTCACTGTCTGCCTGGTGTTTTTAATCTCTTTTCTACTCTCAGGACTGCTGACCACCAGATCCTTTCTCATTGACCTAGCTCTTCTAAATGTGATGCCTGGCCTGCATGGGGCTACCTCCTTGAGTATTGGATCGTTCCTAATGAGGTGCCAATGTTTGTTCATGATGGCTTCAATAGCCACCTCCTGTCCATTGTTGGTGGTGATAGGCCTAAATGAGTGTCACATTTCTTTTGTCTCTGACTGGCCTTCCTGTTGAAAACTATCACTTCTCTGGGTTTGGACTTTGCTCTATATATGGCCCTCTGAATACACTCTTCTGTATATCCCCTAACTTCTAATCTATCACTCAGTTCATTCACTGCGTTCTCATCATCTAGCCTTTCTCTGCAGTTGCGCCTCACTCTTAAGCATTCCCCATATGGGATGCTCTCTATCAAGTTGCGGGGATGAAAACTTGATGCGTGTAGCAAGGTATTCCCGGCTGTCGGTTTCCTAACCAGTTTTGTTTTTAGACAGTCTCTTTCCATATACACAATAAGATCAAGTTCGTTCACCTCAGTTTTGCTTAGATTGCCGGTAAATTGTGAATTGAGGTCATTAACCTCAACTCACCCCAGAAAGGATCTTGTGCTCCCCTCTGTGCCCTTCCAAACAATAAACAGGTCATCAATAAATCAACTCCAATGGACGACGTGTTCCTCCCATTCCACATAATATTCTGCACGGACCACCTGCTTCTCCCACCAGCCCATATGCAAATTTGCATAACTGGGGGAGAAGCAGGTGCCCATCATAGTCCCACATAGCTGTTGAAACACTTCCCCATTAAACAGCAAAAAGTTGTTTGTCAGACACAACTCGATCATTGCTAGCAGCATTTTAGTGTGCTGCCATATCTTCAGAGGTCTAGTGCCCAAGAAATGACTCACTGCTTGCATATCATCTTTTTATCGAATACTCGTGCACAGTAAAGTGACAGAACTGTAAGCAGGATGTAATCTTCCTCCCAGGGAATGTCATACACCCTTTGTAAAAAATTACCCGTATCTTGCACATGAGACTGGAGGTTCTTAACAAACTCATTCAGAAAATGGTCAACATATTTCTACACATTTTCCAAGCAGCTATCGATGGGAGAGATAATTGGGCGCCCTGGGGATTATCCTTATGTTTGTGTGTTTTCGGTATCAAATAAAACACAGGTGTGACTGGATGATCTTTTTTTAAAAACTGATATTTATCCTGGCTAAGGAGGCCCTGATCTCTCCACTGTTGCAGTTCAGAATAAACTTTAGATATTGAGCCTTCCATAACTTGTTTAGCCACTCAACAGTAACATGTAGCATCATTAGTCTGTCTATAGACTTCAGCCAGATATGCCTCTTTGCCCCACAGCACTATATTGCCCCCTTTGTCGGACTTCATCACAACACAATTTGTTTTCATTTGCTATTTATTTACTAAATCATGATACTCTTTCATTTGTTTGCCATGGGTAGATCTCTTATTTCTTTCACTGCATAGGGTTTTTAATTAATTAACTGCTTAATCACTGAAGATGTCGATAGAGTCCGGGGCCATGACTGGTATAAATTTTGATGTAGGCTTAAAATTGGTTAGGGCATCCCCATAGGTTTCTAGGCCTTGTTAGTCAATTAAGGTCTCTTCACTGATGCTTGCTTGTATGCCCTCATTGTCCATTTTTAGTTGTCTTAATTCCAACATTAAATTCATGCAGTCAACTTGCAGATCATTGCTATCACTTTTTTTGACCTGTCCCAATTCTTAGTTTCTTTTTCTTTGAGTTAAAAATATTTTTTTCAGTTTAATAGATCTAATCAGCTTGAACAGGTCTATACGGGTCTGAACATAATCCATATCTCGTTTTGGGCAAAATGAGAGTCCCAATTTAAAAATTTCAGTTTCATTAGGTGTTAACTTAATAATCACATGTGAGTTGTTCTATGGATGTTGTCATCAGTGATGTCATCAGTGATGTCATCAGTAATGTCACTGACCATGTCACAAGTGATGTAATATGTGAGGTCATAAGCAGTGCATTGCAGGGGCATAAGTTATAGTTAGCCCAGGTAACTATAACTGCTGAATTTGACTGGCTTTGTATGAGAGGAAATCTGAAACCTACTATAATCCCCCTGTTACACATATATTACTTACTGGCGGTAGCCAGTAGGTAGTTATAGTTAGGACCATGGTTCTATGGGAAAACATGGATGAATGACTACCTTCTGTGTATGTCTGTATCAGTCTATCAGTTGGTGTCTAAGTGGCTTCATGGGTTGGTGAGTGGATACATGAGTAGCTGTATGGGTGATTGATTGGTTGTATGAGTACCTGTATGGGTGTCTGTGTGTGTGGGTGACTGCCTGCATGGATGACTGAATGGGTGAGTCAGTGGCTGTATGGGTTAGTGAGTGCATGTGTGAGGAGCTGTATGGGTGACTGAGTGTATGTATGGCTGTCAGTGAGTCAATGGATGTGTCAGTGGTATATGGGTGAGTATATGCATATACCAAAGGCAGTATAGGTGAGTGTTGGGAGTACATGAGTGACTGTATGTATGACTGAGTGATTGCGAGAGTGGCGTATGGGTGTGTGTGTGTGTGTCAGTGACTGTATAGGTGAGTTAGTATGTGTTAGTATCTGTATGAATAAGTGAGTGGGTGTATGTATAACTGTACAGGTAAGTGGCTGTGTAATTTACTCTATGGGTGAGTGACTAGGTGTGTGAGGAGCTCTATGGGAGACTGACGGTGTGGGAGTGACTGTATGGGTGTATAAGTGGATATATTAGTGGCTGTACTGGTCAGTGAGTTGGTTATGAGTGGCTGTATAGGTGACTGTGTTCTTGTGATGGTGATTGTATACGTGAGTATGTGTTAGTATCTGTATGAATAGGTGAGTGGGTGTGTGTATAACTGTTTAGGTGAGTAAGTGGCTGTGTGATTGACTTTATGGGTGAGTGAGGAGGTACGTAAGTAACTCTATGAGTGACTGACAGTGTGTGAGTGGCTGTATAGGTCTATGAGTGGATATATCAGTGACTGTATTAGTGAGAACGTTGGTGTATGAGTGGCTGTATGGGTGACTGTGAATGTGTGTGTAGACCTATGAATCAGTGAGTGGATGTGTAAGTACTGGTATGGGTGTGTCAATGGTTTTGAGAATGTTAGTGTGGAAGTTGGAATGGGTGTATGAAATGTTATATTGGGGTGTGAGTGGGTGCAGTGGAGATTCTGTGGATGATGTCATCAGTGATGTCATCAGTGATGTCACTGACCATGTCATGAGTAACGGTGGACGGTAAACTCTGCTCCGCCGGCAGAGTTCAGATAGTTTTTGTCACTCCGCACTTCGCATGGAGGTTGAAGTTTGACAAAAACTCTGCCTACCCCGCGTAGTGGAGTTGACCAGCACCCACCTCCCCTCAACTTCCCGAATCAGCAGCCGGCGTACTCCAGCACCAACTCCTCCCTCGCAAAGACACGCAGAGGAGGGGAATCTAAGTCAACCCCACAAAGGGTGAGGCTGCATGCTAGCAGCAGCGGTGTTCACCAGCTCCTGTGCGTGGCTGCTGCCCTGATTGAGGGGCCATGAGCTGCATGGCACCTGGTCTACAGCTGCCTTGCAGGGAGCTCCTGTGGGGGCTCTGCTGTGGGAGGCCTGCAGCGATAGCATGACTGGGGATGGCCTGCGGCCTAAACAGTTCTCTGGGGCCTGCTGACACATGCTGATGGTGGGCAGAGGATGCACGGGGAGAGTCACAGGGGCTGCATGCAGCTGGGAAAGACTCCACCTGGTCTGGGGACCCCGCAGTGCTGGAGATCCAGAGATTGATGTTAGATACATAACAGTTGTGACTATATCTCCGACTCATTGGTCATCTCCTTCTCTCAGTATCAAACTACCTGTATTTCTGTATATATGCTTTTCTACGGAGCTATATGTCAGTGAAGTCTAGATATCACACTTAATATATAATTGCATACATGGCTCTCTAGGATCATACGTTGCTTTGTTACTAAGTGTGCACATGCATCACTAAGTTTCTAAAACGGAAAACAACATTTTGAAATTTTTCAAAGCACAAAACCTTTTGTGAATGGCATACCTACACATTTCTCAAATAGTTTTTCTGCTTCTAAAACATATATTTAGCGATGCTCGAAACAAAGTTACACTCTAGATGAAGCTAGCACAAAAACCCTTGAGTCATTCTACACTATTAATCCTCCTCAATTTTTAACAAACAATGTTTAAAACAAAACACCACCCTCACCATATACATGAATTTTTCATCAGCCTTACTGAACAAAGATCATCCTGTAAACATATATGAGATTTCTTAATAGATGTACACCTTCAAGCCATCTTTCCAAAAAATATATACCTCTCTGCATCTTTAAGTAAACTCAAAAGCCACACCATATATTTAGCTATGTGCAACCACAAGAAGCATATCTCACATTTAAGCATATGCAAAGTGGTCATAGAAGTTAAAAACCACATTGGCAAACACTTCCCAATACATACCGAACAAGCATTACTTATTTCTAATTCATATACAGGCGGGCAACTTGTTCTCATCTTTTATTTTCAAGTACGCTACTCCTGCTTAATAATGTTACTAAAAGTACAACAACTCCCAGAATGCAAATAACAGATGTATCCAATCTGTTCATGATGATTAGACATTTAAAACATTCTTAGTTCTTCATTCTAACTTTCCACAATTCTATACTATTAGTTTCTGAATAAAGTACACTAAGTAATAAAGAGGGACTAATTCATTTTTCTCTTACTTCCCAAAACATTCACCACTAACCTCTTAAACACATACCCTCTAATATACACAGTTGATCTGATATATTTTTTTCATATCACTGTGTTACTCTTTTTTATCAAACTCCAATATACATGTTAATTTCTAATATAATTATTATAAAGGATTAAAAAGTAATGTACATACCAGTGAATTCAGTTTGTACATTATATTGTTGTTTTAGCTCAATGAGGGTATTTTGACACTGTTAGGATTTGTAAAAACTAAGCACAAGAATGGTACACCACTCTCATAGAAAGCAACTCTAAAATGGCAACCTCTTCAACTTTCCACTCTATCATCATGGGAAAGGCAGCAAATTAAATCATGTCTTTCATTTTAAGACTACTGCATCTACACTTATGAATGGTTAGCATCTGTTAATCCTGTCCCTCTCTTTCAAAATGAAGTCCCTGTCGGCGCGTTTTAACAATGTATTTGTGATGATCGCGGAATAATCGAGAAAAAAATGGGGAGTTCAAACCTATAGCTAGCTTAATTTTTTTAAACTTAAATACTGAACAACAGTTTATTACGCCGTCCTGAGTTGCAAATTAAAGCTTGCCATTACTGAAATTGTCATCACTACTCAACTTTAAAAAAAAATCTGTCTCTTTAACACCCTTCCCCCAATACACTCTTAGCTCAGTGTAACCTGGCAACCCAGTGGAAACAGTAGGTCACAATTGCACATCACATTCTAGAAGGAACATGCTACTTCCAAATAAGATACAGCAGGTGTACTTTACTCTACAGATGCAAAAGCATATCCATGTCTGTATTACATTTCATTTTGTAAACAACAGCCAATAATAAGACACCTTGCTAAGGCATCCAACACACTACCTAATTTTATTCACTTTCATGCTAACGGCATCCAATTTAATATATCTATGTTTTTTTTTTTAAACCTCCATTTTAACTGCTTCTCTTTTGAAAACTAACTCATTCAGCTCCAGCCTTCTCCTGACTACTGTTGCTCCTTCACTTCAAAATGCTTAGAGTATGGATTGTGGGCCACAGCTATATCAATTGGGCTAAAGAGGCTGCAAATAAGAGGGGTATTGACAGAGACTTGGGTTTGCCAAATGTGTAGATTACTTGGTTTGGCCAGAGAGGGTTAAAGTTTCATCAGTTGCTGGCTTTCGTTAAATCCATTGTGGATTCACAAGTTCCTCACCTAATGATTGTTCATTGTGGTGGCAATGACATAGGCATATTGACTGGGGTAGGGCTGGAAATCCCAATGAAAGAAACCTTTGCAAAACTGATGTCACTTTTCCCTGACACTGTGTTGGTGTATTCTAATATATGCCAAAGACAGAAATGGTAGTGGTCAAATCAATTCTGTCCACAGATTGACAAAGGCAGGAAATATGTTAATAAAACAGTTTCTGCAATCCTTAGAGACCATCGCATAGTCTGTATCTATAACAAATATTATATGTAACCTGAAACTCTGCATCCGGTCTTATGTGTAGCAGCCATATACACACAACCAACACAACAGCTCTTGTCAGAGCCACCCTAGTACCCGAAATAGTGAAGTTTTTTTGTAAAAGGTTTTTTTCTTTAGTTTTTGGGGATCTTCGCGACGATGTCGCAATCCCTGCAAAAACACGGAAAACAAAATCAGACATTCAATGACCGCCAACACATCCAAAAATAATATGTAAAACATATCCATTCTGAACATTGCACTACATATAGTACTATATACATATTTCTTTCAAAGCATGTTAAAACTCATATTTTTCTGCTAAGTTTCTTTAAAAATCATCTTCCAGACCTATTTTCCATTTTTGCGATTATTCAGGACGTTGCGATGACGTCGTTAACCGCGACGATCACTCCTTTTCCATAAAGTGAAAACACATATATGCACACATATTACAGTATTTTACACACTAGGGGTTTATTACTATACACTTCAAACTCATGTTTTTCTAGTGTATGTCTAGAACAACCATTTCTGAAACCTATTTTTTGTTTTCGCGTTGAGGCTGGACATCAAGATGATGTCGGTAATCGTGATGCGGGTTACGTCGCAAAAGCAGAAAACAAACGCAGGAATTTAATACCACATAAAAAATATAACTATATAATTCATTCGAACCATCACAGTACATAACTCACTATATAAATAACTCTATGAAAACATTTATCAAAATCTCATTATCTCATTAACAATGCATATTAATGATTCACTGATATATATTTTTTTATATTTCCACTAATATTTGCGACAAGTTGATAGTCGTAATGTCCCACGATGATACATGTGGGCCACGCTGGCTGTCGCGTTGCCGTTGTGTAAATCGCACGCAATGGAAAAATAAATTTTGGACACATTACTTGTGTCAATAACACCCCCATTTTTCAACCATGGGGTCAGAGTATCTCCACCCTGAACACGTGTGGGCTTTCACACAAATTTTCAGCCCCTGGAACCATTCCTGATAGATAAAATGGTGGCCGCAACTCTCTGTTCAGGTTGTGTCCAGCCTATCATAGCCTTCCTGTTGGCGCGTGTATTCACGATTAATCGCGAAACCACTGTGAAATATCCGTGGCCAGAGATACCACTATAATTTTTGACTTAAATTACTCAAATATTACTGAACGGATTTACACCAAATAGGCAAAAGGCACTTCCTTGAACCAACATCTACCTCCCTGCCAAATTTGGTGTAAGTCCATTCAGTGGTTCGGGCTGTAGGTGTGGCTAAAGGGTTCCTATGGGAATTAACATTACAAAAACACCCTTATTTCATGCCCCAAATTCTCAGTCCCCATGGTACGGCTCACCCCCAAACTTTCCATGACAACCAGAACCTATCTTGACACCTTTTTGGGAAAATGTCATGAAGATTGGTCAAACAACGCCAAAGTTATATGCAAGTAAAAAAATGTTTTTCCTATGGAAACATGGTCCTAGCTATAACTACACACTGGCGATTGCCAGTGGGTAATCTACTTAAAAATCCAGAGGGTACAGGGACATTATAGTTAGGAAATAGAATTCAAAAAACCTTCAAAATTCAATGAGAAAACCAAAGGTTACAGGGGCATTATAGTAAGGCTCAAATTTCACTCATACAAAACTATTGAAATTGAACAGATACCTAAGCTAACTATAACTTACGCCCCCGCAATGCACTGCTTGTGACCTCAAATATTACATCACTAATGACATGGTCAGTGACATCACTCAGGTAACTATAACCGTTGAATTTCAATGGTTTTGTACAAAATCAGAGCCTAACTATAATGTCCCAGTAACCTTTGTTTTTTTCAGTGAATTTTTAAGGTTTTTTAAATTCTATTTTCTAACTATACCGGCCCTGTAACCTTTGGGTTTTTAAGTGAATTTCTAAGGTTTTTCAAATTCTATTTCCTAACTATAATGTCCTGCAGCCTTTGATTTTCTCAATGAATATATATATATATATATTTATGTATATCATTTGCAGACTGGTGGAGAAAGGGGGTGCACCTCAGACCAGATCTTAGCAATCCCACTGTGTGGGACTTACTGGAGGTAGTGGGGGAGTTCTTGGTCCTCAAGGACCCTGAGCATCCTAGGGAACTTCATCCCCAACCAGTAGTGCGCCAGGAGGTGCATTTGCAAAGTGGTGGAGAAAGGGGGTGGGGCCTCTGACCAGCTCTCAGCAATCCCGCAGTGTGGGACTTAATGGAGGTAGCGGGGGTGGTCCTGGCTCCCAAGGACCATCAACATCCAAGGGGATTTCATCCCCCAACCAGTAGTGCACAAGAAGGTACATTTGCAGCGTGGTGGAGAAAGGGGGCGAGGCCTCCAATGACATCTCAGCAATCCCGCTGTCTGGGACTTACTGAAGGTAACAGAAGGTATAGTTTGCCCCCTAGGACCATCAAGAGCCAAGGGGACTTCATCCCCCAACTAGTAGTGCCCCAGGAGGCGTATCTGCAGAGTGGTGGTGAACAGGATTGGTCCTTCAGCGACTTGCCCGGCTGGCTATTTTATTTCTTTTTTCTTTTATTAGAGGAGGGGGCTGTGTTGACCCGCACCCTGGACAATTTCAGCCCCGGGGTCCCCATCCCCTGGGACCAGGCCTTTTTGAAATGGCGGAGGGGGCCACGTGGACCCCCACCAAGGCTGATTTTGGCATTGGGGACCCACCCCCCAAGACCTGGCCTTTCTAAAAGCAAATATATTTTTAGGGGAGGGGGCGGCACGGCCCCCCTCCCTGGGCCAATTTCGGCCCTGTGGACTCCACACCCAGCGCCCAGCCAGGTCTGCTGGGTACCCCCATGGCACCCGGTCTCCACTGGGGCCATGAGGGGAGCCTAAATGCCCCCGTAGTCCCTGCCAGCTCCCTGCCTCCTGAGAGAGCCGGCATTACCTTTAGACATAGAGAGCTGCTGGAAACACAGCTCCGTCTGTCTAAAAGCAATTCTGCTTTTTTAATGCTCTTGCTTGCTGGAAGCGAATTGCTTGCTGTGGCTTGGCAGGTGTGGTAAAGCTCGTGCGAAGCCACAGCAAACTGCTATGTCCTGTGGTGGGCACCCCGGGACATAGCAGGAACTGGCCCTGGGCAGTGGCGGTCCCCAGGGCCATCTATAACTCTTGGCAAGGACCATGTGGACCCCCCTTTCTTGTGTGTAAGGCCTGCCCCAGGGGGGGTGGTCCCCGGGGCTGAAAATGGCCCAGAAGGGGGGCCGCATGCCCCATCTCCTTTTTAAAAATTAACTTAGCCCTGGGGTTGTGCTGGTCCCCGGGCCAGGGTGGTACCCGAGGCTCCCTACTTATGGACCTAGGCAGATGGTAGTCCCCAGGGCCAGGAGGATCTGAGATGCCCAGCATAAAATGCTTTAGCCCTGGGAAAGTGGTGGTCCCTGGGGCATGGGGGGTCCAAGAGGCCCTCCAATTTGCTATTGGAATGTGGCCCCATGGAGGTGGTGCTCCCTGAGGCCCCCATTTAAAAATAAATAATCCATGGAGACCCTGGCCGGAGAGGTGGCAGTCCCTGGGGCATAAATAAGCTCCAGGAGGGGGGCGGGGGGCTGGTGCCACCCTACTTTATTTTAAAAATGCCCTCCTGATCTGGCCCACCCAGGGGCCCATTACTAACCAAGCGCACTTTAGGGGGTCAGGGTATTCCTACCCTGCCCTCAATTTTTCTTTCTAATTTTTTTGGGGTCTGGCTGAAGCCGAGTTCCACGATGGCTGTCAACTCTTCTTGGCTGAAGTGTTGGCAGCCCATCAGAGCTCTGCATTTCCCTGCACGAGCTTATCATTTTTTGTGATTAATCGCAAAAGACCCGCAGCCATAGATATCACTAACTTGATTGTCTTAAATTTCTTACAACTACTGAACAGATTTACACCAAATAACTGAAAATGTGATATGCATAACCAAATATATCTTTTTGCTAAATTTGGTTTAATTCCGTCCATCGCTTCGGGCTGCAGCTTCGACTAAAGTTCTTATGAGATATAAAATGGGAAACAACCTTTTTTTTACACCCCTTTTCTCAGCCCCCACTTCACCACAAATCACCCCGAAACTTTCCATGCACAACAAAATTTACTATGACACTCTTTTTTGGAAAATGTCATGAAGATTGGCAAACAGTGCCAAAGATATAGGCAAGTCAAAAAAAGGCTTTTCCTATGGAAACATGGTCCCAACTCTAACTACCTACTGAAGGCGGATAGATATATATATATATATGTATGATATTATTTCGCCGATTCTTGGAATTCCGAGAATAAACACAGCGGCACACCTCCAGACAACATGAAGTGTTTATTTATGCACTAAGACGACGCGTTTCGGAAGAAGCCTTTTTCGAGCAACGTTATTGTGCCCAATTGCCTATAGAAATACTTTTCAAAACTCATAAACAAAGAAAACATACTATCATGCATATCGGCAACCTCCCAATTCTAAATAAACAATTCAATGGTATCGTACCACCCACATTGATGTTCCTCGAAGTTACAATTAATCAATTAAGAAATAATACATTTGTTATAATACGTTCATGAAAGAGTAGTAAACAGCATCCATTTTCGATGTACGAACTATTATTCAATAAAGTTATCTGATTCAATCAATGTAGCGACGCTGGAAACCACAGTTATAACATAGAACATTGTCACGTAATACTGCGTGAGTGCAATTCATAGGTAGATTTCACCAAATTAAACATATAGCACACTGTCACACAATACTGCATGTGCACAATTCATTGGTAAGTTTTACCAAATTAGATGAAATACTGCAACTTCATACATATCTGCACGATTGGGAACAAATGAAATTACACAGTTCTATGTGGGCAATCTGAACAGATAATAAACGTCATCTATTTGCAATATTCCAACTATGTTTAATAAAGTTGCCTGATTCAATTCGTTTAGTGACACTGAAAATCTAATTTATATCATGTTGCATACTGTCACATAACATTGCATATGCACTTATCATTGGAAATTCCGCAACTTCAACTATTTCTGCATGATTAGGAACAATGAAATTATACAGTTCAATACGAGCAATCTGAACTTCGTATACATGTATCATGATAGTGAGTTTACTCTGGATTATTGAGGAAAATCTTGTTCGGCAACGGTATCACCCCGTAAGTGCAGTAAATGTGACATGTGATAAACCAAACAATGTGAGAATATAAAAGGTCGGGTTACCTCACTGTATAGCCCTACAGAGAGCCATCTATTCCCCGATTATTCAACCATTGTTTCATATTGCTTATTCATCAATCTGATTGTGGGATCTCTGAGGCTGTCTAAGTGGGCTATAACGATGTGCGGGCAGTGAACATAATTAATTAATTCTACCCCACATGTCAAAGAGTGTGGGAATGTTGTGATCATAGGACTAGATCACTATCACCCCGTACCTACATATGTTAAAAATGATAAAGTGGATAAAGAGCTAAAGTGGAAAAATATGAAAACGCTGGATAAAATCACAGACTCATACGAGAAATACAATAACTTGTTTTAATTGGTTATAGGAGAGCCCTCCTGTCAACCCATCCTTTTGTTGGTGGATGTATGTACATAATGGAATTATCCTATGTGGGTAGCCAACTCCTCCCCGCCATTAAGGCCATTCAGGACTTTAGTATTAAGATCGATAATGTATTGTGATTCTAATGTGCGTAGATGTTTCTCCCTGTCCCCCCTTCGGGGCTGCATCATGACTCTATCAATGCCAAAGAATCTGAGCAGACAGCACTCAGGCTGCCGCCGTCGTGGGCACCGGTACCGTTGGAAGGTGAACGACTAGGAGCAGCACTTTGCCACAATATATATATATATATATATATATATATATATATATATATTATCTACTGGCGGTCGCCAGTAGATAGTTATAGTTACAACCTATTATCCATAGGAAATCCGCGACATTCTATTTGAAATAACTCTCTTGCCGGTTGACGTATCTTCGCGAAATTTTCAAACTTCGTGGGGCGCTCCGGTCCGCTCCTACCCTGAAAGTCTCGGGGTGATACGTCAAGCAGAGGCCGAGAAAAAAAGGGGGTCCCAAAACGCGTTTTCCCCATGCATTTTCCCATAGGAAACTTTAGACACGGCTACAGCCCGAACTGCTGAACGGAATTACACCAAATTTGGCAAAGAGGTAGTTCTTGGTTCAGAAAGAACCCTTTTGTTAAATGGTGTAAATCCGTTCAGTAGTTGCTGAGAAAATGAAAAGTAAAAAGTTAGTGATATCTAGGGACGAGTAGGGTCCGCGTACCCTCCCGATCACGAGCTGCATGTTAATTGGCTGTGAGCTGGCTGTCAACATTCCGATTCAGGAAATGTTGGCAGCCATTTTGTCCCTCGGTAGAACCGAGGGACAGAAACAAGTGCGCAAAGCGCACAAAGGGGGCAGGGTAGAAACACCCTGACCCCCTAGGTTTGCTCAGGGGTCCCACAAGGACCCCTGGGCAAAAAATAATAATTTTTTTTAAAAAATCGGCAGGATGCGCTCAGGGTGCGCGAATCCTGCCGAAAAATCGAAGCGCGGTCTCCGCGCTTCGATGTTAATTGGCCCCGGGTGGCCCAAGTCCCGGGGGCATGGTGGGGGGATAATTTAATGTGTGGGGGCCTCAAAGGGCCCCCAAGCCCGGGGACCGCCACCCCCGGGGCTTTTTTAAAAATGGTGCGGGAGGGCTCTGAGCCCTCTTGCAGCCCCGGGGACCACCACCTCCCGGGGCTTTTTTAAATTCATTATTAAACCTGTGTGGGGGGCTCCAGCCCCCACACGCCCGAGGACCACCACCTCCCCGGGGCACTAAACATTTTAATATGGGGGTCCGTTACGGACCCCAGAGCCCCGGGGACCACCACCTCCCCGGGGCTGTGTACTGAATGGGAGGGGGCCGCGCGGCCCCCTCCTGGAGCCCTGATGGCCCTGGGGACCACCACCCCCAGGGCCGGCTCCTGCAGTGTCCCGGGGTGCCTACCCCCGGGACACTGTAGTTTGCTATGGCAGGACGGGAGCCTCGCGGCTCCCGTCCTGCCATAGCAAACTGCTTGGATATTGGAAGAGAGAGCAGGGAAACCTGCTCTCTCTTCCAATATCCAAAGCGATTGCTTTCCACATGGGGAGCAGCATGTCAGCTGCTCCCCATGTGGAACAGCAATGCCGGCTCCCAAGGGACGTGGGGAGCCGGCGGGACTGTGGGGGATTGGGGACCCCCACAGTCCCCAACGGAGAGGGCCAGCCCCGGGGGATGGGGTCCCCGGGGCAAGTAGTGGCCCGGGAGGGGGGCCACGCGGCCCCCTCCCCAGAAAAGAGGAAAAATAAAAAATAAAAAAAAATGGAAAGGCCGGCCCCGGGAGATGGGGTCCCCGGGGCCTTAAAATGGCCAGAGGAGGGGGCCACGCTGCCCCCTTCAAAAAAATAAATATAGAGGCCATGCCCCGGGGATGGGGTCCCCGGGGCCAATACAGGCCCAGGGAAGGGGGCCACGCGGCCCCTTCCCGTTTTTTTTTTAAAAGGTAATTTAAAAAAGGTGTAAGGCCCTGGGGGATGGGGTCCCCAGGGCCCAAAAAGAAAAAAGGAAGGGGGCCACACAGCCCCCCTTCAGGAGAACAAAAAAAAAAACGATCGGCCCGCAGGCCCCGCCCCTTCCTTCACCACTCTGCAAACGCGCCCCTGGCGCGTTTGCAGAGAGGGAACGAATCCCCTTGAATACTGGGGGTCCCTGGGGCCAACTAGCCCACCAGGTACCTCCAGTATGCGCCAGGGGCTGCCTTGCAGAGAGGTGTACAGAGGCCACGCCCCTTTTACACCTCTCTGCAATGCAGCTCTGTGGCGCTTTTGGAGGTATATGGTGGGCTAGTTGGACTCCGGGGACCCTCAGGATTCAAGGGGACTTAATCCCCCAACTTAAAACGCGCCACGGGGCACGTTTGCACAGTGGTGAAGGGAGGGGCGGGGCTTCAGGTGACATGTGTGCAAACAGGCCCCGTGGCGCGTTTTAAGATGGGAATTAAATCCCCTTCAATCCTGAGGGTCCCTGGGGGCCAACTAGCCCAACAGGTACATCCAGAATGCGCCACAGAGCTGCGTTGCAGAGAGGTGTAAAAGGGGTGTGGCCTCTCTACACGTCTCTGCAACGCAGCCCCTGGCGCATATTGGAGGTTCCTGGTGGTCTAGTTGGCCCCTAGGGACCCTCAGGATTCAAGGGGACTTAATCCCCCAACTTAAAACGCGCCACGGGGCGCGTTTGCAAAGATGTCACCTCAGGCCCCGCCCCTCCCTTCACCATTGTGCAAATATTCCTCTAAAATCAGCCGAAATAGGAATTCCGATTTACTCACCTGTTATCAGGAGAGACCTCAGTGCTGCATCTTTCAGCCCAGTACTGATCCTGAAAAGTAATTTTAACCGTACTTACCGGTAACTTGAATTTCCTTCATAGGCTAACATTGACTGGTTTCACTTGGAAATTCTTCTAAGTGTGGAGTTTTGGAACTTTAAAATATTCCTCTAAAATCAGCCGAAATACGAATTCCGATTTACTCACCTGTTATCAGGAGAGACCTCAGTGCTGCATCTTTCAGCCCAGTACTGATCCTGAAAAGTAATTTTAACCGTACTTACCGGTAACTTGAATTTCCTTCATAGGCTTACATTGACTGGTTTCACTTGGAAATTCTTCTAAGTGTGGAGTTTTGGAACTTTAAAATATTCCTCTAAAATCAGCCGAAATACGAATTCCGATTTACTCACCTGTTATCAGGAGAGACCTCAGTGCTGCATCTTTAAGCCCAGTACTGATCCTGAAAAGTAATTTTAACCATACTTACCGGTAACTTGAATTTCCTTCATAGGCTAACATTGACTGGTTTCACTTGGAAATTCTTCTAAGTGTGGAGTTTTGGAACTTTAAAATATTCCTCTAAAATCAGCCGAAATACGAATTCCGATTTACTCACCTGTTATCAGGAGAGACCTCAGTGCTGCATCTTTAAGCCCAGTACTGATCCTGAAAAGTAATTTTAACCATACTTACCGGTAACTTGAATTTCCTTCATAGGCTAACATTGACTGGTTTCACTTGGAAATTCTTCTAAGTGTGGAGTTTTGGAACTTTAAAATATTCCTCTAAAATCAGCCGAAATACGAATTCCGATTTACTCACCTGTTATCAGGAGAGACCTCAGTGCTGCATCTTTCAGCCCAGTACTGATCCTGAAAAGTAATTTTAACCGTACTTACCGGTAACTTGAATTTCCTTCATAGGCTAACATTGACTGGTTTCACTTGGAAATTCTTCTAAGTGTTGATTTTTGAAACATACAAATATTCCTCTAAAATCAGCCGAAATCCGAATTCTGATTTACTCACCTGTTATCAGGAGAGACCTCAGTGCTGCATCTTTCAGCCCAGTACTGCTCCTGAAAAGTAATTTTAACCGTACTTACCAGTAACTTGAATTTCCTTCCATAGGCTAACATTGACTGGTTTCACTTGGAAATTCTTCTAAGTGTGGAGTTTTGGAACTTTAAAATATTCCTCTAAAATCAGCCGAAATACGAATTCCGATTTACTCACCTGTTATCAGGAGAGACCTCAGTGCTGCATGTTTCAGCCCAGTACTGATCCTCAAAAGTAATTTTAACCGTACTTACCGGTAACTTGAATTTCCTTCATAGGCTAACATTGACTGGTTTTCAGCAAAAAGTTTCAAAGTGTTGATTTTCACAAACTACAAATATTCCTTAAAAATCGACAGTATGACTTAAACGCATTCTTTCAACTGTTTACAGGAGATGCACCAGTGCTGGATCCAGGATCCAACACTGAGTAAGAAAAAGTAACGATAACAGTTTTTACCTGCTAAGTGAATTTCCTTCCATAGGATAACATTGGTGATTCTATGAGAAAAAGTTTCAAAGTGTCAACTTTTAAAATACAATAATATTCCTTAAAAATCACGACTGTAACCAAAACGCTTTTACTCAACTGTTTACAGGAGATGTACCAGGACTGAATCTAGGATCCAGTCCTGTGGTTACAAAAGTAATCCATAAAGTAACTAATTGCATTTAACTAGAAATTCACATTGAGCTGAATGTTGCATTGTGTTTGAAAATGTGTTGCCCATTGCAACAACTGTAACTACTGTACTTAAAAGTCTATTGCCTATCTGCAAAGTATTTAAACTAAAGTAATTCATTCTGAGAAAGTATTTTTGTAATGTAATGTATAATGTAATTACAATGTAATTTAAAAAATAAAATATGTAAAAAAAATTGTTTCTAAAAATGTAGTAAATCAGTATGAAAAAAATTAATATAACAATTAATACATTTAAAAATTGTCATTTACAAAACCTTTGAAATTCACTGAAAAAACCGTAGGTTTCAGGCACGTTATAGTTAGAAATTAGCATTTAAAAAACCTTTGAAATTCACTGAAAAAACCATAGGTTTCAGACACGTTATAGTTACAAATTAGCATTTAAAAAACCTTTGAAATTCACTGAAAAAACCATAGGTTTCAGACACGTTATAGTTACAAATTAGCATTTAAAAAACCTTTGAAATTCACTGAAAAAACCATAGGTTTTAGGGACAGTTATAGTTACTTGGACATTGCACTCGTACAAAACCCGTGAAATTCCCCCGTTATAGTTAGTTCAGCTAACTATAACTCGCGCCCGCAATGCACTGCTGATGACGTCACATATTACATCACTCATGACATGGTCAGTGACATCACTGATGACATCACTGATGACATCTCAAATGACATCACTGATGACATCATCCACGTGATAATCTGATGCACCTCCTCACACCCTAATATAACCTTTGATACACCCACTCTAAATTACAGACTGCCATTCGCAAAACCATAGACACTCCAACACCAATAACTACATACCCACTCACTGATTCTTAGGTCTACACACACACATCCACTCACTCACCCGTACAGTCACTCATACTTACGGTCACTCAGTACAGGACTATCATATGCACTCTTACTCCTATATAGACACTCAAACAACGCCACTCATCCATAGAGATACTCACACACCTAGTCAGTCATGCAAATAATTAAACACACTGCCATTTACTCACCTATACAGTTATACACACACCAGCTCACTTACTCATACAAATAGTAGCACATTGTTACGCTCTTATACAATCACAGATACAAGCACACACTCATCCATACAGCCACTATCACAATCACTCACTCTTGCTTATAGCTATTTATATACTCCAACACACATATATACTGCCTTTCACATATGTAGTTACTCACACATGTACCACTGGGACATACATTCACTCACTAACACACTCTTACACACACTTACCCACCCATACAGTCTATCACAGATGCACTCTTGAAACCATCCACCCAGTGAATCACCCACTCACACATCTATGCACAGAGTTGCACACACCCCTCCCACACAAACACTCAGGCACCCATACAGATACTCAGACAAGCATTCAATAATTCATATAGACACTCATTTAGCTATTCACAAACACATGCAGCCACTTACACAGCAACAGACAGACGGATACAGACATTCACCCAGTTTAGTCACTAACCCATGCATTCAGTAAGATACGTTAAATCACTCACTTATAGAGTCAGTCACGCACCTACTAAATCATCCATACAGACACTTACACACCCACTCATTCTTCAATACGTCTTTTCCTATATATATTAAAAAAATTTAAACTTTACAGAAACACACAGTCACTGGATGATGTCATCAGTGATGTCATTTGAGATGTCATCAGTGATGTCATCAGTGATGTCACTGACCATGTCATGAGTGATGTAATATGTGACGTCATCAGCAGTGCATTGCGGGGGCGAGAGTTATAGTTAGCTGAACTAACTATAACGGGGGAATTTCACGGGTTTTGTACGAGTGCAATGTCCAAGTAACTATAACTGTCCCTAAAACCTATGGTTTTTTCAGTGAATTTCAAAGGTTTTTTAAATGCTAATTTGTAACTATAACGTGTCTGAAACCTATGGTTTTTTCAGTGATATATATATATATATATATATATATATATATATATATATATATATAAAATCTAATGGCGGTCGCCAGTAGATAGTTATAGTTAGGACCTATTTTCCATAGGAAATCCACAACATTCTATTTGAAATAACTTTGGCGCCGGTTGACGAATCTTCGCGCAATTTTCAAAACTTATGGCCCGCTCCGTTCCGCTCCTATCCTGAAAGTTTCGGGGTGATTCGGCAAGCGGGGGCCGAGAAAAAAGGGGGGTCCCAAAACGTGTTTTCCCCATGCAATTTTCCATAGGAACCTTTCATCGCAGCTACAGCCCGAACTGCTGAACGGAATTACACCAAATTTGGCAAAAAGGTAGCCCTTGGTTCAGAGTCATGCCTTTTGGTTAAATGATGTAAATCCGTTCAGTAGTTCCTGAGAAATTTGAAAAAGAAAACACATATATATCTGGGCGGAGCCTAACCACACGTCATCGTGAGATCTGATTGGCTGTCAGCACTTCATCCTGGAATTGCTGGCAGCCTACTTGGGACCAATATAAATGATAGTACCCCATTGAAATGCATTGTAGTGAATCGAAGATTTTGAGGGTTACCAAAAGGAGAACTATAAAGGGTGATAACAGACTTTAGTTACATTAGAATTCATTTGTTGATGGTACCATACTAATTTCAGGAATTGTGTGTGTTCTAAGCTGATTTTACCCTGTGAAAAACCTTCTGCTGGGGTATCATGAATCATGTTTGAGAGAAAACTATTTTCACATCCTTGTCCCATACAGTTTTGGAAGGTGCTCCAGAAGCTAAAATAAGAGCATATTTTCTGTAAATTCACATTATCTTTCTCAGTCATGTGAGAATGAAGTCTGACATTCTCAGTAAAACATGTACATCCAACAAGGGCAGAGACTGTCAGTTGATTCCTTTGTGTTCTACTGCAGCTTCCCAGAGTGTTCTAAAGAACAACTAGAGTGCTAACAGCCTTACATATGACAAAAGTATGGCACACCTGAAGCCATCTTGATTGGAATAAACTGGTAACACTTAAAACATTTAGTTTAAAAGGAACAAAATGAGGGGGTTCATTTTGTCATAGAAATTATGGTTAGTGCTGTAGAAAGAAAAATTAGGACATGTTTCAAGTGTGATCTCAAATATCTTCCTGTTATATTTCAACAGGAGCAGCCTGTCAGTTGATGCCTTTGTGTTCTACTGCAGCTTCCCAGAGTGTTCTAAAGAACATCTAGAACGCTAACAGTCTTACTTATGACAAAAGTTTTAAGTGAGATCTCAAATCCTCTTCTATTTCATTAGAAAATTCTGACATGCAGACTGAAACAATCACTTTCAATACCAGCAGTAGACTTCCAGTTAACTCCCTGGTGAGCAGTAGCTTTACTACAGTGATCTAATGAACAACTAGAGTGGTAACATTCTGAATTTATGGCAAATGTGTGACACATCTGAATGCCTTCTTGATGGAATCAAAGTAAAAAACTGAAAGCATTTCCTACTGAGGAGACTGCAGTAAATGACGAAATTAGGAAACTTCATAACAAATAAGTCTCCCAAGATGGCCACCAGAGAAAAATGAGCCCAAATGTAGCACAAATATCACCCAGATGTAGCCCACATATAGCCCAATGACAGAAGTGTGCAAAACACTTTTTATTTTTAGTTTTTCTGCAGTTTTATATAGTGCAAACTGGTCAGGTATTGTGGAGCGTTACATCTTACTTGGACCCCTTATTGCGTATTTTGCACGAAGTACATGAGATTGATCTTGTGAAACATTGAACTTTACGATTCTGTTAACCTGAAGTTGCTCTGAACCGGGCTTTGTAACACCCGTTTTTACCTACTGGTTTTAATTAATTCTCACTGTATTGTATTAGGAAAGAGCGTTTACTGTTTTTATGTACACTTTTATGATCTATGTTTCTAAATCAGATCAAATAAAGTTTAATGAATTCTATGGCAGGACGGAGGCGAGGATTATGCATATCTTTCCTCACTTTATTTGCATAGCAGTTCAAAGAAAACGTAACACAACAATCATTAAACAAAAGACTACACAACCCATGAACCATTAGGGGGGGTAGTCTCCAAGGCAACTATAGTCCAATCATATCACAGTCCATCGTATATAATATCGTGACGTCCCTTCCACGTCCTCTTTCTTCACTGCTCGTCAGTTAAGTGCATTCCTTACATTCTTGGCTTAATCTGACGTTGTTGCTCTTTGTATAGCGGTTTCTTGTGCACGTTATTAGCAATATTGCCTTGGTATTGTTTCATATTCCCTGCGCAGCAGGCTCTTGCCCGAGCGCGTTCTCCCCCTCGCAGTTTCTCCCGCTGTGTGCTCTGCGCGCGGTGAGATCCTGTCAGGCGCGTCTGGTCCGAGCGAGGCAGCTCCGTCGAGCGCTCCCGCTGGTCTTTACGCGCGTTTGGGAATCCGGTCACTCCTTTAATGTCCGCTTGATTCCCGACCAACCCTCACCTAATTTTGACACCGCTACGCGGTGATTTCCCCACACGGCCATGTTAGTGACCAGCGCCACCTGGTGGTGGTAATTGGTATTGCGCCTCAGTCTATTCTTATAACAGCTTCGGGGAAAGCCCAGCTGTTGGAGCACCGGCGAGGGGGCTGTCTTAAGGATTTTAAGGGCATTTGTTCTGTGCTCACACCCTCTGCTATCATGTCTTCTCCAGAAGACCATTTTTACTCCTCCTACCAGGAAGTGGAGGAGGAATGGCCCCCAACTTCTTCCTCCAGCAGTGGACCAAGCCCTCTCTCTGGCTATTTCTAGGGCGCTGGCTCCTCTTAGGGATCAGGTTGATAAGCTGGCGAAAAGCATCCCTGGGGTGTTCAGTGACCCAGATCTGGTGGTGGCGGGTCCAAGTAGCTCCCAGATGGGGAATAAAAGGGTCGTTAAGCATAACGCGGGGCACTTGGAAGGATTTGATAAACTTACGGAGACATTCCTCAAGAGTGCGCAAACGCTAAAACATGCACCCTGCCGGGAGGAGGAGGGGCCCAGAGAAAATTGCGACACTGTCACCACTATTGTAGACCCCGACGGCGGGTTTCCCTTAGAGGGAGAGGGTGTATCAGAGGACGATTTCTCCTCCGATGAGGATAGGGACTCGGGGCGTCCCTGGCGTCCAGAGTCCCACTCCTCTCAGTCCCTGGTTGGGGACGGGGTCCACTCGGACATGTTCGAGCCTACCCAAATTTACCATCCTAGGTCGGCAGAGTGGACACCTGACGCCAAAGTGGCAGAGTATGTGGTGGGGAAAATCCATCAACCCCTTGGAAGGGAGGTCAGGAATAGGATGAGGGGAGAATGCCCCAGGCCCTCACTGAAGGGGAAGGTGGCACACACGCCTGAAATTGATGAGAAACTATGTACCTTTTTCTCCAAGTATATGAGGGATCCAAAGAAAGGAATTGATAGGTCTTGGACGTGGTAGGGCCATTGACCCAAATTATTCAATTGACGGAGTGTTCCAAAGAGTCAGGATCCCCTTTGTCCACGAATATTGTGGCTGGTTGGGGGCACTACCCTAAACCCTAAAACACTACCCCCTCCACTACCCAAACACCACTGCACTACCCTAAACCCTAAAACACTACCCCCAGCACGACACCCTACACTACCCAAACATAACTGCACTACCCTAAACCCTAAAACACTACCACCAGCATGACCTCCCACACTACACAAACACCACTGCACTACCCTAAACCCTAAAACACTACCCCCAGCACGACCCACTACACTACCCAAGCACCACTGCACTACCCTAAACCCTAAAACACTAACCCCAGCATGACCCACTACACTACCCAAGCACCACTGCACTACCCTATACCCTAAAACACGACCCCCTACACTACACAAACACGACTGCACTACCCTAAACCCTAAAACACTACCCACAGCATGACCCCCTTCACTACACAAACACCACTGCACTGCCCTAAACCCTAAAACACTACCCCAGCACTACCCCCTAAACTACCCAAACACCACTGTACTAACATAAACCCTAAAACACTACCCCCAGCACAACCCCCTACACTACACAAACACCACTGCACTACCCTAAACCCTAAAACACTACCCCCAGCACGACTCCCTACACTACCCAAACACCACTGCACTACCCTAAATCCTAAATCTACCCCCAGCACAACTCCCTACACTACCCAAACACCACTGCACTACCCTAAACCATAAAATACTACCCCCAGCATGACCCCCTACACTACTCAAACACCACTGTACTACCCTAAACCCTAAAACACTACCCCAGCACGACCCCCTACACTACCCATACACCACTGCACTACCCTAAACCCTAAAACACTATCCCCAGCACGACCCCCTACACTACTGCACTACCCTAAACCCTAAAACACTACCCCCAGCACGACCCCCATACACTACCCAAACACCACTGCACTACCCTAAACCCTAAATCACTAGCCCCAGCACGACCCCCTACACCACCCAAACACCACTGCACTACCTTAAACCCTAGAAAAGAAACCCCCACCCTATGCCGAATCCCCTTTACCTCTCACTCCTCATGGTTCCTCTCTCCTCGTGGTTCCTGCTTCACGTCATCTCTGAGGGGCGGTGCACGTCGTTGTGAGGAAACGGAACAGCCTCTGTTTCCTTACAACGACATGGATCGTCTACATGTTTTTTAGAACGCATGGTCATTTACCATACATACCTTTACAACAAAATTCGTTGTAAAGGCATGCGTGGTAAATGACCATGCGTTCTAAAAAAATGCGTAGTAATGACTTCGTGATGTACAACGCATGCGTGGTAATGCATGCGTTGTAATGGTATCGCAAAGTAAAAAGTCGTTGTAACGGCTGTTTACCGATCGAAGCTGGCCCCTGTTCTTCAGTGAGACGTTTATTTGATTGATTAGGAGGAAGGAATGTGTTTTTTTACCGAAAAGTGCATTCCCGGCTGTTGTATTGTGAAAGTGTCCGCGTGGCCTGGTTTCACTTCCGGTGAGAGAGTGGAAGAGTCTGTTTGGATCTAAAGGAGTTCTGTTGTTGGACGGGGCCGGCGTGACATGTCATCAGAAAACATAGCTAATGGCAAGCGTCCTCCCTGAAGTGTGGAACAGTGCCATGAGAGGTCAACGAGTGTGCGTCCCACCGCAGTATGACCGTACCGCGTGACCCATGTGCCGCCTCCAGGGTACGGGAGGCAGAAGCGGCATCGCAGGTCCTCTTGAAGACCGTTGTAGCACTAATTCTACATTTTGGTACTAGGGCATTTTAACTTTGTTGTTCCTGCCAGATACAAAGAGAAGATCCTGTGTTATTCAGTGCCCTCGTTACCTTTTTTGTGGGTTGTGGTGCTTGTCACTTCGCTGCCCCGCCAGTGCACACGACTGGGCACCCCACCTCGTGTGCCATCTGCAGGGCCTCTGCCCTCGGATCACTGGTTTCGGTTCCTGGAGTGGCAACATAAACAGTTGCTCCCAAAGGACTAGCCTGAACACTTAGGTGAATATCCCCTGCACCAGCATTCCACGGAAATTCTTTCCTAGCTCTCCCACGTCAACGAGCACGGCTCCGCTCGCGACACCGTATGACGTCATCTGAGCCATAAGAGGACCTCGTCGGCGTGCTGACGTCAGTTCCACCCATTTTTTCCGTGCCACCGAGGCAAACAGGGGACCGAGACATTTTCACATGTATACATAGTATAATAAATATATATATATATTCACTGAAAAAACCATAGGTTTCAGGCACGTTATAGTTAGAAATTAGCATTTAAAAAACCTTAGAAATTCACTGAAAAAACCATAGGTTTCAGGCACGTTATAGTTAGAAATTAGCATTTAAAAAACCTTAGAAATTCACTGAAAAAACCATAGGTTTCAGGGGCGTTATAGTTAGTTGGACATTTCACTCGTACAAAACCATAGAAATTCCCCCGTTATAGTTAGTTCAGCTAACTATAACTCGCGCGCCCGCAATGCACTGCTGATGACATCACATATTACATCACTCATGACATGGTCAGTGACATCACTCATGATATCACTGATGACATCTCAAATGACATCACTGATGACATCATCCAGTGAATGTGTGTTTTTCTGAAAATTAAATATGTTTTATATATGTATATCTCAAGGTCGATGGAAGAATAAATGGGTATATAAGTGTCTAAATGGATGATTTTTTTTGTAAAATTGATTATATAACTGACTAAGTGTATCTTAGTGAATACATGGGTTAGTGAGTAATGTTTAAATATGAAAATATCTGTATCAGTCTCTCACTTTGTGTATAAGTGGCTGCATGGGTTGGTGAGTAGCTACATGAGTGTCTATATGGGTTATTAGTTGGTTTTTGAGTATCAGTATGAGTGTCTGTATGGTTCGGTGTGGGGTATTACTTAGTGCATAGATGCATGAATGAGTGACTCACTGTTTGTATGTGTTGAAGACAGCATGTGTGCAGGACTGTATAGGTGGATGAGTATGTGTATGGGTGTGTTAGTGAGTGAATGACTGTCTCAATAGTGTCTTTATGAGTAACTACATATGTTTTAAACTAGTATATGTGAGTATTGGTGTATATAAGTGAGTATATGTGAGAGTGAGAGATTGGAAGAGTTCCTGTACAAATAAGTAGGTGTTTCTATAAGTGATTGTTTAAGAGAGTAAGTATGTGTAAGTTTCTGTAGAAGTAAGTGTGGTAGTGTGTGTATAACTGCACATGCAAGTAAATGGATGTTTGATACTTTGTTTGCATGTGTGACTATGTGTGTGAGTAACTCTATGGATGAGTGGCGGTGTGCAACAGGATGTATAGGTGTATGAGTACATATGATGAGTGAGTACATGTATGAGTGACTGTATAGGGACTGTTGGTGAATGAGTGGATGTGTGTGTAGATCTTGGAATTACTGAATAGGGGTGTTGTAACTGGTATTGGTATGTACATTGTTTTGAAAATGTTAGTTTGTATTTTTGAGTGTGTGTATCAAAGGTTATATTAGGGTGAGAGGAGGTCTGCCACTCTATCACAAGGATGATGTCATCAGTGATGTCATCAGTGATGTCATTTGAGATGTCATGAGTGATGTCACTGACCATGTCATGAGTGATGTAATATGTGACGTCATCAGCAGTGCATTGCGGGCGCGCGAGTTATAGTTAGCTGAACTAACTATAACGGGGAATTTCTATGGTTTTGTACGAGTGAAATGTCCAACTAACTATAACGCCCCTGAAACCTATGGTTTTTTCAGTGAATTTTTAAGGTTTTTTAAATGCTAATTTCTAACTATAACGTGCCTGAAACCTATGGTTTTTTCAGTCAATATATATATATATATATATATATATATACATACACAAACACAAATACATACATTACCTAGTGGCGAGTTATAGTTAGGTCTGCTTTTCCATAGACGGACATTTTTTTGTTTGCCAATAACTTTGGCCCTGTTTGAGCAATCTTCACAAAGTTTCCCAAAAAAGGTTTGTCTACCTCAGCTCCTTCCTGAAAGGTTTCCGGATGATCCATCTGGTGAGAGATGAGAAAAAAGAGGGGTCTCAAAACGTAATTTCCTCATCCATGTTCCATAGACTTCTTTAAGCAGGGCTACAGCAAAAACTGCTCAACGGAATTACACCAAATTCAGCAGGATGCTAGATTTTGATCCGCAGATTGTGCTTTTTGTGATTTGGTGTATATCTGATCAGTAGTTTTTGAAAAATTAAGGGTAAATATAATTGTATATTTTGGCATCCCGCAAGAGTGCAAAATCAAAAATGGAGGCCTGTGATTGGTAGAGAGGACAATTTTTCCTGTGAAACTGCATGCTCCTGGTGGAGCCTCTCAATAAGATCAAGCTCTCCGATTGGCTAGCTGTTGAAATGTTAGAAATGAAATGGCCACCAGTACTGTTTACTGTGAGAAAATGGTGGTATTGTGCAAATGAAGTAAAGAAGCTATATAAGGGGGCAGCAGAAAGACATCCTGACCCCTAGATTTAGAGAAGAGGTGTCTAATGGATAAGTACTTTGAAGATAATAAATGAGTATTGTTTTAACAAATTTTTATGATCTCGCAGGATTGTGAAGAGTTAAAAGGAGTAGATGAGTTCTCAATACACTCTGTTACTAGGAATGCCTATTGTGGCCCTTGTTTTTGAGAGCAAATGTGTAAGAGATAACTACTGTGATGATTAGGTTAAATCTTGATTTTTTTTTAAATGTTCCGATCTCACAAGACTCTCTCACGATTGTGAAAAGTAGGAAGGAGTAGGTGATCTTTGAATACCCTCTGATATGCACACTTGTTACTGTAGGAAAGAGTCTTACTGGAGATGGTGTTTCTCAGAGCCTACTATTTACGCCTATCGGCTTGGGAAGAGTTGTTAGTAGAGCTAAGGCTCTTTCCACACCCTACAATGCACACCCATCATTTAAGAGAGAGGTCTCAGCAAAGAGGCCAGTCCCGTCACAGACCCTAGTATGCACACCATCATCTGAAAGAGAAGTCTGAAAGGAGAGTACAGACTCTCCCCACACCCTATTATGCATACCTGTCATCTGAGAGAGAGGTCTGCAAGAAGAGGTGAGTCTTTCCCCACACTGTACTACACACACCTATCACTACAGAGAGAGGTCTCAGCAGAGAGGACAGTCACTCCACACACCCTAATACACAGACCCATCATCTGAGATAGATGTCTAAATGGAGAGCACACTCCCTCCACAAACCCTAATATGCACCCATCATCTGAGAGAGAGGTCTGAAAGGAGAGGGCTGTCCCTCCCCACATCCTACTACACACACCTGTCATCTGAGAAAGGTCTGAAAGGAAAGGGCAGTCCCTCCCCACACCCTACTACACACACTTGTCATCACAGAGAGGTCTGAAAGGAGATGCCAGTCCCTCTCTACACCCTACTGCACACACATCATTATAGAGAGAGGTCCCACCAGAAAGGCCCGTCCCTCCCCACCCTGTACTATGCACAACCGTCATCCGAGAGAGAGGTCTGAAAGAAGAACCCAGTCCCTCTCCACACCCTACTACAGACACCTATCATTAAGTTACATTATGTTATATGGTTTGTAAAGCACGCTAATATCTTAAAAAGTTGTCTTGGCCCTAGTGTTATGAAACATGATATGGCCGTTACTGATATATGTTCCAAAGGTGACCCAGCAGGTGACCCTGTGTCACCCATAGGTGACCCAGCAGAGTACATGAGATTTGAAAAATTCCAGTTTTTAAGGTCTTTTCTAAACTTTAACAGATCGGGTTGATTTCTCAGATGAAAGGGTAACACATTCTACCACTTTGAGGTTAAAAGAAAGAAACTTCTATCTCCCCAGTTTCATCTTTTGATTCTGGGGACAAGTGCTTTCTTTTCTGAGCTAGATCATAAGGTGTGAATGGGGGAATACCATTTGAAAGTTTCTTGAAAGAAACTAGGGCTTTCTTGATGAAGTCGTTTGTTCGCCCAGCACAGTGCCCTAAACTGTATCCGAGATCTGATTGGAAGTCAATGGAGCGTTCTAATGGTGGAGGAGACCGAGCAGAACATAGGAAGGTTCAACAGCACCCTGGCTGCTGTATTTTGAACCGTTTGGAGCTGATTAAGCAGGCATTCTTGAGCGCAATAGAGAGTTACATTCATCAGTTTTTGTGATGACCAGTGCTATTATTTCCGATTTTTTTTGCTCCGAAGGGAGAAATGGAAGTTTTTTTTTTTATTTGCAACATTAGAAAGCATGACAATTCGTTTTTTGGGAAATGTTCAATTAGGTCAGTTTGGAATCCATTATGACCCCTGAGTTTTTTGCTTTCTGTACAGGGATTGGAAGTGGGCCAAGATTCAATGGCCACCAAGGCTGATTCCAAAAGGAGGTTTTGTGACCAAACAACATCACCTCAGTTTTATCTGAGCTGAGCTTTAAATAGTTGGCTTGCATCCAATGAGTAATGTTACTCATGCATGATCTAAACTGTAGAGCCACCTGCTCCGGGTCAGATGACACTGACACAACCAACTGTGTGTCATCGACGTAGGAGCACACCGAGAAACCACGGAACTAATCGGATGAATAAGAGGGGCAGCAGAGTGAGGACGCACAGCATGAGGCTGCGAGGAGAGGGGGCTGCCGCGGCTCTCTGCTCTTTATTCTCCGCTGACCCGCCGATCCGTTGCTCCCTGTCGCCGCCGGGGGGGGGGCTTGCGGTGGACTTCGCCCATAAAAAGAAAACTGGATTTTGACCCCTGCCGGACCCCTGCTGGAATTGCCGTGAAGATGCCAGCCCGCGAGTTTGTGACCCGCGTGGCGGGGCTGGTTAGGCGGCTCGAGGGGTTTGGAGGGCGGCGAGCGCAGCCGGTGTAAGCTCGGAGCGGATCTGGGAAAACGGCCCAACTAGGTTTGGGACCCGCTTGCAGACCCACCCACGTTTGAGTCAGCGTCGCACGCGCCAGGAGGCGCTCAAGAGGGGGCAAGGGCTCCCGCAGCGCGAAGCCGGGGCCAAGCCCGTCACAGACCGGAGGAGGCTGGGCTGGGCCCCCCCCCTGAGATTTGTATCGAAAGAAGGTACAGTGGATGGTGCTTTTATCTATACATCACCTATGCCTCACCCCTAAGATCTTGGAGTCATCAGCCCCGACCCCTTTGTTAGTTCATACACCTGACATAGTGATATAATATCAAGATGAACAAAGGAGAGGGGAAGGGAAAAGGCGTGCAGCCAGGCGGGAGTATTGTGGGGACACTTGACCAATTTCTGATTAGGGCTACCTCCGTACTTGAGCATGAGATAGTGAGGACGGAACGGCGCCTGTCTCTGGAACCTTTCTCTAATAAAAGATCCTCGCTGGGGGGTATGGCTGCCCAAACTACTCAGGATTGCGGACTCAGTATTGATCTAGTGAGCGAAATAGCAACTGATGTAGTTCCTGAAACAGTCCCCGAAATACTCATTGGCTCGATACCTTGCGAGCCTGTGTCTGAGCTAGAGCCAATCTGTACCACCCAAAGAATCTCAACCAGGGCATCAGGAGTGACTAAAACCTTGAACTTGGGACCATTTCCTGACCCCGTTGTGAAGAGGAAGAGGGGGGGGGCCCGCAGAGACCGAAACCTGCAAAATCTGCAAAGCACTCTAGAAGAGGGGGGGATGACACAGTCGCCTATGATACAAGAGCCCCAAGTCCTGCACAAGTACCGAATACTGACATCACCCAAGCATTCTGCCTGCCCCCAGACGAAGCTTTGTGGCAGAGGCTGGAAACCTTGGTCTTTACTATGTTAAACCCCATCATCTTGAGATTGGCCCAAATTGAAGATAAAATAAATGGTCTTGAATCACAGGCTAAATCAAATTTTCGTACTATAGAGGCATTATTGATCAAAAGCAGGTCCCTCCCTCTGCCAAACGAAATTGTTCAGACCCCTGAAGACATTAACCAAGAGATAAGTAAACGGGCGCCCATTCCTAATCCAACTATACCAACAAGGATGAAGTCTGCACCCCAAAGCTTGGCACTCTCCTCAGATATTAATTCAGCCAAGACTATGGATGAAACTGATATTGCAGCTGATACATCCGGCGAATTTGCCCAAATTCTTACGAGCCCAACTGACGCCAACAAACTAAATAAATTGGCCGACGTAAATAACCCTCCAATTGCTAATATTGACAGTGCAACTACTGGGCAGAGTATAATACCTCTGGGGCAGGGACGCTCAGGGGTAAATAGGAAGTTTGAAAGACCTGACCGAGGCACACCAAATACTGGTACTCAGTCTTTGACTCTGCACCTTCCACCGGTGGCTGCCCCCTTGGTGGTGGTACTGGGGAATGTGCCATTATTGCGGGAGGGCCAGGTTGAATCCACAGCTCAGCTAATGACCAAAGCTATGCACTGGGTAGACCAAAAGTTGAGGGGGGTGGGGGTTTGGGATGGGGATATTCAAAGACAATTGATTATGGCCAGGAGAGTAACCTGGATAGGGCCTACAAGGAAAGAAAAGGGGAGAGACTGTGTAGTCCTAAACTTTAATAATGGTTTTATTGTAAAATTTCTTTTGGATATCCTGTGTACCGACTTTGACAGAAATCCCAATAATATCATTGTGCTACCACTGGGCTTCTTTTACAGGCCAACTCTCCTAAAATTATCAGAGACCAACTTACAACGTCCGATGCTGGAGAAACAGACCTGGGTAGCCCCAAGAGGTCCACCCATGGCATATAACCTAAGCTGTGAAAATAGATTTGCCCCTCTTTCTGATTTAGAAGCCTGCGATTGACTACAGCCAGCACAACTGCATCATATTGAGAGCAGTGTGAGTCAATCCTCAATAGCTACGTCCACTGGGGATAGTGCACAGGTAGTACCATCAAATCAAATAGAGAGTAGAGGTTTCCAACCCTTTTCGGTCTCTACCGCAGGTGATAGTCTACAGTCAATAAATAGACTAAAGGGGTCCCAAATTGCGGCATTTAAAGTCAATCTTAGGAACACATTGGGAAATGACTTAAAACAGTGTGATAAATATCAGTTAGACACACGGCGACATCATGATTGTTTGACAGTTTTTTCGCCTCAGCTGTCGCTAGGGGAGGCCGAAGTGAAGGGGATGAACTTATGCATCCCCTCTAATATGGAGGAAATTGTCCATCATTGTACCACAGGTACAAACATGGAAAATGGTAATCCTAAAACAAATGTAGATAAGGTTAACTTAACAGAACCTCGCCATATAGACATAGAGGATGTACTTCAGCATGATTATAGTAATAGCCCCGATAACTTGCTGATAGCTGATTCTGGAATATCCCTGAGTAAAAGTTTAAAAATTATGACATGGAACACAGCTGGTATTAAAAATAAAATCTATGATGTTAACTGGCAACAAATGTTGGAGGGTTCTGGAGTTGTACTACTACAAGAAACTTGGTGCCCTGAACCTTTTTATGTAAATGGGTACCAAAGTATTTGCACTAATGCAATACCATCAAGAAAGGGAAGGGCGAAGGGAGGTCTGGCTACCTTAATTCCAGTTGCCTCCCCTCTGACCGTTAGGAAAACCTTCACTGAATCACAATATTACCAGTTTTTACATCTTTATTCCAATGAAAACCAGATTTTTGTCATAATAAACTTTTATAACAATATTTTTGATAACACAAGGAGCACCGTAATTAACCTATTAGAAGAGGATTTGGACCAATTTGTGAAGGGAATTGTAGGGACTTACATTTTAATTTGGGCAGGGGATTTTAATTGTGTTAAATGTGATTTTGAAGCTGGTGAGCCTTGTGGGTATTTTGACGATTTTGGTGACAAGATCCCACATTTCCACCATGATAGATATGGAGAAGCCATCAATAATGCAATGCATAAATATGATCTAATAATTTTGGAACCGATCTTACCAGATGGTGAAGTAAATATGTATACCTTTGTGGGAACAAGGTCATCTTCAAACATAGACCATATCATAATATCTTCAAATGGTAACGATTTGGTCGAGAATGTTTCGATAAATATTAGTATGGTTAGTGACCATCATTCCCTAAGCGTGAAATTAAAGGTAAACTTGTTCACAAAACTAAGGGGCAAGAATGCAGATGTTGATATCGACACCCAAGGAAATAATGGCATCTCAATAAAATGGACAGGTGTTAATCCATCTTCATTCATGGAAATCCTCAAAGGGAAAACACAAAAAGAATTAGAAATCTGTCTGGATGGTTCCTCTATGCAAACAGCTGTCATAGCTGCTTTCGCCAATATCACCAAAGAAATTGCAGGTGACCTAAAATCTAAAAGAAGGAAAAAATTGTGTGGTCTAATTCCAAGATGGTTTAACCATGAATGTACAAGGCTAAATGGGGAGCTGAAACTTGTGCTTAAACAAAAACCTAGAGACCCACAAAAATCAATGTTATAAGGAAAGAGTATAAAAAGACATTGGAAATAAGAAAAAGGGAGATCCGTGAGGAGGCCTGGGAGAAATTAAACCAGGCAGTAGAGCTGAAAGATTCAGCCCTCTTCTGGAAGATAATAAATCATCCATATTTTAAAGATAATAACGTGGTGAGGATCGATACTGTAGTACCACCAGAAGACTGGGTGCTACATTTTAAGAGTATTTTTAACCCAGAAGGAATAGATATGATTGATTTGAAAAAGAAAAATGTATAAAGGTAAACCCAGTGAAAACATCACCAATCACATCAGAGGAAATAAAATCAGCACTCCAAAAAGTGCAAATGGGAAAGCAGCAGGCTCAGATGGGGTGCCGATAGATGTTTTTAAGTATGATTTGGAATTCTGGATACCAATATTAATGAAAGTTTTAATGCTGCTTTGGGAGGAGTATTACCAGCCACATGGGTTGAAAGTATTATTGTACCCATTTTTAAAAAAGGGGACAGGGAAAAGGCAAATTGCTACCGCCCAATATCCCTTCTTGATTCCTCTTCCAAGATTATGGGCCGAATCATGCTGGAGAGGCTCGAAGCTTGGGCTAGTGAAAAAAATATACTAACAGAGGCGCAGTACGGTTTCAGAAGGGGTATTGGGACGGTAGAGCAATGTTTAAACCTAGAGTTGTTAATTGGGAAGTACACAATAGCTAAGGAGGGGATACTTCATCTATGTTTTGTAGACCTCACCAGTGCCTTTGACTTAGTCTATCATCAAAAATGATGGCAAATTTTAAAAGGGCTTGGTGCTCCCACAGAAATAATCTTATTTTTATCACAAATTTATGCATATTTAACCTCAAGGGTACGCTATGGAAAATCAGGGGAATGTACGCCTTACTTTGTGGTAAAGCGTGGTATCAGACAGGGATGCGTATTAGCTCCCCTTTTATTTTCATTGTATATAAATAACGTGGACTCGTTTTTACAAAAATTGGTTGTAGACGCCCCGAAAGTTGGAACACGCCCCACCCCCGTTTTATTATACGCAGACGACGCTGTCCTAATGTCTAGAACTGCTAATGGCCTGCAATGTCTAATGGAAAATTTTGCCCAATACATGAATGACATAGACTTGCAGCTGAATCTAAAGAAAACATTTGTAATGTCGTGCGGGGGGAAGAGACAAAAGTGTAGACAGCATCATGTGGGAGGGGGTTTTTATAAATAGAGTCCCAACATTTTCATACTTGGGGATGTTATTTTGTAATAACGGTACATGGAAATCACATATTGAATTATGCCAAATGAAATTTTTAAAAACGACTGAGGGAATATTTAGATTTGCGGCAAAATTAGGGAACAAACCGATACGAGAAATTTTAACCTTGTATAGGAGTAAGTGTGTCCCAGCAGTTAATTATGGAGCCGCAATATGGGGGAGAACAAATACGACAATTCTACAAACTGATGAAAACAAGTTTTTAAAAGATTATTGGCTGTTCCCAGTGCAACTGCAAACATCATTGTTCATAAAGAACTGTCCGTCCCATATATAAATGATGCTATTAATATGGCTGGTCTTACCCTCTGGCATGGCATATGGACGAAGGAAGAAACACAATTTTCTAAGGATTTAATTATAGACTGTCTAGCTCTAGAACATAGTATGAAAATACCATGGCTAGGGCACATTTTTAATCTTTTGATGAAATGCAAAGTAAATACAGATAACCCCCTATGTATACAGGAATATAGTAAAAGCAAACTGAAATTAAGATATATAACCACTGCAGACTACGAAAGGGAAAGGGTGGCTAACAAAAAACAGACTGTTGTCGCTTATTGTGAACGTCCATACATGAGGGGTACCCAGTTATACCTAATTTTGGTTCGGAATATTCAGCACAGATTTTACCTCACCAGGTTAAGGATGGGCACCTTACATTATCTAATTGCATTTCCAAGTACAGAGAAATGGCAACGAATATTGCCACCCTGCCCGTGTGATGGTAAAACCTTACAGTCTACCTTGCATTTTATCCTTTTTGTCCTTTTTATATGGGTATCCGGACAACCTTTTTAAAACCTCTCTTTTTAAAAAATATGCTTTTTAACTATAAGGATGCGTTTAACTTTATATGTAGTCTGGACACTATGAAAATCATCGGCTCAGTTATTCGCTTCATACAACAATCGATTAGAAAAAGAAAAGACTACGCCTTCTTGGAAGCATTGCTGTTTGAAAAAGAAGACGCATAACATTATTTCTTTTAAATTGTACCTTCCTGCACTTTCTGCACTTGCACTTTATCGTATGAATTGTAGTAGCCTGTATTTTTTTTTTTTTTTAAACCTCGGAAAATAATGTACTTACTACTTTATCATGTTATCCTCCCCATGAAGCCCAAATTTGTAAATATCATTTTTAGTATTAAGTATTGCTTATGACAAATTGTAAGAAAGTACTTTTTAGATACATGTGTATTAGTATGCTTTTATGGTGTTTGTTTCATTGTCACCGAATAAAGCTGTTTTGATTTGATTTGAATAAGAGGGGAAATGTAAGCATTCAACAAAGTGGGACTCAGTGAGGATTTCTGAGAGACCACACTTAGGAGATTAAATGGGGTGGAGGAGAAATTACCCCAGGTCACCACTTTCTCTTTGTTAGATAAGAATGATTCAAGTAACTTGAGCTCTGGTCCTCTTATGCCCCAGCTCTTGAGGCGTTTGATCAGGGTGCCATGGTCTACTACATCGAAAGCGGCTGATAGGTCCAACAGGATCAAGGCTGCATTGTATCCCCTGTCTACAATTGTCCTGATTTCTTTGCTGGCTACTAGGAGAGCTGATTCTGTACTCTGTTTTGATCTAAATCCATGTTGCGATAAGTCAAGGCTATTAGTAGACTCTAGAAAAGAAATAAGATGAGTTCATGACTTTTTCTAGTATTTTTGCTGGAAATGGTATGCCTGAAATCAGCCTATAATTATTTATTTCCCCTGCATCCAGTGCAGGTTTTTTTTTTTTTAATCAATGGGAGGATTGAGGCCTTTTTCCAGCTATTGGGGAACGAGCCTGATTCGAAGACCAAATTTAAAACTGTGGTCAAATGAGTAGCATTAGTTTGAGATACTGGGTAGAGAACCTCCAGGGGGCTTGGATCTAAGGGTGATCCCGATTTAGTAGTTTGCAAGAGAGCCTCCGCCTTTTCTTCAGTAAAATGCATGAAAGAATCGAATTGCAAAGATGGAGCTGGCAAGGCAAGTTCCGAGGTAGCTTACTCAAGAGTGGAATTTGTCATTTGATTAGGGTTGTTGCAGGCATTGGAAAACTCCTGAAATATGGGGGGCCGAATCCGATTCGGGCCGGAAAAAATACCGACCGACTCGGTACGGGATCATAGTCCGACCGACACGTACCGGCGTTGCCCGACCTGGGAAGTACGATGAAATGCATGTGAATCACGACCGACTCGTACGGAACTCAAGGCGAATGACCGACCCGGACAGAAACAAGCTATCCGGCTGGGAAACCACACGAATCGAACCGACCAACACGCACCAGGAATAAACCCGAACGAAACGTACCCGCGAACTCCGACCCGCGCAGTACGATGCAATGGGTGCAAAAGCAGACCGATTCGCACGGAGCCCAAGCCGTACGACCGACACGCATACAAAACCCAGCCGAACAAACACAATACACCACGACCGACGCGTACGCCGCATATGAAACTGAGCTGAAACACAGTGGGAACGACTCGGAGAGGCGCGCACGAGATAACTGCAACATCCTACTCGGTCAGAAGAACGACTCCTACATGCACAATAATCACAAATGAAAAAATACAAAAAAAGAGGGCCAAACAAGCAATGACAAAGCCAATAAATACAGGGGGGGAAAAAAATGGAACAAGAACACACCCCCAACTCCACCTACATAAAGGCCACAAATCCCTACCATGATCCTTTGCAAATTCCACTGACCTGCCAGCACAGAACACCAGCAGACAGCAGACACACACACAGCTCATCCAACACAAAAGACACACACCATTAGCACCTCAACAAATAGCACCCTCACACACACACAGCAAAACCTACACACACCCTCACCTGCACACACACACACACATCAATCACCACCACCACCCATCACCATGCCCCTAAAGAAGAATCCAAAGTTCCTAGATAGTGAATTGGAAGTCATGGTAGACGAGATCCTGAGGGTAGAGCCACAGTTGTTTGGCACATTGGTCCAACAGACCCCCATGGCACAGAAAACCAAGATGTGGGCGAGGATCGTCGACAGGGTGAACGCACAATCACCATGTTTGCGCACAAAGGAAGACATCCAGAACAGGTGGTATGATGTGCGCAGGAAGGTCAGGGACCTACTGAAGAAGGATTACCTCCTGAGCCAGCACACCGGCAGTGGCCCTCCTTCCAAACCAGTATACCTCAGGCCCTGGGAGGAGAAGGTGCGGGCCATCCTACCACCAGTGAGCCTATATGGACTAACAAACATCCCAGAGCCTGGTGAGTACACAACTAATATACACAATATTGTGTGCCAATACACACACCTCACTGTCAAGGGGATAGTCAAACCATGCACCCCTACAAATCAACAGCAACTAAAAGATAATCATCCCAAGAAGTGTATGTCAGTCAGATAAACACAATACATGCCATGTCATAGTGATATGTAACTGTGTCATGACATGTACAAACCCAATACCAAATAGAGCTAGGCAGTGGCACAAATCTAACTAACAAACACTGTCAGATATTTAGCCACCACTAGAACACCACCTCACAGGGAAGCTCACAGAAAGGAAGGAATCCTGTGTATGCTGGTGAAGTCAGTGTAGCCAAGAGCATGATGGGACTCGTAGTAACAGATAATGGGCAGCCTCACATTTGGACCATCAAAACCACTCTGAACCATGCTCACAACACGGGGAGTGGAAAAGGATTGACAATATGGCTGACACTGGGTACTGCTGAGGGGAGCACAAGGCCCTGCTGGGAACTGTGCACCAACAAACAACAGGACCACACTGTCAGCCATCTTGCCATTGCTGTCACACTCACACACAGTGAAGTCCACTCAAAAGGAAGGAAGTATGGGCATGCTGGGAAGGGGGTGTAGGCAATAGCATGATGGGAGTTGTAGTCACAGATATTGCTCACCCACACAATTGGCCCATCAACACCACTCTGAACCATGCTCACATCACAGGGAGTGGATAAGGACTGACAAGATGGCTGACACTGGGTACTGCTGTGGGGAGCACAAGGCCCTGCTGGGAACTGTGCACCAACAAACAGCAGAACACCACTGCCTGACATCCTGAAAGCCAACTTGCACTCCCTGCAATGCAAGCACGTTGCATGGTGGGATATCTGGCTGGGTGGGAAGGAGGACTGACAGCACTGACCATAGTTACAAGCAGCTCTCCTCACACACCCCTCAACACAAACTCCACATAACCCACCTGGGAGAATGCAATGCCTCACACACCAAATGAAGATCCCACAAAGAACCACTACCCTGGGTAATGCTGTGTGAAGCACAGGGACACTCTTGGGACTTGTAGCCAAACAAACGCAAGGACAACACTGTCAGCCTTTCTGTCAGCACAGGCACACTACCCCACAGGGAAGCAAGTCAAAAGGAAGGAAGTACGGGCATGCTGGGAAGGGGGGTGTAGGCAATAGCATGATGGGAGTTGTAGTCACAGATATTGCTCACCCTCACAATTGGCCCATCAACACCACTCTGAACCATGCTCACATCACAGGGAGTGGATAAGGACTGACAAGATGGCTGACACTGGGTACTGCTGTGGGGAGCACAAGGCCCTGCTGGGAACTGTGCACCAACAAACAACAGGACCACACTGTCAGCCATCTTGCCATTGCTGTCACACTCACACACAGTGAAGTCCACTCAAAAGGAAGGAAGTATGGGCATGCTGGGAAGGGGGGTGTAGGCAATAGCATGATGGGAGTTGTAGTCACAGATATTGCTCACCCACACAATTGGCCCATCTACACCACTCTGAACCATGCTCACATCACAGGGAGTGGATAAGGACTGACAAGATGGCTGACACTGGGTACTGCTGTGGGGAGCACAAGGCCCTGCTGGGAACTGTGCACCAACAAACAGCAGAACACCACTGCCTGACATCCTGAAAGCCAACTTGCACGTCCTGCAATGCAAGCACGTTGCATGGTGGGATATCTGGCTGGGTGGGAAGGAGGACTGACAGCACTGACCATAGTTACAAGCAGCTCTCCTCACACACACCCTCAACACAAACTCCACATAACCCACCTGGGACAATGCAATGCCTCACACACCAAATGAAGATCCCACAAAGAACCACCACCCTGGGTAATGCTGTGTGAAGCACAGGGACACTCTTGGGACTTGTAGCCAAACAAACGCAAGGACAACACTGTCAGCCTTCCTGTCAGCACAGGCACACTACCCCACAGGGAAGCAGAGTCAAAAGGAAGGAAGTACGGGCATGCTGGGAAGGGGGGTATAGGCAATAGCATGATGGGAGTTGTAGTCACAGATATTGCTCACCCACACAATTGGCCCATCTACACCACTCTGAACCATGCTCACATCACAGGGAGTGGATAAGGACTGACAAGATGGCTGACACTGGGTACTGCTGTGGGGAGCACAAGGCCCTGCTGGGAACTGTGCATCAACAAACAACAGGACCACACTGTCAGCCATCTTGCCATTGCTGTCACACTCACACACAGTGAAGTCCACTCAAAAGGAAGGAAGTATGGGCATGCTGGGAAGGGGGGTGTAGGCAATAGCATGATGGGAGTTGTAGTCACAGATATTGCTCACCCACACAATTGGCCCATCTACACCACTCTGAACCATGCTCACATCACAGGGAGTGGATAAGGACTGACAAGATGGCTGACACTGGGTACTGCTGTGGGGAGCACAAGGCCCTGCTGGGAACTGTGCACCAACATACAGCAGAACACCACTGAATGACATCCTGAGAGTCAACCTAAACCCACTGCAAGGGTGGCATGCTTCATGGTGGGATAACTGGGCTAGGTGGAGAAGGATGGCCGGATGTCCACCAAATACAACCAATGCTGGCCATGCACACACCTCAACATTCACATTGAAATGCCCCAGGTATGCAAGACAATGTGCTACACCAATATCAACCTCTTACTGTGACAACTTAGGACAATGCAATGTACATGCCCGCATCCAGAGGTACAATCACAACTGTCAGGTGTGTGAACCATTGATGCCTGTAGAAACATAACATACAATGTGTGTCTCATCCAAATACAGGTGATGATGATGGGGACACAGCAGCAGGCGAGGAGGAGTCCCTGTCCCAGGCTCGGGGGACACTGAGCTCACTGGTGTGGAACCGCCTCTGCCCTCCTCGGATGGCGAAGACCTACCTGGCACCTCCGGTGTGAGTCATCATGCAGCACCAGCAGGACCAACATCTGCACCCCCTGCACCCACCCCTCCAACAACTGCCAACACACAGACCACCCCCGCCAACACGGACTGACCAAGGACCACCGATGATAACAGCACAGGGCCCCAGGCCCACCGTGGAGCAACGGACAACAACACCACTAACAACCCCCAAGGGGGCCTTGGGTCACCTGTGCGTGCCACCGCAGGTCCTGCACGTGTCGCCAGGGGTGGTGGGAGGGGTGGTAGACATAGGTCGGTGCTTGCAGAGGGGTCTGGACTGCATGATGACCCACAACTGGCATGCATCCCTGATGCGTACCAGGATAGCACCGGAGAGGTCAGACAGGTAGTGGGGATCCTCAAGGACATACAACAGCAGCAGGCTGCCCATCATGCCCGCTTGGACTCCCACATGTCCCGTGTGGAGACACACATGTCTCGCATGGAGTCCAAGTGGGACACATTGCAAGAACTCACAGCGGTGCATAGGGACATATTGACATGCCTCCGCCAGATTAGCACCAACATGGCCACACCTCCCTGTGTGCCCACAACATCTGGTGCTGCAACAACTGACACCGCCACAGGGAGGGAGGAGGACTCTGGCGGAGACTCCCCTGCACCGCCGCAGCCTGCACGTGAGGGTCCCCCCAAAGAAGAGGGGTCGTCCGAGGAAGGAAAACTGAGAGGTTGATGGCCACGTACATCCCCCAGGAAGCCAACACCTGTTCCGGAAAATCTCCTTTGTGTGCAAACTTTTCACCCTGTCGAATGCAACACAACTCTCCCACATGACATGGGGAGTTCAAGTTGGACTAATGTATCATATGACTGTGGACTACACTCAGGACATTTCTGCTACCAAGACTTCCAACTCATCTGGGAACTTTGGATCACAATCCCAATGTACAGCACCCACCATCCTGTGCACTATACACACACACATTTCTGTAAATAAAATCACTAGTACACCATACTTGCCTCTGTTGTTATTCAAATGTGGATACTGTTATGGTGATGATGATCTGCTAAATTACACTGTGTATGCTAACTGCTACAGCAAGTACAACACCGTCATGTGAGTCATGGTGACGTGACACATATGAGGGAGACACACCACTAGGGCTACACAACACAGAGACACCAGGGCCATCGGACTCATCGCCTACAGTGATGTTGCCAGGAAATACTGTGGAATGCACAGACACCACACCTATTCAGAGTCTGTGTCAACTAGCCCACAGGTGCAGTAAGCAAATGTCAGTCAGATGTGTGACCACAGACAACGCACATCTCAAAGTGAAGCACAGGTTTATTACACATTTGCAACATGTTGTTTCCACTACAAATGCAAGGTTTACCCACGTGGCAGTGGCCACACAGTCAACAAGTGCAGAAGATATGAAGTCCAGGGGTGTGTGGCACATCACCTGTAGGGAAACTACTGCTGCCACCCTGAAAGCTGAATCATGGTGTCGGGGGATCCAAGTTGACCAAAGTACTCAGTAAGCACCCTGTGAAGGAACAGACATGACACACAGTTAAAACCACTGAAGAACAGGACAGAACTGCAATACTCATGCCCAATACATGTCACAAGACAAGTACACAAAACCAAGTTAGCATGTCAAAACTGTTGGGGAGTACATACTACCTGTAAGGACACATTGCTGCACGCATCCAGTCAAGTAGCACATGGCCACACTCAAACAGCACCAGAGCACCACTCACACATATCATGCAAACTCACATCATTCACATTACATCTCCCTGGATACTCACATTCAGCTGAAGAAGTTGGTGATGAGCTGTGTGCGGACATCACCATCATCATCATCATCATCATCATCATCATCATCATCACTGGCATCGTGGTCCAGGCCAGGATCCTCCACAGGTGGCGGACGTTGGTCATCGTCATCCAGGATGAGAGGCAACTCCTTCCACACTGCCAGGTTGTGTAGCATGAAGCAGACGATGACAATCTTGCACACCTTTGCTGGGGCATATGGGAGGGCCCCTCCTGTCTTGTCCAGGCAGCGGAAGCAGCTCTTCAGGAGACCAAAGGTCCGCTCAATCACTCTCCTGGTCCGACCATGTGCCTCATTGTAGCGCATCTGGGCTGGTGTCACAGGGTTCCTGAGGGGTGTCAGCAACCACGGCATGTTGGGGTATCCGGAGTCACCTACGGACAGACAAGTGCACATTAGCTGAGTTGGAAAAGTGGGCGGTATACTACAGAGCAGAACACACACAATGGTACAAAGTCAGTACACACCGACAAGCCAGGCACGCTGGTTCTGCATCTGTGCCATCATCCTCGGGATGCGACTACTCCTCATCACATAGGCATCGTGTGCTGAACCAGGGAAACGGGCACACACGTGTGTGATGGTCATATCTGCAAGACATACCACCAGAGCATTGATCGAATGGTAATGTTTCCGGTTCCGGTATGCCTGCTCATGTGCCTGTGGTGGTACCAAAGCCACATGTGTCCCATCAATGGAGCCAATGACATGTGGCATCCTCCCCAGGGCATAGAAGTCACTCTTGATGTCAGTGAGTTGTTGACGTGTAGGGAAATAGATGTACTGGTTCAGGCATCTCAACATTGCCTCCAAAACATCGCGTAGCACACGGCTGAACATAGTCTGTGACATCCCACCGGCAGTCGCCACAGTGTGTTGAAAGGTACCGGTGGCAAAGAAGTGTAGGGCTGCCATTACCTTCACCTTGGGGGTCAGCGCCGTAGGGTACGGCCGGCCAGGTTGCAAATGTGGTGCCAAGCGCATGCCAAATCCTCAATCAGCTGCCTGGTGAAGCGGTACCGTCGGATGCTGTCACGTTCCACCATCGTTGCCAGGTCAGGGAATGGTCTATGGACAGCTGGAGCCCTGCAGTGCATAGGTTGAGGAAAGAAAGATTGTCAGTCACCCCACATATGTGCCATTCGCCATACTCAATTTCACATGATACATCATTACGAGACACAAGTACTTGATGTGTGTGCCGTTCTGTTCGCACATAACTCGCACCCACATGGCCATCATCTGACTACTCAGTACAACATGTGTGGACAACAGGTTCCAGGTTGTGCTATGGGAAACCATTAGGCTGTGTCACAGTACCCATTTACTGCTGTCACGTTCCACACACACACCACAGTGACATGTCTGGACAGATGCGCCACAGGCACCACAGCTCATTGACAGGTAGATTCCCAGTGACCCTGTCTTGCCACATGGACACTGGCATTACATGGCGTATCATGTACACGTCAGAAAAACAAACATGACTCCCACAGGTAGTGGCCCCTGTTGCCTACGCAGGACAGACATGGACGCCAGTGACGCACAACATCAAAGTCCATGCACAAACAACGTTGATGTGGAGACTGTCTCCCATCGTGCACATGGAATCAGAGACATCGGAAACACAACATGCACACAGACTGTGGAGGGACATCACTATTGTGGCAATGGGTCACCCTGTGACGTACATGCCTTCCCCCATGGGACCCAGTGGGTATGTGACATGTCACACACATACACAACCTGGAAATGTGACCATGCCACATGCTCCGAAATGAACTGTTGCACATCACAGTGGTCATGTGCACAACACACAAAGGACCCTGTCCCCATTAACACATGCACAGCCTGGGTGTGGCTGCCCACAAGTGCCACCACAGAAACCACATGTTAACCCCCATACACAGAAAAGGTAATGCAGCCTTACATGCCTTAGGAAACAGTGTGGACTGGGTGTGGTGTTGTAGGTGTGCCCCTGGGTCTCTGGCAGGTATATGTGGCTGGCATACGTTCACCAGTGACAAGCATGGTGACATATGCGACTGACCTGTGTTGTACAGCAATGGACCGATCGGTGTGCCCGGCCGGCCCATTGCATCTGTTGTGAGCGGGTACGCGTTGTACAGCAATGGACCGATCGGTGTGCACGCACTGGCCATTGAATCTGTTGTGTGCGGGTACGCGTTGTTCCCGTAATACGCGTTGTACAGCAATGGACCGATCGGTGTGCCCGGCCGGCCCATTGCATCTGTTGTGAGCGGGTACGCGTTGTACAGCAATGGACCGATCGGTGTGCCCGGCCGGCCCATTGCATCTGTTGTGAGCGGGTACGCGTTGTATCCCGTAATACGCGTTGTACAGCAATGGACCGATCGGTGTGCCCGGCCGGCCCATTGCATCTGTTGTGAGCGGGTACGCGTTGTACAGCAATGGACCGATCGGTGTGCACGCACTGGCCATTGAATCTGTTGTGTGCGGGTACGCGTTGTACCCGGAATACGCGTTGTACATCAATGGACCGATCGGTGCGCACGCATTGGCTATGGCCTGGCATGGCAACGGACGCGTTTTCGAAAGTTAAACGAGTCTGATGCTGTGAATTCAGTTGGCCACCCACAACAATCTTGCAAATGCATGGGTGTCATGAAGTTGAACTTTTGAAGGATGCTGTGGGCGTGTGTAAGTGGTGCAATTCCATGGATTGGCCAGATTCAGAAGATGCAAACGACTTGGACCTATCACTTTGGACACATGGGACGGTATCTGCCTCAGCAGCACACATATAATGCTGGCTGTTCCCCTGAGAGCTCACTTGCCTGCACTACATGCTCCAGGACGACATCTGCCACCACCACTGCTGCTGTCTCTGCATCCTCTGGATCCTGCAATGGCACGTACTGTGGAGAGAGCCCCAGCATTCAGCCTTGAGGAGAACCAGGCCCTGCTGGACAGCCTCCTTCCACAGTACAGCAAGCTGTATGGGAAACCAGGGGAGCAGGTGAGTGTGCTGTCCACTGCCTTACAAATGTGCATGTTGTCTGACTAGCCAGACTTACAGTCTGCACACCACTGGCTAGCAGGCTCACTGAGTAGTTCTCACCCCCATAGTGTGTAGTTACATGCACTGAACAGGTATAGTGCAGTAACAGTGCATTTAAACAAGGTTTGACTTCCCAGGCAATGATACCATGTAGTAACTGCTGGCAAACTGTTCATAGCCATCCTTGCACTGCCCGTGTACAACATGTGCCCCTGTGATTGAGACATGTATATCCAAATGTGTGATGCACGGATTTGTTGCATGTGTAGTAATGGCCTTTACACTTTGTCATCCTCACAGGTTGATGCCCACCAGAAGCAGGAAATATGGCTGGACATCGCCCGGGCAGTAAGGTCTGTGGGGGTCTACAAGCGACGGATCCGCAACTGCCAGAAGAGGTGGCAGGACCTTCGGGGCTGGACCCGGAGGATCGCAAGGGTCCAGCTGAAGCTGTCGCCTCCTCGCAGGAGGGGCGGACACCGGACCCTGACCCCCACATGCTCAGGATCCTGGCGGTGGTCTTCCCTGATCTGGATGGGCAGCTGAAGGGCAGACAACAGCAAGGAGGGGGTGAGTCCATGACTGCACTGTGAGCTTTGTCTGACATGCTATGTGCCCTCCTCTGGCCTGGTTAAACTTCAACAGTACATCAGTTATGTGGTCCAGGACCCATGTCCCTCAATTGTGCACTGCCCACTCCTCATCTGATACCCAGGTGTGGCCCTTACAGTCAGGAAATTGTGTCACTTGGGTACTGTGTCCTTGCATATTGCTTAGCTCAAGGTGGGGGACAACATTTGTACCCGTAACTCTGTGGTGGGCTTCATGGGTGGGTCCATTGCTTACACAATGCCTGGGTTCTGACATGTAATCTGCGTGTTACTTTGATATGTGGTCCAATTGCTGATCTGATTCACCACATGTGCCTGGGGTATTTGGCACACACCCATGCTGCGGTTGTGAACAATGTTTGGGCCTCAGGAGTATGTATATCAAGTGTGTCACACATGCTTAGCCACCTGCCTACTGTCCAGGGCTCATCCCTCTTTCACGTGGAGCAGGACAGTCATGCCTACTCCAGGCCATACAATACACTCTGTACTCCCACTCCCGTGTATCAGCTGACACGTTGTGCTCAGTGAAATGTTCCCTCAGGTGTCTGCCTCTGTGTCATTGTGCTGTGGCTTTGTTGTCAGGACTACTGGGGTGTTTATCGGTTAGGGCTCAGCATGCCACCGGAGATGTGACCATAGGAGACGATACTTGTGTGACATATAGGTGTTTGATCACTTCACCGTGCATACTGGGGTATGCGACTGTGAAGTTCAGGCAGCTGTTTCCCATTCACAGCAGATTGTGAGGTGCTCATGTTCCGAGGGTTGTGTTTCATGTCTCCCATATGTCCAATTGGTATGACGTGGACAAATGAGAGTTCAGATGATGTGGTTTGTGGGGATGGACATGTGCACTTGTCAGCTACTGGACTTGCATTCCCCATGACCTAGGATTGTGACACAGTGCAGACTGTTGTTGTCTGGCTGCCCTGCCCATGTGACTGGAGACAGTGATGTATGACTTTGCAGGCATGCCTGTGCCATGGCGTTAAACTTCCTAAGAGTGATCCTGCAGGGGAGTGACATGTGCTACATGCACCCCATTGTGGCAATGACTATCAGGACATGGGTGCATCATGGTGTCTGGTGCTGGTATGCATCACATGCATTTCAAAATAGACTCTGGCCATCCCTTTATCCGGACACCTGTACTGACTCAGTGGCAAGAGATGTGATGTGTGCATGTTCACATACTTCACCGTGTTCTCTGCACTGTCCAACTACTGTGTAGGTGGTGCATGTGTCCACACTGGTGTATTGCCATCCGACAGACACCAGACCGATGGGTGCAAGGCCAGGAGGGATGTGAGTGCCATGGTTGACCATCAGACTGACAATTGGCTTCTCCTACTATGTTTGTGCACTTTTGGCAATGTTCAACTAAGGATGCCAGGGCTTGCTCTGTAATGTGCTGTACTTACTGTGGTTTTGTGCGGTCAGTGCAGGTGACTGATGTCTGTCTGTTTCCTTAATTGTTTGCAGATACATCCACGGCCACAGGAGGGGACAGCTCCACGGACCAGGAGGAGCCGCTGAGCCAGACTGGGTCAGCAGCCGATGAGTGGTCGGAGGGACCCAGTGGCACGGAGGGCGAGGGGAGCCACACCGAGGAGTCCTCAGCACCATCCACCTCAGCTGAGGACCACAGCAGCTCGGAGGATGACTCCCTTGTGGAGGCGGGTGTCAGCAGCCACCACACCCCAGCTACTATTGCTGTCCCCGCCACCACCACCACCACCGCCCTCCCATCGGCTCCCATTCCAGAGGTCCGTGGAGGCTCCAGTCTTCGGGAGCGTGTCTCCTTCGTGCCAGGCACCGCAGCCCCTGCCCCTGAGTGAGGAGTCTGTGTACCTACTTCGCCAGCTCCATGTAGGGCAGACAGCAATGCTGAGTGTCCTCCATGCCCACACGACTCTGTTGACTCAGCTGGTGTCGTTTATGGAGGGCATCTCATTGGGCATGTCTGCCCTACAGAGGAGCAATAGGTCCATGGACTCCTCCCTGACGGCAGCAGTGTCCCTCCTCCAACAGTCCCTCACCCCTCCTACCTCTGCCCCATCCACACTTCCTGGCACCCTACCTGTCCCAAGCACATGCACACCTGCACATTCACCCAAACACACAGACACGAGCAGCACAGACACACCCACTACAAAAACAAGACGTGCACGCAGGCATCCTCAGGGGACTGATACCACACCCACCGGGGATGGGGTACATACACACACACAGGCATCCACAGTCACTCCGCAGTCCTCCGATACCTCTCCCTCCAAGGCCCCTTCCCTTGCCTCACCTGCAACCCCACCTACACAGCAGCTCTTCCTCTGTGACCTCGGCCTCTTCCCCTCCAATCCAGCTGATCCAGCATACAGGGGGAAGAGGAAGTCCACCCACACAGAGGGAGTGCCCCTCACCCACGGACACCCTCCCCCAGGCGCAGACAGACTGAGGCCCCCATCCGCAAGTCCCCCGGACCCGGAAGAGCAAGACCCCGAAGCCACCCTGCAGCTCAACCACCAAGTCTCCTTCCTCCATCCCTCAGGCCCCCACTCCACAGGTTCCCCCACCACACCCTGCCCCAGGTTCCCCCACCCACAGATACACCATCCCCAAAATGATCCGGCCTTCTCCCCCTACCACTTGCTCTTCCAGCACCACACCCCCACTGCGCTTGTTTGTGCCACTGGTGTGGAGAGCGTGTCCTCCCCCGCTGTCCTGCCCACCTTACCTGAACCCCATTCTACTCCCCTGGAGATAGGCACTGCAGTGGAGTCCACTACCATCCTGTCTGACTTGGGCACTGCAGTGGGGAACCTGTCCACTCCATCTGCATGGCCCACTGCAGTCGTGCCGGCACCCACACCATCTGACTCAAGCCCCCCAGTTGTGCCGGCACACACCATGTCAGACACCTCCACTGCAGTTGTCAGTGACTCTCCAGCACCCACCACCCCTTCCCTGCCTCCTTCTGGTGAGCCCTGATCCTGTCCCTGCGGTGCCTGGCCTGCCCCCCGTATGCCCCTCCGAGGGAATGTCCCTGATGTGTAGCTGTGCAGGCATGCAAAGGGTGACATCTGGCACTGTCACCCTGTTTGGACTCTTGTTATGGACTGGCCATTGGCCTTTGTTATATTTCTGGACTTTCACTTCTTCACACACAAATGCTGAATAAAGCTACTTTCTGTTCTCTAGTGGTTTTGCTTCTGATGTACGTGATGTTGATGTTGCTAACCGTGCCCTTGCTGCACTGATGGTGATTTTTGATATCAGGGAAATGAAGTGTTACTGTGCAGGACCCCATGTGGTCCAGGGGGAATGTGTCCTATCCTGGTGTGTATCCATGTCATCCTTTGCAGCAATATGAGGGTGTCATGTTTTCAATATTTGGCAATGGGATTTCCTACTTTTATTTGCAATATCACATCTGTGGCTTACACCCCTGCACATCTGTTGTGCTTGCCATTGTTCAATTTGTCTATTTCCCTGACCGTGTGACCATCTCCACTGGACATGCAAGTTTGGGCATCAATGGGGAAGGACTCATCTGTGTGATCAGTGCAACTTGCTATACATGTGTGTTGGATCTGTGCAGATGGTGTCGGTGACACTCCCATGACCAGGCTGATGTGACGAGAGCCTTCATTTTGTGCTAATTGTTGACTGAGTGACCAAGTGTACTGCTGATATGATAGAGACCTGCAGAGACAACGTATGGCACAGCTTTCCTTACACAGGAGTGGAGTGCCCTCATGGCAGTGTGTAATTCCGTTGCATTCCCCGAGCCCAAGGTGCGTGTTGTGTGAGCATGTCTGTGTGTGTTCACTTCCGTTTTGCAACACAGGCTGGGATCCCTAGTGATGTTCCTGTTTGTGATGCTTGCTGAGTTGACCTATGTACCACCCAAATCTTCGCACTGGGTTCTCTGGGATGTGGGTGCATGGCACATTACTGGTCATCAGGGTGTCATCCATAGGTGTGTTTGCTGTCAGGGCTGAGTTTGTGGGCAAACGCAGATGAGACACAGTCAGGATTCCCCTTGGCCCTTGTTGGTTACACAAGTCATGTAATTTACAGTTTGTGTTAGCTTTCAGTGATTGTGACACGTTGTGTGTGTGACTGCTGCCACTCCTCTGGGTCAGAGCTGCAATGTTGGAAGTTGTCTATGTGTGTTCTTTGTGGGTGACCTTGACTTCTTCATTGGTGTGTGACTGTGTCCGGGATCACATTGATTGTGGTGGATTTCACGTCATGCCCATGTACAGCGTACTGTGCAGTGTGTCAGACATTCACGAGTCTTGTTGACTGGCCAGGTGTGATGGGTTTCTGCACCTTAGTTCCCACAACCACCCCTGGGATTGTCATGGGTGCATGTGCAATGTCACCAGTCCATGTGAGCTTCACTGCTGCACATTGGTGGAGATCAAGGTGTGTGGTGTTGAGTGTGTGCAAATGAGAGTTGTTGCACGGCTAGACCCCTACCTCCATGTTGGCCTTGGCTGACAGGCCGTGCTGATTGATTTGTGCTTGTGTAGGTGTGATGGTAGTTTGTTGCTCAGGACACATGACTGTGGTTCACAGTGTGAACGACATCTAGCTTTGTCATCACAGTGGGATTATCATGTAGGCCACGGTCAACACAATGTGGGGTCCCTGGGGGTAGTGCTGTGGTGGGTCTGTCTCTTGCTGTGTTATTTGCTGTTCCGACAAGCTTGTGTGACATGTGTAATTTGGGCTCCCTCTCATCTAACAATGCCTGTTTGCCCACATAGGGGAATCCGATCCATGAGTTACTTTTGTGTGGCACTGTATACACATCTGTGTAATAGTGATTCAGGCCTCCTCATGTGTTGTGTGGTTGCCTGGGGACACTGGCACACCCCCCCATCACCTGTTGTGTTTGATCTGCAGTGTGAGGCTGCCTGTTTGTGTTTGTGCATCTGCACCACTGCATTGGCATATCTTTAGTGTGCCATTGGCTGTATGTTTGTTGGCTTTCCCCTGCTGTCCCTGGGACTCCTAGGTCATCAGTCAGCACAATGATCATGGTTTGTATGTCCCTTTGCTGCCATGGTATGGTATTTGTTCACCTGACATCTACAGTCTCCAAAGGATATCTACATTTCTGTGTCCATTGGTGCAGATATGTGGGGCTGCATTATGATGGTCACTTCTGTCATTGTGTTATTGAGGAATGTTGCCAATGTCAGCCCCCATGGGTGATGTTTGTCTGCACATGGCCAAAGGTATATCTTATTGGCACTGCACTGTTTGCCTCACCCAATGTATGTTGCTATGGGACACAAGCACTACTTTGCCACTGATGTATTTGTTGTTCTGTGACCAGGGATCATCCATGCTGTTTGGCAGTTGCAGCTTTTTCCATGACAACACTTACCTTTTGGTCACTGTGATGATGGGGGTTTGGACCCCATTGCCACAATGTTCAAAATGTGCTTCAGCTATGGACCCCACACTTACCTTTTGGTCACTGTGATGATGGGGGTTTAGACCCCATTGCCACAGTGTTCAAAATGTGCTTCAGCTATGGACCCCACACTTACCTTTTGGTCACTGTGGTGATGGGGGTTTAGACCCCATTGCCAAAATGTTCAAAATGTGCCTCAGGTGTGGACCCCACACTTACCTTTTGGTCACTGTGATGATGGGGTGTTATACCCCATTGCCACAGTGGTCATGGTCTGCTTGCATTGTGGAGCCCACACACATTTATGTGTGACATATGTGATAGGGGGTCACATTGTATGCTCAATGACATGTTCAGTGTTGTGGGCATTTGACACAGACTACACACGCTTGTCATGGTGTTGGTGGGATGTATTTTCAGACATTCCTTATGTTGGAGTATGCTGGTTGTGTCATGCATTTCCCGTCCTATGGTTAGGGGTGGTGTGGGTGGTAGGCATTCATCCCCCTATGAGTGGGGATGGGGTGGTAGTGGTAGGCATCCAGGCCCCCCTGAGTAGGGGTGGTGGTAGTGGTAGGCATCCATCCCCCTATTAGTGGGGTTGGTAGTAGTGACAGGCATCCAGCCCCCCCTGAGTAGGGGTGGTGGTGGTGGTGGTGGTAGGCATCCAGGCCCCCCTGAGTAGGGGTGGTGGTAGTGGTAGGCATCCAGCCCCCTGAGGGTGGGGATGGTAGTAGTGACAGGCATCCAGGCCCTCCTGAGTAGGGGTGGTGGTAGTGGTAGGCATCCAGGCCCCCCTGAGTAGGGGTGGTGGTAGTGGCAGGCATCCATCCCCCTAAGGGTGGGGATGGTAGTAGTGCCAGGCATCCAGGCCCCCCTGAGTAGGGGTGGTAGTAGTGACAGGCATCCAGGCCCCCCTGAGTAGGGGTGGTGGTAGTGGTAGGCATCCATCCCCCATGAGTGGGGATGGTAGTAGTGACAGGCATCCAGGCCCCCTGAGTAGGGGTGGTGGTAGTGGTAGGCATCCAGGCCCCCCTGAGTAGGGGTGGTGGTAGTGGTAGGCATCCAGGCCCCCCTGAATAGGGGTGGTGGTAGTGGCAGGCATCCATCCCCCTAAGGGTGGGGATGGTAGTAGTGACAGGCATCCAGGCCCCCCTGAGAAGGGGTGGTGGCAGGCATCCAGCCCCCCCTGAGTAGGGGTGGTGGTAGTGGTAGGCATCCAGGCCCCCCTGAGTAGGGGTGGTGGTAGTGGCAGGCATCCGTCCCCCTAAGAGTGGGGATGGTAGTAGTGACAGGCATCCAGGCCCCCCTGAGAAGGGGTGGTGGCAGGCATCCAGCCCCCCTGAGTAGGGGTGGTGGTAGTAGTAGGCATCCAGGCCCCCCTGAGTAGGGGTGGTGGTAGTGGTAGGCATCCATCCCCCTAAGGGTGGGGATGGTAGTAGTGACAGGCATCAAGCCCCCCGAGTGGGGTGGTGGTAGTGGCAGGCATCCAGCCCCCCCTGAGTAGGGGTGGTGGTAGTGGTAGTGGTAGGCATCCAGCCCCCTGAGGGTGGGGATGGTAGTAGTGACAGGCATCCAGGCCCCCCTGAGTAGGGGTGGTGGTAGTGGTAGGCATCCATCCCCCATGAGTGGGGATGGTAGTAGTGACAGGCATCCAGGCCCCCTGAGTAGGGGTGGTGGTAGTGGTAGGCATCCAGGCCCCCTGAGTAGGGGTGGTGGTAGTGGCAGGCATCCATCCCCCTAAGGGTGGGGATGGTAGTAGTGACAGGCATCCAGGCCCCCTGCGTAGGGGTGGTGGTAGTGGTAGGCATCCAGGCCCCCTGAGTAGGGGTGGTGGTAGTGGCAGGCATCCATCCCCCTAAGGGTGGGGATGGTAGTAGTGACAGGCATCCAGGCCCCCCTGAGTAGGGGTGGTGGTAGTGGCAGGCATCCATCCCCCTAAGGGTGGGGATGGTAGTAGTGACAGGCATCCAGGCCCCCCTGCGTAGGGGTGGTGGTAGTGGTAGGCATCCAGGCCCCCCTGAGTAGGGGTGGTGGTAGTGGTAGGCATCAAGCCCCCTAAGGGTGGGGATGGTAGTAGTGACAGGCATCGAGCCCTCCCTGAGTGGGGTGGTGGTAGTGGCAGGCATCCAGCCCCCCCTGAGTAGGGGTGGTAGTAGTGGTAGGCATCCAGGCCCCCCTGAGTAGGGGTAGTGGTAGGCATCCATCCCCCTAAGGGTGGGGATGGTAGTAGTGACAGGCATCGAGCCCCCCTGAGTGGGGTGGTGGTAGTGGCAGGCATCCAGCCCCCTGAGTAGGGGTGGTGGTAGTGGTAGGCATCCAGCCCCCTGAGGGTGGGGATGGTAGTAGTGACAGGCATCCAGGCCCTCCTGAGTAGGGGTGGTGGTAGTGGTAGGCATCCAGCCCCCTGAGGGTGGGGATGGTAGTAGTGACAGGCATCCAGGCACCCCTGAGTAGGGGTGGTGGTAGTGGCAGGCATCCAGCCCCCTAAGTAGGGGTGGTGGTAGTGGTAGGCATCCAGGCCCCCTGAGTAGGGGTGGTGGTGGTGGCAGGCATCCAGCCCCCTGAGTAGGGGTGGTGGTAGTAGTAGGCATCCAGGCCCCCTGAGTAGGGGTGGTGGTAGTGGTAGGCATCCATCCCCCTAAGGGTGGGGATGGTAGTAGTGACAGGCATCCAGCCCCCCCTGAATGGGGTGGTGGTAGTGGCAGGCATCCAGCCCCCTATGGGTGTGTATGGCATTGGTGATGGCCATCCCACCCCTATGGTTCTGATGTTGCTAGTGTACGTCATTTGTGCATCCCTATGTGTGTGTGACATATTTCGGGTACGTGTCGTTTGTTTGTATTGTTGGTGTTTGACTTACCGTCTGCGCCGTACGCGTCCGTGCCGGTCCCGGTAATAGATGTAGAGTATAGGTAGGACCTGCGCAATGGGATTCATGCTTGGATTGTCTCGTTCGGGTTTCTCGTGTCTTCGACTCGTACTCGTAGCAGGCTTGTTCGTCTCGTAGCCGTGGATCATCTTGTGGCGCGAAACGGAGCTTATGTACGGCTCGCCCGGATGCTCAAACGTCCCAGACGTAGCGACGGGTTCAGCGCGTACGGAGTGCGCATCGTACTCGTCCGGCCGGAAGGTGCTGTGTATTTGCTTCCGTACGACTCGATTCGGCGTTTACGGATCCGGCTCGGGCGGGGACCAGGAGCTGAATTGGGTAAGTACGGCTCGCTCGGAAACTGGGTTGTTATACGCATCGTACTTGTTCGTCCGGACGAATGTTCGAATCGGTCGGGAAACACGCAATCGGCTGGTTTTTTTTCCGGACGAATATTGTTAGGTGCGCTTCCGGCCGGGATCGGAATCGACCCCATAGTGTTTACTTTAGAAAAGAAAAGGTTAGCTAGTTGATCAACTAAGTTTTGACTAGGTTCTACTCTCTTGCCATTACGGAGTGTTGAGAGGGTATTAACAGTGGTGAAAATCTCCCTGGATGTGCTTTTAGCAGCTCTGATTTTGTTATTGAAATAATTTTTTTTAGTATTCTTAATTTGCGCTTTCTAGTCGTTGAGTACATTTTTATAAATGTGTTTTTCCCTTGAGTCATAATCCAGTCTCCATTTCGGTTCTTGTTTTCTTCATTTTCTTTTATGCTCTCTGACTTCATAGGAGAACAAGGGGGCAGAAGGTGCTTTTCGTGTTTCGTTATAGTTTTTAAAGGGGCTAGTTGAGTGCTCACTGCATTAACCCAGGCACTCAGATTAGCAGACGTTATTGCTGGGTCTTTATTTAAAGTGGGTTTTGATTTACATAGAAGCTGATCATATTTCATATTATCAAGTTTTTTTCCAAGCTCAGCTTTTTCGCAAGGCTGACGGTTGGGCAGGACCGTTGTTTAGCACAGGGATATTAAGTTTAAAGATCATAGCTTTGTGATCCGTCCAAATTAGCGGTTCCACTTTTATTATTTGGATATTGGGATTGTTGGAAATAAGCCAATCCAGTATATGGTTGGTCTTATGTGTGGGTTCTTTAACTAGTTGTAGCAAATCAAAGCTTTGTAAGTTGTCAAGGAGGAGATCTGTTATCCGATCTTCCAGGTATTCCAGATGAAAATTAAAATCACCCAGAATGGTGAAGTTGAGACAGTCCACACATGTTTCCATAAAACCTAATAATGCTTCAATAAAATTGTCCTTTGGGCCAGGGGGCCTATATAGTAAAAGTCCATTAAAAACAATGGAATTGTGAATTTTAAGGGTGAAACAGAGTGCCTCTGCATTAGGATGAAAGAGAGGTTTAGAAGACGCTTTATAAGTGCTATGATGTATTATCATAAGCCCATCTCCTTTTTGATTTAGCATGTCAAGCCTGATTAACTCAAAACCTTCTGGAACACAAGTAATCCGGTCCCGCTCGGATGCATCATCCGCCCACGTTTCAGTCAGGAAGGCAATATCAATTTTTTCTTGCTCAATATAATCTTGCAATTCTATTTTATGTTTAATAAGTGAGCGGGTATTTAGAAGAAGGCATATAACCTCCTTACAGGTGTTATTATTGTTTAGAGGTCTTTCAGGTAAATTATTGCATCAATGGAAAGGCTCGGTTTGTAGAGAAAAGCAACAGTGTTGACATATGAGAGTGCTAGATAGACCAGTAATGTGAAATGGGGGGCAAGGAAGTGACTTACCTTGGGTGTTTAAACTCATAAGTTACGCTCTGGTAGAGCCTGGATAGTGAAACTGCCAGGGTTTCTGGCACTGCGCGATGTCCGTCCGCAGACGGCACAGATGGGCTTGCCTTTGGCGCACCTTCTGCGTGCCAGCAGTGCGGACACCCATCGCGGCTCCTTAAGCGAGCTGTCATAGAAGGGGCGTGGCTGGGGGAGGGCCCAGCAAGCCCGCTAAAGGGCTGATGTTAAAAACGAGTGGGGAAAACAATTACCTGACTGGGGTCTAGCAACCCCCTTCTGGCGATTTAGGCTCCCCAGAAAGGCCAAAATACTGGAAAATTAAAAGGAAATGAAAGCAAATGTGGCAAATTAAACAAACCATAAACAAATCAAAAGTTGAATGCAATGAGATTAAAATACTAATGGGAGCCAGGCACCTCCCAATGTGGTGCCACCGAAGCCTACAAGGAAAATAAAAGTTGTCTTTGTAAGGGCGCTGTCAGTGCTTCAATACATAGAATGGACGCGCATCGCAGCTCCTTAAGTGATCCGTCATAGAAGGGAGCATGTCTGGGGAAGGACCCAGCAAGGCAGAAAGTGCGCTAGAGCACGGATGTTCAAAATGAGTGGGGAAAACAATTACCTGACTGGGGTCCAGCAACCCCCTTCTGGCGATTTAGGCTCCCTGAAAGGCCAAAATACTGGAAAATTAAAAGAAAATGAAAGCAAATGTGGCAAATTAAACAAACCATAAACAAATCAAAAGTTGAATGCAATGAGATTAAAATACTAATGGGAGCCAGGCACCTCCCAATGTGGTGCCACCGAAGCCTACAAGGAAAATAAACGTCGTCTTTGTAAGGGCGCGGTCAGTGCTTCAATACATAGCATGGACGCGCATCGCAGCTCCTTAAGTGATCCGTCATAGAAGGGAGCATGTCTGGGGAAGGACCCAGCAAGGCAGAAAGTGCGCTAGAGCATGGATGTTCAAAATGAGTGGGGAAAACAATTAGCTGACTGGGGTCCAGCAAACCCCTTCTGGTGATTCAGGCTCCCCTAAAAGGGCAGAATGCTGGCAAATTAAAAGAAAATGAAAGCAAATGTGGCAAAATGTAACACACCATAAACAAATCAAACATTGAATGTGACGGGATTAAAATACTCAAGGGAGACAGACACCTCCCAATGTAGCCTCCACCAAAGCCTACAAGGAAAATAAACATGGTCTTTGTAAGGGCACTGTCAGTGCTTCAATACACAGCGCGGACCCTTACGTGAGCCATCATAGAAGGGGGCATTGCAGAGGAGGACTCATCAACGCAGAAAACGTGCTAAAGCGCGGAGATTAAAAATGAGTGGGGAAACAATTAGGTGACTGGGGTCCAGCAACCCCCTTCTGGCAATTCAGGCTCCCCTAAAAGGCCAGAATACTGGTAAATTAAATGAAAATGAAACCAACTGTGGAAAAATGTAACAAACCATAAATTAATCAAAAGTTGAATGCGACAAGATTAAAAGACTAATGGAAGCGCAGCACCTCTCAATGTGGCCTCCACCAAAGCCTACTAGGAAAATAAACGACGTCTTTGTAAGAAAGCTGTCAGTGCTTCAATTACAGAGAGCAGTCTCAGCAGAGAGGCCGGTCCCTCCACACACTGTACTATGCACACCCGTCATTTGAGAGAGTGGGCTAAAAGGAGAGGGCAGACCCTTCCCATACCCTACTATGCATAATTGTCTTTTGAGAGAGAGGTCAGAAAGGAGAGGCTAGTCCCTCACCACACCCTACTACACACACCCATTATTACAGAGAGAGGTCTCAGCAAACAGTCCAGTCCCCCCCACATTCTACTATGCATATCCATCATCTGAGAGAGAGGTCTGAAAGGAGAGGCTAACCCCTCCCCACACATCCTACTACACACACCCATCATCTGAGAAAGAATTCTGAAAGGAGAGCCGAGTTCCTCCCCACACCCTACTACGCACACTTATCATTACAGAGAGAGGTCTCAGCAGAGAGGGCAGGCTCTCTTTTCACATCCTACTCTGCACAGTTATCATCTGAGAGAGAGGTCTCAGTGAAGAGGCCAGTCTCTCTCCACACACTGTACTACACACATCTGTCATCTGAGAGAGAGGTCTCAGTGGAGAGGGGAGTCCCTCAACACACACTACTACGCACACCGGACATATGAGAAAGAGGTCTGTGTGGAGAGGCCAGTCTCTGCCCATACCTTACTACACACACCTTTCATGTAAGAGATGGGTCTCAGTGGAATGGATACTTTGTTCAGCATACTACTATTTCCCTACAATTTTGTCGTGAGCCTGCGAGACACCTGCAAGAGTAGCCCCCAACCTTCAGGGAGTGAAGCTTGCTGCATGGACACATGCAGTCTCTGGTGGCGAGAAGGTTGCAAGACCCTTATGGAAAATTACTGAGCCTGCCACAAGTTGTTTTGCGATCCTGCGAGAGTCTTGCAAGATTGTATGGGGAGAAGAAGAACAAAAGGGCCAAGGCTCAACCAATAATTACCATTTGTATTACATGGTTAAAGAATTGCTGTGATTTGATTGGGTGCACAACCAGAGAGAGCTCACATTGTTCTTGGTGATGTGGAGGAGATGGAAGCCTGTTTGAGTCCTGCTCAAAAAAGTGATTGAATTTGGAAGTGAGACAGACTGGTGTGTTCAGCTGCATATAAGCTGCTCTAAGTTGAGGAAATTAAAAATATACTTTATTAACTTTGTTGAGAGGTGTTAGTAAGTGCACTACTTTTAGTAAAGCTATTCTATTTCAAGGATTACTGAGTGAAAAGCTGTTTCTAGAAGTGTATATTTGTTAATATTGGTTCTCAGAGGTAGAGATTAGAATATAGAGAGACTTCACAAAGTATTGAACGTTTTGTTAAAAAATGAAATGTTCAATGTATATGTAATTCTAAGTGAAAGAAGCAGTGTTTCTAAAATTACTAAATAAGAATCTGCAATCTGTTAATACAGGGCCTAGTGTTTTCATGAACCTTAGATTATATATACTTTACCCCTATGAGATGTTTGAGTAGAGATCTAGTGCTCACTATTAGAAAAGGTGTGTAAAGAGAAATGAGTTACTTTACAATCTGTTATGGAACCATGTTTGAAGGAATGTTATATTTTAATTGTGGATACAAAAATGCAGTGTTTAAGGGTGTGGAATTTTTTAGGAGAAAGGAATATGAAGTTATTAGTACCGTACATATAAATATGTGATAGGGGTAAAAAATGTAGAAATCTTTGGAGAATATAGTGATGTATCAATCAATATTTTCTTTAATCGATTGACATCAGCAATCATGAAAGTGTAGTAAAAACAATCATAAACGTATAATGAGTAGATCAATTAATATCATTTCACCTAAGAAATTCCATATGGATTCAGTCTCAAGCATAGGCATGGTACACAGCTATTAAAAATCTCGAGACATACCAGCAAACAGTAAAATTATTATAAAATTGTAGGTATAGGAGAGTGGGTCTCGCTTGGTTAAAATTCCTATGTACATGTAATGGGCGAATATACTTGTCGCAAATTGGCCCATTTAGGACAAATTAATACAATACATAAAGTGTCCAGTGCGGAGAACTCATCACATAAACATATGGGAAGGTCTTGTGGCTTATGCCAGCCTGCTACAAGTTGCGGAAACATGTTCAAATGAAAATATGTTACAAATCAGTGATTAACGGGCATGTCCAATGTTAAATACAATTCCATTTTATCAATCGAGTTTACCATAGCATAGTGTGTACAGAAAAGTTTAGCATTCTCACTTCTTGGGTAAACTTATAAAAGCTCTCTTGACTCCTGCAATATCCAATTTGGAAATTTGCTCTGGCAAGTTAAAAACATGCGATAGGCCCAGATTTGACAGGGTAGTTTTTATGTAGCTCAGCCATGGTATACGCAGACTATTGTTCAAATTCAAACAATCTCTTAATATTAATCTGTTAAAATCCAGTTGTTTTTTAGTCCATCTAGAGCACCATAAAAGTATAGGGCGAAAGCGTATATAGTCAGCTATATAACCTGCCCCTAGCTTTTCATGTGCTATTTCGGCAGGGAAATTCTGTGGGATTCGTAACAATTTCCTTAGATATTTATTTTCTATGGTTTGTATTGAAATGGCCGATTTATATCCCCAGATTTCTGCCCCATAAGTAACAGTTGGGACACACTTAGCATTATAGAGGCATAATATAGACTTTATGTGTCTATAGCCTAAATGCCTAGAAAAAGCATTGATGCTAAAAGTAATCCTATTATATTATTGTATATGTGATTTGAGTAACGGCTCCCAGGATGATCTATCATCCAACAGTATACCTAAGTAGCTGAATCTATCCACCTTATAGTATTATCTTTTGTTACATATTTTCTAGTATTAGTGCCTCTGGGTCCTAATGTCATAGTATGTGAGTTAAAGTAATTCATTTTTAACCCCAAATTTTCCATAACAACATGAAAATGGTTTAGCAGAGGTTGCAGGACATTTGCTATCTGGGAAATAAGAATGGAATGATCCGCATACAACAAAGCGGTAACCGTTCTATGTTCTATCCTTGGGGCATCTATGCAATGATCCCTTAAAAATGTATTTAATTGATTTATATCTCAAATAAAACGGAAAGGAGCTAAAATACATCCTTGGCGGATACCTCTCCCTATATAAAAGTGCATTCTCCAGATGGGCCAAATCTTACAGTCGCTTCAAGCCCCATATGTAAGTTGTGCAAGAACGCCACTATGGCTTTGTCCATTCCCATATCCCTCAGCACAACTCACAGCTTAGATCTTACCACTGTATCAAAGGCTGTGCTAAGGTCCATAAAGGCTAAATGTATGCTTTCTTTTGTAGCCACCGTATACTTGTTAACTAAAAGATATAAATTCAAATTCTGTTCTATCGTGCCTCGTCCTGACCTAAACCAATATTGAATCTCTGATAGAATGTTATTATCATTGGTCCAATCTGTTAGTCGCTTCAACAGGACTCTACCCAACACTTTTACTTCTGCATCTACCAAAGAGATCGGACGGTAGCACGCTGGGTCAGGGCGGTTCCCTTTTTAAAACGGGTACTATAATCGATTGCTTCCACGAAAAGGGAATATGAGCACGAGCTGCTTCGTTCAGATGCTCAGTGATCAAAGGGGCCCATAGATCTCTGCATGGTTTTAAAAGGTCGCCCGGGACCCCATCTGGGCCCGGCGCCTTCACCGCTTACAATTCTTTTATGCTTTCCCTCACTTCTTCCAGTTCAAAATGGACAGTATTTCCAGCTGCAGGGCAGGAAATTTTAATGTAATCGCTATCTCCCTCATAGACGCGTCCAAAGTGCTCTCCCCATTTTTGCGCAGGTATAACCACAATTAGGTCTACTATTGTGCCCTCCTTCTAAAGTGGCTGGTTAACTACTCTCCAGAAGTCTGCGCTATTCTTTGTATTGTAGGCCTCTTTAAGTTTATCCCAGGCTTCCCTCGTAGTATCACTGTTATGGATTAAAGAACATTATGTAACTTTAGATTTTTTTGGGGTTATTTTGTCTTTTTCAGGAGGAAAATGGAAAACAGAAATTCTGGAAAATAGAAGTAACATGTTGCACAATATATGGAGGAGGAAAAATAATTGTTCACTTTGAAAAAATAGGGCCCAGCAATTATGTGAAAAATCAGGGAAAACTTTTAATTGCACAACTGATGTTGTTCTTACTGCCTACTGCGACATTTGTACCCTTGGAGAATGCTTGTTCTGAGTAGGTTTACTTGTTTACGATGAAAAAATGATCTGTTTACTTAAACAGCAAAAAAGTGCTTTATTTACAAAAGGTTGTTTGTTATCTTCTTGAGGAGTAAGTACCTGGAAACAGGTAGTATCTGTCAGTTGAAAGAATGTGTAGGCAGCTAAAGAGCTGTCTAGTTTGGCTGCATGAGCTAAGTTTGTCTTAGCTATCATTTCAGAATGACTGCATGTACAATACTTCTACATTCCTGTAATAGATCTAACATACTTCTTGTTTCTTATTTCCCGGCAGAACTCCTATTTGCAAATTATATAAAATTATAATTTAGATATTCTCTTTTGCCGCCTAACCTGCCATAAAAAGACTATTAAAAGAACACAATGTTTGGCAGACTAAGGTAGATGAAACAAAGGAAAAAAAAGATCTACGTACATCAAAATCCAGTAGGCAAATGAAGCAAAAGGGGAGGAGATGTTAGTGCCTGATAATGAGAGGGAGGAAGAAATGTTAAACATTTCTAAAGTTTGTTGTTTTGTTTGTTTTACAGTTGTTGATGTAATTTGTTAATGTAGTTGTTGTTTGTAATGTTGTTAAAGTTTTTTTTTTTAAATGTTTTAATTTACTACTGATTTCTTTCCTTAATATTATTTAAAGATTTAAATTTTAGTACAGAGTTAATATGTTGACTTAGAGGTGCACTTCCATCTTCAAGAAATATAATTGTGCTGCTGCATGTATATGTATTTATACAGTACTATAGATAAATCACTGCTTCTTCACACTCAGCTCGTAGGGCAGTTTCTCTCGACATTCTAGTGTTTATACTCGTCATCCCACATAAACCCTCTGAGCTTAGAGGTCATTCCCACACACCCTAGTTGTAGATTTGTTGCTCAAGAGTTCAGAGAGGCCAGTCCCCCTCCACACCCTACTGCACATAGCCATCATCAAACAAAGAAGTATAAGTATAGGGTCCAGTTCCTTTCCACACCCTACTACATGCATCACCATCCCAGGGAGAGGTATCAGTGGAGAGGCCAGTTCCTCAGCACCCCCTACTATGCACATCTGTGATCTAAGAGAGGTCTCAGTGGAGATGCCAGTTCCTCTCCACATCCTACTATGGATACCCATCATCTGGCAGAGGGGTATGAGTGGAGAGGCCAGTCTATCACCATACCTTACTACACTATCTTTCAATGAAGAAAAAGACCTCAGTGGAGAGGCAAATCCCTGAAGACACCCTACTACACAGTTATGTCATCTGAGGCGGAGGTCTTAGCAGACAGGCCAGCCTTCCTCCACACAGCCTACTATGCACACCAATCATCAGGGACAGAGGTCTCAGGGGAGAGGCTAGTCCTTCTCGACATATTATGCATTAGTGTCATGCAAAAGAGAAATGTAAGCGAAGAGATCAGTCTGTGTTCATCTGTTAGCAGAGATATCTGTCATTCTAGAGAGACATCTGTTCAGACAGGGCAGTACCTCCCCACAACCTACTATGCACAGGTGTCATCTAAGAGAGAGCTGTTGGCAGAGAGGGCAGTGTTTTCCTACATCCTACTATGAACACCTGTCATGCAACAGAGAGATGTCAGTGGAGAGGTCAATCCCTCTCCACACTTTACTACACACACCCATAATCCAAGTGAGAGGTCATATTGTAAAGGGTAGTGTCTTCTTATACTCTACTTCCTACACCCTTCATTCAAGAGACAGTTGTCAGTGTAGAGGCCATTCCTTCTGCACACCGTGCTGGACATTCTTGTCGTCCTGGTGAGAGGTGTCAGTGGAGAGGCCAGTCCCTACCAACTATGCAGACTGATTGTGCTAGGGTGAGGTGTTATTGAAGAAGCCAGTCTGTTCTCACTCTCTACTATATAGTGCTGCCATACTGTAGAAAACTTCGACTGGAGTGGATAGTTTTTGCTAAAATCTTAGGCGGAGGAAGTAAAAGTTAAAAGTACTGTAATGGAGTGTGCACATTCTCTCACTCAAATTGTATGATCTTGCTAGAGTCTTGTGAGATTGGTAGGCAAAAATGTTTATATAGAAAGCTGTCAGTGCACAGGATTGTGTTTGAATAAAGTACTATTCACACTAAAAGATAGAGACCGGTTGTCCAGAAATAAGCAAAATGTTCGAGCTTGCGAGAGTCTCGCAAGATACATAAACAAATCCAAGATTCTTGTCAATACCACAAAAAATTGCATATTCTCTAGCCCATGAAGCTGTGCCCCAAAATCCAGAGGCGAACCATGGTGCAGTATGGAGATCTCAGTCACATGAAAAGTGCTCAGCAGAATGAGTAAGCTCAGGCAGGAACATACAGTTATATTAGTAGGCAATAATGGGAGGGTGGCACAGTTATAAAAACAATTGGTAGATTTTTGGCAGTTACAAAAGAAGGTTAGGTTGTGATTAACTGCTGTTTGTATGGTGCATAGTTACTTGGTAAACAGTGTGGGCTTTTCTATTGGCTGATTTTCAGATTTTGGTACGATCCTGTGAGTGTCTCCAGAGAGTCATTAACAAGCTTCTGCAGGTGAAGCTTGCTCTGGTGGTCTCGTACGATTCCGCGAGATAGTAAGCAGTGCTAACAATAACTTGCACCCCCACCATGCACTGATTATGACCTCAGAGAGGACATCACTCATGACATGTTCTATGACATCACTACTGACATTTCAAATTACATAATTGATGACAACCCTGATGACATCATCCAAACTTCACTTTCACACATATTGCTCCATATATTAGTATAACATTAGAGGCCTGACATAAGTACAAAATAGTTCAGGAGAAAATCAACCATTACTACTGTCAGCACACAAAAAACTCACTTAGATGTTGAAAACAAGCATTATATACAACATTGAGCCTATAGCATACACCTTACAGGCAGCATTGCTAATTTTATCTATCGACCACAGATATATATGAGAAACACTCATTCACTGCAGTATTCACTATCTATACAATTGTTGACCGAAAGCCAAACTAGTGAATGCCAGTTCAAAAACAAATGTCCTACTATGGACAGCTTTTATCTGTATAAACCCTTGACACTCACCGAACCTATATTGAGAAATGAAGTTGATGTGAGCTGAAAAGTAGGTACAGTAAACACTTTTTTCCTCTATGGAGGGAGTTTCCTCTGTTTCACACTGTTTGCAGACAGTGAAACTCTCATGAGAAATGCACCACAGAGTATTAAAAAAAAATCTAAGAACAGTGTACAAACTATGCAAACGTTGTAAAAAAAACACTATTTGCTAAAAATATGCACCCTTCACACTGTGGTGAAGACTTTACAGATAGCTCATCTATGCTAGCAAAACTAGCACACATACATATCTTAGGGGGTGATTACGATGGCAGAGGGTCCACCACCGCCAGCCATGCGGTGGCGGGCCCTCCGCCATCAGACGACGATTCTCCACCCGCCAAATTAGGATCAGCAGGGGAATCGTACCGTGGCGGGCGCAAAGACCACCCGCCACGGATCCGCCACAGGCAATCGTTCCGATTGCCTGGTGTACCGTCCAGATTGCATAAAATGGTGGCGGTGCCTAGCAGGCACAGTCTGCCAGATTACAATGCTGGCCACATCCAGCCTTTCCGTGGCAGGTAAACCGCCATTGAAAGACTGGCGGAGAATGCATTCGGCGGCCCGTTGCGGGCCCCCTTGTGTTGGGGGGTGGTGGTGCACTGTGGGGGTACCCATGGTACCCCCCTACATTTCACTGCACTAAGTGACAGGCACCGCATGGTGCCTGCCACGTAGTGCAGTGAAAAGCACGACATGCATGTGTAGCATTGCGGCGGGTGCTGCAGCCAGCCACGGTGGCGGTCGCATCGTAATCTGATGTGCGGGACCGCTGCGTTGCAGGCGGGCGGTCCCAGGCATCGCTACGCCGCCCGCCATCATAATGACCCCCTTAGTTCCTGGTACACACAGTCTACTGTGTTCAGTATAAATTATCATACCGACAAGGTTCTCTCGTCAAGGAAGCTTACAAAAGTTAGTATATAATATGTAGAATCTTTCTTCTGTTGGAAACTTTTTCTGTGGAACCAAAAAACTTGCGTGAAGCACACAGTTACTCTAAAATAAAAAAACTTTATAATGTGTTCAATACCTCTACACAGCTATAGTGCATTGGTAGCACATGCATTTTGTAAACACTTACACGCATTAGCTGAATCCAAGCTCTCCAAATTAAGTAGAAAAGTAATATGACAGTTACCCGCCACTATGTAAACTATGAAACAATCTAGCACACTCATTAAGTGCCAGTAAGTGGATGAAGCAGTGGCGCTCTTGCAGTCGGATTCTGGGCTTGCTCCTGAGTCCCTTTACTGGTCATTGGGACTCTTCCGACACAACGATGGCCCTGACGGTCTGAGTGCCTCCCTCCTGGCATTTGTGGGGAGGGGGGCAGCAGCTAGGGGCAACAGTCCTAAAGAGGGCGGATTTTCTGGGTGATAGCCACAACAGTCTCAGTGGTCACAGACACAGAGCCAGCCCAATCTCAGCTGCACAATTGACAACTCCAATAGTCTCAGTGGAATGAGGAATGTCCCCAGCAGTCATAGTGGTCCCATCCTGGTACGCGGGGTTCATGGATCTGGGTGAGGGCCCCAATGAAAACCACAACACCGGGTGACGGCCTGCAACTTCACAGCAGCAATCACAAGGATTTTTGAGTTCTGCAAGAAAGTGCACAGCTCTCTCACACCAGGTTCAGATTGGACCGGGCACTTCACACTCAGCTCAAGTGACCCCATTCACCAGGTTTCCGGCTGGGCCACACTCCCACCAGGTACCCTCCTCCTCCTCCTCCTCCTCACAGGGCAAATTTATCTTCACAGGCAGACAGAAGACAGGGCAAGTGTTCTTGGTTCCTGGATGATGGCCCCTCACCCAGATGGGAGCCTGGCAGACCTTTGTTCCCAGTCATGGTTCCAGGAGCAAGAGGTCTTGATGAGCTTACCTCTTCTGATGAAATGGTGCTGTTCAACAAAGTATGGGGCTCATGCTCCCACATTCATAGTCCGAATCCAGACACACATATGAGTTAGTGCATGGCCTTGCAACTCATGTTGGTGGTGTCAGTTCCCTTGAACTGCTCTCTCCTCTGGAATGCTTACTGTCACAGATAAACTACCACAGCAGGAACAGCTCCAATTCTGAGTGACCTACAACACAGTCCAAGGGAGTAACCGGGGATCACACCTGGCTGCCAGCCTCCACTAAAATGTGCCCCATAAAGGTTCAAATGTCTAAGCCTTCCTCTCTATCAAGATTACCACATGGGGCCACCTTATCAGTCCCACCATCTCCCTCACAATGAACCCAGGCCCTAATGACCAGTAACTCTTCCTGGAATCGAAGAGCCATTGATGTGCACAAAGGATGCTCTGTGCTACTCTCCCTTCACTGTGTGTGTTCTACCCCAGCCCTCAGGAATTCCACCAATACACATCTCCTGTTTGGGAGATGCAGTCCTCAGTTCTCTAGCCTCTCCAGGCCTAGGACTTCCAAAATGGAACCCTCAAACCTCCATGTTATGTACCATACACAGGCACACCCATGCAACCCAACACACTCACACAAGTATCATACAGTATATAGTGCTATACGCACTCCATGCAGGCCAATGGTGAGTTAAGTACACAGCCACACACATTTACACAAGTGGGCCACCACTCTATTGACACAGGTCAAAAAGACCTGTTCACATTACTGATTCTACTGAATGCAGAACTATTATTCTGTCAACCCTACGCTCGTGTTAGTTAACTCCAGGCAAGGGCACTAGCCCTATTTATTTTTTTATTTTATTTGAAAGGTTTTATTCATTCATCAACTTTATTTCGATCATAAAAGTACACAGCACATTATTAATAAAATACAATATATAAAAAAGGTAGTCTTAAATAAGATTAATACCATAAAAATATGTTTAAGATCACAAGGACAAAAAATTTGGTGCGTCATAAAGTGTATTTAGTGCGCCTAATCCAAAGTGCATGCCAGTATCTAGACAGGCCAAAGACCACTACTCTGCGAATGTCGGTCATCAAGATTCTTAGCACCTCAAGGTAGTGTCCCGGACCAACTAGTTTACACAGTGGAATTATCCATTATTTCCTTAATGATTTGTAATATGGACAAAAGAATAACAGATGCATGATAGTTTCTGAACTGGCATTACACGCGGGGCAAAGTTCATAATTAGAAACATCATTACACCACTTTATACAAAACTGCTTTGTGGGGAGGGTCTTATAACAAAACTGAAAAAATAATTTACGTGCCAGTGGGGGGGACGATTTCATCTATTGTTTCCTCAAAACAGTAAACAGATTTAAAATTAAAAAATTCAGAAGTCAGGCGACCCTCGGTTTTTGCCAGTACTTTTCTTGTTATAGCTTCCCAAAACCTTTCTTTCAGCCTCGCTTTTGGTATGGTGGCCAGACTTTCCGGGTTAGACCAGAACCCCTCCATCCCAAGCCTCCCCAGTAACTCTCTTAATGATCTAAACCAGGAGATCGAGGATATCGATGGTGACCTTAGGAGCTCGATTAAAGGCTCCCGGTAAGAGACAAGCTCATCCACAGACCATAACCTGTGTCAGAACATTAGAAGTTTATAATTTAGTTTATGTGCTAGCTGTCTGTGTGCGAGGTCCAGATGTAGGGGCACCAGCGGGGTACTGGAAGGTAAGTCCACCAAAGATCTAAGGAAACGATTCTCAATTGTAGACAAGCAGTTGGTAGTGCCAATGCCCCACAACTCGGCTCCGTAAAGTGCCCCTCCAAATACCTTAGTGTTATAGATTTCCAGGGCTGGAGCGAGCTGTCTAGACAGTGTTTTCCTGTGTATTTTGGAAATGTTCGCAGTCTGGTGTATTAATTGCATTTTGACTTTCTCAATATGTGCAGCCCAGTTAATTGTTGGTGTCAGACGGATGCCGAGGCTATCGAAGGCATCAACTCACTCCAGCTTGCTATTTCCAATTGACACCAATCTTTTGGTGGGGTTGGCCGCTCCTTTTTTTTAAAATCATATATTTAGTTTTGGACTCATTTAGCACCAACCCTTGGTCAGCACAAAACGTAATAAAATCATTTAAAAGCTGCTGTAGTACCTGCAGTGATTTAGAAATTAAAAGCGTGTTGTCGGCAAAAAGAAGAGCAGGAACTCTTTTTGCACCAATTTTTGGGGCATCGCACCCATCTCTGTCGAGAAAATCGACAACACCAATAATAAAGAGGGTAAAAAGAGTGGGGGCTAGAACGCAACCCTGCCTTACTCCGCACTGAACTGGGAAGGGATCTGTGACTTTATTGTTCTCCCCCCACCTCACCGGTGCTGGGTTGGATGAATGTAATCTGATTAAAACATCTAAAAGGTTCATTGGCATACCTTGTTCCTTTAAGATTGTCCAAAGCCTTGCACGCAGAACTAGATCAAAAGCAGACCGTAAGTCAACAAAGGCCACATAAAGCTTTCCTCCTTAGCTACCACTTCCTTCCAATATATGCAAAGAAGACGGAAAGCTTGATCCAAAGTACTTATCTTTGCTCGAAAGCCTGCTTGAAAGTCACTTAATATACGAGACTCAAAGATCCAGTCCTGTATTCGTCCTAGGATTTGCTTACAGAAAATCTTCTGTAAGGAATCGATAAGGCTTATAGGCCTATAGCTGGCTGGCTTTGCTCTGTCCCCCTTTTTAAAAATAGGGACAACTTCTGCATTTTTCCAAGAGGAAGGAATGGGAGTACCAGCTAAAATGGAGTTAGTCAAGAGATTTATGTAAGATCCCCAGAGTGCTATGTCCTCTTTATATAAATAGTTGGGGATTCTATCTGGTCCGGGGGCGCGGGCTGGAACGCAAGAGCGGATTGCTGCTTGAGTTTCTTCTATAGAAAAGGAGAGATCTCCACAACATCAACAGACATCACCCCGCATCCCTGGGAAGCTCCCTCAGCTTTTGTATCCTAAGATTCGTAGAGAGCAGAAGTGCACTACCAACTCCTCGGGCTGAACTGTGAATTCTAGGGCTCTCCCACTCCCCTTGCGCCAGTATGCCGCTTTGCTCCAAAAACTCTTGGAATCTTTACTTAACAATGCATTCCGTAGAGAGGACCACAAGGAGCTCTCCCACTCCTTCTTTGCAGACTCGATTGCCCGCCTATACTTGACTCTACAGGCCACAACCTCGGGACGGGATTTCTGCTTTATGGCCCGTATAAGCGCCTCCTTTGAGAGCCTACAGTCTTTGTTATACCAAGTGCCCTGGCAAGATGACTTCTGGGGTAAACAGTTCCCTTCCTTTTTCAGTGGTTTACACGGTTGGGTTAACAGTTCTCATCTCAGAGTATAGTGCCTCGTGGATAGGGCCCAGTGTCTCCACAATGTAGTTAATAGTGCAATTTGCTAGCTCCTCTAGTAAAAGACAAACTTGGCTCTTGGCTGCGTCTAATGCCCCCGGGTGTCCCTCCACCCAATCCCATCTAATTGCTCTCTGGTTGTTTGTGATAGACAGAACACCTAGATACGGACTACCCCTTATATCTGGCTCGGGTGCGCCTTGCTTAGTGAGTGCGAGTACTAATGCGTTGTGGTCACTGTCAACCCTTTTGGCCACTGTCATGTCTTGGACTAAGTGCCAAAGGTTGAGAGATACCAAGCAATAATCTATTCTACTTTCGTAGCCCGGTCTATAAAAAGTAGGGTCCCCATTGGGATCAGAGTTAGTCCTCCCATTTGTGGCTCTCAAGTCATGCTGCATAGTAAGAGCCAACAACTGGGCACCTCTCTTGGACCACCTAACTGAGGGGAGATCTAACTGTGGTATTTGCTACTCTCTATCCCAATCATCAGTCAGGTCTGAGGGGATCGGGGCAAGCGGTTCAAATGTAAAGTTGAAATCACCCGCAACTGGTATAGGGATGTTATCTGGATAGTGAGACAAAGCGAGATCAAGGGTGCACAATGTATTCGTTTCCTCCTGACCCCGCAGCACTCTATTGTATACATTAAATATCCTTATCTTCTGTCCACTATAAAAGGTGAGCCCCAACGCTAAAATATGTTGGGAATCAACATTTAAGGGTTTAACTTTAACCCCTAGTTCGTTTTTTACCCATACCGCTAGCCCTCCCGAGGGTCTGCAAAGCTCTTTTCTCGTGGCATTAATAGCGTAAGCAGAAAAGCCACTTCTATGCGGACAGTGCAGACTCCAAGTTTCCTGGTATAAAATTACCTCAAAGGAATCTACAAATGAACACCATTCCGGATCAACCAGTAGCTTTAAAATCCCAGCCACATTCCACACAAGAACCCTTAAAGGGTGGTTGGGAGAGTCAACCCCTTCCACACCCCCAGTAATTGGGGCGATCACACCCCTTCTTTCATCTACAGAGACAGTCTCACAAATTACCTCTGGGTCAATGACCAGATCAAGTGGTGCAGGGGTATTTGTTAGTGAGGAGCTACGGGTGGTGTCACTGAGGCGCTTAACCCCTTGTATGCTCACGACGGCTCCCGGCCGTCATGCGTTACGGTGGGCGTGTGCTCACGACGGCCGGGAGCCATCAGAATCCCCGCCCGCTAATGCAAACCCCCGCACAGCGCGAAAATTCGCCGCGCACGCAAGGGGTTAAAGACCCTTCCCTGTTTACTGGTTTTATCTGCTCCTCTGAGAGTGGTCAACTCTGCCCTCTCCAATCGCCCCTATAAAATTTGGGCATTCCTAAAGGGACTGACCCACAAGATGTCAATGGTGGCCTAATGAGGGTTCCAGAACAGGATGATAGCAGAGGCCTAATGGGGGTACCAGCTGGGGGTCTGTATCTAATGGAGATGCAGGTGAGTGCTTGGGAAATTTCATGTGAATCAATTGACAACAATCCAGAGATTATACCATCATCATAGAAGCTAACCTTAATCATGTCCCAAGTTGATTTCTGCATAGGGACTCTTTCTACTGATAGTATGTCGTCTCTAATGATTAACAATGTCGGGTAGACCTAAATCAGTAGATGACCTTGTTCTTAAGCGAGTCCTGATCTTCGCGTCTTCTCAAGGGGAGTTTTGGGACTTCTGTGAGGTAGATCACCGCTCGATTGTCCCATGCCCGGGATCTCACATAAACACCATCCCTTACTATCACCTTATCTAGTGCTCTTTCATAGTCTTGCTTGGATAAGTTCCCCTCATCTATAACTACCTCTCCTCTGTCTATCCCGCTGCCTTGGACAAGTTTTGGTGTGATCCTAAGAATTTATTTATTTATTTTATTTGAAAGGTTTTGTATAGCGCTGGCTAGACCCGGGGGTCTCAGAGCCCTTTACATGAGCAGAAACAGTTCAGGAAGAAAAAAAACAGTTGTTCAATAGCATAAAACTAAGACAGGCAAGACTAAAACATTTTAATTCACAAATGGGCAAAAAGCTATTTATAAGAGTAGAGGCAGTCGAGAAAAACTAATTTTCATGGTAACAAGAACGCAGGTACAGCTCAACTATTAAGTAAAGGGGGTAACAAAAATTTTGGACAGGTCAGCGGGTAATAAATAATTAGTTTAGTATAGAAGGGTGAGAACAAATTGAGGGAGAGAAGGTATCGACGGAGAGGGATTATTAGGTGGAGCTGGGGTGTAAGGGTAGGAGATGGGGGAGGGGAAAGAAGGGGGTAGGGAGAGAGTAAACAGTGATATATAAAAAAGGGGGGAGAGGAGGTGAGAGCCAGGAAGAAAGTAAAGGAGAACCAGAGCGGGGGAAACAGAAGATAGGATCAGAGGCGAGGTTATGGACCCCAATATTTGTTGAGAAGGTGATGTTTGAGGTCTTTTGTAAAGCGGAGGTAGGAGGGGTTATAGCGCAGGTCCCTAGGGAGAGCATTCCAGATGTTTGTGGCGTTCCCGGAGAAAGAGCGAGATTGTGTGGATTTATTTTTTAACAGGGAGGAGTGCGTTAGTGCTTCTCATCGGTCGGGAGCAGCCAGCTTTTTTGAGTTTGTATGTAAGGTACAACGGGGTGTGTTGGTGACGAGCTTTGTGCGCAATGCATGCAGTCTTGTAGGAGGGTCTTCCTTCAACGGGTAGACAATTAAGGGCTTTAAGGGCTGGGGAGATGTGGTCAAAACATTTACAGTCAGTGATTAGTCTGGCCGCTAGGTTGAGCACAGATCTAAGGGGGGCTAGGTGTACTTTGGGGGATCCGGTGAGGATAGCGTTACCATAGTCAATTTTCGAGAGGACTAGAGATTGGACAACCCATTTGAAGTCGTCAGATGGTATGAAGGGTTTGATTTTCTTGAGATGTCGGAGTGTGAAGAGAGCTCCTTTAGCCGAGTTTTTTATGTGGTCATTAAGAGTAAGGTTTTTGTCAATAGTGAAACCAAGTGATTTAACCGAGTTGGATAAGGAGAGCGAACAATTGAGGGCTTTAAGTTCCGAGATCCAGGCTTGGATGGGAAGCCGGTTGTTTTTTGGCGAGAAGAGAATGATTTCAGTTTTTTTAGGGTTTAGTTTGAGATGGTTGGAGTAGAACAAGGATTGGATCTTACTCAGGGTATTGTTTAGATGAAGTACATCAGAGTGGGATCCAATCTTATAGTAAAGTTGGGTGTCATCATCATAAAGGTGATAGTTGGCTCCAGCTTGTTTCAGAATGAGGGTAAGGGGTTCCATAAAGAGGTTGAAGAGAGAAGGGGAGAGAATAGAGCCCTGAGGGACACCTAGGGAGACAGGTGTAGGGTTTGAGAGGCAGTCATTGATTTTGATTTGTTGTGTTCTATGTTGGAGATAAGAGGCGAACCATTTGAGGACCAGACCATTAAGGCCGAAGCGAGCTTTGAGCGAGTTAAGTAAGGAAGAATGGTTAACTGTATCAAAGGCAGCAGAGAGGTCGCAGAGAATAAGTAGACAGGTCTCACCATTGTCAAGGGAATAATGGATGTCATCCACTATATTTAGCATGGCGGTTTCAGTGCTGCAGCCTTTTCTGAAGCCGGATTGCAAGGAGTCGAGTAAGTTAAAATTGCCAATGTGTTTATCCAATTGGAGCAGAGCACATTTTTCAAGGGCTTTAAAAAGAAGTGGGAGGTTAGAGATAGCGCGGAGATTGTTAGGGTCATTAGGGTCTGCAGTGAGGTTTTTAAGAATGGGAGTGATTTGGCCGAGTTGGAGGGAGTCAGGGACACATCCCGTGGCAAGGGAGGTGTTAATGATAGTGGTCCAGTAAGGAGCAATGATGTGGTTAAGATCTTGGACAAGGTTAGAAGGGAGAGGGTCTTTGGTATGTGAGGACAGCTTTAGTTTGGCAATGATGTTAAAGACTTAAAGCTCAGTCACGGTGGAAATTATGCCAGGAGGCATTGTTTTTCAGCTGTAAGTTTGAAAGGCTGGCTTCAGGAGAAGTTATAACGGGTCGGTGAGTGGAAGAATTAGGAGGTAGGGGCGGAGTCAATAAGGGAGGTAAGTCTAGGTCAACGTCAACGGCAAATTGGGGGCTGGGGGGTACCTGAGTTAGATGGAAGGATTGATCTATTTTGGCGATTTTATCCAAGAGGAAGTAAGCAATTTCCTCACATTTCGCTGTTGAGGCCATCAGCTCTGGGGGGGCAGAAGATGTTTGTTTTCTAACAATGTCAAACAGTTCTCTGGGCCTATTTTTGGTATGATCAAGTTGTGCTCGAAAGAAGGTTGCCTTTTCATTGACAATGTGTTTCTTGTAAGTTGATCTCACGGATCTGAGGAGGGCGAGACGGGAGGAATTGAACTGGAGGTATCTTTAGAGCTACCGTACACAGTAGTGTGTGTCAACAGATGAGTACACCTAGTTTGCGTGGAATCTTGGATTGGGTTTACATTGGCCAGTCTACTCACTACATACAACCCCCCTAGTGGCCAAACTGGTTGGTGGTATTGTGGTTTCTGACAGCGCCAGGTTCTCACCATTTACCCTCTCTAACAGGCTAGCAACCTTCACTCTTAGAGTAATTACTTCATCTTTCAATGACTCAATTTGATCTTTTAGTTACCCGATTACACCAGCAGGGATTGTACATAGCTCTTTGGGGTCACTGCCAACCGCCCCCACCCCAGTTTCCTCAGTTGTAAGTACATCAAATTTATTATGGCCTTAATGTGTGCAGACGGTGTTATGCTAGAAGCTCTTTTCGGGACATTACAAGGTGGAATAATAGCTACACTGGACTCCGCTTCATGGGGCCCAATGACTGGGGCCTTGCTGCGTTTTTTGTTATGCTTTTTAAACATTAGAGGTATCTGCTTGGCCGATTTCTTTGCTGGGGGTGGTTCGGGTGAGGTGCCCATCATAGAACCTGGGGCATTCAGCGGACTAGTAGGACTGCCATACGGAGAGGTGGGGCATGGTGAACCAGAGCAGGTTATGTCATGGCATTTGGTTAGAATAGTCTCAATTCTATCCAGTGTCTCATGGCAGACCACACTAGAGGGCCTCTTGTTGTGCGATATCGGGTCCTGGGCTTTTCTTTTACCCATCTCTTGTCTTATATATTATAGCTTTCAATGTCACCAGGGGCGCCAGAGACGCTAAGTTAGAGTCCAAATGGAGCACCCCCCACTGCAAAGGTTCCAAAGAGGGACTGTTGGGTCACTGTTAGAGATATGGAAAAGACACAAAAAGAATTACAAAAATTTAAAAACACCCGGCCACTGTTACAGTCAATATAGGGGGAATGCCAGAAGAAGTTTGTGGTGGTCACTTACAGTTTTAGCAACAGCGACTGAGCGGGCAAGGGGGGTGGCCCCGCCCCACCTCTTCCTGTCGCTGACGGGCGCAGGCGGGCCCGCCCTTGGCCCGAGCTTCACCCGGGTGCGGCCCGGGCACGCCTGCGCAGGTCCCGCGCTGCAGGAGGCCGCCGATGATTTAAGCACCTCCGGGCGCGAAAGGCTCACGTCTGCGCCTCCTGGCGCGGGAGCAGCTGAGGGCTGTAGTCCCCGGGACAGGCATCGTGCTGCTGACAAGCAGTGAAGGGCAGTGAAGGGCTCCCATTCTGTGGGAGCCCACCAATGATTTAAGCGTTGGTCAGAGTTGGAGGATATGGTCTCCATTATTTGTTCAATGAAGAGAAGATTATCACCTGGGGGGTGATAGATCGTGTGAAGTAAACAAACTTGTAATTGTTCTAGATTTCGATGCCCAGGTGCTCGCAGGTGGACATCGGAACAGTTTGTGTGTGTCAGGGTAAGAATTGAGCAAAAGATGCAAGCTATGCTGCCCCGACTTTAAGAGGCCTGTCCAATCTGAAGATATCATATCAGGGGGAACTAGAATGTCCAAATTTGGCAAGGAGGAATTATTAAGCCAAGTTTCTGTTAGGATCAAGAGGTCCAGTTCTTGCGAGAGTATGAGGACGGCTATATCAGCGGCATGCCTTACCGCTGACCTGTAATTCAGAAGCATCAATTTGATGTGGGATTTCGTAACTACAGCTTCTTAGAGAGATGTGGTGACAGGTATTAAATTATCCATGTTAATTGACTTACAGATCCTTAAAGCTAAGCGGCAGTTCTCTAGGTGGAGGAGCTGGCAAAGAGGGATGGTCCAACATTAATGCTGCTTAGCATATGCAGTACAAAAGACATGTTGTTCATTTTCAATAGTCGGACATCCCATAAGACATAGATTATTGTTGGGCATGACAGAATTTTTATTCTATGTGCCAATAATGGCAGCCAGCGAGGGTATTCCAATTCTGAACTTAAAAAACAAAGATCTCACCGAAGGGGCACTCACATAATCCATAAAATCTTCAAAATAGGAGTCACGCTTGGTGGATAAATAAAGATCAGACAAACTACCCGCAGGAACAAGGGAAATTTTATTGCAGAAAACAATGTTCCAATAACATGATTTAACAATTTCCCAGGAGTTCTTGGGGATGGAAGAAGTATTCTGCCAGTATTCATAAAGGCTAAGCTTTAACAGCCAAGTTTTGATGTGGGATACCCAGGGGATCATGAGTGCCAGGCGATTATCAACGATCTCTCTATATGGGGCCAGTTCCTCATTTACCCAGAGTCTGGTCTGGTATAAGATAGGTTTCAGGCAAGCTATGTCAGCGGGGTATCTGAGGTTTAAGTCAAACCTCAGAGGAAGTGACGGGGTGCTCTTTGGTAATCTCCGGAGCGATTCAATAAAAGTATTTTCACCAATTTCTAACTGAACGAGATTGCAGTATCCTGACAGGTCAGCCCCCTATAACATTGCACCACACGCTTGGGCCTTATAAATATCTATCGCTGGGGAAATTGGATAAGAAGCTGCCTTGTTAACTAATCTTAGTATTAGCCCAGCTCTGTGCTTAAGAATTAATACACTGTTTTTGATTTGGGCTGACCATTTGTGAGATTCATTCAATCTAACGCCCAGATAATCAAATTATTCAACCCTTGCTATTTTTGCACCCTCCAGAGCCAGGATTCCCTTATTTTTTTCAGTGGCTAAATACCATGAACTTGGTTTTATTACTATTTAGTTTCAAATTGTAGTACTTGAAAAATTAGATGAATTCCCCAAAAGGTGTTCAATCCAGACAAGGTTTTAGAAAGGAGGAAAGTATCATCTGCAAAAAGCAGACATGGCACTTCTGATCATTTTGGAAGTTTGATAGGTAAGGAATGCACTCGTCAATAAAAAGTAAAAAAATAAACAGGGGGCCAGTACACACCCTTGGTGGACGCCACACTGAATAGGAATATTAATGGTTGTTTCATAACCAGGGCCCCATCTTACCCTAGCAAAATTCCCTGAATAAAATTGCTAGATCATGGCCCTACTGCCAGCAGAAACGATGTCAAAAATAGAGGCGGAAGAAAGCAAGGGCCATTTCCAACAACATTGATGACCTATGTTCACCCTTGATCAAAACAAACTATTAGGGATACAGATATTAATGCAGCTGTGGCACTCAAGGCAGGGGTGCATATCCCATCACCATGCCATGGACTTTTTTGTTCCAACCGTTGGTCAGAAATCAACTGATTACAAATTAATAAAACACAATAAAGATATAAACATGAAGCAAATATCTGAGCTTACAAGCCCAATAGAACACGTACTAATTTCAGACAAGCAGCATGTGCTCTGATCATTTAACTAATTTTAAAAAAAATCTTGTGCAAAACATTGAGTGATATAGGAGGTAAATATGTAACGTCATGACTAGTCAGGACACATTGCTCATTTAAAATCCACACAAGTCATTTCAAATGTGCTGGTTCTAATCCAATGGTAAAAATATATTTCTCAATTGCAGTCACACAATCAATGCAGTCCTTTCAATCTTTGTTGATAAAAATTGAGCATGGGAATACAAAGCAGTAGGTCCACATGGGGACTCATTATATGTGCTCAACAAAAAATCAATAAATCAAAAAAAAGTGATGTTCCAGAACAGGGAGTACAAATAGGTTACCAGGACGGCATGCCATAACGAACAGCACCTTGGCTAGTTTGGATGCTTGGCTCTGATATCCTATAGGCTACCAAACTTAAATTTGTGACGGTCCACTTTGCCCAAAGCATGTGACTCCCCAGAGCTAGGGGCAATTACATAAGTATGCTGCACACAGAGGCTAGCACAATATTAGTAGGGACATTAACCAATAGGTTCTTCTCTGTGTAGTAGGGTGAGATGAACAGGGTTCTGAAGAAACGCCGCTTGACCTAGGGAGAAAGTCTGGTGTGAAACATTTAGATACAGTTGAGGGACCGCAGAACGATTAGGGTTCAATTGGTCCTCCGATTTCTTTTAACCTTGTCATAAAGCCCCACAAAAACAACATTGTGATTTAGGAATTCATGGTCAATTTTCGTTTTCCCACTTTTTCTGCTCATAGCACGACACCCACCATTATCACAGACACACTACCATGGATCATAAGCAGTAAGATCTCCTAAAAAAGAGTCCCCTTTTGTGTGGGGCCCACAAAACTTTGCATTGCACTGTCCATTGTTGAGCTGAAGCCTATGATGAAGCATGTCACCTAGGTGGAGGATGGTTCATGTTCCTGAACATAAGATTTTCTAAGTCGACCAGTTGGACTAACAGGAATATATAAAATACTGTGTGAAATATACCACTACCACGGTGTTAGGATATCGGGTTGTTCTGGAACGTCACTTTTTTTGATTCATTGGTTAGCATTAGGAGAATGTGTGATGGACCAGTTCCAACCTCCAAACCCCAATCTCTGTTGGTTGTACGTTTTGCTTAATAAAAAATCTTCAGATCAATATCAAGCTATCACTCACTTATACTATAAAGACTCTTTTGGGTTACCCACCTGCGGTCCATTAAGTAGATTTACCAAATATTTTTAGATCGAATGTCTCCTCTCTGGCTTCTTTCAGACATTATGCTGGAGGTAGGTGCTTCATTGCTTGGATAGATGAGCTGATGTCTCTAGAAGCTGTTTCTCATTTTTACTACAATGCCTCTTTTGTTCACTCTAGCCAGTCGGTTTGCTGGTCCTATTCTCCAGACAGTGTATACTTTTAATCAAAGCACCCCACCCCATGTTCATCCTTGCCAGCAGTCTGCCATCCCCACCTGCCCCGGTACATCATCAAAAGTCCTCCCTTCTTAGTGGCATGATTCCTATCATGGCTGCCCCGTAACTCCACCATAGTTGTTCAGGCACATAGCCATGTCATCTTATCCTGCCACATGCAGACAGCTATACTCATCCCAGTTAGGGCTATGCCACCCCCACTCCCAGAAAACCACTTTATGGTTGGAAAACTCTGCCTATCCCAATCAAATTTCTTACGAATGTCAAGGCCGGTGCAACCCTCAAGCTCATCCTCATCGTGCCCACTACTGGGAAGTAAGCCACAAATGTTCCCCGTAACTCTATTGACAAACCTTATAAGGTCTTGCCCTCTTCCTTTCTGAGAACTGGAACATCATAGCTTGTGCCATCCCATCTGCTAGCCCTGGGATAACTGCAACCCAAATTCAACAGCCACATGCTCTCTCACTGATATCTGATGTACACTGCCCACAAATCCACCTGGCTCCACCAGCTGACATGAATCCACCAAGTTTCTTCTCAGCCTTGATACTTCCTTTACCACCACTTTGGCGATCAGCTGAAGCCTCCCTCTCTGCACATGTCGGCAAGGCCCACTTGAACTTCGCCCTGTCAACTCCAAACATTCCTTCAATAGACCCTCTCATACTCTGAATATCTATCATGTGCCACTAAGGATAAGTACGCACTGACCTTCTACCAATTATCGTGCTTACCTTATGTATATGTACCCCTTCATTGCCCCCCAGTCTATGACTTATTGCAATGGCCTCTTTGCTGCCTAGTAATGGCTCCAAATGTTCCCTCCAGTCAGTGCTGTCCTCACCTACTCTACCTCTGGTCATGATAGGTGGTAGAATAAGCCATAGTTTCCTATCAACTGACAGAAGGCCCAAAAACGCAACACATCCACCAAACTCACTATCTTTCCCATTGGGCCCTATGGAGAAAAGTTGCTTCTACACACTGGCCTGACATTCCCCACACCACTTCAACAATTCATTACCCATCAACCCTCTCTCATGCTGTTAACATGCATCTAGAATCCATCAAAAAATTCCTGCACTATCCCTCCCAGCTGCCTTCTTGTCTCTCCACCATGGAACTGTAGACTTCTGCCTGGTTACATATGGGCCAACGCCCATCTCCTTCGCAATAATCTCACTCACTTGCTAATCTTTACCTATACCCATACCATCCCTTGATAGTCAAAGAAATCATTACTGTCAAATACTTGCACTATAACCGAAAGCATATTCTGTTGTCAGAATTCCCAACCTACCCCCCTTCATCTACTGTTTGTCTGCTGCCCAGCCTCTTTCTTCCAGAGGAGGGCACCTTCAAAGTGGCTGCGTAAGAAGAGTAAATCACTCAACATGCGTACTGCAGTTTGCAGTCTTCATATGCGCCATCCCTCACCAGTTTCAACATGTCCCACCCAGTTCTTAATTTGAGCCGGTGCTTTCCGGTGCTCAGCACCGGCACCTAATCCTCAGCACCGGCGCTTATTGCACCAATTAAGGACACACTCATTTGGAAGACACATGATTTTCCACAGGATGTTGAGCCACGCCCAGACTCGAACACGGTTCCCCAGCTCCGAAATCGACAGCTCTAGCCATTAGGCCAAGTCCTCTCCAGAATAATAAGTACCGGGCTCTAGTCAGGAGGCAGTTTGCACCAGCACATTTCTCCTTTTAGCGCTGCCTCCTGAGGAGAGCCCCGGCACTTTTTATTTTACAAATTAACCACTGGTCCCACCCTACTTCAGCTGAACCAGATCCCAAACCTATCACTGCCACCCTTTTGATTAACAGATCTCCCAAATTTGCTACGCCACCCAGTGGCAACATCCACCAGATCACCGCCTATACAGTTGCATCATCATCGCATGACTGACCTCAGTCAGTACTCTAGGTTGCTTTGCCAGCTCTCTTCCTCTCACCTTCAAGCTCTCTTTGTCAACAGATCTTTCCACATCACAATTCTATATACCTCCTCCACAACTGCCTCATATATTTTCCTACTTGCACATAAAAATCACCATTGTTACAATTCTATCTCCATCTTCACCCATTCCCTTCCTCCTTCCTGTTCCCAACTTCCCTCACACCTCCGTATGTTGCTAATCCCCTTATTCTTGGTCTACCTTGGTCCATTCCCCCAGAGTCTCCACGCTCTGGACCTTTTTTTCAAGCAAGATGCCATTCTCTCCCATGACCCACTTTGATCATCATGCAAGCCCCTTGCCATCCTTCCATCCCTGCTGCACCTCTGTCTTTACTACACCTCCATTCCTCTCTCTCTGAAACGCCACCACCAGCGTCACGGCTGTCCTTCCATCCCCTTCACCTTAGCGATCACAACTCATCCCATGCACACTTCAGGCTTCTTTCGATTTATGATGGCCCTTCTATAACCTCATGCACCTCGACCACACAGCCCTTGGCTTTACCATGGTCTGCCAGCAACTGTGCCCTTCACCCTGGTCATTGGTCCATTACCCATTCAGTGCCCCCCGTCATCCTAATCTCATGTTCTTTCACTTCTTCCATTGAGTGTGATCTGCAACCCTTGCACACCACTTGACCATTCCATTGGAGAACTTTTTGAGGGGAGAGGCGCTCCATTTTCCTCTGCCCTCTTTGCACCTGCTGGGGCTGCCACCACCTTGCTGTCACTCTGCTGCTAGCAAGATAGGAGCCTCCCTCAGCAACTATATGAGCCCTACACTGGGCGTTCTCCCTGCTAGGGTTGCCTGCTCCCCTCATCTGCTGTAGGCCCGTATGTCTCATAGATCCAGCTGCCATATCCAGTTGACTTCCTTGGGGCCCTATCCCCTGGCCCTCCGTGCCTGAAGGTGTTGCCCTACTCCTCTCAGGCCTTCTTGCCCCGGGCACGTGTCCCCTTCTGCAAGGGCCTGGCAGGCACCTGCCCACTATCGCACGATTATCATGCTGGGTAGCCCTAAGGCCCGTACCCACTTTACTCTAGCCCAGGGCTGCCACCTTTCTCCGAAAACTACAGCCCTCTGGGCCACCTGGTCTGCTACCATAATTCATGGTCAATTCCCCCTCTTTCGCTTTTTACCCCAAACCTTCCTCTGCATGCTTCAATTTCCTCTGTTTATTGTGTTCTGTAGTACAGTGCACACTTACGAGTACACTTATTTTACCCATTTGAGGTGACCTACATTCCTTATTGACCCACCTTGGCTGTGAGGCTTCGATGTGTTGGCCCGTCACTATATAACAAGTGGCAACACTACCCAGGGCCAGCCTCTGTCATTCGTTTCACCGTACATGAGCTGAGGCGTGGAAGGAGATTGACATGGGGGGCATGCCTCTCATTCCCCCCACGCGGCCTTCATCACGGGTACTCGTGCAGATGCTGCCACTTAGGCCAACATGCATGCCTCTGCGTCGCCGGGGCCTCGTCTCTGCCTGCAGACCACGCTGCAGAAACTCGCTAGCCACCCTCACTCTCCTCAACAGAGAACTGTCAGGGGCGTCCCCCTCTCATTGGTGCAGTGACTTATTCGGTGTCCTGTGGCCCCTCCCAATGTTCTGGTGCAGAGATGGATACTCCCTTTCCTCCACAAAGGGCCAGGTTTGTAGAGATGAACATTTCCAGCGAACTTAAAAATAAAGATCTCTGCTTAAGGTTTTCACATGCAAGTTAGCTCGCTTTAATGGGCTCTGAATACACCTGTTGGTTCTTGCAACAAGGAATGTCTAGCGCTGCAGCCAGTGCTTTAAATGGACCGGTATTCACAGGTACTGTGTACCTGCACTTTAGGGTGACCAACTGGCATGGGTGCAAATTCAGGACAGTGAATGTTAAAATTCAGGACAAAGGGTCAAAATTCAGGACAAAAATTCATGACAGGAGGTCGAAATTCAGGACAAAAGGTACGTTTTACAGACACATCCGAGGAGGTTGCGCAATAGTATATAAGTAGGTAAATAGACAACCACTTAAGTTCAAGTGAAAATAAGTTTATATTAGGTTGGGCCAATTGTGCACTTCATGGTTTTTCAGTATGCGCGCAGCTCTGAGCACATGTGCAGGTCTTTTTGTGGTAACAAAACCGCCCCCACCCCACCTTTCCAGCCTCCCAGGGAAACGTCCGATGCCCGGTCCGTCCTGTCCGGCCTTGCAACCACCCTCCAATGGTGCCCCTCATCTTCACAAAGACCCTCTCTCGTGTGTATTTAATTTCTTTTATAGTGCGACTCATCCCAAGTAAGTAGGATAGGGTGTCGGAGTGCGTTACATCACACACATATTATATAGAGACAATGACTCATATAAATGTGAAAGTCAATGTATAGGAAATGTTACTTAAGATAATGGGGGTTACAAGGTGTAATCATTCTTTCATCCATCATTCAATCTTTCACCATTCATTCTTTCTTTCCATCTTTGTTCCCATCCATATCAATATTCAACCATTTGCACACCTATCCATCATCTATCCTTCCATCCATCCATCATCCCACTCATCTATCCCTCCATCCACCCTTTCACTCATCCATCCCTCCATTCATCCTTTCACCCTATCCATTCATACACTCATCCATCCAGTCTTCCACTCATCCATCCATTCACTCATCCATCCAGCCATTTAACCTTTCACCCATCCAGCCATCCTTTCACTTACTCATTCATCCACCCAGTCACTCATCCTTCCACCCAGTCACTCATCCTTCCACCCTTTCAGTCATCCATCCATCCACCCTTTCTCTCCCCATCCCCCTTTCACTTAGTCATTCATCCTTCCATCCACCCATCCATCTACTCATCCACCCATCCATCTACTCATCCACTCATCCATCTACTCATCCACTCATGAATCCATCCATTGACCCGAACACTGATCCACCCTTTCACTCATCCAGCCATCCTTTCTCTTATCCATCCACCCTTTCACTCTGTCACTCATCCATTCATCCTTTCTCTCATCCATCCACTCTTTTACTCCTTCACTTATCTATCCACCCTTTTGTCCATGTACCCTCCCTTTCACTCACTCATCCAGCCTTACATCCACCCTTTCACTCATCCATCCATCCATTCATCCTTTCACTTATCAATTCATCAATCCTCCCATCAGTTCACTCATCCATCCACCCATTCACTCGCCTATCATCCACCCTTTCTCTCATCCATCCATTTACCCGTCCATCTACCATTCCACCCACACATCCATGTATTTACCTTCTCTCATCCATCCGTCCACTCACTCATCCGTCCATCCTTTCGCTCATTATCCATCCATTCACCCTTTCATTCATCCATCCAGCCATCCCTTCACTTACTCACTTTTTCACATTAATTATGAGCTGAGCCTTTGTCTGCAGAGTTGCAGACAGAAGAGGTCCATCAAGGACTTCACTCCTGCTATACTTCCTAAAGCAAGGGGTGGGGCGGGCGGGCTCACTATGCCCCTGCACATAGGAAATCTGAAAAAGTGGAAGTCATGAGTCATGCATGATGCACAGTGCCTCTGTGACATGGTGTTGTTTCCAGGGCTTTATGTGGGATGAAAAAACTAGGGGGTCTCTCCAAATGGGGTGTTCAATGTAATTAAGTGCATGGCTTAAAACACCTAAGGTAAAAATCTGTGCTTAGCATAGTGTGCCGCCCGACTGGTAATTTGCTGCTTCTTTCATTGCATCCAGATATATAACACAACAAGTAGTGTTACACTGTTGGACTTGGCCCTTTTGCCCTGAATTTTTTCGCTTTTTCCCCCCTTGCCTATGTATTGTACCATGGGTTTAGAATGTGAAACAGTACTACATGTAAATGGTGTCCCTGTCACTTTTAAAATGGACGCCATTCCTGCCTGCCCTTGTGCCGCCTGACTGAGGTGGGTTGGCAGTCTAGTGGTTTGTTTCCCAGCGCCCCCTGCTTTTGGAGGGAAACGTCGCACCCAGGGTGCTCTACTCCTCCCCCTAGACCAGTTAAGACCGGTTTCCCAGGGAACCTTCTGGAATCTTCCAGCCCTGTCTGGTAGGTGGGGGGAGGGGGATACATATAGGGGGGCTGGGCTGCCATGTGCTCAGTGAAGAGTCAGAGTCAGGCAAGAGCAGTCCAGACAGTGAAGGGGAACTCTGCCAGGAGGTACCGCCACATTGGGCCTGTGTGCTGGCCCCTGTGCCCATCTGCACCCCTCTGTTGTCCCCAGGGCCAGTAAGAGGGACACTGCCGGAGTGGAGGCTGCTGTGCTGGCAGGATTGCCACCATACTGGAGGATGACCGTTCTGAGGAGCTGCTGCTTCAGGACTGGTGAGCCGCCCTGCTAGCCTCTGATCTCGCCCTGCACTACTTGTCCCCTGGCCTCTAGCGCCTAGTGACCGCCATATTTGGACTGCCTGCACCCTAGCGCCTGGGGAGCGCTATATCTGCGGTGCCAGAAGAAGGGAGAGGGTGCCTGCAGCGCTGGACGGCCAGAGCTCTACTTATCCTGTGGGACCCTGAAGGTGGGAGCGCTGCCTGTTGCCTGCCTGCATGAAGAGGGGCTGATGCCTGCACCCTAGCGCTGTGCCCTGAATCCTGAAAGCGCTGTATGCTGCCCAGAAGCGCTGCGTGCCTGAAGAAGCGCTGTGATCTAAAAGCGCTGTAGCCTGTAAAGCGCTGTAACCCCCTGAAGACACCGTCTGCAAGAAGCGCTGCGTGCCTGAAGAAGAGCTGTGATTCCAAAGCGCTACATCTAAAGTGCCAGGAGTGAGGACCAGACGCCTGCAGCGCTGTGCTGTCTAAGCGCTATATTCAAGGTGCCAGGGGAAGAGGAGCTGGCACCTGCAGCTCTGTGCTGTGCTGTCTAAGCGCTATATTCAAGGTGCACGGGGAAGAGGAGCTGACGCCTGCAGCGCTGTGCTGTCTAAGCGCTATATTCAAGGTGCCAGGGGAAGAGGAGCTGGCGCCTGCAGTGCTGTGCTGTGCTGTCTAAGCGCTATATTTCAATTACCCCGCAGTGGTGAGTGGGGCTCAGTCATCCCGTGGTTGGGGGGTGTGTCGGGGCACATTGCCGGTGCCCGCCCCGGGACCAGGGCCCATTTTACTCCCCAGCTGCCCCACTTGATAGCGGGCAGCTGCAGCGGTTGGGGCAGTATTGACCTAGTAGCCCTGGAGTGGGGACCCTGCCCTTGACTTGGTGGGGGGGGGTGGTGTCGGGGCACATTGTCGGTGCCCGCCTCCCCCCTGTGTTGCGCTGACTTTACAGCTGCCCCGTATAACAGTGGGCAGCTGCAACGTTGAGGGGCATGGTTTGCCAGGGGCCCGGGAGTCGGGCTCCCCTGTGTGAAGTGGGGCTGCAGCAACTTAGAGTCCCAGAGAGGGGGCTCCCCAGGCGCAGTGGCGCACAGGCTAATCTGCAGCGAGGGGCATGCCAGGCTTATAAGGCCTATTGTATTTACGCTGATGACTCCTGCCCCCGAGTGATTAGCAAGGTTTAACCTCTGCATGAGGGTGTTCACCTATAATGCCTCCAATGAATTTAATGTACCTACATGAGTGGAGCCTGTGTTCACCTGCCAAAAGTTAATGTGTTCCTGTGTTGTAGGCCTACCTGATTTGCGACACCCACTGTTTGGAAAGTGATTGCGCCTAGAATGTTACAGGCTCTTCCTCATTTACAGTGTAATGTGCATCTAATGTCTAGCTAATTGCACATCGCCAAATGTATTGAAGTATATGTTGGGACCTACTGTGTTACCTGCTTTTACAGGTAGTTGTTGCTACGGCCTCCTACCGGCCTACTGTTCTGCTGTTATGATGTGCTTGAAGGAATCTACGCACTGGGTTTAAGAGGCTAACTGAAGTGAAATGTTGCCTAAGATTACCTGCATCACCTATTGCTGACTTAAAGTTAGATAAAGAAACTTGCTTTTACATAACAGCCTGGTGTGGTCTCCTTTTTGTGGTGTGCCTGGGGTGTCGCCTGTGTGTGCTGCGCGGATGCTTCACACAATGCTCCTAGTTTAGCCTTCCCGCTCCGCACCACGCTACCCCATTTCCAACATTGGTGCTCAGCGGTGGGATAGGACTTGTGTTTGCGCAGTACCACAGCGACAACGGGTTGCACTGCAAACTGAGCATTTAAAATAATCGCAGGTTTTGGGGATTATTTTTCCTGATTGTGTTGCGCCCTGAAAGTGTCGTTTTGAATTGTGCACTCCTGTAGGCAGCTCTTGCACCTAGGTCCCTTGTCTTGCACTGTGTTGAGGTGTCTTGCCAAAATGGAATCTGCCTTTGATTTGGACAATCTGTCTAAGTACAGTGTGTTGGAGTTGAGGGGGTTCTGTGAGGAGAGAGACATAATAGTAAGTGGGTCAGACACCAAGCCAGACCCTCAGGGATTCCTGATCCAATGGCAAGAGGATGAGTGGGACCGAGAGCACTATGAGCATGAGAGGGCCCTGCCCGTATGCCAGGAGGGTGGCCCTAAGGATCCCGAACAGGAGGTACAAAATGATAGGGCAGAGACGCCAGTAGCTAATGAGGACACCATAGACATGGAGTCCCGTGCTGGGTCCAGCCCCAGGGGTAATGCCCCACCCCTTTCCCTGTCCCCAGAAGAGTGGGTAGATAGGAGGGAAGAAAGGGAGTATCAGCTGGCACTGGAAAGGCTCAGAGTGGAGCTAGCGCAGCTGAGAGTGGAAGAAAAGAGGCTAGAGACCGAGAGGGTCCTAGCACAGGAGAGAATGGCTGAGGCAGAGAGGGCCTTCGCCAGGGAGAGACTAGCTCAGGGGGGTAGGTTGTCCCCTGAGAGTGGTGTCTGTGGTCTGGACTCACCAGTGAGGGTGGGATCCAGTGGTGGCAGCGAGAGTGAAGCCAGTGCGGGAAGTCCCACTCCCAGAACCCAGAAGATGGTGCCTGATCCCCAGGAGGAGGGGGGCAGGTTGGAATTTAGGGGCGGCAAGAAACTGTCCCAGCAGTCTTGGGGGGAGTATGTGGACGTGTGTTGGACCGCACTGGAGGAGTGGATGGTGTGTGGCGCGGTGACAGATGGGGAAGAGCTGTTCCGCCTGATTATCAGGGAACATGTGCTCAAGAGTTGTCTTCCCAGGTTGCGCCACCACCTGTTGCAGTGTGGGCTCTCCGACCCCAGGGAGCTTGCACGGGAGGCAGACCTTTGGGTGAGTGCCAGAGAGTCTGAGAGGGCATTGGGGAGTGATCCTGAAGGGAGTGGTGCAGGGATGTCCCAACCCAGCGAGGTGGGAGAGGTGGAGAATAGCCCAGCTAGGTCCCAGGATAGTGAGAGGGTTGTAGGGCCTCACATCCTATCTATAGGAAGGATTGAGACGGGGAGGTGTCCCGAGGTGCCCCAACCGCAGTCTCAGGGCCTGGAGAGTTCCATAAGGGAACCCCAGGTTGGGAGCCTAGGCTGTCCCGATGGGCCGTCCATGGAAGGGGATCCCCCAGTGTCAGGGGAACCCGGGGCGTCGGTATTCAGAGCTCCAGGGGTTCTGGGGTCTACTCAGCCACAGGGTTTAGATCCTGGGCTGGGGTGCCAGGTTCAGGGGCTGCCTGACCTGGAGGGAGGGGCACTTGTAATCAAGGTCCCTACCGGTTTGACTTCCAGGGTACTTCTCCAGGTGGGAGGGTGCGGAACTCTGGAAGGGGGTGCCGAGGAGGAAGGACTCGCCTCTGGCACCGGCTCAACCACAGGGCTTCGATCCTGGGTTGGGAGGCCCGGTTCAGGTATTGCCTGACCTGGCGGGAGGGACGTCTGTAAGCAGTGTCCCCCCGGAGTTGTCTTCCAGGGGTGCTACTCCAGTTGGGAGGGTGCAGAACTCTGGGAGGGGGTGCAGAGGAGGGAGGACTCGCCTCTGGCACCGGTGCAACCTAAGGGTTTAGACCCTGGGTTGGGGGAGCGGTTGCAGGGTCACGGCCCTGGAAGAGTGAGAGAGTGGTGTTCTGAGGGTGCCCCGCATAGGAGGAAAGGGCGGAACCCCAGAAGGAGAGGTAGGGGGAGGAGAGCCTCGCCCCTACCTGGTGGACAGTGTGAGAGTGTGGTCCCTAGGTGGGAAGACCATTGGCAGTTTGGGACTGCACGGAGGAGGAGGAGAGTGGTCAACGGGTACTACGGGCCTGGGGCTACTGCCCCCCACTCTGTGAGACAGCCAGGCCAGAGACATCTGGATGGCCTATGGCCCGGTCCTGGCTGCAGCCAACTAGGGAGCACCAGTGGGGTGGCCTAGTTGGGTCAGGAGGAGTTGAGAGAGGGAACCATTGGGTTCCAGAGTGGAGAAGAACCTGCGGGTGTTCCTGCAGTTGTGGGCCCGCGTCCAAGTCTTTTCGCCCTAAGCAGGGAAGCCCATCAAGGCATTGATCGGTCTGCCCTGGCTTTTGGCTGGGAGGGGGTTGTGTTGGACTTGGCCCTTTTGCCCTGAATTTTTTCGCTTTTTCCCCCTTTAGCCTATGTATTGTACCATGGGTTTAGAATGTGAAACAGTACTACATGTAAATGGTGTCCCTGTCACTTTTAAAATGGACGCCATTCCTGCCTGCCCTTGTGCCGCCTGACTGAGGTGGGTTGGCAGTCTAGTGGTTTGTTTCCCAGCGCCCCCTGCTTTTGGAGGGAAACGTCGCACCCAGGGTGCTCTACTCCTCCCCTAGACCAGTTAAGACCGGTTTCCCAGGGAACCTTCTGGAAGCTTCCAGCCCTGTCTGGTAGGTGGGGGAGGGGGATACATATAGGGGGCTGGGCTGCCATGTGCTCAGTGAAGAGTCAGAGTCAGGCAAGAGCAGTCCAGACAGTGAAGGGGAACTCTGCCAGGAGGTACCGCCACATTGGGCCTGTGTGCTGGCCCCTGTGCCCATCTGCACCCCTCTGTTGTCCCCAGGGCCAGTAAGAGGGACACTGCCGGAGTGGAGGCTGCTGTGCTGGCAGGATTGCCACCATACTGGAGGATGACCGTTCTGAGGAGCTGCTGCTTCAGGACTGGTGAGCCGCCCTGCTAGCCTCTGATCTCGCCCTGCACTACTTGTCCCCTGGCCTCTAGTGCCCGCCATATTTGGACTGCCTGCACCCTAGCGCCTTGCGAGCGCTATATCTGCAGTGCCAGAAGAAGGGAGAGGGTGCCTGCAGCGCTGGACGGCCAGAGCTCTACTTATCCTGTGGGACCCTGAAGGTGGGAGCGCTGCCTGTTGCCTGCCTGCATGAAGAGGGGCTGATGCCTGCACCCTAGCGCTGTGCCCTGAATCCTGAAAGCGCTGTATGCTGCCCAGAAGCGCTGCGTGCCTGAAGAAGCGCTGTAGCCTGTAAAGCGCTGTAACCCCCTGAAGACACCGTCTGCAAGAAGCGCTGCGTGCCTGAAGAAGCGCTGTGATTCCAAAGCGATACATCTAAAGTGCCAGGAGTGAGGAGCGGACGCCTGCAGCGCTGTGCTGTCTAAGCGCTATATTCAAGGTGCCAGGGGAAGAGGAGCTGGCACCTGCAGCTCTGTGCTGTGCTGTCTAAGCGCTATATTCAAGGTGCCAGGGGAAGAGGAGCTGGCACCTGCAGCTCTGTGCTGTGCTGTCTAAGCGCTATATTCAAGGTGCACGGGGAAGAGGAGCTGACGCCTGCAGCGATGTGCTGTCTAAGCGCTATATTCAAGGTGCTAGGGGAAGAGGAGCTGGCGCCTGCTCTGCTGTCTAAGCGCTATATTTCAATTACCCCGCGGTGGTGAGTGGGGCTCAGTCATCCCGTGGTTGGGGGGTGTGTCGGGGCACATTGCCGGTGCCCGCCCCCGGGACCAGGGCCCATTTTACTCCCCAGCTGCCCCACTTGATAGCGGGCAGCTGCAGCGGTTGGGGCAGTATTGACCTAGTAGCCCTGGAGTGGGGACCCTGCCCTTGACTTGGTGGGGGGTGGTGTCGGGGCACATTGTCGGTGCCTGCCTCCCCTGTGTTGCGCTGACTTTACAGCTGCCCCGTATAACAGTGGGCAGCTGCAACGTTGAGGGGCATTGTTTGCCAGGGGCCCGGGAGTCGGGCTCCCTGTGTGAAGTGGGGCTGCAGCAACTTAGAGTCCCAGAGAGGGGGCGCCCCCGGCGCAGTGGCGCACAGGCTAATCTGCAGCGAGGGGCATGCCAGGCTTGTAAGGCCTATTGTATTTACGCTGATGACTCCTGCCCCCGAGTGATTAGCAAGGTTTAACCTCTGCATGAGGGTGTTCACCTATAATGCCTCCAATGAATTTAATGTACCTACATGAGTGGAGCCTGTGTTCACCTGCCAAAAGTTAATGTGTTCCTATGTTGTAGGCCTACCTGATTTGCGACACCCACTGTATGGAAAGTGATTGCGCCTAGAATGTTACAGGCTCTTCCTCATTTACAGTGTAATGTGCATCTAATGTCTAGCTAATTGCACGTCGCCAAATGTATTGAAGTATATGTTGGGACCTACTGTGTTACCTGCTTTTACAGGTGGTTGTTGCTACGGCCTCCTACCGGCCTACTGTTCTGCTGTTATGATGTGCTTGAAGGAATCTACGGACTGGGTTTAAGAGGCTAACTGAAGTGAAATGTTGCCTAAGATTACCTGCGTCACCTATTGCTGACTTAAAGTTAGATAAAGAAACTTGCTTTTACATAACAGCCTGGTGTGGTCTCCTTTTTGTGGTGTGCCTGGGGTGTCGCCTGTGTGTGCTGCGCGGATGCTTCACACAATGCTCCTAGTTTAGCCTTCCCGCTCCGCACCACGCTACCCCATTTCCAACATACACCTACAAGCCAGAACTATTGGCGTTGTCAATGGTTGTCAGTTGCATAAAATAATAAAGCAGCAACCATGGCTTTGTTTAATATAACACTGAAAATGCGTCTGTTTTAAAATGATGAGACAGTGAAAGACCCATAACCCTTTTTTTTTAGAACTTGTTTCACCGCCATCTTTTCGTGAACTGGATTCTCCTGTAGCAGCATGGGCGTTTTTGTGCATTTCTTCCACCTGACTGAATGCCCTGCCCTATATCGAGGCTTGCAGGAGGCCCACCATGTGCAATAAGAGCACAGACTGTCCCATTGTCATTCTGTATGTGGCAATCAGCCCCATACAGAATGACAATGGGCGGATGGGGCTGCTCTTGCACTCAGAGGATGAGTGCGAGGCGGCCCCATCAGGGAGCTGAGGCTTCTGGCAGGGGAACACTGATGTTCCCCAATGCCCAAAATTATGGACAAAAGGCGTCCGTAAAATTTAAGGACGGTTGGTCACCCTACAGTGCACTTCTTTAATTTAAAAGGGAGATTACCTACACTTCTCAGTGGGGTTCAATACTGTGAATGGAAGAAAGGGTACCGTACCAGCACTTCTCGATAGCACACGAGTACTCTTGGCCAGTACCTTCACTTTTGTAATTCCATTTCAACCACTTACTGCAGCCTTGTTTTGAGACCTATGCCTTCCCATCACTCTCGGAAGTGACCTTGTGGTGAGAACGAGGATCTGGAGAAAATGTGACTACGTGATGTGAAATATTTTAATTTTAGTGCTCGTGACCATCTGACTCTCTCTCTCCGAATTGCCCATGTAGTTCGTTTTGGGGGGAGTGGGACCTCGGGAGAGACGTTTTAACAGAGGGAATATTCAGCATACCTGGGGCTTCTGGTCAGGATAAAATGATGCAACCTGTAGGCCATCTTGTAGGACAGCCAGCAAAAGGAAGGGACAAAAGAACCCCACGCTGTTCATGAAACTGATTAGATTAGAACCCCTGGTTTAGGATTTACGATTCATCTTATTCTTAATTTATAGTTTCTTGCTCTCTTGGTTTAGTTGCTTCCCCTTCGCCGCCCTGCTGCGCGTTTACCATCACATGTGCATTACTGGCGGGAACTTTCTTGTAGGAAAAAGCACTTTCAGACCGTAACGGTAGACTGGGGATCTCCTGCGGTGGAAAACAATGTGTTTCAGCAATCTTAAATTCCACATCCAGGCGTTTAACTACTGCTTGGGCCACGGAATCTCTAAAGAAACCCCAAAATATCTAAGCTGGTCAGTAAAAGTAGTTTGAAGAATGTTATTGGTTCTTTATGTGCCAATAACTACTTATAAGGCTATGCTATGCCCCGTCTTCAAGAACAAATGCTGACAGTTTAACGGTCATTTTGGTCATTTTGGTATCAGGAACAGTAACCTTACACTTTCGAAAATTCGGTCTGTAAACGCATTAATCTTTGTATGAATTCGGTTGTTTCTAAGTAAGAGTAGCCCGAGGCAAAAGACCAGAAAGTGTATGATGACAATTTTCAAAATATCGCCTGGTTTTCAACATGGAGCAATACACGTTGTTGTGTTTGTGAATCACTAAACAAGACTCGGTGCTAAACACTGAATAAGCCAGGTGCTATTCATTTTTTAAATTGTTCCAAACAAAGCGAATCGCAGGGTTCGAACTCTTTAGTTAGTCTGGTATGTCAGAGACTTACGCTCACATTGTCGCCTCATGGCAATTGTTACATTCAAAACAGGTTTGAGGCAAATCTACACCTGTAGCCAGGCAACCTGTCCCACTTCTCCTATGAGCCGTAAAGGACCATCTAGCCAGAAAACAACCTCTTTTGTTTTGCTATCTGGGCAGCCACACTTGCGGTCCTGACGATGTTGAAAGCTGCTACATTCTTCATGATTATTTCTACCCACTTGTATGGGCAGGTTCTTGTCACGTCATTTTTTTAAGCTGTAGATTATTTTTAAGTTTTGGAAAGACATGTGTTTTTTAAAGATTATAAGGAACTGCTTACCTGACACCTCCACAGTTTGAGCTTTAGCTGAACTATGGGTCAGAGCACACACCTAACATTTGTGGATGTTATTGTGGGGATTATGCAGGCTAGAGGGTGTGCACCCTGAATATCGTGTCCAGGATATCACAGCATGTAAATATATCAAGGACAAATTATTGAATCCATAATATCTAAAGTATAGCTTCTCCATACCTAAACCCATATATATGTAAACTGGTGTTATATATGTCTTCAAGATATGCAGATTGGAGTTAGGAATGGTAAATCTATACTTCCCTATAAGTGTTACCCTTCCACAATTTTGTCCCTCGATATTCTGTCCACCTTATTCTTGTATGTCGATATACTTGGGCTCGATATTCATTAGTACAATCAGGCTAGAGATTGGTGTGTGCTGTCCCGCAGCCTGGCATATTATATGGTCTGGGAACCAGGTGATGAGGACCTGTAAATCTGCAATTTATGGATTTCATTCGGATCTGAGGGTCTAGGAAAGGTCTCAAACATGAGTTGCAGGAGTGTGAAGCCTGAGGAAAGATTTACACTATCACAAATGTTAGGGTGTGGGGGGCTTTCACACTGAAGCAGGTTGCACATCTATTCCTGCAGAAGCAGGTACATATCAGCACTCTCATTAAGATTATGTTTCAACACATTTCTGTGGCACAGGCCTCAACTTCAAGGAATGTATGCCAGGTAATAAATGACCAAAAGCAAAAGAGACACAATTGATGGACGGAATGCAGAACAAATCGAAACATTCACCCCCAGTCAAGCGATCTGGGTTACATCCATCATTCTTTTGCTCACCATGCCACCCCAGTTTAGGCCTGGCCACATGCAAATCAGTCTTGACCCTGTGCCTCAGGGGACAGTCCTGCCCGAACTGACAAGACAGGTCCTCCCTGGAATGGAAACAAGCATCCTAGGACCGGTTTCGGGGTTTCACCCCTCATCAGCCAGGATAGCTTGAATTCAGCGGCACAGTGAGCCCGGGACCCACGTCTGGGTATATCCGGCGCACTTAGGGCGAGGAAGCAAAAGACACACAATTGATGGACGGAATGCATAACAAATCAAAACATTCACACCCCAGTCAAGAGATCTGGGTTAAATCCATCAAAAATAAAAAAAATAAAAACGATGGATTAAGCCCAGATCTCTGTACTGGGGTGAATGTATGACATTGTTCTGCATTCTGTCCATCAGTTGTTCCTTTTGCATTTGTCACCCCGAATGGGACAGGTATGCCCAGACGTGGGTCCCATGCTCTCCATGCCACTGGAGTCAAGCTATCCTGGCTGATGAGGGCTGAAACCCCGAAACCGGTACTAGGATGCTTGTTTCCAGTCCAGGGAGGACCTGGCCTGGCAGTTTGGGCTGGACTGTTCCCACTGGGCGCAGGGTCAAGACTGATTTGCATATGGCTGGGTTCATACTGAAATGGCATGGTGAGCAAAAACAACAATGGATTTAGGCCCAGATCTCTGTAATGGGGTGAATGTATGACATTGTTCTGCATTCTGTCCAACAGTTGTTCTTTTTGCATTTGTCACCCCGAGCGGGACGGGTATGCCCAGACGTGGGTCCCGTGCTCTCCATGCCACTAGAGTCAAGCTATCCTGGCTGATGAGGGGTGAAACCCTGAAACCGGTCCTAGGATGCTTGTTTCCAGTCCAGGGAGGACCTGGCCTGGCAGTTCAGGCTGGACTGTTCCCATTGGGCCCAGGGTCAAGACTGATTTGCATATGGCTGGGTTCAAACTGGAATGGCATGGTGAGCAAAAAAAACGATGGATTTAGGCCCAGATCTCTGTACTGGGGTGAATCTATGACATTGTTCTGCATTCCGTCCATCAGTTGTTCTTTTTGCAGGTAATAAATGACAGGCATGTTCTCACACAGCAGGTAGATTTGAGATGATGAAGTATGAATGACAGCCGGGGTGAAAGTGCTCCTCGTATCATAAATATCTTTATAAGGGTATCTCATAAGATACAAAAGTGCAAATTAAGCTTCTGTGCTGCCATCCCCAGTGCTGGAGTCACACTAGTACATTGGTGAGGAGAGTCCAGAATAAGATACTTTTTATTCATCCTCATCTGTTTCCAAAGCTTCCATTTCCACAGACCTGCCTGTTGAATGCATAAGGGCTCTGATTGTTAGGAAATAACTAAACATAAAAGTGTGGTCAGCACTTGGTCCCAGGAACAACAATATTTCATGTGTGTATTATTAATGTCTGTATAGCTTAAAAACTTACAAAGGACAGTGATAGAGTGGAGATTTCCTATTGCATTTTGTCCATTTGTAGGGGTGTATCATGATCACGTGTAGATAATCATGTCTTGTGTGAATGTGAGTGGTAGAATTGTGAACCGTGTTAATGTATCTATGTGACATTTTATTTTACGGTCAAGCAGTATGAAGAGCTAATGTAGGAAATGAATGTAACTACCAGAAAACGCTAACTTGGAGAAGCCGTGATGTGAAGTTTGACATTACTCATGTACTAAATGTGTTAAATAATAATACTTTCTATAATTTTGGTAAATGTGCTAGTGGAGATGAAATTTAGTTATGCAACTCGTAATGCTTAAATGATATGTTCTTATGTTAGCTAAAGCTGTAGGCCTGAAATGCAACCTACATTTCAGGCTCTTGCTTTATGATTAATGTTCTAAATTTCATGTGCAATGTGGAAGCTGTTCTTTCTCACATTTTATGTTGCAGGTGGAGGAGCATTCTTTAGGTAAAATAATGTCTTTGTTTTAGCAGCTAGGCAAGGAGGGAAGAAATTACAATCGTATGACCTGGAGGTGATAAAGGAAAGAAGCTGGTTTCACACGGGAGAAGGCATGAGAACCAAGGACGAATTGTTGCAAGGGGTGTACATGGAGAACACCGTGGAAAAGCACGCTCATGACTGTACCAATTGTGGAGGACGTGTGAATGGTGCACCATAGAAAATCTACCTGTGGATAACTGGTTGTTGGAATTAAGGATAGTGCCCCCATCTTCCTTGCCTTTCGAGGGGGAGCATCTCAGAACAAGCTCTTCCTCTTGTGATAGTGGCTTTATGCTGCTTGACCCATCTCAACGGTGGAGAGACCTCTTAGGAAGACTCCACGACTGACACCTTTTCCTCCTGATTCAAATTGCTTATTCATTAATGTAGGGATGTCATCTTAACGATAGAGTAGGGATAGATTTAAATGCTCTTCATTCACCAACCCTTGATGTAGGGAAATTTGGACTCTTGCTCCTTGATTGTCTGTATCCTCCGTCTCAAGTTAATAGTTTAGCTTATGTTGCACCGTCTGAATTGGGTGTATAGATTTGATTTTATGCGGTTTCTATACCCTCATATTGAGGTGTGTTTATGCTCAGTTATTTTTGGCTCTGTAATAAACCTAACTAACCTTCCTAAATTGTCCTTTGTTCATTATGAATCAGGGAGTGGTGTTTCTAAATTAGACTGTGCACTAATGGTTTTCTCCCCTTCACACTTTCATGCTGCTTAAAAGACCCATCAGAGTGTGCCTCTAGAAAAGTTTCAGAACGGCTAAAGGGCCCTTTCAACAGGTATCAGAGTCTTGTTTATTATGCAGTGTCTATATAATGCCTGATGTGTGCAAAGATAGTTACACATTTTCGTGGAACAAAATTCTCTTATGGATACTGATTGCACACAACAAATGACCACAGCAAATTCAAGGTACTATTAGGATGGAGAACTACCTGCAGGCATTCTAAAAACAAGCATTTGCAATGCAAATTGGTCTCACATTTGTGAGAGTTAGAGGTATTGGCGTAAATGAGAATGTCTTTTACCCATGTGTTTTGGATTGGAGCAGATGCATGTGGTGTGCAGTGGATTTATGTGCCTTGGAATTGTTAGTTGTGGAATGGTGTGTGGTGGAATTGTGTGTAGTGGATTTGTGTAGTGGAATTATGTGGCATGGTGTGTAATGGAAATATGTGGATAGTAATTATGTGTTATTGAGTGTACTGGAATTATGTGGAGTGGGATTGTGTGTCAGAGTGTAATTATGTAGAATGGCATTTTGTGTGGTCGAGTGGTATTTTGTGGAGTTTAATTATGTGGTGTGCTGTTAAATTATGTGGCATGATGCGGAATTCTGTAGTGTGGATTGGATGTATGTGGTGTGTTGTGTAATTGTGTTGTTGAGTTGAACAAAGTGGTGTGGAATGGAAATGTGTAGAATTGAGTGGCGTGGAAGTGTGTGGTGCTGAGTGAAATAATGCTGATTAGAATTATGTGGCATGGTGTGGAGTGTATTTGTGTGGATTGTCTTACCAATTATTAATATAAGCCAACTGAATTGTGGTTCTATCGACCTTAAAGAGTTAACTTGGACACAGTGTGATTCTAGTCAGGGACCTTAAAGGTAAAGATGTCCCAAGAAGGCTTATCAATCCGCTGAGCACCCTGTGACCAATCTGAGAGCGCCTCTCATTCCTTAGGTGTTACCTCATTCAATTCAAAGACCGCAATCTACCCAGTGACGATAAAAGGCCACACCAGCCCTGATGAGGCTTTATTAGAACCTGCGGCAGGCTGTACCTTTTATTTCACCCGGGAGTCATGTGTCTGAATCATTTTCACAATACTTCTCACCTTTTTGTAGCAGCTTAGCGAGCGAGACAAAGTTTTAGCAGGGGACTTCAGTTTCTTGCTTTTATTACATTACCCATATTACATCTCGGCCTTCTGTTTTAATTTGTATAATTAGAATGCACTGGATAAGCATTGATTAATTAACATACTGCTATTATTCATAGGCTGTGACATACGTCACTGTTTTCCAATCTGTGAACCTGTGAGCAGCATGCTGCAAAACTAACTCAGCGAGTTGAAGTTTTTTACTTATGGAAAGTGTGGCTCGGCAGGTCATGAGTTTAAACCCTGGTATAGCCCAGTCTGCCTTCTGTCCTCAATATGGTCGCACCTTCATAAGCACCATGAATTAGAACTAGTAGAGATGGAGCAAGGTCTCGTAAGAAAACGACTTGCTAGGAGGCAATCCACTTGTTTAACTCATTAACAAGTTATTAATCATGTTTGTGAATAACTAATACGCACCACATGAACACGCAGGTTAGTGAAGCTTGCTTATGTGTGTATTAATACGGATAACAATGAAGATGGACTAATACCACTTTAAACGGGGAAACTGTTGTGCGCATGCGTCAACTACATCTACGTAGTATGACGAGGGAACGCTTGGAGGGAAAATCTAGCGCATGAGCAGAAGACACTAAAATGGAGTCTTGAAGACTCGCGTGCATAGCATCTGCTTAGCTGAAACGAAAACAAGATATTTTACTAATGCTAATGCGGGAAAAGTATTAATAGATGAACTGGGACAGAGTAGAGGTGGGAGGTATACAGTGTGACTATTTATTTGTGAAATTAATATTTGTCTTTCTGACTTTATTATTAGTGCGCATTTGGGCCTCTCACGCATAACTGAATTGAGCTGAGTAATTCGAAGACTGCGCATGTCCACTGAAAGTTAACCCGGAATGATGACTTAGATGTTGAACGGGAGCCAAGGTCGCAAATAATGTGCCCTGGGAACGGAGGGTGAAATGTTCGACGATGAGGACTCTTATTCATAAAGTTATAAAAATGTTTCAAGTAAAATGTTAACATGTATGGGAACTCAAGACATGAATAAAAATTAAGGGGATGGGTTTGCGAACAATAGTTGAGCTGATTTTAATGACATGTAAGCATGGTGTGAGGAGCTTCCCCCCTTGTCTGACCAATCATATTTCGTATTTTTACGATAATGAAACTTTAGTGGGTGGAACATGAAGAAACGAATGTATAATTAAAGTAGCTTTAGTTAGTTAGAGGAGTTCGAGATGCTGAAGAAGAAGGTCCAGATGCTGTGAGTCGGAGATGCTGTTGCTGAGAGAGATGCTGTGAGATGCTGATGAAGAACCGAATGCAGAACCTGAAGCAGAACTTTCTATTCTAACTTAATTGGGTTAGATCAGAAGATCGCGGAAGAATCTTGAGGAGGAAGAGAGTGTCAGAGAGGGGTGCAGTGCAATCGTCGGTACTCTAGAGAGGTCAACTATCCTGTCCTGAATCCTGTCCTGAAGTCTTTGTCTCCTGACCTATCCCGGGGGACCCTTACCAGCCCTTTGGCCAGGGGGTTGGTCTCTCACACCATTCTTGGTAACTATAATTTCACGTTATTTACAGATGTTCTTTTCTCTCTGTCCTCTCCCTTTCTGAGCATTAATTATTGTATGAGTCCGAAGTATATGATTGATGTTTAATAAATTGAATTTTCTCTCCTAAGAATGATGGTGACTGCACTGTATTTTGAAATGGTTCACATGCATTTAATTTAGATAAAGATTTTAAACATTCCTGAGTCTGTGATTATTACTTCAAATAAAAGACTAGTTAAGGGTTATGTTAATTATCACCATCAACTAGTTCAACTAATGGTCCATTGACCAGAGGAAAGAACTTTTTGATTAGTGAAAGATTAGTTAGAAAAATTAAATAACTAATCCTGAATATTATGGAAAATATATAAAACTTTGACACTTCAGCGGTTTACTCAATTGTGTGTTTTATGGGCCCAGGTGAGTATATGGTAGTGGAGTATCTGTTGTTGGTATACCGCTGGATCAGTTTTCTGGTAGCAGAGTTATGGTTATTATTGACTAGTTTGGTGATAAATATTGATTACTGATTTATGTTTAACAAAGGAGTTAACGTCTTGTTTTATGTTGTCTAGAATCCCGGGAAAATGAATAGCGGGTGGTGACAGAAGCCATACTGCAGTGAGGTTACTCGTCTGTTGGAATAATACTGAGAAGCTACGTAGGGCTGGCAGTGTTAAACTAGGGACTATTTCGTATAAAAGTAGAGTGCGAATTATAGCAAAGGGGGTTCGCTGGTGAAACTTTGGTCTCATTTCCCAATACGAGTGACACTGAAGAAGTAACAGGTTCTCCTGAGCTTGAATGAAGAGTAAACAGGAGTTTTACTCGCAGTAGAAGAAGAGTAATTCTGAAACTCAAGAATAAGTTGAAAATCTATTCTTTTGTTTAGTGGAACAGACAGAGTAGCGAATGTTTTTATGTTGTTATTAACGAAGAATTTAATGAAAAGTATTAAGAAATACATTTTGTATTACCTTGTGAAGGGAGGGTCAGTCGCAGGAGTTATACTGACGTCACAGAGAGCCGCGCTGGGATTGGTTGAAACAGCGGGCGTGAGACAGAAGCAGATTGTAAAGGAGGGGTCAGTAGTAAGGAGCAATACTGACGTCACAAAAGGCTGCGCTGGCATTGGTCAGAACACGAGCGTGAGCCTGAGTCTGATTGGTTGATAGATAGAAGCCGCGCTAGGATTGGTCGAAAAAGAATTGTATGTTGAGTCCTGATTTGACTGCGGGTGTGAGTCGTGCTGATATAGGACGCAACGTAGGTAATAGAGCTAGAAGATATACGGAAGATTCTTTCCTATATCGACCATCTGAAATGTTCGGAAGACCAAAGAAAATGACGTTAATGAAGAAAATTAAAAATTTCTTTAAGAAAGACAAGCCTGTAATGACTCGAGAGGGAATTCCTATTCCGCCACCCAAAACACCTGCTTCCTTTATGATGATGGAGTAAGGATATCACACGTGTGTATGGTTGGAGAATTGGGTGGAGTATACTAAAGGTGATGGTGTTTTGGCTTTTCCGGAGCATGGTACTTTTAATTTAAAGATACTTCAGAATTTGAGAGATAGAATGAATATGTTAGAACCAAATCCTAGAATGACACAGTATGAAGCTTTGGAAGAATGGGAAATTGAGGCATTTGATCGTGAAAAATTCAGAAGTGGTCGGAGATTTAGAGGATTTTTACCTAGATATCCGCATGAATCAAGTGGAGATCAAATTAAGCGTTGGAGAAGAGCTGTGGTGACCAAGGGTTTATATCCAGTATTAATGGCCGAAGAACAGTTAGGAGGAAAATGTAAAGAAAAAACGAAACATATGAATACGACAGGATATGGCGAATCAGATGATGAGCTATTAGAGGATATTTTAATTAAAAACCCTCCACCGTACCAAGAAGCACCTAGTAAGGTCACCCCAAGTGCACCAGTGGTAGGAATGCCTTTAACCCCACAAATTTTATATGATGCGTCACTTAATAGGGTGTTGCAGGATAATGAGAGAGAAGCTTTAAATAAAACTAGAGAACAATTAGTTCAGAAAGTAAGCCAATTGAATTTAAATGCCGAAGCTTTGACAGTACCAGTGACTATTGGTCCTGTAATCCCATTATATGGAGATAAAAAGACTTGCCAGAAACCTCAAACTGTGACAATTCCGTTAAATAGTCCCAGAAGAGAAGTAATAATTACGGATGATCAGGCCAGTGAAAGTGAATCAGTTATTTCATTAATGGATCTCCCGAATGTAGAACATTTAACAGAAACTCCGAAGAGAGTTATACCTGCAAATTTGAGAGAAAAGTGATCTTTGATTCCTATAGGTACTGGAGGTTCAACAGCAGTTACCCCTGAAGATTTAGAGAGATGGGCACAGGAAAAAAGAAAATCAAAACCCACAACCAAAGATTCTAGATATCAGTAGATTGAAAGTAGATTTGGAAGAAATGATAGCTGGCAATGTGAGCATAGAAAGATTGAACGTTTATAATGATGAGGAGTTGTTGTTCTTATGTAAAAGTATAGCCAGAAGAGCAAGAATATTTCATGAGAAATTAACAGAAGTTGCCTCAGAGATTGGAATAGATATAGGGAAATGGATTTTACTGATAAAGATTTAGAAAGTGTAAATGCTTCTGGTAAGAGACTACAGATAAAAGAGTTGATGAATATTTTGCGAAAATGGGGAGACATTGACAAATGGAGTATTAGATGGATAAGAAAGAAAGAGGAAGTACAAGCAAGAGAAGCGTCATCTGCATTTCCAGTGAGAGAATCAGATAAGGTTGAGAGAATGTGTCCAATGAGAGAAGTTCCTGGTGGTGGATATGTTCATGTCCCTTGGAGTAGACAGGATATTTTGTCATTTACGAATGATTTCCCTAGGTTGAGAGAAAAACCAGTTGAATGGTATAAACAGGTGGAAAGATTTGTGAAGGTTTCAAAGGTTTTGTTGAAGGATCTGGATGGTTTGTTTGATATTGTGGTACCTGCTGATTTATGGACAGAGTGTAAGAACACAATTGATTGGCCAAGTGAGGAGTATGCTAGAGACTCGAAGACGGGAGCACCCTCAGAGGAGGTGATGAAGAAATATCACCAAGTAATTACTTTCCTGAAAGGGAAAATCCCTCCTAAAGAAACAGATTGGGTAAAAATAGAGAGAACAACTCAAGAGCCAAATGAGTCCGTACATGCATATTATGAACGGTTACTGCAAGTGTTTAAGCAGTATAGTGGTTTTGAGAACATTGGTGATAAGGATATGGGACATTTTGTGTATCGGTTTATGTATGGTCTGAAACCGGAGATAAGTCAGATGATTCAGCAGCACATGTTGTGCTGGCAGAGTAAGACGATCGACGAAATTTTGAAATATGCCAAGTATTGTGGAGATGACATTGAGGCAAGGCGTAGAAAGCTAAAAGAGAAAATGATGTGGGCACAAGTAAAATTGGCAGAACAGCAGGAGAATAAATTAAATACCCAGACTGATAATCAGGTAAAAGAGCAGAGTCAGAATGATCAAGCGGCGAATGGTGGTAAAGTAAGAGGACGAATGAATAGAGAGGAAGCAAAGAAGAAGTTTCCTTGTCATGCGTGCGGAAAGCTTGGACATTGGAAGAACGAGTGTAAGAATGTTCAGAATAACAATGGGCCAAGCCAAAATTTAATTCCACAGGTGCAGAATGAAGTACTCATGAATCAGCCACAGCAGGTAGTTACTCCAGAGTATCAGGTGCCACCAGCTCCTATGCCAAACTTTGTGAACACTCAAAAGTGCAGTGCGAACACCGGATTTCACGGAGAAAGTGGTAAGAATAACAGAGTGGTTACACAGTATTTTTTGCAGAATGATGAAGATAAATCGGACTACGTACAATGACTGTGCCTGAGGGGGGAGGAAGAGGAGTGCGTGCTTGGCGCATCCTTGCCGGTAGATCAGACAGGTCCATTTGTTGAAGGGAAAGTTGAAGGTAGTCAATCAATCAGAACATTTGTAGAGCGCGCTACTCACCCGTGAGGGTCTCAAGGCGCTAGAGGGGGTGGGGGATGACGCAGCTACTGATCGAACAGCCAGGTTTTGAGGAGTCTCCTGAAGGTCAGCAGGTCCTGGGTCTGTCGCAGGTGGATGGGGAGGGTGTTCCATGTCTTGGCGGCGAGGTGGGAGAATGACCTGCCGCCAGTGGTTGTTCGGCGGATGCGTGGGACGGTGGCGAGGGCGAGGTCAGCGGAGCAAAGCTGGCGGTTCGGGGTGTAGAAGGCGAGTCGTTCGTTGAGGTAGGCTGGTCCGGCGTTGTGGAGAGCTTTGTGAGCGTGGGTGAGGAGCTTGAAGGTGATCCTCTTGTTGACGAGGAGCCAGTGCAGGTCTCTCAGGTGGGCGGTGATGTGGCTGTGGCGAGGGATTCCGAGGATGAGGCGTGCGGAGGCGTTTTGTATGCGTTGGAGTAGTTTCTGGAGTTTGGCCGTGGTTCCCGCGTAGAGGGCGTTGCCGTAGTCCAGCCTGCTGCTGACAAAGGCTTGGGTGACCGTCCTTCTGGTTTCGGTGGGGATACATCTGTGGAGCATGCGGAGGGTGTTGAAGCAGGAGGAGGAAAACAGCATTGACTTGCTGGGTCATAGAGAGCGTTGAGTCCAGGATGAACCCCAGGTTACGTGCGTGGTTGGTGGGTGTAGGGGCAGCTCCCAACGTGGTCGGCCACCAGGAGTCGTCCCATGCGCAGGGGTGGAGCTGAGGATGAGGACCTCCGTTTTGTCAGAGTTCAGTTTCAGGCGGCTGGTCTTCATCCACTCTGCGACGGCCTTCATTCCCTCGTGAAGGTTGGATTTGGCGGTGGCTGGGTCCTTGGTGAGGGAGAGGATCAGCTGGGTGTTGTCGGCGTATGAGATGATGTTGAGGTGGTGTGCTCGGACGATGTCGGCGAGCGGTGCCATGTAGATGTTGAAGAGGGTCGGGCTGAGGGATGATTCTTGGGGTACGCCGCAGGTGATCGTGGTGGCTTCGGATCGGAATGGGGGGAGGCGGACTCTCTGGGTTCTGCTGGTGAGGAAGGAGGTGATCCAGTTCAGGGTTTTGTCACGGATCCCTGCATCGTGGAGGCGTGTGCGCAGGGTGTGGTGGCAGACGGTGTCGAAGGCGGCCGAGAGGTCTAGGAAGATGAGGGCCGCTGTTTCGCCGTTGTCCAGCAGGGTCCTGATGTCATCGGTGGCGGCGATGAGGGCGGTATCGGTGCTGTGGTTGCTGCGGAAACCGGATTGGGAGGAGTCCAGGATGTTGTTCTCCTCCAGGAAGTGGGTCAGTTGTCGGTTTGCGGTCTTCTCAATGACTTTCACCGGGAACGGGAGCAGGGAGATGGGTCGAAAGTTCTTGAGGTCCTTAGGGTCCGCTTTGGGCTTTTTGAGTAGGGCGTCGATTTCGGCGTGTTTCCAGCTCTCCGGGAAGGTGGCGGTTTCGAAGGAGCTGTTGATGATCTTTCGGAGTTGGGGTGCGATGATGGAGCTTGCTTTGTTGAAGATGTGGTGGGGGCAGGGGTCAGACGGTGAGCCGGAGTGGATGGTGTTCATGATTTTGATGGTATCTTCGTCGTTGACGTTGTTCCAGGAGAGCAGGAGGTCGGTGTGTTTGGAGGGCGTTGAGTCGGGGGTGTCGGCGACTGTCGTTGGTGTCTGGGTGTCGAAGCTGTTGTGGATGTCTGCGATCTTGCGGTGGAAGAAGGTGGCCAGGGAGTTGCAGAGTTCTTGCGACGGCGGGTTGTCGTTGGAGCTGGAATTGGGGGAGGCGAGTTTTTTCATGATGCTGAAGAGCTCTTTGCTGTTGTGTGCGTTGTTGTCTATGCGTTCCTTGAAGAAGGTCCTTTTGGCGGATCGGATGAGTTGGTTGTGCTTGCGTCTGGCGTCCTTGAGGGCCGCGTGGTTGTCTGGTGTCTGGTCTTGGCGCCACAGCTTCTCAAGTCTTCGGCAGGTTTGCTTGGAGGTCTGGAGGTTGGCGTTGAACCAGATGGCTCTTGTGTCGGTGCGCCTGTTTGAGGGTTTCCTGAACGGGGCGAGGGTGTTGGCGCAGTTGTCGATCCATTGTCTGAAGTTGTGGGCCGCTGCGTTGGTGTCCATGGGTTCGGATGGAGGGTCTCGGGCGAGGGTGGTGAGGAGCTGATCTTCGGTGACTTTGTTCCAGCTGCGGTGTGGGATTCGTTGCGGTTGGCTGTGTGAGGTGTGTTTCTCGAAGGAGAAGTGGATGCAGTGGTGGTCGGTCCAGTGGAGTTCGGTGGTGTGGCTGAAGGTGACGTGATTGCTGGTGGAGAAGATGGGGTCGAGCGTGTGTCCGGCAGAGTGGGTGGGAGTTGTGACGAGCTGTTTGAGTCCGAGGTTGGCGAGGTTGTCGATCAGGGTTGTGGAGTTGCTGTCGTTGGCGTTCTCGAGGTGGAAGTTCAGGTCTCCGAGGAGGATTTAGTCTGTGGAGGCGAGGGCGTGCGTGCTGATGAGGTCGGCGATGGAGTCGCTGAACTGTGGTCGGGGGCCCGGGGGTCTGTAGACAAGGGTTCCTCTGAGGGTGGTGTTGTGATCGACGTGGATCTGGAAGTGTAGGTGTTCGGCCATGCTGAGGGAGTCTTCGGTGTTGGTCGAAATTCTGATGGTGTTCCTGTGGACGATGGCGATTCCTCCTCCTGGTTTGTTGTTGTTTCGGTCCCTGCGGGTGAACTTGTAGCCGTCCGGGATGGATATGGCTGTGTCGGGCGCCGAGGAGGCGTTCATCCAGGTCTCCGTCAGGAAGGCGATGTCTGGGGAGGAAGAATCGAGAAGGTCCCAGAGTTCGACGGCGTGCTTGTGGACTGAGCGGGTGTTGAGTAGTATGCATTTGAGACTGGTGTGGCCTGCTATGTTGGGATGGGCAGGACGCGCTGGAGTGCGCTGGCTGGTGTAGCTGCAGTTTCGGCAGGTGAAGGCTCCGTGGGTGGCCTGGAAGCAGGTGGAGTTTCGGCCGGCATTGAGTGTGTGGAAGGAGTTGGCGTTGTATCGGCGTCGGGTGTTGTGGCGCTCGCGGGGGCCAGGGGGTCTGGCGCTGGGCGCGGTCCAGGCGCGGATAGGTGCAGACGGGCTTGCCTTAGGCGTGCCAGCGGCGCGACCGCGCAGCGGTCTCCATTAAGTAGGGGCGGGGGGAGGGAGGAGCAGCTGGGAGGCGGGAGCGGGAAGCAGAGGGCAAAATGGACGTAGGGGGACACAGAGAGGAGTCAGCGGGGGCAAAAAACAAATACAATCAAGACAAAACCAAAACAATGTTACAATAAGAGCAGAAATGCGAGGGGAGAAAAAACAGTACCGGCAACTGGCACTAGCAAGGTGCAGACTCGAACCCTGCCTGGGAGGACCGTAGGCAGAGGACAGCACGGAGGAGCTGCGGGGGAAGAGCTGATCTCTGGCCGAGGGTTAGGGGTCTAGCTCGCGCTCCCCGTGGCGGTCTCCATTAAGTAGGGGTGGGGGGAGGGAGGAGCAGCTGGGAGGCAGGAGCGGCGTGGGCGGGAAGCAGAGGGCAAAATGGACGTAGGGGGGCACAGAGAGGAGTCAGCGGGGGCAAAAAACAAATACAATCAAGACAAAACCAAAACAATGTTACAATAAGAGCAGAAATGCGAGGGGAGAAAAAACAGTACCGGCAACAGACACTAGCAAGGTGCAGACTCGAACCCTGCCTGGGAGGACCGTAGGCAGAGGACAGCACGGAGGAGCTGCGGGGGAAGAGCTGATCTCTGGCCGAGGGTCAGGGGTCTAGCTCATCACTTTCCTGTTGGACACTGGTGCTACCCGGGCTACTGTAAGAACAGCAGACATCCCAAACCTACCCCTCTCGGGATAATCTATCCAAGTTGTAGGAGTGTCAAATCAACAGATTAGAACCCCAATCACAAAACCAATGGAGGTTCATATCGGAAATTTTAAAGATATGCATCGGTTTGTAGTTTGCGATTCCAGTCCAGTAAATCTGGTGGAAAGAGATCTATTGTGCAAAATGAATTGCACAATCTACTGTACACCAGATGGTGTCGCTTTCCAAACCCCTGATGAAGATGTTATATACAAAATGATGCTAGCTAAGCAAGGTAAAAATGTAAATGTAAATCCGTATTTGTAAAGCGCGAACTACTTACCCTTACGGGTCTTAAGGCGCTGGGGGCTGTCGTGGAAATTAAGTGAGCTATTGCCCAGAGTCACATGGTGCTGAGCTGCCGCCGGAGCCGGGGATCAAACCGTGAGCCCTGTGCTCCGAAGTCAGCTGCCCTGGCCGCTGCACCACACCTCTCCACGGTACAGAAGTAGACGAGATGTTTTCATTGATAACTGAAAGTGAATTGCTGTCAAATGTAGATCCAGTTAAAGTGACGGTGAAAGAAGGTGCAGTTTATCCAAACATACGACAGTACAAAATGAGTCCAGAAGTGAAAGCAGGAATTGCTCCAGAAATTGACCGAATGATTAAACAAGGCATTTTAAAAGAGATAATGGGAGACCGCAACAGAGGAAAGGAAATCCCTCACGCTGCCCCTGCCCACCAACTGCACGGAGAACTTTAGTCCCGGTCCCTGGAGGGGCTCTGAAACCTCGGCGGCGGTCCCGCAGCGCGGGAGACCGCAACAGAGGAAAGGAAATCCCTCACGCTGCCCCTGCCCACCAACTGCACGCAGCAATTTAGTCCTGGTCCCTGGAGGGGCTCTGAAAACTCAGCGGCGGTCCTGCAGCCCGGGACGCGCGCGGGGGCGTGCCCGGGCTCGGCCCAGGCCAAGACGGGCCGTCTTAGCCCGTCAGAGGCCGGGCTGGGCCACAGCTCTTTCACCCACGCATTAAGGTACTGTGATTTGATGCTAACTCTGATGAAGAAGAAACTTGAATAAGGATATTGTAGTTACTTGACTTTGACTTTCCATCACTTACCTGGCAGGAAACATTACGTGGGGCATAAGGCGCTCTGAGCAGTATTGAGAATAGATATTCTTATTTCTCGTTTTTGCTAAACCTTGGGTGCTGTATTTTACTTCTGGTATATATTCTTTCTTTCTCCCTTGTGATTTTACTGTGATATAGATAGTATGGGGAAGAGAAAAATGGCGAGCATTAAGAATAACAAGTTAGCTAAACCAGGGAGCACTCCCGTCAATCCCTACTTAGTTATTTAACTGGAGCTGTGGGTGCCATAGAACGGCAGATTACAACGGTCGAAGAGGCTTTAAAACCTGGAGCGGATGAGGGTGCTTTAGTGGAAGTTAGTTCTAATCAACTTGAGGCTCAGAGAAGTATATCGGGTGTAAATGGTTGCGTGGTGAACATTTCGGACCATTTGTCAGGTAGCGAGCAGGAGTACGATGTGCAACAACAACCACCGAATAAGCGCGCCAGGAACCCTGATAACTGCCCTTGTACTTCTGAGGAACTAGGCCCTCTGATTGGGAGGTCTTCCCCTAAAGTTCGCAAAAGGGCCCCTAAAAAGGTAAAGTCCATATCAGCCAATAAAACTGAAAATTGGGAAAAATCATTAATTAGCTCTAATATGCGCACACAGAGTGAGGTTGGTAAGCTAAAAGTAAAACTGGATGCTCTGGATTCACTAATTAGAGAGAGCCTAAGCAGTTTGACATCTAGAATAGACACTATGGAGGCAACTTTAGCTAAATGTTTGGATAAACTTCAGCCCCCAGTGCTTGAGGGTATGCGTATGCCTGCCCAAACGAGTAATTACAACCATCAAATTAATAGCACAAGGCCAAATAACACTAGCTCTGCCCCAGTTACCCATAACGCATTAAGACATGTGCCATCTAACATAACCCAACAAACTCCTCCTGCGAACATTGAGGTTCATCCACTCACTATCCCACCAGCTGTGACCATGCCCACATCTATTTTACCATCAACAAATTCTAATCGTGCGCATGTGAATCAGAGGGTACGACACACCACATATCTGGACTTACCGCCAGCTGTTATGCCTTATGTAGTGGTGTTAGTTAACGTTCCCACATTAGCAGATGGGACGGTAGAACCTTGGGAGATTCTAAGGAACAAGTCCTTACAGTGGCTTGGTACTAGGACGGGTTTAACCGAGAAATTATTTTATGAGTTTAAGATGGTAAGGAGAGTGGGATGGTTAGGCAGAGGGCCAAAAAAATTCTCAGGGGACTGCGTAGTGTTGTCATTTAAAACCCCTTACCTAGTGAGATCGATACTGAGTAGATTGGGAGATAACCCCATGTTTGTCCAGGCGTCAGTGTTGTTCCTTTAGGCTACTTCTATCAACCTATAAATAGCAATAATGCCAGGACCAACTGGGAACTCCATACCCCGTTCTACAGGAGACAGTTTAATATTCCCACTCAAAATCGCTTCGATAGACTTAACAATCTCGAAGCAGTTGATTGACTGAGATCAGAGGACCCTACTCAAGTTGTAAAATTCAGTGGCATGGATGTTTCTCGCAATACGGGATCACTAATAACTAGATCTAGTATTGTAACAGTCAAACCACCAGTCCAAGTAATAGCGGAAACCACAGAGGCACTTAACACTACAATTCTAGATATGGAGGCTGTTTTGACTCAAACCTCCATGTCCCAAACTGGACTCATACCTTCGCCGGCGGAAGGAGGCAGGGGAGGGACTGGTTGTAAAAGCAGGAAAGCTAATTGCCAGATTATGTTCTGGAATGTGGCTGGTTTAAAATCTAAAGTGACCAACAAAGTGTGTATTGACTATGTGTGTAATTATGAGATATTTAGTTTGCAAGAAACATGGGGAGAGGAGCCAATTCACATGAGTGGGTATAAAACATTCCACACCCCAGCAGTAAGATCGATCCATGGCAGAGCAAAAGGGGGTCTTTGCACCTATATTTCTAATCACCTAAAAACGAGGAAAGTTGAACTAGTTGTTAGTAACCAATATTATCAAATCATTAGTATACCCATAGATCAGGTATCCTGTGTGATAATATTGCATTTTTACAACAATGTCTCTCCGGAAATGCTAGAGGGAACACTGAGAAATTTAAATAGGGATGTGAATAATTTGCAGACTCATTCAACTACAGATGTTTTTGTTATATGGGGCGGGGATTTCAATTGTTCTCTGTGCCAAAACAGCGACAAGGGGGTTTGTGGAATAACTTATGAAAAAGGTACCAGTCTTCCTCATTTTTCGCACACATTGTATGGAGATCTCCTGAATGACATCATGTTTTCATGTGATATGGGGTTTGCTAACAACTTATGTTTACCCGTGGTCCTTTTTAGCCTGACTTAACGGACGAGGTACCTTTTCTACTATAGATTTTATTTTGATATCGAGCAGATATTCCCCCCGTTTTAAGGATTTCATTACCCAAGATATCGCCCTAAGCGATCATTTCCCATTAAGCATTGATGTCATGGTGTATAAACAGGATTTTAACCCCTTCCGTGCTCGCGTCGGCAAAATGGGTACGCACTGAAATGGGCGAAATTGGATCCGGAGGAATTTGTCACCAAATTAATTACAAAGTGTAAAAATAGGTTTCCTGCCTGCCTCGATGAAAATTCTTCTCATTTAGAAATCATAGAGAGCTTCTTAGTTATTTCAAATCAAATTAAAGAAACGCTGTGGGTAAATGTAAAAAGGAACGAGAACCATAGCGAAGGGTGGTTTGACTCACAATGCACTAAGGCCTACACTGAACTAAAATATGCATTAAAGGTCAGAGAGAAGGATCAGGACCTTATTAGGGAAGCCAGAAGAAATTATAAGAGGACATTATATGCAAGGAAGGAAAAACTAAAAGAGGAAGCCTGGAATGCCCTACATGAGGCTTCGATTAACAGAGACTCTGCTGCATTTTGGAAGGCGGTTAATGCGCCATTTATGCCTGAGAAAGACAAAGCTACTATAGAGATCGCCATATCAGAATTAGAGTGGGTATCACATTACTCAAAGCTTTACACTAATCAACCGTTAGTTGATCAGGGAACTTTGGAGACTGAGGTCGACTCCGAGTCTTCCCCCACCTTCCAAAAATTTACATTGGATATTACTCTGAGTGAGGTTAATGTGGCCATAACTGCTAGCCTGGGTGGTAAGGTCCCAGGGCCTGATGGCATCCCAGTCGACCTATTTAAAACTAATATGGCACTGTGGGGACCACTTTTAACGCAACTTTTTAATGCATGCTGTTCTAGGGGGTTTTTATCGTCTTGGTATGAATCTACAATCGTCCCCATTTTTAAAAAGGGTAACAGGGCGAACCCAGTATGCTATCGCCCAATTTCTTTACTGGATTCCACAGTCAAGATTATAGGGCGAGTGATTTTAGATAGATTACAGACGTGGGCGGGGGAGCATTCAATTTTAAGTGACCTACAATACGGCTTTCGCAAGGGCCTGGGCACAATTGATCAGGGCCTAAACTTATATATTTTATTAGATAAATATATTAAAGCGAAAAAGGAAAGGCTGTTTTTAACCTTTGTTGACTTAACGTCAGCATTTGACTGTGTTGTTCACGAGAAGCTTTGGGTAATTTTAGAGGGGCTGGGGGTAGACAACTCTATAATTTCCTTTCTAAGGCAGCTTTATTCAGGGGCAAGGGCGAGGGTCCGTTTTGGACAGGGTGGAGAGTGCACCAAGAATTTCAGAGTATCGAGAGGAGTGAGGCAAGGCTGTGTCCTTGCCCCATTCCTATTCACGCTATATATAAAGGACCTAGAATCCACCTTGGTCAAGGAGTGCAGGGACTTACCATTAGTAGCAACTAGTCCTATCCCTGCAATCCTTTACGCAGATGATGCAGTCCTGATGGCCCGTACGCCCCTCGGTCTCCAAAGGGTAGTAACTTCCTTCACAAATTTTATGACTAATCTGGGTCTCACAATTAATTGCACAAAAACGTTCTCAATGAATTGCGGGATCGGGTCTAATAAAAAGAAAAATGCCATCTTTATTAATACTAAGGCATTAGAGAACACCAATACTTTTTCCTATCTAGGGATTTTATTTGAACAATCAGGTTCTTGGAGTCGGGCAATTAAAGCCAGAAGGATGTTATTTAGCAAATCACTGATGGCATTAACAAATTTTAGCAGAAAACTAGGCAGACGCTCTCCTGGGGAATTGCTACGCATCTACAGGGCAAAATGTGTCGCTATTGCCACTTATGGAGCCGGTATCTGGGGACATGCCAATGTCAACTCACTGCAGATAGCAGAAAATATTTTTCTCAGGTTTCTTTTGGCAGTACCGGACAGTACGTCAACATTTATCTGTCATACAGAACTGGGCACGCCATACTTAGTGGACGTGATCAAGATACAGCCTGTCCTCCTGTGGCACAGGATTTGGACCACTGATGAGTCCGCTTTTAACCGCCACATTCTGAAGGATGCACTGGGAACTGATGGGGTCAAACACATAAGATGGCTAAAATATGTTAAAACATTTCTATTTCAAATAGGCCACCCAGAATACTATAATGACCCCTACACTATGTGTGGCGTGCCCAGGAAGGATCTCAAAGGTAGTTGTATGCTATTCCTGAGTGAAACCAGAACTATGATTGAAATGGGCAAAATACGGTCATAGCACACCATCTTACTCTGACATCTGTAACTACACAACCATATATTTTGTTAATTACTAGAGACTATGACAGATTTCTGCTAACACGTTTTAGACGGAATATATTGCACAGATCTCTAAGTTTCCCGGAAGTAAATGATTGGTCGAGAACACTTTGTAATTGCCCATGCAATGACGTGTCCGCTCAGTCATCTATACATATATTGCTTTTTTGCACATTCTACTCTATACCTAGAAAAAGATGGATTATCCCTGTGCTAAAAAGATTGGGACTGAGACGATGTCGCCCTGCATTCTTGGCGTTGCAATCTCTAGATAATGTATTCACCATTGCCTCTGTTATTGCCTTTTTAAAAAATGTTTTTAAATCTCGCACATCAATTGTGATATGACTTTTATATGTTTTTAGCCTTTGTGTATAGCTTTTATTATGACTGTTGAATTCTTTCTGTGACCTATGAACTGTGCTTTTATGGTTATCTTTCTCATAGTAACCGAATAAAGTTCTTTGATTGATTGGGTAGTCCTTGTAATTCGCCAATAATGGGACTTAAAAAGCCTAGCGGAAAATATAGGATAGTGCAGGATTTGAGAAAAATCAACAAAATTGTAGTGCCTTGTTGCCCAGTAGTGCCAAATCCAGCAGTGATCCTTTATCAGATACCCTGGAATGCAGGCTGGTTTACAGTAATTGATTTGTGCCAAGCATTCTTTTCTATTCCTTTGCACCCAGACAGCCAGTATCTCTTCACCTTCCGGTTTGAGGATCGTATTTTGGCATGGTGCCGAGTTCCTCAAGGGTACATAGAGAGTCCTTCAATTTTCAATCAGATACTGAAAGTGTGTCTGGAGTCATTAGTTATGCCCGGGAAATCAGTTCTGGTTCAGTACATTGATGACCTATTGGTGGCATCAAAAACACGAGAAGATTGTGCTACCGACTCAATTGCATTACTGAACCATTTGGCCGTAGGAGGACACAAGGTGTCTCCAGAAAAATTGCAGTTCTGTCAACAAGAAGTTAGATATTTAGGGCATAAAATAGAAACAGGAGTTAGAAAAGTGACACCGGAAAGAATAAAAATAATCAAAGAAATGCAGCTACTTCAGACACAGAAGGAGATGAGAATGTTTCTGGGAGTGGTTGGGTACTGTAGGCAGTGGATAAATAGCTTCTCTGTGCTAGCAAAGCCATTGATGCAATTAACTCGGAAAAGAGCGAAAGATCCAATTGATTGGAATGATGAATGTTTGGAAGCCTTTGTGAAACTACGAAGCTGTCTATGTGAGGCCCCTGCTTTGGGCATGCCTGATTATTCAAAAGAATTTGCGCTGTTTTGTGGTGAGAGAGAAAATTGTGCACTTTCAGTTTTAACACAGAGACCTGGATTGAGCCGACGTCCAGTGGCATATTTCTCTGCCACCTTGGATCCAGTGGCCTCAGCCTTACCTGGCTGCTTAAAAGCAGAAGCTGCTACCTGTATGAGTCTAGAGCAAAGTGAGTCAATTGTGATGGGACATCCTGTAAAAGTCTACGTTCCACACTCAGTTGAGATTCTTTTGACAAGAACGCGAACACAACATCTCACTCCTAGTTGGCTGACTAAGTATGAAAGAGTGATTTTGGGAGCAGAAAATGTGACAGTGATAAGATGTACAATAATGAATCCTGCCACATTATTACCAGATCCATGTTGTGAAGAAGTGAAAGATGAGATTGATCATGATTGTCTGGATGTGACTGAATTGTGTACTAAGCCCCGTCCAGACATAAAGGAAACACCATTGAAGGAATCTGATCATGAATTGTTCGTGGATGGGTCGTGTCTAAGAACAGAAGGAGGAGGGTTAAGTGCTGCATATGCTGTATGCAAGATAACAGGGGTAGTTGAAGCATCCTGTTTACCAGGAGTCAAGTCTGCACAAGTAGCCAAATTGGTGGCCTTAACAAAGGCATGCAAAAAGGGAAAAAATTGGAGAATAACCATATTTACGGATAGTCAATATGGTTTCGGGGTTGTGCATGACTTTGGCCAACTCTGGATGCAGAGGGGATTTCTGACTTCTTCAGGATCTCCTATCAGAAATAGTAAAAATGTAAAAGATTTGTTGGAAGCATTACAATTGCCAAAAGAAGTAGCAGTTGTTAAATGCGCTGCACATCAGTCAGGAAATGACTATGTGACTGCCGGTAATAGATATGCAGACCAAATTGCTCGATACTGTGCAAGAAATACAATGTCAATTAACAGAAAAATTGAAACTGGTGAAACCAGCTGCCAACTTATGTTTTTCTCAGTTCCAGAAACATGGGATGAGGTCAGACAGTTACAGGAAGAAGTTGAGGAAAAAGAAAAGGAGATCTGGATAAAATCAAGTTGTACAAAAAGGACAGAAGATGAAGTGTGGGTGTACTTAGATGGCAGACCAGTCATGCCAGATTGTCTACTCTCTCAAATGGCAAGAGTATACCATGGGACAACACATATTGGCAGGGATTCAATGATCAGATTATTCAGACATAGTTGGTACAATCCAAAGTTTAGGGTAGTCCCAGAGAGCCTTTGTCAAAGATGCTTAATCTGTCAGCAGCAGAACCCAGGCAGGAAGACAGTGGTTAGTTGGGGAAAGATTGGAAAGGAAGAAGGACCCTTCACCAGACTGCAGTTAGACTTCATTGAGTTGCCTTCTTGCAATGGATTGAAGTATGTACTTGTCATAGTGTGCCTGTTCTTGAGATGTAGAGGCATACCCCACTAGAAGAAATGACAGTCTCACAGTTGCTAAACTACTATTGAGGGAGTTGATACCTCGTTTCGGTTTTCCAGTCACTTTGGAATCAGATAGAGGACCTCATTTTAATAATGAGATAATTCGATTAATCTGTGCTGCATTTAACATTGAACAAAAACTGCACTGTGCTTATGGTCCAGAGGCTTCTGGAATAGTTGAACAGCTTAATGGCACAATCAAATCAAGATTAGGGAAGGTCTGTGCATCCACAATGCTGAAATGGCCAGATGCATTGCCTCTTGTACTGATGGGTCTCAGAAGTATTCCTGACAGAAAAACAGGATTGAGTCCACATGTGGTACTCATGGGAAGGGCAATGAGACAAGCATTTATTCCTGGAAATAAATTGATGAATATAACCGATGATCTGGTGTTGGACTATTGCAAAGGATTGGCTGAAATGGTGCGTTCTGTCTCTCATCAGGTTGAAGACGCAGTTGAAAGGCAGCCAGACCAGGCACATGATTTGAATCCTGGAGATTGGGTGTTAGTGAAGAAACAGGCAAGGAAGTCGTGTCTAGCACCCAGGTGGGATAAACCACATCAAGTCATACTAGTCACTACCACAGCAGTGAAGTGTGCAGGTTTACCCAATTGGATTCATGCTAGTCATACCAGAAGAGTTCCGAGCCCATCTGAACAACAAGAGCAGCCACTGACTGAACAAGCTGAGACGTCAGAAGTTGAAAGTTGTGAAGTTGAAGAATCTAGAGTGATAGATTCCGAAAGACAACTATATGACGAACAGCCAAGTACAAGTCAGGAAGAGTGGATACCAGTGATTGAAATATCTGATGCTGTTGTTGAAACAAGAACAACTACTGAATTAAAGAGACAGGAAGGTAGAGAGGAAAAGTCAGGGAAAGAAGAACACACTCCGGTAGAAATAAACAAAGCGATTCAGAAACCTGAGCAGGGTAAGATAGATCTAGAAGAACAAGTTCAGGCTGAAGAAGAACAAACTATAATAAGACCTGAACAGGTACAAGTAGAAGAAGATCCAAATACAGAAAATACAGAACAAAGACAATTAGAAAGGGAAGAAGAACAAGAACAGATTGCGCCCAGATTAAGTGAAAATAAAAGAACTTTAGAAGACGGAGAAGGTGAAAGTGCAGTTCAAGTCGAGAGAGTCAGAAAAGGAGATAATTGGCCAGAAGGAGTGAAGAGACTAAGATATTATCTAAGAAAAACAGAAAAGAAACCAGAGCAAGTAAATGAAGTTACGAGTCAGAAACACTCTAAACAAACCTTAGTAAAACTTACACAAAGAAGCCCAAGATTGAGAATTCTGAACAGAAAATACAAGGCCCCTGAGTGGACCTATGTTATTTTAGAAGAATTTGACAACTTCGATTTACGAGAAGAACCAGAGAGAGTTCATGTTGCACAGATTGATGAAAACAAATTACGACATCCTTAAATTAAAAGACTGGATTTTAAGAAAATTTAGACAAAGAAAGAAAAAGAGAGGAGAAATTTTCTCTGATTTAAAATGGCAGAAGTTGAAGATACTGAAAGACCGAAACGAAGTTTAAAAAGAAAATGTTTAAGATTTTGCTTATGTAGTATTATATTAGTAGTATTAGTATGGTTATTTCTAACAATAGGAGTACCTTTGTTAATGGAAACAAGTAACAAGAATAATACAATTACTAATGAGAAAGTAGATAGAATAAAGGGAACTAAAATAGAAATAGGGGTAGAAGATGAGATAAACTATCATAATGAATCAGAAAATGATTCGTCTTTAAATGTTTTTACTAAATTGTTATTTCAGTATGTTAATACGATGGAGATTAGTAATTGTTATGTTTATATGAAATTACCCTCATCAGTGTCAGAAGGGGTGACTTATCACCATATACCTTTAACATATGGTGTATCATGTAGTGTTTTATCAAGTTTATTTTACGTAACAGGGAAACTTCAGTATTTTTATTCAAACTTAGATGTAGTGTTTTCAGATTTGCCTATTAGAAAGAATATGAATCCAGTATTTAGTAGTAAAGATGCACAGTTCATGGGTGAATTCTTCTTAACAATGAGTTCAATAGATATAGCACAAGCACACAAGGATAACTTAACATGTATATTACGTGAAAAAGAAAAAGTTTTTGAATTTAGTAGAAGAAAGGAGACAGGATTTAACAAGGAAAGCTGCTGAACAGAAATCCCATGTACCTCCATGGGCTGAGAAAGAGGGAATTTATGCAAAGGGCGAAGCTCATGCTGCGATGTCCCTAGACTTTGTGAAAAGGGAAAATTCTGCCTCCATAGGTTAAAGACAGATTTTAATAACAATTTCATTGGTTCCAGTGAATGTGAACACAACTTCCTAATTTTAGGAGGGTGGGGACTAAAAGGGGGAACCTATCCTGTATTTCCAGGAATTTATTATGTATGCGGGAATAATGCTCATTATAGGTTACCTGCAAGATGGTATGGGAGCTGTTATTTTGGAATAGTTTTTCCAAAAATCTACCGTGTGGACAGAATCAATGGAATATCTAATGGACTAACACGGAGAAGAAGAGCTAGTTTTTCTGAAATAGTAGGTGATATATTTAGTGCATTGATACCCTCAGTTGGAGTCATTCTAAATTCACGTAAAATGTGCAAATTGTCAACCATAGTTGATCGTCTTTCTACAGATACTGCCGTAGGATTCTTATGATTAATACAGAGATGGTTGCAATATGGTCTATGGTTTTACAAAATCGTCTTGCTCTTGATATTTTATAACAAAAAAACAAGGAACCCTGGAAGTCAGCGGGGACCAAGGGTGGCGTTGTGTTTTACAGAACAAGGGTCCCACACAAAAGAATGTAAACATAAAATTTCACAATTTCATGATAAAAATTGGAATAAACAAATGTTTAAATTACAAGATAGGTATTTAATGCTAGTGTAGATGAAACAAGACAGTATTAACACGTGGGCAACCGTGACAAGGCAGAGGGAAATCGGCCGATTTCCTTACCCCAGGCAAGTGACTTAAAATTGTGACTTTTCAGTATACGTGAATATAAATAAACACAAGTCACAGTAGAGGTTACATCTCATACTCCACAAACAGTATAAATAGTCGTATAGAGTTAGGGATGTATGTGTCGACGACGTTTCAATCCCGCAGAGAATATCGGGATCTTATCAGGACTAATAGATAGAGCAGGTGCCTGAGAAGTTGCCTGGAGAAGTAAGAGGGAGGGGAGGAGGAAAGAGGGGAAGGAGCAAACAATTAAAATCATGAAAGGGGAGATGTGAAAAAAACGGAAGGGAATAGGGAGGAAGAAAAGGATAATAAGGAAATTATAACATTCAATAAATTAGAGAAATAGCAGTGGAGTAAATACAAGGAAGTATGAGAGTGAAGGAAGGATGGAAGTGGAGATGTGTGAGGTGAGGTAATGTACATATTACCAGAATAAGAAAATGAGTGAAGAAGAAGGAAAGGGCCACAAGATCAGGGTCTGTGGAACAGGGATAAAGAGTGTAAAGGGGAGAAAGTGAAGGAGGGTGAAAGTAAAGGAGGGATAAGAGCAAGAAGTACTAACCAAGAGTGCGGCAAGTCTGTGAGCCGCGATGAGCAAGGCCAGAGCGAGTTGCTGGCATGGAAGTCCGCCGGAAGCAGATAGGGGACGTGGGGAATATGCGAGATCTAAATGAAAATAAGGGAAGAGTGAGGCAGGACATGTGCGAGCCGTATGTGCAACCCCGAGAAGGACCAAGGGTGAGAGAAGGAGAGGGCTTACCGTCGGGTGCACGGGTCTCCAACCTGGGAACCGGGGGAGGCACCTCCCGGCCGGGAGGCTGTAGTAAAGGATCGGCGTGCAGGTAGGCAGGCCAGGGATGGATATTTGTGCAATGCGACCCTGGAACCGGGGGTCGGAGCCGTCCGCCTGCTCGATTTACTGCTGGTAAACCCAGGCTTATTAGCCCTCTGTCTCGTGCTTTAATTGCTCTACCCTCTCCCATACATCCCCTCGCCTCTTCCCCGCCTTACTATCCCGTGCTCCCTTTTTCACAGCCATCGAGCAGGCGTACGGCTCCGACCCCCGGTTCCAGGGTCGCATTGCACAAATATCCATACAAACCATACAGCCAGAACACAGAGACTGAAACCTCGTCGTCTGAAGAGGATTCCAGACGTTTATCACGCACCATCCATACTGATCAAGCTACCACGTCTACCAGTTCAATCTGGGAGAGTTTATATTTGATGGAAAACATGAGAGTTCATACATAATGGATATTATGATCTCCAATCCATGAGTTAATGGATACACTCATGTATGAATAAAGATTACAGTCATCATGATGAAAACAAATTTATAAACGTCACGTTTTTTTCAACTTTTTGTCACAATTTGAAATCTGATTTATTCAGTCACCGCTGTGCCCAGAGGGATACCACTCATTCGAGTGGCACTACTTCAATATGTACATTACCTCACCTCACACATCTCCACTTCCATCCTTCCTTCACTCTCATACTTCCTTGTATTTACTCCACTGCTATTTCTCTAATTTATTGAATGTTATAATTTCCTTATTATCCTTTTCTTCCTCCCTATTCCCTTCCGTTTTTTCACATCTCCCCTTTCATGATTTTAATTGTTTGCTCCTTCCCCTCTTTCCTCCTCCCCTCCCTCTTACTTCTCCAGGCAACTTCTCAGGCACCTGCTCTATCTATTAGTCCTGATGAGATCCCGATATTCTCTGCGGGATTGAAACGTCGTCGACACATACATCCCTAACTCTATACTACTATTTATACTGTTTGTGGAGTATGAGATGTAACCTCTACTGTGACTTGTGTTTATTTATATTCACGTATACTGAAAAGTCACAATTTTAAGTCACTTGCCTGGGGTAAGGAAATCGGCCGATTTCCCTCTGCCTTGTCACGGTTCCCCACGTGTTAATACTGTCTTGTTTCATCTACACTAGCATTAAATACCTATCTTGTAATTTAAACATTTGTTTATTCCAATTTTTATCATGAAATTGTGAAATTTTAAGTTTACATTCTTTTTGTGTGGGTCCCTTGTTCTGTAAAACTTGATATTTTATTGGCAAAAGAGGGCGGAGTCTGTGGTATGTTGAAAATTCAACATTGCTGTACTTATATTCCGGACAAGAGTAAGGAAATTAAAGGGTATATTGGAAATATTACAAGAATGAATAATGACTTGACCCAACTGGAAGTTGACAGTGTATGGGGAAGATTAACAAAGAGTATAACATCAATAGGGAATTGGTTTACTAATTTTGGAAAGAGTTTTCTAGGTCAAATAATATTACCAGTAGTTGTGATAATGACAATAGTAACGACAGTAATGATCACATGTAAATGTTGCAGAAGCAAGGGAAAGAGAAGGATACATGCAGAGAGGGAAGGAAAGGGAACGAAACGAAAGAGGGAATATGAAGAAATTCAGTTAGAGGAAATGAAAGGAAAGCTATACAAAAAGATGAAAGATTTAGAAGGAAAAGAAGTAACTGACAAAATGATGAGAAGGAGAAAATTGAGATTTACTAAAGTTGGCATCTGGGAAGGGATGGGTAATTTTGTGATGGCTCAAAAATGCCATCAGAGAGGGGATTGATGGAGCAAGGTCTCGTAAGAAAGAGACTTGCTCGGAGGCAATCCACTCGTTTAACTCATTAACAAGTTATTAATCATGTTTGTGAATAACTAATAAGCACCACATGAACACGCGGGTTAGTGAAGCTTGCTTATGTGTGTATTAATGCGGATAACAATGAAGACGGACTAATACCGCTTTAAACGGGGAAACTGTTGTGCGCATGCGTCAACTACATCTACGTAGTATGACGAGGTAACGCTTGGAGGGAAATTCTAGCACATGAGCAGAAGACACTAAAATGGAGTCTTGAAGAGTCGCGTGCATGGCATCTGCTTAGCTGAAACGAAAACAAGCTATTTTACTAATGCTAATGCGGGAAAAGTATTAATAGATGAACTGGGACAGAGTAGAGGTGGGAGGTATACAGTGTGACCATTTATTTGTGAAATTAATATTTGTCTTTCTGACTTTATTATTAGTGCGTATTTGGGCCTCTCACGCATAACTGAATTGAGCTGAGTAATTCAAAGACTGCGCATGTCCACTGAAAGTTAACCCGGAAAGATGACTTAGATGTTGAACGGGAGCCAAGGTCGCAAATGATGTGCCCTGGGAACGGAGGGTGAAAAGTTCGATGATGAGGACTCTTATTCATAAAGTTATAAAAATGTTTCAAGTAAAATGTTAACATGTATGGGAACTCAAGACATGAATAAAAATTAAGGGGATGGGTTTGCGAACAATAGTTGAGCTGATTTTAATGACATGTAAGCATGGTGTGATGGAGCTTCCCCCCTTGTCTGACCAATCATATTTCGTATTTTTACGATAATGAAACTTTAGTGGGTGGAACATGAAGAAACGAAGGTATAATTAAGGTAGCTTTAGTTAGTTAGAGGAGTTCGAGATGCTGAAAAAGACGGTCCAGATGCTGTGAGTCAGAGATGCTGTTGCTGAGAGAGATGCTGTGAGATGCTGATGAAGAACCGAATGCAGAACCTGAAGCAGAACTTTCTATTCTAACTTAATTGGGTTAGATCAGAAGATCGCATTAGAATCTCGAGGAGGAAGGGAGTGTCAGAGAGGGGTGCGGCGCAATCGTCGGTATTCTAGAGAGGTCAACTATCCTGTCCTGAAGTCTTTGTCTCCTGACCTATCCCGGGGGACCCTTACCAGCCCTTTGGCCAAGGGGTTGGTCTCTCACACCATTCTTGGTAACTATAATTTCACGTTATTTACAGATGTTCTTTTCTCTCGGTCCTCTCCCTTTCTGAGCATTAATTATTGTATGAGTCCGAAGTATATGATTGATGTTTAATCAATTGAATTTTCTCTCCTAAGAATGATGGTGACTGCACTGTATTTTGAAATGGTTCACATGCATTTAATTTAGATAACGATTTTAAACCTTCCTGAGTCTGTGATCATTACTTCAAATAAAAGAATAGTTAAGGGTTATGTTAATTATCACCATCAACTAGTTCAACTAATGGTCCATTGACCAGAGGAAAGAACTTCTTGATCAGTGAAAGATTAGTTAGGAAAATTAAATAACTAATCCTGAATATTATGGAAAATATATAAAACTTTGACACTTCAGCGGTTTACTCAATTGTGTGTTTTATGGGCCCAGGTGAGTATATGATAGTGGAGTATCTGTTGTTGGTATACTGCTGGATCAGTAGTATCCGTTCCCTACTACAGCCTCATGACTTGACTCTACTGCTTGTAGAGTCCCTGGGATGAGAAGAGAAAACTCTGCAGCACGCGCTATATTAACAACCATCTGTATCCACACAGACTGTACACTAATGCAGACATATACTATTAGTAAACATCAGAGCTTGTACTGCCAACTCAGCAGTGTAGCAGCTAGAGGGATGTCAGGAAGGAAGTCTGCATCTTCTCTAAGAAAAGACCTAAAGATGATTTAAGGCCTGCATTTACAACACGCATGTGCCACAATTCATACTGCATACACAAGCACAAACGCTACTGTTCTCTCTACAGTTTGCGTGGCAGGCTGTGCACATTTGGACAATAACCCTGGCCAACACTTCTTAGAATTTAAAAACTTTGTAGCCTATTTACAAAAACATTCTGGAGTACGTAAACGTACTATTGTGTACTCTTTAAAACATCCGACTTTTAAACAACTGACTTCCTATTCGTGACCCTTCTTGTGCTCTGCCGCTCCGAGGCTCTGAAATGTAAAGTGAAAGTTGCCAGTAACGAGCGGAAGCCATTTTAGGCACCCTGCTTTATTTGCGCTTGAAAGTAATGTACATAAAACACAATCACTGATGCAAAGTGCTCACAGCGGTGTGAAGCGGGCGCCGCGATGTAGCTGCAAAATAAATCACTGCAGCACCGCGCTGAGCAGGAAAAGCAATTAATACTATATACAGGATCGGGTGACCAAACGATTCAAAAGTATTAAAATACTTGCAATGCAATAGGTCTCGAGAAAGTAAAAGCGCGCATGGCGCACTGAATGTAAGGAAAGCACATCCTGCCTGCAGTAGGGCAAAACCCATTAAAGAAAATAGTGCTTACAGACTAAATAAGACATACCGTGTAACATCAGAAGTAAAAGGGTCAGTAGCCATGGGAGGTTTCAAATGAAGAGAAGGCGGTACTAAGAAGGGACTAACAAGGCGATGAAGGAATCAGAAGCCAGCATTTATGAAGTCCAACGACACAAGCCAATTAAAAATATGGGCGGGGAGTGGGCGGAGCTTCAAATCCCTTACTCAATACTGCTTGGCTCGCAGTGCAGCGCATGCCCGCTGCCCAGGCTCAACCTAAAAAATAAGTAATGCTAACATTTTGTTTTTTCAAACATGTGGGGCAGCATGGAGGACTGGGGAGGGGTAAAGCTACACGGAGGACTGGGGTGGGGGAAGCAGCATGGAAAGCTAGGGTGAGGGAAAGCAACTTGGAGGGCAGGATGGGGAGGAAAAGCTACGAGTGAGAGAGCAACGTGGAGATGGCAGGGAAGAAGTACACGGGCAACAAAGCAACAGGGGAAATACATCAGGGTGAGTGCTGCGTGGGGGGTGGCAGGGAGAAGCACATGGGTGACAGACAGCAACACAGATTGCAGGAGGAGAGAAGTGCACAAGGGAGGCAGCTGAAAAACACATGGACTGATTAACCCAAAACAAAAACGAAGTGCTTGAAAAGCAAGATATGGAAGCATAAAACCAGCCAATCAAAAGAGATGGTAAAGAGGCTATGTTCCATGCAAGGGACAAACACTAGCTTAACAATCTGGCACACTAAAAAGAAGCAGGCAAATGACTACCAACAAAACACCACGACCGCCAATAACATCATCCTTAATGCCACCAATATCAATACTAAAGGAACCAATACCACTTCCAATAATATCACACTGTCAATAACACACCACCATTACCATCACAATCAATACCACCAACATAAACACTAAAGGAACCAATAACACTACCAATAAAATCACAATGCCAATAACACACCCCCACCAATATCAATCCTCATGGCCGGCTTTAGGGCTGTGCGACAGCACTGGGCGCTGACCTGGAGTGGGGGTGCTGACCTCAGGTGGGGGGACTATTTAGCAATAACTTACAATTTAAAAGCAGCTGATGCAGAGTTCCTTGTGTGTCCAGATTTTAGGCAGCAATTAAAATGTCAAGGTAACTCTTGTGATTTATGTTCCTGCTAGAGAGATCGGAGTTTTGTCTAGTGGCAGATTTAGCTCACCATATGGTAGCGCAGAGGGTTAATATGCCTGCTGCAAAGAACAGATCTGTGTTTAAAAAAGAGGATGGCTGAGTGGATTAGTAAAGCCAGTGCCTTTACCAGCGCTTTAAAACAAATGATATGTATGCGAGAAAGGGACTATGGAGAGATGAGGTGCCCCTTTGCCCGATGTTAGAGAGGGAATTTGAGGAGGAGGTCATTGGCGGGGGGATGGGGGGACGCTAAAAAAAAAAAAAAAAAAAGATTGTCGCATCGGGCGCCAGCAGCGATAAAGCCGGCCTTGTCAATGCTAAAGGAAACAATGCCACATCACAACTATAAAGCACTGGCAAAGCCAATATGCCTAGCTTTCACTTCCTATTGCCTGGAAACATAATTGCTGCATGCCAGTGTTTACATGCGTTGTCACATTTAACAGTAATATAAAGTGATCAAAACTTGCTCTTTTATATTTCTCCTGCGTGTTTAGTGCCGTATGCCCCTTCTTCCCCTTGCTTTAGTCTCGCCTGTGGGTAGAGTGGGTCAGTCCAAGGCTAAGAGGGCTATATGACTGTGAGAGAGTGGGTGAGATAGGGCCGTTCGCGGAGGGCGGCGCTGGGTCTGAATTGCTACAGTAAGTGTAAGGGGTACGGGGCAGAGGGTTCAAGTAAAAGAACAGGTGTGGAGCAGTGAAAAGGGATGCTGCCAGGGGTGCTATCGGTGGATATAGGGGCACTTGGGGTGGGTAGCTGCATTCTAGCTGGGTAAGGGCCCTGACGATAGGTGGGGGCTCTCGTGGTGGGTAGCTGTGCTAATGGGGAGTGGCGGCCCGGTCGCTGCGGTTGCTCTTTGAGGGTAAAAGCGCTAGTGGTGGTTAGGGGCAGCCCAGGTGAGCACTCCGGTGTGGTCTTGCTTGGGTAGGCTATGCGCGCTCCTGACTCGAGGAGTTCAGCACGGATCCCCTGGGCTGCGCGTACAATATGGAATGAGACGCTGTGGGTGATTCATTCACCCGTGATTGATCACTTCAACACTGCAGCATTAACTATTGAGATTCAACCTAAGCCACGCCATAATTTCAGTGCGGACCGCCGCACGAGGGGCTGTATCCTGACTTTACTTCACCTTAGGTTGCCTTTTTCCCCCCCTCCCCCTGTCCTGAGGAAGACCCGCCTGCAGAGGATGTAAATTCCCCTCTATGCGCCAGGCGCGAAACGTCGACACTTCCCCCAATGGGCCTGTACCTGATACCATCCCAGCCCTCTCCTTGTCACAGATGAAAACGCTCAGTGCGCTACCTAAAATCGTTAAATAAACACTTGAAAATCCATGAGGGACAGGCCTATTTGTAAAACTGGTGTCACTATGAGCTACGACCAGTTTACTAAGGATATTAGAATGCAAAACTGATTGTTTGTTGGAAATGTTCTTTGGATTCCCTTCCTTTTTTCTGTCTTACGTCACGAGCACTCTTCTCCTCCTTTTTCACACTCCCCTTGGAGCAACCTTCTCTATTGGAGCATTGAGTATAATGATCTGTTATAAAAGTAACTGAGCAATAAACAGTCACTTTTGGAGCGATATTGTGTGCCTTTGTGTCTTTTGAGGATATACATGATTTAGTGAAGAAATGTGTGGTACATTAATGATCATATGCTAGTTCTATATGTACCTGATGTTTTTGGCTGATGAAGGCTTTCATAACTAATCTGTAGCGTTAAAAAGTCTAGGACCATTGTTTTCTATATCGATCGTTACCCAGATCCGTGGACAATTGTGGGTTACCCCATTATATCATAATGGCTTAGATGTAGTTAGGCGCTGCCCCGGCGAGGGGTAGTGGCCCTCTTGGTGGGCCTCTCTAGGGCTCCATACTCACCACCTCCTAGAGTTTGAGGGCGAAGCGTAGTGGCTGCAGATGCTTCCACCCCACAAAGGTGGGTCCGTCCTCTTTCTTCTCAACGGTGTCCTCGTAGACAGCAGCATTCCCTTCTGCCATGGCCTCCCAGTAACACGAACAGATCAACGAGAAACAACCCTAAACAAATCCCAAGGACCGCCACAAGGCACCTCCTCAGTGCCTCCACGCCAGCTCCAGCCCCCGCAGCGCTCTGCTGGACCAGGTCAACATGCACGGACGCAGGAGCTGGGCGAGAGAGCCAAACTCCGAAGCGAAAGTGAAAGCAGCAGTTACCCGAGGTGCCCTGCCGCAGATCACTTGTGTTGGAAATGATCATTTTGACTTTAAATGGTAGGGGAAGGGCACAGCCAATATATCTTGCCTTTGGGACGTTATAAGTGTTTAGCCATGCAGCACATTATCCTGGGTGCTGTGCCGCCAGAGAATGAAGAGTTATACAATTACTACACACTAGGTCATGCAGTCTGTTTCTAGGTTTTTAATACAGAAATAGTGCACATATACATTAATCTAGGGGTGAGTGGATTAGCCAAAAAGTTAGTTAGCAACTGCAACCATGCGCTTGCTTGTGTGTGTGTGTGTGGGGGGGGGGGTGGCATCTTTTGAAAAGAGGCATGCATGTTTGCGAGTGAGAAGTAGGGAAGGAAGGGGTGAATGGAGAGAAGATGCGAGAGCTCAGCAGCATGTGACCGTGCAGTATAAAAGGTGTCTTTGCTCCGAATGCACAGAGTGGTAGTAAACGATTGCTGTAGGAGGAGTGGGACCCCACACAGGAGTGTCATGAACTCATGTTAGCAGCTTGACGGGGGAGAAGGGGTGCACCATTGGGAAATGTGGGTACAATACAACTTTTAAAATGCCCTTTGTCTCTTTTGATCGAGACACTGGTCTCTAAAAAGTAGGTCCTTAATACCACTGCAAGGAATTTTTATGATGAAGTAGTGGGTAGAGGGATGGAGGGAAAGATGAATGTATGAAGAGAAGGATGGAAGGATGATGGGTAAATCAGTGAGTGTGTGGGTGTACGGATGGATCGATTGTTGGTTGTTTGGAGAGGGGTGAATATATGGAAGGATGAAGAGAATGAATAATGCATACAAAAAGGAAGGAACAATAGAGGTCTAAAATTGTTGAGGAAGGGCACCCTTTGTTTGATTGAGATGGGGGAGGGATGAGAGACAGAGACAGAGGGAACACTGTGAGATACTGGTTGAGAAATGCACGAGGGGAGGGATAAATATGGCAATTAGCGGGACTGCCATAGGTCCAAAATCAGAGGCGAAATGCTTATGAGCACCTGACCTGCAGGAAAACACTGAGGGAAAGGCATTATAATAACAAAGAAAATAATGGGAAAATCAGACTAAAATGCTGGCATACTGCCAGAACCTGCTGTGGTGGGTGCTTTTGCACTGTGAGCCAGCTCTAACCATCGTCACTAAAGGGTGGCATCAGCATTGTGTGGTGCTTTGCATTCCATGTGACGTTTGCCTCGATCAAACGGAGGTCAGTCCCATGAAACTGCATACATTGCACAGCAGAAGGAACAGTTGTTCTTTATATATGGAAGACAATTAATGAAAAATACTATATGCATTTTATAGAAAATATTCCATATATGAACTTACATTACACTTATCCAAGAGAGGAAAAAGAAGTTTCAATGTTTCCTTTGTGCATTTGGTTTTCATGTGTTTCTTTGATACACAAGGTCTTAAAATGCAACACTATAAGACCTGGTGCCTAAAAAAATCATACTGTAACACCAGCATGAGTAGGTATAAGGGAGAAAAATGGCTAACAAAGAAAGAAGTGAGGTTATAGAAAGGGGGAGAGGGAGCATGTTTCACCCAAGCTACTTAAAATGACATCATTACTCACAACTGCCAACCAAAGACAAATGTAGTTTAAATGTAAATCAACGCCAGCCATTTTAATGCTTTCCCACACATTGAGCAGGTATTCCGCATGGTTAATAAAGGCAGTTTTAGAATGTAACTTTTTGAGTATAATGCGAAGCCACATAAACCAAGCTTAGCCCTTTACAACTGCAAAAACCACTTCAAGTTGCCCAGCACATTACCATTCCTTTTGTGCGGACGGGATGCTGTGTAGTGTTTTATGAGCAAGTATCAAGGTGTGCAGTCCTCTCGCCGCTTTAAACAGCCATGCTCACACAATCATAAAAAGCAAGTACAAAACCACGGTTGATATGTTCATAGTATTTAACAGCGGCCAATTAAGGGCAGATTTTTGCAGTGCACCCTACAGTGCAGCACTTGTTCGTCACACACGTTGACTTCAAGTTCGCCTGGAACCAAACATCCCCTGCTGTATATAGCGGTCTTTGACCTAATTTTGCCTGTTTGTCCAAAACCTGCTTTTGCCACTCCCCAAAAGGTCCCTTGCTTTCCCTTCCAATCGTCAGCGACAGCAACACCTTCAGCTAAGCGTTACATCCGCCCGCACCTCCATTACACTCTTATAAAGCTAAACTGTGCCAGAGCAGATATGGGCTGTGTGCTTGGTTAACAAAATAAACAAGCGTTGGCAAACACGAGTGTTGATCTGTTAGCTTTGACAATATTTATCTGTAAATCATCGTTTAGAACAAGGAAAGAGATGTAGGTTTTAAATATTTTAATCCAACATTTCAAAGTACCTATCCTGGCTATTTTTCAGTGGTAAATTCAAACTGGGGCACATGGGCTTTTAAAAATCACCAAGAAGAGGAGATCTACGTTTCCTGACTCCCATGACTCTCCCAGCTTCCCATGTCACTGTCCCGGTTTCCTGCTTCCAAAACCTGTACTCCTGTTTCCTCCACCCCTCACCAAGCAAGTACGACCAGAGGTCTGCTGCTCCAGGTTTTCCTAACCTGTCCCGCAATCTATTCCACAAGACATTAATAATGTTCATGCCCATTTTTTATAGTTTTATATAGCGCGTACCCGTCCTAAAGGTACTGGAGCCCTTTACATGAGCAGCAGTTACATTACAGAAGGGTACAATTATTTTTTGTAGGCAACGGGAGATTAAGTGATTTGCGGAGACTAAACCAGATGTTGAGCCGATGTCAAGACTCGAACCTGGATCCCCCAGTTCCAAAGTCGGCAGCTCTGGCCGTTAAGTAACACCCTCTCCCCGTTTTGTACCTAATACCATGTGCCGTGCACCAATCCCATAACGTTCTTACCCAAAAAACTGAAGCATTTTTCCTTCGAAAGCGAACCAAGACAAAAAAACCTTTTCATTTCAAAAGTCTCACTTCCGTGGACACAGGATGCACCTTCACTCATCAGGACCCACCGGGCTCATGTACTCAGGAATAGAAGATCGGACAGGATGGATAAGGGAGCGGCCATATTGGAAAGGTGAAGCGTTGTCATTTATAAGATAATGTATCTCTAATACTTGTAGTGAACACAAATGTAAAGAGAAGTGAATCACAAGACCAATATCTAAATTACATTTAATACTCGTTATTCTGAAAAACCCGTTTTCTTCCGTTCCACTATGGCCACTGAAAACATACATGGCTACGAAAAGCGAGGCTGGTGTGGTGATTGAGTCCACGAAGGTTGGTATAGTTCAAGTAGATTTATTGAAGATTAGAACAAGATCAGATCAAGACCAGAGGGAGACCCCACCAGGAGCAGCCAGCATGCTGCTCAGCCCAGCCAACTGTGAACATTGACCGCTAACATTCCATAAGATGACATCATAGCAAGGTTCTACAGGCAGAGCATGAAAAGCATTGAACTCAAGATATAACATATCCCCCTTTCTCCCAAATGAATAAAAGAACACAATGAGAGAGAAGAGAGAAGAAACCAGAAAGAGAAAACTTAGAGGAAACAGAACCGCAAAACACTCTAAAGAGGAGCAACATCAGGTAACAGAGAAGAAAGGAAAACAGACATAGAAACCATCCTCCCTTCTTACACAAAAGAAAAGAAGAAAACCACAACGCCAGAGAGAAGAAAAGGAAACACAAAAGACTGCCCCAAAGCACACCCACTGGCCAGAACAGGAATGAATGAAGGCTGAAAATGGAAAACTAACAGAACACAGGGCTACAGGCTGCGATGAATGCAGAAGAAGGAAACACGACAGAAAAGCAGAGGAAAGCCCAGAATCCACAAGAGACACGAGAAGAAAACCTCAGAAGGAAAACAGAGATGAAGAGAGAAACAAGGAAGATGAGGAAGGATAGAGGAAACTCCTCACCAAGACACCATTATCAATACATAATGAAGCATGTAATATAAAGATAACACACACCCTTGCATAGATCCCCTGTGGAAGGGTAAACACAACAATGAACATGTAATGCGTGTACAATCATACAGTGAGCAGATGGGACTTAGACCCATTGCTGGCAAATGGGACTAAAACCCATTGCAAAGATCCCCTGTTAGAAGGGAAAACAGAATAGTGAAATGGACTCTTGACGGTGTTTACCAACATGGCGTATACCTAGGGTCCATGGCCAATAGCGTTAAAGGCAGACCAGAGATCCACGCCGGTGAGCGACTACTCACCCGAGTATCACATGTTTAGACATACCTTTTGTAAAAGAAAAGAATGCTCACTATAACAGTAAATGTAGACATGTAATAAATTACCCACCAGCAATTCTCCAACATATAGAGAACAGACGGGAGAACAGAGAGAGCATAGGAACAGGGGTGTAAAATAAGCAATTCGAGATCCACCAATACATAATGTACAATACGCATATGCTCCCAAGACAAGTTCAGTTCTTTTACTGGAGTTGAAACGGAGAAAAACTTCCAGGCGTGAAACACATTGACAGTCAAGAACAAGCACGATAAAAACCTGTGTCATCACAGCGCTTCCGTAGAGGTCCATCGAAGACCAGGAATAGTGTAGAAAACCTGAACTTCAACCTTTAAAATCCTTGTTCGAATGAAACAGTCAATCAACTTTATTGACACCACAGGACCGTAGCGGGGAGCAGCGTAGGCCAGTAACGTGGTTGGCAACGCGAAGTGTAAAGCACACAGTGTGATAGAAATTCGCCAGCCAACCAAAGATGGCGCCACGCATCAAGACGCCGCGCCGAGTGGCTTTCGGCAACAACGTGCGTCGAAAAACCCTCCATGACACAGAGCTTCAAAAGTGCTGATACGTCACAAGAGACAGCAGGGAGGCACCGTGCATAAGGTAACACAGCGTGAGTTGCGAGTGTGCGCGTGTAGGGAGGCAGGAGGAGTTTTGAAAAGGCAGCGGTTGAACTGCCATGTAGTCTTGCTGAGAATCAATTACTAAAAACGTTATTAAAAAATAATAATTTTCCCCTGTTACAATTGAGGACACAACACTCGGTTGAATACACAGTACCTTAGGAGATGTGCCGAACCGTGGCACAAAAACTTGAATCCTCGCAATAGTTTGGCAGCAATGTTGGGAGTAAAACTTTGACGCAAACCCGCGGTAGATGCCTTGTCTCCAAATAAGGTGCAGATAAGTTGTAGACTAGATCGGGGATAGCAAAGAACCATAGGGGAGGCAGCAAACTCCTGAATAGTAACACTCTTCTTCAAAGGCAGTCCAGACGTTGAAAACTGGCAGGCTAAACCTCACTGAACACGCAAAATCATCAATGTAGAGACACAGTAAGAACAGCCTGAAGTGCTTTAAACTCTTGTAGAAATCGTTGAGGCAGCTGTAGGGATAGCAGGCCAGTTAAGTAGCAGAAACTTCTCTAGGTGACTGCACAAGCAGGCACTCTCCAGGTAGCAGAGACAACTTAGATTCACATAAGAGTGAAAAGCAGGCTTACCCTCACTTAAGGCACAGCACAGGAAGTAGACGTTGGGAGGCTTAGGGAGCATCAGGCTTACCCTCACTGAAAGCACAGCACTACTCCAGACGTTGGTAGGCTTACCCTCAAATGAAGGCACAGCAGAAAGCGTAGAGACGTGGAGAGACTTGAAGAGCGTCAGGCTTACCCTCACTGAAGGCACAGCACTTCCCCAGACGTTGAGGGCTTGCCCTCACTTGAAGAGCACAGCACAAAGCGAAGACGATGGCACAGCACAGGACGCAATTAGGTAGTGGGGAGTAGACGCCCAAGACAGGATGGGCAGCTCTTATAGTGGCACTTCCCCAGACGCACAGGAACAACTGGCAGACTGCTGTGGGCGACCGGTGGGAGGTCACTGGTGGGGTCAGGATGGCAGTTGACAGCGTCACTTGAGTTGCAGTAGGTCCTGTAGTTTTAGAGTTGTTAGAGGTCCTGAAGAGGTGGTAGGTACAGGTTCTTTTTCAAGCTCGTCGCCAAAAACTTGTGGTGATTGAGTCCACGAAGGTTGGTATAGTTCAAGTAGATTTATTGAAGATTAGAACAAGATCAGATCAAGACCAGAGGGAGACCCCACCAGGAGCAGCCAGCATGCTGCTCAGCCCAGCCAACTGTGAACATTGACCGCTAACATTCCATAAGATGACATCATAGCAAGGTTCTACAGGCAGAGCATGAAAAGCATTGAACTCAAGATATAACAGCTGGGAAAGGAGGGGCTAAAACAGCACAAACACCGTTGAGCCCAAAATCATTGCGGCACCGCGGTTGTTAAATGCAAATTAACGGCACCGCATGAGAGGGGTTAAAGCAACACTAACACAGATACCATTGAGCCAAACCATATTGCAGCACTGTTAAAAAAGAAAAAGAAAAATGCAGGGAAGTATGCACCAAAACTGTGATGCCCGCAATAACACAATGCAAAAGAACGGCATGAGGAAGGAAGGGAGGGGCTAAAGGCAACTCTAACACCGGTGAGCCCAAAATCATTGCTGCGCACTTAATAAATAAAACAAGCATTTGCAATGCAATAGGACTCGCATTTACGCGAGACCTATTGCATTGGAAACGGGAGTGCGAGAAGGCACGAACGGGAGTGCCGGGGGGGGGGGGCGCGAGAAGTCACGGACTGTGGGAGGGGGTGGGCACAAGAGAAAAAAAAGTGTTTTTCAGTAAAGGGGCCAGTAGCCATGGAAGGATACTAATGACGACATGGCCGTCATGAGGAGGGACTAACAGGCATGAAACCAATCAGAAGGCAGCATTTAGGACCTAAACCAATGAAAAAGATGGGCGGAGAGTGGGCGGAGCTTTCACGAAGCTTTCACATCATACTGAATACTGCATGCCTCGCAAAGCGAGCAGCGCATGCGCGCTGCCGCTATAGGCTTGACCTAACAATACATTTTTTCATGGTAAAAGAAGAGATAATGGAGGAGGTCAGAGCAAAGGGGGAAGTACTCTATCAAGACCATCACTGGCTGCTGTATCAAACTTTATCCGAGACCACTCATCAGAGGGGCGAAAAAGTCTGAGTAATTACGACATATTGAGTTTAAGACTGCTGAATTCCCACATCAACTGTAACATCTGTTCAGTAGGATCTATATTTTGAAGAAAACATTATTTTTGATGAAAGGAGGGATGGGACAAGCTGTGAGAAGGAAACATGGCCTGATCTCAAGAAAGTTGCTACACAGTGATGGTGTGAGCGAATAGGGTGGTGAGGGGAGAAGGAATATGTTTGTCAACGCCATGTCTAGGGATGTTATGCTGAGTGTATTTATACATTCCTTTCCATACTCCTTGCAAGGATTTAATTGCTTTTCTGCATGGAGAAATGGCATTAATCATATATTGCTTCAAGCCATTGGTTAGGGTTTTAAGCACTCTGATTTTCATTAGGTTCCTGAAAATACTTCAGATTGCATGGTTCAAAGGGTGTTGTTGATGGATACGTCAATAAGGCATATATTGACCGCAGTGTATGAGGGTTGATGACATAGTGGGCACGTGGTGCATTAAGAATCCCTTGCATTAGCAAGGGTGATTAGTTTATTTTGGGGGGGCACTTGCATATATGGAAACCATCATTGATGTGCATCAGTAGTACTAAACAGAGTTGAACTGAGAGAAATAGATGAGGAACTTATCAGACACTGTTAAACTGTTACGAAATGTTAAACAGAATCCACCAAGAGCAACAGATGGATACCCCATTGCGCATCATTTAAACATCAAGCAGTATTATGTTGGGTATGATAGAGCGACTAAAGAGAAACTGATTGAAGGCACTGTTAAAGCACCAAGAGCCCATGGGGAAAGGACAATCTATCTATCAAGGTGGTCCATGGCCTTTCAGTGGGTGTGGAGGACAAAGAAGAGGGAGGCTGATCAGACCACAGTATATTACAAGATTCTGCATTCTTGTGTCTGAGTTGGAGTACTCTTGAGCAGAATGCTGTGTTCTAACTTCTTATGAGGTTTGGGCTTGTTGTGCCTGTTTGATTCTGTGTTCCTAACTCATGAAATGTAAGACCGTTACTCCTTTTCTGGATTTAAGATGTATCCTACTATGTTAAGTCTACCCAAGAGTGAAAGGGTCCAACCCTGATGCACTGCTAAGCCACCAGTAAAATGTTATATGAAGAATACCCAGGAGTAATAGGACTGAAATCCCGGGAGGCACTATTAAGCCACTAGTACATTGCCGTATGAAGCCTACACTGGAGTATTCAGTGTCCGATACAGGATGCATTGTTAAGCCACCAGTGACCTATTATATGGAGTCTACACAGGACCGATAGTGACCCAGCCCCTGAAGGCAGTGCTAAGTCACAAGTACATATTTATTTTTGTACCAAAAAGAAGACCTGCTGAGTTTCATGCTATCCCCCTTTGTGATTTAGCTGAGGACACCTGTAACAGGCAGGTGTTTTTTTAACAGAAAAGGGTGAGGAGGGTGGACTGTGTTCTGGATGAAGGGCAGGGACTCTGGCCCGTAGCCCATTCCAAGTTGCAAAAGGCCCAATCAGGGAACATGCCCTTAACTTCTCCACTGTTTACTTAGACACCCCGCTCAAATGCCCTAAGAGGAGTGATTAAGTAGGCAGAGGAAAGGGAGGTGCAGAGGTAGAAAGTGGCAGAAGTAAGGAGGGTCCCAAACTTCATTGGATGGAATACATGTGTAATTTTGGAAGTGGGGCAGAGAGGATGAGAGAGAGAGAGGATGAGAGAGAGAGAGAGAGAGAGAGAGAAAGTCAGTAAGACAAAAAGCAGGGAGAGAGTGAGTAATGGCAGAGTTGAGAGGAAGAGTGAGAAAGAAAAAAGCGAAGATAAAGGGACAGAAGAAGAGACTGTGAAAGATGACAAGGGACAGTGGGTGGAAAGAAATAAAGACAGAGATGATAAGAGAATACTAGAAAAAAGACTTAAAAATGTGGTTCTAGCAGAACACCTAGGCCCTCATTTATGGGAGTTTGGTGTAGGGCAGTGCAGCAAGGCACCTTGCTGAGCTGACCTACCCCAAAGTGAAAGGGCAGGAATGCACTCTATTTGTGCAATAAGGTGCATTCCTGTACTGTCTCCCTGCGCTGGTGCCATTTCGGCAGCTTAGCACTGAAATAGGCACCCTTGAACGATGGTGCAAGGGAGCCTCTGTTGCATGCAGGATTGCTTTTTGTGCAGGTAGGGACACCTTCCGGTGCAAAAACAATCCATACAGTCATTTTCTTCTTTCTATGTGTGCTGCAGAATGTAACACACATAGAACGAGGAAAACATGAGGAGAAATAAACATATTTCTCCTCGTTATGCCTCACCTCGGAAGTATACAGATTTGGTGCTTCCCCAGGTTTACATGATTTTGTAAATCTGGGGCAGCATTAAAATCCATGGTTGTTGCGTGGGAAAACCCACTGCAACACCCATGGAACGCCTCCCGGGTACAGTGTAAGGCAGTGCAGCGATTTGCGCTGTGTTGCCTTACTCAAGATTTATGAGGCAACTCAAAGCCACACCAATTAGGCAAGGCATCATAGGCAGTGCACTATTAACCAAAATCACAACGGGATGCATTACAAAAACAATGGAGCTTTGAGTTAAATAAATACAATTGAAAGTATCATATGCCAACTAAACCACTATTGCAGGGACAAAATTGCCTCTTCTGACCATCGATTGAATTTTCATTCCGATGGAGGTCAATACTAGTATATAAAAGCCAAATCTATATGTGGTGGCTACATACCAGTGGAGTAGCATCATTTTGGCTCCATCCTTCTACGTTTGACTAGGCCACATACATATATATTTACATCTGGCCTTATGTACTCATCTGACACAATAATACTAAAGAGATATGGTACACTGAAGGTATTAAAGTGCATGTTAGACCTGGCACCATTGGCGTGGGTCTCCCTTCCATTTTTCGCTGTTGTCTCCTCTGTTTTACTGGTGTTAGATGCTCTGGGCGCTGTGCCACTGCCATTCAGTGTCACAGCGCGAATGCTCCCTGTATAAATATGTCTATGTGAATTGGTATATCCCTGATTGGCTTATTTGGTTTACCTGTTAGTCCCTAGTAGTGTGGCCTATGTGTGCCCAGGGCTGGTAAACCAAATGCTGCTGGTGGGCCTGCAGCACTGATGTGTGCCACCCACAGAAGCAGCTTGTAAAGTGTGTCTCAGACCTGCCACTGCAGTGTCTGTGTGCAGTCCAGAACTGCCATCTTGGCTGTGAAGTGCACTCACTTCCCAGCCCCTGAACCTTCCCTTAGCATCCTGTAAGTCACCCCTATGGTAGGGTGCCTTGTATGTGTAAGGCAGGACATGCCTTGGTGTGTGTAGCATGTCCTGGTAGTGAATTATGCACCATTTCGTTTTCACTACTGTAAGGCTACCTGTTCCTCATAGGCTAGAATGGGCAGTTTGACTATTACATGCTATAGTCCTAACTGACCCCAGGAACATGGTAGAAAAACGAATTTAGTATGCCTGAGCTCAGAATATTAAAATACACCTTTTAGTGAAGTTTATTTTTATATTCTGTGTTTGAAAATACCACTTTTAGAAAGTAGGTATTTTCTTGCCTAAGCCTTCCAGTGTGCTCTGCCGTTATGTGTATTGGCTGTCTGGTTTTAGAGGGGCAGGACAGGCTGAGTCAGACCTGGGTGGAATAGAGAGATCTGCATTTAGAGTGTGGGGAGGGGTGGCTCTTTGATCTGAATAGGGCTGTGCCTGGCAAGGTGAATGCTGGCTCCACCTCCCACTGTGTGTCTGCTAGCAGACCCCTCTTTCTGAAAGGAAGGATGCAGCCTGGTAAACAAAGTGCTCCAGGCCTGAGCAGAACTTGTTCTGGCTAGGATCAGGGACTGGTAGCTTCAAGGATCAAAGGTTTTTGGGGTATAAATATCTGTGCTCAAACCCCCTACTTTTGTATTGCTTTTGGGATCTGGAGAGGAAACTCTGTCCGTGCCACTGGAGGAATCTGCAGGAAGTGACTGTTCCTGTGCTGTGTGTTGTTTCTTGCACTGGCCTGCAGCAGTGACCACTGGACCTTGAAGAAGAGGAAAAGGAACTCTTGAGAGAACTTTTATTTTTGTACAGCAATCACCCAAGGGCTAGGAAAAGAGCTAGCCTCCTGCTGGAGTCTCAGGCACATCAGACTCCACCACCAACCTCCTGCTTCCTCCCTGCGAGGACTGCTATCTGCTGAGGAGGCTCCTGTGAGTTCAGGGCCTCTAGTCTGCATCAGAGAAAAGAGGGTAAGAAATCGACGCTAACGCATCTTTGCGGGCCGCTGCAGTCGGAGCGCTGGGAAAATCATTGCGCTACTGCCGCCGAGGGCCCGCAACCCGAAACCATCACTGACGCCCCTTTGCGAGCCGCTGCAGCCGAGAGCGCGCTGGAAAGATCATCGCGCTGCTGTCGCCGCGCACTCGCAACCCTGAAAGAAATCATCGCTTCGAGACATCGCAGTGCGGACGCCGTGCGTTCGCCACTTTGATCGCATCGCACCGAATTTCGTCGCTCCCTCGCGGAGCGTCTTGTCTTCGCATCGCAACACGATCGCACAGCGCAACAGGATCACCGCATCGACTTCTCCCACGCGGCAAGAAAGTCATCGCATCGGCGGTCCAGCGTGCAGAAGTTTGTCGCATCGTCTCCGCACGCATCCCGCAAATCGGCGCATCATCATCCCTTGCGGCAAGGATTTCAACGCATCGCCGGCCTCGCGTGCCGAGAATCATCGCTACAGCTTATTTGCGACACTTTGTTGGTTTTGCTACTAAACCCAGGTACTTTGTGAAAGAAAGGGTCGCAGAGACCACGGCTTTGAACTTGAACCTTATTTTTGCAACCTTGGAACTATTTTTGACAGCCCTTCAACAGCTATCCTATTTTTGACAGTATTGTGGCTTTTACAGTTATTGGTCTTGTGATAAATCTGCCTTTATATAAAGATACTTATTTTTATAATAACTACTTGTGTGGTGTCCCTTTGTAGTGTTCCTCACTGTGTTACTGTGTATGATCATAAATGCTTCACACCCTGCCTCTGAGATAAGCCTACCTGCTTGTGCTACGTTACCACAGGGTTGAGCAGGGGTATTAAAGAGGGTAGCCCTCTCACTCTGACTTAGGAAGAAGGGTCCCTACTTGGACAGTGGCCAGCCATTCCCAACTAGAGACCCCCATTTCTAACATTGGTGGCAGCGGTGTGATCTGGACTTGCATTTATGATCGCATACAATAATTATAGTGTACACTACTAGTGAGTGCAGACCATAACGTACCGCATACATTTTTTTTGAGAATTTTTGCTCCTATATTGTGATTGATATTGCCGGTGATTTTTCACCCGCGCCCATTTATTGAAAGTTTTGATCCCCTATTGTGATTGATATTGCTGGTGATTTTTCACCCACGCACATTTCTGAGAGTTTTGGGATCCTATATTGTGATTGATATTGCCGGTGATTTTTCACCGCGCCCATTTATTGAAAGTTTTTTGATCCCCTATTGTGATTGATATTGCTGGTGATTTTTCACCCACGCACATTTCTGAGAGTTTTAGGATCCTATATTGTGATTGATATTGCCGGTGATTTTTCACCCGCTTACATTTTTGAGAAGTTTTCTTCTGTCCTTTATTGATATTGCCAGTTATTTCTACAATGGGCAAGCCCAGATCCAATGCCTCAGAAGATCTCTCCTGGGAAGAAGAGAAAATAGAAACCTACAATGCCAAGCAGCTCAAATATTTTTGCAAGCAATTCACAGTCCCTATCACAGGTCTCACTAGAAGGGAGGAGTATTACAAGGCGCTGAAGGCCTGGCTAGAAGCCAGGGATGCCCCTAAGGATCTAGGAGAGCTTGTGGAGGGAGGAGAGCAGCAGGGCGATGTAGTAGACTTAGTAGGAGATCCAGCCCTTTCCAACCCGGGCTCTAGTGTGTCCGCTAAGGGTCTGTCCCCAGAAGAGCTGGAGGACAGGGAGAGAGATAGGCGGCATAATATGGAGATGGCTAAGCTTAAAATGGATGGTCACCGGGACCTAGAGAACAGAAGTTAGAAATTGAGATTATGAGGATGAAGCTTGAGCATGAGAGAGTATTGAGGGAGTTGGAGATTAAAGCTAAGAGCATGGAAATCTCCCCCTCTGGTGGCAAGCGTACCTGTAGTGCACCCTGAGAGTAGGGTGTATATACCCAAGGAGGTTATTAAAGATTTCCACAAAAGTGAAGATATTGGGCAATGGTTTGCCGCTTATGAATTAGCCATGGTGTCCCACCGGGTCCACAGAAGGATTGGGGAGCGGGGTTGTGGGGACGCTTTGTGAGTGAGGGGAGGGATACCTTGTTGGACCTGCCCCCAGAAAGTAGGATGGTTTATGCCCACATGAAGGAAGCGTTGATGACCCGCTATGGTTTGACCCCTGAGATGTATAGGCAGAGGTTTAGGGTCTGTAAGAAGCTAGAGGGTACCACGTGGGTTGAATATGTGTCCTTTTTTTGCAGAGCCATGGACACGCTGGGTAAAGGTAGCAAAGTAGAAACTTTTGCACAGTTTTATGATTTGATTGCATGGGAGCATTTATCTAGTAATTGTTTTCCTGAGCTACGCCAGCACCTAATTGATTGCAAGCTGACTAACCCTAGGAAGCTTGCTGAGGAGGCGGACCGCTGGGTCAGCACCCGGGTCCGCAAGGGTCCAGTGGGAGACGTCGCCAAAGGTGGGCAGGGTCCCCAGCAGAGGAGTGGGGGGGGACAAGGGTCAACAGAGGGAGTTCCACCGAGGGCCCCAAAGAAATCCCCCAGGGAACCAAGCAGTGGTGTCCCAGCCCCCACAAGAAAGGAGGACCGGGCCCCCAACAGGTAGGCCTGTTCCCAGGGGGCCCCCACGTGTTACAACTGTGGTCAAGTGGGCCACAGATATTTTGATCCCCAATGCCCCCAAAGGGGGCCAGTGCACCCCCGTGCACCACCCCGCCAGATTGCTAGTGTAGCCCTGGGAGAGGAGGAGATGGGTGCCCAAGAGGGTGGGATCCCGTAGAGAGTTGACCCTTGTCTCATTAGGGGACTTTGAGATGGTCCCCAAGCCTGCACTGCCTGCTAACACTAAGAAATACAGGCAGTGGGTGACCATCAATGGCCATAGGGTGGAGGCTCTAAGAGACACAGGGGCCAGTGTAACTGCTGTCAGCTCCCGGTTGGTGTCCAGAGAGCAGGTTGTCCCTCATGCATTCTACCCAGTAGTGTCCTCCGACAACTCAGAGAGCCAATGTGAGGTGGCTCAGGTTCCCTTTGAGTGGGGGGTCTCAGGAACTCTTCAGGTAGCTGTGAGGCCCGCCATGCCTGTAGACTGTCTGCTGGGCAATGATTTAGAGGACTCCCCGTTGGCTACGGTGGAGAGGAAGGCTCACTTAGAGATGTTGGGTCTGCCTGAGTGGGCGTGTGCTACCACTCGGTCCATGGCAGCCAAGGAGGGTGTTGAAAAGGATCTGGAGCCTGAGAGTAGGGCCCAGATCCCTGCCTTAGAGAGAAGGGGCAGGGGGCGCGGGAAGCCGGCCCCCTTGGTTCCCACGGCCCAGGAAGGAGCAGACTCTGAGGGGGATGCCCTGGAGCCTACCGGGGAGCAGATCACCGAACTGGGGGACCTGCCTGAGCTGACCCATTGGCAGCAGGAAGGGGGACCCACCTGGGAGGAATTTTGTGAGCAGCAGAGAGTTTGCCCCTCTCTTGAGGGTATGCGGCGACAGGCTGCAGCCCAGGCAGAAGGTGACATGTCTGGTTCACATCTGATTTATTGGGAGAACAGTCTCCTGTATAGTGAGCCTAAGGTTGCTGAACCAGGGTCAGCCCGTGTGCTGAGTGGTACCCGAGTGCTTCAGAACCTTCCTACTGGGGTTGGCTCATGACATTCCATTGGCAGGACATCTGGGGCAGACCAAGACCTTTGAGAGGCTGGCCGCCCACTTTTATTGGCCCCAGATGCACAAGAGTTCAGACACTCATTGCAGGACCTGTGAGACTTGCCAGGCAAGTGGGAAGAGTGGGGGAAGATCAAGGCCCCCACTCCAGCCCTTTCCAGTTGTGAGTACCCCATTTGAGCGAGTGGGCATTGACATTGTGGGGCCTCTGGACCCAAAGACAGCCATGGGCAACAGGTTCATCCTGGTCTTGGTGGACCATGCCACCCGGTACCCTGAAGCCATCCCGCTCAGGACAGTGACGGCCCCGTGGTGGGACGTGCACTGATGGGGATTTTCTCCCGTGTGGGATTCCCCAGCGAAGTGGTGTCTGACAGGGGGACCAACTTCATCTCCCAGTACATGAAGTCTCTGTGGAAGGAGTGTGGGGTAACGTATAAGTTCACCACTCCTTACCACCCCCAAGGTAATGGTCTGGTTGGAAAGGTTCAACCGGACCTTGAAGGGCATGATCATGGGCCTAGAAGAGCCCCTGAGGCGTAAGTGGGACGTCCTCTTGCCATGCCTGTTGTTTGCCTACCGTGAGGTGCCCCAGAAGTCCTTAGGGTTCAGTCCCTTTGAACTCCTTTATGGCCACCCGGTTAGAGGACCTCTGAGTCTGGTCAAGGAAGGCTGGGAGCAATCTCCCAGGAAACCTCCCCAAGATGTATTTAGCTACATGTTGGCCTTCAGGAACCAGACTCGGCGTTTCAGAAAAATTGCTGAGGCAAATCTGGAAGCCAGCCAGGAAGAAATGAAACGTTGGCACGACCAGAATGCCACTCTGGTCGAATTTCAACCTGGTCAGAAGGTTTGGGTACTGGCCCCAGTGGAGCCTTGTGCGCTCCAAGATAAGTGGACCGGTCCATTTGAGGTGGTGGAGCGCAAAAGTCCGGTTACCTACTTGGTGGACTTTCAGTCTCCCCCGGAACCCCTTGCGGGTCCTGCATGTGAACCGCCTAAAGCCCCACTTTGAGAGGTCTGAAGTGGGCATGCTTCTTGCCACAGATGATGGGGTTGAGGAGGAGAGTGAGCCTCTCCCTGACCTCCTGTGTGCAGAAGAGAAGGATGGGTCAGTGGAGGGTGTGATCCTCTCCACCACACTGACCCCTGAGCAACAGAGAGATTGTCACCACCTGTTGGGGCAATTTTCTGATTTGTTCTCCCTGGTACCTGGTGTCACTGATTGGTGCGTCCATGAAGTGGATACCGGGGACAGTCCTCCTGTCAAGCACAAGGCTTACAGGGTAACTGACAGGGTCAGGGCTTGCATTAAGGAGGAGGTCTCCAAAATGTTCGCCCTAGGGGTGGTTGAGTCCTCTAGCAGCCCCTGGTCCAGCCCCGTGGTCTTGGTACCAAAAGCTGCGACGCCTGGTGCCACTCCTGAACTTAGGTTCTGTGTGGACTACCGAGGTCTCAATTCGGTCACCAAGACAGGCAGCGCACCCCATCCCCAGAGCTGATGAGCTCATAGACCGGTTAGGGGCTGCCCGGTACCTCAGCACGTTTGATCTGACGTCTGGGTACTGGCAGATCGCCTTAACTGATGGGGCAAAGGAGAGGTCAGCATTCTCCACACCAGATGGGCACTACCAGTTCCGTGTGATGCCCTTTGGGATGAAGAATGCCCCTGCCACCTTCCAGAGATTGGTCAACCAGGTGTAGGTTGGGCTGGAGGCTTTCAGTGCCGCCTACCTGGATGACATTGCAGTGTTTAGTTCCTCCTGGGAGGACCACTTGCGCCACCTCTGGGAAGTGTTGATGGCGCTGCGCAGAGCAGGCCTCACAATCAAGGCCAGTAAGTGCCAGATTGGGCAGGGTTCTGTGGTGTGCTTGGGACACCAGGTGGGGAGCGGCCAGGTGGCGCCCCTGCAGCCCAAGATTGAAACCATCCTGGCTTGGGAGCCCCCAAGGACCCAGACCCAGGTGAGGGCCTTCTTAGGACTCACGGGTTATTACAGGAGGTTTGTCAAGGGGTATGGCAACATTGTTGCCCCCTTGACTGAGCTGACTTCCAGAAGCGGCCAAAGATTGTGAACTGGACTGACACCTGTCAGAAAGCCTTTGATGCCCTCAAAACTGCTATGTGTACAGCACCCCGTACTCCAGGCGCCCAATTTTGCTAAGGAATTTGTTGTCCAGACAGACGCTTCAGAGCATGGGGTGGGGGCCGTTCTGTCACAGATAAATGAGGAGGGACTAGACCAACCTGTAGCCTTCATCAGTAGGAGGTTACTTCCCCGGGAACAGAGGTGGAGTGCAATTGAGCGTGAGGCATTTGCTGTGGTCTGGGCACTGAAGAAGCTAAGACCCTACCTGTTTGGGACTCACTTCCGGGTTCAGACAGACCACAGGCCCCTCAGATGGTTGATGCAGATGAGGGGTGAGAATCCCAAGTTGTTGAGGTGGTCCATTTCCCTACAGGGTATGGACTTCACGGTGGAACACCGCCCTGGTACAGAACACGCCAATGCTGATGGTCTGTCCAGATTTGTCCGCCTTAGCGATGAGAACTTCCAAGGGGATGGGTAGTTCTCCCCACATTTCAGCTGGAGGGGACGTGTGTTAGACCTGGCACCATTGGCGTGGGTCTCCCTTCCATTTTTCGCTGTTGTCTCCTCTGTTTTACTGGTGTTAGATGCTCTGGGCGCTGTGCCACTGCCATTCAGTGTCACAGCGTGAATGCTCCCTGTATAAATATGTCTATGTGAATTGGTATATCCCTGATTGGCTTATTTGGTTTACCTGTTAGTCCCTAGTAGTGTGGCCTATGTGTGCCCAGGGCTGGTAAACCAAATGCTGCTGGTGGGCCTGCAGCACTGATGTGTGCCACCCACAGAAGCAGCTTGTAAAGTGTGCCTCAGACCTGCCACTGCAGTGTCTGTGTGCAGTCCAGAACTGCCATCTTGGCTGTGAAGTGCACTCACTTCCCAGCCCCTGAACCTTCCCTTAGCATCCTGTAAGTCACCCCTATGGTAGGGTGCCTTGTATGTGAAGGCAGGACATGCCTTGGTGTGTGTAGCATGTCCTGGTAGTGAATTATGCACCATTTCGTTTTTCACTACTGTAAGGCTACCTGTTCCTCATAGGCTAGAATGGGCAGTTTGACTATTACATGCTATAGTCCTAACTGACCCCAGGAACTATGGTAGAAAAACGAATTTAGTATGCCTGAGCTCAGAATATTAAAATACACCTTTTAGTGAAGTTTATTTTTATATTCTGTGTTTGAAAATACCACTTTTAGAAAGTAGGTATTTTCTTGCCTAAGCCTTCCAGTGTGCTCTGCCGTTATGTGTATTGGCTGTCTGGTTTTAGAGGGGCAGGACAGGCTGAGTCAGACCTGGGTGGAATAGAGAGATCTGCATTTAGAGTGTGGGGAGGGGTGGCTCTTTGATCTGAATAGGGCTGTGCCTGGCAAGGTGAATGCTGGCTCCACCTCCCACTGTGTGTCTGCTAGCAGACCCCTCTTTCTGAAAGGAAGGATACAGCCTGGTAAACAAAGTGCTCCAGGCCTGAGCAAGAACTGGTTCTGGCTAGGATCAGGGACTGGTAGCTTCAAGGATCAAAGGTTTTGGGGTATAAATATCTGTGCTCAAACCCCCTACTTTTGTATTGCTTTTGGGATCTGGAGAGGAAACTCTGTCCGTGCCACTGGAGGAATCTGCAGGAAGTGACTGTCCCTGTGCTGTGTGTTGTTTCTTGCACTGGCCTGCAGCAGTGACCACTGGACCTTGAAGAAGAGGAAAAGGAACTCTTGAGAGAACTTTTATTTTTGTACAGCAATCACCCAAGGGCTAGGAAAAGAGCTAGCCTCCTGCTGGAGTCTCAGGCACATCAGACTCCACCACCAACCTCCTGCTTCCTCCCTGCGAGGACTGCTATCTGCTGAGGAGGCTCCTGTGAGTTCCAGGGCCTCTAGTCTGCATCAGAGAAAGAGGGTAAGAAATCGACGCTAACGCATCTTTGCGGGCCGCTGCAGTCGAGAGCGCTGGGAAAATCATCGCGCTACTGCCGCCGAGGGCCCGCAACCCGAAACCATCGCTGACGCCCCTTTGCGAGCCGCTGCAGCCGAGACGCGCTGGAAAGATCATCGCGCTGCTGTCGCCGCGCACTCGCAACCCTGAAAGAAATCATCGCTTCGAGACATCGCAGTGCGGACGCCGTGCGTTCGCCACTTTGATTGCATCGCACCGAATTTCGGCGCTCCCTCGCGGAGCGTCTTGTCTTCGCATCGCAACACGATCGCACAGCGCAACAGGATCACTGCATCGACTTCTCCCACGCGGCAAGAAAGTCATCGCATCGGCGGTCCAGCGTGCAGAAGTTTGTCGCATCGTCTCCGCACGCATCCCGCAGATCGGCGCATCATCCTCCCTTGCGGCAAGGATTTCAACGCATCGCCGGCCTCGCGTGCCGAGAATCATCGCTACAGCTTATTTGCGACACTTTGTTGGTTTTGCTACTAAACCCAGGTACTTTGTGAAAGAAAGGTCGCAGAGACCACTGCTTTGAACTTGAACCTTATTTTTGCAACCTTGGAACTATTTTTGACAGCCCTTCAACAGCTATCCTATTTTTGACAGTATTGTGGCTTTTACAGTTATTGGTCTTGTGATAAATCTGCCTTTATATAAAGATACTTATTTTTTATAATAACTACTTGTGTGGTGTCCCTTTGTAGTGTTCCTCACTGTGTTACTGTGTATGATCATAAATGCTTCACACCCTGCCTCTGAGATAAGCCTACCTGCTCGTGCTACGTTACCACATGGTTGAGCAGGGGTATTAAAGAGGGTAGCCCTCTCACTCTGACTTAGGAAGAAGGGTCCCTACTTGGACAGTGGCCAGCCATTGCCAACTAGAGACCCCCATTTCTAACAGAGCATCTATTGTGTGTTTTGATATATGTGTGCGCATATTAACGTTTTCCTTTTCAGAAACATTTGGATTGCTGATGTTAACCTTCTATAGGTTTAGATTGCAAGGTGGTGCACTAAAATGCATTTAATTCAGTGCATTCACCAGGGATTAGAGAGAATAAATCATGTGTGTGTTCAATGCTTCCTTATGGATTGTGACCAGTGTCATTTTACTTAAAATTACATGTATTCGTTATTGTGCCACATATAAGAGTACTGCACGATATAACTTGATTCATTATTAAAGATTTAATTTATTGGATTATATATAGGTTGTAGAACTAATATGTTTTAAAGAGAAATGTTAAGTTAGTGTGATTGTGGGCCTTAAGCCTACAGTCCATACAGTTAATATGAACATGAAAGTTGTTTTACGCATTTATCTCTCTTATGAAGGTGCAAACCAAAGGCATTCATTAGTTATTGAAGAGCACATTGTATTTCAGAGATAGCGAGGAAGAGCTGGCAAGGTCAAATGATTTTAATGAAGAACAAAGGGAGTGTTACCAGTTGGTACAATCAGACGAAGGGAGGAACCATGGACGCTTTGGAAGTGGAGACTGGAATATGGAAGTAGTTTTCAAAGCACCAAGTTCTTTTCTGAGAACTGGAAAACATATTATGATGTTTATGAGGTCATGTTTTCTAGAATGATCTTTGTGCATTTTAACTAGTGAACCCACCTTGGGTTTAGTCAGATTCCCTTTAGACATGGAAAGGTACAGACCTCTCTTGACATCTCTTTAAGTATAGCTTCATGCTATACATGACTCCTTAATTATAGAACTTCTACAGAGGTTCTGCTACTGACACCTTTCTTGCTACCTTGATTCAATAGGGTTTTCCCTATCTTAGGTTAGTGCAGGGTTTAGTAGATGCTGAAAATCTTTTCCATGTATGGGGAAAAAGTTCATAACCATTCGTCCAGTTATCAAAAACATTTACTTATTTTTGGTATCGTGACTACAGAGATGCTTATATGGTCTTTTATGTTGAGGACCAACATTGTAAGACGCTTTGGTCTTCCTTTGATAATGCTATACTTCTACAGCACGTTCTTGAGATTGATTTATATCACTCTGGCTTTGAGTTTGTAATAAACCTTTTAACTTCAAGTTCCTGACTCAGACTTTTATTGTGCGGTCCTAATGATCACACTGTACTTTGAGATTTAGCATTCATTTTAACTCCTATTCCTCTCAGGCTACTATCAAAGTCAATTGACCGGAGTCTAATTGGAAGAAGCAGCCCAGAGCATTCTCAGATGGTAGCATATCGAGGAAGGTTAGTACCTGAGGTAGAGAGGTTGGAAAAGTGTTTCTTTAGATTAGTCTAGATCCAGTCATAGTCCCCAGCTTCCCTGTTTCGACTTGAAGAATCAGTGTCGGTGATGTTCCAGTGATCCGTGAACGAGTTGTAACAGGGGAGGAGTGAGCACCAATAGGATTGTGTGTAAACGGCTTATGCTTAGCTTTAGGTGTTTGTGGCAATTGTGTGGTGTCTTGCAGAGATTGCGTGATATGATGTGGCAATGTCTTAGATGATTGTGTGAGTGTAGCGCTCATGGTGGAGAAGTTATCAGGTCCGAAGTGGTCTAAGATCACGGAATGATAATAAAAAGTGTAGAAGGCACTGTATTGTAATTGTCTGCTGAGGTTTTGTGGGGGTTTTGTGAGACATCATTGACAGCCCAATTGAGATACTGTGGCAATGTCTTAGATGATTGTGTGAGTGTAGCGCTTATGGTGGAGAAGTTATCAGGTCTGAAGTGGTCTAAGATCATGGAATGATAATAAAAAGTGTAGAAGGCACTGTATTGTAATTGTCTGCTGAGGTTTTGTGGGGGTTTTTGTGAGACATAATTGACAGCCCAATTGAGATACTGAGATGGGAACGTTTATCTTTTGTGTGAAAGTAAGGTATGATTAGTGTGGTGGACCTTTTGCGCAGAGGTAAGCTGCACTGATCAGAGCGATTCCCCAAAGAATGAGGTTTCATTTGAATGTGTGTTTGTGTTACTTTTGTATGACTGATTTCCGTTGATCCTTTAGTAAAGCAGACAATTGTTATTTTTTGTTATTGCATTATATTTAGTTGAAAGCGTATTGTTTAAAAGAGTGCGTGCTGGAAAATTGTAAAGGAGGGTGAGCTGCTTCGAGGAGTGAGACTGTCGTCACAGCATGCTGCGCTGAGATAGGTTGGTTGGTGGAAAGTCACGCTGTTATTGGCTGTCTACGTCACAAGGTGCCACACTGTTATTGGTTGATGGTTTGGAATGAGATTTTAAGCAAAATATAGATTTTTTTGTGTTGAAACAAACACATTTTAATTGAAAATGAAATGTTTTAAAGCTGTACGAGATTTGTTATGGGGAGATGTTAGATACCTCTTAAAGGGTAAGAAGCCCCACCTAAAGACACTGCAGGTCATTATATGATGATAAATGTAGGGTTACCCACATATTTGGCTAGAACAATGGTACAAGATTACTGAGAAAGAAGGTACACTGGCTTTTCCATGTTAGGGTACATTTAATCTGTGAATTATTGAAAATTTGAGGAGAATTATATACGAGACGAAACCACAACCTAGACCCACACAATTTGAAGTGATTAACGCTTGGGAGCGTACGGCTTATGCCAGACAAAAAGAAAGATATCAGGGACGAGTGAAAAAGGCAGTGCGTACTTATGCAGATGCAAGGTGGGATGCAGAGCAGAAAAGGTGGAGAACTGACATGATAGAGGGAGCAATATTATACCCATTATTACAAAGCAGAGAAGGGGCCAAAAAGAGAAAGTTAGAGGGTCTGGAGAGAAAGATGAAAAGAGTGAAAGTGATACAAGTGATAGTTTTTTAGATGTATTGATGTCTGGGAGACTACCTCCGTAGAATGAGATTTGAATGGAGGGAGGTGGGAATTGGGGCTGCAGGTGGGAATACTGGATTGCCTACTGCACCAGTAGGTATTTGTCCTGGTATGATAGGGATTTCTCCTGTGCAGAAGGACCAGAGCTTGATGGGGACTATTACAGTGAATCAGAACATGATAGGAGTAATTGCAGGGACATGCGTTTCTGAGACCTTCACTGGCTTTACAGTCCCAGATGCACTTACAGTTTCTGTTACCATTGGACAGTGGTTTCTATATATAAATCTGGCTCCGGGGGAAATGAGATACCAAATTCAGCTGTTCCCGGTCCACAGCAAGCATCAAAAATTACACGTATGAGTCAGAGAGTAATGGAATTTGTTCCTTTAAGTCCGATTAATAAAAGTTCACCTTGAGGTGCAAGTGCAGACCCATCTGTGCATCAAACTGGATTTGGTCCTTTAAAGCTGTTCCTGGGGTTACCGAATCTGGGTTCACTTACATGGGTACCGTCTTTAAACATGCATAGCAGTACACCTGAAGTAAAGGCACTATCTAAAGCTTCTAAGGTACATCCTGTTCTAATATCTAGGAATTGGAAGGCTTTTTGAAAGCCATTAATGCTACATCGAATGAGAGTGGGAGTACGGAAGTGAGTCAGGGATTTCTTCAGTCTACTTTGAAAGTAAATCTGGTGGATGTGGGAAAATTGAAGTTGGAATTAGATGAAATGATAAGTGGTTATCTTGCATTGGATCAAATAGAAACTTATCAGCAGAGGGAACTTTTGTTCATGAGTAAGGATATTACTAGGAGATCAAGACAAGTCTATGACACATTTTCTGAATTAGCCCAGAAATATAAGGTAGATCTAGAGCGGACAAAGGCTTTGCAAAAGAGCCACCGACTCGCTTTTAGTGATCAGGACATAGAACATATGAGACTACCAGGGATGAAGATGTAAATTTGGGAATTAATCTACAGCATCCGAATTTGAAGTGAATTTGAGAAGTGGGAAGTTAAATGGTCAAAAAGTATGACTCCCAAGAAAATGACGGGAGAGCCGCCACCTCCTGGGGGGGGGGGGAGAATGGGAGCTATAAACTTTCCTTGCATCATTCACAAACGAATTCCCTAAATTAAGAGAAAAGCCTGTGGAGTGGTACAAACAAGTTGAGCAGTTTGCGAAAATTTCGAAGGTTTTGTGGAGTGATCTGAATACCTTGTTTGATATTGTGGTCCCAAGTGATTTGTGGACGGCCTGTATAATAGCCATAGAGTGGCCCGAGAGAGAGCCAACAAGAGATCCTTTGACTAATGGTCCTTCAGCAATAGTGATGAGGAGGTGTAATCAGGTGATGACGTGGTTGAAAAAGGTGCCACCCCAAGATATTGATTGGGTCAAGTTTGATCGAAAGACCCAGGAACCGACAGAGACGATTCATGCATACTATGAGAGATTATTACAGGCATTGAAACAGTATAGTAGAATGGAAACACTGGAGCCTAAAGATATGGGACATTATGGGTTCAGGCTTGTGACAGGATTGAGGCCTGAAATTAGTATGATGATTCAACAACGTCTGATTTGTTGGTAGAATAAGTTGGTTGGTGAGAATTTGCGATATGCTAAATACTGCAACAATGAGATTGAAATGAGGCAGAATAAGTTAAAGGAGAAGTTACAAATGAAGGCTGCTCAGAGAGGAATTCAAAATCCACCGTTTGTAGGAAATGCCCCTCCAATTCAGGGAGTGTATCAACAGGGAGCTCTGGTGATGCACAGTGGAGGTGGATTTCAGTCACAAGGTAGAGGTCAGGGTATCCATATTAATACAAGTACTGGAATTGATGTAGTGGCATTGAAGAAGTCTAATCCATGTCACTACTGCAATAGGTTGGGGCATTGGAAGGGAGAATGTTGCATTAATCTCGCAAATCAGGGTCAAAATCCAGGGTTTGTACCATCTCAGAACAGTGATTCCATGCAGCAACAGAATGTACCTTGACCTACATCTCAGATGTGTAATGTGCCGCAAGCCCCAGTGATGCAGGTTCCCCAACCTCCAATGCCACAGCAAGCTGCTGATGTTCCCAGATTTTCTTCAAATCTGGTCCAGAATTTGAATCAGAATGCCTTCCACAATAATAATCCTTGCCAACAATTTTCTATATTTGAGACAAGCAAAACTTTTGGTATCAATAAGTCTTCCTGATGGAGCCTGATAGGGGAGGAAGATTGCGTGCTTGGCATAGTCTTGGAGGTAGACCAGAGTGGCCCATTTATAGACGTTGAGGTAAATGGTTACGATGTATCATTTTTGGTTAATACTGGTTCAACCTGTTCTACTGTGAGATAACTGGAAGTCACAAACCTACCCTTCTCAGGAAGAACTATCCAAGTCTTTGGAGTTGCTAATCAATAAATGAAGAATCCCATTACTGAGGATGTTCCTGTAAAGACAGGGAGTTTTGAAGATAATCATCAATTTGTAGTCTGTGATTCAAGTCCTGTGACTTTGTTGTGCAAACTGAATTGCACCTTATTTTACCCCGAAAGGAATAGAGCTATAGACAACATGATGAGGACATTGCTTTTAAATTGGCAAATCAGAATCCAATTATCAGAATGTAGCCGATGATGGGAGAAGACTTGCCTTTAGATCTCAGAGATTCAGTGAGACAAGAAGTTTGGGATTTTTCAGGAAAGAACTTTGGACTCATTAAAGGAGCTGAGCCTGTTCATAAACATAAAACCGAATATGGAATATCCCAGAACACCGCAGTAAACCTTTACCCCTGAAACGACTGCTGGAATAACTCCAGTGATTGAGACAATGATTTATCCAAGGTACACCTAAAAGAATTCATGGGGAGTCGATGTAACTCACCCATTATAGGCCTGCAGAAGCCTAGCGGTAAGTACTGCATAGTGCAGGACTGTTGCAAAATCAATAATATCATGATTCCTTGTTGTCCTGTTAGACCTGGCACCTTTTGGCCATTTTCCCCTGTCTTTTTGCTTTCTGACCTCCTGTTTTTGATGGTATGGTGGACTTCATTTTTGCTGGTTTAGTGTCTCTGCACACTTTCTCACTGCTATTCAGTGTTAAAGTGCAAGTGCTCCTGCTATAAATTGTGTTATGATTGGCTTTCCATGTTTGGCATATTTGATTTACTACTAAAGCCATAGCACAGTGCACTGTATGTGCCCAGGGCCAGTAAATCAAATACTACTAGTGGGCCTGCAGCACTGATTGTACCACCCATACAAGTAGCCTTTCAAAGGTGTCTCAGACCTGTGACTGCAGTGTCTGCCCACTGTTTTAACTGTCATGTCGAACTGACAAGTGCACCCACTTGTCAGGCTCTAACCTTTCCTTTTCTTGCAAGTAAGTCACCCCTAAGGTAGGCCCAAGGTTCCCCTGTGGGCAGAGTGCAGTGTGTGTGAAAGGCAGTACATGTGTTGGTGTGCTTTACATGTCCTGATAGTGAAATACTATCAAGTTTGTTTTTCACTATTGCAAGGACTAACTCTCCCATAGGCTATCATTGGAGCTGCCTTGTAACATTTTACAAATGTATCTTTCACCTGGAAACAGCTAGAGATTTAGGGCCAGATGTACGATGATTGCATTTTGCTACTCGCAAATTGAGTCGCTTTGGCCGATCTCCCGTTTGCAGCCTCAAAAAAGGGTTGTACATCTGGCCCTTAGAGTTTAGGCTCCCTGGGCTCAATTTATTAACACATATTTTAGAATTTTTTTTTTTTAAATTGCGTTTTGGAAAATGGCACTTTTAGAAAGTAGTGTTTTCTGGCTTAACAATCCTGTGTGCCTCTGCCGGCTTGAGGAATCACTGTCTGGGTTTAGACTGACAGGGGCTGTGTGTGCATTCACTTTAGACACTCACACAAAAGGAGCCGAGGCGTACCCTGCGTATGCTGATGAGCCATTCTGGGCTAGAGTGGTGGGAGGAGTTGTCACTGACACCTGAATAGGCTGTGGCTGCTCTGCACAATGCTGTCTACACCTCCTGTAGTGAAGCTGTATCAGGCGACCAAAGAACTGGTTTTTACTGAGCAAAAGAGACCTTCTGCCAAAGATTTCAAGAGAAAAGTAGTATAAATATTGGGGCCCTAACCCCAGAACTTTAGAACACTTTTGGACAAAGGACCCTGCCAATAAGAAGAGCTGGAAGAACTGCCAAGAGGAGTACTTCCCCTTAGCTTTCTGTTGCTTTGTTGAGTTGGCCTACAGTTGCTGCTTCTGTCTTAGGCAGTGAAAGGACTGGACTGAACTTTCTTGAATCCTGTTGTTAAAGTTTCTCCAAGGGCTTGAAGTAGAGCTTGCCTCCTGTCGGAAGTCTCAGGCACACCAAAGACTTCACCATGCTCTGGTTACCTGCACCTGGAACTGTGCGTTTCAGCTGCCACAGAGGAAAAAGTAATCTTATGCCATCAAGGATGCCACTGCTGGCTCTGTGACTTGTTAGCACCGCAATGAGCACCGCTGTGCTTCTCACCGCAGCCCTGGTCTCAACAACTCCGTCCAACGCCATCACCTAGCCGCTGCTTGCACTGTGACCTGTGGGCACCACATGCCACACTGCCTCGCTTCACATTGCCACCCTGGTTTCATCGACGATGACGTTCCAAGCTGGCCTCTGCGCTGCTGCCGGCACCGTGGCCTGGGGGCACCACTCGTAAGTTACATGAAGCATTGCCCCATCCCACACCGCAGCCTTGGTCCACTGATGCTAGTGCCATTGACTCAAGATCGTCTAACAATGACAGTGCTTCCACAACTATGACACTGCTGCTTGCACCATGACCTGTCAGCACCGCAACAAGCACCGCCCCACTTCGTACCGCACCTCTGGGCTCACCGACACCACTGAACGTCGTCACCGAGCCGCTGCCTGCACCGCTACCTGAGGGCACTGCACTGTTCCAATTCATACCGTAGCCCCGACACATTCCTACACCAGCGCTCCTGACTTCAACCTCACGGAGTTCGATCTGCAACGCGTGTGACTTCAAGGGCCAGAACACTACTGCACTGACCTCTGGAACTGACGCCTGCTGAAGCCGGCTATGCCACCTCTTTGGAGCTCATCACAAGGCCCATGAAGCCCTGCATTTCCAAGGTACTGTTTGCGGGTCTTACTAACACCGTAGCTGGCCCGTGACCTCGCGGTCGGCCGAACTGTTGGGTTTGTTTGTTCTCGACACCGTGATAGCCCCGGACAGAGCTGTCGACTTCAAGGAACTGTCTTTTAAGTTTATTCTTGCAAAATTCTCATCTTATTTTTACTGTATGTTGGATTTTTATCATTTTGGTCTAGTTTTACACAGATAAATATTGACTATTTTTCTAAAACTGGTGTGGTGTCCTTTTGTAGTGTTTTCACTGTATTGCTGTGTGTCATGTGCAAATGCTTTAAAATGTTTTACAGTTGTACGAGATTTGTTTAGGAAAATGTTCAGATACCTCTTAGAGGGGGGAAGAAGCCCCGCCTGAAGACACTGCAAGTGATCAATGTAGGGTTACACATGTATTTGGCTAGAACAATGGCACAGAATCACTGAGAAAGAAAGTGCACTGGTGTTTCCATGTTATGGTACATTTAATCAGAAAATTATTGAACATTTGAGGAGAATTCTATATAAGACGAAACCACAACCTAGACCCACACAATTTGAAGCACTTAACGCCTCGGGAGCGTGCTGCTCATGCCAGAGAAAAAGAGAGATATCAGGGATGAGTGAAAAAGGCAGTGCGTACTTATGCAGATGCATGGTGGGATGCAGAGCAGAAAAGGTGGGGAACTGACATGAAAGAGGGAGCAAAATTATACCCATTATCACAAAGCAGAGAAGGGACTAAAAAGAGAAAGAAGGAGAAAGTTAGAGAGTCTGGAGAGTAAGGTGAAAACAGTAAAAGTGATACAAGTGATAGTCTGTTAGAGCTATTAAAGTGTGAGCGACCACCTACGTAGAGTGAGATTTGAATAGAGGGAGGTCAGAATTGAGGCTGCAGGTGAGAATACTTGATTGCCTACTGCACCAGAAGGTAAAAGTCCTGGTATGATAGGGATTTCTCCTGTGAAGAAGAACCAGAGCGTGATGGGGACTATTACCGTGAAGCAGAACATCAGAGGAGGAAATGCAGGGGCTTGGGTTTCTGAGACCTCCACTGGTTGTACGGTCCCAGATGCACTTACAGTTCCTGTTACCACTGGACAGTGGTTTCTATATAAATCTGGTTCCATCGGAAATGGGATACGAAACTCAGCTGTTCCCGGTCCACAACAAGCATCAGAAATTACAACTACGAGTTAGAGAGTAATGAAATTTGTTCAATTAGGTCAGATTAATACAAGTTCTCCTTGCGGTGCAAGTGCAGACCCATCTGTGCATCAAACTGGATTTGGTCCTTTAAAGTCCTTTGAAGTCGTTCCTGGGGTTACCAAATCTGGTTTCACTTACCTTGTAACTGCCTTTAAACATGCATAGCAGTACACCTGAAGTAAAGGAAGTATATAAAGCTTCTAATGTACATCCTGGAATTGGAAGACGTTTTGAAAGCCATTAATGCTAGATCGAATGAGAGTGGGAGTTCGGAAGTTAGTCAGGGAATTCTTCAGTCCACTTTGAAAGTAAATTTATGCAAATGCTTTACACGTTGCCTGTGAGATATCCTTGACTGCTCATGCCAAACTACCAAGGGGGTGAGCAGGGGTTATTTTAGAAGTGTAACTCCCTTATCCTGACTAGAAGGAAGGGTCCATACTTGGACAGGGTACAAACCTGCCTAGTAGAGACCCCCATTTCTAACACCCAATGTATTACGAATCCTGCTGTAATATTGTTTCAAATTCCAAGTGTGGCTGAGTTTATATCCCCTTGCATGAGGATAGTCAGTTCTTTGCATTTAGGCTCTGGAACCATGTTTTGGCATGGTGCTGAGTCTCACAAGGGTATACGGAGAGCACCTCAATTTTCAAGCAGATCTTTAAGAAGAATTTGGAGACCCTTGTTATGCCCTGTAATTCTGTGCTGGTCCAGTATATTCATGACCTGCTGGTTGTGTCAAATACGTGGGAAGCATGCAGAAATGACAATATTGCATTGCACAACCACTTGGCTGAGGATGGACATAAGGATATCTCCAAATAGGTTGCAGTACTGTTTGAGAGAAGTCATATATCTTGGTCATCATATTGAGAAAGGTGTGAGAAGGGTGTCACAAGAGAAAATCTTAGCGATCTTGCAAATGGATTTACCAACAACACAGAAAGAAGTTAGGATGTTTTGGGGAATTGTGGGCTACTGTCGTCAGTGGATACCCAACTTTTGCTTAGTGGCCAAGCCTTTACAAAGACTGACACACAAGGATTTGTGGGATCCTGTGCCTTGGAGCAATGATTGTTTGGTTGATTTTCTAGAGTTGAGAGAAAGTCTCTGCTGTGCCCCTGGCACTAGGATGCCTGATTACAACAAAGTGCTTTCACTTTTCTACAGTGAAAAAGAGAGCTGCCCTCTTTCAGTGGTAACACAGAATCACAGCGGGCCTGAAGACCAGTTGCCTCTTTCTCCAATGGGCCTTAAAGCAACAGGTGTCAGCATCGAAAGGTGCAAAAGTATAGTAGTGGGTCATCCTTTGTTTGTGTATGTTCCTTATTCTGTCGATATTTTGTTAATTAGAACGAGGACACAGCACCTTAGGAACAGTTGTCTGACCCGGTATGAGCAAATCATACTGGTGGCTGAGAATGTATCCCTAAAGAGATGTTTTGTTTTTAATCCTGCCACTTTGCTACCCCTTCCTGATAATGACAATGATGATGGTGAAGTGAAGCATGACTGTCTCGATGTTACTTTTCTATGCAACAAGCCAAGACCAGATATACAAGATGAACCACTACCTGGATCTGATTTCGTATTGTTTGTGGATGGCTCGTGTTTACGAGATCATGAAGGAAATTTGAGAGCTGCTTATGTAGTTTGTACAGTTTCAGGAGTAGTGAAAGCTGCTTGGTTTCAAGGAGCATTCTCCACACAAGTGGCTGAATTGATTGCTCTTACCCGAGCATGCCATGTTTCAGATCTGTTACAGGCAACTATATTTACAGATAGACAGTACAGCTTCGGTGTGGTGCACTACTTTGGACAGTTATGGTCCCAGAGGGGATTTATGATGTCATCAGGATCTCCCATACGTAATGGTGAGCAGGTGAGAAAAATGTTAGAGGCCTTGCAATCGCCTGCACAAGTTGCGGTCATGAAATGTTCCGCACATTGCAAGGGATATGACTATGTGAAACTTGGCAAAATATATGCAGAGGAAGTCACAATGTACTGTACTTACAATGCTTGTGCATTCAATGGAGAGTATGTGAATGAAGGAACAGACAAGACCAATTACAACCTTTTGCTTACAGCAGTTGATACTATGAGGAAGTTAAGAGGTTACAGGAAGAGGTGTCAGAAGCAGAATAGAAGAGCTGGGTGAATGCAGGTTGTGTTAAAAGAGATGAGGATTAAATACGGGTTTCAGCAGATGGCAGACCTTTGTTGCCAAATAGTTTGTTGCCACCAATGGCTAGACATTACTATGGTCCGACTCATGTAGAGAGGGATGCCATGGTCAGATTGTTTCGCCAAACATGGTTTAATCCATAGTTCAGATTGATGGCAGAAGCGTTTTGTCACAGATGTGTTGTGTGTCAACAGAACAATGTAGGGAAAAGAACCACAGTGATATTGAGCCATATAGGGAGGTCAGGTGGTCCCTTTAACCTGATGCAGATGGATTTATTAAGAAGCCTGTGTGCAACGGGCTGACATATATATTGATTGTTGTTTGCATCTTTTCACAATGGGTGGAGGCATATCCCACAGGAAGGAATGACAGTCTCACAGTAGCAAAGTTGTTGTTGAGGGAATTGTTACCAAGGTTCAGCTTCCCGACTTCTTTGGAATTGGATCGAGGCGTGAACTTCAAAAACAAAGTGCTGCGGATGCTGTGTGCTGCCTTTCAGGTTGAACTGAGACTGCATTGTAGTTACCGGCCTGTGGCTTCAGGTACGGTGGAGCAGGTCAATGGGACACCGAAATCAAGACTTGCCAATGTGTGTGCTTCTACATCTTTGAAATGGCTGGATGTTTTGCCATTGGTGTTGATGAGCCTGCGTAGCACATCTGATCATAGGACAGGACTGTCTCCTCATGAGATCATCATGGGAAGGGCAATGAGATTGCCAACTGTACCTGCAAATGATCTGGTAAACATTACTGATGATCTGATACTAGATTACTGCAAGGGATTGGCTGATGTGGTGGGTTCTGTGTCTCATCAGGTTGAAGCTGCTACAGCCCCGCTGAAACAGGACCAGTGCCCTGACATAATTCCTGGAGACTGAGTGGTGGTGAAGAAGCATGTACGGAAGTCGTGCTAGGAGCCTCATTGGCTGGGGACATACCAGGTCATACTCATAACTGCAACTGCTGCAAAGTGCGGAGGTCTCCCCATTTGGATCCATGCTTCCCATACTCGCAGGGTTCCATGTCCCCTTGATGAAATAACAGCATCTCTCACAAAAGAGCCAGTGGTGGTCGAGAGATCATGGGAGCAGGTTAGTCAAGCTGCAGGGGAACAGTCAGAAACTGAAATAGCCCTTGATTGGCCTGAGGAGGGTTCTGGAGAGTTTAATGGTGAAACTGGTGAAGAGGAGGCTAATCCAGTGGTCATAACAGAGATAGTCCTGGACCCTGACGAAGGGCCTAGTGCTAGAGAGCCACGAGGGGCAGCAGAAGAACTTTGGCCGAGAAGGAAGGAGAGAGGGAGACTGGTCCTGCAGGCATCTCCAAGATCTCTCAGAGGATAGAGAGGATTCAGACCCGAGTGAAAGAGGAAAAGAGACAGCACTCAGGAGGTCAGGCAAGTGAGAGTGCTCTGCCGGAGGTACTGATCCCTTGAATGGACATACTTTCTTGCAAATGACAGGGAGATCGAGTTCTGGGAATTTTGGGATCACTGTGAAAGTTCAATTGAAACTTTGGGAACTTGATCTACAGTTTGATCTAACCTTTGAACTTCCTTTGCTGACAAGACTGAGTACCTTGAGACATCTTATCTTAGATGTGGCTGAATTTCCTTTTTTTGGATGCAAACGAGTTTCCTGTGCTAGTCAATGAACTGAAGCATTTCATTTTGGGACTAATAGTGTGTGGAATAGAACCATTTATTATTAAAAACATTGCATAGATTTTGTAGGGAAGAAAGAAGAGTAATGAGGCTCAAGGGAACCAAAGGAGCCTAAGGTTGACCTTTGGAAAAACACAGAGTAGGGCTAAAGAACATTTATGAGATTTTTGTACATATTTGTTGCATATTGCTTGAAACTTGGGTTTGCTGTACGCACAGGTGGAAATTGAGAGAGAAGTCTCTGCAGCTGCTATGTTCCACCCAAGGTTTAGATTCCACTGAATTAATAGTTATCATGCTTATAGCGCTAGATTCGGCTACAGATAGCTCAGTGGAGCCTAAATCTACTATTGTCCCTACCACGTCACTGTCACGTTTCGCTCCCTGCGCACTCGTGCCATCCACCAGGGGGCCTACTTGTGGGACTTTGCACTGTTATAATAAGCTGCTGTACCCTCCGCTTCATGCACATATTGACTTCCAGCCATTTGGACTCTACTTGGAAATGGCCATCCATTCCCAATCCATGCCGAGTTTTGTGGAAACCAGCCTGCTCATGCTTGAAGCCAGCCTGCTCATGCCTGAAACTCCATTACCTAGAATTCCCTGCTCACTGCTCCATCTCCACCCCTGCAGGCCAAGGATGGGAGGAGCAATCCAGTTCACCTGTGGCTGGCTGCTGCTAGCCTGCTCACACCTGATGCATATGATTACTCTGAGCTCTTTTAAGCCCCAGCTCCCTTCAGTCCAGCGTTGGTCATTGTAGCTGTGTACCGGTGAGACCGACCCTTGTTTCCAGTGTTTCCTGAGCTTTAGTTATTCCTTGTTCCTGAGCTGCTGCAGTTTTCCTTGGTCCTGAACTAGCACTGCCTGCAGTGCTACCATGGCTCTTGAGCTTTTGCTCAATTCTTGTTCTTGCTCCAGCACAGCCTTCAGTGCTACTTTGTTTTCTTGACTCCTGATTCAGCACTATTCTAGTATACCCTTGTAGCCTTCCCTTCTGTATATCCTTTTCCAGTCCCTGCCTTTCTTCCCATTTCCTTGGCTCCAGTTCCTAGTATGCTGTCTTTCTAATCTGCTGTCTTGCTTCTGTTACCTTGTATGTTTGTTACCTGCTTTCTGCCAAGTGTGCCCTGTGAATTCCTTCCTTTCCTGTTAAGCACTCCTCCTTGCTAGCTCCTTGTCTATTGTGCCTGTATTTAGTTCTACCCCATTGCTGTTACTGCATTGCGTGTTCCTGTTTGATCGCCAGGATCCGTGGGCCCAGCTGATAACCTAGGTGGTGTTTCTTGTTCACTGTGAGTATTGTCTTTGAGTTACATTTATAGCATCACCATAGGTATCAGCTCCACAGACCCTGTCTTTGCATGCATATCCTATATGTGGGTATTTGCAGTCAGTATCTGTAACAGCAATTGTGGGTGAGGAACTTACTGAGCTTCAGTCTTACCGTGTGGAGCCCCCGAGTGCTTTACCCCACATTCCCTTTATTGTTAATGTTGTTTTACATATATATGTCTTGCACATTCGTCCTGGGTGTAGTTATTCTGAATGATAAACCTCTCATGAGTGCCTGTCCTTTCTGAGTCTTAGCCATCTTGTTCCTTTTGTGCAGGCTTACCCTTTGGGTCTTTTTCTCCTCCGACTTCCTGTGTGATCCTGGGCAGCGCTTACTCTGTGTTCTGCTTACGTTTCCTAACCAGTCACCAGTCTTTGCCTAAGTCCCTGACTGTGTTCCAGACATAGTCCAAGACAGTCCCTGACAGCCACATTCTTCTAATAGTAAGTAAAACTCGAATGTTTAGTTTAGATTGCTTTATGCGTATATCGATACGATAAATGCTAGGAGTTGCTATGTTTGTACTCAGTTACCTGCTTCTGCTTCAGATCGAATTATTTATCACCATCTCCCTCCGACGTATGATATTTCTTGTAGTTTCCTAATAAATATATTTTATGGGGAAGGTAGTTTTCAATATTATTTCTCGAATTATGATGTAGCTCTCCCACAAGTTCAAACATTTGAGTAAAAATCCTTATTTTAAAAGTGCAGAGATTGCACACAAATATTCAGTATCGCTTAAGTCACTAGATACGGCGTATGCACACAGACATAATTTGACTTGCCTGATGTCAGATGTGGAAAATACATTTTGGGATTTGGTGGAAGATACATGGAGAGTCCTAAAATCTCAAACTGAAACTGATAAAGATCTCAAAAATTACAAGTGGAGTAGTGAAGAAGTTGAACATCAGGAAAAAGAAAAATTACCTGCCTTAGTTTTAGATTGGAATTTTAGATTGGAAACAAAAGGGAAAGTTGTGTATACATGTTGATCAGAGTTATATAGATCTGTTGTTTTTAGGGGACAGCGAATGTAAAAATACTTTTGAATCTTTAAGGAAGCATTCTCGTTTCCTGGAGAAACAGGATCCTGTAATTTACGGAGTCTATTTTATTTGTGGGCAAAATGCATATTTCAAATTGTTACATGAATGGCATGATACCTGTTATCTTGGCATTATTTTCCCGAAGATTTATCATGTGGAACATTTTAATGATCCTGTCTGGGAAGAGAAATCCAGAACTAAACGAGGTGTTAGTGCAGCATAAGTAGTAGGAGATATTTTTGGTACCATAATCTCGTCTTTGGGAGTAATCCTAAAGGATTTGAAGATTAGAAAACTGTCTACAATAGTGGACAAATTGGCTACTAGTACAGCAAATTCTTTGTTACTTGTAAATACGGAGATGATTGCGATGAAGTCTATGGTCTTGCAGAAAAGACTTGAGTTAGACCTTTTTCTTACAAAAGAGGGCGAAGTCTGCCAGATGTTGAAAGTTCAGCAATGCTGTACTTATATTCTGGATGAAAGTAAGGACCTGGAGAAATATATCAAGAATATATCCAGGTTGATGAAGAATTTGAAAGAGTTGGAAGCGACAGGTGCTTGGGAAGCTATTGGAAATGGATTTGGTTCGATAGGCAGATGGTTTGGAAGCATGGGAATTAGAACTTTGGGTGCCATTTTGAAACCCCTTTGGATAATTGCCCTTTGTTCAATACCTATATCTGATCTTTAAGGGATATCAGCATACACAAAAGAGAAAGGGAGTGAAGAGAAAGAGATCAGATGTAGAGTTAGAAGAAGGGCAGAGCAGATATTATGATGACATGAAGCGTCTGAAGGATCCGAGACAAAAGATGCTCAAGACTACTAGGTTTTGATTGGTCTAGTCTGATAATGACATGATTGCAATCTGTGATGGCTTGATCGCCATTAGAGGAGGGATTGGAGTAGCATAAGTTTGGCTTCATCCTCTTACAATTGGGTAGGCCACACATATATATATATATATATATATTTACATCTGGTCTAATGTACTCATGTGACAATAATACAAAAGAGATATGGTACACTGAAGGTATAGAAGTGAATGTATTGAGTGTTTTGATATATGTGTATGCATATTTACATTTTCCTTTTCAGAAATATCTGGATTGCTGATATTAATCTTCTATAGGTTTAGATTGTAAGGTGGTGCACTAAAATGCATTTAATGCAGTGCATTCACCAGGGATTAGTAAGAACGAATTATATGCGTGTTTAATGCTTCCTTATGAATTGCGACCAGTATAATTTTGCTTAATTACATGTATTAGTTATTGTGTCACATATAAGAGTACTGCACGATATAGCTTGATTTATTATTAAAGATCTTGTTTAATGGATTATATGTAGATTGTATAACTAATATGTTTTAAAGAAAAATGTTAAGTTAACATGATTGTGGGCCGTAGGCTGACAGTTAATATTAACATGAAAGTTATTTTCTTCATATTTCTCTCTTCTGCAGGTACAAACCAAAGTCATTCGTTAGTTAGTGAAAAGCACATTGTATTTCAGAGATAGCGAGGCAAGGAAGAGCTGGCAATGAAGAACAAAGGGAGTGTTACCTGTTCATACTATCAGACGAAGGGAGAAACCAAGAATGCTTTGGATGGAAGAAAACACTGGAATATGGGAGTAGTGTTCAAGGTGCCAAGTTCTTTTCTGGGAACTGGAAAACATCTTATGATGTGTATGGGGTCATGTTTTCTCAAATGTTCTTTTTGCATTTTAATTAGTGAACCCACCTTGGGGTTAGTCAGATTCCCTTTAGACATGGAGAGGTACAGATATCTCTTGACATCTCTTATAGTATAGCTTCATGTTATACATGACTCCTTAATTATAGAACTTCTATGGACTTTCTGATGTTGACACCTTTCTTGCTACCTTGATTCAATAGGGTATTCCCTATCCTTAAGTTAGTGTAGGGTTTAGTAGATGTTGCAAATCTTTTCCATGTGCAGGGAAAATGATAGAAACCATTCATCTAATTTTCAAGTACTTTTCCTTATTTTTTGTATCGCAGCTATTGAGATCCTTATATGCTCTTTGTTGTTGACGAGCAATATTGTAAGATGCTTTGGTCTTCCTTTGATAATTTTATACATCTACAGCATGTTCTTGAGATTGATTTATATTAGTCTGGCTTTGAGTTTTTAATAAACCTTTTAACTTCAAGTCACTGGCTTAGACTTTTATTGTGCGGTCCTAATGATTACACTGTACTTTGAGATATAGCATTTATGTTAACCCATTTTCCTCTCAGGCTACTATCAAGGTCTATTGACCAGAGTCGAATTGGAAGAAGCGTCCCAGAGCATTTTCACCAGTCTCAGATAATCATGTGCAGCCAGGTTGGATGTTCGAGCGGTCTACGGTGACAAAAGGAGGAAGCAGGGCTGAAAATCAGCGTGCAAAAGAGAGACAAAGAGACTGAAGCAAAGAGTCCAGGAAAAGTATATGAGTCCATGATAAGAGGTCTTTGGAAGGGAGCCACAGTGCTATAGTAACAATGTTTCGATAGGGACGTGACACGACAATTGCGGTGGTCTTGCACCTTCGTACTGAAATGAAGGGAGATGGATGCTTCATAGGGGAAGACACATCTGCTCGAACAGAAACAGCATAACTTGAAATCAAGAAACTTTCCGGTCTATTATCTCACATTTAGCACAAACAGGCCTGTGGGTGGCAGTAGCCCAAAAAATAATACATAAAAATAATAGAAAGACTATCATCTTCATTGTAAGAATCACAGTTAAAGCACAATAACAAAATAGTAGGCAAACGTACAGCTACTATCGCATTGTAATAAAGCAGCTATCTGTCGTAACCACATTGTATTATACTAGTATTTTACATGCTCCAACTCTGAGATTTTATCATGTGCACCTTTTGCATACAGTAAAACCACATGGAATCAGTATGTGGCAAATACATACTGGATAAACCTCAAAGATTTTAATCAGGTGCAAAATTCCAGGAGGAGATTCAAGATCTTTGACAGAGATCTAGTGACATCTTTGAGCACACCTCCTGCTTGTTCACAGACAGCAGAAGCTGTAGGGTGCTGTATTTGCACAGCACATACCAACTTTGGGATTAGCATCCAATGCTATACTCTTGATTCGGGTGCCCAGGCAGTCATCTAACCATCAGCACTGCCCACCTACCCACAATGGCAGCCACATCTACCAGTAGGCAGCATAAATATACATTTTTAGAACAGGAGTGTGAAAATGAGGGAATCAAACTCCACAGGAATCCAACGTGAGGTGAACTTAAGCTTTATTACAAACACCCCAGCCACAGCTGACAGAAAAGCCAGTTCAGGAGACAGTTGACAGCTGGAGAAATATAGTGATGCGGAACATTCCAATTAGGAGTGGGCATAACTCGCAAAGATTCACTCAGTGGAATTCCACAGAGTTACATAAAAACTCTGAGACATTCAGCAGAGTTCCGAGAGCGGTAGAACTCGGCACGTTGCGCTGATTTTTTTAATGCCGGGAGCTTGTCCTCTGCTGTAAAATTAGCACAAATGGCACCACGCGACACAACAGTGGGCGCTGCTTCTTTCTGCACTCGAGTAGATTTTCTACTCGATCAACAGCTTTCTCAACACGAACGGTAGTGACCTGCCATGACCGTCCTTGGTGAAAAATCTTGCCTGGAAGTGTTCTAGCGCTCAATTTTCTTGTTCGCACCCACTAACTTAACGTTGGAACGTCTCGCACGAAAAAAACCTCCCCCACGAGGCAGTTGGCGGAGCCATTTCAGAACTCCGTGCTCCAAGCGAAATCTGGCATGGGCAAAACTCTGCAAACTCTGTCTGCGGAGAGGAGTTTATAGCCATCCCCTAACTCCAATGCCAGAGGGACGAGAAGTGGGGGGCATAATGAGCAATACAATGGAAGATACCACAAGGAGCTTGTTATGAAGGAGGGAGGAGGCAAGTCTTTTTGGCTACCTCATGACTAAAACAACCCTGAAATACATTTTTAAAATGTGGTGCAGCATAATAGACGAGGTCAATCCTGCATCTTCCTACTCCTGGGAAGTGAAGAAAATCAAGAAAAGGAGGAATGATCTAAATCAGCATTTGTGAGAGATAATCTCAAAACACCCCAGGGACTGCTTGGCATCAGTTGGTATCTCTTTTACCTGAACAGACCCTTCAGGCCTGGGATGAGTGGGTCATGTCCATCTTCAATGTAGAGTGTTTCATTTGTGTCCAGTGTGGCATGGAGGCTAGAGGCACCTCGCAGCATCAGTGAGGTGGATGTATTTTCCGAGAACATACATAACTTCTTGTGTAGCTCTGATGTGCCACAGTAATGGTGAAAACAGATGTAGGCTAATCTTTCAGCCTAGTGACAATTGCGCTTTCACAGTGGGGTTTTCCTTGAGCAAACCACTCTGTATATAACACGGAGGAATTTGCACAAGGAAAACGGTGTGAAGAAGGATGTACCATGTGGTTTTACGCTGCCCATTCCAATGGGACCCTGCCCTGCCTAGAGTAAAACAGTAACAATTCAGTAATTGTATTGCCCCTGAACACTCTTCACACTTGATAGTACTTTGAAATTTAGAATGAGGGAGAATATGTGAGTATACAAACCACACAATAACATCCCTCTGCATGTGACACTCAGAAATCAGACTAGGATGAGACAGATGGCAATGAGGGACCCTCATCTGCACAGTCTTCTGGCCCCACTTCTAGTGAACCCAGTGGTCCTATTATATCTACCACCGCAATAGCCACCCCTGCCTTGTACTGACAACAGAGCTTGGATAGGCGATCCTCATTCATTTACAGCACAGGGACATACTCTCCATCATCCCATAAAAGACCACAGGGATTGAAGTGGGTGCTAGCTGCATCAACCTCTGTGTGCTTGTGTGGCACAGTCATTGCAGGGCAACTTTTACAACATCTGCCGTAACTGAAGATGGGCATTGGGATGTACCCATTCATGATGCACTACAAGGTCTATCAAGGCGCATGACCACCCTGGAGGCAGGCCATCATTATTGGTGGCCAACTCCCATGTAAGTGTCAGTTTGCCACATGTCTTCACAGTGATGCAGACATACATCAAAAACACCCAGAGGGAGAAGGTCTTGCCTGCAAAGTGCCACAAAGCAAAGCACAAACACAAAGAATAGGCCAATAAGCATGTTTCCAAACTAATATCCAGCTATGAGATTGTAAATGGGATAATCGCTTTTAGACAGCATTTACAGAGGCGGGACCAGACTCTGGCATGCCGCCGAGTATGGCGGTCGCGCCGGTCCACCGCAAGCAGGCGAGGGGCGGGGTCGCCGCGCACAGTAGTGACGTGTGCGTCCCCCGTCCTCGCCTGCACCTGATTGGGCGTGTAGGCGTTTGACCCGGAAGCGCAAGAAGCACTTCCGGGTCCTACGTGGGACAGACGGCTGGGAAGCTGGTTCCAACCGGCTCCCGGCCAAAGCGAGGCATAAAAGGCTGTGGAGCGGCGGATCGGTCTCTTTCTTCGCCGCTCTACAGCCTGAAGGGACACACAGGCTTTTGTCTCCCCTGCAGGTTTTGCGGCCGATTTTCGGCAGATTTGCTGGTTTATCCCCCTATTTTCTTGTGTTTTGCTGCATGGTATCAGATTTCCTGACACAGCGCTTTCTTGGCATCGGGTGAGCGGCAGCCTGCCCCTACAGCCTCTATACAGGAGAGTTGGAGCGGATTGTTTGGGGACTGCAATCTGGGGCACTGCGTGGAGCTACAACCTGTCCCTACGCCGGTCCCGCACGATTGGTGTTGCGGTGGTGGCTCCAGCAGGTTGTTTGCATCCAGGCACACTGGGGATATCGGGCGGTCCCTTGCTACAAACTCCAGGATTTCCAGGTGAAAGGGTTTGTTGTTGGGGGGGCTGGCATGTTTTTCTCTGTGCCTGCGCTGGAGACATTTTTATGTTGCAGGGGCCCTGTGAATTTTGTAAACATAGTATTGTGGGGTGGTCACAAAAGGGGCCCCTGTTGTAGTATTGGTTTAGAGTGCACATCTATAAAGCTTATGTAGGCTGGTGTTGTTGTGGGACGTATTCTATCCTGCTGCTGTGGTGCCTTTTTTGGCTTTAAGGAATTGAAGCCAGGGGGATATAAGTTTGGGGATTAGCAAGGCGGAAGTAAGTCCTGTCGGTAAAATGGCCCCTAAGGCTAAGAGGAGCGAGCAGCGCTCACACATGGACAATTTCATGGAATCCATGATGCAGAAAATGGAGGACATGGGGCAAGCTTTAGCTGAGCTGAGGAGCAGAGTGGATGGGCAGGATGGGGTGGAGGACAGGCCCAGACGATCAGGAGTGGCCCCTAAGGCGGCATTCCCCCCGGTGCCCAAAAGGGCTAGAGCCAGGAGAGGGGGGAGCCATGCTCCGTCGCCACCAAGGGTGGGGGGAACCGAGGGGGCTGCACCAACAGCCCCAGTGGGGGCGGTGTCGCAGGCAGCTAGTGATGTGCTGGTTACAGCAACGGTGATTTCACATGGTAGTGAAGGGGCTAGTCAGCCAGGTACATCTGGTAGCATTTCCCTGCCCCAGGCTCCAGGCATACCCACGGGGGGTGCCCACCTGGTACCGAGGGGGGGGCAGTCAACCAGGTACATCAAGTACCAATCCCCCGCCTCAGGCCCCAAGCATCCCTGTGGCAGAGGGCTTATCGGGGGGTGCGCCAGGGCAGCCTGATTTGGTAGCTAGTTTGGCAGCAGTCTTACCATGGTTGGAGAAGGCAGGTACCTGGACCCCAGCGGCAGGTGCTGGGACATTGCGTAGCAAAAAGAGCGCACTGGAGAGGGAAAAAAAGATGGTGGCGCAGTTTGCGGGGGCTAAGGCAGGAGAGGGGCAGACGGTGCAGGCATGGAGTGCACTGGCTAGCGGAACAGCTCCTACAGTGAATGGGGGAGACCCTCCTGCAGTAATCACGCCGTTGGACGCGGGGAAGGCGAAAGCACCGGAAGCACCAACAGCAGGTATGCCTCAGACGTTGCCAATGTTAGGTTTGGGAGAGTTGCGCTCTTCTAGGGATCGTTTTGGAAGGCATGTTTCGCAGGAAGTGAGAGAAAAAAATTTGGAAAGGGGAATATGTCAATATGTTTTCCTTGTTGGTAGCCAATGCTGAGAGGGAAGAAGCTAAAAAGAACATGGAGTGGATACACCCAAGGGAGTGGTCTAGTTGGCTACAAAAGAAAAAGGTGGATGAGACCCTGGTCAATTGGTTCAAGGGTTTCTCAAATTATATGGCAATTATGTCTGAACGTTTCCCGGGCTTGGGCGCACAAATGGCATGTTACCAGAATAGGATTGCTTGTGCGCATGATGAATATGGTGGTGTGGGGTGGAAGGAATACGATAAGGATTTTAGAAGAGCGAAGGCAACTGACCCTGCCCTTAATTGGGACCAAATTGACATGATTTTATGGTTAAGTCACATGAAGTATGGGACACAGGACAGCTCACGGGGACAATCCTTTCGGTCAGGCCCCCCAGTTAGTTCGGGGGGTGGGGGAAAAAAAAGGGGGCATGTTGGGACTTTAACAAGCGTTCATGCACCAGGGCGGCAGGAACATGCAAGTTTAAACATGCATGTTCTTTCTGTGGCCACACCTCACACCCAGAGTCCAAGTGTTTCAAAAAATCAAAAGACAAAGGAGGCAAAAAGCAGGATTGAGGGGGTATCCCTCACCAAGGCCTGGTCCCCCATTATAACCAGTGCTCTGATCCCATGGTTGAATAGGTACAATTGCCCCACCTCAGCTAGAATTTTACTGGAAGGTTTCAGGGACGGTTTCAGAATCCCTGCGCCTGGTTACATAGGGGTTTCACATTGTCGGAACCAACTATCTGTAAGGTCCAATAACGGGGTGGCGGCAGCAAAAATAGAAAAAGAATTAAGGTTGGGCAGAGTGGCGGGCCCATTTGACATCATACCGGTGGAGGGCTTTGTGTGCTCCCCATTGGGGGTGGTTCCCAAGAAAGAGCAGGGGGAGTTCCGTTTGATTCACAATCTATCGGCCCCCAAGGGCCAATCTTTGAATGACGCCATAGATGGGGAGTTGTGCACGGTCAGATATGCATCCTTTGATCAGGCAGTTGAAATGCTTTGGGGACTGGGACCTGGCGCACTCTTGGCAAAATTGGATATCGAATCAGCTTTCCGCCTTTTGCCGGTACATCCACTAGATTTCCACCTGCTGGGTTTCCAGTTTCAAAGGAAATACTACATGGACAAATGCATGCCTATGGGGTGTTCTGTTTCCCGCAAAGTTCAGTTCCTTTTTGAAGTGGGTTTTCAGGCAGGTGACGGGCCACCAGTCATTCCTACATTACTTAGATGATTTCCTTTTCTTGGGAGCACCAGGCTCACTGGAATGCAGCTGGGCACTGCAGAATTTCTGTGCGCTCATGCATGACTTTGGCGTGCCTTTGGCGCAAGGTAAGACAGTCGGGCCAACCACAGAGATCGAATTCTTGGGGATAGAGTTGGATTCTGTACAGGGGGTGTCACGACTGCCAAAAGAAAAAATCGCAGCTTTCAGGTCAGCATTGCAACAATGCTTGAGGAAGGAGAAGGTTACGCTGCACCAGCTCCAGCAAACAGTGGGACAGTTAAATTTTGCATTAAAAGTCATTCCCATGGCACGGCCATTCTCACGCACCATTGCCCAGGCTATGTCAGGTCTCAAAGAAAAACATCACCACACCAGGTTATCCAGTGAGGTCAGGCAGGACATTCGGATTTGGATGGCATTCCTGTGTGACGTCAATGGGAAGGTAATGTGGCCCAGCCCATCCAGGTCCAGTCCGGAGATAGGGCTGATGACCGACGAGGCAGGTAGCAAAGGATTTGGCACCATTCTAGGTCCATCATGGGTGGCGCAGCGCTGGCCGGCATGGTGGGTTGAATCTGGGCTCACGGGTAACATTGGTTGCCTGGAGTTGTTTCCCATCCTAGTGGCATTGTCCATCTGGCCAGAGCAGCTGAGAGACCAATCTGTGGTCTTCTGGTCTGACAACAAGTCTGTGGTGGAGTGCATCAATCATCAATCAGCAAAGTGTGAGATGATCCTGCGATTGTTGAAAGAAATAATACTGCTGTGCATGAGGTTAAATCTGCTGTTTAGGGCAAAACATGTCCCGGGTGTATTGAATCATGCTGCTGACGAGCTCTCTCACTTTAAGATGCAGGTGTTCAGGTCCCACCATCCAGAAGCAGCAGAGAACCCAACGCCTTTCCCAGAACAGCTTTGGCAGCTTGGTGCCCCCAATTACCGGACCTCGTGGCAGCTAGCCTAGCACCCAGGACCAGGAGGGCATACGAAGGGGCGTTTGGGGCTTACTGCATCTTTTTGGGGGAGGGATGGGAGGAGACCTGGCATGAGACTGGGGCAGTATTTTCCTACTTGAGGACAATGAAAGATGAGGGGCGCTCTGTGGCATCAGCACGGCGACATATAGCGGCAATTTCCTTTTTTGCAAGAGTAAAGGGCAGGGATGACCCCACTAGCACATTCATAGTAAGAAAAGCACTGAAGGGGTGGCAGCTCCTGCAAGGTTCCCAACCAGATGTGAGGCGCCCGATAGGTATTGACATCTTGTCAACATTGCTTGGTGTGCCGAGTCAGGTTTGTAAGTCAGCGGGCGAAGCGCTCCTGTTTAAAACAGCCTTTTCTCTGGCGTTTTATGGCGCTTTCAGGATTGGGGAACTGGTGGCAAAAAATAAAGGGGACTGGCACTGGGGGTTGCAGTTCAACCACGTAAAAGTGCTGGGGGACTCCTTATTCATATATCCATTCCCAGGTCAAAGACCGACCAGGAGGGTAGAGGGGACGGTGTGGTGTTGCGAAGGGCGGAAGGGAGCACTTGCTGCCCCATCGCCAACCTGGAGGCATTCCTGGAGCACAGGCCAAGGGGCGTGGGGGGCCGTTGCTAATGCATGCGGATGGGACCCTGCTCACTGCATTTCAATTCAGAAGGGTCATGGGCGCGGCCATCAAGACGGCCGGTTTAGACCCAGGCAGTTTTGGGACCCACTCTTTCAGAATAGGGGCTGCCACTGAAGCGGCGGCCCAGGGTTTTTCCGGGAGCGCGGTACAGAGGATTGGTAGGTGGTCCTAAGACTGTTACAAGCGCTATGTGCGGCTGCATATGCTCTAGAGTTGTGGTGTTCCACTTACAGTTGTGTTCTCTCTGTGTTTTGACTTGCAGTTTCTACATCCTGTCCCGCAGGGGGGAAGCTTGCAGCGGTTCGTCATCTGCCAGCACCTGTTGCGCACCAGGTGCCCACCTGGAAGCACAGGAAAATGGACGTGTGGATTATCGGCCACTCATATGTAAAAAGGTTGAGACAATTTTTCTTCGCAAGAAATTATGCGCACAGAGCACAGCAGGCCGGCTTCAATGTTTCTTTCCACGGTCAGGGAGGGCTACGCTTTGGCCAGCTCAGGGACATGTTGGTAGGTTTGCTAGGAAAGACTCAGGTACCCCCTGCTGCGTTTATCTTGCATATAGGGGGTAATGACCTGGTGCACCTGGGCAGGAAAGGCGTAGTGGAGGCCCTGATTACCAAGGTGGGCTGGCTGGCAAAGAGATGCCCGCAAGCAGTACTGGCTTGGTCACACATGATTCCCAGGTTTCAGTGGAGAGGGGGCGAGTCTGTGTGAGCCCTGAATCATTCAGTAAAAATAAATAACCGGGTTGATAAGTTATTCCGATCCCCGAAACTGCAGACAATCGCGCATGGGTGCATCCGGGGGAGCCGTTTTTCCTACAGGATGGCGTGCACCTCTCTAAGCAGGATAATGAGTTGTTCCTGGAAAATTTGCTTTCATGGCTAGTGGGGACACGGAGCAGGGCATGACCTTCTGGAGGCGAAGGGGGGGGGCAGATAGTCGGGCAACTATGCTGGCCTGTGGCGGTAAGGTCATGATTGGCGAGCATAGTTTACGGTCCTTAGCAGGCATCACCATTGTCAAATGGGGACACCTGAGGGGGGACAGATGGTCTCTCATGGAACTCCAGGGGCAGTTACAGCCGGTAGGCTGGAAGGGTGAGGGGGGAGGGGAAGTTCCGCTTCCAGTAGGCTGTTTGGCCAACCCCTGCACACGCACAAGGGCGCAAATAAGCTGGGCATAACTGCACAGCCCCTTATGGAGATAATGTTGAAGGGCGTAGGGGGTGCCCGGGGTGAGGTAACCTTCCGGCGAACTGGGCCCCCTGCGCAAGGTCACTCCGGTAGGAGGGTGGGACCTAGCTTGATCTTGATCCAGTCATTGACCTTGCCGTAGGCTCAAACAGGGATACGCAGAAAGATAATGTTGCTGAACACTTAGCTTATGATAGGAATGGCTATGTATTAGAAACATGTTAAGGATAGCCAAATGAGACACTGTACAATATCAATGTAATGGCCCAGACTTTCTGCGTATTGTATATATGATTTAAATATTGTTTTCAATGTTTGTTTATTGTTATGAAATAAAATACGGCCGGGGTTTACGACCCTTAAGTCAAGCTGGTGTGTTGTTTACGTTGTTGCCTTAGGGGAAGAGTGAGGTGGATCGGACTGGGCTAGGAGGGGCCCCCCCAAGGGTTGAGGTAAAAGATTAAAAGATGGGTTAATGAAGTAAGGGAGGGGGACTCTGCAGTACCTGACCATATGCTCCTGGAGAGAAAGGGAATGACCTGGTCTCAGACATTGGCCTTCTGTGCTGGGGAAAGCATGACCCCTAACTGTCCTTCTTTATCACACTCTTAGTCACTATAGATGTCAGCACACAAGTCATCGAGGTGATTGACAAATAAGGCACAACTCCCTCCCACTCTTGGCGAACAATCAGCCAAGGAACCATATTCAGGACTTTGGCTGGCAAGATGCCAAGTTTGTCATGGATATGGTGGAGGTTGATTGAAGCAGCCAAGATAGAGGGTCTTTTGAGGTTAGGGAGGGAACAGTAAGTCTCTTATGCTAAAGGGTCAGGGTAAGCTGGAGGTGCCAGGGGATGGGTGAGGCTACATATACTTTGGTTAGTACTTTTTGAAATCACACAAATGTAGTACTTTTTCTTATTTAAAAGTGAACTTTTATTAGAGAGCTAAATGTCCATTGACATGTGTTGAGATAGTTTTCTGGCTTATAAGGTATTCATATTCTGCATGGCTGATATGACTCCGAAGTGTATGCTACTTTTCATCAGAATCCTTGAGTCATGTGTGAATCTGTGGTCCGTGACAAATTGGGCAAATAAGTTATATCTTAAATGTCGCGTTCTGTGCATTGACTCTCAGGTAATATTGATTAGGCCTGGGTTGGAATTTCAATTACGCCAGAGTAATTTCGGTTATTCTGCATTGCTCATTGACGCAGAATTACCGATAATTACCCAATTACTATGGCTCGTGTTATTTTGGGTAGTTTAGACTGAGAAAATCGTACTGCCAGAGCACATTTAGCGAGTACGAACGGCTGCTCGCTATTCATATTGTACTGCATTTAGCACTATTTCTTAGAACGAATTGCATTTTCGCATCCCCTTTGGATGTGAGGGGGCATTTTTGCGCTAAGAAATAGCGCCAAACACAGAATTACTCTTCTCATGTATTTATGCATATTCTCATGGAATTCTCTCATAATTCCACATTATTATGCTTCACTGAATTATGCGAGCTATTCCCTCCCCAATTATGCGTGTTCACTATACACAGGAGTAGTTTATGAAGTGAGCAGATGCCCAGGCCCATCTCCCACCTTGCCTCTGTCTTTCCTCCCAGCCAGTCCAGGTCCCTCCCACTGCTCCTCCTACTCTTTCATTCCACGCTTAACTCTGTCCTGTCATTTTTCACTCTTCTGTCACCTTCTGGCCCCGTTTTTTGCTGCTGTTCCCACACCTTTCAGTCCGCCTTATGTCTTTCTCCCCTCATTTTTCACTCTTCTCTCGCCTTCTGACCCCATTTTCTGCTGCTGCTCCCACCCTTCTCATTCCACTTTTTATCTCTCTCTCCTTGTTTTTTCACACTTCTATCACCTTTGCTGCTGCACCCACCTGTTTTCATTTCCGCTTCCTGACTCTGTCCCCTCGTTTCGTTGTCACTCTTTTCTCTGCTTCTCAGCCCCTTTGCTTCTGCCCTGTTTTTTGGCCTCTGGCGCTCTCTTTCCTTTCTTTTCCCCTTCTTCGATCTGCTCTCCCTTTTGCTGCTACTCTAGTCCAGGGTCTTCTTTACCGCCTCTCGCAGGCCCCGCCTACCACCACCCAGTGTCCCTCCCACCTCCTAAGACCTACTTAATGGTGGCCGCAGCATGACCTCATTGAGCAGGTGCCAAGGCTCACTTCCCACCTTGCTTCTGTCTGACCTCCCAGCCAGTCCTGGTCCTTCCCGCTGCTACTCCCACCCTTTAAATCTGCTCTTCTCTCTGTCCCTTTTTTTTTTCCACTCTTCTCTCACTTACTGACCACATTTTTCGCTGTTGCTCTCACTCTTTTCATTCCGCCTTTTGTCTCTTTCCCCTCGTTTTTCAGTCTTCTCTCACCTTCTGACCTTGTATTTCCTGCTGGTCCCACCCTTCTCATTATGCTTTTTATCTCCCTCCTCTCGTTTTTTCACTCTTTTCTCATTTTCTGACTGCTTTTTGCTGCTGCTCTCGCCCATTCTCCTTTCTGCTTCCTGACTGCTCCCTTGTTTCTTTTTCTCTCCTTCTCAGACCCTTTGCTGCTCCTCCTACCCAGTTTTTTACCTCCATCACGCTCTTTCCTTGCTTTTCCGTTTTTCTCGCTCTTCTCTCCCTTTTGCTTTTGCTCCTGCTCAGTGTCTTTTTCCCACCTCTCGCACGCCCCATCCACCAGTGGCCCTCCCACCTCCCAGGACCTAATTAATGGCAGCGCTACCACGCTCAGCGGGTGAACCAAAAGTGAGCCCCTCTGCACCCATTCGTGCCTGGACCGCTCCCAGCACCACAAACCCTGGTCTCTACACCCCCACCAGCTACACCACAGCTGCCATCCAAGCCCTCAATCCTAGGCCCTACCACAAACGTTGCTGCAGTACTGCCCGCACTCCACAGTAAGACTCTTCAGCTGAACCTACTACTACTTCACCTACACCAACACACACGCCACCAAGCGGCCCAGCCCCTCCCATACCACTTCTCAACCCACACTAGCACCACTGCACCAGCTTGAATGCACCCTCCTCAGCATGCGCTCATTTTGCAAACACACCACTGAGGTCTGGGTACTTCATCTCCCCCCTTGCATTTGACCCCAAGGTCTACATATTCCTGGGTGACCAATCTCAACTTTCACCTCGACGGGGGCGCTAGAGAGCCGGCGTGCAAAATGGTCGCACGTATATGAGGCTCCGCAGTTCAGAGCTTTAATCCACCAAAATCCTGCTCCAGATGCACTCATCAAGTTCCATATAAATGACTAACGACATCCTGATTATGTGATCTCTCGAAATCGGTGCTTCTCCCCCGCGCTTTTATCAGCAGGGAGTAAGGCAGCATGCTTTGCGCCAGCTGAGGCCCTGTTTGCCCTCTACAACAGCGAAGGAGACACACTTGTTGGCCTACATCTCTACATGACCTGTCCGTGGGCCTGTCCTGCTCCTGGGACGGAGAGACAATGTGAGGAAGCACACACTGCCACTGCCAGTGAGGGGGCTGAGAGGATATTGTCACCGATCGGGGAGACTGCTGAGTCGTAGATATGGCTGAGGCTAGTCAGAGGACACGGATCCCCGAGCTTGCGTGCTGCGATGGAGTGCCACTTGACGGGGCTTGCCAGAACAGACTGAAGAGGTGAGACGGGGAAGCAGGCATTCTCCCCTGCCCCTAGGCATAGATAATCCCGAATGCAGCCCAGCGGACCTTGAAGGGGGTCCGCGGAAGGGCGCGTCACCATCGGGAAGATTGGGCGGTCCTGCGGCCTGGAAAAACTGAATTGACCGAGCGGTGGCCTGTGGGCCTGGAGATGGCGTAGCTGCAGCTCGGGGCCTGGTGGGCCATGGTGGGGGCCTGTCACATCGCCATGCTGCTCTAACTATTGGTGGTCTCTCTATGGTGCAGGGCGAACCTGCATGCGCTTATCTTATAACAAAGAGAAGAGACACTGAAAGTACACAGCGAGCCATTGTGAATCAATGCCATATTGGGTTGCGGCATAGCTCTCAGGCCGCGGCGCTGCATTGCCTACCGCTCCTGCACTGCTTACTGCTCACCTGTGCTGGAGAATTCTACTGGCTCAAACAGCATATGCGAGACGGGTAGGGGACATGCTATTACCCTCTAAATAGCTGTGAGCAATATGGATCTGACCTCTACACCTGTATTTCGCTTCCTTGCAAGGAAAGCAGACGTAACCCGCTTGCAGGAACTATGCAGTGACTAAGACCTGGGCAACTGATAATCACTAGCCAAGTACGTTTTGCTTGCATTCTTCACCTAGAGCTGCTCAGTCCCTTTTTACTGGACTGCAGAGGTGACTTGGGACTTAGCAGTTCTGGATCCCCTGAATTTACCGAAGAACTGTGGTAAAATAGGGAGCTCAACAACTGCGTTGGTTGTCAGCGAGACCCATTGGGAAGCAGGACAACTACATACACTATCATCTACAAAATGGGAAAGTAGACGGACGACAAAACAAGCTGCAATTCGACACCCAGAAATACACTCACAATGGGGCTGATAACTCGGGCAGGATGACACTCCTGTGGAACAACCAGAGGACACGAGAATGGGGAAGTCACTGCTCCATGCAATGCAACAAAGTCTTACCTCCATAGAAAGCAAAATGGATAGCGTGTGTACCAGAATAGACGCGATCATGCATAAGCTAGAAAAACAAGATGGTCAATAAACGGAGGCAGAACATACACGGTGGAGGAGGATGCAACAGTCCGGGAGAACAACTGCTCAACATAGAAACAGTAATCAAAGTAATTTCAGCAAAAAATGAAGATTTAGAAGCCAGGTCTAGGAGGAATAACTTACGCATGCTTGAATTCCTGAAACCACCAATACATGCCAAATGGAAGGCTTCGTGGAACGCCTTCTCTCCACTATATTTGAGTAGGATGCCTTCTCAAAACTACACATTGTTGAACGGGCCCACAGGGCGTTAATGGCTGGCTTCCCCCGGGGACTACTCCCTGACGGATAATTGCTAGACTGCTAAACTACTGCGACGGAGATACAGCCTCCTGCTAGTGCGAGACAAATGCAACCTACAATTCAAAGGAAACGCAGTTACGATATACCCAGACTTTACAATGGCATTCCAAGATGCACGTTGCAAATTCATCCCCATTAAAAAAAAAAACTCTGCTGCTAGCCAACATCCCCTACGCCTTGCTCTATCCGGCTATGCTCTGTATCACTCACATGGGAAAGGATTACATTTTCACAAACCCCCAACAAGCGGGACAATTTTTGAAACATCAGGGGGCACGTGGTTCTCCACAAGATCGAGCGATGCCCAGCCCCGGACTCCCTGTGCGATATCGGAGCAGGACTTGAGCGATGCACTTGTACATGATTGACCACAATTTAGAGTGTTTGGGCCATCACTGCTTGTGCTAAAGTAACTGGCCAATGAATGGACACGAAGACCATAGCTAAGAGTTTTACTTGCTTTATGTATGATTGACATTAATGCACTGAATAATGTTGTGCTGTTTAAATATGTCTGAAGCTATAGACGCAACTATGCCAATGCCTAACCAGGCATCTGAAAAACACAATGTTTTACCGCAAACACCCTCGCTCAGACGAGGGGTTATTGCGCGGCTCTCTGGGTGATTCCCTCTACAGGTTCCCCCTCATTTCAAATTTTGGTTATACCCTTTTCTCATTGGGATTGAGATGATCCTGGTGGAATTGGGCCACCAGCGTGGGAGGTGGGTGGGATGGGGATTGTTATGTTTACTTACTTGTGCAAGCTCACCAACACTATTGATGATAGAGTTAACAAGTGCACTACCACATCCTTATCGACACCGGCAAGCCTCACTGATGACACACTACCCTATTGCAGATGACAGAAACGAACGCTAGGAGAGAAGAACACAGGCACTCCACTATTAACTGCATCACATGGAATGTGAGAGGACTGGGAGACCCACGAAAACGCAGGCATATTTTGGCATATTTGGAAAGACACAACATACACGTTGCCCTCTTACAAGAGACACACATTGCGGACCTAACGCATGCCACTTTTGCTGCGAGATGGGCGTCCCACAGACAGATTGCTACATACTCTACATATTCATGGGGCACGGTAACGCTGGTGCGGAAAGGCTCGCCGTATGTTGTGCAAGGTTCCTATGGTGATCCCCAGGGACGTTATACACTGATGTGGGACAGAGCGGTCTCCTTTTCCCTCCCTATTGCCAATTTTTATGGCCCGAATTTGGACGACCCTTCTTTTTTTGATAAACTATGGGGTCTGATAGCAGATATCAGTTCTACATATGTGCTGTGGGGAGGGGATTTCAACGTAGCCCTTGATGCTGAATTAGAAAGAATGCATGGCTCCTTTTCCTCCCACAGCAGGGCCACCTGTCATGTCTGGGGGACTGTTGAATGAGGGGGAGCTGGTAGATTCATGGCGAATGACGCACCCGTTGATGATGGAAGGCACATACTACCCGGGGGTATATGCTAGCTGGTCCAGATTGGATTACTGGCTCTTATCACGAGGGATGGGGTCTTGTGTTTGAGAAGTTACACATTTGGCACATACTTATTCAGACCACTCCCTAGTCCTCTAAAAACTGACGATCCCGGTGCAGTCTTCGCCCTTGATGAACTGACACATCTAGTTGCTGCTACTTTTGGATAACCCTTTAGAGAGGAGTTGAGAAACAAAATACAAGATTTATTTACTAGAAACAAAGATACACTTCCCAGATTAGGTACTGTTTGGGAGGCCTTTAATATCACAGTGTGTGGGGTGTGTGTATGTCAAAGAGTGGTGGAATAGTGAGGGCCCTCAAAACAACATTGAAAAATTTAGAGGGAGACATTAAAGATTAGAGACTCAGTTGACAGTCCCTGATAATCCAGACATGGCCTGAAAGATCAGAATAGTCCAAACTGAGTTCCAGGACACTGCGGAATGAAGATGCCTATTTCGCAGCAAATATGATCAGGCAATAATAAATGAGGAGGGAGAATGCCTAGTAAGTGCTTTAGCACCTATAGTGAGGAAACCCTCTTTCGCCAATACTATTCTGGAGCTCAGAAACAAAGAAAACACTTTAGTTCGAGACACACCAGACATATTGGAAGTATTCGCTTCCTTCTATAGTACGCTCTACAGCTCGTCACGTGTGGGCGATGTGGATGTAGGTGCCTATCTAGAAGATGGTGCATTGGGGTGGCTGGACGACACACAACGGGAATTTCTGTTGGCTGACATAGACGAGGACGAGATTAAGAAACCATAATGCAGCTACCATCCTGAAAGGCCCCAGGCACTGATGGTCTCCCCACAAACTTTTATAAGACCTATATAGGCATCCTTACACCATTGCTGAAGAAGTTTATTATGAGACTGGGCAAGAGGGAGAACTCCCACCATCTATGAGAGAGGGCATGAATATTGCCTTGCTTAAGCCTAACAAGAGTGATACACTCTGTGACTTCTATCAACCCTTGTTGCTCATCAATTGTGATGCAAAAATACTGGCTAAGGTATTAGAAAACAGGCCGAGACGCCCGATGACGTCGTTGGTCATACCCGATGAATCCGGATTTATACATGAGCGATCCACGACGCATAATTTGCTCACTCTATTTACATTACTGCAAGATATAGACCCAGATATGTCTGCGTTGGTGGTATTTCTTGATGCCACTAAGGCTTTCAACACATTGGAATGGTACTACCTTATGGCAGTGCTTTGCTGTATGGGCTTCCCTGCTGGAGTTTTGATGTGGATCGCCCTCCTGTACGCCAAACCATCAGCCAAAGTGCAAATAAATGGATTGTGCTCCACGCCCTTCTCTATCACACAGGGCACGCAGCAAGGCTTCCCACTGTCACCCTTGCTTTTTGCGCTGGCGGTGGAGCCCCTAGTGGCTAAGATCTGAGAACATCACCGCCGCTATGCATTGAGATATCCCTTGCATCATCTGTTAATATCATTATACGAGGATGACATTACAATATACCTTCACGATCCTCGAGAGAGCCTGAATGGGGTCCTCCTGGAATTCATTACGTTTGGGGGGCAGTCGGGCATTTATATCAATTGGGCAAAATCCCACATTTTTCCTTTAACTGACACTACCCAGAGATTTCAACCAGATTACCCACTACGATGGTGTGATTAGACCTTTAGATATTAAGGTATAGAGGTGACACAAGGTCAACACAAACTCCTACTTGCTAATTATGATAAAGCCCTGACCAGCGTAACGGACAGTATAACACAATGGATATCACTGCCATTGTCGCTGGAAGGACGCGTGTGCCTTATGAAAATGGTCATTTTACTGACATTTTTATATCTGTTTCTTAATATTCCACACTCACTGGGAAGACACTTTTTTGCCATGCTTAGAACGCAGCTTATCTGCCTGGCTTGGGTGGGTAAGCAATCCCACATAAAGTGGGAGATAATTACGCTACCATTTGAGAGGGGAGGCTTTGAAGCCCTGGATATGAAGCTTTATTATCTTTGTGCGCAAGCGCACTATGCAATATATTGGTACAAGCCAGTCACATATATGCCACACTTAGCCAGTGAACTGGGCTACATGTCCCCGATCTCAGCCACTGCTTACTTGGGGCCCAACTCGCCGCTTCTGCCCCCACTAACTCTACTGTCGTGTGCACTAACATAGCACGGGACAAACCTGCGAAAAGAGCACGTAAATCTTTACTGTATTCACCTCTTCTCCTACCAGTCTTCCGGGAATTGGAGTGTCGTAATATGCTGCTCAGGGCTGGCACCACTGTCTGGGGGTATCTTTATAGCGATGGCAAATTTATAGACCGTGATATCATGTTTGCGGATGGGAAGTAATCGCCATTGGATGTTTTCTTATATCTTAGACTGAGACATGAGATCAAGGCTTCCACCACTGACTTCCCGCATGAACCCCCCACTCATGACACATTACACATTCTACTGACCTCCGAGGGCCTAAACACTAGTTTCCCTACTCTACCATGTGGCACAGAGGGAAAGGCGGGCACTGGATAAAGGCTCTCGAGGACATTGGGATCTGGAGCTGAGTACGCCCCTTACAGATGTGCAGTGGTTGTAGTGCTGTCAACAGACAGGGCGCATAGCATCAAGCAGTAGACTGTGCATTATCCATTATAAGTTCCTACATAGACTCTACTACACCCCTGCAAAACTATACTGATATAACCTTCGAACAAGATGATAAATGTGCACGGTGTGCTATGGAAGCTGCGGACTTCTTCCACCTTGCGTGGGCCTGTCCACAAATACAGACTTACTGGAGGGAAGTAAAAGCAGCACTTACACTGATGATTAATCAAACATTTACCCTTATGCCGTTGATTGTAATACTTGGCTTCACAGGGGATGTAGAAGCGGGATACAGACGATATGTCTCATTTTCTCTCCTATTAGCTAAAAGAATGGTTCCATGTCGATGGGGAAGGGGATGAACCCCGAAATTCAAAGAATGGTTTCAAGATTTAATATTCTGCAAAGATCAGCAGCTCACATATGCTGAGCTATTGAGGCCCAGCTCTGGACCCCGGGATATATGGCTACCATTGACCTTCTATCTTCTAGGTCAGGAAATGGAAGGCGCTAATGGGCATGAACTGGCGCAGTAGATGTATCAAAAGTTACGGGTGTGTATCTGTTATTGTAACCCTCATTGCCGTTGATTGATATGCCTGAGATTATCACAATCTTATATTATCTATGAGTGAGATGTACCCCATACTTTACCCTGCTGACTGCTGTTTATGCACCTAAATTCTCTGATATATGTTGCTAGGTCTCAGAGGATAAAAGAGTTCTTATTTTATATTTCTGACAATGTGGAAGTACGATAAAATCTTGCACAAGAAGGTTGTAAAAGGTTACTTGTTAAATGAAGAAGAATTTTATTGTTTAAGTTCATTAAAACCACAACAATACACTTTCTAATAAATTAGAGAACGGCAATAAAAAATTATTTTATATAAATCCTAAAAAAATCATAAAAATCTTGTGTGACAGTTATCAGCTCTCAACTCTGTATAAGATATCATAAATCAATTAATTAATCTCTTAATAATTTACTAAAATTTTCAAAAGTTCATAACTAACGGCTAATTAGAACAAAGCATTTAATTAACACATAATCAGCTGTGCGAGGGAGAATGTTTCTCCAGACGTTCTTGCCCAGCTCTCCATTATTTTAAAATACAAAATTCTGGCTCAGGACCGATCAGTCTTATTTGATGTTGAGGTACAATACTCAAGATTCATTTTTTAATACATTCACGTGTACAGAGAGGAACTTTATTAGTTGACAGTTCAGTGGGATGTCTGTTGGGTCCAAGCCTGCTATAATTGCAGATCTGCATGTCCTTATACCTCTGGTGTTCATAGCATGTTTTAAAAAAGTGGCTCGTGCTTGTGATAGTTTAGGACAAATGCAGACTAGTCCTCTTTGCTACTCCCGCATAGTCTGCATTCTTTCGGCCCTTTGTGGGCCCATGTCGGCTGATCTGCGATGGACGGCAGTTTGCCTAGGCGCAGGGCCATTAGTTGTAACTTTCGATAGGCCGAGAATGTGATGTTTAGGTACGGCGCTGGGGTAAGTGTCTTATAATTGGTAATTACCATCCAGGCGTGTTTTCTCTTACTGAGGGTGTTTTTGTCGACTAGCAAAGAGTGAAATTTTGCTGATTTATTTATAGCTTGCTTGAAGGATGAATAGGACAAGTTGGTTTCCCAGAGCTCACGTGTACCAGTTTCTGATAATGCTTTTTTTAGGTAACAGTTGTATGGAGACTTTTCATCTTTCTCTAATTCCTCCCACAGCGCCTTATTCAGTTCCGATTCTGCTGCGTTTTGCTTCAGGCTAAACCATTGTTTAATGGTTGCATACATTCTCCCCAGCGTTTCGTTAGTTACCCCAAATTCTAGCCTCACCTGCGCTGGAGATGCGGCCTGATGAATTTGAAAAACTCTTTTATAAATTGAAACTTGAGATTTGTTTAGCAGGTCGGCATCTTTCCCGTGTAATGCCGTACTGCCATATGATAATGTTGGTAGCATTTTGGCTTTTATTACTGCTAATAAGGGTTTAAATGATGGCCCCTTCAGTTTTTTTGCTAGAGACCTGAAGGCGAATGATAAGGCGTTTGTCCTCTGGGTCATGTATGCTTTTTGATCCCAGTGATTATGCCTGTTGTCGATGTAGAAACCCAGGGACTTGTAATTAGATACTGCTTCTAGTTTTTTGCCCTCTAGTTAAAATTGCTGTTTGGCCGTCAGATGTCTACTGATCAACAGTGTTTTGCTTTTTGCGGTGTTTATCTCTAGCCTGTTGTCGGCTATATATTCCAGCATTCCTACAAGTGATATTTGTAGGCCAATCTTAGTTAGGCTCATCAGAACGACGTCGTCCGCGTATGATAAGTGTGATAATGATAGGGAACCTAATTTGGGTGGATGAGATATGATCGTATTAAGTTTTGGTGCCAGGTCTGCCATGAAAAGGTTAAAGAGATGCGGGGCCAGAACACATCCTTGTTTCAGCCCTTTGGTGGTTATAACCTTTCTTGATAGCCTTGAGCCGTCTCCTAGCTTTACTCTCATCCATGTGTTAGAATATAGATGCAGTATTCCTCTGAGTATTTTGTTCCGGGATGTTCCACTTACGCAGTTTTCCCCATAAGATGTGACGGTCCACGCTGTCAAATGTCGCCTTTAGGTCAACAAAACAGAGGTGAAGCTGTTGTTTCCTCTGGATATATTTGTCGGCAATCAGCGAGAGCGACAAGATATTTGTAATTGTCCCACAACCTTTTCTAAACCCCGTTTGATTGAGTGGTATCAGTTTTAAAGTATCAGACCAGATAGTCAGATCTTCCAGTAGAAGTGAGGCGTAATACTTTGCATCCACGTCCAAAAGTGCTATTAACCTGTAGTTGGACGCGGACGTTCTATTGCCTCCTTTGAAGATCGGTGTAATTACTGAGCCTTGCCAGCTTAAAGGAATTTGCTTTTCTTTCTCCACTTCTTCGAATAGGATTTTTAGTCTTCCGCTCCAGAAGCCGGGGGCTGATTTGAAGATTATTGGGGGGATACCATTCGGAACTGGGGCCCCATTTCCACGACCCTTCAAGATTACTTTTTTAACGTCTTTGTCACTGAAGTAATGGTTTCCAAAGGTGGACCCTAAACCTCAAGCTTCTTTCCATTGTGCGGCATCTGTGTTTTGCGACTCTGATCGATGGCAAGTTGGTGTGCTATTTATGTTTTGTGGGACAATGCTGTCATAGTTCATTTGTTCCTCTTGTTCCTTTGTAATTACTTGCACCTTCTCTCTCCATAGCGGGTGATTCGACGGTTCAGTGTCTGTGAATCTCTTGATTAATAATGAGACCCAATCATTTTCTTGTACACTTGAGGCGGTTGGATTAGCAGGCCGCTTTAGACCATTTATTATTCCCCAGAATGCGCTTGAGTTGGTTTTCTTCGCGGTGTATAGTAGTTTAGCCCAGAAGTTGTCCTCCTGTCGTCTTTTATGTTCCCACATTTTCTTTTTGTATTCTTTCTTCAGCTTCCGTATTAATTCCCAGTCCAGGCGGGACATCTCAGTTCTTTTTTGGCTCCTTACATTTTTCCTTATTTCTCGCTTAAGTTTAGCAAGTTCAGTTGATGTTAAAATAGTGTTTTTCGGCTCTGAGGCTTGTTTGGATTTAACAGCCATAATTGTTGTCAGTGAAACTTACCCACTCTTGTATCTTATTGCATTCACTTGTTTCACTTTTTATTTTAATTCTCTGGACTTTTACCTGTAGTTCATCTATATTCTCTGTTGACCATTTCAGTCGTTTCAAGTCGGTTGTGAGCGTGCTTTCTGCAATTATCGCACTATTTTGATGCTTTGGGGGCTTTAAATTGAAGTGAATGTGTTGGTATGAATGGTCACTTTTAGTAGTGAATTCAATTGAAAACCGGGTGAGGAAGGGCAGCAATGGTAGTGATATTGCTGTGTAATCAAGCCTTGATTGCGATTTCCCTCCCAGGTGAGTATTCATTGGCGGGTAGTCTTCTGCTGTTCTACCATTTATTATTCTCAACCCCAGATATTCCAAAGTTGTCACCAGTTGTTGTCCTACTAGGTCGGGACAATCCGACTTAAGCTGGTATTGAGGTTGCACGTCCCAGAACTCGTTATCCGCTTTTAGTATCTCGTCCTCTTCCGGTGTGTGAATTGAGTTTGAGTTGAAATCGCCTGTTATAATGATTTCCCAAAAGGGATTGCTGTTTCGTATGTCATTGATTATAGATGTTAGCAAGTGAATGTGGGCTTTCTTCTGTTTTGCTGATGGATGTACGTAGGTGTTAACTAATAGTATAGGTGCCTCTTTGTGTGGTAGAGACAGTTTTATTAGTTGCACATTTGGTTCTTAAGGAGCTATTTGCTCTGATTTGAGGTTAATTTCAGTCGAAACATAGACTGCTAACCCACCTTTTGGGCGACCATGCCTCCTGTTTTTCTCTGCTGGAGTACTGAAATGTGTAAATCCGACGAGCGGCAACTCCTCTAATGCCCAAGTCTCCTGTAGGGCGATTAGGTCGCATGACGCCCAGCTTTGAAGGGGCCGGCCATCTTCTAGCCATTTCTTGGCTCCAGCTATGTTCCATGAGATAAGGTGGAGAATGTCTTGGCTGTTGTTCGTTGTGCGTTTATGTAGAGGTCAATTAGGTTTCAATTTGTTCAGCGTACCTGCAATCCAACTCCAGTGGTCCGTAGCGGGTTCCAAGATTGCTTTTTCTTCGGGCTGGTCCATATTGCAACTTGTTGTTGGTGGACTGTGCCCCCTTGCATTCCATAGGACTGAATAAACCTGTACCTTTTTTGCCATGCTATGCCCTATGTATCCCTTCTCTGCGGATTTTTCCCTTAGTGAGACTGGGTAGCGTGGTTTAGCCAGTTTCGAAAGCTTTATGCCCCATGTGTCGAATTGTTGTTTAAAGGTCATAATTAGTTGGGCGACTTCCTCCATTTGCCAGGTTGTGAGTGTTGGCTCATTAGAGTTACCGTGTCCTGCCTGGCAAAATTCCACAGAGAGTAGATGGTCTGAGTTTAAATGTTGTAGCCCTGGGATACATGCTATCAATTTGAGTATGTTACCCCTGTTTAGGGTATCGTATCACCCCAGGGACTCGTACTCTGGTGTTAATAATATTTGTTGTGATTGTTGTCCATGCTGCCCTGTGGAACTTGTGTTGCTGACTTCTTGATCTGATCCCACCAATGTAGATGTTTGTATTCTCCGGTTGACGCCATTGGGCTTATTACTCTTTTCGGTGTCATGTATTGTAATTATTAGTGGTGACCTGCTAGTCTGGTTGTTCTCTTTCCCAGTTACGGCGAGGTCATTTCTTTGGGGGACCTGTCCCTTGTCGAAGGTAGCTAACCTTGGCCGGTTCACATGTGCACTTTCCACGGGGGCTGCTTCCACCTTGTTGTTTACCCTAGTTCTAAGGCTTCTGTGTTGTGAGATGGTCTTTTTTGCCTGGCTAGGAGATGAGCTCTTAATGTTCTCAATTGAGGAGGTCTTACTGACCTTACCTCGTGGGGTCGTTTCCACAAGGTCATTAAACCCTTGTTTGTTGTTTGTATTTTCCACTTGTCTGTTCCCAATTCGTCCCAACTGGCTCCAGGCATTGTTCCCTGGTTCCTTGCTTTGTTGCGAGTTTAATCCTTCGTTTCCAAGTGCCGTTCCTTTTGTCCCTTCTTTCGGCTTCTCCTTTTTGGCGCAGTTTTTGGGCATATGCGGTGTAGATTTTATTACTTGCCCTTCTTTTTTCTCATGTTACCTTTTCCCAGCCAGCTGTAATCCGTCGTGGTGTTCACTTCTTTGGTGATTTCTCGTGTTACATCTTATTGGACTTGATTCGTCATCACTCTCTATTTGGGTGCTGCTCTGTGGGCTTGTTGTTGGCTTTTTCCGTATTACAAGTTCTGTACTCTTCCCGGTCCTTACTGTTTTTTCCTTTTCACTATTGACGGGCTAAATGTTAAATGTAGTTCACTTACTTTGTATGCATCTAAAACAACACCATACTGTACGAAACAAATGAAAATACCAATAAAGAACTATAAAAAAAAAACATCCAACCTCTACGGCCACACTGACACTAACTCCTCCCACCTCCTCAACAGCATGGGCAACATCAATCTAACCCAACCCATCCACGCTCCCATGCACATCGCAGGCCACACACTCAACCCCATCTTCACACCCAGCAACAGAGTCAAGTACAGCCATGCCACAAAACTCACATGAACCGACCACTCGATTGTCCATTGCAACATTACCACACCGAGTTCCTCTCCCCCACACTGACCAGTGGCCCCCATCACAGCTGAAGTAGAATCTCTGAGACCAAATGGACTGAGCCCTTATCATTAACCAGCCCGAACGTTCCAAAAACCTAGACCAAAAAGTCAGCAACTTCAACAACTGGCTCACACACTGCAACAACAGCATCTCCCCCATCAGTAATACAAACACAGGAGATCCACAAAGCAAGCCAGATGGTACACCAAAGACCTCATCGACTCCAAAAGCCTCTGCAAACAACTCGAGAGGAGATGGCAAACCAGAAAGTACACCACAGACAGAAACACCTTCAAAATGGCACTCAACCTCTACCACCAACAACTAGGGGAGGCAAAGAAGAAAGTCCTGATGACACGCATCGGAGCCAGCTCCAATGACAGCAAAGAACTCTTCACCATCATAAAGGAATTCTTCAACCCCACAGCCGCTACAAACAACATCACCCCTCACAGGACCTCTGCAACGGTCTTGTGAACTTCTTCCACAACAAGCACGCCAAAATCTACAACAATTTCAACCCCCAACTAAAGCCCACTGACGTCTTCAATAACCAGTATAACAACTCCACACCCAAAACAGAATCCTGACTTGTCACTTGGAACCACCTCACCACACAGGAAACCACCACCATCATAAAATCAGTACACTCTGGGGCTCCCACCAACCCCTGATCCCACCACATCTTCAACCTTGAAATAAACAGGATCAGCCAAGAACTCACCACCCTACTAAATGTCTCTCTGACCATGGCCACCTTCCGAGAAAACTGAAAGAATGTAGAGGTCAATGCCCTGCTGAAAAAAACATCAGCAGACCCCAGCAAACTCAATATCTACTGATCAATCTCCCTGCTACCTTTACCAATCACGAAAGTCAACTCACAACATACCTAGAACAGATTCACCTCCTGGACATTTCCCAATCTGGCTTTTGCTGCAACCACAGCACAAAAACAGCCCTGATCGCAACCACTGACAACATCAAGGCTTTTTTGCCCAGGGGGAGACAGCAGTGCTAATCCTCCTTGACCTCTCCGTGGCCCTCGACACGTCTCCCACCACACGCTCATCGCCAGACTGCATGACATCGGCACCCAGGGAACCGCCCTCAGATGGATCGGCTCCCTCCTAACCCGCAGAACTTAAAGAGTTTGCCTACTACCATTCTCCTCCACACCCAAGGATATATTCTGAGGTGTCCCTCAAGGCTCATCACTCAGCCCCACCCTCTTCAACACTTACAAAACAAAGTCCCGTTCCCGAAGAGAAAACAATTTTATATCATCAGGAAGTCAATCCAAGGAAAATATCAGTCCAAATCTTGTATATGAATATTCTTCTTTATTTTTTCTCATCCTATTCAAAGCCATAAGTGTTTTACAAGTGGCTCATGACAGCAAATAGGCGTAGCTGGTATAGCCGAGATGAAGCTAACATGTGTTTCGTCTTGGGTATATCGCCCATCGACTTCCTCAGGGCTACAACAACAACGAAAAACATACACTCAGAGGATATTCAGTGTTATTTGTTCACAGATTATTATTATTTATGTAGCAATCAACTAGACGTTTAAGATTGTCTAGTGCAAACAGAGTCCATTAAAGAATGTAAGAGAAATAGAGAAGATCACTGAGAGATCCACCAAGTAAAGAGAAAGAATCTAAAGGAGTGCAGAGAACAATAAACACAGAGGAGTTATAAGGTTAGAAGTTAGATAAAAGTGCTAATAAGAATCAGGTAGTCTTATTGGGCAGAGGGTGTAATATCAGTCCAACCGACTTGTTGTGCACATACTCAGGCGGTACAAGGGTGATTGTAGGTGAAGAGACAGACACCCAGCACATGCGGTACTCTAGGTACACAGGTCAAATATCACAACCTCACAAGGGAGTGGAATAGGACATAATTATTTTGAAGCACAGACATGTCACTCACCAAAAGTGAATTCAAAAGCAGGTCCGCCAGATTCCAGGCAAACCTGTAAATAGTCCCATTCAGCATGGGTCTACAGGAGAGAAGGAGAGAAGAAAATAAAATTTGGGGATGTGATATTATAAAGTCCATCCTGGCAAAGACCAGTAATGACCGTGCCCCTGCACGTATATGAATGCGGGCTAGAGAGAAAGTCCATATGTAAATATATATGTATCAGCTGCTGCCTTTTCATATATCAGCACCTAAGCCTAGATGCTCCAAAGGTATGTTCCAAAGGGCATATATACATATGTCATCGGTACCCTGCAGGTTTACTTTACAAAATATTGGGGATAAGAGGACTTTACCTTAGCAGAAATTGTATCCCAGGAGAGTACAGTCAGGCGTATGAGCAAATATCTAAAAGATACAGAGTCATACAGAGAATCAAACCATCATCCTACGATGATAAATAACAATCTCAAAGATTTAGGCTCGTAAGATGAACAAAACAATTAGCGTCTAGTTATATGATATACAGCCATGGTTTAGCAGGTAAGATTCTAATATCATCAACAGGGAAATGTAATGGTGATCGCCCCTCCAGAAGAATACACCGAAATTAATAAGAAGCAAAGTATCTATTCTTCTCGCCATCCTACACATATATTTAATGTCTAATTAGAGGCTAGCCGGCACGTCAGACGTAAAGGTATATCAATAAGTAAGTGATTTTACCTTGAAATTACTTGTATTCCAGGCAGAAACGTTTATATATGTATTTCTGAAATCAGAATAACATCAATTAGTCACACTCGTCCGTGTGAGTTAGATAGCATTAATCTAATATATTATCAAGTCACACCAGGGAAAATGTATCAAAAAGGTATAAAGGTATAAATAAAATCACATTTATGTCGGCACTACCCGAAGTTCCGGAGCTGTTCATGAGAATAAGAATAAACCAGATAATATCTATCTCCCAAATGGTCTAAAAGACACTACTAGCCCCTGCACCCGTATGTTTAAACATACGGGAACTACAACTTGTCTTGCTTACTTTTATGCATTGGCACTTGACTCCCCCCCCTTATAAACCAGTTTTATCTTACGGTGATACTATTCCGAAAGAATTGTTCATGAAGCTCCACTTTCTTTGGTGATTTTAACATTATGAGGGTATGTTTACTTGTGACTTTTAGACCATTTGTGAGATAGATATCTGGTTTATTCTTATTCTCATGAACAGCTCCGGAACTTCGGGTAGTGCCGACATAAATGTCGTTTTATTTATACCTATATACATTTTTGATACATTTTCCCTGGTGTGACTTGATAATATATTAGATTAATGCTATCTAACTCACACGGACGAGTGTGACTAATTGATGTTATTCTGATTTCAGATATACATATATAAACGTTTCTGCCTGGAACACAAGTAATTTCAAGGTAAAATCACTTACTTATTGATATACCTTTACGTATGACGTGCCGGCTAGCCTCCAATTAGACATTAAATATATGTGTAGGATGACGAGAAGAATAGATGCTTTGCTACTTATTAATTTCGGTGTATTCTTCTGGAGGGGCGATCACCATTACATTTCCCTGTTGATGATATTAGAATCTTACCTGCTAAACCATGGCTGCATATCATATAACTAGACGCTAATTGTTTTGTTCATCTTACGAGCCTAAATCTTTGAGATTGTTATTTATCATCGTAGGATGATGGTTTGATTCTCTGTATGACTCTGTATCTTTTAGATATTTGCTCATACGCCTGACTGTACTCTTCTGGGATACAATTTCTGCTAAGGTAAAATCCTCTTATCCCCAATATTATGTAAAGTAAACCTGCAGGGTACCGATGACATATGTATATATGCCCTTTGGAACATACCTTTGGAGCATCTATGCTTAGGTGCTGATATATGAAAAGGCAGCAGCTGATACATATGTATTTACATATGGACTTTCTCTCTAGCCTGCATTCTTATACGTGCAGGGGCATGGTCATTACTGGTCTTTGCCAGGATGGACTTTATAATATCACATCCCCAAATTTTATTTTCTTCTCTCCTTCTCTCCTGTAGACCCATGCTGAATGGGACTATTTACAGGTTTGCCTGGATTCTGGCGGACCTGCTTTTGAATTCACTTTTGGTGAGTGACATTAATGCTTCAAAATAATTATGTCCTATTCCACTACCTAGTGAGGTTGTGATATTTGACCTGTGTACCTAGAGTACCGCATGTGCTGGGTGTCTGTCTCTTCACCTACAATCACCCTTGTACCGCCTGAGTATGTGCACAACAATTCGGTTGGACTGATATTACACCCTCTGCCCGATAAGACTACCTGATTCTTATTGGCACTTTTATCTAACATCTAACCTTATAACTCCTCTGCGTTTATTGTTCTCTGCACTCCTTTAGATCCTTTCTCTTCACTTGGTGGATCTCTCAGTGATCTTCTTCTCTATTTCTCTTACATTCTTTAATGGACTCTGTTTGCACTAGACAATCTTAAACGTCTAGTTGATTGCTACATAAATAATAATAATCTGTGAACAAATAACACTGAATATCATCTGAGTGTATGTTTTTCATTGTTGTTATTGTAGCCCTGAGGAAGTCGATGGGCGATATACCCAAGACGAAACACGTGTTGGCTACATCTCGGCTATACCAGCTACGCCTATTTGCTGTCATGAGCCACTTGTAAAACACTTATGGCTTTGAATAGGATGAGAAAAAATAAAGAAGAATATTCATATACAAGATTTGGACTGATATTTTCCTTGGATTGACTTCCTGATGATATAAAATTGTTTTCTGCTCGGGAACGGGACTTTGTTTTGTAATTTGCCCTTTGTGTACCTCTGGTCACAAAGGACTCTTGGATACGTGGGTGGCCGTTTCACAGCTGTTCCCTCGAGCACCCCCCAGATACTGTTGGTTTCATTATAATAATGGTATTGCGCAAGGTCTGACCTAGCCACTTTCTAAAGTTACACTCTTCAACACTTACATGACACCATGGCCAGCATTGTCAGATTCCATGGACTCAACATCATCTACTACGCTGACGACACCCAACTTATCTTCTCCCTCTACCAGGACCAACTTCCACCAAGGCATGACCGGCATTGCAAACAGGATGAAGGACAACTGCCTGAAGCTTAACATGGATAAGATGGCAGTACTGATCTTCAGCAACAAAAATGCCCCCTGAGATGCCTCCTGGTGGCCCACAGAACTCAGACCCACACCAACCCCAACAGACCACGCATGAAACCTCAGCATCATCCTGGGTAGCAAACTCTCCATGACATTTCAGGTCAACACCATATCATCCTCCTGCTTCTTCATCCTGTGCATGCTTCGCAAGATCTTCAAGTGACTCCCCCAAAATTCCAGAAGCACCATAGCACAGGCCTTGATCACCAGCCGGTTGGACTACGGAAACACTCTCTACGAAGAAATTGCAACCCACCTCCCCCAAAAGACTCCTAACTGTCCAGAATGCTACAGTAAAAGTCATCCTCGATCTCCCACGACAAAGGCACATCACCCCAACCTCAGAGAGCCCCATTGACTCCCAGTTCAGAAGAGGTACCAGTTCAATCTACTCACACACTCATTCAAGGCCCTTCACAACTTCGGACCAACCTACATCAACCACCGCCTAAGCTTCCACCAACCTAACAGACACCTCTGCTACGCCTCCCTTGCGTTACCTCACACTCCGCATCCACCAGGGCAGGGCTGGAGGATGCTCCTTCTCCTACTTCGCAGCCAAGGCATGGAACAACCTCCCCTTTCACCTCCAGACCTCGGTTACTCTATAAGAATTCCGGAATTGCTCAAGATCTGGCTCTTCAAACTGAGCCTAGGGACCCTGCCAGAGTTTGGATACCCTTACGGGTAACAAGCAACGCTCTACAAATCAACTGATTGATTGAGTCAATATTTGAAGAAAGGAGGGCTCACGTCTGATTAGCCTACTTGTATGAAACATAGTGGTACAAGTAGATTCACAGCTGCAGTTATGGTAGTCTGTATCATAATTATTGGCACAGGTGCAAATACAATGGTGGGAAATATAGCTCCAAGTAGAGACATTAACTTGTCAGGAACTAAGATTCTTTTCTATTGAATGCATTGAACATTGTCCTGGCACTCAATTCACTTCTCTAATGTCTACAGAATGGCATTCCCCTCTAGCACTGTTCCGACTTGCAATAACAAGGTTATTATTGTATTAGGATTGGCATGTGAAGTGTCATGAATAACCCTTAACAACTGCGTCCAGGTTGTTGGTTGCAAGTTTTAGTAAGGTGTACATTTACAGACCTGTGTGTTGTATCCAGAGTTGTTGAGGCGTTCATGGTTGTGTGCATTGCGCACTGTCCTAGGTTGGTGGTATCACTGCAAAAACATCTTTTTCTTGTGGAGCTTAATTAATTTTGTTGTCATTACCACATTTTGTTTTTTTGGTTGGACAATTGCTATCTGGATGGTTAATTGGGGAGTCGGATGATTTATATCCTGGTTTTTGGAAGAGGGATCCTCCTAGATGTAAATGATAATAGCTAGGATTTACTTGCATGCAGTTTTAGCTTATCTGATTTAGCTTCATTAAGTAAATCCACATGTGGTAAAATTGCATGCACTAAAACCACTCAATCACTAGTTTAGTTAGTTTAGTTTATTCAATCAATAAATGATCATTAACATATAAAAAACAGCTCACATCATACATTAAAACATTAAAATAGAAACAGTGACATTTCCATCATAAAAACTTCATAATTCTGAACTTCGTTAAATAGTAGCACATATGATGTGTGTCTAACTAAAATTCATTAAAACCTCATGAAACAATTTAAAATAGTCATTTGGAATCCTCCAAGAAAAGCACAAAGTCAAATCAATTACAATCAAATATTTACATTATTTCCAAAGTTTTAGTGAGGGACCATTCCTCTCTGCATTAATTCATACACATGTCCAAATAGGTAACTCACATCTTAGACCTGAGCCACCAAGCGTATAACAAGAATCTTGATAATGTAACCACAAGCCACCTACTTGTGTCAGATCTAAACACACGTAGTGCATCTTCGGATCGCGTAAATGACAGCAATCGACAAGCAGGGATGATCCACCTTTTTCTAATATGGGCATAGTGAGGACAAATGAACATAAAGTGTTCTATAGTTTCAGGGCTTGAACCACACACCGGGCACAGTGGGGTTACAATAGCATTCACCCAACTACATTTCATAGCATTCAGGGGAAGAACCCCAGTCCCAAATTGTATATAAAGTGCTCGTGCCTGAGAAGGTTCAACTTTGTCCATGTAGTTTTCAAACTAAAAACAATTTAAAACATGTAAAAATCTATCTGTTAAAGTGCCTGGTTCCATGACATTAGTACATATAAACTCAATATGATCCCAGAATCATTTTTTTAGCTGGGGAAGCACTTTTTTAATCATGGATTTTGGATCGTCCCACAAAGTCCCCAACCCCAACTTAAAAAGCCACTACCTGACCTTTCTAAACCAACCCTGTCGCCCAGCCTGTCTTTCAAGGGTTAATAATTCTTCCAATGCATCCTTAACCGGGATCTGGATGTTGCTAATCCGGAGTCTCACCTAAAACAGTAGGACCTTTAACACAGCAGTAATAATAATAATAGCATTTGTAGAGCGCAACAGCTACCTCAAGCAGAGGTGTCCCGGCGCTTCGCGGTCAACAGCAGGTGGGGGAGGTCCAACCGAGGTACTAGCATTGGCTGAAGAGCCAAGTCTTCAAGGGCTTTCTGAACTCGTGTACGGACTTGATCAGGTGCATATGGGAAGGCGGGGGAGTTCCACAGTCTGGCCGTCCCCACAGTGAAGGACCTGCCTCCCATATGGGACTTAGCAAAACGAGGTACACAGAGCAGCTGCTGGGAGTTAGATCTCAGCGTGCGTTCTTGTTGGTATAGGCAGAGCCTATGCTTAAGCCCGGGCCACCATCTTGCAAAGCCCGAAAGGCCAGAGTCAGGGACTTAAACTCTAACCTTTTAGCTACAGGTAGCTAGTGAAGTTGTCTGATGTGCGGAGAGATGTGGCGACGGAACGGGACTCGACAAATTAATCTCGCTGCCGCATTCTGTACCATCTGTAATCTATTAATCAGATAGGCAGGCAGCCCAAGGTAAAGACAGTTTGCGTAGTCCAGCCGAGATGTCACAGTAGTGTGGACTATGATCCTGCAACAATCCTCCGGCAATAGATGCAAGAATTTCCTCAAACTTCTCAACTTCCCAAAGCATGAGGCTGATATATGACGGACTTGGACCAAGAAAGAGAGGTCTGTCTCCCATTTGACACCCAGGTTTTTCACTGTGTTTGCCGGTAAAGGTGGCAATCCCATTTCTACTGGCCACCAAAGTCCGTCGGGGGGAGGCGATGTCTGGCCGAAGAACAAGACCTCTGTCTTGTCCGCGTTAAGTTTTAAGCGGTTATTATTCATCCAGCTTGAAATGTCCTTCAAACACCCCCTAAATCTAGTAAAAGAATCAGCAGAGTGATCCTTAAAAGAGAACACCAGCTGGGTGTCATCCGCATAGGAGACTGCCTTCACTTCCCAAGAAGCAATGAGAGAGAAGAGTGGCACCAGATAGGTGTTGAAGAGCAATGGGCTCAGGGCCGAGCCCTGAGGCCCTCCGCACCACAGTGGCTTAGGTTCCGATTGATGGGGTTGGAGAAAGACCCTTTGAGAGCGGTCTTAAAGGTAAGACTGGATCCGGGAGAGTACTACCCCCTGTAAGCCCAGCTGTTTGAGTCTGTCCAGTAGGATTGGGTGTGCAACTGTGTCGAATGCAGCGGACAGATCTAAAAGGACCAGCATCGCTGAAGCCCCTGCATCTACAGTCATTCTTACTGAATCCGCCACCTCCACCAATGCAGTCTCAGTGCTGAATCCTGACCAGAAACTGGACTGAGTGTCGTGCAGGATGTCATGACCGTCCATAAAATTGGCGAGTTGGCGTTGCACCAGTTTTTCCAGCATCTTCGCGGGTGCTGGCAGTAGTGAGATCGGGTGGTAGTTGCTAAGCTCCGTTGGGTCAGCGATTGGCTTTTTTAATAGGGGCAGTAACAAAGCATGTTTCCAAATTTCAGGGAAAATGCCGGTGGAAAGTGAGGTATTCCAAATGTGATTTAAAACAGGGTTAATCAAATGAGCCAATGTCCTGAACAACATTGGGGGACAAGGATCCTCAGGCGAACCAGACTTGCATTTCATGATTTCAGCCAGTGATTCCTGCTGGGAAATAGAGAGGACATTTGAGAGAGTGCCCTTAGTATTTAGGATTCCCTGTGACTGTGGCTCTGCCATCTCATCCCCTACCATAAATGTGGCATATACCTTCTGTATTTTTTCCTCAAAGAAGTCTGATAGATTCATACACAGAGAGGGGGAAGGCTGTATATTACCCTCCATCGCAGAAGGCTTGGTGAAGGAGCTGACTATCCTAAAGATCTCTTTACCAGAGTTTTCTGCATTATTAATGCGCTTCACAAAGTATTCCCTTCTAGCCTCCCTCATCAGTTTGCAGAGCTTTTTCAAGACTTCCTTATAGGCCAGTTTAGCCGCAGGACTATAATCTTTCCTCCAGAGGCGCACCATCTTTTTACACCTGCTCTTTTCCGCTCTGGGGTCAGCCGAGAACCAGGTGGGGATTCTCTCGGGGTCCTAACTGATCTCACAGGTGCCACTGTGTCCAGGGCGGTAGAAATCCATGTATTAAGTGCGTACGAATCATCGTTGGGATTGCTAGTTAACTGAGGCAAACTCACTGATAGCACTGAACCTAGGTTCTCAGCTGTTAACTTTTTCCAGTTCCTTTTTAACACAGTGCTTATACCTCCACTTGGTTGAGTTTTCTCCAGGCTGAAAGAGAAGGGGACCAGGCAGTGGTCAGTCCAGAACAAACACCGGGGCGCCTCTTGCCATGGATGGAATGTACGAAAAAATTCAATCTAAAATATGACCTGCTCTGTGAGTGGGAGCCTTCACATGCTGTGTAAGGTTGGCACCATTAAGTGACATAATTAGCTAAGAGGCCTGGGGACAGCTAGGATCATCTATGTGAAGATTAAAATCTCCTTAGGCCGTAAAGTTGGCGTATTGCAATGATCTCTGAGCAATGAAATTGCATAATTCTGGGGTAAAGCTGTGTGGGCAGTCAGGTGGTCGGTATATCAATAAACCAGCGAAGGAGAGAGTTGGAGAGATCTTTATACAGAAATTTAGGCCCTCCATAATTCCATATTTCTCAATTCCGTTGTAGAGATCTCCCATAATTTTTTCAAATTGATAACAACCCCACCCCTTCTTTTGTCGCAGTCCCTGTTAGCACAGATGATTCGGAAGCCCGGGGGCATAGCCAGGCTCAGGGTCTGCTTAGATTCCTCCTTAAGCCACGCTTCTGTCAGGAACATCACATCCCAGTTATTGTCCGACAGTGATTGGGGAGTGATCTGCAATTGATTAGACAGGCTCTAATTCTGCCTGCCAACAACCTCTGCGTGCCGGGGAGTCATGCCCTTGCTCCAGGTTGTCCCTACCGGTGCCTCTAAGGTGAAATTGCATGCCTTGCAGTGGTATGGGAAACCAGTACTCACTAGGTTAGTGCGCTGGTCTCCCCAGCACTAGTTCCCCCTTAAGGCCAGGAGGGAATCACGAGGCCAGGTAATGAACTTACCGCTACCTATTTGAGCAGTGTGGCTGGTGCTAGCAGTGATCAGGACGCGGGTGGGTGCAGACGGGCTTGCCTTTAGAGTGCCTTCGTCACGCCAGCGGCGCGCCCGCTGCGCGCGTCCGCTGCACGTCAGCGGTGCGGTGTCCATTAAATTGGCACCAGTGGAGCCAGACAACTAAAGCTAGTCCTCTCACCCTTCAAAATGGCACCTTAAAGTGTCCCAGCCGAGCGGAGGAAAGATGGCGCTCTGCTCGGTGTGCAAAAAGCAAAAGTGCAAGCCTACAGTGTAAAAACGAATTTAGAAATTTTTAAAAATAGTCAGAATACAGTAATTTTAAAACAGCATTAGAATCACCCTGCAACACGCAGAGGTGAACTTCACCCTTGTACTTCCGTCCCCACAATAAGCCCAAACAACTCGGTATCACAGTTCAAATACAATCACCTGCAAGTCTAGGTAATAGACTTTAGCCCAAGATCAAGGCATACCGGTGATAATGGAGTGTTGATTGATAAATTAAAAATTGATCTTAAATTTTTTTTTTCGGCAACCTTTAATTTATTCAGTTGTTCCAATCCTCCATAATGCAGCACCGTAGAGGGCTGTGCCCATCCCTCTGGCCTGATGTATTTCTATTGTGGGGGAAATTGGGCGGAAAGCTGAACGTTTGATTTTCTTTAAGATTGCACTATCCACATGCTGAAGTGTGAGAGTGCTCTTTTGTATCTGGAGTGACCATGCCAGGTTGCCAGTTAGTCTAACTCCCAAATAATCAAACACCTTGACCTGGTCTCAAAAGTCTGGGCCCAACCTCAGTTTCCCCTTAAAAGATTTATGTGGGTTAAAAACCATGAACTTCGTTTTGGAACAGTCAATTTTAAGGCCCCGATCCTCACATGCTGTGGCAAACCTATTTAAGACATTTTGAATGCCCATTGGGGTTTTCGAAATAAGCAGCGTGCCATCCGCAAATAAAAGAGAGGGACTGAACTTGCCGGATACTTTAGGGGGATCACCTCAACAGTCATATAATGTGTTGATGAGCCCATTCATGTATTGGGTAAACAGGGTTGGAGCCAGAACACAGCCTCGTCGCACCCCTTTTGCGACAATTATATCTTTGGTTAAGTCTCCTCCGGGGTTCCACCTAACTTTAGCATAATTACCTTGATGCAGTCGGACCAGGAGTTGAAGTAGGCCACTAGGTAACCCAAGATCCCTAAGGGCAGCCATAATTTAGTACGATTAATAGAGGCAAATGCTGATTTAAGATCAACAAACACAGCGTACAGTTGTCCCTTCTTGATAGTAACTTCCTTCCAAATAAGCATTAGGAAACGGAACACCTGATCTAGACTGCTTGTAGAAGCCCTAAAACCCGCCTGCAAATGGGACAGTATGCTGTTTTCCTCTATCCAACAATGGAGATGTATCAAGATCATTTTACTAAAGACTTTCTGTGAGACATCTTTAGGCTATTAGGCCTGTAATTTGAGGGATCCCCATTGTCCCCTTTCTTAAATATGGGGATTATTTCTGCACCCTTCCAGGTCTTGGGGATATCCCCTCCTCGTGTTATGGCATTGAAAATTAAGTGGAATAACGGATCCCATACGTTTGACTCGAAGCGATATACATCTCCAGGTATTCCATCCAACTCTGGTGCTTTCCCAGGCTTTAATGTGCTAATTGCAGTCACTGTTTCTTCTAGGGTGAAACTGACTACATCCTCTACTACTGGCTCTAAGGTGCAGTCCCTCCCATCCGGCACATCCTCAAACTCAGGCTCCCAGTCCTCCCCAGAATATAGTTTCTGAAAGAGTAAATGCCAAAATAGTTGGCAGTCCTTCTGTCTGGAAGCCTCCACTAGGGTATACCAGTTCTCAATCTCCCAGTTCCTTTTTGCCTTGTCCTGCGTCTTCCTGTAAATTTTTCTTCTCTCTGTTATGTCACTCCTAATTCCTTTCTTAACAGCTGCAATTAACTCTATTCTAGCTTGCCTACATTTCTCGTTATACCAAGACTCATCATTTTGCCTGTTTATTTTTATTTCACACTGACTGTTAAAATGGCACTTTAATCTCTTTAATAAATGAGAGAAGCTGGTCATAATGCTTCCATCATTTAAGCTAGGATTTCCCAGAGCAGTAAGAGTTTGGGCCACCACTGTATAAATACCAGAGAGCGACTTCTCATTAGAGACTACTTGGGGTCATTTAACTCTCCTATTATTGTTAGTAGTAACAACAGGAACGGACACTGGGTTGGTCTGAGAGGACAGATTTGGGATACCAGTCATCCTCAGGATCAGTGCGTAGTGGTCACTATCCTGCCAATCTATGACAACCATGTTATAGACTTTAGGTCATAGGTCTAAGTCTACCATAATAAAATCAATCCTACTCTTGGCATTTACCCTTTTAAAGGTAATGCTTGCATCTGGATCTGAGGGTGTCCGCCAATTACACGCGTGGACCTCATGAGTAAGTGTAAAGGACAGAACTTGTTGACCAACCTTTGTGCGTCTTTTAATGGGTGGTATCTGTAATCTTTTAATTCCTCTAGCTAGCTCTTCCTCCTGCACAATTTCCTGGACAAAGTCTATGGATTCAAATGTTGAATTAAAATCCCCAGCCACTATAAGATGGTACTCTTTTCTTGAGCTATCCATGAAACTGGATAGCGTTGATATTGTGGTTCAGTCCTTGTGCTGGCTACTAAAACGATTATAAATATTAATTCATTTATATTAAAATTCCCTTTAAAGGGTGCCAAATCTAGTACGAATATGTCCTGTGTAGCCTATTTCAAGCCTACATATTTTACATGCCAATCCAGATTAGTAAGCCACCAGCGGGTCTGCCTGCAGGCGATGGTCTAGCTTCAACACTAAATGTGGTGTATCCCACCCTATGAATTTGCTCAGTTGCCCAGTGTTAGAAATGGGATCTCTAGTTGGCAAGGGCTTGCACCTTTGTCCAAGTAGGGACTCTTCTTCCTAGTCAGGGTAAGGGTGTTACACTCGTGAAGTAACCCCTGCTCACCCTCGTGGTAGCTTGGCACGAGCAGTCGGGCTTAATTCAGAGGCAGTGTGTAAAGCATTTGCACATAACCAACAGTAATACAGTGTAAGCACTACAAACGGACACCACACCAGTTTAGAAAAATAACCAATATTTTATATACTCAAGACAAGACCAATTACGACAAAAATCCACAATACTATACTTTACGAATGAATACTTGATACGGTAACTTCTTCTTTGCAGGAATAGCACAAAAGCAAAGTTCGTACGAGTCGGTAGCTCCGTCCGAGCCTACCGCGATGCTGAAAACCCCAGAGTCTAACAGTTCCAGCCGACCGCGTCGATACGGGCCAGCAGAGTCATGAACAGACTCGGTTACAGTACCTTTCTCGTTGTGGCTGGTACGGAGTGTACGAGCCGGTCGGCGTTCGTCGCGGTTGCGGTGCAAGACGGAGCGATGCAAGGTGCGGTGTCCCTCGATGCGGTGCAGGCAGCGGCTCGATGAGCGTAGTGCAGACGGAGTCGGTGAGTCCAAGGCGTGCAATGCAGGGTGAGACGATGCTCGATGCGGTGCTGACAGGTTGCGATGCAGGCGACCTAGCCGGAGTGCGGGAGCTGGCGTCGGACAGCGGTGCGAGTCGGAGCGGTGCGTCGCAGACGTGCGAGCGGTGCCCCAAATGCGGTGCGGTCTCGACTCTTGAGCCAGTTGCAGCGACCGCGTCGGTCGGGTCCGGTTGGTTCAGTGAAGCGATGCGATGCGAACTGCGGTGCCCACAGGTCACGGTGCAAGCAGCGGCTCGATGTTGGCGGCGCCGGACGTCGCCCACGGTGAGACCAGGGTTGCGATGCGAAGCGGGGCGATGCGGTCTGCGGTGCAAACAGGTCACCGGCCAGGGATGGACTCGGTTGACGGAGTCGGTTGCAGTTCCCTTCCTCTGTGGCAACTGAAACAGCGTTCCAGAAGCGGTACCCAGAGGCTTGTGAAGTCTTTGTAGTCCCTGAGACTTCTTAACAGGAGGCCAGCTCGGTTCCAGGCCCTTGGAGATACTCAGCACAAGTTTGTAGAAAGTTCAGTCCAGTCCTTTCACTGCCCAAGGCAGAAGCAGCAGCTGCAGGCCAACCCAACAAAGCAACAACACAGCAAAGGGGCAGTACTCCTCCTGGCAGCTCTTCCAGCTCTTCGTCTTGGCAGGTTCCTTGATTCCAGCGAGATCTAAATTCATGGGGTCAGGGCCCCAATATTTATATCCCAAATTCCTTTGTTCTCTGAAGGCAGAGAGGCCTTTGCCTAGTCCAAACCAGTTCTGGAGCACTTTGTTGACAAGTCTCCATCCCTTCTTTCAGTGACGAGGCCAGGGACATCAGACGCACCACAGGAGGTGGAGCCAGCATTGTGGAGGGAAGGCACTGTCCTATTCAGGGCCCAGGTGCGACCCCTCCCACCCATCTACATGTAGATCTTGCTATTCAGCCCTGTGCTGACTCACCCTGTCTCCTGGCATCCCCCAGCCCCTGTCACTCACATTCCAGACAAGGAATACACAACCTCGCAGAGGCAGGCTTGGATGGTTAGACAAGAAAATACCCACTTTCTAAAAGGGGTATTTTCAAACACAGAATGTTAAAACCAACTTCACTAAAAGCTGCATTTTATCATTCTGAGTCCAGGCATACTAAACTCGAATTTCTACCATGTTCCCGGGGTCAGTTAGGATTATAAGCTGTAATAAAACTGCCCGTTCTGGCCTAGGGGGAACAGGTAGCCTTGCAATAGTGAAAAACGAACTAGGCTGTAATTCACTATCAGGACATGCCGCACACACCCGGGCATGTCCTACCTTTCGCGTACAACGCACCCTGCCCACAGGGGTACCTTGGGCCTACCTTAGGGGTGACTAACATGTAGCAAAGGGAAGGTTTAGGGACTTGCAAGTGTGTGCACTTGCCAAGTCGTCATGGCAGCCCCAGGCTGCGCACAGGCTCTGCGGTGGCAGGCCCGAGTTACACTTTACAGGCTGTTTGCGTGGGTGGCACAATCCAGTGCTGCAGCCCACCAACAGCATTTGGTCTATAGGCCCTGGCACTCGCAGTGCACTTTACAAGGGACTGACAGATAAACCAAATAGGCCAATCATGGAAACCCCAATCCATAACACATTTTATACAGGAGCACTTGCACTTTCCCACTGGACCGCAGTGAGGAAAGTGCGCAGAATCATTACACCAGCAAAAACAGAGTCAAAACCGGGAGGTCAGAAAGCAAAAGGTCAGGGGAAACACGCCAAAAGATGCCAAGTCTAACACATGTCCCCTCCAGCTGAAAGTAGGGAGAACTACCCAACCCCATTGGAGTTCTCCTCACTAAGGCGGAAGAACCTGGACAGACCATCTGCGTTGGCGTGTTCTGTACCAGGACGGTGCTGCACCGTAAAGTCCATTCCCTGTAGGGAGATGGACCACCTCAGCAGTTTTGGATTCTCACCCCTCATTTGCATCAACCATCTGAGGGGCCTGTGGTCTGTCTGAACCCGGAAGTGAGTCCCAAACAGGTATGGTCTCAACTTCTTCAGTGCCCAGACCACAGCAAAAGCTTCCCTTTCTATGGCACTCCACCTCTGTTCCCTGGGAAGTAGTCTCCTGCTAAGGAAGACTACAGGCTGATCCAGGCCCTCTTCGTTCAGTTGTGAGAGCACCGCTCCCACACCATGCTCTGAAGCGTCAGTCTGCACGACAAATTCTTTGGAGAAGTCAGGTGCCTTGAGCACGGGCGCCGTGCACATGGCTGCCTTCAGGGCATCAAAAGCTTTCTGGCAGGACTCAGTCCAGATCACTCTCCTGGGCTGCCTCTTAGAGGTCAGCTCTGTTAAGGGGGCAACGATGGTGCCATAGCCCTTAACAAATCTCCTATAATAACCGGTGAGACCTAAGAAGGCTCTCACCTCTGTCTGGGTCTTGGGGGCTCCCAAGCCAGAATGGTGTCAATCTTGGGTTGTAGGGGCGCCACCTGGCCGCTTCCTACCTGGTGTCCCAAGTACACCACAGAACCCTGCCCGATCTGGCACTTACTGGCCTTGATCGTGAGGCCTGCACCTTGCAGAGCCCTCAACACTTTCTCAAGGTGCTGTAAATGTTCTTCCCAGCTGGAACTGAACACAGCAATGTCATCCAGGTAGGCGGCACTGAAATCCTCCAGCCCAGCCAACACCTGATTGACCAACCTCTGAAAGGTGGCAGGGGCATTCTTCAACCCAAAGGGCATCACCCGGAATTGGTAATGACCTTCTGGGGTTGAGAATGCTGATCTCTCCTTGGCCCCATCGGTTAAGGCAATCTGCCAGTACCCAGACGTCAAATCAAACGTGCTGAGGAACCGGGCAGCTCCCAACCGATCAATGAGCTCATCAGCTCTGGGGATGGGGTGCGCGTCAGTCCTGGTGACGGCATTGAGCCCACGGTAGTCCACACAAAACCGGAGTTCTGGAGTGGCACCGGGCGCCGCAGCCTTTGGGACCAAGACCACTGGGCTGGCCCAAGGACTGTGGGAGGGCTCAATCACCCCTAACGCCAACATCTTAGAGACCTCCTCCTTGATGCTGGCTCTGACCCGGTCAGTCAACCTGTAAATCTTGTGCTTCACAGGAGGGCTGTCACCGGTGTCCACGTCATGGGTACACCAGTGAGTAACACCGGGGGTCAGAGAGAACAGTGGGGCGAACTGTCCCAACAACTGGCGACAGTCCCCCTGCTGCTCCTGAGTCAGAGTAGGGGAGAGGATCACACCCTCTACTGACCCATCATGCTCCTTGGTAGACAGGAGGTCAGGGAGAGGCTCACTCTCCTCTTCCACCCCATCATCTGTCGCCAAGAGCATACTCACTTCGGACCTCTCGAAGTGGGGCTTGAGGCGGTTCACGTGAAGGACCCTCAAAGGGTTCCTTGGAGCCTGCAAATCCACCAGGTAGGTGACGTCACTTTGCGCTCCTTTACCTCATATGGCCCAGTCCACTTGTCCTGCAAGGCACAAGGTGCCACTGGAGCCATGACCCACCCTTTTTGCCCAGGTTGAAATTCGACCAGAGTGGCGTTCTGGTCATACCATCTCTTCATTTCTTCCTGGCTTGCTTCTAGGTTCGCCTGAGCGAGTTTCCTGAAGCGGGCAGTTTGGTTTCTAAAGGCCAGCATGTAGCTAAATACATCCTGGGGAGTTTTCCTGGGAGCCGCCTCCCAGCCTTCCTTTACCAAACTCAGAGGTCCTCTGACAGGGTGGCCATACAGGAGCTCAAAGGGGCTGTACCCAAGAGACTTCTGAGGCACCTCCCTGTATGCAAAGAGTAGGCATGGCAAGAGGACGTCCCACTTACGCCTCATGGGTTCTGTTAGACCCTTGATCATGCCTTTCAAGGTCTGGTTGAATCTCTCCACCAGACCGTTTCCTTGTGGGTGGTAAGGAGTGGTGAACTTGTAGGTTACACCACACTCCTTCCACAGGGATGTCATATACTTCGATATGAAATTGGTCCCCCTATCGGAAACCACCTCTCTGGGGAATCCCACATGGGAAAAGATCCCCATTAACGCCCGGCCCACCACTGGCGCCGTCGTTGTCCTGAGAGGGATTGCCTCCGGGTACCGGGTGGCATGGTCCACCAAGACCAGGATGTACCTGTTGCCCATGGCTGTCTTGGGATCCAGTGGCCCCACAATATCCATCCCTACCCTTTCAAAGGGTGTTCCAACAACAGGAAAAGGTTGGAGAGGAGCTTTGACCTTCGTCCCACTCTTACCACTTGCCTGGCAAGTTTGGCAAGACCTACAGTGTGCATCTGACTGCCTTCGCATTTGGGGCCAAAAGAAGTGGGTGACAAGCCTGTCAAAGGTCTTGTCCTGCCCCAAATGTCCTGCCAAAGGCACGTCATGAGCCAGACCCAGTAGGAAGGTTCTGAAGCGCTGGGGTACCACCAGCACACGGGCTGACCCAGGCTCAGCAACCTTAGGCTCACTGTATAGGAGACCACTCTCCCAGTAGATCAGATGTGACCCGGACTGATTACCAGCTGCCTGGTCTGCAGCCTGCCGCCGCAGACCCTCCAGAGTAGGGCACTCGCTCTGCTCCCTGCAGAACTCCTCCCTGGTGGGACCCCCTTCTTGCTGCCAATGGGTCAGCTCAGAGATGTCTCCCAGTTCGGCTACCTGCTCCCCTGTAGGCACCGGGGCGTCCCCCTCGAGGTCCGCCTCCTCCCGGTCCGTGGGAACTTCGGGGGCCGGTTTCCCGCGCCCCTGCCCTTTCTCTTGGCAGGGACTTGGGCCACTGTTTCAGGCTCCAAGTCCTCTTGATCACCCTTTCTGGCTGCCATTGACAGAGTAGACACGCATGCCCACTCTGGCAACCCAAGCATCTCCAAGTGAGACCTGAGCTCAACCTCCTTCCATGAGGACTGCTCCAGGTCGTTTCCTAGCAGACAATCTACAGGCATGGTAGGGCTCACAACCACCCTCAAGGGACCTGAGACCCCCCCATTCAAGGGAACCTGCGCCACCATACATTGGCGCTCTGAGTTGTCGACAGCAACTACTTGGTGGAATGCTCCTGGGACTACTTGCTTCTCAGACACCAGGTGACACCGGACTGAGGTCACACTGGCTCCAGTATCTCTGAGAGCCTCTACCCTGTTCCCATTAATGGTCACCCAGGTGCTATATTTCTTTGTGTTAGGGGGCACCTGGTTTCCTGGGACCATCTCACTGTCCCCTAGTGAGACAAGGGTCATTTCTGCGGGATCCCCACCCTCCTGTGGGCACCCCTCCTCCCCAAGCGCTACACTAGCCAACACTTTGGACTGTCCACCGGTGGGTGGCTGTGTCCCCTTCGGGCACTTGGGGTCCCCTTAAAGTGACCGACCTGGTCACATGCATAACACTTGCGGGGGCCGGTCTCAACAGGCTTCCCTGTAGAGACCCCTTTCTTCTTATCACCGGGGGCTGGGAACCTTTACCCTGGGTACTAGTTTGGGGCCCTTTAGAGAACTCCTGTGCTTTACCCTTGTCCCCCCACCTTTCTGCTGGGGACCCTGCCCACCTTTGGCTGAGTCTCCCCCAAACGCTTTCTTGTGGACCCTGGTACTCACCCAGCGGTCCGCTTCTATAGCAAGCTTCCTGGGGTCAGTTAGCTTACTATCCACTAGGTGCTGGCGCAGATCTGCAAAACATAGACTAGACAAGTGCTCCCATGCAATCAAGTTGTAGAGCCCCTGAAAATCTGTTACACTACTGCCCTTCACCCAACCATCCAGAGACCTGCAGAACACATCCACACATTCCAACCAAGTGTTGACATCAGACTTCTTACTGGACCTGAACTGATCCCTGTACTTTTCAGGAGTAAGACCATACTTCGTGAGAAGGGCATCCTTCATGTCAGCATAGGTGAGGTGATACCCCTTACCCAAAGCTATCAGAGCATCCCTTGCTTCTTCAGGGAAAAGTGGCCACAATCCTGCTCCCCAATTCTCCTCAGGGACCCCATTCATGTGTATGGCTGCCTCATAACCCTGAAACCACCTTTGTATGTCATCCCCCTTCTTGAACTCCTTGCCTACGTTCTTGGGAATGTGCACAATCCTGTCTGCCTTTCTGGACGAATTGCTGCCACCATCTGAGCCTGACTTACTCCTAAGTTCTAGCTCCTTCAGTTCTCTCTCATGCTCTAAGAGCATCTTCCTCTCCTCTATGGCCAATCTCTTCTCCTCCCGCTCACTCTCCAGTCTGAGCTTCTGCAGCTCAAACTGCCTTGCCTCCCGCCTGTCCTCCAGCTCCTCTGGGGACAGACTGCTGCTGCCTGACCTGGCGGGTTCCCCCTACCCAAAAGCACATCCACCCTGGAAATAGGCTCCTCCGCCTCCTCACTGAGATTACCAGGCTGCCCAGTGGCATGTCTGGCTGCTACCCAGGCCCTCAGCGCCTTCTGTAGCTCCTCCTTCCTTGTGAGGCCTTTAATTTGGACTTTCAGGTTTTTACAAATCGCCCGTAGCTCCTTTACGGCGTAGGATTCCAACCTATCCTCCTCAAAGATAACTTCCAGAGATGCAACGGATGATGCAATTGATTCAGGCATGACAAAAGTAGTGAGTTGAAAACTGGCAAGATCAAAAATAGGCCAAAAGAAAAAGAACCAGTATGTGGTACGTAATGGTCTGCGATATGGTAGTAGTGCACACCAATCACTGTAAGTCAAGTGCAAACACAAGTCCTATCCTCATCGCTGACAACCAATGTTAGAAATGGGATCTCTAGTTGGCAAGGGCTTGCACCTTTGTCCAAGTAGGGACCCTTCTTCCTAGTCAGGGTAAGGGTTGTTACACTCGTGAAGTAACCCCTGCTCACCCTCGTGGTAGCTTGGCACGAGCAGTCGGGCTTAATTCAGAGGCAGTGTGTAAAGCATTTGCACATAACCAACAGTAATACAGTGTAAGCACTACAAACGGACACCACACCAGTTTAGAAAAATAACCAATATTTTATATACTCAAGACAAGACCAATTACGACAAAAATCCACAATACTATACTTTACGAATGAATACTTGATACGGTAACTTCTTCTTTGCAGGAATAGCACAAAAGCAAAGTTCGTACGAGTCGGTAGCTCCGTCTGAGCCTACCGCGATGCTGAAAACCCCAGAGTCTAACAGTTCCAGCCGACCGCGTCGATACGGGCCAGCAGAGTCGTGAACAGACTCGGTTACAGTACCTTTCTTGTTGTGGCTGGTACGGAGTGTACGAGCCGGTCGGCGTTCGTCGCGGTTGCGGTGCAAGACGGAGCGATGCAAGGTGCGGTGTCCCTCGATGCGGTGCAGGCAGCGGCTCGATGAGCGTCGTGCAGACGGAGTCGGTGAGTCCAAGGCGTGCGATGCAGGGTGAGACGATGCTCGATGCGGTGCTGACAGGTTGCGATGCAGGCGACCTAGCCGGAGTGCGGGAGCTGGCGTCGGACAGCGGTGCGAGTCGGAGCGGTGCGTCGCAGACGTGCGAGCGGTGCCCCAAATGCGGTGCGGTCTCGACTCTTGAGCCAGTTGCAGCGACCGCGTCGGTCGGGTCCGGTTGGTTCAGTGAAGCGATGCGATGCGAACTGCGGTGCCCACAGGTCACGGTGCAAGCAGCGGCTCAATGTTGGCGGTGTCGGACGTCGCCCACGGTGAGACCAGGGTTGAGATGCGAAGCGGGGCGATGCGGTCTGCGGTGCAAACAGGTCACCGGCCAGGGATGGACTCGGTTGACGGAGTCGGTTGCAGTTCCCTTCCTCTGTGGCAACTGAAACAGCGTTCCAGAAGCGGTACCCAGAGGCTTGTGAAGTCTTTGTAGTCCCTGAGACTTCTTAACAGGAGGCCAGCTCGGTTCCAGGCCCTTGGAGATACTCAGCACAAGTTTGTAGAAAGTTCAGTCCAGTCCTTTCACTGCCCAAGGCAGAAGCAGCAGCTGCAGGCCAACCCAACAAAGCAACAACACAGCAAAGGGGCAGTACTCCTCCTGGCAGCTCTTCCAGCTCTTCGTCTTGGCAGGTTCCTTGATTCCAGCGAGATCTAAATTCATGGGGTCAGGGCCCCAATATTTATATCCCAAATTCCTTTGTTCTCTGAAGGCAGAGAGGCCTTTGCCTAGTCCAAACCAGTTCTGGAGCACTTTGTTGACAAGTCTCCGTCCCTTCTTTCAGTGAGGAGGCCAGGGACATCAGACGCACCACAGGAGGTGGAGCCAGCATTGTGGAGGGAAGGCACTGTCCTATTCAGGGCCCAGGTGCGACCCCTCCCACCCATCTACATGTAGATCTTGCTATTCAGCCCTGTGCTGACTCACCCTGTCTCCTGGCATCCCCCAGCCCCTGTCACTCACATTCCAGACAAGGAATACACAACCTCGCAGAGGCAGGCTTGGATGGTTAGACAAGAAAATACCCACTTTCTAAAAGGGGTATTTTCAAACACAGAATGTTAAAACTAACTTCACTAAAAGCTGCATTTTATCATTCTGAGTCCAGGCATACTAAACTCGAATTTCTACCATGTTCCCGGGGTCAGTTAGGATTATAAGCTGTAATAATCAAAACTGCCCGTTCTGGCCTAGGGGGAACAGGTAGCCTTGCAATAGTGAAAAACGAACTAGGCTGTAATTCACTATCAGGACATGCCGCACACACCCGGGCATGTCCTACCTTTCGCGTACAACGCACCCTGCCCACAGGGGTACCTTGGGCCTACCTTAGGGGTGACTAACATGTAGCAAAGGGAAGGTTTAGGGACTTGCAAGTGTGTGCACTTGCCAAGTCGTCATGGCAGCCCCAGGCTGCGCACAGGCTCTGCGGTGGCAGGCCCGAGTTACACTTTACGGGCTGTTTGCGTGGGTGGCACAATCCAGTGCTGCAGCCCACCAACAGCATTTGGTCTATAGGCCCTGGCACTCGCAGTGCACTTTACAAGGGACTGACAGATAAACCAAATAGGCCAATCATGGAAACACCAATCCATAACACATTTTATACAGGAGCACTTGCACTTTCCCACTGGACCGCAGTGAGGAAAGTGCGCAGAATCATTACACCAGCAAAAACAGAGTCAAAACCGGGAGGTCAGAAAGCAAAAAGTCAGGGGAAACACGCCAAAAGATGCCAAGTCTAACACCCAGGTTTCCTGAAACATGCATATGTGGCAGCTATCCACCATCTTACCCCACTCCGGGTCATTTAGTTTGGACCTTAACCCAGCAACATTCCACAAGATAATTTTGACTTGTTGATCATCATTTATACTTCCCTGAAATGAATAACCTGCTGTTGGTCTAGCTCTACCTAAAGTTTAATCAAGCACAATTTGTACTTGCGGGGAAACTGAACTTTGGTTCTTATTTCCTAACGTGGTATTGTTATATGATCATCATATTACTTTATTTCGATCACAAAGATCTTAAAAGTACACAGCACAAGAAGGGTAAAATACAGGGTAATGTAAAAGACATTTTCATAATTTGTTTTAAAAGACATGAGTGCCATAAAATGATTTAAAAAGCAGGAAAAGTAAAAAGAGATAAAAAGTGCAATGCATCATACAATACATTTGGAGCGCTTAATCCACAGTGCATACCAGTATCTGGAAAGGCCATAGACCATTACTCTGCGTGTGTCAGTGCACAAGATTCTCAGCACCTCAAGGTAATAGCCAGGGCCAACCAATCTGCATAACAGAATTATCCATTCTTCCCTCAAAGATGTATAGTATGGGCAGAAAAAAAGTAAGTGCACAATGGATTCTGGACTAGCTTCGCACGAGGGACAAAGGTCATCGTTAAAAACATTACTGCGCCACTTAATACAAAACAATTTTGTGGGTAAGGTCTTGTAGAAGAACTGTAAAAATAGTTTACGTGCCAGAGGGGGAACAATTTCATCGATGGTATCCTCGAAGAGAGAGACAAATTTAAAATTAAGAAATTCTTGAGTCAAACAACACTCAGATTTTGTCAAGTCCTTTTCTGATGTAGCTTCCCAGAACATAGCTTTGAGAATAGCCCTCGATATGAGGGCCAGACTTTCCGGAATTGACCAGAACGCCTACATACCAAGCCTCCCCAATAAATCCCTCAGAGAGCTGAACCAAGGGATAGAAGTTACCTGGGGGAGTTTCAAAAGGCCAGACAGAGCCTCTGGATAGGATGTAAGCTCTTCCACGGACCACAGCCTGTGCCAAAACATGAGTAATTTGTAATTCAGCTTGTAGACCAGCTGTCTATGGGCAAGGTCCAACTAGAGGGGGGTCAGAGGGGTACTAGAGGGGAGGTCTGCCAAGGATCTGAGGAAGCGATTTTCAATGCTAGACAGACAGTTTGTATTGCCCGTGCCCCAGAGTTCTGCTCCATAAAGGGCCCCCCTAGAACCTTGATGTTATAGATTTCCAGAGCGGGTGCTACTTGCCTGGACAACGGTTTCCTGTGAATTTTGCTAATGTGAGCGGTCTGTTGAATTAATTGAAATTTCACTTTCTCGATGTGGGCGGCCCAGTGTGTTGTCGGGGTCAGGCGAATACCTAAGTAATCAAAGACATCGACTTGCTCCAGTTTACTACTACCAACAGACGCAGGTCTTTTGGAAGGTTTGGCCGTTCCTCTAGTGAAAATCATATATTTAGTTTTGGCCTCATTTAGCATCAGGCCCTGCTTGTCACAGAACTTAGAAAAATCATTCAAGAGTCGTTATAGACCCTGCGGGGATTTAGAAATTAAGAGGGTATTGTTGGCGAAAAGAAGGGCAGGAGCTCTTCTTAAGCCGATTTTGGGGGCATCACACCCATCTCTTTCTAAAAAGTCAACCACCCCGTTAATAAAAAGAGTAAAAAGTGTGGGAGATAACACGCATCCCTGTCTCACTCTGTGTTGGACTGGGAAAGTTTCCGTAACTTGATTGTTCTCCCCCCACCTCACCTGTGCTGTGTTAGATGAATGTAATCTAATTAAAACATCTAAAAGATTTCCCGGTAAGCCCATCACTTTTAGAACTCTCCAAAGGCTAGCTTGTGGTACTAGGTCGAACGCAGACCATAAGTCAACAAAGGCCACGTAAAGCTTCCCTCCCTTGGCAGCTACTTCCTTCCAGTAAATACAAAGGAGGCGAAAAGCCTGATCCAGAGTACTAGTCTTTGCGCTGAAGCCCGCTTGATAATCACTCAGAATTCGGGACTCTAGGATCGAATCCTGGATCCTGCCTAAAATTTGTTTGCAAAGATTTTTGGGAAGAGAGTCAATGAGGCTTTTGGGTCTATAGCTAGCCGGCTTGGCTCTATCCCCCTTTTTATAAATGGGTACTATTTCTTCTATTTTCCATGAAGGGGGAATAGCAGCACCAGACGAAATTGAGTGAGTAAGCAAATTTATATAAGAACCCTAGAGAGGTATGTCCTCTCTGTACAGATCGTTAGGAATTCTATCAGGGCTGGGGGCGCGGGCTGGGACACACAAGCGAATTGCTGCTTGCGTTTCCTCTGTAGAAAAAACCAGAGCATCACCCTCTCCACCGGGTACCTCCCCCACCCACTCACTAGCTTCCTCTGTTGCCATGTTACCTGAATCATAAAGGGAACCATAGTGCGCTACTCACTCCTCAGGCTGGACTGTAAATTCCAGGGTCGTCTTGTTCCCTTTGAGCCAGTACGCTGCTTTGCTCCAGAAGGTCTTGGAGTGTTTGGCTGTCAACGCCCTCTGTAGGGAGGGCCACAAGGAACCCTCCCACTTCTTCTTAGCTGTCTCCATTGCCTGCCTATAGTTGGCTCTACATACCGCTACCTCAGGGCGTGCTTTCAGTTTACTGCGCGTACAAGCGCCCCTTCGCAATCCTGCAGTCCTGGTTATACCAAGCAACCTAGGAATCTGACCTCGGATGTGTACAGTTTCCTGCCTTTTTTTGGACTTTACGCAGTTGACTTAGCATGTCCCTAATCTCATTGTATAGTTACTCGTGGCGGGATCCCAGAATCTTCACAATGTCGTTAGTAGGGTATTTGTCTAGCTCCTCTAGTTCCAGACAAACTTTGCCTTTGAGTGCATCAAGGGCCCCCAGATGTTCCTCTACCCAGTCCCATCTGATTGATCTCAGATTATTCGTAATAGAAAGGGCACCCAGGTCAGGACTACCCCTAATGTCAGATTTAAGAGTGCCCTGCTTAATAAAGGTAAGGGTAAGGGCATTATGGTCGCTGTCAGTTCTTTTGACCACTGCCATATCATCGACTAAGGGCCAAAGTTTGATGGCAACCAGACAGTAGTCAACTCTGCTTTCGTGGCCAGGTCGGTTAAAAGTAGAATCTCCTTTTGGGTCAGAATTAGTTCTCCCATTTGTTGCTCTTAGATAATGCTGCAAGGTGAGAGCCAGCACCTGGCCTCCTCTCTTTGTCCACCTGACTGTAGGGAGATCTAGCTGTGGAATTTCCAACTCGCAGTCCCACTCCTCAGTCAGATCTGGCGGAGTGAGGGCAAGGGGTTCAAAGGTACAATTAAGATCACCCGCCACTAATACAGGAACATTATCTGAGAATTGGGACAGGGCGTGATCTACTATGCGGATCGTGTTGGTTTCCTCCGAACCCCGTACCACTCTGTTATATACATAAAAAATCCTGAATTTCCAACCACTGTAAAGAGTCAGCTCAAGTGCTAATATATCTTGGGATTCGACATGGAGGAGCTTAACTTTGGACCCCAGTGCAGTTTTGACCCAGACTGCTAAACCTCCTGAGGGTCTACCCAGCTCCTTCCTAGTGGCATTAATGCCATAGGCAGAAAAGCCACTTCTATGTGGAGAATACAAACTCCAGGTTTCCTGAAATAAAAGCACATCACCGGAGTCCACGAAGGAACACCATTCTGGGTCAACTAATAGCTTGGAACTCCCTGCCACATTCCAGGCTAGAAACCTTAGAGAGTGATCGACGGATTCCCCCCCTTCCGTAATCCCAGGGGAGAAGGCAGCCATGCCCCTGCTTGGGTCAATGGCGATTGACTCACAATAGAACCTCAAGTGTGGATGCCAGACCTAGGGGGGATGGGGCATCTAGTGAGGGCAAGTTTGGTGATGGCCTTAGGGGTCCTAAATTATTGTCTGGACTCATCCAGTCCTCATGCTGGAGTCATCTTTGCCCTCTCCATTCACCCATATTGCGTGTGAAAAGTCCTGCTAAGGTGGGTCTGGGGGACACCAAATCCGGTCTAACTGGGGGTCTATATCTAATAGAAACCATATCCTCATCAAAGAAACTAACTTCAATCGTATCCCATGGTGACCCTGAAAGGGGCAGTCTTTCTACAAACTTAATATCATCTCTAATGATTGCGTAACAGTGTTGGGTGGTCCTGAGCCAATGAATGACCTTGTTTTTAGTGAGTCCTGATCTTTGCGTCTAACCGTGGAGAGTTTGGGAACCTCTGTGAGGTAGACCACAGCTTGATTACCCTGTTCGCTGGATCTAGTTTAGACACCATCCCTCACAGCCCCCTTTCCCATTACCCCCCATGGACTAACTTAGAGGTGCACCCTTCATCCAATGTGACCTCACCTCTATCTATGATCCTACACCCACCCCTACCTTGGCCAACGTCTCGCAGATTTCCTGTCATTAAATTAAGTGTATCACTGGTGCGGTGATCTCTAGTGCGGTGGGGGGTAGGTGTGTGAGCCTGGTTGTCACAACATTGTGTAAAGGTCTGACATTACCCAAGCTAAGGAGTCCCAGGCACCTGTTTTCAACTCCCTTTATGGCCGTTGACGGGAGGGCTATCGGAGTCTCTAATGGGCCTTCCCACAATTTACCCTCTCTGTTAGACTGACAACCTCCACTCTAAGTACGACAACCTCGTCTCTCAATGACTCAATTAGTATTTTCAGCACCTATATCTCACTTGCAGGAATTTTGCAAATTTCCTCAGGATTGTCTATCCCAGCCCCAGCTTTCTCATTTGCAAGAATGTCAAATCTATTATGACACTCAACTTGTGTGACCAACGCTGCAACGGGAGAAACGCTTAACTCATTACAAGGTAAGAGGGCGGGTGGAACGGGCTCCAGGTCAGGGGGCCTATTGATCAGACCCTTGCTCCGTCCTTTAGTATGTTTTTTAAACATCTGTGGGATTAGCTTTGCAGGTTTTTTAGCTGGTGGCGGTTCGGGGGAGACGGCCATCGTGGCTCCAGGGTTATTGTCAGAGTTTGTGGGACTACCTGGCAGGGAGGAGTGGCAGGGTGGTGCAGTGTGGACTAATTAATGACATTCACTTAAAATTGACTCTATCCTGTCCATTGTCTCATGTCAAACAGCACCAGATGAACTTTTTTGAGGTGCTCCATGCCCTGGGCCCTATCCTGACCTTTTCTTTTACCCAACTCTCAGTGTGCCCTCAGTATTCTCTATTCAGCCCTGGGGCACCAGAAGGAGCTATTTGGGAGTGACACACAACCACCCACTCAAAACCCACACACACATTTTAATGTCCCACTACTGAGTTTAAACTGTCACTGGGAGATGCATAGGCACACAATAACAGTCAAAAAAGGGGACCAAGGCTGAGTTTCAATATCTTTCCTGGCAAGGGGCAGTCCGAACACCCTGTACCGGCTGCTGTGGAGGGGGAGTTGGTTTGGTCAAGGCGACTTGCAGCAACAGCCAAAGGGGGTGGCCCTGCCCGCCTCTTCCTGGTGCTGATGGGCGCAGGCGGGCCTGCCCTTGGCCCGGGCATTGCCTGGGCACGCCCATGCGTGTCCATCGCTGCGGGAGCCCGGAGCAACCTTTATGCGCCTCCTGGCACTGGGAAAACACTTCGGCACCTCCTGGCGCTGTGACCGCTGGGGGATGGAGTCCCCTGCAGGAAGAGTAAAGTGTGGTGTGCAGTGATGGGCTCCCACGCTGCTATTGTTATATGAGTTGACCGCCCAAGATTAACCAATTAAGTCCAAGGCAGACATTACCACAATTTCAGCATTAACCGGCTTGAGTCAATGTGGATTGTCTAGCTTAGTGAGTACTTGATATCAGTTACTGGTTGCTATTGCAAATGGCTCTTTATCCCTCTGAAAATCCTGAGTTATACGAGCATTGGTTATAGTTGCTGCACTTGTGAGCATAAGATGGCTATAAAAAAAAAAACAATGGCATAATACCAATGCCCTGACCAGAACCCCCCCCCAAGAGGTTTCCCCCCACTTTTAATCAACTTTTCCGCTAAAGCTGGAAATCTGCAGTTAATCACTATATATCCCCATGGATGCATTTGCGTAGGGGGCCAACCCATCCCACTCTTCTTACAAATAAAATATCATGATAACTGGAGCTTGTAAAATCAGAGTTACACGATAACCAATGGCAGGCTATATTTTTCAGTTGGCATGTTGTTTCTTTGCTGTTGTCCAAAAGCCTAGGGACATTTGTTAAAATCGCCACATAAGGGCAACACTGAGGTGGAAGAACCAAATTTACCTGATTAGGGGAATCATGTGTGACGATGGCTAATGTGTTTAGCTGCCCAGGTTTTGATTTATCATTTGCACTCTGGGTGGGACCATCCACTCTAGTCCTAGGTCCACTGATGGTGCACCCACCTACTGTTGCCTAACAATCTTGCAGCAAATCTCCATTTTTAGCCAGACCCTTCCCTAGACTGTGACCCTCTTTCTGAGCAGTGCTTGTTGGTGTGGGCCGTGTAGCTATACTAGATTGTCTACCTGTCCACGTATTAAGCCCATTGGTCTCCTGCACACCCCTGGAGTTGCGCCTTTCACACTCTATTGGCCTGGCCTGGCCTGTCTATCCAGGGAACTTATACCATTAATAGACTTTTGAATGGTTAGCACAGTAACCTCAAGCTTAGCAAGTCTGTCTAGTATTGGTGAAAGATTCTTAAACAAAACACTCTCAAATCGGCTTATTATATTCTCCATATTCTCCAAATATATGTGTCCAGATTTTTTGGGGGGGATCTGGTACTTGCTCCTTGGGACACCACATGTTTCACCCTCTTCTTCCTTTTTACCGGTGGGCTCATCAGTGATGATGATTGGTGGGGTGAGGAATATATAGTTGATGGAAGCTCCATTGCAGTTTCAACCCTGTGTTTATTGACATGTTGAATATCTGCAGAAACCCTGTAAGAAGTTAATTCTGAGTTCAAGTCGATAGGGACTCCCCCCTCTAGAGATAGGCGTCGTTCTGCCACAGTGATTTCATTGTCTATTACTCTTGCACCACGCACCAAAAAGGAATCAAGCGTTGAACTTTGATAGCTCATAGGAGTGCCCTCATTGTCTCCCACTAGTTTCTGTTTGGCCATTTTATAAACACCGTCTCAAAATATAATCAGGGAGGGGGGGAAAAAAAGAAAAAAATGACATTGCTTGCTATTTGTAACAAACTTACAGTTGGCGTAGGTACAAGAAGAGATGGAGCCAAGAGGGGTGGCACAGCCTGCCCTCGTACGGCCATGGACTGGCTCAGACGGGCCTGCGCTTGGCCTGGGCTTTGCCTCGGCGCAGTCCAGGCACGCCTGCGTGCGTCCCATGCTGCGGGAGTGCCCAGGTTCCTTTCAGGCGTCGGGAGGACTGGCACCGCCTCCCGTGCCACCGTGAATGCTGGGGGACCGAGTCCCACCCCAGCAAGCCAAGAAGTGCAAGCGGGCCTCCACCATCCTGGGAAAAGATGCCTCCCACACTGCGCGAGTGCCCAGGTGCCTTTCAGGCATCGGGAGGACTGGCCCCGCCTCCCACGCCGCAGTGAATGCTGAGGGACCGAGTCCCACCCCAGCAAGCCAAGAAGTGCAAGTGGGCCTCCACCGGCCCGGAAAACGACGAGTCTCAATCACTATCAATCAGATTGGACATTTTAGTGGGAGGATCTCCTTTTTTAGTAAGGAGAATATAAAAAAATTCTGAATGATGCTGTAATGAACAACTAGGAGGGTGATCAGATCTTAGCATTCCATCAAATAGAAGAGACGAAGGAGACAAACATGTTGATGGGCAGTCAGACAGACAAAACCCAGCACAGGTCTAGGAAATAACAAACCAGTTATGGAAGCATGTAGTAACCAGTACTTCAGCTGAAGGACATCCTGTCTACAGTCCAAAGCAGGGAGAGTGGAATGCATAATGCAGAATGCATTATCTCCTCGATGTCTTCCTCCTTCCAGTCCTAACAAACTGATGAGTTTGTCCTTACCAACACTATTGCCTCGTTATCAAAGTGAATATATTTTTCCAATAAAATAACTGTTTATGTCATCGACACCACTCACTGTGTTAGGACTGTGACAAGAAAGAGCAGAACCCAAAGTAAATATTGTGCAGATCTAGGTAAGAGGTGTTAAACAAAGAAGAACAGTTCAGTACTTGAAACGGATGAACAAAACAACTCCAATCCTCCTACACCCCGAGAACAGCAACCTTGTGAAAAGCAATCGAAGAGAAATGGCTCTGTCAAGTTGAGCTTCAATGCCTGAGGGGGAGATAGAGTGTGGGCAGAGAAGTAGTCTAGCATCCTTGATGGATTGTAAGATAGAGGGTGCCATAGTGTGTGGGTTCCTTTTTAGCCTTCCCCGGTACCCTTTCAGGTTTTGCCCTTCACAGCACTTGCACTGTGCTTGTCCAATCTATTGTAATCAATATATTTATTAAAAGAGGATTACATCCTGCCCTTACTTTTCATTTGTCCGTGTTCTTGCCACTTACTTTTCCTTAATTTCTGTTGGTTGTCGCATGCTATTTCCCGTTGCTCTTCATGTTTTTGCTATCAGTGGAGCTTGGCACAAGTACTTCTTTTCACCCGCATTTTATGACCTACTTTGTTATTTGTGAGCAAGCGTGTTTGGCGGTTGTATGTGATTTTACTTTTGTTCTCCGTCCATCACCTAATCTCCTCGTGGCTGGCCCATTTGTTGTATGTTGCCCTTCTACCCCCCCGCACATCGTTGCTTCCCTCAGTGGATTTTTAACATTAACCGCTAGAACAGATCTTGTGGCAGGCAAATTGTTTAACTTTCCAAAGGCTGGCAGCATTTGTTGCTTGTTGCTTTTACTTTTTCTTTCTCTCCTGCCACTGAAATCCACCCGCTCCTCCCACGCACCCCTTCCGCATCATTGCTTGTTTTTATTCCTGCAAGTATGGTCTTTGATGCAATGGGTGATCTCTTCTTCCCACTCAATAAAAACTCTCCCCAATGTGCAGGGTTTTTTCTTGGCCTGAAGAAGGCAGTGGTGACCGGTGACCTTTGAAAATAATCAGGCATAAATGCCTGCTTTCAATTTGAATGATTTCCATCAGAAGGTTATAGTAAACTCCCCCCGAAATAACTTTGAAACAAGGACAAAATGCAGATTGCACAGCTCAATCTTCATATACAATGGCTACAGATCCAGAGATTATGAAGACACCTCATTGTACTGGGCCACCGGCCACTTCCTTCACAAGTTTTGTTTCTGCAGCACGGCTACACAATAGGTCTCTCCTAGGCCCCTGCTTGGAATGGGAGCCTTCCATGCTTCACCTGTTGTAGCCACTCTGAAGATCACCCACTGTTTCTTACGTGAGTCTGTCGCACGCAAATGAGCAAAATCATAGGCAGCAAAGTGATAACTGCACTACTTTGAAGTGGACCATCAGATGCTTTCATCCATGTACTGCTTATAGTGGACTGAGGTTGACAATTAGAAGACATTATGATAATTCCATGCCTCCCTGGGCTTTCCATTGTGACATGGACTTGGGAACTATTTTGTTTGGAACAGTAACTCTACATCCGTAACCTCTACAAATGTTAGTTGTAGCTTAAGAAATTTCAGCTTTGCAAAATAGTACAGTGCAAAGTTCCTCCTTACCACACAGATGCAATAGATTTTCAGATTCTGGGAAAAGTGCATGTGTGTCTTTTTTAAAGCTAAAGCTTTCTGAGTTTCTTCTTCACATATTAGCCATTTCAGAGGCTCTACAAATGGCAAACTTTGGAGCAGCAACAGTCAGAGAATTGGGGATATAAGTTTGGGGAAGCATTCTGTCCTGATAAGAAATACAGTAACCTTTAAGATTCCACAGTGATTTTTGTGTTATCCCATCCAGTGTACACGATTTATCCTAAGTGAAAGGAAGCGGCAGGGAAGAACAGCATGTAAGCTTCAGGGGGAAAAAAATCTTAAATTGAATACATCGTTTAAACAAAGATAACTTAAAAGAAATGATGCACTGGTGCCGTTCTGACTTCAACTTAGCAGAGCACTGAATATCAGCACAAACCCTCAGAGCACCACAGTTCATCTGTTGCGGTTTCTGCTATGCATTTCCCCAACAAGCAGACTGTGTGATCTGAGCACTCATCACTCAATCTATCATGCTAAGACTGAGCCAGGCTGGGCTCTGTTTGTTTGCCCTCTTTAAGATCCAATCCAGGTCTCTCGAGCGGGCAAGAAGTGCTGCAGCTTAGCAGCCTTAAAAAAGCCTTAGGATGACGTCTGAATTGGTAAGCAATTGGGCTAAATGGAAAACATTAGCATACCACCTAAATCAATAGGGTTGGCAAGAATGCATCCGTCTTATTTGCATAGGATGTAAAAGCCTCACACATCAGGAGTACTAATATTATAGAGACACACAAAGCAGCCACTGCTCTCTTCTCTCTCTGGTACAAAAAGCCAGAAGCAGCGATAAGCAGTCCAAATTCAGCATGGATTATCCTGCTTATATATACCCGAATAAGCTGATTTCCGTTAATATAAAATTTCAATTTTCATGAAAAAGATTAGATCTCAATTTTGAGAAAATACATATTTGTTTGTAAACATCAGTGCCATTTTCACTAAGCCCTCATAAGCACCACTGTCGCAAATGGTATGTTCAAATGTTCAATAACAGTCATCATCAAATACCAGGAATATTCATTAAAAGGGAGTGATTTTCACAATTATGCCAAATCCTACTGGAATATCCTCAAGAATGCTGAGGACATGTTATAAATGGGTCCTTATTTTGTCTTGCATAGCTAGAATGTGACCCTAAATGCCCACATAATGTTACAGATGACCTCCTGTATACCTTGAATATCCACACTGCCTCCAGAACGTTGACAGTATATCATGGAAGCACCCACTCCCCCAATTAATACTAACAATACATCATTGGTGGGCTCCTATTATGCCAAAGATAGCCTGAACGTCCTCAAGACTAACCACATTATGTCTAGGATGTAACTCTACTATGCATGGGATAGGCAGAATGTCACCATGAATGCTCACCACGTGTCAGATAGTAATACCATTCAGCTAGGGTGCCATCCTGATCTCCACCATACCTCCACCATTACATACCCCTTCCACCGATACACACACTTATAGACATTCATGCCATCATTTATACGTACATCCAAACGTGCATGCTCTTCAAACCTATCCTAGTTTACCTAGATCCAGCAGCATTATTTTGGTCCAGCTTGGCATGGAATAGCATGGATTCTCTGTGAAGAACAATGCAGAAGCTGTAATGATTGACAAATCCTGCTTGCTCAACCAAGTTCAATGATTGAACACCTCTCACAGATTGTGAACCAGGTCATTCAGAAGCCAAAGTAAGGCTGGAGTCAGACCCTTGCTCTCACCCCACTCTATCCTGGCATCCGGGAAGACATGTCCAGCATGTCATCTATGTATTGTGCCTGTGTGAGAAGAGCACTACTGTGCTCGCCTCTTATACATGTAGAATGCATCACAAGATTTTGAAGCCCTCCTCCTCCTTCACACAGCTCACTGTACTGAAAAGAAAATGAATTGGTGAGATTGTTTCTTCAACTTATTCAGCTTATCAGAGCTGCAGAGTCACACTGGTGGGACATGTCACTCTTAATGGACGAACCACTACTAGTAGCACGTTAAACCAAGTACGCCTTGTTGTTTTGTAAATGGCTAAGTCAAAGTTTGAAAAAATGTTTCGCTAGACACATTCTGAAACCTAAGATACCGCTTCCTCTCCCAAGCCATCTTGACCATATCCGGTCCAGGAAAATAAATCCCCAGGAACCAAGTGAGAAATACCCAGACAACTCCAAACTATTATCAAACAAGTGGTAAGGAGGATTAAGGACAGCTGTTTTGAAAGTTTTTTCTTGTCTCCCCTATGAAACTGTTTTCCACACTCTGATAATCACAATTCTTGCCTGACCATATTTTGTCTCCGCTCCTAGCACAACTTCCAATTTGTTAGCAATGTGTGAGAAAGTACCTCAACCCCCCCTGCCAAAACCCTACTTACCTCCCGTTTCACCGCCGTGGTCTCCGTTCTTCCCGGGTCCAGCTGACTACATTGGGGGCTGGAATAGAAAGCAAACACTAAGAATGGACTTTGCTTCACGTTTGCAGGGTGGATTCGCATCGTCACGACAAATGGACCAATCAAGGAGGGGGTGTGTGCAATAAAAGGCCCAATCAGCTACCATAGGAAGGGAAGAAAAGAAGAACAGGAAACAGATGGGGGATACCATTGAGAAGGAAGTCTTTAGGAAAGCAGCCGCTGAGCAAGGAACGAAAGGGAGAGACGCCACCGAGGAAGACACCGCAGGACGCCATTACGGAGGACGCCGAAGCTGGGGAAGCTGCGGACGTGTGGAGTGAGGAGTGGTGGTCACCGGAGGATGCCCAAGAGCCACCGCAACCCTGGAGAATTGCGGTACATAATACCAAAGAGGGTGAAGGTCTGGTGGTGGGTTGAGAGACAAAGCCATTACTACCTCGCTGCTGTTTTTTTTTCTCTTTCTTTTATTTGGCATCACAGTTCTTTTGTGAGACACGACCTCTCACTACCTCCCATCACATCATCTTCCCCCATCCCCTCCATAAAGCACTTGGGAGAGAAGCTAAGAAACTCCCTGAATCGGTTATGTCAAGAGTCTAGAAATTGGGCACAAAACAAAAGGTCCCCATAGTATCACATACATATTTTTCCTTTCTTCTTTACCTTTGCACGATTCTCCCACCTGGGTGTGGTGAAAGGGTATAACGCCAAGCCACCGCAATCATACTTACCGCATATTACTCTGCTGCTTTACTCCCTCTGCAAGCCTCCCGGGAACCCCCTCCAGAATACCAGAACGCCTGAAAGAAACCAGGAAAGAGGACTAAGTGAAGGAACTACAACTTTCGTTAAGGCCTATTTGGAAAAGAACTCCTAATGTTTTTGTTGACATTTTGGAAGAACATCCGCGTACACCTTAAATCAACCTTTGGAAAAAAAAACGCCCCAATATTACACCAATAAGGCCTCCTCGCTTCTGTTTCCGCCCGTCCCTCCCACACAATGTTTTATTGTTTAGACTGTCTTTTAACACCCCTATTGTATGTTACCATTCCCCTCTCCTTTAATACTTCCGGCGTTAGGCCTTGCAAACTCTATTTTAGAAAGATTGATAGGTCTCCCACCCTAATGTGGCTTTACTTAAAAGTGCATAACAACATTCTGTAATACCCTAGGCATGTTTTTCTATTTATTTGATTGCTTACCCCTATCTTCTAGTCCATTTCTTGACATCACTTTACTGGAAACACTTTTTTTTATCAAACACAAACAAAACATTGAACCTTCATAGGCATCAGACTCTTCCACCAATGGGCAGAAATGTGTTGTGTTTTGAGAAAATCAAGGCCCTGCAAGTTAAGTCTGAAATCTAATAGGCATCAGTCCATTCAAACACATACAAAAGGCATCAAAAAGTGATAACGTCTCCGTTGATCTTTAAATTATTGTTGAAGATGTTGATTACTGATTAGCTTAAAAGTAGTAAACTAATCGATGATACATCTTCCATACAAAGAGCAAATTATGCAGTGTTCTCACTGTAGGCTGTCCTATGATGTCAGCTGAAGAAACGATGTACAGCCAGTAGAATGGTTTTTACTTGTATTTATTAATTCAGATCAGGAACCAATAGTTACAGGTATGAAGGGCCCAGGAGATCAGCTCCAACTGCCCCAAATTCCACAACCTACAACATCATGTTCTTCCCACTACCTATTCTACAGCATTGTCTAATATAAGCCCATCAGCATTGTCCAATATACTCTCAAGACACCACCTATCTCTCCCCTTCACAAAAACAAAATGATGCATTACATAATTATTTAAAACAAATCATTATAAATAAAAATAGACTAAAATGACATATAATAATATACCTGACATTCTAAAAAAAAGGTTTACTAGTCACGAAATTTGCTAGGAATTTTTCTATCCTTTGTGCTTCTACACAACACTGGTTCACCTTGTTTGCTTTGATCATACTAAAGATGTTTGTCCTTTCCCAAATCAGTTGTGTCAACCTCAGCTAAACAAGACATGTTCCACCATTGTCCATTAGCCATTTTCACAGCCTGACCTCTTATGTCAATAATGCGAGTAGGCTACCTGAATTTTGACCTTACATTTTGCAATAACAAAGCATCTTTAATAAGAACATACTGCCCCGCCACAAAAGTGACACCCCGTTTCTTTTTTTGTTAGATCATCTTGTCACACCTCTCACGATTGAATCTGTCACTAGTACACTTGGCCCTGCAAGACGCATCCCCCACATCACACTTTTGATCCAGTGCCTTAATTTCCCCCAAAATATTCAATAAAGACGCAACCTACCTGCCCCTCATCATTTCAAATGGTAATACATCAGTAACTGAATGTGGAGTTGTCCTGTAGGCCCATACTAATTCTCTAATGACAGCTTCACAATCGACCTTAGCCTTAATAGAATTTTGAATACTCTCCACCAGCACCCTATTGAATCTCTCCACCTTTCCGGTTACTTGGGGATAATACAGAGGTGTGCGTAAATGCTTTACCCTCACTTTAAAAAAAAACCTCCATCATAGTAGATGAGGTGAATTGTACACCATTGTCGGTCAAACATTCCTCAGGTACACCTTCCTTGCTGAAACCGCCTTGTGAAAATGACTGTTCTAGTGTTGGGTTCAGAAACATCTCTCACTTCCACACACCTAGACAAATAATCTATCAACACGATAAAATACTTGAAGCTGTTTGGTAAACATGGAATGAGCCTAAAAATTCTATTGCAACTCTCTACCACACTCTGTCTGGACACAAAACAGGCACCGGATGGGGTGTAGACATGACTAAATGTTTGTCATTATAAGAGCATTGTACACATTCCTTTACTTAGACCTTTACCTCACGGTCCACACTAGGCCACCAAAAAGTATGCCTGACTCTATATTTTGTGGTAGACATTCCTAAGTGACCTGAATGAGTGGTTTCTAATATTCTTTGTCTGAAGCACCTTGGTGGAAACAATTTATCTCCTCTAACCAACAAATAATTTTCTAGAGACAACTCATCAGATATTTTACAAAACGGTTGTAACCCCACATCAACTGACTTTTCATTCGGCCAACCTGTAGTAATACATTTCATGACCTGTTTCAAAACATCATTATCCTTGAGGGCATTAAGCCATACCTCTATGTCTGAACAAATCACCTGATCCTCAACACTTGCTATATTCATTACTTTATTTCCTCCTGTTCACTCTCATCATTCACTGTATCCTTTATGGATAATCTGGACAAAAAACCCACCTTCACATCCTTTCCTCCTGCAATGTGAGTAACCACAAAGTTGAACTCATGTAACTTTTTTTCCAGTCTACACAACCTAGCTGTTGCTCCCTTTATTTTATTGCTGGACAAAATGTCCAGCAAATTTTTATGGTCTGTTCTTAACCAAAACTTCCTTCCCCACAGGTACGGTTTGAATTTTTCTATACCCCATACATCGGCTAACATCTCTTTCTATATCACTTAAATATCTCAGTTCTACTTCTTTCATTCTCCTGGAGGAAATTCTAAAGTAACCTCCTTACCACCAGCCATCTGTGACAATACTGCCCCCATTCCATCAGAACTCGCATTAACAGTTATGTATGTCTCAGAACCCTCAATATAAGCCTGAAGAACTGGAGCCGTCACTATGATTTGTTTGGTTAATTGAACATTTTCGTGACATACCGATGTCCACACAAAGTCGGTTCCTTTTTAATAAACCTCTGAAACACTCAGTGAGAGACCTTAAAAATTCCTGATAACTTTTGCATAAAACTCACACAAGCCAGTGAATGACCGCAACTGATATTTGTCAGTTGGATGAGGAGCATTGATTATACCCTAAGCAATACTGTGCTTTGATTTCACCCCATCCTTTGAAAGAACATGACCAAGATATTCAATTTCATTCATCCCAAATATACATTTATCTTCTCTGACAGTAACTCCATTGTTCTGTAAAGTCAACAATGCATCCTCCACAAGATTAGCATGTGCTTCTTTTGTATCAGCATGTACTAAAATGTAATTTTGGAAAACAACAACATTGGGTATATCTAGCAACATTTTGGTCATGATCTTCTGAAAAACAATCCTGCACTGCAACATTTGTGTCAATTCGCTTCTTATGCTGTGTGGTACACTGCAAAGTCTATGTTTTACTGGAAGGACTCCTTCCTTAACCTTAATGGTATGTACACATTTTTGTATTTGACCAATTTTGTTCTGAAACACACCTTTACATTTTTCCCTCCAATGTCCCTGATCAGTGACTGAACTTACTAATGAAACCGGGCACTTCTGACCAGGTCTGATTATCATGCCAAAATCAGCCTGATGCTACCATCCTAACACATTTGTGTCTTTGTGGGCTATGTAAACCTTTCCTTGTATGGTTTCATTCTCAAATGTTATGTCACCCCAAAAGGGTCCCACTGCATATATTTTACAGCCCTCAAATGCTATGGTAATAATACCATGGGGGTAACAATCCTTTGTTTGACCAACATTATTTATACTTGTCAATGGATATAATGGTAATTTTTGCACCAGAATCAATAGGAAGAGGAATAGTGATGGCGTCAATTTTTACAGATATCAGTGGATCACCATATTTTTTCTCATTCTGCACACTGTTTATTTCTATGCAGTCTGCAGACAAGTAAGTCTTCTACTCTTTTTTCAAAATCATCGTAATTATCACTTACACATTGTTCCTGAACACTTCTAATCGGCATGCAACTGCCACCCCTGCATACTTCTCCATAGTGACCCATTTTCATACACTTCCATTACTCCTGTGCAATCAGTGGACAATTTCTAAAGTTCAAAATATGTGTAGTTGATCCACACCGAAAACATGTACGTTTTGATGAAGGACGACTTGCACTACTTTTCTCATCCCTACTGTAGTTCTCAGTGCTACTTTTACCACCTCCACTATAACTCTCATTGGTAAAAGAAGGGCATTGTCCTCTATTCTGAGAGCTAAGATTCACCATGGAAACATGACAATTTTCTGTTTCCAATTGCTTGGCATCTTGTTATGAACACTCTATACTTTTAGCCATATCTATCACTTCTTCCAAAGAAGGGTATTTGCAGGATAACAATTTCTACTGTATCGGGGGCGTGGCCGGACAAGATGGCCGTACAGACGTAACTCTCGGCGCTCCCGCTGGCAACAGGGAGATCCGCCAGAATCCTGGGGTGTAGAAACTGCACCTACCCCACAAAACGGTGTCTTACTTACGAACGATCATCCGGAGGCGGCTAATCCGGAAAGAACACTGTACTTGAGCCCAATCATAGAAATTGGGTCCAGAAGATTGATCCCATAGCCCCGGCGTCATCTTGGTGAAGTGAGAAAACGAGACGCCGAGACCCAGAGGCCCGCGGCCCAACTGAAGAATACTGTGCCTGGCGGCTCTGACTTCGACGGTGTACCGGAGGCAGACCGAACGGCGTAGCAGACCGATACATGAAGCCGCTGCGAGGCCCAGGCAGTGTGGGAAATAGGATGGCGGTCTCAACGGGCCACACTAAACGGCTGCACGAGGGGCTGACATGCTGAGAGGGAAGTCCTGACTGTAATTCCTGGGCGGTTGGGGAGCCGGGAGATTCAGCGGAGGTTGGGACAGGGTTTGTCCCCGAAACCGGTGTAAAGGCAAGCGGAGGGAGGAAATTGGATTTGGGGCCCAGTCGAGCCTACCCCTGTGAAGGGAGTGAGCACTGAGATGCACTGCCATAGACTCGTGGCCAACACAGTGGGAGCCCCAACATACATGGAGCTCGTTCCTGTAGGGGGGATCATGGCTCAGTAACAAAGGGACTGTCCTTGTGAGCACCGCCCTGCTAGTGTCGGCAGGGAACAAACAAGAGACTGTGTAAGGGGCCTGCCTGGAACTGGGAGGGTCGCCTTGACTTCAGTTGGGGGAAACGAGGAGGGCTGAGTGAGTGACGGAACAAGAGTCCTCCACAGACTTGAAGGGTCAGGCGGAGAGTGGCAATTGGATACACAACAGGCCGTGTCCAGCCATGTGGAGTGACGAGACTCAGTGGTGAAGTGGAGGGGACAAGAGACAAACATAAAAGGTCTCTGGGACAACTGGAAATTACCCCGGGAGCTCTAAACAGAGTTAAATGGTGAGAGGATAACACACAGAAATACTGCCTGAACTGCTGAGGACTACTACATACCGGGAGCACTGAAGTTGGAAGGAGTGGGGGCTCGCAGTGTGGGATCCTTGAGACGAGTGGAGTAATGCTTATACTGCTGAGACAGGGATTTTCATGGTCAGATTCTTTGGGCCAAGAGCACTGTGGGTCCATAGATGGAGGTTCTTGTGGTAGTGGCACCAGTGACATCAGTCAGTACCTGAGGAAGATTTACAGCAGGCTTCTGTGGCACGAGGATATTGTGACGCATCCGAGGGGCCTGCTGGACTGGAAGAAGCAACAGTGATCCTCAGCCCGCAGCCTTATCGGAGACCTAGCCCACGCGAGACCTAATACATCAATATGGTGAGAGGCCAAGGTACCTGTGTACAGTCAAACAAGGTATCCAATTATGCGCAGCCATGCCCACCAGAATCGGCGCAACAGGCGGCGGATGCAGAGGTGCAAGGAGAGGAGGCCATACACTCGGTGGTCCCAGATCCATCACTGGCGGACATCATGGCAGCAATACAGTCTACCAGGAACAACATGGTCAATAAAATCGACGCGGTGGCCATCGACATTAACTTGCTAAGGTGCGACCTACGTAAAGTAACAAGCAGGGTCACTGCAAATGAATAAATTGTGAAGGCCCTACAGGCAGAAGTTAAGCTACTGAAGGAAATGGTTACGGATTTTTCCATGCGTGTGTATGTGCTTGATGATAGAGCTGAAGACCAAGAGGGACGGTCAAGGAGAAATAACTTGAGATTTGTGGGCTTCCCGGAGCGCGCGGAGGGCCCCTCTGCAGAACTGTTCTTGGAGGATTGGATTCCTAAGGTCCTGGCTCCCAAGAGATTATCAACATTTTTCAATATTGAAAGGGCACATAGAGCACTGGTTCCTCCTCCGCGACCCGGGGCACCGCCACAGGCTATTATAGCGTGCTTTTTCAACTATTGTGACCGGAATGTGATACTGCAGGCCACTCGTCAAAGGGAAGCGTCATCTTACGAGAGACATCGCATTGCTATTTTCCCGGACTACACCCAACGTGTACAAGATCAAAGGAGAACATTCATGGCAGTTAAAAGAAGATTACGCGAGGAGGGGATGAAGTATAGTCTGTTATTTCCATCCAAATTAAGAATTGAACATAATGGGAAAGCACTGTTTTTCTTCTCTGCGATGGAGGCATCTGAATGGTTGGATTCTTTGGGGGGGACACAGTGCACAGGGGGGCGGAGACTCACAAAGATCAAAACACTCAAAAATATCAGAACGAGGGGGAGACAGAACAGACCCCCTACAAAGACAGGGCGGGCAGAGGTGGATAATACGGGTTGAATCCGGGTATGCCCGGATGGAACGTTACAGTTAGCTGACCCCTCTTCGGAATCGGATACCTCCACGTAGGATCTATCGGTGCCTCCTACTGCTTCCCAAAAGAACACGTCCTGATCGGGATGTTGGAATAAGAATAACCTCTAAAGCATTCAGATAAGTTTTGTGTGAGATTGATATTATGGTGGTAATATGATGGGGAACTCTTTATTATAATTATCCAATGTGGCTGGCGGGAAGGACCCGTCCCTCTACAGAGGTTGAGGCACGCACAGGGAGCTAGAGATCTCTACCTCACACCCAGACGATGGGCTGACCACTGGCAATGTAATCAAAACCCGAGGTATCAATACTACAATACAAAATGCAGAATGTCATTGATTATAATGTTATGGTTATCATTAGTTTGGTTGGTTATTGTGTTGAAAGATACTGGAAGGGAGGGTGTGGGGCGGGGGAGGCAGTTCCTAGAACTCTGTCATGGGGGAATGTAACTTGCATCACTGCCCAGGGGGTGGGGGTCAGGGGGGTTGAGTAGGAATGGGTGGGGCTTCACTTAGAGATCCCAAGCTGGAATGTCATACCAGCGTCACAGTACATGGGGATATTGAAGTGGGAACGATGGACACAGGAGAAAAGGTTTTTAGAATGGCAAGTATGGTTCCCCCGGTGATCAAACTACTTACCTGGAAGGTGCGGATATTGGCAATGTTTAGTAAGCGGAGACAGGTGTTTTCTTATTTAAAGAGTCCCATTTCAGCACCTCCATCATCTAGTGGATCCGGAGGGGCGATAGGTTTTCTTGCATGGCAGGCTGGACGGACAAGAGATTTGCCTTATTAATGTATACGCTCCAAACTCTGATTGCCCGGACTTCTTCCCTGCTGTGGTTGCTGCGGCGACTCCTTATTTAGGGGCGGGGGTAATACTGATGGGGGACGTTAATTGTGTATTAGATGGGGAATTGGATAGGGAACCCCCAGACAGAACACTAAACCAAGACTAACGGGGACACTAAAAGATACTCTGATGGGAATGGGACTGAAGGATATATGGAGAATAAGGAACCCAGGTATAAGAGCCTTCTCCTGTCACACACCTGCAACGAATACATTTAGTCGACTGGATCAGTGTTTCTTGTGTGACGAATTGATCCCCGAAGATCAGGACATATCATACCTACCCAGATATATATCGGATCACTCCCCGGGACTTCTTACACTGGGTTTCAGACGTCCCAGACTGGCAATACCTATATGGCGACTGCAGGTTGAGGCATTATCTGATCCATCATTTGCAAAGACGATTGAGGAGGAACTTACCATTTATTTTAAGGATAATTGGGGATGACATCTAGAAGGGCAACGGAGTGGGAGGCAATGAAGGTGGTGGTCAGGGGAGTATGCATAAAAACCTCATTTGGGGTGAGACAGCAACTGGAAAGGGAAGGGCAACCCAGGAAAAGAAATTACAGAGATTAGAAACACTCCCCCATACACACCCACAACGCATATTAGAATGGAGTAATGCCCATAGGGACCTGATGGAGTCCCTACACCACTTGGGGAAATTTAACTGAGTGGCATACAGAAAACGTCTCCATATGGAGGGGGATACATTGGGGGCTCTGCTCTCCAAGTTGATAAGAAATGAGACACCTACACCTTCTATAGTGCAGATGAAGGATGTACATGGGAATACGGTGTATAACCAAGCGTCGATCCTAGATGTTTTAACAGCACACATGGAAGAGGTATATACCTCTAAATCATCTCCTCCCCAGGAGATGGTGCGAGAGTTTGTCTAAATTGGGCCTGCCATGTCTGGAGGGAGAGATAGGTGATGGGCTTGATAACCTGATTACCAGAGAAGAAATATTGGGTGCTACTCAGAGATTAAAGCCTGACAAAAGTCCAGGCACTGACGGCTTGCCGGCAGAATTTTATAGAACGTTTGTGCCATTGCTAGTTGACCGCCTTTCAGAAGTATATAATGAGGCTCTACAGCTCCAGACCTTGCCAGATTCTATGAGAGAAGCCCTGGTGATTATGATTCCCAAACCCGACAGGGTTTTAAATCTTGACATGAAAATCCTGAGTGGAGTGATGGCTCAACGCCTTCTACCTCATATGTCTTACTTGGTCCACCCTGATCAATCGGGGTTTATCCCTAAACGCAGCACAGCGCATAATCTCCAGCTATTGGCCCATGTCTGGCACTCCCCACGCATTGAGAAGGAGGATCATGCTATGGCGTTGCTTGATATAGAACAAGCTTTTGACTCGGTAAACTAGGAGTATATCTAGGTGACACTGAGGGTGATGGGGACAGGATTTCTTAACTGGCTTAAACTAATATATACGGCCCCATAGGCTAGGATACATCTGGGGGGACAAATTTCTAGGGCCTTAAAACTCCAAAGGGGCACTAGACAGGGGTGGCCCTTATAGCCACTATTATTTGCGGCGGCCATGGAACCACTGGCGGAGGCTATGCGCCGCCAATTGGAGGTATGGGGGATTAGGTTAGGCGACACTAATCACGTGGTTTTCATGTATGCAGATGATACATTAGTATATATTCGCCAACCAGCTCAAGCGGTCCCTAAATTGCTGGATATATTATATAAATTTGGGGAGGTATCAGGCTTGAAAATAAACCCCAATAAATCCAGGTTGCTCCCGATTGGCCAATTAGCACAGAGACCACAGGAGTCACTTCCGGATGTGGGGCTTCAATGGGTGGACTCTGACCCTAAATACCTGGGAATCAGGCTGGCAAATTCTCCAGCGAGGCATTTGGAGCTTAATATAGGAAAAGTGGTTGAAGGTATAAGAGGCTCAATATGCTTTTGGCAAAAGTTGCCTCTATCTCTCATGGGCAGAATTGCTATTATAAAAATGATTATACTCCCCCGATGTTTATATGTGTTGCAACATTCGCTATATGAGAACCCGGCCCATTTCTTCAAAACACTGAATACACTAATAATAGAATTATTGTGGGGATCAAAATGGAAGAGGGTGAGCCTCGTGACGCTGCAGAGAACATGGCAGAATGGCGGGTTAGAGGTTCCACATCTGGAGCTGTATTACATGTCGTCCCAACTCCAGAATGCTATACATTGGCTGGACGAAAATGAAAACTGGGAGAAAAGATTGCTCGCGGATACATATGGGGGAGACTCACTAGCGAATCTCCTGATGCTGGGTTTTGGTATTTCTCACACTTGTCCATACATAAGCAAACATGTGTCGCGAATATGGGAACGATCTGTCAAGAAGGTGGTGGGGCATGCCCCATATGCCCCAGATATGCCATTATGGGTGATACAACCCTTTGCAAAAATAGCGGCCTCGATGTCTGTCCGTAAGTGGAAGGAGGGTGGATCCCTGACAATGGGAGATCTTTTTCACAACAAACTTTTCATTACTAGAGAAAACGCAGAGTCCATGTTCGAATTAGGAAATGGGCAATTTTTGCAATATGGAAGGATAATATACCAGGTTACTAGAGAATTGTGGGCGTCTATACCGGAGGAGCCGACAGTAACAAAGGTCTTGCAGATCATGCTATACATGGCGCGGGGGCACTTCATTTCACATCTATATAGGGCACAGCGAGAAGATTTGACAGCTGCACCCCAAGCAGTCCAAGCCCGGTGGGAGGAGGTCCTGGGTGAGCCCTTCACTGAAAAGGGTTGGACTAAAGTCCATGAAGGGGTCATAGCGATAATTTCAAATGTACGGCTTAAACTGATCCAGTATTACTTTATACACCAAACATGCCTTTCCCCTAAAACACTAAGTAGGATCTTCCCGACTCGGTTGGATAGATGTCCCCGATGTAGAACTGCAGCAGCGGACTTTTTGCATATGATATGGTCATGTCCACTCATATCTCCGTTTTGGACGGAAATATTAGATAAAATAAACGAGGCCACAGGATGGAATGTGCCAAAAGGAATACATGAGGTGCTGCTGGGTCTATTGTCTACCCCCAAAAATAAAAAATTGAGTCGGAAATTTGTAATGCTAGGGCTTGTGTTAGCTAAAAGATGTATTGCTATATCATGGATGAGACCAAATCCCCCGCAGATTATGATGTGGCTAAAGGATATAGGCGAATGAGCAGCGGCAGAAGCAATACGAATGAAGAGGGTCAGGCGGGACGACAAACTAGAGGATGACCTACGGGCATGGGCGACTATGTTGACAGATATAAAGGACTTGCAAACACAGACAACAACACCGACCATGAACAATCCCCCTTAGCATGGATTCGTATACAATAAGACAAACTAGACACCAGGTAGACATAAGAGATATTGTTAGGGAATAGACAGATGGAGAAACCAGAAAGACGGTGACGCTGGAAATGTGACACAGTGTTGGGAGGGGTGGGGGGGGAAGAGTTCGAATAGTTAAGGGATTCTGATGGTATTCTTTGTTATATACCACGGTTTGGCAAGGGTGATATTAAAATACACTTATCTAATGTATCAAAATGGGAAATGGTGAATGATAAGGATATGATGTAATAAATCCTACTGTATGGATGTGAATGGAAATAATTGATGTAATGTGTAATTTGCCAAAAAAGAAATATTAAAAAAAAATCAATTTCTACTGAATCTTTTCAGAATTACAACTGCAGACAATTCAATCACGAACCAATTGTGATGTGAACCCTTCGAACTTACAATACCTTGCTAACATTTTTAAAGCAGTAACATGTGAATCAATTGATTCATTAGGATCTTGAATACAAGTGAAACATTTATGTCTATCAACTACCAGATTTGCTTTCCCCTCAAAATATATGCTTAGTTGTTTTACTGAGATTTGAAATTCATCCATGTCATATCATCTGATCCAGTATATTCTGGCAAATGGTCGAAAATACTCTGACCCTCAACACCCAAATAACAGTCGAGTAAATTTTGTTTCCTATCCACCTTGAATTTCAGCCCAACAATGGCACCTAGATATGCATTAAAATACCTAAATTATAAATGCTATTTTACTGGCGGTTCACCAGGTTCCTGTAAGAAAGGAATAGGTGGAGTGACTGTTTGCATCATAATATTGAGAAAATTCAATTGATATTGATATATTGGTTAATAACCTTTACAAATAGAATTCTATATGGACTATTGCATGTTCCCTAAAACATGTGCAGTCCTGAAAATAGCGTGCCAATCGCTGTAGACATGTCTAAAATGCAAATATTATACTGTACAACCACAAATATGTAGTGTGCCAATCGCTGTTGACACGTAAGAAATGTGGTAACCTTGTAGTTTCCCCAGGTGGTGCTGAGGGCATAATGAGTCTGCTCAGCACTCTAGCAGCAGCATGCCAATTGCTGTTGACAGATGAGAAATTTACTAAATTTGAATCCCTCAGGTGGCACGGTGATTATAATGGGGCTGGTCGACACTCTAGCAGTAGCCTCAAACTTCTTTGTTTCCGGTATTACTTGAAGCTGCCATGCAAAAAGATGTGTGTCTCATGCTATGCGCTGCATCAGTACAGTGAGAATACAAAAAAACCAAGCATTTGCAATGCAAAAGGTCTCGCATTTATGAGAGTTTGAGCTATTGGCATTGTAAATGACAATGCCTTTTATTTATGTGTTGTTTTTAAAATAAATAAAAGGCATTGTCATATACAATGCCAATTGCTTGAACTCTCACAAATGTGAGACCTATTGCATTGCAAATGTGTGCTATAAAAATAAAAAAAGTGTTAGGAGAGAGCGTGTCAAACCTACAACAGCAGGCAGGACAAAGCTATTTGAGAAAATAGTGCTTGGAGGCTGCAATTAAAGCCTACAGAGCAACAACACACGTAACCGGGGGTGTCGCCAGGGATGTTACAAAATGAGACAAGGCGGTACTAAGGAGGGACTACTAAGCCTTTTGACCAATGAACAGCCACAGTTTACAGTGGAGAGTGACACAAGCCAATGAAAAATGTGGACGGAGAGTCTGCAGAGCTTCAAGTCCCTACCTCAACACAGCATGCCTCGCAGAGCAGCGCATGCGCTGCCCAGACTCGACCTAAAAACCAAAAGTCTTGTGGAATGTTTTAGCTACTGACATATAATTCACACTTTTCAAATTTAATTACAAAGGACTTTGTTCCCCTTTGCACATCCTCATTTTACTTTTCTCAGAAAATCCAACTTTAATTTCCAGCTATTAAATATGTTGCGACTCTTTTCTTAGGAATACTGTTACACAAGTTCTGCCAGACATCATGAGCTTCATTTAGAAACAAACCAAGTAGGCCCAGTCCTGTTTACACCTAAAATGAGATTTCATATTGGCCGTAAACTGCAGGAGTAAATATAACAAGAGTATTTGAGCACATCAGAATGGGGAATAATATTCAAAATCCTTTCCAAGCAGATTGCAGTAAATTGCTGGTGTGATCCGGTTTTACTGCATCATAAAACTATAATTGCCATCATCAAAAAGCTGGTGGTAATTATGAAAGTAAAAGAGCGCATTGTATTGTATTGTAATTGCATTTATATAGCACTTACTACCCCTGCATTAAAGTCTATTTTTCTTCGCAAAGTGTTAAATAAAAGTTCTGTTTTACTGCAGTGATTAAATTGGTTTCAAGAACCCCATCAATCAAAAACAGTAGAGGGCCGCAGAAATGTTTGTGCAATTTACTGAGGCATGGTTCGTAGAAACCACTTAGAAGCAACAATCCGTGCGTCTAATAGTAGTTAACCCTACAGTTCAAATATCAAACTTGCTACGAGAAATTAAAATTGAGCGTAACAGATGTGTGTGAATTCGTGTGATTGTCTCTGGGTGCTTAGATTTCGTGAAATGTTCGTGTGATACTACCAAAGTAAATGTCAAATATGCATGTGCGATAAATATCGACCTTTAATTTTTATTTCTGTTTATTAATGTAAATAACTACTTTTCAAAATATTTCATGTGTACTTACTTGCTAGGTGGGAGCAAGACACGTTGCAAGCATTGAATGTATGCACGATTTAGAACACTTAGGGGGTCACTATGATGGCGGGCGGATCGCCACCGCCCAGCCGGTGGTGGCGATCCGCCCGTCATCACAACATAATTCACCCCCGCCATATTACTTTGGCGGGGGGTACCGTGGCGGACGGAAAGTCCGTCTGCCGCTTTTCTGCCGGGTCGGCAATTGTCACGATTGCCGGCCGGACGGAACTCAGGCACAATATGGTGGCGGTGCATCCATATCATGATGCCTAGCGGTTCCGGCCTTTTCATGGCGGCGATGCCGCCATGAAAGGGCTGGCGGGAATTGCTGTGGGGGCCCGTTGTGTGCCCCCGGGGGGTTGGGGGATACCTATGGTACCCCCCTACATGGCCATGCTCAAGGTGGCAGGCACCTCGCTGTGCCTGTCTCATTGTGCATGGCAATGCACAACATGCCTCTTTGGCATTGCGGCGGGTGCTGCATCCAGCAGCGCCCGCCGTAATGTTGGAGATGCGGGATGCGACCGCCACGGTGGCGGTCGCATCCTAATTGGTGGTGCGGGACCACCGCACCGCTGGCGGCCGGTCCCAGCACCGCTAGGGTGGCGGGCGGACTGAAGTCCGCCCGCCATCCTAATAGGCCCCCCAAGTGTGCGATTACACCGATTAGCAGCAGTTCAGCGGAGAAGGTTTTGTAACTGGAGCAAAGTGTTCATCCTTTTATAAGGAAGATTAGTGTAAATGAAGGCAGGAGGGTCGGTAAGCAGTCATTAAGATGTAAACCCCGCCAACTCCTGTGACGCTCCTGCTGCAAGCCTCTCCACTTAGTTTAACGGAGACACAGAGGCACTTCCGGGAGGTTGTCCCCTCCTGCAGCTGTCGACAGAAAAGCAGTCCACAGTCAGGGCCAGCTTTAGCGCTGGTGGCGCCCTGTGCGACAATGTTTGTTGGCGCCCCCCCAATGCCCACCTCTGCCACGGATTCCCTCAACACCGCCCTTTAACAGTGCCCCTCAAGTCTCCAGAACCACTGTCTCTCGGATTCATTTAGTTTTATAGCACCACTCATACCAGTGTAAGGTGTCAGAGCACTTTACATCACACACACATTGCACAGAGACAATCATAGGTGTGTAAATCAGTGTTTAGGAAATGTTACATCAGACAGGACTACAAGGTGTAGTTTACGAGTAACATGTCATTGATACTGGTAGGCAATATAGTTTGAGTCGTTATTCTGGAAAAGCACAAATTCAGAATTTAAAATGTAACACCATTGTCAGGGGTTCTCTTTAATAACGAATTGCTTTCCACCCAAATGAACCCTTTCGACAAGATTAGGATAATGAAAGACTGTGCAAAAAAACCATATAGCTCTAACATATAGCTTGCAGTTTACACAGCTCTTTGATGACAGTTAATAGCTCAATGTTCTATACTACAATTTTGACTTACAAACGACAAGTAACAAAAGGAGCTCTCTTATAGAAGCAGTAACCCACTGACCTATTTACATTACATGCACTTTGTTATCTGCATGGTACACGTTCTTAGCAGCAGGCATTTTAACCCTCTGCGCTACCTTTGGATGAGTCAAAACTTCCACTAGACAAACCTCCAGTCTCTTTCCAGGAACACGATAAATCACCGGAGTTATCTTGACGTTTTAATTGATGCCTACAAAAGTTGCTGGAGGCCAGGAACGTGCCAGCAGGTTGGTGCTTTCTAAAATGATAATATTACTTGTAAAAATTACACCCCCACCCCAAGTCAGCGCCCGGTGCGGTGGCACCGATTGCACCGCCCTAGAGCCGGCCCTGTCCACAGAACACTGACGCATGACATCACGTGTGCTACCAACTCTCCCGCCCCTCCTAGTACTTGTTCTAAATTTTGATTGCAGAAAGACGCTCTTTACTGTCGCAATTGTCCCGGCAGCTTTGAAAGTGAAAGCGCGCACAGCGCACTGAATGTAAACAAAGCACGTCGTCGTTCCTCAAGTAGGACAAACTCAATGAAGAACAAAAGTAAAGGGGCCAGTAGCCATGGGAGGATACAAATGAAGACATGGCCGTACTAAGGAGGGACTAACAAGCCTATTAAGGAATCAGACGCCAGCATTTACGAAGGACAAAGACACAAGCCAATGAAAAATGTGGGCAGGGGTTCTCCTCCGTACTCTACCTACAGCAGATCGCCAGAGCAGCGCTTGCGCGATGGCTCAGGCTTGACCTAAAAATCGGTGCTCTTCTTGTAGATAGAGCAGTCAATGCACTGACAGTAGCACTGATCTTCCTGCTCACCTAACAATGGCTGAGAGCTCCTGCGTACGTAACAATTACGCTGATGCTCTTTATCGCCTCAATACAACTGAGCACTCCTGCACACATGCGCCTCTTTATTCACTCACAAGCAGCACAAGCAGCTCCTTGCTGGCTGCCGCCTTTGCTTCATGAGCTGTCTCTCCTTGCTCACTCACAGGCTGCTCGTGCAGATCCTTGCTCATGACTGTCTTGGCTTCACACGCAGTTGTAACAGCTCCTTGCTCACGCTTGATGACTTAACACTGGTTATTGAATGCACTTGTATGTCTAAGCTAAACTCTGCCACAGCCAAAAACTTATAAAAATACCCCCAAGGAATCTGAAATCCCGATAATGAATTAGATGGGTATGTCCACCTCTGAAACTTTGTACCCCAGTACCTCGGGCACTGTTTAAATGATCCCTGGGCCCAAACAAAGTCACAGTACCTTAAAATAAGATCAAAAAGTGTCCAAATATGCACCGGTCCAAACTCCAGCTTGTCGCCAATCTGTGAAGATATGATGTCCAGCCAGTAGAATGGTTTTTACTTGTATTTATTAATTCAGATCAGGATCCAACAGTTATAGGTAGAAAGGGCCCAGGAGATCAGCTCCAACTACATTCTGTACAGCAGTGTCTAATATAAGCCCATCAGCATTATCTACTATAAGCTCAAGACACCACATGTCACATCATCATAAAATAGTTCATCTCTTTAATAATAACGCATTCCATACCTGACATTTTGGGTGTATCATGTAAAGCGAGCAGAGGTTGCGGCCACAGTTATAGGTTGATTGGTGTCTTAAGTAGTTGAAGAGCTCCAGCAGCACTATTTTACCACCTTAGAAAGTGGTAAATAAATGCTTGTCACAGAATTACAGAAACTGTCAAGGTCTGTGCTGCTTTTAGCCGGAAATGTAGGAGCCTTTGTTGGCATATCTAAAGTAAACAACTAAATATATCACAGTAACATAAAGCAACATAACACCACAATTGAAACATAACATTGTGCATCACAAAACAGTCCAAATAGAATGTTACACAAAAACTGAAGTACAACAAAAGAACCTCACGTTGCAATAATAATGCACATAAAGACAGCAGTACAAAATGCAACAGAACATGTCACCAGCACAACAAAATGTGACACAGCAAATGTACAAAAACGTTCCTGTCATGTAATCCTATTTCATAATACGATGATAAAGGAGAGGATGTGTCTTGATGGCTAGGGCTGCCGACTTTGAAGCTGGGGAACCAGGTTCAAATCTGGCGGGAGGCTCAAACATCCTGTGATTCTGGGCAAGTTACTTAATCTCCCCATGCCTAAAAAATGAATGCATCTTCTGTAATGCAGCATGTGCTCATGTAAAGTGCTCTGATACCTTTGAGTCGAGATCGGGCTATATAAAAAAACTGTAACAAAAAAAGGGAGACCACCTGGATATGAGGGACCTTTTATTGATCAATTTGCTTCCTGTGCCCTTAGATTTGCACACCTTATAGCTCTGGGAGACTTTAATCTTCACATGGATAAAATAGCAGATAATGCGGGGGTTTCCCTTTTAGACATTATGTCTTCCTTAAGGCTTAACCAACATGTTTTCAGCTCAACACCTCAGGCAGGTCATATCCTAGACCACATTGTTTCTAATGTCAAGATGCACCCAGCTGAACCTTTGCCACTGGTATTGACAGATCATTATGCAATCAAGTTCAGCTGGCAAAAACTGTCCCTCTCTGTCAGGGACAGTAGAAATAGATGTCAACCGATTGGATGAGTGGCTTTGCAAGACGACGAATGAACTGGCACCAGTTTCAGCACACACATTTTGTAGAACCAAGCAATCTTCCCCTTGGTTTAAGGAGAATCTTGGGAATGAGAGGAAACACTGTAGGAGGCAATGGTGAAAAAAATATATTAGTAATGACAAAGGTACCAGCCTAGCTATTAGCGCAGAAGCCAGGAAAAGCCCCAGGCCTAGACAAAATCCTGGTTGACCTTTACAAAAGCGAACTGCAGATCAGGGCCCCATACATAAACTTTGTGTCTAACGCTCTGATGGCTGGGGGTTGGGTCCCTGATTCTTGGAAAGTTGCAATAATAGTACAGATCCATTAAAGGAAAGATAGAGCTATCCGAGCAACTATAGACCAGTAAGCTTAATTGACAAATTTTTTAAAAACATTTGTTCCTAGATACTTTATAGCTTATGGGATTGGATTGTGCAACATAATGGGCTATCCCAATCACAGGCTGGTTTCAGGCATAAAATTAGCACAACATACCAAATGATACGCTTTTTAGCCATCAAGCGGTGGACTGTAGATCTGGAAAATTAGAGGTTATTTGTGGCCTTCGTGGATCTTCAATCCGCATTTTACCTTGTTACAAAGCCAAAACTATGGGAAACCCTGTGTAGGATAGGGGTCCCAAGAGGCCTATTGACTCTAATCCAGGCTCTATACACAGAAAATTTAGCCAGGGTCAGGTGGAGAACTGACAGATGAAATAACAATTTTGAGAGGCATGCGTCAAGGGTGCGTATTGGCCCCCACGCTCTTCCACCTATACATCAATGAGTGCTTACCTCACCCTTTTAACTGTGAGAACAATTTCCCCAAGATCAAAGAAACAAAGACACCATGTTTATTATTTGCTGACGACACCCTGTTATTGTCTGAAAGTCCCTGGGGCTTATCCATATTGCTTGAGAGGTTTTCCCTATACAGTAGGGACTACGGGTTAGAAATCAATAACAACAAAACCAAGTGAATGGTATGGAAATCTCAAGGGCAAAATCGAAAAACTATATTATTAGATGGGGAAGCCTTTGGGAGGGTTTCTGAGTTTGATTATCTGGGTGGTCATTTGGAAGACTCACATAGGTGGCCAGCTCAGTTGAGGAAGAGCACCCTGTCCCTAAAACAGTCCGTAGGGTCTATTATAAGGTTTGCGAATAAGGCTCCATCTTTTCCCATTTCTCCTCCTTTGGAGACCTATAGAAGCCAAGCTTGTATGCCAGTCATTTACGGAGCAGACATCTGGGGCCATTGTAACTTGGAAATGCTGAAAATTGCAGAGGTGGTGCACAACAGTGTACCCGGTTACTCCTCAATGTAACTGCTTGCCAGTTAAAGCAATGATCACTGGAGTCAATCCAACTCGATCTGGTTATTTATTTAACCTTTTAATATCTCATTTTATAAATCTTTTTCTTTTTTTTCGATAGTCTGATACGAGACAAACACTTATTCATTCAAGGGTAAGTATACAATACAAATACAAACAACGACATGTATAAACATTTAACATTCCTATATGTGAAACAAAACAAATTCCATATACACCAATCTTAATTCATGAAAAAGGAGAAAACCCTTCAAATTACATTCCTTTCTTCATAGCAGGAGGATGCCCAACATTGGAAACAAGAATGAAAAAAGCCAGGGTTAATTCAACTTTATAATTCCCTCTAGCTAAGAATAGCCACCATATAGCTCATCTTCAATATAATTCCAATGTGCCGACGCGTTTCGAGACCCTTGTCAACTCCAGGGGCTCTCATCAGGGCTTTGTATTTGAATAAGATGGTGTGGTCTACAAAAAAAGGGGACATTAAAAATGTAGGGGCCTCCCTATTGGTGGACTAACCATGTACCAAAATTACTTAAACCTCATGGTTGTTCATAATATTTACCTGATGGATGTCGTTTTTTGCCATCAGTGAAGTCCCTTATAAATCATGCAGGGAGAATTTAAATCAAGAGCTGTGAAAAACATACATTTCATATGCTTTTTAGTTTCTAAGTTTGTAAGTTAGCAAAACAAGTCAAATCTACTGTGAGCCTGTGATAAGAAAGGTGGGGCATGTACCTGTATTGCTGTGACTGGGCTCCTTTCTTTTGAGTCCATGAAACTGGGATTTAATCACGTCTGAAAATTAAAGCAGACGCACTCATAATACCATATATACTAGCGATCTCCATTATTCAAAATAACCGAGTGATTTATTGAGGGCATACCTTCAAAAATGCTGGCCTGTTCTGCTTTTCGTTATCTTTATTTTCAATGTTTAGCTTAATGATTGCACAGGAGGTTGCTGTTAATCCCGTCTCTAAAAGGAAATGAGCACATGCACTATTTATTGATGTGTAATTTGTAAAGTTTAAAGGCAAGCGCGAGTGAAGGAAACAGCGTGTGCCTGCAGGAACAATATGGGGCATATTTACAAGCCCCTTGCGCCACTTTTGCGCTGCCGTTGCGTCACTCATGTGACGCAGCGGCGACGCAAACCATGCGCCACGTTGCGCAATATTTACAACGTGACGCATCTAGGGAGATGCGTCACGATGTAAATCCCTGCGCCACATGAAACCTGCGTCAGGTTTCATGTGGGCGTTCCAGCGCAGGGTGGGCGTTCCTTCGCAGGTACGCCACGTAAAGTGACGCAGTGAAATCTACAAGATTTCACTGAGTCACTTTACGCCCATGCTGCGTCAAAACCCTGCGCCTGCTTGAAGCAGGCGTAAGGATTGATGCACCATGTTAGGGATAGGGCACCCCCGAGCATTGCTGGAGCTGCGTCGCTCTTGCGACGCGACTCCAGCAATGCGCCGCCTTTCCGTCGGGGGATGCGACACGCATCTGCCATTCTGTGCGCCACGGTGCGCCGCATTGTAAATGCGGCGCATCCGCGGTGGCGCAAGGGCAAACTTGCGTGTCGCATCTTCCCTGGCGCATCCCTGCTGATTTGCAGGGATGCGCCAGGGAACGTAAATATGCCCCTTAATCTTTACTTCTATCAGCGCACATTCTTTATCAGGCGCATACCTTCCAATATCGTGTGGACAGCTTGCCATGACTATCTTCATTTCCTTATTACAACTTTGGAATTGAACAAGACGTGTCGTTGGTAATTAATCACGTCTGCAAAAGAAAAGTGTATGGCTCTTCAATATTGAAATTGTTCTAAAGGACGGTTTTACGAAAACAAGTAGCAGGCGCGAGTGCAATTTTATAGGCATACCTGCAGAAGCAGTGAGTCTTTTCTCGTGTCCTCTGCTGACCCGGTAAAATCAATATTTACTAAGGGTTATTAAATTTGGCACTACGTCTCCGCTTGACTGAAATATAAATGAATAAAGGATTCAGTTCGCTATGTATGTTTCATTCGAGGAGCCAGCTATCAGGTATTTCAAACAATCAAGCTTACTTGTTCACAAGCTGGAGAGACGGAACTGGATCTGCATGTCTCTCAGTGGAAACAAGCCGAACAGGGCAGCCGCCAGGCATTTTGAGTAGGAGCATATCAAAAAAAATTGGGACTATGGGAAATGTGGTTTGTTTAAAGCAACCAATGACAATAGTGCTGTGGAATGAATCTATGTCACAGTCATGGCCTACAGCTATATTGCATTCTGGGTGCTGTAGTTTACAAAAACACAAAGTGTAATCTTATGCCCTGGATAATTCTGTCTTTTCATTCAATCCAGTCAGGGCGCTGTTAAATTTCAATATCAAATAAGCTTCTTTCTGCAAGAGTGCTGCATCTGTGTCAAAAGCCCTATTTTTTGTGTTTAATCCAAACAACACTGTCCACTTGAGGTCTTTCTCACTATGTGAGTGCTCGACGTAATGCGTGACCATGGGTGCAGTCAAACCTTTCTTTTTAATTCTGGAGCGGTGCTGGACAATGCGTTGATTGATTTGTTGATTTGTTTTTCCAATATAAATCTTAGAACAGGGACACAAGACCGCATATATGACATTTTTTGTCTTGCAGTTGGTAAACTCCGTATGCCTCCATTTAATGGTGTTGTGAATGAATTCTTTACCTTCAACTGTTGAATCACAGGCAGAACAATTGCCGCATTTATGATGCCCCTCCACCGGTTTCAGTTTCCACTGAGTGCGTAGATCACTCTTCTGTTGCACTGGAAATAGATCTGCTCTTACTATTTGTTGCCCAATGCTTGTATTCTGTTTCATAGCGAATAGCGGCTTCTCAAATGGACATTCCAGGTTTTCTAGTAAATGCCAATTTTTTTAAATAATTTTCCGGAATTTATTGGTGTCAGGGCCAAATGTGGAGACACAAACCATTCTTTCAAGGGGTGGTTTAACTTTTTTTTGGAGGAGGGCCTCCCTGGGAGTGAACCAGGCTCTTTTGGTGGCATACTTCAATGTTTTCTTTGAATAGCCCCTGTTCGTCATTTGTTCACAAAAAATTGCGGCATGATTTTCAAAATCTTCTTTCCGGAAGCAATTTCTGCGAATTCGCAGTAATTGCCCATAGGGAAGGTTGTCTGTTAAATTGCGAGGATGAGCACTCTTGTGATGTAAGATTGTATTTTTATCAGTGGATTTTCGGTGGAATGTGGTTATGAGTTTGTTCCCTTGGGGGAATACCTCCACATCCAAAAAAGTCAAGCTAGTTTTGCTTTTATTGAGGCTGAATTTGATGTCCTCATGGCGTGCATTGAGCCAGCTGTGGAATATTCCAAGATTCCAAAATTGCAGAGGACAGTTTCCTCAAATTGCTGCTAAAAAGTCCCACAAGCACTCCCACACTTCCCATTCATCTTCCCATTCATATGGAAATAAATCTGAGACCCATTTCTGATATTGCAGCATTGAGACCGATCCAGTATTGGTTAAGGGGGTGGGTCACAGAAGACCGGGAGCCCTATAGGGAATGGCTACAAGGCTTATTAGAGGGTTTGTGTGTCAATAGGATTCTTTGGTGTGGTTACATAAAGACCTGGTTTCATAAGCTTAGACTAGGGAATTTTTGGATAAACCTCCAAGATTTACCACACAACGCCATTGAGAAGTTCAAAGCGGCCTATTGGGACTATGTACTGGAAGAAAAGATTTCCAAGACTGTTTCTGGTAGCCTGACTGATGCTTTTCTCTCATTTAAATGTGGCTTCGAGTTTGACATGTATTTAGATATGGTTACCAAACTCTTTACACAAGCACTTTTTATCAAGTTTAGGATAGGCACACTACCGATAGCTTCCTTCACCTGTCTTTGGAAGAAAGGGTCAGGCATATCAAACATGTGTCCTATGGGATGTGAGGTTCCGGAGTCCATTGAACACGTCTTATTCTTCTGCACGGCATACAAAAAGCAACCTACACGCTGGATCAGGCCTCTGTGAAAATTGATGAGCTTTAATGACCGTATAACATCACTGAGAGTATGCAGAACGAATACAACTGGTCCGGTTATCTTTTCAATAGGTACATTTTTAACAGACATATGGTATATGAGGTCCAAGAAAATTCTTGTCCAAGAAAGGACCTTAGGGATATTTTAAATTCCTCACATCTCTCTCAAGAGGGCTGTAACTTGTTATTAGTATTTTTAATCTATAGTGTTTTTATGTGTACATATATGTATTTGGTTTAAATTTGTTTTATTCATATATGATTGTATATTGTTGCCTTTTATGTTTTTTTTACAAACCAAAATAAAGGAAATTAATGAATAGACAAAGGTATCTGTACGACAGCACTAAACAAATACCATGCAGAAGTAAGACTAGCAAAAAAGCATATTTTGAGGCAAGGATAGAACAGTCAGGCAACATGCCCAGAGACATTTTCAGAATAGTTAAAACTTTCACGAGCCCAGAGGCCTCTATTAGAGGCCATTAGCCTTCAGACAAATGGTGTGACTAGCTGGCCTTGTTTTTTCAGAATAAAATCACAATGATTCAAGCGAGCCCTCTGTTAGACTCGCAGACCAGTAGCATATAGCAGTAAGCCTACTATCGAAAAGGCAACTTTCTCTAATTTCCTCCCTATTTCCTCTGAGGTTTTGCTTGCTGCCATTAGGGGCTTAAACCAGGGTCTCCATTGAATCTGTGCCACCTTGCTTACTTGCATTAGGAACATCAACCCTGTGGAAAATAAAGTGCTCAACGCCTCGTTGTCCGCAGTTATTGTTCCCGTGCAATGGAAGCAAGATAAAATCTTGCCATTGCTTAAACAATCTTTGGCTGATCCCAATGTGCTATCAAACTATAGACCAATATCCTTATTGCCTGCTTTTTCTAAGGTATTGGAAAAAATTTTAAACTGTCAACTCTCACAATATCTTGAAACTAATGACTTACTGCACCCAAGCCAGTCGGGGTTAAGCCCCTATTTTAGTACTGAGGCGGCGCTTATTGAAGTTTCGGAGCACATTAGAGGAACTTTAGAAAGGGGGGGAGGCCGTCCTGATTATGTTAGATCTATACGCGATCTTTGACACATTCCCTCATTCAAGGTTGCTAACCCACCTCCAATCGGTTGGGATGGGTGGAACGGCCTTGAGGCGGCTGGCCTCCTTCTTAAAAGAGAGAATCCAGAAAGTTTGGATGCCCCTCATGTCTTTAAAAGCACACAGCCTGTCAGTGGGTGTGCCTCAAGGCTCGGCTATCAGCCCCACTTTATGCAATGTTAATCTCACGCCCTTGGCCCTGCCAGCTGATCCCTTAGGGGCCAAGGTGATTTCATACGCTGACGATACTCAGCTGTTTTTCACCTGTTAAAAGAGAGAGGAGATTGTGGGAGAGGCCATTAAAAATGCCTTTCTTCCATGTTTCATTGGTTGACTACCAATCAAATGAAATGCAATGCCGACAAGACGTAAGTACTATTTGTTGGCCCTCATATGCCGGATTCATGGCAGACCTTTTGGCCAAAGGACGCCCCACTGCCTGGCCTTCAGTTCAATTTGATAAAACCTTCTTCTTTCAACCACAAATTAAATCTGTGGTAGGGTCATGCTTTGGGATTTTACCCACTCTGAAAAGGTTTCTTCCCTAACTCTCCTTTTCTGCAAAAAAGACAGTATTCAGGCTCCTATAACATCCAGACTTGACTAATGAATTGCCCTGTACTCAGGTCTTCCTACTAAATAAGCTTCAGGTGGTCCAAAATTCGGCTGCCCGAAATCTTCTTAACCTCCCCACAAGATCCCACGTATCCCCACATTTGAGGGCTCTTCATTGGTTTCCAATTATGAAAAGAATTGTTTTTAAAACACTAGTCATGGTCCATAAAGCCCTCAACTCCACCGGTGCAGGCTATCTCATGGACAGGAATACATTTTACGTTCCCTCCAGAAACCTACCATCAGTAATGGTCGTCTGGCTATGACACCTAAGGTCTGCCGGGCGAGAATTGGAGGTCAGTCCTTCTCCTATCTCAGTCCAGTCACCTGGAATAAACTCCCTTTTGAGCTACGCACAATGGCTAAGATATCCTTTTTTTAGGAAAAAACTAAAAACTTGGCTGTTCCAACAAGAATAACTCAATGGTCAATTTTTTTCAGATAGTCTTGGACACAGTGCCAGGACACTCCCAGGAGTATCTGTGTGCTGGTATAGAGTCTAAATATCGAATTTTAAATATCGATATGACAAAATATCGAGTTTTAAATATCGAGTGGACAGAATATCGACTGTCAAAAATATAGTGGTACAGAATATCGAAATGCAGGTAAGAAATATCGATTGTCATAATATCGAGTTAGTAATATTGTCAGTCATAATATCGTTGTTAAAAATATCGAAAAAAATTAGTGTTGTAAATGTTAGTATATGTGTTAAAAGTATGCATTATTTTTGTAATGTATGTTTGAATTTTTTAAAAGTAATGAATTTTATGTTAAATTATTTTTGCGTATTTTAGTTTTGTAGCGGGTTGTGTGTTTATAGGGGAATAGGGTGGGAAGTAATTTAATTATAATATATTAATTAAGAATTTTTTTAATTAATTAATTATATGTTAATTAATTTTTGCGTAATTTTATTCTGTAGCGGGTTGTGGGTTTATAGGGGAATAGGGTGGGAAGTAATTTAATGTAAATTAATTAATTAATAAATTAATTAATTAATATTTTTGTATTTAATAATTTATATTGTTAATTGAGTTAATTAATTAATTATTAATTAATTATAAATGTATTAATAATAATTAATAATTTATTGGTAAATATGGGGGTCATTACGATGGCGGTCGGAAAAGCAACCCGACCGCCATGGTAGCGGAAACTCACTGCCCGCCGCTACCGCGGGAAAACCGACGGCTAGATTACGATCCTCGGCGGTAACAATCCAACCGCGGTGGAAAGGAGACCTGAGAAACCGCCCCTCGCGTGCGGGAGAAGCCCGAAACCCGTCCGCGGCGTTCGGATTCGCAGCGGAAACAGCCCAAACCACCGCAACCACAGCGGAGACACCGCCATGTAAATTATGATATCCCCGACATGACTGCGGTGCAGAGCGTTGTTTACGACCGCCGTGGTCGACAATAGTGAGGAATGAGAGAGCCCGCGGAAGCGCTGTAGCATAGCCACCGCTGCGTACGCTCCGTGAAAAAAATGGCGGTCGGAAAAAATACACACAACATGCCCACAAAGTGCATCAAGCAAACAAGTCATGCACCCAAAAACACCTAACACAGCCCAAAGACACACCCCCATGGTAAACTCAAAAACTACAAATCCCAGGACGACACACACACCACACCTGCAACCAATACCCCATCCTGACACACCCACATAGCCCAGTATAAATCCAGCCCCCTACCAGACCACAATCCTTTGCAAAACTCCAGAACTGAAGAGACATACACCACAGCTGACAGGAGAGGCAAATCTGCACAACACACACACACATCACCACCACCACCACCACTTCTACACCTGCACCTATAACCCCTTTGCACATCACACACCATACACATCACCACCACCACTTCAACACTTGCACCTCAAACACCTTGGCACATCACACACCATGTCACCACAGAAAATGCCCAAATTCACTGAGAGTGAGTTGAGGGTACTGGTAGATGAGATAATCAGGGTAGAACCCCAATTGTTTGGTAACCTGGTCCAACAGACACCAGTAGCCACAAGAACGCTAATGTGGAGAAGGATAGTAGATAAGGTAAATGCAGTAGGGACCGTGCCACGCAATAGAAATGAAATTGTGAAGCGCTGGCACGATCTGAAGGCAGTGGTCAAGAAGAAGAGAGCCAAGAACCATGAGCTGGCTCACAGGACAGGCAGTGGCCCTCCCGTTCCACCCAAAACATTCACCGAATGGGAGGAGAAGGTGCTTGGCATACTGCATCCAGAGAGTCTCACAGGAATACCCGGGGGAGTGGAGGCTGGTAAGTACAAACAAATGCCTAACATCACACTGATATGTACTGTCTTGCACCACTACTAAGCTATACCTCCTAGGTACAAATGCAGTCATGTGCACCACACTCTCACCAACACATCCCTCACACATTAATCCAACAGTCCCTCAGGTTCACCTCCAAGGTAGCTACAAACATCACCATGGGTACATGTGTACATGCTGCCAGCACTACAACTCCCACCAGGCCCCCTTGTGCTACAGCTGCGCAAGATGGAGCCCTGACCCCCCCCCATGTGGCAGCCATTGCATTGCTCACCTTAACCTAACAGGTAGGTAGCCATCCTCACAGGGAGGTGTGTGGGTGGTTTGGCAGTCTGCACTACAACTCCCACCAGGCCCCCTTGTCCTACAGCTGCGCAAGATGGAGCACTCCCCACAACCACAACCATGTGGCAGATTTTGAATGTGACTCATCCAACTTACTGGTAGGTAACCATTTCACCTGGGAGGGGTGTGTGTAATTGGTGACACTGCAGTACAACCCACAACAGGCCCACTTCTTCAACAGTTCAGCATGATGGAGCACTTGTCCCACTCATAGGCATGTGACGTTTGTTCCCCCGCACATCACACCATACCACTTTGTCCACAGTCACTTACACAAATCATGCTAAACAGTCGTATTGTACTCAGCATGCACAAGTCTCAGTGCAAAACTTACCCACATTGTGTCTACTGTGCCAGGCATCACACACTGCAACACTAACACCGATCATGCTTCCCTGCAGCAGTGTCTGGCAGGTTGGTTGTCAATGTGCTAATCACCCATGTCATACCACAATGTTGCAATGTAAACAGTGGAAGTGCAGATTACCCAAAAACTCCACTGGACCTGGGACTCACACTGCTAAAGTATGCACATCCCAACTGTCTTGCAACAGACCCAGCAGCCACAGTGCTGCACTGAATTGCATAACGAGTACTTTGTCTGACCAAAATGCACAAATGTGTCTGCTTGGGACCAGCAATGTGTGTATGCATTGACAATGGTCACATCTCACACTGTCTGTCTGAACAGTGCTGGTATAGTCTGGCCCCAAAAGCACACATTGTCTGCACATGGCTGACTGTATCTTACACACACACCACTGTTGATGACAACATGTAAGTGTATGGATGCCCCGGAACAACTGCATCGTCAGTACTTTGCTCATGTTCACAGGTCCACAAATACCATGAAACCATGATAGTGTGGAAATGTTTGCTGGGTGAGATGTTCAACCTGCTGTATGTCACCACAGTGATAGGAGCCTATACCCCATGCCCTATTGTGCCTTCAAATGTTGGGGGAGTGGACCCCACACCCAGATACTTGGAACAACAGTGATGGGGGGCTATACCCCATGCCCTAATGTGGCTGCAAATGTTGGGGGAGTGAACCCCACACCCAGATACTTGGGACAACAGTGATGGGGGGATATACCCCATGACCTATTTTGCCTGCAAATCTTGGGGGAGTGAACCCCACACCCAGATAGTTGGGACAACAGTGATGGTGGGGCCACACCCCATAAGAAAATAACATTCCTAGGCAACATTGGACTAAATGAATATCAAGTCCTAAACATAACACATTATTAATCAAATAGACTCAGTGTACTAACAAAAAGTTAAAATATTGATCATTTTATTCATATTGGTTAAAAATTTGGATATACAAATCCATACCTACACATAACTGACACCACATAAGAATATCACAAAAACATAGATTCTAAGGTTGAAAACAGACCAAAATACACAGAACGAATAAACTAAATGACATGATGTGCAACAACACACAAAGTGGCTCAAAAATTGTTATTTTTTGTAGACAGATGGTAATTTTCTACGCGCGTTTCGGCGTACTGGACGCCTTCTTCAGGAAAAGCCACATAAATTCCTGTACAACAAAGGAAAAGACAATAAAATATATATATCTCAACACATACTAATAATAAATGTACACTGAGGCTATACATGATAATAGGCTATCCAAAAGACTAAACCTACAACATAAAACATAAATGATACAATTCGCTCTCTTTAGATGAAAACAGAAATAGAATAGACCATAAGAAAACACCGTGCTTGCAGAAAAACAAATGTGAAAAAATAGTATCCCAATTATACCCACTTTAAAATACTGCCAAAGTTTCTCAAAAAGGACCATTAAATGATATGGTTCTACAGACAAATGAGGGAAACCTACTTGGGAGGTAATAAGATGAAAACTCCAGCTATTAAAAACGCAGGCTGATGTAAGGAAAAGACCTTGAGGAAGATCACCCTAAAGAGATATGTCAAAAAGTATATTATAACTAGGGGGTTCATTTCATTAGAATTAGAATCTGGTCCTATAAATAACGCCATTTACCTGAAAATTGGCTGGCACAGATGATAATTCACAACTTGAAGTCTGATCAAGGAATCGTGATAATGGCTAATATGGCTACAAAATTAAAATGAAGAACATATCATGATTAGGGAAGGATATATGCCTCTGATCGCGTCCGGTTAAATAATGTAACTAATACTGATAGTTACCTAAAACGTCTCAGAATCCATGTTCGTAATAAAATCGAGCATGAAGGGTGCTTGAGTTCAAGTCACCAACAGAAGGCAATTCATACAAGAAGAAACCACGTATATGTTCTGAAAAGAATATGTATGAAATGAAGTCATTGCAAAGAAAAAAGATAGTATTATGACAAGAATCTAGGGGTTAAAGTAAAATGAGGCATCTAAATGTCATGCCTAATGAGACTCTAGGGGTTAAAGTAAAATAGGACCAATTATAGTACTAAACACAAAACCCCAGTATATTTAGGGTGCATTGTGCATGAAAATAATATCTTTCATGAAAGTTGGTAATTGAAATTACAGGTAATGTGCACCAAATAGGACACAAAGAAGCTTAAGCATTTACCTGTAACTGTATTCATTCGTATCTGGATATCTGGATATCTAATACAGGTCTTGAATTTTGGATGTAGAAAATAGTAAACTAAAAAGCCCAGAAAGATAATAAATATAAATTAATTACATGATATCCGAAAGGTGTTATTTTCGAAAAAACAGCAACTTTCGTTATCGCGCAAAAAGACATATGACGATGTATATAATTAAAAAAGTATAACCACTATATAGAGCAGACAACACGAATTTACTCCCGAGAGAGGTGGTTAAATATTTAGGCTAAAATTCTCCTTCAATTACACAGTTATACTACATAGCTCTTACTTCCGTAAATAGCGCCGTGCGACCTTCTCTCGTCCAAGGTTCAAGGAAACTGATTTATGCAATGTGACTGCTATTTAAAATGGAGTCGGCGGATGACGTAATTAATTATAGATGCAGTGTTTAACGTGATTCATAGCCATAGGGTCAAATGAATCACGTGCATCAGGACCATAGAGCTGAATGGATCTGAGTCAAGCCGGATGTCTATGGTTTCACCATGCAGGGCAACAACTAGAATGTTCACCTGTAACACGTGTTTATTATAGAAGCTGCCTATCTAAAAAATACAAGACAGCCGACCCAGATCTTTACAAAAAGCTATTTTTGCATCTAAGAATACCAAGAAAATAGAAACAGTAAGGAACAGAAGGTAATAATGTAAGCAAAGACTAACTTGTATATCGTAATATCTCGATGGTTATGTCTCTCAATATGAAGTAAAAATACATCTTTCTGCTCCAGAGTAATGTTTAGAAATTAACATGTAAAACAATGTGCATAGATTAAAATTGCAATTGAATCACATTTAGCAAACCAAATCAGATAGAACAAGGTACAGGGTCATATGATAACTGTTTGTGGACTGGCTACACGAAACACCTTCTATGTACAATTATAGCGGATAGCATTTTCCCAAGGGATTTCGCTATTCAATACTTTTTTATATGTATCAAGAGTAAATATCCAAAAAACTTTGCGTTGTTTCCGAACTTCGTCAGCTCTTATGGCATCTGGTATATCCAATTTCTCAATAATAAACCAGCGAAGATCGTTATATGAGTGTTTATATTCCACAAAGTGTTTATCTAAGGGGGCACTTATTTTAGATGTATGTATTGCTGATCGATGTTCAGTATAGCGGGTACAAAAAGTGCGGGATGTCTCACCCACATATCCCAGATTGCACGGGCATATCAGCAAATAAATAACATTCTTGCTCTTGCAATTTGAGAAACTACGTGGTGTGATGAAGTGGCCACGGTAATTATAGGTAGTTCCCACTATAGCAGTATCACAAGCTTTACAGCTCGAGCATCTGTAGGTGCCTTTAACTGGGGCTGATCCATCAATTGTCTTTTGGATAAAAGGTGTACTTTCCACAAAGCGGGAGCGTATCACAAGATCTTTAAGGTTCCTGTTCCTGCGATGTGCAAAAAGGGGTTTAGGAAGTTTTTCTGTAAAGTCAGGATTGCTATTCAAAATGTGCCAATTTCCATTGATAATTTGTCTGACCTTATTATTCATAGTGGAATGCTTAATGATGCAGACCAGTGGGTTTTTAGTTACAGGGGCTTTAGATGTCAAAAGACAGTCACGATCGTAAAATCGAGCACGTTTAAAAGACTCACGGATCAATCTATGGGGGTAGCCTCTGGCAAGGAATTTTGCTTTCAAGATTGTAGCTTGGGTATCAAAGTCCTGGATATTGGAGCAATTACGTCGCAGATGGAGGAACTGCCCAAAAGGAATACTCTGTTTCTGGGCACGTGGATGATAGCTGTCAAAATGCAGCAACGTGTTACGTGCTGTATGTTTGACAAACAAATCCACTTCTAACTTATTGCTGTTATTCCTAATAATAATATCCAGGAACTCCACTTGGATTTTGCTACACCCCATGCCCTAATGTGCTGTGAAAAGTTTGGGTACTGAAACCCACACACACCTTCTACTCACCACAGGCACGTTCCTCCCAAGAATGACTCTTAAGTCACATAGCCATGTCATTGCTCACCTTCACCTCATCGGTAGGTAGCCATCTTCACACGGAGACGGTGTTGTGGGGTTGGCAAATTGTCCCACAAATCCCACTATGCATGCTGTCCCACCCCTACCCCTGAGTAGGATGGGCCACTCCACCCCCAATCAGAATCATGTGGCAGGCATTGTATGCCACATACTCAACTAACAGGTAGCTAACCGCATCTCACAGGTCGGGGTGTGTGGGAAGCTTGCACAACAACTCACACAAGCCCACATGAGCTCCAGCCCCCAAGACTGATAACACCCTCGCACTAAGATGCATGTGTCAGTCATTGCAATGTCCACTTCCAAATCAATGGTAGGTAGACATATCATGCTGACCTGTCCCACACTGGACCAAGATGGAAGCCTTCCTCACACACACACAGAGAGGTCTTACCAATACAAGCCAAAAACAGCAAACAGAACATATCACCAGCCACTACATGCAGCCAGATATGCCTCACGACAAGCATGGTGGCATAGGACACCAGGCCTCACATTGCACAACTGCACACCCAGATAGCATTGGCCACTATAGTGTGCACACACCTAAGCAAATGAAACCATGACAGCAACCAAAGTGTGACATTCAGATCCACATGTAGATGTAACTCAGTGCACAACCCTGCACACCACTGCATGCCATCTGAAAATGGCAGGGGTCCAGACCAGCAAGGACCAAATGAAAGCAAAGAAAGCATGGCTGGAAGTGCAAATACAGATATGTACACCACATGCCAAAGGTATGGCTGCAACTACAATGTTCCCCCAATGTGCAGAGAAAACGGCTGCAAGGGCACAACAAGTGACATACATGTGTAACTGGATCACATATGATTAAACACTCACTAGATGCCAACATGAACCTGTCAATGTAAAAATGTAAATTGTGCATGTCATGTCTTGCTAACTCACAATATGGACGAGTAATGCATGTACCTCAACAGCTTGTAATGCATCACTGGATGTCGGTAACTGCAAATTAGATCAGTGAACAACTGCTGGATGTACAAACAGTTGATGTAACAGTGCGAACACAAGCTTTGCTGGTTGCAACACAATGACCATTTCTCATCTGACCCACAGGTGACCAAGAACTCACTGCAGAGGACGACATCACCAACCTGCAGAGCCAGTCCCCCACCCCGGAACAGAGACTACTGGATGAAGACTCCCTGGATTCCTTGGATGAGGAGCCCCAAGCCAGCACATCTGTTGTGGCAGGCTGCAACCAGGCCCAGGCACCCATTGTCCCCACAACCACATCTGCTGCAACCCATGATCTTCCCCGGACAGCTGTTGTCACGGCCTGTGTGGCAACCACTAACACCACCACCGCCACCACCACCACCACAGCTGCCCGCAACACCCTCCCTGCCCCAGGTGATGAGCACCCCACGACATCTACTGAGGAGGCCAGGGAGAGGATGCAGCAGAGCAATGTGGGGAGCCAACAGGCCCGTGGCAGCAGTGTAGGCGGGAGGGGCAGGGTCATGCAGAGGGGAACTGAGCCTGGGACGGAAGCCCTGTCCCACATCAACAGAGTCCTTGGGGCATACGAACAGGCCCAGGGACGAATGGGCCGGTCTGAGGAAGATTCTCGGGAGCTCCTGCTGCTGATGAGGTCCATGGACACCCTCATGGGACAAATTGTGGACCTCTTTGGGCAGCAAGTGGCGGTTCTGAGGGACAGGGCGGCGCAACATTCAATATCTCCGCCTCCTCCTGATGGGCAGCAGGATGACAGTTCCTCATCCTCCCCAGTGTCCACAGAGGGGGGTGAGTCCTCAGACACCACTGCCCCTGCAGCACAGGCCCCTCCAGTCAGCGCAAAGGGGCCGTCCAAGGAAAGGCCAGGAGGCATCTCGTGCCAAAGCACCTGCCAAAGGCAAGTCCCGGAGCCAGCCATGATGGCAGACCACTGCACCACTGCATTTACCTTTTAGACTATCCTTCCCCACACTGCCATGTGAATGGCATCTGTCTGTTGGACTGGGTCTCCACATCACTGTGGTGACTACTCAATTATCTCATCTACCATGACCGTCAACTCATTTCTTCAAATTCCCCCATGTACATTTTCTCGACCCTCACATGTCACAATTGTAAATAAATACACCTTACACACATGTTGTTGTGTCTGCTCCGTCTTTAATACAGGATGTGCAACCTTCACCGTGATGTAAATATCCCAGGGAAATGGAATGTAGGTAGGCAAGGAGAGGCTGAAGGGATCTAGGAAAAGACATTAGAACAAGAGTCACTTGTTTTGGTGTGGCATCACACACATCACACAACACTTGCCAACAAGGTACTCCAATCTTCACACATTACACAGAGCAACAGTCGCCATGGAGACATCTTGTATCTGTGTCAAACTACCCTATCCCACAAACATTGCCAACCAGCAATGAGTGAACACAAGGCTGCAGTCACCAAGCTCACATACACCCTCACAGCAACTGCAGCACCATCAGACCATGTGTCCCTCCTACATCGTCACTCACCTTCAAGTGAAGTAGCGGTTGATGAGCTGTTGACGCATGTCGACACCTTCCTCCTCTCCACTGTCCTCGTCACTGGATCCGGGTTGGTTTGCAGGCGGGGGCCTTGGCTGCTCATCATCATCCAGGTTCAGGGGTATTGCCTTGCGAATGGCCAGGTTGTGGAGCATGCATCATGCCACGACTATCTGACACACCTTCCTTGGCAAGTACATCAGGGCACCTCCGGTACGGTCCAGGCAGCGAAAACGTGACTTTAGGAGACCAAATGTACGCTCTATTACACGCCGTGTCCTCCCATGGGCATCATTATATCGCCCATCAGCTGCTGTCACAGGATTCTGCAGTGGGCTCAGCAACCACGGACGGTTAGGATATGCAGAGTCACCTGGGTGTGAGAAACACAGATTAACCTTGATGTTCCACAATGCCACAGGACAGCATGTCACACACACACCACGCTACTCCACTATGCATACTCACCCACAAGCCATGCACGCTCAGGAAGCAGATTGGCCATCAGCTGCGGGACGATGCTGCTGCGCATGATGTGCGAATCATGGGCTGACCCGGGATACCTGGCACACACGTGGGAGATGATCATGTCCGCACGGCACACCACTTGAACATTTACTGAGTGGTAATGCTTCCGATTTCTGTAAACTTGCTCACGTGCCTGTGGTGGCACAAGCCCAACATGTGTGCAATCAATGGCACCAACAACATGGGGGATGTGTTCAAGGGCATAAAAATCTCCCTTCACAGCCACCAACTCTGGCCCCCTGGGGAATTGAATGTATCTGTCCTTGTAGTTCATCATTTCTGACAGTACATCCCTCAGCACCATGCTGAACATCGGTTGTGACATCCCACCTGCGCTTGCTATCGTGTGCTGGAATGAGCCTGTCGCAAAGAAATGCAGGCACGCCATCACCTTTGAAGTCGCAGTGAAAGCTGTTGGATATGTGCGACATGGCTGCAGGTGGGGCTCCAACATGGCACATAGGTTTTGTAGGGAAACTCTATCCAGCCTGAATTTGCGGATGATCTCTTCATTCTCCATGTCAGCCAGCACTGTGAATGGACGATGGATATTGGGCCTCCTCCTAGGTCAGATGAAAGTGCACATATGTCAATGAAACACACCATGAGATGTACAGGACATTTTATATTTCTACAGACACATTGCCAAATGTTACAGACTGCACCATCAACCAACAGAGCACTGCACAAGTCGGTACACATCAGGCACACTACTCGTACACTTGTCCCCTTACCCGCAGTAATGATCTGTGCACACCTCCTGCTCATTGGCATGCACAGTGGGATATGGCACCACATGTGTGTGCACACCTGTGAGTATTACCCCCAGCATATGTGTCAAACTACAATAGTACCCTAGCATACCGTGCTGCTGTCCATGATACACCTCCCAACACAGGTTGCACATGGCACACATCAAGTACACACTGACCACAGGCTGAGCGTGGTGAACACATGTGTGCATGTGCAGTAGACAATGTGACAGTCAATGATGCCCCTAGTTCACACAATGAGCCAGCATTGTACGTTACATTGCACCTACACACATTGACCATTAGCTACATATGCTATGCAACACAAAAACTGTACAGTCTACATGCCCTTACACATCACATGTGACATGTGCGTGTGTATGTGTCAATGCAATTTATCACATACTCATATATGGCATGTGTAGGTGACATGGAGTTAAATGTCCCATTCGTAATGTTGGCCTCATGAGGGTCCTTCAATGTTGGAGACACTGGGCACTGTTCATGTTGGGCTATGGATAGAGATGGATGACTCCATATGTGCAGCAAACCTGCTCTGCAAGTCCACGGATGGTCACTACAGGCACTGCATGGCACCCATCTGGCAGTGCCTACCGCCTGGCCCCTTTGGACTGTCACCGCCAATACCCCAGACACGATCGTGGTAGTCTCAGCCATGTCTACATGTGTATATGGCGGTTGGCATGCACCGCTACCCAGCTCATGGTCACTACAGGCACTGTATGGCACCCATATGGCGGTGCCTACCGCCTGGCCCCTGCGGACTGTCACCGCCAATACCCCAGACACGATTGCGGTAGTCTCAGCCATGTCTACATGTGTATATGGCGGTTGGCATGCACCGCTACCCAGCTCACGGTCACTACAGGCACTGTATGGCACCCATATGGTGGTGCCTACCGCCTGGCCCCTGCGGACTGTCACCGCCAATACCCCAGACACGATCGCGGTAGTCTCAGCCATGTCTACATGTGTATATGGCAGTTGGCATGCACCGCTACCCAGCTCCCGGTCACTACAGGCACTGTATGGCACCCATATGGCGGTGCCTACCGCCTGGCCCCTGCGGACTGTCAGAGCCATGGACCATGCCCTGGCAGCCAATGGGAAGCACCCTCGTGGTAGCCTGATGCAATTTTGAAAATAGCGGTAGGCGTGTTCCGCAACCGCGTAGCCGGTCATTGGAAGCATTCAAAAGATGCACCACCGCGGTAGCGCACACCTGGCCCCTGCGGTGTGTCACCGCCATGGTCCATGCCCTTGCAGCCAATGGGACGCACACTAGCGGTTGCTTCATATGGCTTTGAAAATCGTGGTAGGCGTGCACCGCCACCGCGGAGGCGGACATTGGATGATTTTAAAAATAGCAGACCTGGTACACCAATTGCAGCGGCGTGGGACCACTGACACAGCCCCAGGGGCCTATATATGTGTGAGAGGGTGCCCCACATTTCCACTGCTACCAAGGACTGCTGCCTGCCACCCTCCACCTACTGCTGCTGCCTCCAGGGACTGCTGCCTGCCACCCTCCACCTGCTGCTGCTGCCTCCAGGGACTGCTGCCTGCCACCCTCCACCTGATGCTGCTGCCTCCAGGGACTGCTGCCTGCCACCCTCCACCTGCTGCTGCTGCCTCCAGGGACTGCTGCCTGCCACCCTCCACCTGCTGCCTCCAGGGACTGCTGCCTGCCACCTTCCACCTGCTGCTGCTGCCACCTGTCCACGATGATGTCGAGGACACAGAAGATCTGGGCCAGTCCCTTCACCAGCGAGGAGCTGGAGGTCCTGGTGGACGGGGTGCTTGAACAGTACCCAAGGCTCTATGGTGCCCCTAATGTCGTGGTAAGTCTACAACCGTGTGAGTGAGAGTGCAGGGGGGGCACACGTGAGGTGAAGGTGCTGTAGTATGTGTCAGTGAGTGTGGGGCTCTGACATGCACTGCCTAGCATGTTTTCTCCAGGGGGAAGGGCTGTGTAGCCTCTTTCACACGTTTCCCTGCATGCCCATCCAGATTTGAGGGACATGTATTGTCCTGTCAGCCATACAGTGAAGCAGCAACTTGGTAATGCAGGAGTCAGGCCAGTGATTGCTTGTGTGAATGGCTGTGTGGGTCCCAAATGTCCCTCTCAGTGTCAGCCCACCTGGCCTGCACAGTCGCCGCACAATCCCACAAGTACACATCACTGCATGTACAGTGTGTTCCATGTGTCTTTTGTTCACACATCTTCATCAAAGAGCCATCTCAGCCCTGTAAATTGCACACGACAAGCCTTGTGACAAGGGTGTGTGTATGAGAGTTGATGTGACTGTATGTGAGCTCCATGACACAGTGAGCCATTCACAGGGCTAGGACATTGGGGGCTGCGCAGTGTTGGACACAGTGAGTCCACCAACAACCATGTGTTGCTATCTGATCTATGTGTTGCTCTAGCTAACAGCGGGCAGTAGATGTGGGCAGACTACACATTGCTTGATGTGCTGGCATCCTGCATGTGAATGGGATGTAGAGGTACTGTGTCCACCCTCCCACCTTCATGGATTCACGTGTGGTTCTCCAATGTCGTTGTACCATGTGCCATGCATTCTTTGCTCTGTTACACATATCTGTTGATTTGGGATGAGTGAGTATCGTGCCACTGTATTGAGAGATTTTGGTAGTATACACTGTGTAACTGATGTATTACCCCTCTTGTCTCCCATGCCTGCAGCTGAAAGTCCACCTGCGTAAAGCCGTGTGGAGGGCCACAGCACAGCCACTGTCATAAAAGGTGGGACGACATCTGCCGGCTGAACAAGAACGTGGCTGAGATGACGCTGGGGCTGATCCTGCAGAGCGGCAGGTTGTCCCGACGCAGCATGACCCCACTAATGGCCCGCATCTTGGCCGTTACACAGCCTGAGTTGGATGCACAATTGAAGGAGCATCAGCAGCAAGCTAGGGGTGAGTATTTGTTGATGGGTGGCTTTGGCAGGGAGTGGCTGCGTGTGTCCACAGATTGGACAAACTCTGAGCTATCTGACGTTGGTAGTGTGATGCAGTGGATTGTAAGTGGCGTATGTGCTGGGTGCATCTGACATGCATTTGTCCCACCTGTACTCACTGATGTGATCTGCGCAATGTGCATTGCCATTGCATTCAAAGTTGGGGCATTCAGGTAGCTTGTGCAGTGGGGTACTGTGTGAATTCATATTGATGTTGACGGCAGTGTGCATTCTCTGAGTGTGTTTCAATAAATGCGTGCAATGCCTGACAGCAGATTTCAGCTGCTACAACTTCTGATGACAATGTGCTACAGTACTTGTGCCCGTGCAAGCAACATGGTAGCTGGCATGCGCTAATGGCCATAGTGGGCTACTATGTTGTGGTCTGTGTGTGTGTGCTCCCCTACTGCTCCATCCATGTACATAATTGACACCATGTTGTGGTGTTCATCCTTGCCATCCTCGGCACCCTGTGTGGTCAGAGAGATTTTTGTGCCTGTGTCTGAAGTGGGCCACAGGCAGGATGGTGTGCTGTGTGAGTCACCGGGATCACTTATGACTGGATTTGTTCTTTACATGCACTGTTGGGTTGATAATTGAGGTGGCAATGTATATTTAGTCAGGGTGATGTGCAACGCGGATAACACATCTTCTTGAATGGTTATTTACTTGCACATGTTACTTCAGTTGGTGCCACTCCACTAACACTACCTCTCTGTCCCATGTAGCATCTCCCGTGTGCGTTGAGGGACAGGGGACGGACACCAGCGGTGAGGCATCCAGTGCAACAGCCGCACCGGAGCAGAGTGACACAGATGTGACCAGCGCCGAGGAGGGGGACAGGAGTCTGCTGGAGGAATCACAACCCGAGACGCAAAGCTCTACGTCATCTGACGCCAGCGGTGACGCATCCATGTTGGGGGCCACAGGGAACGGGGACTCTGCCTCCTCTTCCGCCACACAGCGTCCAGTGCCCAGCCTCCCATCTACTTCCACTGGTGCTGCCCGTGTTCGCACAAGTCGAAAGGGGAGAGTGTCCTTCACCTCAGGCACTGCTGCCCCGGCCCATGTCAGCCCTGCAGCCCTCAGTGCTGAGTAAGTAGAGCTATTGCGCCAGCTGTGTGTGGGGCAGACAGCTCTCCTCAATGCCTTCCTAGACCACGATAAAAAGTTGGGCCAGGTGATAACTTTCATGGAGGGCATACATTCGGATGTGGGTGGGCTACACCGGAATGTGCAGTCATTGTCCTCAACAGTGACGGCAGCCCTGCAACAGGCACATTCTCAGGGAGCAGCTCCTGTCCCTTTGTCCACCCCCCTGTCACTGTGCACCTCTGACGACAGTGACAATGCTCAACAGACCCCAAAGTCCAGATACAGCACACGCAGCACACAGCAGCAGCAACAGACCAAACGGTCCAGGCCGCAGACACCATCCCCATAGACAACTAAGGCCACCCCAGAGCACAGAGATGAAAGCCCGTCAGGCGACACCAAGGGCCAGAGGGGCAAGATACAGGCCTCAGGGTCACAGGCCTCAGAGTCATCCCCCGCCAAGGACTCTCCTGTCCCAAGGACCGCTCGCAAAGCAAAGAAGGCAGTTTCCCTGCCCACTGAGGAGGTGTTACCTGCAAGGCGTACACTGGATGAGGGCCCTATGGCTGATCCACCCACAACCTCCACTCCCATCCCGAGCCCTGTGAAGCAGGCACAAGGGGGCACTGTAGGGGCTAAACGTAGTAGAAAGGGTTTGGAAGGGCGGAGGCAAGCCCCAGGGAAGCGCACAGCTGGATCCAGCATGTCCCCAGAGGGGGCCCCAGAGTCAGCACCAGGAGCAGGTTTGGTGGTGGGGTTACCTGTTGTGGCCACACCAGTTCCCATTAGTCCCCAGACAGGGAAGCCTTTCAGGATCCCCAAAAAGTGGAAAGGCACCCCTCCACAATCTCCTGCACACACTGTGTCTCACCACAGCATCAGTCCACCTCCCCGTGCCTCCACCCCACTTGGTCCAAGCAGCCCTCCAGCTTCCCAAGCCAGAGATGTCTCTTCCACAGATGTTCCTCACACTCCCCGGGGCAGTCCTCCTACTGACCACGACACACAGTCACCTCCAAGTCCGACAGACAGCCACATCTGAGTGGTAGTCACCCTCACACACCTGTCTGTCCACAGCGGTGTCTGTGATGCCCATTGTTATCCCCATGACTCTGTTGCTGAGCATGGCATGGTATATTAGCACACATTCGCTGTGCAGCTTCTGATGTTACTACTCTGCACATTGTACTTGCCTTGTGGTTCACTGCTGTTTGCACCCTGCCTGTGCAGCTTCTCATGGACTTCACCTACACATTGGACTGGCCACTGGCCTTGTTGCTCCCTGCTGTTTGCCCCCTGCATGTGCAGCTTCTGATGTGACTACTCTGCACATTGTACTTGCCTTGTTGCTGATGTGACTACTCTGCACATTGTACTTGCCTTGTTGATCACTACTGTTTGCCCCCTGCCTATGCAGCTTCTGCTGTAACTACTCTGTACATTGTAGTGGCCACTGGCCCTGCAGTTGCCCACATTTGTTATCTATCTATGCACAAGTGTGAATAAAGACAGTTGTTCCTGTTGTCAGTTCTGTCAGTGTAATTTCTCAATACAACTGTTTCTGTGTGTGCATGGTTTACTGTGTCACATGCTCAGTATGGCACTTCAACATTGGCAATGGGTTGTCTCAAGTTTCCATGTTTTTGCAGGGGTGACAGGGACTTCAATTCTTCCTGACTCTTATACTTGTGGGTGCAGTGAAGGTGGTTTTTGAATATTTTCTTGTTGTCATCATCCTTCTTTGTCCATGTTGTCTATGGTGTAGACATGTCCTGTTTGGAGGCAATGTCAGCACAGGGTGGGAGTTTATGCACAGGCTTTCATGCAGGTTGGCACGGGTCATGGTGTCTGTGTGAGCTTACTTACTGTGTGCCCAGCAGTGTACGGTCCTCTTGTGGTGGTCAGTAATCCTGGTCCCATACCTTACTTCCAAAGTGTACACTTTGGTGGTGGAGAAGTGTGTGGTGTGAAGGGGGTGACTTTGTGGTGACTCTTGATGTGTGTGCACCTGCATTGTCAACTACACCCATGTGTCACCCTAGAGTGGTGTGCGTGTATGTGTACTTGTTGTGCCCTGCAATTGTGATTTGGTGCACATGGGAGTGTTGTGTGCTGCTGATGTGAGAGGGGGATGTGTGACGTATCCTACTTGTGCTTCTCAATCATGGAGTGTGTGAATGGGGCCTGTGTGTTGTGGTGCAGAGATGCTCTTGTCAGGTAATTGCATACCTATGTGTGTCTGTTCAGTATTTGACTTCATGGCCTTCCTCTCATCCCTGTGCCTTGACATGGGTGGCCTTGCTGTCTCCCTGAGTTGTTGAATTGAGGTGCTTGTGTTTTGGGTTGACTCACTGTGGCAGCCATGTGTGATTTGATGGGCTGTGGGTGTTCTCAGATGACTGTTGTCTTGCATGTGATGTACACATGCTTGATAGTTGTGTCCTTGTCCATCCCTTTGTGGGCACATCACTTTAGCTTTCATGTATGTTGTCCTCCATTGCTGCTAGCATGTGGTCTGTGTATGTGGCTGTGAGGCAGGGTAGGGTGTGTCTGTGTAAGTTGGTAGGCTGTGTGTGCAGTGAATTGTTTGATCATCAATATGTGTGTGTGTGTACATTTTGTGCTGGGGCTCAGTGTTCTTGGCATGTGTGTGGTGTTGTTGTGGTGTGTGTGTTGGCTGGGGCCTGGCCTTCTGTGGTATGTGTTCCTGTGCAACAACTCCTGCTGTGGCTATCTCTGCAGTTGTTAGGGATGTGAGGCAGGGTGTGTATTCACCTGTGTTGTTGTTGTGCAGGAGTGGCACATGGCAGGCACATGATATGTCCCTTCAGGGAGAGGGCTAGTGTGTTGTGTTTTGAGTAGTGGTGTTGTGTTGTTTGTACAGTGGCCATGGCTGGTGCTGGCACTGGCCTCTGCGTTGTGTGCATGTTTTCCTGCACACTGACCGCGGCGGTGATGACACCGGGACATTTGTTCATGATCGCGGAACATGGGTAGCCAGGATGTGGCGAGGTGTTTTTGTGACAGGTGGGACATGTGTGGATGCAGTGATGGCTGTCTGCCTGTCCCCACAGGGGTGTCTGGTGTGGACATGCACCGTTTTCAAACCCTTGACTTGTGTATTGTGTTGCATGCACAGTTGTGTGTGTGCGTACCTGCGGCGGCATCCGCGCCGGTCAATGACTTGCAGGTGGCGTATCATATACAGCACCGGAAAGGCGTGTAGAGCTGGATCCATCGTGGTGTGGGCCGGGTGTCTATTTTCTTGCTCCTCTGTGGTGTCTCCGCCATCTTTGGCTATACGGTTGCTCCGCCGCGGTGTGCTGCCCTTTTTCCGGCATCGTGATTTGTTCGGCGGACGGGACGTCATTCAGCACGGCGGTGAGTGCTCATTGGCTCACACCGCTGCACTGGCGGGCGCACTTTGATGGCGGTCGGCGTCACACCGCAGCGGACGGGAAATGGGCTCTGTCTAGACATGCTAATATGGCGGGCGTGAGGACCGCTTCCGGTGCGCGGTAAATGGCATCTACAGCCACCGCCGGCACCGCGGTCGTGTCTCCACCGGTCATCGTAATGGACCCCTTTACTTGTGTTAAAAAAAAAGTCAATAATTAGTTATTAATTTGATATTAATTATTACTAATTAATTTGTTAATATGTTAATTGTGTACTTTTTTTAGGAGTGGGTTCATTGTTGATAGGGGAGTAGGGTGGGAAGTAATTTAATTTTTATTAAATTTTTTATATTTTTTATATAATATTTTTTTTAAGTTATTTTATAGTGTTAATTGTGTGAATTAATTTATATTTGATTGAAATTAATTTTATCGTTAATTGTTATTAGTTAATTAATTAATTGATAATTAATTATGTTAATTTATTACAATATTGGTGGTGATGTTAATAGAGGAATATGGTGGGAGGTAAATTATTTTTTAAAGTTAATTAATTGTTAATTAATGTTAATTATACTGCAGGAGTGGGAATACTAAATTAATCCCCTACGCTATCCAACACTTTCCATACTGTTATACTTGGTGGAGTGGGAATAGTAAATTATTCTCACCCGCTATCCAACACTTTCCCTACTGTTGCACTCGCTGGAGTGGGAATAGTAATTTTTACCCACCTGCTATCCAACACTTTCCCTACTGTTGCACTCAGTGGAGTGGGAATAGTAATTTTTACTCACCCGCTATCCAACACTTTCCCTACTGTTACACTAGTTGGAGTGGGAATGGTAATTTTTACCCTCCCACTATCCAACACTTTCCCTACTGTTGCACTCACTGGAGTGGGAATAGTAATTTTTACCCTCCCGCTATCCAACACTTTCCCTACTGTTGCACTCACTGCAGTGGGAATAGTAAATTATTCCCACACGCTATCCAAGACTTTCCCTACTGTTGCACTTGCTGGAGTGGGAATAGTAATTTTGCCCACCCGCTATCCAAAAATGTCCCTACTGTTGCACTCACTGGAGTGGGAATAGTAATTTTTACACTCCCGCTATCCAACGCTTTCCTGACTGTTACACTTGGTGGTGTGGGAATAGTACATTATTCCCATTCGCTATCCAACACTTTCCCTACTGTTGCACTCTCTGGAGTGGGAATAGTAATTTTTACCCACCCGCTATCCAACACTTTCCCTACTGTTGCACTCGCCGGAGTGGGAATAGTAATTTTTACGCACCCGCTATCCAACACTTTCCCTACTGTTACACTCGTTGGAGTGGGAATAGTAATTTTTACCCTCCCGCTATCCAACTTTTTCCCTACTGTTGCACTCACTGGAGTGGGAATAGTAATTGTTACCTTCCCGCTATCCAACACTTTCCCTACTGTTGCACTCACTGCAGTGGGAATAGTAAATTATTCCCACACGCTATCCAAGACTTTCCCTACTGTTGCACTTGCTGGAGTGGGAATAGTAATTTTTGCCCACCCGCTATCCAAAAATGTCCCTACTGTTGCACTCACTGGAGTGGGAATAGTAATTTTTACACTCCCGCTATCCAACGCTTTCCTGACTGTTACACTTGGTGGTGTGGGAATAGTACATTATTCCCATTCGCTATCCAACACTTTCCCTACTGTTGCACTCTCTGGAGTGGGAATAGTAATTTTTACCCACCCGCTATCCAACACTTTCCCTACTGTTGCACTCGCCGGAGTGGGAATAGTAATTTTTACGCACCCGCTATCCAACACTTTCCCTACTGTTACACTCGTTGGAGTGGGAATAGTAATTTTTACCCTCCCGCTATCCAACTTTTTCCCTACTGTTGCACTCACTGGAGTGGGAATAGTAATTTTTACCTTCCCGCTATCCAACGCTTTCCCTACTGTTGCACTCACTGGAGTGGGAATAGTAAATTATTCCCACACGCTATCCAACACTTTCCCTACTGTTGCACTTGCTGGAGTGGGAATAGTAATTTTTACCCATCCGCTATCCAACACTTTCCCTACTGTTGCACTCACTGGGGTGGGAATAGTAATTTTTACACTCCCGCTATCCAACGCTTTCCCGATTGTTACACTTGGTGGTGTGGGAATAGTATATTATTCCCATTCGCTATCCAACACTTTCCCTACTGTTGCACTCTCTGGAGTGGGAATAGTAATTTTTACCCACCCGCTATCCAAGACTTTCCCTACTGTTGCACTCGCTGGAGTGGGAATAGTCATTTTTACCCACCCACTATCCAACACTTTCCCTACTGTTGCACTCACTGGAGTGGGAATAGTAATTTTTACCTTCCCGCTATCCAACGCTTTCACTACTGTTACACTTGTTGGAGTGGGAATAGTAATTTTATCCCCTAAGCTATGCAATGTTTTCCCTACTGTTATAATTAATGTTGTGTAAAATATTATTTAAAAAAATAATAATAATAATAATTTAATTTATTATCTACAAAATTAATTTTTATATTTATACTACAGGTTTATTTAGATATATATGTAATTATAATTTAAATTATGTTTTTAACATTTTATAATTAAATTTAATAATTATTTATTAATATTATTAAGATAATATATATATATATATATATATATATAAAAAAATATGCATGTTTAATATTTTTTTACATTACATTTATTATTTATTAATTTTAGCATTTTTTAAATAATTCTAACTATGTTTTATTTAATTATATTTATAATTTAATTCATTTTATATTATTTTTAAGACATTAAAAAAATTGATATTTTTGTATAACTATATTTTTAACAACAATATTTTGGTTTCGATATTTTGGTACTTACCTTTAGGGAGATAGGAAGTCGATATTTTGACCATCTTTATTTTGGCGACGATATTCTGGTACCTCGATATTTTGACTGACGATATTATGTCAGTGATCCCTGTGTGCTTTACAAATTCCAAATCAAATCAAAGGTATTTATAGCAAGCAGTACCTTAATAAATTCAGCCAACAATGTTTTGGGATGCAGTTCTTGACCTCTCTCTACACGCTTTCTTGTCTTCTTCTTGAGTAAATGTTATCTAAAAGAGTTCAGTAAATTAATTCTTTCATTCACAGGCCATTTCATCTGCGTTCAGTAATATGTTTTTATTGTATTATAACTTGTTGTTGGGAGAGTGGAGTTTTATACAGTGTTCCCGCTTCATAGAACTGTCCAACTCTTTGATACTAAAGTGTTCTATGCTTGGAAATTGGACTCTGAGCAGCTGAGAGATGAGATGCTGTCTTTTTCTTTATGAACAATGGTGCTTATTTACAAGCCCTGTGCGCCACCTGAGCATCACTTTTTTTGACACTCGGGCGGCGCAGAGTGCAGATCCTTATCGACTTGGCCAGGCAAAGCAACCATGTGTTCCATGGGCTTTGCAGTGGTGTTCCCATGCAAAGCCTATGGATTTTGACACATTCCCAGATTTACAACATAGAATAAATCTAGGAATGTGTCGAAACTGTGCACCTCCCCAGGGATGGCGTAATGAGGAGAAATAACTTAATTTCTCCTCGTTTTTTCCTCTTTCTATGAGTGCTGCATTCCGCAGCACATATAGAAAGAGGAAAACACCTCCACTGATTGTTTTTGTGGTGCAGGAAAGTATCCCTTCCTGCACAAAAACAATCATTCCTACAACGCAGGAAAGTGTCTCTTCCGGCACAAAAACAATCATTCCTACAACGCGGACACCCTTGCACCATGGTGCTAGAGTGCCTGCATTAGTGCAAGGCAGCCATTGGTGCTTCAGGGCAGGGATAGAGGTCAGGAATGCACTCTAACTCAGAGATACAGCGCATTCCTGTCCTTTTCTTTTGACACAGAGCAGTGCTGCAAGAAGCTTTGCGGTGCTGCCCTTCGCCAAAATCTTGGAAGTGAGACCCTTTGTTTCCACAGTTGACCTAGTTCGTTCCTTTTCATGTAAGCTTATTGAACACACAGGTTCAGATATGTAAAAGTGTAAGGTCTGCCTCTTCTCAGAGAAACTCCACCAAAACCCGGTATTTATCAAGTTCATCTCAGACAGCCACTCGGGAATCTGTTCACTGTCATATTAAACCAAATTCTCAAGGTAAATTAGAAACAGATAAAATCTTAAAAATAGCACTTTGCTCTCATATGCCTCAATATGGTCTTTTGATGTTTTACACTGGGGAAACATTTTAAAACTGTTTAAAGCTATAGTGCCCTGAGAAATTTGGGCACAAAATGCATTAGAAACGTAGGATTAAGTGTACCAATACCTGGTGACAAACATAAGAGCACAATTGTTACCTGGGATAAACTTGTTTATGCACTGTTAATAAAGGATCTAGCCAACAATTAAAAAACTGGGGCATATGTGCTCAAGATATCACTGTGGAGCGATACCCTATAAAACAGCAGCCAGAAAAAATAATTGCTGATTACCAACAATGGAGAGATTTAGCACGAAGATTGAGTGTCATTAATGTAATGGGCGCCCACATTGGAAGCACCTGATAATCTGCAATTTTACTGTCCTTTGGAAAGTTGGCATTGGGAGAAGGTTCACGTCAGACAAGTGTCATCATGTGAATATCCATCCACCAAGCGGGGGGGGGTGTTGGCGCAAGCTCTCCACTCTAACAGTGACAGTTCAGCAAAAACAGCTTCATAGAATGTGAGAGACTTTGCAAGAGCTCTGGAAGATAACGCTGTTGTACATTTTGTAAAGCAGACAGTCAACCATATAATGGTCTCCGCCTATACAGACTATTACACTCAGCAGAGAAACAGACTAACAATGGGAGAACGTAGGGTGGAGAGGTAGTGGGGGCAGCAATTTATTTATTTACATGTATGTCGCTCCCTCAAAGTTACTGACTGGCCTCCCTTTTGTGCTTGTCATTTCAATCACAGGGTTAAATTCGTCCGGCAGGAGCACATATATGTTATTGTTCACCGTATTCATTAGCCCTTCTGAGAGTCAGAAACGTAAGAGAGTAAACCAGCACTTAGATGTTATTCAAGAACTACAATTATCACATAATGACGCCCTCTTCTATTATTATATCTTGCTGTCTAGGGCTATTGCGATTATTAAGCACCACAAATCCGAGTCATAGGCCTGCGCAGCAGGCGAGGTTGTATAACAAGGGGAGGTCATTTAACAACTGGTGGTCTGAGGCAGAAGGGCTATAACCCTATTAGAACATTCCAAAAACTGGGAATATAATGTTCTAACTTAAAAAGGGATAAACAGATGTGTAATGTCGGAGCAGAAAGTCTGTTATAACATTATTGGCACTGAGCCACTCCATTGTATTTAATAGAGCTCACCTCTTTCCAGTGTTCTGGTAGTTATAACTGACTCCTTCAATTCAAAGATTTCAATATTAAGCTCCAATAATTAAGGGTACTGTAAGCAGAGTTTGTTTTGGGGAATTCCCTTGAGCCCACCAGCGTCTCAAAGAAGGGATGCAGTGGGACTCAAATTGCTAGATTCCCTCTGGAGTTTTGGCCTATGGGCTTTAACTGGAAGATAATGGACTGGGCTATGGAATGCAAACATGCTTCTGGTTCTCATAAACAGTTTTAGATTATCCTTTGTGTCTCCAAGACTTTTAGTATATAGAGAATTTCACTCTACAAAGAAAGCTGGATTGTAATCTTTCACCTCAAACCTTTATATTAAATTGTGCTGATTAAAAAGTAATTGAAACCGACAAAGCAGAACAAAAAAATAAAATGGTCGATGTAAATAAGTAACCGTTTTGAGAAATGGAAACTCTCAGATGAAGTTAAGCCTATATTTTCAACAACAAAACATACAGCGTGCAGTTTTATTTGGGAATCACTAGTATAAGACTTGTTAGAGCGGTTATCATTTAGAGAAAATCCAAGACGCTTTTTTAACAATTAGAAAATTAGAAGGCATAACAGAGACGTTTTAAGGCATGTGCAAAGTGAACAATTGCCCAGGGCCCCTTGCTTACACGCTCCTCCCCAGGAAAGTGACCTTTCTCTCTCTTTATCTCACATCTATGCTTTTACCTTAACCGCTCTTACTCTCACTGCCCACCTCTGCCTCCCACTCTTTCTCTCTCTACCCAGATAATCCTAAGGATTTTCAGGATACCAGTCAAGCCATATTTCAGCTGTTTTTGTGTGATCCGATTTCTAAAAGATTATGGGGCCGATTCCGATTCAGGCCGGAAATCTCTCCGACCGAGCCGGACCCGGAGAGATTTCCGACCAAATCGGACCCTAGCAGTCCGACCGAACGAGTACGATGCGTTCGCATGCTATCGGACTCGATTCGGTCGGACTCCCATTGAAGTCAATGGGAGCCGGTCGTACAACGCGTACGCGGGCTCCCATTGACTCAATGGGTGCGAGGCGAACAAGGGCGCCCCCTACAGCGGGTAAGCATTGAAGCGGGTCGCGCCATACACGCACAGGTAGGGGGGACCCATGGGTCCCCCCTGTGTGCGACTCGCGCTGTTACGCGTACACGGACCCCCAAAGTGCGGCTCCGACTGCTCTTTCGAGCCGGACGGCGCGAGTCGGTCGGACTGCTCGCGGCGCGCATCGTACTTACCCGGCCGGGGAATGTCTCCATTGCGCGGTGCGAGTCGTGTCCGTGCAAGTCGGTCGGAGCGGCTGGGTCCCGCGAACGAGTCGGTCGGCGAATTCGCGTACGTTCGCATCGTACTCGCTCGCCCGGACGCACGTCCGACTCGGTCGGGAAACAGGGCTCCGAATCGGATCCGGTAATGCCGAGTCCGATTCGGAGCCCTACCGGCCGAGATCGGAATCGGCCCCTAAGTGTAATTCAATATTGTTTGGCATCATGCTGGCTTGAATTAGAAGAAAATGTGTAACTACTTTCATGGTTGTTCCAAACAGAGGCCCTAAAATCAGTGGCAGCTCCACAGCTATGGCGGAGGAACGTCGCCCCACTGCTTTTGAGCAGTGCAAAGCACAAAGCATAAAATGATAATAACTTTGCGTTATAATCATTTTATTCTTCGTGCTGCTTTGCGGGCGGGCGGGTAGACAGGGCTGCTGTGCTCTGGGAGCAGGGCAGGGCAGGAGTGGTTTGCCCACTCCTAAGTGTGCAGTGACTGTTTGGTCGGCCCTCTCGGGCCACCCAAACCAGTAATGCGCACTTTCCCAGTTCTCCACGCAGGCTGCATTACAGCCTGCATGGAGAACATGCCAAACCCTCCTGCCCCTGGCTGAGCGCCGTGTCACGGCACTCAGACGATCACAACACTGCATTGCAGCGTTGTGATTGGTCAGGGGAGCCTGGGTGCTTACCAATCACAACGCTGCATTGCAGCGTTGTGATTGGTCAGTGGGGCCTGGCTGTGCTTTCTGTTCGAGGAGAGCAGAGATTCGGGACAGGCGGCAAGCTAAGGTTTTTTTTTTAAACTGGGCACTCAACCTCAAGGGGAGAGGAGTTGGCCTAATGGCTAGGGCGGTCGACCTCAAATCTGGGGAACTGGGTTTGAATCTCGGCAATGACGCTGAACATCCTGTGATTCTGGGCAAATCACTTAATCTCCCCGTGCCTAACAAAAATTAATGTGTCCTCATGTAACGCAACTGGTGCTATGCAAAGCGCTCTGATACCCGATACCTTTGGGTCAAGTTCGCGCTATATAAAACTCAGTAAAAAAAAAAAAAAACCTGCGTGACTCGAGCCACCCCCTGTTGCCCCACCACCCGCGAGCAATGCCACCACTGCCAAAAAATATGCCTTTCCCGGGGCCCCAAAAATCCTTAAGTTAATACTGACAACACTTGGTCTGAATCTGAAAAGAGCCATATTAAATTCTTGTAGACAAGCAAAAGATCCAAATAAATTACGAAACATAAAAGGGTGGGAAAAACATGAGTTGCTACTTTCAGTTGCATGATTTTTTCCTAAATCTGGGCCTATACATCAGAACAGCTCAAGATGAAGCATGCTATGAGCAGAGCTAGGAAAAAACAACAAAGCAATGGACGACAGAAAAGGAAGTGGAAGAGATGAGAGAGGCCTATCTCTCATATGGTGACCCTGACACAGGGGCTCTAAGCGTCATTATTTACACCAGGAAATAAAGTTTGGTCCAGATAGCATTGCCCACTATTTAGTCACCATTTTCTTAATGCTGCACTACCAGACATACGAAGGGGGTCAGTGTTGCTCCAGCTACATAAGAAAGGCTGTTGGAATTGCTCACTAATTGCACTACTTGGCCCCTTTCTATAGGTGGCCCGTTAAAATGCTCATTATTTACCCGCCCAGGAATTAACATTACCAGAGATCCCAGTAATTCCAGGGTGGGGAAATAACAAGGTTTTTGAAGTTTTGGGGATCCACATGCTGGCATTCGTGTTTCCAAGCTGATTCCCGCATGTTTTCCCCAGTATTTTGCACAGATAATTTGACTGCTTAGAGTAGCCGAGATCGTCATGTGAAAACTATAAAGTTATAATCCAATGTGCCCTCAAACTTTTAGAACCGGGCCCACTGGAATTTATTGGCCACTGATTATCAGGGCCTTGATGTTAGCAATAAATAATATGCCAAAATCTTATTACGTGGATTAGAAACTTGGGTTGCGTGTCAAAATCGTCTGCCATTCTTTCAGACAGTCTTCCAAGCCAAGAATGGGGGCATATACAACATTCTAGCACTGTCTATGGCCACATGCTTGTGCCGGGGAGCTACAGTACGCTTTTTTATTGACTTCTACACCACATTTGATGGTTTTATTTAGAATTTCCTAATTAAATGGCTGGGAAATTCCACTCATGTTCCTATGAGTCATCCAGAAGCTGCATGGCAGAACTTGGGTTCGAATAGAACTTAGCGGCTCTTCTGCTTAGTTAATTAGGATTTATGCTAAAGGATGGAAACAAAGTGTGTGCTTGCCCCCCTTGTTCAGTGCCTTCATAGTAGACTCTAGAGCTGCTTTCCCCTATTGCAGAGCTTATCCCCCAAACTTGGGAGGGACTCAAATACCAATATTAAGGTATGTGAATCATACAGTCCAATTGGACAGAACCAGCATAGGTCTGCAGCATCAATTAAATGTTCTTTATATGTTTTGTGTGAACAAGAAGATGACAGTGCATCCAACAGAGATATATGTTTTAATATGTGTCAACAGGTTAAAAAACTGGACTAGTGGTCCATTAATGGATAAGCAATTGCTAGATTACTAGCTTACGGACATCTTGGGCTCTGGTTCAAAGAAAAGGGTAGTCTATAACCGTCATAGTCAACTAGTACTGTTAAAGTTAAATGCTGCTTTTCTAAAATGTGCTCTGCGCAAGCTGTTCACTAGGTTTTCATGCCTATTAGCAAATGCAATCCTAAATGTAACTAAGGCTAAGGGGCATATTTATGGGAATTGTGGCGCAGGGCAACAAGGCAAGTTACCTTGCTGCTCTATCTGCATCATAAGGAAAGGGCAGGAATGCACCATATTCATCCAATATGGTGTATCCCTGTCCTTTCCCCCTGTGCTGGCGCTGTTTCGGCAGCCTCGAGTTAACATAGGCACTCTTGCACCATGGTGCAAGGGTGCCTGTGTCGTAGGCAGAATTGTTTTTGTGCAGAAAGGGGCACTTCCTGCCCAAAAACAATCCCTAGAGGCTTTTTCCTCTTTCTATGTGTGCTGCATAACACACAGAAAGAGGAAAAAGCAAGGAGAAAAGAAGATTTTTCTCCTTGTTACGCTTCACCTGGGGAGGAATATCCTTTTGGCACATTCCCAGGTTTGCCAGGATTGGTAAATCTGGGAATGCGTCAAAACCATGGGATTTGTATGGGAACACCCACCGCAATCCCATGGAACACCTCCCTAGCGCAGAGTAATGCAACGCAGCAATTTGTGCTGCGCTGCATTATTCCATTTTTATGAAGCCATTCAAAGGTATGCAAAGTAGGTTTGTGTAGCTTTATAAATATGACTTGGAGCTTTGCATCGTGCATGTACCATGTTGCGTGGTGCAAGCATGATGCAAGGCCCTCGTAAATATGACCCATAATGTATGCCCACACTGGTCTATGGTGCTAAGTTTGAGCCGTTGAAAAAATATCAAATATAGTATGCACAAATGTTGTATTTAATATAGTTTGTCCATTAATATTATAATGTTTATATTTCTTACAATTATGTGTACTTTTAAGAATTATTTAAATTATTCAGTTTTTTTCGTCGTTTTCAATTTGGATTTGTTTAATTATTTTTATATTTTAGTAATTTTATATATTTTTTAAGGATGTGGTTTATATTGGGGATTTGGGTGGGCAGTACTCCAATTTGAAAGCATCTGAAGCACGTCTTGGTTTATAGCAGGAAATACATTTTTTTTTTTTTTTGGATGGGGGATTCTTTTATATAACAAGTTTGTTTTTTTCATTTTTGGGGAAATTAAAGTTTTACTAATTTTATATCATATTTTTGGGGGGGCTTTTGGTTATATTTAGGGTTTAGGTATGTAGTCTTTTATTTAAGTAATGTAGTACTTTTTGTGGTTTACATTTTAAAGTTTTCTGATATTTGTTGGATTTTTATAAATAATTTAATTTCTATTTTTGGAAGGGTTTACTGTGAATGGTGGGGTTCATATTTTTTAGTACAAATAATTGTGTAAAATATTTTTATATTATGTGGGTTTTTTATCCAGTTTTCTAGTGCGTTTTAATTAAAAATACAGCGCACATCCATATTGCCTGTACTATTTTTTCTCTATGTACAGAAACTGAGGTGCATATTTCTGGGAATTGTGGGGTAGGGTGGCGCAGCAAGTTACCTTGCTGTCCGCCCTGCATTACAGGGAAAGGGCAGGAAAGCACCGTATTTATCCAATACAGTACATTCCTGTCCTTTCGCCCTGCACCGTTTCGGCAGCCTAGCACTAACGCAGGCCCCGTTGCACCATGGTGCAAGGGTGCCTGGGTTGTAGGCAGGACTGATTTTGTGCAGGAAGGGGCAGCTTCCAGCAAAAAAACAATTCATAGAGGATTTTTCCTCTTTCAGTGTGTGGTGCAGAATGCAGCACACATAGAAAGAGGAAAAAATGAGTAGAAAAGAAGATATTTCTCCTCGTTACACCTCTCCTGGAGAGGCGTATCTTTTTGGCGCATTCCCAGGTTTACCAGGTTTGGTATATCTGGGAATGCATCAAAAACCATTTGATTTGTTTGGGAACATCTGCCACAATGCCCATGGAATGCCTCCCTTGCACAGAGTCATGCAACGCAGCGATTTGCACTGCGATGTATTACTCCAAATTTCCTAAGCCATTCAAAGGCAAAGTGGCTTTGCATGGCTTCATAAATATGACTTGGAGATTTGCGTCATGCATGTACCACATTGCATGGTACAAGCATGACGCAAGCCTCTCGTAAATATGCCCCTGAATGTATGTGTTCACACTATCCTAAGTTATTTCTACAGTTGAGATAAGCCTTAAACCACCACAGGATTGCTAAAACATTCAATCTGCCACTTCTGCGTATCATTTTTTGGGGAGAGGAATTATGAAGGATTTTCGTACAAGCTGTTAGCATTTGGGGATAAATATGTGCTCTGCAACTTCTAGGTTTAAACAGCAAACCAGTTGTCCAATCTTTACCTTTTTTAGGCTGTAAAGACCTGACCGTGAAATAGTTTAGAGTTAATGGTTTCCTGTAAACACATCTGCAGAGGTAGGCTGAAAGCTCTAGATATAAATTGGGTGCTCGTCATGCGGTTGGGGTCATATCACTTAAGATATTATTAATTAAAAATACTCAGGCATTACTCTACAATAATTCTGTTTGGTAAATACTTTTAATAAACGTTTGTAACTGTGCTGACATCAGAAATGCATATGTGTACATAATACCAAATTCTTAGGAACGGGTTATCTCACTCACTATGTGCAATAATGCCACATTTATTGTGGAGTAATTCCTACCATAATAAATTCCCTGTTCAATTAATTAGACATTTTAATATATGACTCTCTTAGCTGCAGTGGTGAACCAAAAGGCATATCTCATTACTGAAGTAAACTGGTTTTAAGTAGGTTTCAAGGTATGCTAGACAATGCGAGTAGAAATTCCAGTGCCCAACCCTTTAACTAGTGCTTTCTTTCAGCATCCTAATTCTCTTCATGAGAAAAGCCACAAAGTAGCATAAAAATGAGCACACTCCTGTGTTAGAGGTTGACCAAATCCTCCCGGGTGTCCTGGTGCAGTGTGTTGAAACACATATATAGCAGAGGCCCCTCAAACATTCAATGCATGCTGAGCCATGCTAATCCTGGAGGATTAGAAGGTTCCTTGTTCTCATCTGAAGCATTCTTTTTGTCTGAGTTGTGACCAGAATGGTATTTGGTGCCTCAAAATCAAAGGTGTCCTAGCCAAATTAGGTCCCAGCACATCTCCAGACACAGAAGCACATCAGTAGAACTGAAGATTCTCTGCACTGCAAGTTTTCCAAAAAAGGATTGTGCTTATGACGAAGAAAACAGAGGACCAGATTTACCATAGTGTTGTCTTGCCCTTGCATTGCGCAAGGTAACACAACGACAACACAACACTAAAGTCAGATTTACTAAGCAACGCAAGGCCACTTCGCATGGCCTGTGGTGTTTGGGAAATCTGGAGTAACATAAGGCAGGGCAAGTCACTGCCTAGCATTTTTCTAAGCCAGGGAGATGTTCCATGGCGGAGAATGGGTATTCCCACACATACACCCATGGATTTTGGTGCATTCCCAGATTTTCCATCAGCGCTAGACCTGAAAATGCTAAAAATGCTATGCCTTCCCGTGGGGGGAGTAAAGACAAGAAATATGTTTATTTCTCCTCTTTTTTTCCTCTTTCTATGTGTGCTTCATTCTGCAGCACACATAGAAAGAGGTAAAAGCCTCAGTGGATTGTTTTTTGTGCAGGAAGGTGTCCCTTCTACCTACCCCCCTTCTACCTATCCCCCTTCTACCTACCATGGTGCAGTGGTGCCCGCATTGGTGCAAGGCAGGAATATAATGTTAAATATTTTCAAGCAGCAAGGTGTCTTGCATTATTTTGTTGCATTGCACTGCTTGAAAGTTGGATAAATCTGGGACTAAGTGAGAATAGCTTTGTCATGCTGAACTGAGCTAAATTATTGCTCCAATATATTTAATAGGCCCAGTGTGTCTCCCAAAATAGCCATGAATGGGTACCATTGGGTGACAGATCCATCCCTTCTATACATGTAGCATAATGTACACACATGGTTCACTGCACACAGTATTCCATGACCTGCTCATGGGCCACAGCACTTTCTCCCCCAAACTCTCCCTCTGACAAGGTCTTTGCTCTCCCTTTCCCCGGCATGGCCCTAGCCAAACCACCCCTTAACCTTACCACTAAAACTACAAAACCCCTAAATGACTAATACCCAACAATACAGTGGCAATAACAATACAAATGACAACTTCAACACACAAATAACATTAAAGGCACAAGGGACAACACTGACAAGACCAAAAACTCCAAATTCTCCTAGACAAATGATAAAACACCTACTACAGCCAGCACAGACAAAAAGACTGTAAGTAAAGTGAAAGTAACTGCACACTTCCTAGTTTGCAGCCTGCGAGAGCCACTGCATCATTTCATGGGTGTAAACCTGCCCAATTTTGACAAATATGTAATTGTTTATGACTCATCGGTACAGAGATAACCAGTGCATGATTAACGCACAATGCACGCTAATGCACAATGCATTGTTTTTGACACATTGGCGTTGATGCGTGGCTTCCGAGCTATGCTCCAGGTGCAGTGCGACGCACTATGGGGTCAATGCGTAGGTTCAGACCACTCAACTGGCCTATTATCTGTGACACAGTGTAGTGATTTGTGGAATGCAGGTAAACACACCTTGGGCTCACTTTCCTTGCTCCTCTTTTCGTACCTGACACCCTTGATGAATTTGAATATGTTGAGTGTCATTGGTAAAAGTGCACCTATGTGTGAGTAATTGCCTTCATCTTGCTCACATTAGGAGTGACAATATAATTTTGAGTAAAACACATACATATTGTGAGGTGTAGAAACATTACAAACCTTTTGTTGGTCTTATGGTGTGTAATATGCTTGGATGAATGTAGGCAGCTATGGAGTAGGCATCCTTTCGGTCAAATATCTTGCAGTGCTATGCAAATTAAATACACCATTGTATTCACGAATATGCGAAAAGTCTAAATTCATACTATGTGCCTGCATTCCTGCCACGGATGCTATACACACTAAAGGAAGAACAGACACTGGCTGCTTCAGCCAGTGTACAGTGTATGTGGCATCCAGCTCACTGATTAACAGGATAGCTATGAAAGGTATGGTGTTAGGCCAATATGGCACCTGTCATTGTCGGACAAACATAATTTAGCAGAACAAAATAGCCAACAAACCACCATCAATTATTCAATCATTGGTTTGTTAAGCGCAGCTACTCACCCGAGTGGGTCTCAAGGCTTGAGGTGGGGAGCGCAGGTCCAGGATGTTCAAGGAGATCCGTCGAAGAGCCAGATCTTGATGTCCTTTGTGAACTTGGAGAGTGTTGGCGTTTGTCTGAGGTGGATGGGAGGGTGTTCCATGTCTTGGCAAAGAGGAAGGATAAGGAATTACCTCCTGTTCTGGTCTTCTTGATGCGAGGCACCGTAGCAAGGGAGAGCTGGGCTGAGCGGAGAGATCTTTGGGGTGCGTGGAATATGAGTCTGTAGTTCAAGTATTCAGGTCCGGTATTGTGGAGGGCATTGTGGGCGTGGGTGAGAAGCTTGAAGGTGATTCTCTTCTCGATGGGGAGCCAAAGTAGCATACGCAGGTGTTGGGTGATGTGACAGTGACGTGGTAGGTTGAGGACTAGTCTGGCGGAGACGTTCTGAACATTGTGTAGTTTATGGGTGAGGTTCTTGTTGATTCCGGCATAGAGAGCGTTGCCGTAGTCGAGTCTGCTGCTGATGAGTGCGTGGGTGATGGTCTTTCTATGCTAAAGGTGGATCCATTTGAAGGTCTTTCGCAGGAGTCGGAGGGTGTTGAAGCAGGAGGATGAGACAGCGTTGATTTGGCGGTCCATTTTGAGTACGGAGTCCAGGATGATTCCTAGGTTGGGAGCGTGGTCCATAGGGGTGGGCGGGAGGCCACCAGGTGTCATTCCAGGCATTGGAGTGTGGCCCCATGATGAGTACTTCGGTTTTGTCCGCGTTGAGTTGTAGGCAGCTGCTCTTCATCCACTTGGTGACTGCTTCCATTCCTTCTTTAACTTATGTTTGGATACGTTGGGTTCGTTGGATAGGGAGAGGATGAGTTGGGTGTCGTCTGCGTATGATACAATGTTGAGTACGTGGGATCTGACAAGTGGGGCCATGTATATGTTGAACAGGGAGGGGCTGATGGAGGATCCTTGGGGAGCTCCGCAGGTGATCGGTGTGGGATACGAGAGGAAGGGTGGGAGTCTGATCCGCTGCGTTCTGCTGGAGAGGAGTGAGCGGATCCAGTCAAGGGCCTTGTCCCAGATCCCTGCGTCGTGGAGTCTGCTTGCTAGGTTGCGGTGAGAGACTGTGTCAAAGGCTGTGGAGAGGTCCAGGAGGATGAGGACCACAGTCTCTCCTCTGTCGAGGAGGGAGTGGATGTCATCTGTTGCAGCGAGGAGGGTGGTTTCGGTGCTGTGGTTTTTCCTGAAGCCGGACTGGGAGGTGTTGAGGATGTTGTTCCTTCAATGAAGGAGGCGAGCTGGCTGTTGATGGCTTTTTCGATGACTTTCGACGGAAACGGGAGTAGAGAGATGGGTCTGAAGTTTTTGAGGTCTGTGGGGTCCGCCGAGGGTTTCCTCAAGAGAGGGTTGATCTCGGTGTGTTTCCAGTCGTCGGGGAATGAGGCGGTCTCAAGGGAGCAGTTGATGGTTCGGTGAATCTCAGGGGCGATGATGTCTGCGCCTCTGTGGTAGATGTGAGGAGGGCAGGGGTCTGTGGGGGCCCCGGAGTGCATTGACTTCATTGTCTTCAGGGTATCTTCGGTGGTGAGAGCGGTCCAGCTGTCAAGTGTTGGCTGCATGGTGTCAGGAATGGGAGGTGTGGGTTCCGCGTGTTGGTTTTCGTCATCGAAGTTGTCATAGCTGGTCTTGATTTTGTGGTGGAAGTAGGAGCTGAGTTTGTTGCAGAGGTCCTGGGAAAGGGGGATGTCTGTAGTCTCACTGTTGGGTTGTGCAAAGTCTTTGATGATGCTGAAAAGTCCCTTCTTTTGTGTGCATGGGTAGAGATTCTGTCCTGGAGTGCCTTCTTCCTTATGTTTCTGATGAGCTGATGGTGGGCGTTGGTGGCTGCTTGGAAGTTGTCATGTGCTACTGTTGTTTTGGAGTTTCTTTTTGAGGCGTCTGCAGGTTTGTCTGGATTCTCGGAGTTCGGTGGATAACCAGCTAGCTCTCTTGGCGTGTGTGTTGGTGGTTTTCTTGAGGGGGGTGACGGTGTTGGTGCAGTCGGTGATCCATTTGTGAAGGGTTCGGGCTAAGGTGTTTGGGTCGTCATCCATGGTGGTTGGAGTGGAGCTGTTGAGGGAGGCAGTGAGCTGGTAGTCAGAGATCTTGTTCCAGCTTCTGCCTGGGAGCTGGTGTGGAGGTTTGCTGGTGATGGCTGTTTTGAAGGTGAAGTGAATGCATAGATGGTCTGTCCATGGGAGTTCGGAGGTGCGGCTGAAGGTCATGGAGTTTCCCACTGTGAATATGGGGTTGAGGATGTGTCCTGCTGAGTGTGTGGCTTCTGGTACGTTCTGTTTGAGTCCGATGTTGCGGAGGATGTCCAGGAGGAAGGTGGAGTTGGAATGTTGTGGTACAGACACATCTGCTGTCTGGGCTTTGTGTCTGGAACAATATGTGTGGCACATGCACCATGCACCTGGGTTAAAGGTGTTAGCAAAATCAGTTTGACTATAGTTTGAGCATCACAAGTCCAGCTTGAGTAGGCCAGACAAGTGTGATGAATCCGAAGTGCCACTCTGTATGGCAATTCACTGCATCACATTACTCTGGACCAGAGAGGGGTCCTTCAGCTTTGAATGTGAGTAGCCATTCACACCAGATGGTCATATGTGCATTTACTGACATATGATACCACACAAACATGCAATGCGTTAGTGAGTACTACCTTGACAGGAGTGACATTACATGTAGTAAGACCATGACATATTATATATATTTTGATTTTAGAAGTGTGAACAGAATCCTGTGCACTTTCCGGAAAGCCAACGGACCCAGTGTCGGATTTCCCGCTTTGCTCGAAACAGAGTTGGCCGTTTCACCCGCCTTCAACACGCCCATTGACACTGGACATCCTCACACATGTTTTCATACGGTACACTCACCTGTCCAACAGCATACCCGCCGTTCACTTTCATCTATTGTGGCATCAGTCGTCTTGCAAGCCGGGCTTGAAGGTACCCTGTCGAGTCCACTCTCTCCAGCAATCCTCTCATCAGTCTCCCAGGCTCTATACTCAGAGTTCCCGCTGAGCCCTGAAGAGTCACGGGATACCTCCCTAGTGTGACGAAACACGTGTCGGCTGGTTGTTTTCTTTATGTGGTTGCTCAAATAAATACTTTTGAAAGATTACTCTGGTGTTGACCACTAAGAACTTGAGATCATACGAGACATTTCTACTAATATAGACATCCCCTTAACGTGTGCCCAGGATTCTGTTCACATTTCTGGTGTGAGTTCCACGACTCACACATTTACGGGGGTTACAGGGTATTTCCCCCGACCTGGTGGCACCGTCCTTACTCGCAACACCACACACACAACACATATTAGCTAGAGCGCCAAGCTTCCTCTTTAAAAACCTTATTTTGATTTTATTTGTGTCCTTTGAACAGCAACACTCATACATGGAGCACTAGGACTCACAGCATTATTTAGATTACACTAAGACGCACCATCACGGTCAAATCCATTCTTGCATGTAACAGTTGCATCCTTGACTCATGGGGCACTTGTGCCTGCATTGGGCCTAGGTTACCAATATCCAGGTCAATAGCAAATATTTTAGATGTTATGTTATATACTGTACTAAACTTCCTATGTGCTTGCAAACATTGCTGTGGTATAGGGACACTAGCTGTGCTGCACTGTGTGGCCATGCCCATTATATGCCCCTCTTTTTACTCTCACAGGACATTGTGTAAACTTTACTGTGATTGACATAAGTAAGATGGCAACATACACCATGAGGTGCATGACACATGCTCAGTCATTGCACACTGTTTAGTACTACACTCACTTTGGACTGTGGCAGAGGGTCTGTAGCTGAACACACTGTAGCTGCACACACAATCTCTGTATGTGCAGATTGTTACACATTGCAGACTTGCTGTTGTGTACGTCTTGCACAGGCATATGTGTTCTGCACATGGTGTTATCATGCACACATATCAGAAAACATGATGTAGATCTGGGGAGAGTGTGACACACAGCAACAGACCTTTTGAATAGGTGAGTGAGCCATCAGTTACCACTGCAGTGAAACATGGTTAAATAGCCCATTTTACTTGTGATGTTCAATGTACACGATGCTGCCATTCACACATGATCTGTATCTTACTCCTGTCAACGTTAGTAGCTCTACATAGACTGTGAAGGCAGGCCTTTGTGTGTGGCTCCTGGTCCAAGGATACTGCATTCCCTGATACAGTCTTATGTAAAGGCATACACTCAACTTATTTTCACCTTTGTGCGGATAATATATTTGTGATCTGCTCAACTATGCAGTTGTCCACTCAGGTCAGAGTTACATAACTATTGTGATCTTGTGCAATGAGTTGTGTGCATACACACGCATTTTTGTCTGACTTTTGATCCAAGTGAAATCACACTCTTGACATCTCAGTATCATTCAGGTGTTCAAATGTTTGCATATGACCTATCCAATTTCATAGGGCTCTAGCCATTTACTCACTGTTCAATGTCATCTGATCATGTTTTATTTTTAAAGGACTTTGGAGCTCATTGCATTGCTGAGCAATGCATGGCAAATGAGTCTTATATTGACTGTGCCATGAAGAGGTATATGTGACATTATAGCATTATAGGCAGGAAATAGTTCACATGAGGTTTGTGTTGTGGTAAGCCACACAAACATGTATGTGTTCTTTCCAAGTGACTGCTTTTACATGTTTGCATGACAGTGGGTCATTGTCCATGGCAACTGTCACTCATTTTCTCTGATGGTATCTGCAACTGCCTGAGTTCCAGTTAAATTCTGTTATCTAGCATAGGAGCACATTGGTGAGACACATTGCTATGTAAGGTTATTCTCCAGTATGTTAGTTTGTGGTGTGTATTACTAACTTCACTGAGTACCATCTGGTGTACACTTTGCTTCTGCACAACACAGCAAGACTGCCAGCTGTGCAGCTCTTCACTGCTCAAGTGCAAGGGGAGAGTAATGATCAATTTGGATCTTGAAGTGTGGCATGGCTGGCCTGTCCCTTTAATGCAGTACACTCCTTCACATAGCAGTTCTGTATGTGTGCAAATTATAGATGTGAGACATGGAACAATGTTGGTCAAAGGTGTGATGACATTATAGTTACATTAAGCGGCCTACTTCTAGTTGACGAAATGTGGGTTAGTTGATGTTTACTGGGACTCTGACATGCACGCCAACACAAATGATGGATGCAAGCTTTTATTTTCATTTTTAACCTTCCTATTATGTTTGGACATTCTGACACTCAAAGTACATGTAAATCAAGTGAAGAAATTTTGCACCCGTGTGTGTCGCCTATTTCCAGTCACTGAATTTTGTATCTCTCCTTGATCCTCATCCTCCATTGGGTCCTGCCTGATTGTAAAGTCGGTCCCACTCAGTGTGGGGATGAGCTATTGGGGTCATGAATCATGGCTGGAAACCATATCCTTGGTCAGCTGAAAGTGAAACAGAAATTCAACTGTCAATGCATTTGCTCTCTGTTACAGATAGATTCATGTCCATGTGTGTTATGTGTACTCATTTACTCAAACAAATTTCTCACGGTAATGCACAAAATGTGTTACTTGTACAGTTGGCCACAGGTTTACACATGTATCTTCCAGTTATCAGTGCAATAGCTCCTGTTGAGCAAGGCCTGATACATTGTATACTTCTACATACTGACTTTCATGTTTCTCTAGTTGCTTACTGTGGTGGGTATTTAGAGATGTTCCTGGTCAGTAAAGGTTATGTGCACATGTGTAAAGTGACAGTTTATTGATCAGATATTTGTTTATTTGGTCCTCCCTAGGTAAGTTATTACATTGCCAACATGTGTGACACTCACATATACATATGTCCATGGTGAGGCACAGATTTAGTTTTTGGCCTACCTGACATTGGCATATCTGCTTCATAGTTCAATTCCTCTACCATGTGATTTTGGTGCATACACTTGGTGCAGTTCAAGCATGTCACATGGATTGTTATGCTATTTTTTGACAGCATTCAACTGTATTTTTCCCCCAGATAAGTTGTCATGGTGCACTTTGATGAACACATATGTATTGCAATGTGGGCCATCTTTATGGGGGACACACTGATGTTGCTACAAGGAGCTGTCTATTTCGAAAGTACACATAATACATTTGCTTTTGACACGTATGTGTATGACTCTAACTTGTAGGGCATTGGGTACATCTATGCGTTCATTTTCTACTCATTGCCTTTGCTATTGTATATTGGGATTGTTAAGCTGAGTACACTATGGTGCCTTATCCAGGATGAAATGTTATCTATGTCAATGGCTGATGTATGACATGTTTGGATGCATTGTGTTAGACTTAGGGCCTCATTTAGATCTTCGTGGATGGGTTACTTCGTCACAAAGGTGATGGATATCCCATCCGCTGAAATATAAATCTCATTATATCTAATGGGATTTTATATTTTGGTGGATGGGATATCCGTCACCATTGTGACGGAATAACCCATCCACCAAGATCTAAATCAGGCCCTAAGTAAGTTTCTATGTTCTAGATTTATATGCTTTTCATTTGGTCTACTTCGTCCATAGAACAGGTGAGCCATCACATTGGTTATATCCGTCAATGCGGCGGTCAAGCTATGTGTATGTGTGTACATAGACTGTCAGTATTTCTGAGTCTTATGTGTTCATATATTTTTACTGTTGCTGTCACGATGTTATCCAATATTGATACTTACTCATGTCCGGGGTCTAGGCTGACATGGCATGCCACACATGGCCTTTCCACATACTTCTTCCTGTGTTGCTCCAAAAACTTTGATCAACATAGATTTTAACTGTCATGTGTGATACACTTGCTCATGTCCACAATACTTGTTCCCACACCACTGACCTTGTTGACCTTTGAGTGATACCAATAGGTGGTACGTCAAACTGATCTCAGACTTATCTCTTGTGCAGCCTTTGTACTCATGTTGGCTGGTCTGTCATGCCACATGGTTTCATTCCTGATTTATTAACCAGGTCATTTGATGTGACTCCATCTAACCACAAAAAGCGAACTGACACATTGCCACTCACTGATGTTCTGTCACTACTACCATTGAACGATGAGTAAGTGCTTGACAATGTGGGACATTATTATCTGCACCAGGCTTCTCCGAGTTGCTCGTGAACTACTGCTAGCTCTTCAGGTACCTTTAATTAGCGCTCATGTTTGAGACCCAGCCTTTTTGTCTTTGGTCGATCTTCAGTCTTTTGTTCTGACAAACTCTGGAAGGAACAAAGGAACGTGTATCAGTGTCCTGATACCAATCAGGTTTCCTAATGTTATCACGATTCCTAAAGTTGTACCTCTTTTCAGAGGACTTCATGAATTCTTTTCTGAATTATTATTTTTAGAATTGTTGTTTTCCCATTTCTTTTTAGAAGAAGCGGGTGCTTGCTTCAATCAATCAGGGGCTTATAAAGTGCGCTACTCACCCGTGAGGGTCTCAAGGCGCTTCGAGTTGTCTTTGTCGGGACTACCCACCATTTGTGGCTTCCCGGCTTTGGTTCCCAAATTATCTCTACCTAATGCAGCATAGGTTTCTTCGATAATTTTTGGTAATTCTCGCTCCCTATTGATAGGAGCTGTTTCCCTTAGGCGGCTGTGTGTGGCCACTGCTGCTGCCTCCCCCTTTATGTTGCTCAGCATGATTGCAGAGACTTGGGCAAAATTATCCATCAGTTTCATCCCCAAGTCCAGGGCAGGTCCTGCCTGATACTCGTTCTGTTTTTGTTACAATACATCAGGAACAACTGCTAAGGAAGGGGTACAGTGTACTCTGACGTAAACGGTAGCAAAGATTGTTCTCCAAGTGGTAGAATCCTCAATTAAGGGAACCATCCCCATTGGCAAGCAATGGTTAACATTCTCTGTTTTTCCTGCGGACCCGTATGGGGAAATACTGCTCCCAGATGTGCATTTTTTTGTGCTATCCAGAACCGAATTTGCTCCCGTTTGGAAGGAATTGTCCCTATTAATGATTTCAGTGTCTGTGGGTTAATTGTAGGTGTGGTCCGATGTGGACCAGCTGGAGCATTTCTCACAGGTTGGACTGTTAATGTTCGCATGATGAACTGGACAATGTGTCTGTACAGCCCGACTATGTCTTTGTATATTGTACGGACTTCATCCACTGGTAGTGTATCTATCTCTGGATGTGGAGTGTATTTTACTAAGACCGGCCAGGTTGCTCCTTCTATGCTTAGCGGACCGGGTCTCATGATACATGTTGTGTGTGGGAGGGCGCCTTTAAACCAGTTTCTGTGTTGCTGGTAAGTTAACAGGACTTCAATGTCTTCGTATGGAATGTATTCACCCAGTGGTTCAACTACAATGTATGTGTGAAACAAGTTAGTCACCAGATCTGCAGGTGGGAACTGAACCAAAGAATAGAATACCTCTGACCCGAACATCTCGTTTCCCTAAATCACGAAGGTAACACAGCCACCTGTTGCTGGTACGCCGTGTTCTAACAATTTCATAGTAACTGCATGTCTGCAGTTCTCTGTGATGTTAAGAGCGTTTGCAAATTTGTCTTCCCCCGAGCCTGAACCACCGTTCGTGGACTCGGTCATTCTCAGGAGAGGAATAAAAGTTCTAGTAACTAAGGGTTTTGCACAATATGGGGAACCTTTTATCCTTACAAGCTTTCTAAACCTTTAGCCAATACACAGAGTATATCTGCTCAGCTGAGGCAGATTCCCTTCCTACTTCAGACGTCTCTGAAAGGTGTGAGTAGGGCTTTCTGAGAAAGCACGACTGAACTACTCAGATTTCCACTGTTAATATAAGAACAAAACCAACGTTGGTGGCGCCATGTCATGTAGATGGGACAAATGTATGTAATAGGGGTATACATGAAAGGACTAGCCTATAGGACATGACACTTGCTCATGTCCACAATACTTGTTCCCACACCACTGACCTTGTTGACCTTTGAGTGATACCAATAGGTGGTACGCCAAACTGATCTCAGACTTATCTCTTGTGTAGCCTTTGTACTCATGTTGGATTGTCTGTCATACCACATGGTTTCATTCCTGATTCATTACCCAGGTCACTTGATGTGGCTCCATTCATCCACACAAAGCGGACTGACACATTGCTACTCACTGACGTTCTGTTGCTACTGCCATTGACCGATGAGTAAGTGCATGATAACGTGGGACATTATTATCTGCAAACACAAGGAGATGATGGACGGAGTGCTGAAACTTTTCAGACACTCACCCCCAGTCACAGATCTGGGTTGAATCCATCATCGTTCTTTAGCTCACTTCACCTCCCCAGTTCAGACACAGCTATATGCAAATCAGTCTTGACTCTGTGGCTCATGGGAACAGTCCAGCCCGAACTGCCAAGCCATGTCTTCCCTGGACCGGAAAGAAGCATCCTGGGACCGGTTTCGGGCTAACAGCCCTCATCAGCCAGGCTAGCTTGAATCCAGTGGCAAAGTGAGCAAAGGACCCATGTCTGGGCATACCCTGCCAACTTAGGGCGAACAAAGCAAACCCAAGGAGATGATGGACGGAGCGCTGAAACTTTTCAGACACTCACCCCCAGTCACAGATCTGGGATGAATCCATCATCGTTCTTTAGCTCCCTTCGCCACCCCAGTTCAGACACTGCTATATGCAAATCAGTCTTGCCCCTGTGCCTCATGGGAACAGTCCAGCCCGAACTGCCAAGCCATGTCTTCCCTGGGCCGGAAACAAGCATCCTGGGACCGGTTTCGGGCTAACAGCCCTCATCAGCCAGGCTAGTTTGAATGCAGTGGCAAAGTGAGCAAGGGACCCACGTCTGGGCATACCCTGCCAACTTAGGACGAACAAAGCAAACACAAGGAGATGATGGACAGAGCGCTGAAACTTTTCAGACACTCACCCCCAGTCACAGATCTGGGTTGAATCCATCATCGTTCCTTAGCTCACTTCGCCACCCCAGTTCAGACACACCTATATGCAAATCAGTCTTGACCCTGTGCCTCATGGGAATAGTCCAGCCCGAACTGCCAAGCCATGTCTTCCTTGGACTGGAAACAAGCATCCTGGGACTGGTTTCGGGCTAACAGCCCTTATCAGCCAGGCTAGCTTGCAGCCAGTGGCAAAGTGAGCAAGGGACCCACGTCTGGGCATACCCTGCCAACTTAGGGCGAACAAAGCAAACACAAGGAGATGATGGACGGAGCGCTGAAACTACGCCCTACGCCAAAATCCCTAAAATGAGGGCCTCAGAGTGCTGACCATTTATGTATGTGTGCCACAGAATCCAGCACACATAGGCAGCGGGAGTGACTTGGATAACTTCAGTTTTTTTCCTTGTTACACATCACCTGGGGAGATCATTTGAATTGTACTATTTCAAAGTTTACCTGGTATGAGATACATGACATGCCTTATGAACCATGGGCGTTGCATGGTGACACCCCCACAATGCCCATGGAATCCCTCACTTGCACACAGTGATGGTCAACTGCATTTGCCCAGTGTTGCATTGCTCGATGCCTTTACGACATTCATAGGCACAGAAAGTTGCTTTGCGTGACTTAACATGTGTGACTTGGGCAATTGCTTTGCATGTGTACCATGATGCATGGTGCATGTATAAGGCACACCCCTCATACATATGTCCCTATCTCCGTCAACAGACACAGAGATGCCTAATTAGTTATACATTTTTTACTGCTAGTAGTTCTGTTATGTACTTCAGATTTGCTCACAAACAAGTAGGCCATTCCCATATCGATGAGTCATGAAGCGCTTGTTGATGATACAGTGTCTAAAGATGTAGGCATCATGCGCACACCCTGGGAATTTTGCCAGAACATTGGTGAACATCCCCCAATGGTCCACAATGACCTGGATATTGATGAGTATGTGTGCTTCCGGTTCCGGTACACATGTGAAGTTGCTGCAGGGGGTACCATTTGCACATGTGCAATCCAAGGCTCCTAGCACATGTCGGAATCCAGCAATGGCACTTAGACCTTGCTTGGTGTCCAACTGCTGCTGTTGTGTCTTGGAGAAAAGGAGGTACTGGGGTGTTAGGCAGATGATGGCATCCAGGGCAGAGGGTAGAAAGGCAGAAAAAGATGGCTCTGATATTCCAGCCACTTTGTCTGTTGTGATCTGGACTGAACCAGATGCCAGCATGTATGTAGGACATCCATCAGCTTGACCTGTGGAGGGATATTGGGGGCCTGTCAATTGGTGGCTGGACCCTTGGCTCTATCTGGTTCAGCAGTTCTATTACGGAGTCCTTCTTAAGTCTGTAGTATGTGATGACCTTATCCTCTCTGTGGTCAATAAGGGAAGTCCGCGGGAGAAAAATGTGATCCCTTCTCCTGCGCTGCCTATGTGGTGGGGGTCTCATAAAAATGGCCAGCTGCAAAATGAGCACCTCCATGGGGTGATGGAGCCTGCAAAAGTGATTTGTGTGCCTTGTGTTTATGTACCAGAGCCAATGCGTCATTTCTTATGCCTGGGTTGCCGATGAGCATGAATTTTGACACAAATTTAGGCTCTGCACGACACTTGACGATGATGCGTCACACATTGACTAAACCATAAATATCCCTGTGTGGGTTTTATGGTGAATACCTACCTTGAATATATTATTCTCTCTGTGACGCAGCCTGTTCTGGTACCTGAATTTTTTTTAACGCAGGCCTTCCAAAACATTTGCATTTGGCCGCATGCAGCAATTTGTAAATGTGGAGTACTACCTACACCACAATCACGTCAAAAATAGAGATGCAACAGCAGCATAAGCCTCTCATAAATAAGCCCCTAAGTGGATCCTTAGTATGTCATTTTTATTAAACTACGATTTTGAGGTTCAAGTCTGCTTCATAACTGCTAAAGCAACAGAAGAGCAATGTATATACAAAATATATAGAATATAACTGTTTCACCATAAACATTTTACATAGATCTTTTGGACCTATGTAGGAGTGGAATGGCATTAATGTTGGTGTCTAATGCATTGAAAAACAGGTTAGTTGAAAGGTTTTTAGTGTCACTAAAAATTACTAATTTTCATTGCTACATAACTTGCATTACAAATTCTGTATACATCTTCTGTATTAAAGCTCTTCCCTCACAATTACCATGTAAACACTGCACCCTTAGAGTGCTTACAGTTAATGCAGCTAGTCTTCACAGTGGAGGGCTGAGATAAAAGTGACATTCTGTCTGAGGCTGCCCTAGACGTCAAGCCACTCCAGCACTGATAGCTTTATTATGGAAGATTTATAGAAACCTGCTTTGTGTCAAATAGCATTGCAAGTTACTCTGTAGGTCCAGTGTGCACACTCCCAGTTTCTCTGTGAATTATGATAAAAGGGAGGCCAGGTGGGAGCACAGGCTTGCATTCTATGGGATACACAATTGCACGTATTTAGTGGTGTAGATGCAAATGTTGTATGTGGTTTTGCCTGTTATGTTTTTTTTTTTCCGATTTATTACAAAGTGTGATTTTTGCGCATAAAATAGTAAGTTAAACTTCAGGGTTAATTTAAATGTTCATTTGTTTGTGAGACTGAATTTATTACATTTGATCCCCAAGTTTTATACATTTTCCCCATTGTTTGTGGGAATGGAGTTATAAAAGTATGTTATCCCCCCTTATTTTATGTCCTTTGTATAATGTTCCCCTAAGTTTTTGGGATGGTGTTAGAAACTGGATAATTGGTTTAAGGGGGTCACGAAGAGTCATGTTCACTGCAGTTTCGCATTGGCAGTTGTCTCGGGTGGCAAACCCTCGGTGCAAATGGGCCCGTTCGTGGTCAGAGCCCAAAACCTCAGGATTTCTCCTTTTCTGGAAGAAGAGTGCACTCTGATGTCAGCCATAGGTTCAGGATCTGGGGAGGCACTTCTTCTTGATCTGGACACAATCTAGCAGAGGCCAGCAGGGCTCAGGCAGGTCCAGTTGAAGGTACAGGTAGATCCCGTTGCATCAGATCTGTAAGGCAGTTTCAGGGAGGACTCTCGAGGTTGTTGTGACCCTGTTGCTCAGAACAGGAGGTCATACAACTAACCCTTGGAGTCACTCAGGTTATCCTGGGATGAAAGGAGCAGGGCAGGCCTCTGGGTAACAAAGTAGTCCTCAAACAGCAGGGCAATCCTCTGGGGAACAAGCAAGCCTCAAGCAGCCGTACAGTCCTCTGGTAGCAGCAGGGGAGTCCTCTGAGGAAGAAGGCAAGCCTCAAGTAGCAGGGCAGTCCTCTAGCAAACAAGGCAGTCCTTCTTCTCTACCGTCCATAGGCCCAGGAATGAACTAAAGAGTGGTTCTGGAGGTCCAATATGTATTCCTGGTGCTAGCCTTTAAAGTGAAGAGTTTGCTATACTACTCCCACATCTGTTCTGGAAAGTTCTTCCCTTCCCGCTGTCAAGGCTCCATGAATTATTGAGTGACAAGAGACTAGTGTCAGGTTCCTTTGTGTATGTTGGATGCAAGTCCTTTCAATGTAAGTGGAACTGCGTACACCTCCGACCCTAACCATCCTGGTAGGATTGCCCATCCTGCCAATGTCCAGTCACCTTTGTTTCACTCTCTGGCAGGAATACATTAACCCCAACAGCAGAGCTATTCAAAGTCATGTGACCCAGGATTCTGGCTGAAGGCACCAAATGATTAGCACAAGAAAATTGCAACTTCCTATTCATTTTCAGAATTGTGACTTCAAATCCAACTTTATTACTAAAGAGGATTTAAATTACAGCTTATTAGTGTCTAAAAATGACAGCATTCCTAATAATTTCCAATCAAAACTTAGTACGTATTAAATGTAATAAGGTAACCCAGTGATATACAATGGGAGAGATAGATCTTACAGAATGACAAAAACTTTAGGAGTTTTTCACTCCCAAGATATGTAAAATGTAAACCCACATAGCCTACTTTTTAAATACAATGCACCCTGGTCTATGGGCTTTTAGGGTTTAACTTAGTCGCGTCTTATATGTTTTAAAAAGGAAGGTTTAAGTCTACCAAAAGATTTATTTTGCCAGGTTAAATTTGTAGTGTAAACTGCTCTACAGACTGCAATGGCAGGCCTGTGACATGTTTTAAAGTGCTACTTTGGTGAGTAGCACAATGAGTGCTGCAGGTCTACTAGTAGCATTTAATTTAAAGACACTGGGTATACATAGTACCACTTCACTAGGACCTAGAAGTAAATTAAATGTGTCAATTGGGTATAAGCCAATTTTGCCATGTTTAAAGGAGAGAGCACAAGCACTTTAGCACTGGTAAGCAGCGGTAAAGTGTGTAGAGTCCTAAAAGCCTAAAAATGAGTTCAGAATACAGGAGGGTGAAGGCAAAAGGTTTGGGGAGGACCCTGCCGAAAGGCCCAAGTCCAACAACGGTCCTGCTGCTTGAGGCCTGCCTTGTTCCCCTTAGGAATGCCTTGCTGTTTGAGGCCTGCCTTGTTTCTCAAAGGACTGCCCTGATGCTACCAGAGGGCTGACCGCTGCTTGAGGCTTGCTGTGTTCCCCAGAGGATTGCCTTGCTGCTTGAGGCCTGAATTGTTCCCCAGTGGCCGTTCCTGCTGCTTGAAACCTGCCCTGCTCTCTGAAATGGAAGACTGGACCTTCTCCCTTCATCCCAGGCTAACCTGAAGCTGTGTAGCTTTAATAGCACATCAACCAACTGACCCTTTGAGTTACTTCTGGTCTCCTGGGTATAAGGAGAGCAGGTCCAAGTCTGTGTGGCTCTTCACAGGTCACAGACAGCATGTTCAGTCCTCTTCTGATACTTTCTCAGGCCCAGGAGAGTTCTGAGGGGACTTTGAGTGACATATTTATGCCCTGCACCTGTGTGTGGGTGAGGCAAGCCCTGGTCACACCCCAACCAATGTGGTAAAAGTTCACAAGGGTAACCCTACCCACTTTTGCTGCACTTCCTGTGTTTCCTACTGCAAACAATACCACAGCCCTCCTATCTATATACATCCAACATAGCAGAACCTTTTGTCCCCTGTGTAGAGCTTCTGTGGGCACAGAGAGGTGTGCCTCCAGAAACAGGCAAGCACTCCCATGTGGTTGGCTGGAGGTGCACCCTCCCCGACTGATTGGAGACAGCATGGCTAGAGGGATAAAAGAGGGCCCTCTTTGAAGTTTACACAGTTTCTGGGCATAGCCACCAGACCATCCTGTCAAGGGAATGACAATACATCCGCACACCCTTGACCCTTTGTCCCTGAGTTTATTCATCAACACATGGGAGCCATTTAGCAGTCAGATGACAGTTGAATATTTACCAATATGCCTCTCGAGGGTTTAGGCAGGGAAAAATATCAGTTCTTTATTAGTCATAGAAATTGTAATTTTAACAATACATTTTATTTTGCAAAAATATTAAAAAGAGCCCTTGATTTTGTTTTCGAGCTACTAATGAAACTAAGTTAGCATTAATATGTTTAATAATGTAATCATATTTTTCCCTATGGAGCAGCCAGCTTTGGGACAGTGAAAATAGATTTTGGGGCTTTTTTACTGTAAGGACACGTGGAACATTAAACTTTTAAATGGCCTACTCTCAAATACCATGCACCCTGGCTTATCTGCAATAGGGCCTACTTAGGGGTGAATAATTATTATTTTACGGTATGGCTTAGGACTGTCAAAAGTTTTTTCTGGACAGGTCAAAATGGGAGTATAAAACTGGCCAGCCAGGCTACAATGGTGGGCCTGGGGATGGGTATGCTGTGTCATTACAGTGGATGGCACAATGGGTGCTGGTGATATTTTCATTCAAGGCCCTGGGTGCATTTCATACATTTACTAAGAGCATATAGATAATTAAAATATGGCAATCAGTTGGTATAACAATTTCGTCATGTTTAAAGGGAGAGCTGAATTGTATTACTGGTTAGCAGAGAATTCAATGGCCAACCAAAACAAAACAAAAACAAGAAAAAAAGTCTGTGTTGCAAATGGGTTCCACCCATTTATTACGCCCCAACATTTTTGCTTTTTGATACCCTGGTTTGGACCGTTACTGTGGATGAGTCTCCTTACTTTCACTCCCAGTGATTAAATAGTAAATTAGACTGCTTATGTTTAGCACCAGTGTCTGCCTTTTAGGATAAGACTATTGTGGCCCTGCTAAGGTAAGTGTCACTGGGCTGGTTACACATGAACAGGTGTGCACATGCGTATTCACAGAGGTACAGGCTGCATGTCAGCATGTACATCAATTCATCAAAATGCCTGGGGTAGCGGACGTGACATCACCAGCCATTTAACACAGCAGAGGATGACACAAGATCTTTGACTTGGAAATATCACAGGAAGTAACATTGTGCGACATTTGAGACACTCACCTCATGACATGATAGGAAGTGGCACCACAGGTCCTATGGCCTGGTGATGCCACCAGACCAGAAGTGATGCATTTTACATTAGAATATTTACATCAAGCAAAGCGTTTGGAAAATCTGAAGTAGAAACAGATGAAATACTCAGACAGAAGAGGTGGCAACAATAAACCTTAATTTGCGCATTTAGGCAGCCGATTGGTCTAGGTATACAAGTGCAATTTGAAAGCAGGACAGGGAGGAAAAAAGAAAGAGAACAGCAAGGGATGTCCTTTCAAACCAAAGGGCATGTATGCGCTTATTAAAAACAGAGAGAAAGCAGTACACATTTCTGGGATGCTATACAGTTAGAGCTATAAGCTCTGGTGTGTTGCAAAGAAAAAAACAAAAAGGGGCTCCTATTCCCATGTGGGCACCAGTTTAATGAAATCAAACTATACCGCATAGAATATGCTGCTGGCACATAAGACCCACATTATGGCAACAAAGAGCTGTCTTAATCAGTGTAGGGAGTGGCGCCTCATCGCATGTGTGTTTAGAGTAAACATAACCATGGTCCGTACTCGGACCTTCCCACTGAGCATAATGGTCTAGTGAGGAAACCGCTTACAAACAACCATTGGTCCCAGATGTTATTGACGAGTACAAGCTAATCAGTGATAGAGTAACAGAAGCAGAAGCATAGAACTTTAAAAGAATTTGCAGAAGGGAAAAATGATGTGCCAGGGTGTGGTTCCTACCTGGTTACGTCAAGTCAGCCCTCTGAAATGCCACAGCGGGAGGATGGAAACCCCGGGTATGTTACTGCTATTTAAATGCCGGGGCCGGCATCTGCTCAAACCGGTACTAGACTGTGATTACTAATTGGTCCTGGCGTGACTGTGTCTCATACGCGTGGTCACATGACAAAATGTTCATGGGACTTGTAGTCCCAAAAAAACAGAATATGTGCAATCAAGCGCGCCCAAATGAATAGAGTGCGTTCGTGGCTGGTATGAGTGCTTCTGTTTATCATGGGGCAGATAAAAGGTGGCTGGTATTAGTGCATTGCCTTGCCACGAATACCTCCAACTGTGTAAGGGTGTATAGGTGGAAAGAGATGGGTACGTCCAAGCAGTGGCTGCTTCTGTCTTTTTACAGAATGTCATTGTCTACCTGAGCAAGCTAGTTATCCACATTAATCATAAATATGCCACCATTATTAAGGTCAGGGGATAAGTCAAGATGTGATAGTGCAGAAACCTACTTGCTCCTGAGGTGCTTAATAGGTAGGACAGAGCTGTAGTGATGTAGGACGACATTATACAAGAGAAAGGTTTAGTTGTACCGTATTTGCATCCCTCACTCTAAATGACAATGAATCCCTTGATAAAAGATGTCTAATGTCAGGGAATGGAATGGAAACCAAAGAATCTCGTCATTTAATCCATCAGTATCACTATGCAGCCTTTACACCCACTTCTGTTCTTTAATAAATAAAAACCTAGTGAAATCGGAGACTGAAGGGGGTATGCTAGGTTTGTCAAGTAGTGTCCATCTCAGTTCATCTGCCAATAGTCCTTTGTCAATGAAGAGATTAGTGAGTTTTGTAGATTGTTTTTTGCATCTTATGGTGCTCTTGTCTTCAATTATGAGAGTCTTCACCTTGCCTGTTGTCATTCCAACACAGCAAAGATTGCATGGACAAGAGATCAGGTATATCAGTCGGTCACTGTTACAATTAGCATGTTGCCTTAGTTCCCATTGTTTGTCTGTACCAATAGAATTTTCCGTTGTATGTGTGGTTTGGGCAAACACTTCACAGGAGCCACACAGAAAGTGCCCCTTCACTGCTGAGAGCCCCCAGAGGGTATCCTGTCTGGCCAATTTGGGTGTTCTGGATCTAGTATGCACTAACTTGTCTTTGCGATTGCTGCTTCTCTTGAAGGCAAACAGAGGACATTCAGTTGATCTTCCTCCTTTATTAAGAAGTGACCAGTTCTTACAAATGGATTCCTTGATCTTGTTGGCGAGGGTAGATAATATATCAACAGAGGTCAATCTTGTTGTTGGTTCCTTTGGTAGATTGATGTCTAGAAGAGCGTCCCAATTGTTATTCTGGACTCTCTTGGCTGCTTTTTGCACAAGTGATGACGGATATTCTTTGTTCTGTAGATGTCCTAACGAAGTAACGGCATGTTCCCTGTATTTCTGAAAGGTGAAGCAGTTCTGCTGAAGGAGCAGGAACTGTTCAAAAGGGAGATTATCCCTCAGGGATTTTGGGTGGTAGCTGGTATACGGTAGTAAAGCGTTGCGAGCCATAGGTTTTTTGTACAATTCCATCTCCATAACTCCTACAGAGGGAAACATGAGTAGATCCAAGAACAGGAGCAGCTCTGTGAATTTACAGGTGAATTTCAAGTGGGGGTTCAAAGCATTCAACCACTGATGAAAATTTGTGATGGAGAGTGCTTTCCCTTGCCAGATAACCACAATATCATCAATATATCATTTCCACAGAATACTGTGCAATTGAAATTGATTATCAGGTACGAGCACCCGTTGAGTCTCAAATGAGTGCATATAGAGTTTCGCCAGACTGGGGGCCAAGGTACTACCCATGGAAGTACTGGACTTCCAGGTAGGAACCACACCTTGACACAGCATTTTTACCTTCTGAAGGGCAAACTTTTTAAAAGTTCTCAGCGTTTCGTTCTGTCACTCTATCACTGAGTAACCTTTAATCTTCAATAATGTCTGTTACCAATGATTGTTTACAAGTGGTTTCCTCACTAGACCGCTCTGCTCACTGGGAAGGTCCAGGTACGGACCATAGTTATGATTTACTCTAAAAACACGTGCGATGAGACGCAACACCCTACACTGATTAAAATAGTTATTTGTTGTTGTGGTGTGGTTCTTACTGTGCCAGCAGCACATTCCATTTGATCTGGGTTTGATTTCATTAAAATGGTGCCCACATGGGAATAGGAGCCCCTTTTTGGTTTTCCTTTGCGACACATCAGAGCTTAGCGCTCTAACTGTATTGCAACCCAGCAATGTGTAGTGCTTTCTCTCTGCTTTTAATAAGTGCATCCATGCCCTTTGGTTTGAAAGGGCAGACCTTCCTGATCTCTTTCTCTTTTTCTCCCCCTCCTGCTTACACATCCCACTTGTATACCTAGACCAATCGGCTGTATAAATGCACAATTTAAGGCTTATTGTTGCCACCTCTTCTGTCTTAACATTTTATGTGGATTGCCTGGAAGCCATATCATTTTATTCTCTTACAATGCTCCCCCTCATATGACCTTTTATAGGACGGTGAGTCCCCTGAGCCACATGCCAAGGTGAGGTGAGGCGTGTTCCCCGACATCAGCGGGTAAGCCTTCTTACAGTTCCGTTGTGCCAGATACTGGCCCTTAAGTATGTTTATAACCATTTGTATGAAAGACTATTGGTACTTATTACATAGTGGATGGATGTGGCAAGGTGAGATCCTTCTGCCTTATGCCTGATACGGTATAGCTTCACAGTATGTAGCAAGCACAACTGTCTTGAGGTTGACGTAGTGTTTTGAGTTACTTACTCTGATTATCTTTATGTTCACATTGTTTTTTCAGGTACCACCAGTGAATCCACAACTCCATGATGACCCTGTAGGATCACTGGATGGTTTTATATATTTATCCTTACACACTTGACTTCGTAACAAATTTTAGCACATTGAGCAGCAGCACTTACAAGTAGGTCCTGAAGAAAGCCACTACACCTCTGGATGAAGGTAGTAGACTGAAACAAGTCGGCCACGTACTGACACAAACTGTGGGTATACTTGGTTCCCACGAGTGCCCTGTTTTTAATCCTGGCACAGGGACGCATCAATAATGGATTATTACATACCATGGAGCCAGTTTTATTATCACTTTCACTTGCTCTGCTGCCCTCACTACCTTGAGCTCATCACTGTGGTATTTAGTATACCCTCCTTTACATATGAAAACATCCCTGAGCTCCTCCCTCTCAGAGAGGGGGTTGTAGCCTGTACCGTGACTAGGCATAATGGTACTAGGAGATTCCCAATGTTGAAGCATGCCACCTCTGGTGCATGAGGGGATTCGTCCTTTTAAAGGGGACCCCCTTTTTTTAAGCCAGGTCTTTCCCTGTAGCAGTTGTAAATTTCATAGACCCAAGGGTTTCTTGTTTGTGGTAGACATCAATGTGGCATCCCAGAACATGCAAGAGAGCAAGACCCTGGACCTGAACTGTGGCAGCTGCAATGCCATAGAAAGCTGGACGGTCAAGCCCCCTGATGCCTTAATGGACTGAAGACTCTGTCTACATCTGACCCTAGGACTAGTGAGTGTCTTCAATGGCCAGTGTATCTGGTCCCTTAAACCTGCTGAGGACCAGTTGGAGAAAGATTTGGACTCCAATGCCCCCCAGAAGCCCTGCAAGATGACCAAGAGGCCACAGGGTCTGTAGAGGGCACATCAGAGGAGAAGGCTGCTCAGAAAGTCAGTTATACCATCTCCCCACAGGGTTAAACCCTTTTGAGGCCTGAAGGCCTGCTGAAAATGCTCCTGGTGAATAGCACTTGCCACCAGAATTAGGATGAGCCCAAGATTGTCAAAATCGACACATCGGGTTGTAGTTATGAACATTGAAATAATTTGAACTTTGACCACAAGCTTGAAAATGGAGCACGTGGGGCTCTGCTGCACCGTTCGATAATTATCCCTGGGGTCAGCGCATGGGTGATTTTATAATTTAAGGGGGAGAGGGGTATGCATGGAGACCTCCTCCCATACTCAATTTGAGCCACCAGGGTACACCATTTCCCCGGGATCTGACTGAAGCAATGTGGAGGCCAGTGCTCCCTCTGGGAGTCAGGTCTTAGGACTCAGTCCCCAGGACCCACAAGGATTAATGATATTGCTCCCACCACGAGCTAGGGTCAGGACCAAAGGCTGCTCCAACCCATCGGAAGCAGGAGAATCTGCTGCTGACTCTTGAGCCCATGCGAGAAGGGGCCCTTGGAGCCAGCCGGGCAGTACAGGAGTGGGCTTCCTATGCTGCCCCCACATGGAAAACAGGCTTGGGATGTCCCTGGTTAGACATGAGCACCCTATGTAAAAAAAAGAAAAGAACAGAGATGCGTGGCATGAGGACACGCTTGAAAACAAAGCGGCTGGAGCTGCTACTCAAGTATTCACCATTTCCCAGCTAGAAGGACCCCATAATGTCAAGCAGGCTTGTTTTGCATTTGGTTTTCTGCTTGTGGTGGCCCCAGGATGGCAGGGTCACCACCAACAAATTAAAGAAGTGTTTTGGGGGTGCATGAGTTGCAGCAACCCAGCAGAAGTAATATTTATTTTAAAACTGACCCTACGTTTCTGGGGTCTTGGAATTCATGACCCCCGAATTTTCACCATTTTTTCCAAACATTCCTAAGGTTAGAACTTTTGTTATAGAACCTAGGAGTGTAGCAATCTTTAGTGGTTGGTTCTTGGGCTTCCTGTTATGTGGCCTAAATGTGTATATGATAGGTTTAAAAACATATTATATTCATTTTAAATGTTAATTGACTTTAAATTGTTAACACCTTCATTATGGTCCCCCCTAATAACACAGATTCTCGAAGCATGCTGTAAGAAGGGTTTTATTAAAACCTGGTCCGAATCCGTAATAGTACCAATTTTTAAAAAAGGGGAAAGGGCAAATCCAGCATGTTATCGCCCGATATCCCTACTCGACTCCCTGATGAAGGTAGCAGGAAGGATAGTCCTAGTCAGATTGCAGACCTGGGCAGACAAACAGCACAGGGAGAGAAGGAAATTCAGCACACAAAGAAGAGCGCAAGCAGTCCAGGGACAAGCACGCTCAGGACTCTTCTAAAACAGAAGACAAGCCAAAATCCAAACCTCAATTTAAAAAGAAGAAAGTTGCAGGTCTCAAAGTTAGACATGCACAGAATCCTAAGGACTCAACTTCTGAACGGGGAATGGGCTCAGACAATGCTAGACAGCGCGGCAGAAGTAACAATAGCTCGCCAGAACCTGAAGGAATTTCTGGACAGCAAAATTGAATGATTACATCACGGTGGAAACACCAGACAAAAGGGTGAGCGTCCCACACAAGTTATATGAAATAACACTCCGCATGGAGGAGGACAAACACAGGAAAGCAAAAGGTCTCTTTGCGAAGAACCTATCGTCTGGTTTTGACATACTGTTAGCAGAACAAGATTAGCCGCCAGCATTCGTCAGGGAGCGCCAAAGGGAGAAAGTATATTTTTCCTGCATTTTCCAACCGTGTTCCAATTCACCTTAAACATACATATGCACGGGAGTGGGCAGTAGCCCAAGCTCCAGCATTGTATAAAAATCACGCTGGATAGGATGATGCCTCAACCAACCACGTGATCCCATTAATAGTTTCACCACATGCTCAAAGACAATATCGTATTAAGCAAGAAGCTAAAAACACAGGTCAGGGAGATCTTAGATCAACTTGAATACCAGGAGATCATTGAAAAATGCACTTCACAAAAGAACAATCCCTTCTTTCACTTATCAAAACATGATAATACATTTCGTCTAGTTTTCATTTACAGACACTTGAACACTTGCACAAAGACATATGCTGTCCAACATGCAGATAGTGCCGCATTAATGAATAACATTATGCGGGAAAAATACAAAACGACACTTGTTGTCTCAAATGGATTTTTCTGTCAAACTATAGCACCTGAAAACAGGTACCTAACAGCATTTAGTATATTAGAGTCCCAGCGACAATTTTTTGTCATCTCCCCCGTAGGTATACGAACAGCTCAGGGGTATTTTCTGAAAGAGTTACTGAATGGCTAAAGCACTTTGATGAAGAAGCGTTGTCCTATTTGGATGATATTTATCTAACGGACGACCTATTGGGGAAACACTTGACCAGGGTGAGTACCATTATTATGGGATTCGCCTCTGGGGACTACAAATTTAATTTTGAGAAATCAAAAATTGCCCACCTCTGTGTCCTATTTTTGGGATACTAGTTTTCAAGTGAAGGAAAAAGCCTGGCAGCTAACTTTTTAGAAAAGTGTGCGCTGCTCCAGCCTTCAAAGACATTAAAACAACTTCCAATCAGTACTGGGATTCCTAGATTTTGGCAGAACATACATTTTGGATTTCGCAGAGAGAGTAAAACCTTTCTACAACCTTTTTCAAACCTGACTTTTCAGTCAAACACTGGACACAAGAACACACCAATATTCTTTGTTCACTCCAGGAAGATATTATGCTTCCAAACACATACACACACGTGTAAACTTGCACCACTTGGTACTCAGCATCATTTTGGGTCAATGCGGGTACACTTATTAAACCTTTAATGAAGGTGAAACTGTACCAATCGCATACAAATCTCATCTGTACACAAACACAGAAATGAGTTTTAATTCAACAGGAAAAATTCTGACAACCATTCAGACTGCTGTAGCAAAAGAAAGAGCACTGGCTCATGGGATGATGCATTATTGTCGTCACCCCGGTACCGGGGCTAGCATTCCTAATGCCAAAGCCTTACATCCAGAATGGATACAAAGGGCTATTTCTTTTGCTGCATCAGACTTTGAATCCAGATTTGATCCACGTTTAAAAACACAGGCATTCCTGCAATATGAAAAAGAACATCATCTACCAAATGAAATCTTGCCTCTAGATCAGTATGAATTTTAAAATTTACACTGATGGGTCTGCCCCACCGGCCGCCTTTGTTAAAGAACAGATGCTGGATGGCAAGTTCCGTCCTCATTGCACCAAAAAACTACCTCTAGGTAATAGCACGGCTCGGTTGGCAGCTTTAAAAGCCCTGATACTTGCACTTGTAAACGCGGATCGAGAATTCCCCACACTTATAGTGTGCGATTCCTTTTACTGTGTGCAATCATGTAATAAATATTTACACCATTGGGAACAAAATGGGTTTAAAGAAGAAAAAGGTGGCATAATTAAACACAAAAATTATGGGAACAGGTAGTGGAGTTGAAAAAAACGACCTACCAAACAAAAACTCACGTGATTAACACATTGAGTCATCAACGTGATGGCGTGCACGTTGCAGGGAATTAATTGGCAGTAGAAGCCACACAGGGGGCTGTTCACACAGCTTCCGTAGCTGCGCACACTCGTTCAACAACGAGAATAGACGGTTAGAATATGGTGGCTGTAATTGCTTCACGCAAAGGCAGCACAGCAGTGCCTAAGACATTTCTACTCATATACTCCTACAAGTTAGGTGCAAACAACATTCCATATGCTCAGATTCCTGGAGTGGGGGATAGAGTATTTCCAAATATGGATAGTAGGCAGGAATTAATCATTTAAAGCACACAAGGGCTTGGGCTCCGCGCATTCAGGGGTAATAGCTACTATTTCTTCATTGCAACAGTGCTATTGGTGGCCAGGGTTCAGAAGTCAGACTATTGACTTTGTCTTGAACTGCAAAATCTGCAAACAAATGCCAGGCTACACCATCACAAGACCCGTGCAGGTCCCATTGCTAGACAGCATCAGACTGTCACTTGATCGTGTCATGTAACAGGACCACTGTGGCCCCTCAAATTTTGAGGTGGCTTAAAAATATATCTTGGTGGCAGTGGATCCTTGCTCAAGTTTCCTATAGGTATGGCCTTAGCGCTCGGCTGACGCTCAAAACTGTTATAGAAAGATTTGCGAGTCCATAACAGGAGATACGCAATCAACGTTACACCCTGACTGTGGCTCCACGTTTAGCTCTTGGGCTGACAAAGAGGCCATGGAAGGGATGGGCGTAGCATTGCGGTACTCCTCTCCAACGCCATCCTGAGGGAATTTAGGTAGAGGAGAGGAAGGACTGGGGCATAGAGCAATCCTTAACAGATAGGGTATTAGGCGGGGCGCTAGTGAGGTCAAACACTTATATGGATTCCGGGGGCAATACACACCCAGCCAAGAAGCTCTCTAGGAGGTCTGACTCCATTTACGAATGTGAGAACCTGATCATAAATGTGAAGGCACAGTGGCGGATGAAAACCATTCTGTATCTATGATCGTTTGGCTGTTTTACAGGAACTAAAGGAAACAAACAAACAAACAAAGATTCTGTCAAAGTGAAACAGGCCGCCACTGGGAAGTCGAGGTAATCACGGCAAGACCTGTCTGAATCCCAAAAGTCGGGGATCTGGGCAGAGAGAGATAAAGATCGCGGACACAAAGGAATTTGGCCCCTCATTCAGGAAAAACCTGTGCCATTCCTTGAAGTGAAAGGAACAAGAACTGTACTTTTGCCGCATCTTGCCGTGAAAAAGGAAAACAGATTCATTTCAAATGAAAGAATCAACCAAAACTATGTGGCCTATACTGAGCAGTAGGCCTCGTGAACTCCACAGTAGTAGACGTCCCTCTCACTACTATTCAAGAACTTCAAACTGAAAAGCTCATCACGTTTGAGAAATCAAATCCATGGAGTGGGGGACTATGCAACAATTCAATGGAACTAGTTCTCCTTGAACCAACCTTTCAAATTCAAAATAATAGTCAAGACAACACTCAAGTTGCAATTTGGCCAAAAACAAATGTGTACACCAACGTTTTTTCAACAAAAACATCAAATAATAAATGCTTCAACGTTTTTCAAGAAAAACATCAAATAATAAATGCTTCAACGTTTTTCAACAAAAGCATCAAATAATAAAAGCTTCAACGTTTTTCAACAAAAACATCAAATAATAAAAGCTTCAACGTTTTCAACAAAAACATCAAATAATAAATGCATCAACGTTTTTCAACAAAAGCAACAACTAATAAATGCTTCAATGTTTTTCAACAAAAACAAAATATTAACTTCAACATCTGAAAGTTTTTCAGCAAAGACATCAACTATTAATTTCAACATTTCAAACGTTTTACAACAAAACAGCAGAAATAACTTCAACTAAACACGATGCAATTTCAACAATTGATCATACAGCTACTGGCTATTTCATTAACTGTGATACGTTTTCCATGGCTCTACGTGAACAGGAAGCGAAGCCAGCCAAAAACAAACAACGAACATGCAAGTACAAACTTTTGAACCTTTTCTTTTTCCAAAAAGATACAGACCTGGCTTCACCATGGGTAGAACTATGGAGTATTTCTGGGTTCATCTTTTTCTGTTCTAGCTTTGCTTAGAGCTAGCTTTTAGTATGACTCTTAGTGGACACTTTTCTACAAAACAGACTCAACATAAAACTGAAGCCACGTCCATTTTCAATTCAAATGCAAAAGAGACTTATAAATGTATTCGGCCTGAACAAGCCTTTGTATTTTAAATGATGTATTTAATCATCCAGTTTTTTAATTCTGATTAATGTATTTTGAACTTTCATTCATTTTCATTCATTTTATCATTCATTCAATGATGTCATGAACCCCATATTTGTGTTTGATTTAATCAAGTGATATTAAAAATTACAATCAGTTAATAACTATAAAAATTCACTCCTGGGGAGGTGGAAATCATAACAAAAACTAAAGTACAAATAATGACACAAATGCAATGTGTGTGAAATTATTTTGTTTTAACTACATAGGTGCCGATTCCGATTCGGGCCGGAAATCTCTCCGACCGAGCCGGACTCGGAGAGATTTCCGACCGAATCGGACTCTGGCAGCCCGACCGAACGAGTACGATGCGCACGTATGCCATCGGACTCGAGGTCGAGTCGGACTCCCATTGAAGTCAATGGGAGCCTGTCGTCACAACGCATACGCGGGCTCCCATTGACTCAATGGGTGCGAGGCGAGACAAGGGCGCCCCCTACAGCGGAGTGCAGCGGTGAAGCGACTCGCGCCGTACACGCACAGGTAGGGGGGACCCATTGGTCCCCCTGGTGTGCGACTCGCGCGGCTACGCGTACAGGAGGTCCGACACGGACCCCCAAAGTGCGGCTCCGACTGCTCTTTCGAGCCGGAGTGCGTGGCTCGGTCGGACTGCTCGCGGCACGCATCGTGCCTACCCGGCCGGGGAACGTCTCCATTGCGCGGTGCGAGTCGAGTCCGAGCGGGAGTCGGTCGGTGCGGTTCAACCCGGGAGCGAGTCGGTCGGAGCGGTCGGGACGCCCGGACGAGTCGGTCGGCGATTCGCATCGTACTCGCTCGCCCGGACGCGCGTACGAATCGGTCGGGAAATAGGGCTCCGAATCGGATCCGGTTAAGCCGAATCCGATTCGGAGCCCTACCGGCCGAGATCGGAATCGGCCCCATAGTAAGGATCAGTGTCATCGCTGACAAAGATTATCTTTACAGAACAGGAAAAGTATTTAAAGATAATTGAACCATAAACACAACCATAAGTGCTCCAATAAAATTACATAATTGTTCAAATTACCATTATTATAAGCTTTATGGCATCAACATTTGGACAAAATACAGGCAATAACACCAACACTGGACTGCAGATGAAATGCATAGATGGCATGATGACCATAACAGGACCAAGGAAAAACCTGGTCAGCAAAAACTCACTAATGTTTATTTAGCTGCCTTACTAAGCACAATAGTGGTCCCTACATGTTCTTCCACTGATGATTTAGCCTGCTCCTCACATTGTGCATGAGGAGCACGCATAAGAGGAGGTGTGACCAATATTGAATCTCCAGAGGATAAAGATGTATGCCACAAGATAGCTAAAACATCAGTGAACATACTGAAGGCAAAATGGAAATCCCTGTAAAGGTGTGCTGAGTTTGTAATACAACTACAATGTTGTTGTAGATGACACTCATGGAAAAAATGAAGGTGTCCATATTGGCCTCCATTCCAAGGTGGAAAGATTGGATAGAGGAACTGATGAGTTCTAGCTGCTTTGTGATGTGAATAGTAACATAACGATATGCCAGGTTGTTTGCTCTTCACCTTCTTAAGTTCAGCAATGTCAGCTAGAGACTCATCAGTCCTTTGGAGCCAAGAATGGATGACTTTTAGAGCCTGAGCCAATGCCTTGTTGGGGCGTAGACACCTTCGGACTCCTTCTAGACTGTCTTTCCATGTCTCCATCCCCAACTTGACCTCTTCCACCAGCAGTTGCTTTGTGTTCAAAATATTTTATTATAATTTTTGATAATAGATAACACACAAAAAAGAGCTCCTAAAAGGTACAAACATTAATCCAAAAATACAATATGAATAAAGATAAACATTCTAATTTATAATTAAGAAATTCAAGATTATATTATAGAGTACCTACAAAATTAAATAATATCACTGCAATGAAAAATAAAAAGGACAACAGCATACATTTATAATAATAGATTACAGAGCTACTTAAGCTAAAGGTCAGACCATAAAAAGATATATTTAAACTTGTACATACTATGGATTCAACAATAAATAATCATCAATTGGTTTCCAGACATTTAAATAGTTCGGATTATTATGAATAATACCAGAGAAAGTCAAATTAGCAACCATTCTTGTGAAAATAATGCAGGCACACCATGCATGAACAAATAAAGAAGATGAATCTATCCAATTAGCAGTAATTGTCCTCACAGCTGCTGACATTAAAAATCAAAAGTTTGTCATTCAACAGGGACAATTGAGTAGTGAGAAGAGAGGCTTTGATAATAACTAATTCATATGATAAAGTATCTAATACATTCAATATATAAGTAATCCTTTGCCAAACTTCATCCCAAAACGTCCTAACATAAAGACAATCAAATAACATATGTCTTAATGATCTAACATCTAAAGAACAATCCCAACATTTAGAAGAAGTTGAAAGTTTGGCATTATATAATTTTAAAGGGTCCACAAACAATTAAAAAGTATATAGGAATTAGTTTGAAATAATGTTACACACAACCAACCCGAAATAGAATTCAACCAAATCTTCCTCCATGTGTCCAAAGGAGATGACAACTGTAATTCTGCGTTCCAAAGGTAGCAAAGAAAACTGATATTGTCTCCATCAGAAATATTTATCTTTTTATATAATAATGACACTATATGGGGAGAGGACGCAATTGTTTGGAGATACACTTCTAAATCAGAAGAAACAATGGAAGGAAAGCCCTTCGGGAAGGAATCATGAATAGAGTTACAAAGCAATTCATATTTAACAATATCTGATGGTTGCAAATAAAATCTTTGTTTTAAGTCTTCAAAACTTAAAAAGGCATTATTATAATAAATATCTTTAAAATACAAAATGGCCGCTCTTATCCATGAATTCCAAAGATTTGTATGATGAACTAATTTTACTGATGGGTTATACCATAGCGATAAACTCAATGTATTAGAAATAGAACACTGGAAAATAGAATCTAAATCGCGTAAAATCAATCTAGTAGATTTCAATATTACTGATTTCTTTAAAAAAAATAGAAGAATTAGACATTGTAAGCAAAGCAGCTAGAGGAAAAGGTGATATTAAATTCTGTTCAATACGTAGCCATGCCGGTGAGTTATTAAACTCTAAATGTTGAAACCATAAAATACTTTGTTTTAAAATAAAGGCTTTATGATATTTTAGAAAATCTGGTAATCCAAATCCTCCAGTGAGTTTAGATCATTTCAATTTTTTGTAGCTTAACCGAGGTGTTTTATTATTCCAAATAAATTTAGACAAAACTTTGTCTATAGCCTTATAATATTTGAGAGGAAATTGAATAGGTATCATTGAAAAAATATAAAACAATTTAGGAGCCAAAATCATTTTAACCGCATCCATTCTTCCCTACCAAGATAAACACAAAGAGGACAATTTATGAATTTTTACCTTGATATACGCCAAAGTAGACTCAAAATTTAGAGTCAAAGTTTGTTTTACGTTTTTGGCAAATAATATACCCAAGTATTTAAGTTTATCTTTTTGCCAAACAATCTCCTTATTAGTGAGCATATCAGGTGACCAAAGAACATTTAACGGAAAAAAATCTGTCTTGTTAGTGTTAAGTTTATAACCTGAGATTGTAGAGTAGACACCAATTACATTCAGCAAGGGAGGAATGGAAGATTCAGGGTTAGCAATATATAAAAGAATATCATCAGTATAAGCTGACGTTTTAATAGGGACATTGTTTAGTTGAAGGCCTTCAATTTCAGAGCAATTTCTAATAGCAGTTAATAGGGATTCAATTGCAATAAGAAAAAGTAATGGAGATAATGGGCAACCTTGCCTGGTTCCTCTAAAAAGGTAGAACTTCTGTGATAGTCTGCCATTAATAAAAAGTTTGGCAGAAGAACTAGAGTAGAGTGCTGAAATCATACGGATAAACAAGAGGCCAAAATTGAATGCAGACAAGGTGCGAAAAAGGTATTGCGAATGAATTTTATCAGAAGCCTTTTCCACATCTAATGCTAGAACTCCAGTAGGAAAAGGAAATAATGCTCCAGCTTCAATTGCGTGAAATAATAGTCTAATATTATTTGACGAGTGTCTCTTTTTCATAAAGCCAGACTGATCTACATGGATAAAAGAAGAAAGTATACAAGCTAACCTAGTCGCAAGAATTTTAGCATACAGTTTACAGTCTTGAAATATTAAAGAAATAGGACGGTAATTGGTAACCAATGAAGGGTCTTTATCTGGTTTCGGGAGGACAATAATCAGAGCTTCAGCAAATGATCCAGAAATAGATCCAGTATCGCTAAAGTGTGAAAACAAAGAAAGGAGATATGATTAGAGGTTTATAAAATTCCGCATGAAAATACCATCCGGACCTGGAGATTTCTTTAACTTTAGTGATTTAATAGCTGAAAGTATTTCCTCAACTGTGATAGGGAGTTCCAATTTAATTCTATCAGCTTGTGAAATTTTAGGTAACCCACAGCCTTCCAAAAATTATCAATAAGAGCTGTATCCGAAAAAGGTGGATTATTATATAAGTCTGAAGAATAATTCATAAATTCTTCAATAATTTCATCATGGGATAAAGCAATTGAGCCATTTGGGGAATGAATAGCATTAATTTGATTTTTGTCATTTTTTATACGGAGGAAGTTAGCTAAAAGCCTGCCAGACCTATTAGCGTGTCGGAAGACGAACAGCTGACTATAGTTCCTTACTCCCCTGTCGACAACCTGATCGACGTGCTGTCACTCCGTATACAGGCGGTGCAAGAGCCCTTTAAGGATCACCCTAGCAGCTACCAGGAGGAGCACCAAGGGGCGTGGCCAACGACACGGGTTCCGACGGCCCTATCAGAGGAGGATCGCAACTGGCGGGAAGGGCGGAACGTCGTGACGACTCGGGAAGTGGAGAATAAGGGAGAAGAACTGGAGCGGGAGACGCGGAAGCCGCTGGCTGGTACAAGCCCCGAGAAGGAGAGGCAAGTCGGAGCCGGAGACACAGTCCCAGATGAAAATGACACACCAGGAGGCCAACGAGACCGTGCATTGCCCCGCCACTCTCCTGGAGGAGGGTGGCTAGACAAGGTACGGGCAAGACTGCAGGGCTTTACAGGGCACAGGGAGGGGCCGGGTACGAGATAGAGGGAGGTCACGTTCGTCCCAAAAAGCCATCTCACAAGGTGGTAGAATTGGGTGCTGCTTCCCCTCACAATCCCTACCCCGTGCAAAGAAGGTTTTATTTTCCTTCCCCTGACCCTTGTTTTCGTTTTCTTTTCTTTTGGTTCCTTATGCCGGGACAACGCTGGAAGCCAGTGCACCTGCCCTGCCTCAGATGGACCCTTGGTGATTGTGGGAGTTCCCCCCCCCAACCAAGAAAACCAGGAGAAAACCACTGACTGTTGTGCCATCGTGTAACCCTAATAAAAAGGAACAGTCCATAACTTGCATACATAACTGGTCTGCATAGCCTTATTATCTCAACGGTACAACCGTGCAAGGAGGTCCCGTGACAAACTGGTGGAGAATGCGGGCATAGCCCACCCGATACAGGATGGAAAACCTGGTATATCAATTGAAAGAAGGACAAAACAAGCTAGAATGGGCCGTGGAGAAAAGCACGAATCATGCAGAAATGGACCATGCTGTCTTTTCCTCTGCCATCCAGGCCCAGGCTGACAATATGTCCAAGTTAATGGAAGGGCAGACACAGCTCCTCATGGGTCTAGGGCAAGGCAGGGGTCCTCCACTCCCTGGGACTGTAATTCCCCTGCAAAAATATGTGCCCGAGAGGATCCCATACCCTTTTTTCTGAATTTTGAGAGAGCAGCAAGGGCTAGCGCGTGGCCAACGGATCGCTGGCCTTTTTATCTGGCCCCCTTACTCACAGGTGAAGCACAAGCCGCTTATCAGGTCGTCAATAAGGATAGTACTACTGCCTACAGCCTGGTGAAAAATATATATTGGACAGATTGGGGGTAGACGACGAAACCCATCGTATTAAATTTAGACAAGAGCGGGGAGCCCCAGGAGACACCCCCAAAACCCTGTTCTACAAAATGAAGGACGCAGCCGATCCGTGGCTCAAACCCTTGGAGTCCAGCAAAGAGGAAATAATGAACAAAATTTACCTAGAGCAATACCTTGACGCCTTGCCCTATGGAACCCAAAGGTGGCTCCGACAACACGCGGGCCTGACCCTGGACCACGCGGTGGAAATGGCCACCTCCTATACACGAGCCCAAAACCGTATCACGCTTAAGGAGGCAGAGAGGGTACAAAAGAGAACCCCCCCACCGACAAGAAATGAGAAGAAACTGGTAAAAACCTCCGTTGAGCCTTTTAGGGCTCGAACAGGACGAACCGAAGGCTTTTCTTCATCTGGTCCCCAGTGCTTCGAGTGTGGCGAGTGGGGCCATATCACCAGGTTCGGCAGAATAAAAAGGAGAAACAAGAAGCGGAACCAATGGACGTTAGTTACGCACCCCGGCCTGTTCTCTACACACAAGAAATGGAACCCGTTTATTATGTAAGTCTTGTGGTAAATAATCGAGCAGTGACAGCCCTCCTTGACTCTGGTTGCAAACACTCCGTAGCGAGGGAGGAAGTAGTCCCTGTGCCCCATATCATGCCCGAGAGGACAGTTAGCATACGTTGTGTACATGGAGATGTGAAACACTATCCTGTAGCCCAACTAACCCTTCGAACCAAAACGGGCCTAGAAGCCACAGCCGACGTAGGGGTCCTCCCTTTTCTCCCAGAACAGCTCATCCTAGGCGTGGACAACTCCTGTTTCTCTAGTCTCTTAGCCAACAACTTGAAGGCATATTCCCTACAAAAGAACACCCACAATAGCCTGCTGACTTCCGAACCGTGGGCAATGGACAACCACTTCAGGGCAGCCCAGATCAACGACAGTACCCTTAGCAAAGCCTGGCAGAGCGCCAGGGAAACAAAAGACAGTCTCAGAAAAATCTATCCCTGTTTTTCGGAGCGCAACGGTCTTCTTTACCGAATAGCCAAAGAAGGAGCAGAACCCCAGTTACTGGTCCCAGCTGCCTTTAGGGAGCAAATCCTGTTCTTCGCCCATTCCCACCTCTTGGCAGGCCATTGTGGACCGGAGAAAACCAGTCAGTCAATCATGAACAACTTTTATTGGCCAGGTATTTACCTCCAGATAAGAAAATACTGTCAGGAGTGCCCTATATGCCAAAAACGGAATCCGTACCTCCCTCCAAAAGTACCCCTACAACCCCTGCCCATAATGGGTAAACCATTTGAGAGAATAGGAATGGACCTTATAGGTCCTCTCCCCAGAACTTCCAGGGGTAACCAATATGTCCTAGTGATTGTAGATTACTCCACCAGAAACCCTGAGGCCCTCCCCTTGAGAACAGCCACCACCACCACCATAGCGCAGAGGCTAATTAAAGTTTTTTCCAGGATGGGGTTTCCCCGCGAGATCCTGACGGATCAAGGGACTCCATATGTGTCCAGATCGATGAGGGAAGTGTGCAAACAGTTGGATATCCGACATATCAAAACTTCTGTGTATCATCCACAAACGGACGTCCTTGTGGAGAGGTATAACGGTAATCTAAAACTCACCTTAAAAAAAATATTAACTGGGGACGGAAAGAACTGGGACCAGCTTCTTCCGTTAGCCCTGTTTGTCATACGTAGCACAGTCCAAAGCAGTTTAGGTGTTTCTCCGTTTGAGCTTCTCTTTGGGCGGAAACCACGCACCCTCCTAGAGATCACGAAAGAGAGCTGGGAAAAGGAAGGAGTAACAGAGGCCCAGGCCCTACTGGACTACGCCAATCAAGTAAAAGTGCGTCTCCACAAACTAAGGTCCCTCGCCCATGATAACCTAGAAAGAGCACAGAACCAGCAAAAGTACCATTACGATAAAGGGAAAAGATGGAGAGAATTCCAAATTGGCGAATGGGTTCTGATTCTCCTTCCTTCCTCAACCCATAAGTTGAAAAAAGAGTGGCAAGGGCAGTACGAGATAACAAAGAAGATAGGAAAAACCACCTATGTATTAAGCCTCTCACCAACAAAAACCCAGATGTACCATGTCAATCTGTTGAAAAAATGGTTAGGTCCACACCCCCGAGAAAGCCCTGTACGGTTTCTGTGGCAACTGTTTCCACTAACACAGTTGGTGCCACTCTCCTTAGTCCTGACCTGACGACAGACGAAAAAAAGGAGCTAACGAGCCTTCTGTATTCCTTCTCCGACATAATCTCAGACCAGCCCGGTAAAACACATTTGGCAGTCCATTCCATACCCACCACGGAGGGAGTCACCATCAAGCAGAAACCATATAGGGTTCCCGAAGCCCGTAGGGTTGCCCTCCAAAAAGAAGTCACCCAGATGCTGGACTTAGGTGTGGTGGTGCCCTCCAAGAGCAATTGGTGCTCTCCCATTGTCCTGGTGCCAAAGCCGGACGGGAGTACTCGTTTTTGTATTTATTTCCGGGCTGTAAATCGCAAATCCAAACAAGACGGGTACCCCCTTCCTAGAGTGGATGAGCTGATCGAACGCTTGGGCGAGGCTCGTTATATCTCCACTATCGACCTCACCAAGGGTTATTGGCAGATCCCACTACACCCCGATGACCAGGAGAAAACAGCCTTCTCCACTCCAGACGGGTTATATCAGTTCACTGTGCTACCGTTTGGTCTGCACGGTGCCCCCGCTAGTTTTCAAAGACTCATGGACACCCTCTTAAAACAACACTTGGAGTACTCCTCGGCATACTTAGACGACATTATAATGTACAGCAAAACCTGGGCAGAACACCTGTCCCACCTGGCTGCTATCCTGTCGGAACTAAGGAGTGCCAACCTTCATATCAATGCAAAGAAGTCCAAGTTTGCATTCCAAAAAGTAAAATACATGGGCTATTTGTTGGGGGAAGGCTTAATCGAACCACAAACGGAAAAGGTCAGGGCTATTCAAGACACTCCCTTTCCTACAAATAAGAAAGAACTAAGGGCCTTTCTCGGACTGGTTGGGTACTATAGACGATTTATACCCCAGTTTTCTGACATAGCCGTACCTCTCACCGACTTACTAAGGAAGACAGCTACTACTTCTCACCTTCGGTCCCCCTCCAGTCAAGAGACCCTAGCCTTCTAGAAGTTGAAAAACATACTAACAACATCTCCAGTATTGCTTACTCCTAACTTCCATAACCCCTTCATTTTGCAAACTGACGCTTCTGGGGTGGGCATAGGCGCGGTCCTTTCTCAATTGGATACCAACGGACTAGAAAGGCCGATTCTGTATATCAGTCAGAAGCTCTTCCCTAGGGAACAGGCCTACCCTACGATTGAGAAGGGATGCCTGGCCCTGAAATGGGGCATTGAAAAACTGAGGTATTACCTGGAAGGACGGTCTTTTGTTTTATATACCGACCACGCACCCCTTGCCTGGCTTCAGAAGAACAAGGGATGTAACGATCGGGTCCTTCGGTGGTTTTTGACTCTGCAACCGTTCCGATTCGAGGTCCGCCACCGAAAGGGCAGGGACCAGGGCAACGCTGATTTCCTGTCACGTTTTCCTCTTTCCCCCGATCGGGGAAATCCTGGGGGGGGATGTGTCAGGAGTCGGTAGACGAACAGCTGACTATAGTTCCTTACTCCCCTGTCGACAACCTGATTGACGTGCTGTCACTGCGTATACAGGCGGTGCAGGAGCCCTTTAAGGATCACCCCAGCAGCTACCAGGAGGAGCACCAAGGGGCGTGGCCAATGACGCGGGTTCCGACGGCCCTATCAGAGGAGGATCGCAAATGGCGGGGAGGGCGGAACGCCGTGACGACTCGTGAAGTGGAGAATAAGGGAGAAGAAGAGGAGCGGGAGACGCGGAAGCCGCTGGCTGGTACAAGCCCCGAGAAGGAGAGGCAAGTCGGAGCCGGAGACACAGTCCCAGATGAAAACGACATGCCAGGAGGCCAATGAGACTGCGCATCGCCCCACCACTCTCCTGGAAGCGGGTGGCTAGACAAGGTACGTGCAAGACTGCAGGGCTTTATAGGGCACAGGGAGGGGCCGGGTACGAGATAGAGGGAGGTCACGTTCGTCCCAAAAAGCCATCTCACAAGGTGGTGGAATTGGGTGCTGCTTCCCTCACAATCCCTAACCCGTGCAAGGAAGGTTTTATTTTCCTTCCCCTGACCCTTGTTTTTGTTTTCTTTCCTTTCGGTTCCTTACGCCGGGACAACGCTGGAAGCCAGTGCACCTGCCCTGCCTCAGATGGACCCTTGGTGACTGTGGGAGTTCCCCCCCTAACCAAGAAAACCAGGAGAAAACCACTGACTGTCGTGCCGTCGTTTAACCCTAATAAAAAGGAACAGTACATAACTTGCATACATAACTGGTCTCCATAGCCTTAATATCGCAATGGTACAACCGTGCAAGGAGGTCCCGTGACAGCGCTAAAACAACATTTAGCTTTATTATTAGAGATTTGTATTCCAGCTCTATTACTTAAAATAGAATTCAGTTCATAACAAAGTTTCTGTAATTTTTCCTTATATAGGAGGTTATTAGAAGTAATATATAGACGTTCATATTTAGCTATTTGTTTTCCCAATTCTTCAATTTTAGTATTAAATAATTAATTTTTATGTGCCATAATAGAAATAGCTTCACCTCTAATATATGCTTTAAATGCGTCCCATCGATTAATAATAGACGTGGAGCCTTCATTATTGAATGAAAAATACTCTTGAATAGCTGATAGAAGTCTAGGTTTGTTATTGTCATTAAGAACAATATTGGTATTCATACGCCAGCCATTCTGGCTATTCTAGCTGGAATCACTGGATAAAATACAGGAGATTAAAGCATGGTCAGAAATATCTATCTGAATTAAAAAATAATCCAACCTAGTATAAGCGTCATGAGGATTAGAAAAAAAGTAAACTGTTTATCAATAGGATTATGTAGACGCCAAATATCAACCATTTTAGTAGTCTTGAAAAAAGATTTGAGCGTGAAAAACGCTTTTGGAGGACGAAATTTGGCTTGCGATATCCTATCCAGTAATGGGTCAGATATAAGATTAAAATCCCTCGAATAATCAGAGGAACATTACCCAATTTTAGAACCTCTGATGTAAATCTTAACCAAAACTCCAGGACATCATTAGTAGGACCATATACATTAATTAGGTGGAAAACCTTATTGTCAATTTTTATATTAGCTATAATAAAACGACCTTCGGAATCAGAACGCTTATGCAAAATTTGAACATGTAATTTTTTTGCCCAAAAAGTTGCTACCCCATTTTTCTTATTGAGAGCCGGAGATTAAATAACAGCCCCTACCCATTTTTTATTCATATAGGATAAAACTTTATCATCTACATGAGTTTCCTGAGTTAAACAAATATCTGTTTTATGTCTAGCTAAATAATCTAAAACCTTAGTATGTTTAACAGGGTGCCGCAAACCCTTAACATTAAATTAAACAATTTTAATACCATTACAACTTGACATTTTGAAAAAAGAAAAAAAGGTAAAAAAGAAGATAGATAAGAAAGATAGAATAAAAAAAGAATAGTAGCTCGAGTATTGATATATAAAAGACACAAAAGACACCAACAGACAACAAAAATAACTATACAACATAGAAACATATATAGAACTCCTGCATCGCACACACGCATATCAATAATAACCTACTCAACAAGCCCTGAAAGAATACTCCAATCAATTAAACATGCTGGCAATAAAAATCAAGCAACAATGAAGTCATGGTTAAGACGGAGGGGGTTATTAATTCTCAAAGGTGATTTCGATGGCGCTAAACCTAATAACGTGATCAGTATAGATCCAATTCAAACTTAATCGGTGCTATAGGTGGGAGAAATAACCCCATAAACCCCCAAGCCAGGACAAGGGTCCTAAGCAATATGTAACAACCAATCCTATGCACATGCAAACAATATACAGGGTAGTGATGAATCACTGTCCTAGAAGTACAAAATAACAATGAAGTCCTTAGCCGGTGTGGTTCATTTTAATGTTCAGGGTTTTCACAAAACCAGCCAACACGTGTTTCGTCAGTGGGTGATAACCCTTGACTTCTTCAGGGCTTAATTGTAGTCTGGAAAACCAATCAGACCTCTCAACCGGTGATAATTCCAACCCAGCGGTTACGTCCTCAAAGTTGCATTCAGTATAGAAATAAATCATTCAAGTTCTCAGATCCAGCATATTGTGTCTGGTCCGAGCCTCTCAGTAACACTCAGTAATCCCAAATGCGGCGCTCCTCATCCGAGTGCCTGCTACACACCAACAGACAGAAGACTAAGCCGTCTGTAATCCGGTTGACTGAAATCCCGGGAACTGACGGGACGTGTTGGCGTACTCGCCAAGATTCGGAACTTGGTAGTTACAGACGGCTTAGTCTTCCGTCTGTTGGTGTGTAGCAGGCACTCGGATGAGAAGCGCCGCATTTGAGACTACTGAGTGTTACTGAAGGCTCGGACCAGACACGATATGCTGGATCTGAAACGAATGATTTATTTCTACTGCAATGCAACTTTGAGGACGTAACGCCTGGGTTGGAATTATCACCGGTTGAAGGTCTGATGGTTTTCAGACTACAATTAAGCCCTGAAGAAGTCAGGGTTATCAGCCACTGGCGAAGCACGTGTTGGCTGGTACTGTGAAACCCTGAACATTAAAATGAACCACACCGCTAAGAACTTCATTGTTATTTTGTACTTCTAGGACAGTGTTTCATCACTACCCTGTATATTGTTTGCGTGTGCATAGGATTAGTTGTAACAATGAAGTCATGTAGTAGCATCATTTGTTTCCATAGATGACTGAGACTGCAAATCCAGAAAGCGGCGAAGATCCTCAGGATGTTGAAAAGATTTAGAAATACCATCCTTCCAAATTCGCATAGTTGACGGATCAAACAATCCATATTTATAACCAGCATTTCTTAGCCTAGGACAAAAGTTTGGAAATTCCTTACGAATATTGAATGTATCTTTAATAAAGTCTTGCTGAATAAAAATGTTATTCCCATTGACCATTAACAAAGGTATATCTCTGGCAGCCTTTCGTATTAAAATTAGATGGTGATGACGTAACACTTTGAAAATCAGTTGACAAGGCGTATCTTGTCTTGGGTTACAATGAGAGGGAATTCTGTGCGCCTTATCAATCTAAAATATTTCAGGAAACTTAATACGCGAAAGACCAGGAATTAGGTTTTCAAGATAAACCCTGCAGTCATTACCCTCCAAATCTTTTGGTAAATTAAAAATTCTCAGGTTATATTGTCTATTGCGATTTTCAAATCCAATAGTGATTTATTCATTGGTTCAATTTTGACTGCAATGGGTATAAGATGGTCAATTTTAGCTTTATTGTCTTGAATTTCAATAGTATTGTCAGAGACCTTCATAGAAAGACCAGCCATATCTTTACGTAAATTTTTAATCTCAGTCGCAATATTATCAGTTTTAGAACATGCAGCTTGTAGTTCCTCCAGTAAAGTGGATAATTAAGGTTCATTAATATCCACTAGTTTAGATTTAACTGGTGGGGGAGAAATGTTTTGTTTTCGTTTGGAAGACATATTGTGAGACTGCTTGCCCTCCATAAGTAATAGAAAATAAATGCAAGTAACAATAAAGGAGCAGTCAAAAGCAATATTGTAAGAACAATACTGATATAGATGAGGAATTCAGTCTAAATAAGGAGAGTGCAGCAGCTATAACCAGCTGTGGGAGTGGCCTAGGCCTCAGCCACGCCCTTTCCTGAGCTTCTCTCCACCCCTCTGACATGAATTCCAGGAACAGAAGCACCCCAGACACCGGAGAGCAGCTCACCTCAATATATCACAGCCGCACTTGACGTAAAAGGCTCAGAAAGTTACTGTTCAGAAAGCCTTCCTCTTTATAAACGTCGTCGTTATGCTCAAAATATAAATGCCAGTCTTAATTCAGCATTTAATCGTTGTAAAAAGGGCAGATTTCGCTGCTGTTCAGCAGGGGGGGGCATCTTGAAACGGCGCGCTCGCGCGAATATCCCAGCAGTTGCTTTGTAATGTAGACTTTGTGCTCAAAGTTGACTTCTGCCTCTTTTTTATCTACAGAAACACACCGGGCAGATATAGATAGAAAGAAGTCTGGGTTGGCTCTCTTGGAGAAACAGCCACATTGCCATCCCTTGCCAAGAAGTGAGGAGAACCATATAGAACATCCAGGTGATCATTGTAGGGTTCGTCAACCAATAGGGAAAGGTTGGAACACAAGTAGTCCTCTCCTCAGGAGGATGTTGTTCCTTCTCTACAAGAAGATTTAATACAATTTTATGCTTGTATTTTGTATTTAAATAAATGAGAAAAAATATAGTAATATAGAAAAAAATATATAAAGTTTTCCATTTGTATAATTGAAATGTTATGGATATTAGTGCACTCCTTTCCAAAAAGAATAATCGGATGCTTAGTTAGGTTGATGTGTGCAGACAGGTATCACCCCCTGATCCTAGGAGTAAATGAACATAAAAGAATTGCACGGATCCTTGTTGGGAGCAGTGCTCCTTTCCACATTACAAATGGTCCTCAAAATGAGGAATTCCTCTGTGCTTAAACTTGAATAGAACTCAAAATATGGTTGTCACCTTGTCTCTTAAACCAAAATATATTAATCTTGCTGAATAAAAATCATAAATCGAATTTTGCAATTTCTTTTTATTTCTCCTGATAGCATCAAATTATTTTGACATTACGCATCGGTATCATCCAAAACCAATCCTAATGCTTTTCAGGTCACATGTGGCCCTTCATCAGGGGTTGAATATTCTAAAAAGAAATAAAACTCAGAGTTGTAACCATCATATATACAAACAAAAGATACAAAAAATAATAAGCATTACAATTATGAAATGTATTCCAACAACACACATAGTAATTGCTGATCCAGCGATCAGGGATCAATAATTATACACAAACATAGGCTCATTTACTTTACCCCACTAATCCCTTCACGCTGGGTTCAGTGTGATGCAAGGTTTATACCTAACTCACTAAATACACAATAGTACCTACATTTCTCCTTACAATATGCATATATTTGTGGCGACGGACCTTGAGGAGTTGAATAGTTGATAGCAATAATATGTACCTATCAATAATCAAAACTACTAAATAATAACAGACTCAGTGTGTAATTTATAATGTTTATCGTAAATAATGTGAAATAAATGCTCATCAAGTGCCGTTATACAATGCAAAAACTTAGATTATCACAGAGAACATGTATTAGCAATGTATTAGAAAAACAAACTCATATCAAATAAACAATGCATTGAAGGAGTGGATAGGCAAAAAGAGAAAAGTTTCAGAGACAAAATACATTTGCAAATGAGTATGCAAATTCAGGATTATATCTATACTAACCCAAGTAAGAACCAGGGAAATACACCCTCTGGCCGAAAGGGCAGTAAGGCCCCTCAATGAGAGTTGAGTGGCAAACATTAAATCAGGAAACAGGTAGGCCTCTATCTGGAAACAGCAAAACCGACGACAGCGATGATCTCCCGCTAGCTGACCGACACCTACTCCAACCCCCGCCCACCGGGCACCTCAATTATACCCTAAAAACCCTAATGTCCAACCCACATTTGTTTCAATATGAGAATAAACTCCGTCTCTCATTGGCTAAGGATGGGGGTGTACTGTCACACCACTCTCAATATGACCATTTTATTAAATGTCCTTTTGTCTTAATCTTTCAGCATTACGACAGACTCTTCCCAGGAAACAACTTTGAACACAATCATAGTACATATTTCCTGCTGCACATTTCATGTAACAAGTCTTTACGCTTCCATTGTTTGCCTCTGCCATCTCGTGAAGGAAGTTGCTCGCTTCCACTGTTTATCAATTTTCTTTTCCGTAGCTTGGCAGTCACACAGTACTCTATGAAGGTCATGCATAACTTTTGCGTTCTCTCTTCTCTCTCGAAACCATCTTTTGGTCATTTTTATTTTTCTACCAAATATTAACCCCAGACTGGCATGCAGGAAAGTAGGCCCATGCTTTCTTTTATACAGAAAACAAACACAAACATTTATTATTTTCATGAAATATAATTTCATTGCACACCATCCCAGCATTGCACAATCCCATGCACAACCCGTGTTATTCCTAGCAAAATGTTATTAACGTGCACAAAAGCAGCATTAGTCTTCTTATCTATTTTAGCTAAAAGCATTTGCGGCCTAGTTCCATGCATTAGTACACGCATGCGCAAAAGCATTCCCCTTATTTTAGCGTTCTTTAATAAAATTTTCACAGCACACTGTTAATGAATGTTACTGAGGGTTCAATCCGAACAGGTTTTATTTTCTCAAAGCCCTGCTCCATCAATCCCCCCTTTGATGGCGTTTTTGAGCCATCATCAAAATACACAACAAATACAAATTACCACTTATTTAAAATACTGTACTTCTTTCTCTTTTTATCATTCTTCCATCTAAGTCCTATGATCTCATAATAATTTCCTCTCATGTCCTCTAATTCAATCTCTTCTCTCTTTCTCTTTCTAGCTCTACGTTTAAAATCTGATGTCTCTTTCTTTCTACATTTGCATTTGCAACATTTATAAATCATGATAATCATTAATATCACTGCAACTTCTGAAGTAATAGGTATTAATATTTTTCCTAACAAACTACTCCCTAAGGTAGAAAACCAATTTCCCACTGAGGAAAAACTCTTACCAAGTTTCTCCCATGCACCATCAACCTTTAATTCAGTCAAATCTTCATGAAGTTCTGTAATATTTTTAATATACCCCTCAAGATTTTTACTCTTATCAGGGATATAAGTACAACATTGTTGTATTTTCAACATGCTACAGACTCCACCCTCTTTTGCCAATAATATATCAAGGGCAAGTCGATTTTGCAAAACCATTGATCTAATTGCAACCATTTAAGTATCAATCATCAAGAACCCACCAGCAGTATCTGTTGATAAACGATCAACCACTGTGGACAATTTTCAAATTTTTTGTGAATTCAAAATGACTCCAACTGAAGGTATCAGTGCTCCAAAATATCCCCCATTATTTCAGAATAACTCGCTTCTCTCTTATTACGTGTTAGTCCTTGTTTCATTTCATTAACTCTATTATTCTTGTCTATATGATACACTTTAGGAAATACTATGCCTAAATAACAACATCCATACCAACCTGCAGGTAACCTATAATAAGCATTCTTTCCACACACATAATAAATTCCTGGGAAAACAGGCTCAGTTCCTCTTTTCAGTCTCCAGTTTCCTCTAATCAAGAAAGTATGCTCACATTCACTAGAACCAATGAAGTAACTATTAAGTTCAGTCTTTTCCCTAAACACACAAAACTTTCCTTTATGTTGAAAATCTAGAGTCATGGCAGCGTATGTCTCACCCTTTTTATAATCACCCTCTCTGAAAGCCCATGGAGGTACATGAGACTTTTGCTCAGCAGCTTTCTTTTAAAGTCTCGTCTTCTATCTTCTACCATATTCATAAATTCTATCTCTTCATGTCGTAGTTTACAGGTTAAGTTATTTCTATGTGCATCTATTGTATCTATTGGTTTGGTAGTAATGAAAAAATCTCCCATGTATGCTGCATAAACAGGACCATAAACAATTTTTAAATCTCTCCTAATAGGAATTTCGGAAAATATTAAAACTAAATTAGAGTAATAATACTCTAATCCTTCCCTCTCATAGATCAAACTTGTTAAAATACTACAAGTCACACCATACGTTAAAGGTAGGTGATGGTATGTCACCCCCTCTGAGACTGACGATGGTAATTGCATACACACATAACAATCTCTCGCATTCATTGTGTTAACATATTCATACAACAATTTAGTAAAAACATTTAACGAAAAATCATTAATTGATTTATCATGATGATAAATACTATCATCTTCTATCTTTTCTATATTAGTGTCTGAATTTTCTTTAGTATTAGAATCCATTCTCTCACCTCCCACATAATTAGTATTATTCCTTTATTAACCACACCAACGTTGATAATAAAACACTACATAAGCAAGCATTAATACATCTACGTTTAAAACTATGATTTTGATATCCAGTCTCTGTTACCTTTGCCATCTTAGACACTATATAAAAAAATTAAAAATCTAAGAAAAAACCCTAAAATTTTCAAAACTTGAAAAACTTATCCAAAAACCATCTAGAGTAGTGTATCCTTACACTTTATGCCTCTCTTCTTTACCCCCTCTTTTTCTTTTTTATATCTTCTTCTTCTTCAAATCTTTTGGAACTTCATAACTTTTCTTCATTGAAAACTGTTGCACCTTAATTTTCACAGTTCCTTTTAAGGCAGTTTTAATTTGCTTTGATCACTTTGATCAGTACCAGCTTCTTCTTCATTTTCATTTGTATTTTCAATTTCTTCCAACACCACATAAGTCCATTCTGGAGCTGTGTATTTCTTGTTTGGAATTATTATTCTTTATTTTCCGTACTAAATTTTCTTCTGAGTCACTTTGTTCAGTTTGACTTGCTATTTCATTTATTTGATCTGGCTCTTTCTTTTCTAGAGTGTATTTCAGTCTTTTCATTCATTTTGGCCACACATCACCTTTTCTTGCTTTCTTAACTTGAACTGCTTTTTCACCCTCGTTTTCAAGTTTGCAAGTTCTTTTATTCAGTTCTTTTCTTTGTTGTACTTGCTCTTGTTTTTCATCAATCACTTTCGCTTTTTCTTTCTCAACAGCTGTCTCTTGAGACCAAGTAGCTGGTGCCCACTTTATTCGACTTGAGCTTGGTTCTTCTTCTTCTACAGCATTTTCTGAATCTGTAGTATTACATTCTATAGTTTCATGTTCTTCAGCTTCTGGTTCTTTTCTTTGCTTTACCAGTTGCTACTCTTCTTCTTGTCTTTCAAGTGGACTTGGGACTCTTCTTGTATGACTTGCATGAATCCAATTTGGCAAGCCACCACACTTTACTGCTGTCGTTGTTACCAATATTATTTGGTAAGGTCCATTCCATCTAGGTTCTAAACACGACTTCCTCACGTGTTTCTTCACCAGAACCCACTCCCCTGGACTCAAATCATGTGCTTGATCCGACTGTGTTGTGGTTGCAATTTCTCCAACCTGATGAGACACAGAACGCACCAGATCAGCCAATCCTTTGCAATAATCAAGCACTAGATCACCAGTAATATTCATCAGTTTGTTTACTGGTACAATTGCTAGTCCCATTGCTCTTCCCATTAAAATTTCATGAGGACTTAATCCAGTCTTTTTTATCAGGAATGCTTCTAAGACTCATCAATACCAGGGGTAAAGCGTCTGGCCATTTCAGTGTTGTAGACTCACACACTTTTGATAGTCTGGACTTAATAGTGCCATTTATTTGTTCGACCACTCCTGATGCTTCAGGTCGATATATGCAAAAGAAACAATTGATGGATGGAATGCTGGACAATGCAAGCATTCCCCCCCAGTCACAAGGATCTGGGTTAAATCCATCATTCTTTTGCTCAACACACCACCCCAGTTTAGACCCAGCGATATGCAAATCAGTCTTGACCCTGTTCCTTGTGGGAACAGTTCAGCCCGAACTGCCAAGCCAGGTCCTCCCTGGACCGGAAACAAGCATCCTGGGACCGGTTTCAGGGCATCACCCTTCATCAGCCAGGCTAGCTTGAATCCAGTGGTGTAGTGAGCACAGGACCCACGTCTGGGCATACCCTTCCCACTTAGGGTGACATATGCAAAAGAAACAATTGATGGACGGAATGCTGGACAATGCAAGAATTCACCCCCAGTCACAAGGATCTGGGTTAAATCCATAATTCTTTTGCTCACCACACCACCCCAGTTTAGACCCAGCCATATGCAAATCAGTCTTGACCCTGTTCCTTGTGGGAACAGTCCAGCCCGAACTGCCAAGCCAGGTCCTCCGTGGACCGGAAACAAGCATCCTGGGACCGGTTTCAGGGAATCACCCTTCATCAGCCAGGCTAGCTTGAATCCAGTGGTGTAGTGAGCACAGGACCCACGTCTGGGCATACCCTTCCCACTTAGGGCGACATATGCAAAAGAAACAATTGATGGACGGAATGCTGGACAATGCAAGCATTCACCCCCAGTCACAAGGATCAGGGTTAAATTCATCATTCTTTTGCTCACCACACCACCCCAGTTAAGACCCAGCCATATGCAAATCAGTCTTGACCCTGTTCCTTGTGGGAATAGTCCAGCCCGAACTGCCAAGCCAGGTCCTCCCTGGACCGGAAACAAGCATCCTGGGACCGGTTTCAGGGCATCACCCTTCATCAGCCAGGCTAGCTTGAATCCAGTGGTGTAGTGAGCACAGGACCCACGTCTGGGCATACCCTTCCCACTTAGGGTGACATATGCAAAAGAAACAATTGATGGACGGAATGCTGGACAATGCAAGCATTCACCCCCAGTCACAAGGATCTGGGTTAAATCCATCATTCTTTTGCTCACCACACCACCCCAGTTTAGACCCAGCCATATGCAAATCAGTCTTGACCCTGCTCCTTGTGGGAACAGTCCAGCCCGAACTGCCAAGCCAGGTCCTCCCTGGACCAGAAACAAGCATCCTGGGACCGGTTTCAGGGCATCACCCTTCATCAGCCAGGCTAGCTTGAATCCAGTGGTGTAGTGAGCACAGGACCCACGTCTGGGCATACCCTTCCCACTTAGGGCGACATATGCAAAAGAAACAATTGATGGACGGAATGCTGGACAATGCAAGCATTCACCCCCAGTCACAAGGATCTGGGTTAAATCCAACATTCTTTTGCTCACCACACCACCCCAGTTTAGACCCAGCCATATGCAAATCAGGCTTGACCCTGTTCCTTGTGGGAACAGTCCAGTCCGAACCGTCAAGCCAGGTCCTCCCTGGACCGGAAACAAGCATCCTGGGACCGGTTTCAGGGCATCACCCTTCATCAGCCAGGCTAGCTTGAATCCAGTGGTGTAGGGAGCACAGGACCCACGTCTGGGCATACCCTTCCCACTTAGGGCGACATATGCAAAAGAAACAATTGATGGACGGAATGCTGGACAATGCAAGCATTCACCCCCAGTCACAAGGATCTGGGTTAAATCCATCATTCTTTTGCTCACCACACCACCCCAGTTTAGACCCAGCCATATGCAAATCAGTCTTGAACCTGTTCCTTGTGGGAACAGTCCAGCCCGAACTGCCAAGCCAGGTGCTCCCTGGACCGGAATTAAGCATCCTGGGACCGGTTTCAGGGCATCACCCTTCATCAGCCAGGCTAGCTTGAATCCAGTGGTGTAGTGAGCACAGGACCCACATCTGGGCATACCCTTCCCACTTAGGGCAACATATGCAAAAGAAACAATTGATGGACGGAATGCAAGCCTTCACCCCCAGTCACAAGGATCTGGGTTAAATCCATCATTCTTTTGCTCACCACAACACCCCAGTTTAGACCCAGCCATATGCAAATCAGTCTTGACCCTGTTCCTTGTGGGAACAGTCCAGCCCGAACTGCCAAGCCAGGTCCTCCCTGGAATAGAAACAAGCATCCTGGGACCGGTTTCAGGGCATCACCCTTCATCAGCCAGGCTAGCTTGAATCCAGTGGTGTAGTGAGCACAGGACCCACGTCTTGGCATACCCTTCCCACTTAGGGCGACATATGCAAAAGAAACAATTGATGGATGGAATGCTGGACAATGCAAGCATTCACCCCCAGTCACAAGGATCTGGGTTAAATCCATCATTCTTTTGCTCACCACACCACCCCAGTTTAGACCCAGCCATATGCAAATCAGTCTTGAACCTGTTCCTTGTGGGAACAGTCCAGCCCGAACTGCCAAGCCAGGTCCTCCCTGGACTGGAAACAAGCATCCTGGGACCGGTTTCAGGGCATCACCCTTCATCAGCCAGGCTAGCTTGAATCCAGTGGTGTAGTGAGCACAGGACCCACGTCTGGGCATACCCTTCCCACTTAGGGCGACATATGCAAAAGAAACAATTGATGGACGGAATGCTGGACAATGCAAGCATTCCCCCCCAGTCACAAGGATCTGGGTTAAATCCATCATTCTTTTGTTCACCACACCACCCCAGTTTAGACCCAGCCATATGCAAATCAGTCTTGACCCTGTTCCTTGTGGGAACAGTCCAGCCCGAACTGCCAAGCCAGGTGCTCCCTGGACCGGAAACAAGCATCCTGGGACTGGTTTCAGGGCATCACCCTTCATCAGCCAGGCTAGCTTGAATCCAGTGGTGTAGTGAGCACAGGACCCATGTCTGGGCATACCCTTCCCACTTAGGGCGACATATGCAAAAGAAACAATTGATGGACGGAATGCTGGACAATGCAAGCATTCCCCCCCAGTCACAAGGATCTGGGTTAAATCCATCATTCTTTTGCTCACCACACCACCCCAGTTTAGACCCAGTCATATGCAAATCAGTCTTGACCCTGTTCCTTGTGGGAACAGTCCAGCCCGAACTGCCAAGCCAGGTCCTCCCTGGAATAGAAACAAGTTTCATGAAAGGGTTTCATGCTTTTGCATTTAACTCGTGAGGGACATCTAGTAACGACTAGTGGAACTTCAGCTTGATGTATTAATAATTTCAATGCTTTTGCATTTGACTCGTGAGGGACATCTAGTAACGACTAGTTGAACTGCAGCTCTTTGTAGAATTATTTTGATATTGGACACTATAATATTCACTGCCCACTGCTAATCTCGTCCCATAATGCTTTGCAGGGCCTTTGGTTGGGATTGTATTTTTGCCCATAACTGTGCTTGGGGTGGTCCTAGGAGGAAGGGACCACCACTGAATCGTTCACATGATATGCTTTTTGTGTTCAAGGCATCTGCATGGTCCTCCCCCTAGGTTAGAGGGGACCCCAAAATCATCACCTCTCTCATTGCTTGATATTTTATTGTCAAAGTTCACTTTTGTGAATTGGTTATATGCTTTTTTAGCATAGAAAATTGCTTTATCAAAGCATTTGTAGGTGTTTATTGTACTACTGCTACACTACGTCAATTAGCACAGTTTTTCACTCTGCTACGTGCAATTTGCATAGTGCGTAGTAGCACAAACTTTGCATGCGCCGTGAGCGTAGCGAAGTATTATGCCCAGGGTTACTCCGCCCGTACTTCCAGACAATATAAAACAAAATCACTAACTTTTCATATTAATAACCAATAAATCAATAATCAATATTTATTGCCAAACTAATCAATAATTAACCATCCTCTGCTACCAAAACTGATCCAGCAATCAGGGATCAATAATTCTACACAAACATAGGCCCATTTACTTTACCCAACGAATCCCTTCACGCTGGGTTCAGTGTGATGCAAGGTTTATACCTAACTCACTAAATACAGAATAGTACCTGCATTTCTCCTTACAATACGCATATATTTGTGGCGACGGACCTTGAGGAGTTGAATAGTTGATAGCAATAATATGTACCTATCAATAATCAAAACTACTAAATAATAACAGACTCAGTGTGTAATTTATAATGTTTATCGTAAATAATGTGAAATAAATGCTCATCAAGTACCGTTATACAATGCAAAAACTTAGATTATCACGGAGAACATGTATTAGCAATGTATTAGAAAAACAAACTCATATCAAATAAACAATGCATTGAAGGAGTGGATAGGTGAAGAGAGAAAAGTTTCAGGCGCAAAATACATTTGCAAATGAATATGCAAATTCAGGATTATATCTATACTAACCCAAGTAAGAATCAGGGAAATCTACCCTCTGGCCAAAAAGGGCAGTAAGGCCCCTCAAGGAGAGTTGAGTGGCAAAGATTAAGTCAGGAATCAGGAAACAGGTAGGCCTCTATATGGAAACAGCAAAACCGACGACAGCGACGATCTCCCGCTAGCTGTCCAACACCTACTCCAACCCCCGCCCACCAGTCATCTCAATTATACCCTAAAAACCCTAATGTCCAACCCACATTTGTTTCAATATGAGAATAAACTCCGTCTCTCATTGGCTAAGGATGGGGGTGTATTGTCACGCCACTCTCAACATGACCATTTTATTAAATGTCCTTTTGTCTTAATCTTTCAGCATTACGACAGACTCTTCCCAGGAAACAACTTTGAACACAATCATAGTACATATTTCCTGCTGCACATTTCATGTAACAAGTCTTTACGCTTCCATTGTTTGCCTCTGCCATCTCGCGAAGGAAGTTGCTCGCTTCCACTGTTTATCAATTTTCTTTTCCGTAGCTTGGCAGCCACACAGTACTCTATAAAGGTCATGCATAACTTTTGCGTTCTCTCTTCTCTCTCGAAACCATCTTTTGGTCATTTTTATTTTTCTACCTTATATTAAGCCCAGACAGGCATGCAGGAAAGTAGGCCCATGCTTTCTTTTATACAGAAAACAAACACAAACATTTATTATTTTCATGAAATATAATTTCATTGCACACCATCCCAGCATTGCACTATCCCATGCACAACCCGTGTTATTCCTAGCAAAATGTTATTAACGTGCAGAAAAGCACCTTTAGTCTTCTTATCTATTTTAGCTAAAAGCATTTGCGGCCTAGTTCCATGCATTAGTACCCGCATGCGCAAAAGCATTCCCTTTATTTTAGCGTTCTTTAATAACATTTTCACAGCACACTGTTAATGAATGTTACTGAGGGTTCAATCCGAGCAGGTTTTATTTTCTCAAAACCCTGCTCCATCATTGCTATCTTCAAAATTGTTGCCATGATGACTACCATGTGTTGGAAAATCGCAGTGGATCTATGTCCAGTCTTCGCAACTGTATATCTCCATGAGAATGTAAACAACTTATCATACAATGCATGTATTTGCTCTGTATGGTTATATTTAGTCACAACACCTGACTACTGTACCAATTATTAATGTTAACACACTGTCTGGTTGGTTAGGAGGTGTGTACCTGATTTCGTTCAAAGAATGGTACAAAGATTTGGAACAAATGGGACCCATAATAGTTGGGCGTAATTTGTGTCAACCATTGAACTAAAGGCATCTGGAACATAGTGACGCATAGCATCGCTCTGAAAACTGGGGCAACATCTCTGCGTGCTGGGTTCACTATGACGGCACTAGGCCCAGGCGCAGTTTGTGTAGTCACGTTATGCAGAGCTCTGTGAAGTGGCAAAAAAACTCTGCAGCGCTACACGTAGTTCCGCAAGTGGGCAGAGTTGGTTACTGCACCCATTCACATGATGTATGTAACGTGAAGTGCGTTCTCGCTTTGGGAATCACACGTGAATTGCACCACGCTGTCCGCATGGGCGCAGCCATCTTGTTTTTTGCTCGGTTTATGGTGCTGGGGCCTACTTTTTGAATCCTTCTTAATCTATTTAATCCTACCCCTCTGAAACGTATTTGCTCCTCATTTTTATTTATTACCTTACCGGGTGTCTTTGTGTTTTTGCATTTTACGTTTTTTCAAATTTATTTTGAGTTTTTGCGTGACTTTTGTACTTTTTACTTTACTTTCTTATTTTTTTCCTTCCTTCCTTCTTTTTCCTTCCTGTTTCTACTTTCTTCTCTTCTCCCCACCCAGCACGATGGCAGAGCAGGGGACTGGCAGCACCAGGCACTCCCAAACCAACACTATCAGTCATAGCCACCTATCTTGCGGTCAGCTGTGCCATTAAGGGTTTCAGCCCCGTGCGATCCTCTCAGAGGTGGAGGTGGCTCGCTAGTTTTTTATGTGCAGTGCCACCTCCCCTCCACCCTGGCAGCAGGCGGCCGGCCTGGCTGTGGGTACACCCTTCAGGAGCATAGGCAGCACTGGGAGAGGGTGCGCTGGGCTGTGCGACATTGTTCTGGGATCCGGCACACCCAACAGCTTATGCAGAGGTGGGCTGACATCCTGGGTAGGGAGAAGGTCCTGCTCGACCTGCTGGGTGTGGAGGTTGCGGGGCTCGGTGAGTAATAATTATTTGTCATGTTCTTCTATCTATGCTAATACTTTTTTTCCCAAATAGCAAGCATCCTGCTCACACTCAGGCAAGTGAAATTTATGTCATAAATATTATGTGATCATAGAGTAGACAGGTGCTTGACGACCCTACCTAATCCTACTTGTTGACACTCACTTGGGCTGTTTATTTAAGAAGTCATGCAGAGACTCCTCTGTCCTGACACTAAGGTAGTGGTATTTATTAGTATTAGTGAGTTACTGCATTCTCTCACTTCTCTGTCCCTTTATTCTTTTGTAGCTCGTACAGTCCCAACCCCAAGCAATTTCCCAGTGATGTGTAGTATGTATGCATCTATGCATTGAAACAAAAATGCAGACTGAGATGGTCCGTCAAAGGGGATTGAGACTGAGAGATTGAGAATGAGATGAGAAGCAAAGATCATTCGTTGCAATTTATTAGTAGGTCCAAAATGTAGTTTAAGAAATTTGGAATAGGGTTAGGTTTAGGAAATTAGGAATAGGTCCACAATACTAATAGTACTATAGGAAATCTGTTTTAGAAAAGTTCAATGTTATTGTGTTTTCCTTTCCCTTTCAAAATATTTTTGTGGACATTATTATTAACTGTACCACTAATCATATTTTATTATTTCTTACATTGGAATCCATGGGCAAGAAGAGGGATGGGCCTGGAGGATCCAGCGAGACAGGCAAGGGAGCTGGAGGTGCCACTGCTTCCACAAGTGCCTCGGCAGATGGCTCTGCTGGCCCCAGTAAGCCTTCCCGTTGTTAATATTATTATTTCCCTAACTTTTACCGCTCCATATTTAGAATTATTTTTCCTTTTTGGTGTGCCTGTCTCCTACTTTTTTTCCAACTCCTCTTTGTTCTAATTGCTTGTTTCTTAAATTCTTCTTATCCCTGCATTATCCTTTTTACTTAGTTTCTATATTTCAAATTACTGTATTTAACATCAAACTGTCTGTACTAGTCTGTCTGTTCTGTAGCTTCCTTTCTTCTGCTTTGTCAGTAAGCTTTCCCTCTCGCCTTGTATAACTTGTGGACTGGTGGTACTATAAGACTCAGGGAACTCATTTTAGGTCAGGTACTACTACTCTACTGTGAAGCCCAAGTAAGGTATTGTACTTATGTTTTTGAGAAGGTTTTCTTTTTCTAGCTCATGCTCAAATAGTATAACAAGAGAGTGGCCATGGACATGGTGTACCCACCCAATGGTGTGTATGCATTATTATCATAGTATACCAGCAGTTGATGACAGCACAGCATGGCTCAAAGTATGAGGGCGGCCCCATTGCATTTGCCAACCAAAACCATATGTCCTTCGTTGATCAATTATTCCACCCATTCATTGCGCTTCATTGACTCAAATCTATCATAGTTTTGCCCCTTCATTACAAAACGTTTTTGGTTGGCTTGACTACCTGGATTTTCAAACATTGCCAACCAACAAAATACCCAACGTGATATTTTGAACTTGATACAAAATACTGTAACCGAAATGTAGTAATGTATTGTGGTTGTATTTTGCTTAAAAAAAAATTATTGGGGGAGGCGTATCTGGCGTCTAATGTGTAATGTTTTTTCTAGCCGCACAGAACACCAGTGCCGGAGCCAGCAGTGAGGGCACCAGTCGAGTGGATGCGGCAGCAGCAGATAAAGGGGGGGTCCCAGCAGCAGCAGGGACAGGCGGTGGTAAGTCACATTGCTTGCTGATTGACAATTAGTAATATATACTCACCGCAAGGGTGTTGACTCGTGAACACCCCGCTTTAGCAGATACAGAAGGAGTTGAGTAGTTAATGGCCTCTTCTATCTGGAACTCAACAGACAAAGGTTGATAACGAAGTTTAACAACAATGGGTTGATAGAAAAGGGAAAAAAGGATGGAAAGAGAAAGGATGGGTGGAATGTAATATGAGTGAAAGGATGGGTGGGTGAATATGTGGGTGAAAAGATGCATAAAGGTGGGTGATACCATGCATGGGTGGGTAAAGGATGGATGAAAGGATATACACTGTGAAAGGATGCATGCCTGTGTGGGTGAAAGGGTAGGGGTGAAAGGATGCCTGCCTGGGTGGGTGAAAGGGTAGGGGTGAAAGGATGCCTGCATGGGTGGGTGAAAGGAATGCTCGGGTGGGTTAAAGCAGGATGGATGGATGAATGGATGAAAGGATGCATGGGTGGGCAAATGGATGTTGATGAAAGGTGCATTGAGAGCCATGTTTGGATGGATGGATATATGTGAGTGGATGGTTTTAAATGGTGAAAGACTGGATGAGAGAATGTATGTAAAGCTTAAATGGTGTGTATCCAAGCCAAAGGTGAGGAATAGTAGAACAATGAAATGATGAGTGAATAATTGCTTGGATGAAGAAACAAGGGAGCTCTTCTGGATAGGGGCGTGGTCACCTACTTCACTTGCTTAGAATGGTTTTTATCAAAGCTTTGATTCAAAAGGTTGTGGTTGTATTCCTGTCTACTCCATTGACTCACAGTATTTTTTTAAGCGAGGCAGATATTTGTATCCCACCCATCATCAGTTATCACCTCCCTCCCTACCCATGGCATTTTGCTATTGCCACCCATGATGACCTAACTGCTGCACGGTTCAATTGGTCACTGCAGTATTGGCTGTGTACTGTGAGTCTGCTTGAGTTAATGTGGCAATTACTATGTTTTACAAGGCATGGCAATGCGAAAAGAAGGTGTGTTTCCCTTCCCTCCCTGTGCCCACTCAGTCACATCCTAGTACTTCACTCCTTTATTCTTTTCCAAGTTCTGTCTCAGCCTTACCAATTTTTTTTTAATCTATTCTTTGCATGCGCCACATTTTTCTAGCCAAGTGAGATATTTCATCATGGCTTCCAAAATTGTTGTCAACCAAAGTGACTCAGTAGCCAAAGCTTAGGCACATGATGATGATCAGTAAAACATCTACTTACCCATCCTAATCCCTCTAACTTGCCCTGCAGTAGAGTAATTTAAGTTTCCTTTCCTTATTGCCAAGCAAATGTCTTTGTTGGAAAAATAAATTATAAAGTTTGGTGGAGGGTGAGGTCAGGGAGTAAAATGGGACTAAGTAACTGCCTTGACTTTTGCGGATGGGATAGTCTGTAAAGAACGTATCAAATACAATCTATATCCTCAATCAATCCACTTTATTCGATTAATTAAAATCATAAAAGTACAAGACATAAAATACATAAACACACACATACCTATACAAAATTTTGGGGATAAAAGTTGGGCACAATCCTATTTGTGTAATTCAGCCGCATCAAAAAATACAAAAGTTAAAAAATTATTTCATTAGAGAATCAACATAATACAGTATATAGCATAAAAATCCATACAATAGCAGCAATAGAACTAATATTATTAAAATAATCCACAGAATACTCAGCTTCAGCAAATGAGGTTAATCGGTTCGTTAAAATGCGTAACAATGTGCATATTTTTTCCAGTTTCTTCCTAATCCTAATAGCAGCAACCAAAAAACAAGCAATATTAAAAATGTCCCATGTATTACTTAACATTTGCAGATAAAGCAGTGCAGGTTTAACCTGTAGAAAACCCTTTTATTTAATAGAGGGACTAAAAACTTCCTACGTATATCCAAATAGAGGTCACAGAACATTACAAAATGTAGGGTATCTTGTGTAGAAAAATTATCACAAGAACACGGTCCTGCATCCTCTGGCTTACACCACCCCTCATGGTTACCCAAATTAAAATGAATCAGATTAAAACGGAACCTAGTCAGGAGCCAGCGATGGAACGGTTTAGTAACAGTTATCAAATACGGCTCAATTAATAACGACGTTTTTGTCAAAAAGTGAGCCCTAACTAAAGGTTTCTGTAGCTCCTTTTCTTCCCGTTCCAACATCAACATATTTATAAAATTCGTTCTAACCCCTTTCAAATCTTCCTTCCTAATCCTATCCGGGAATTCAAATAGTTCTAGCCGCCCTATTTTGGATAACATAGATCTAACATATGCAAGCCAATTAATATTACTTACTTTATCTAATTTGACACAATCCCGCAATATCAAATGATTCAGGGTTAAAACTGGGTTAAGCCATACTTTGAGCCAGCAAAGTAACGGCGCTGTACGCAAAGTATCTGAGACATAACCCAGCCCCAATTCCTGGTGTATGGCAAAGGTTGAAGTAGATTGAGGAACAGACAGGAGACTACGTAAACATTTATTTTCCACTGTCTGTAGTCCTGCCTGTTGCTTGTATCCCCAAATAGATGAGCCATATGCTGCAATAGCCAAACACTTAGATCTATATAATTTTATAATGGCCTCCACAGGTCTAGCTCCCAACCGCTGCGCAAACCCTAGTATGGCAGAGGTTGATCTAATTACTGCATTTTTTAAAAATTTTTGTTGGGGAACCCAAGAGCCTCTTTCATCAAACACTACTCCTAAATATGTAAACGAGGATACAGTCGTCACAACCCCCCCATTACAATAAAAAGTCTTTGCTTTAGGAGCTTTATGACTCGTGGTCATAATATGTGATTTCCGATATTTACTACCAGGTCTAAAGACTGCATATAGGCTCCAAACGCATCCAGAAGCCGCTGGAGACCTACTGCAGTTCGTGCCAAAAGAACGGCATCATCCGCGTATAGGAGAACCGGGATTGGACAGTCTCCTACACGCGGTATATCCAAGCTCGCCTCCACCAGAGATCTATCCAGGGCGTTAGTATATAGTGTGAAAGCAGGGGAGCCAATATGCACCCCTGTCTTACGCCTCTTCCTGATTTAAAAGACTTAGAACACTTGCCATCTTGTGAAAGCCTAATTGATGCAGATAGGTCACTATGAAGATCAGCTAGGAAATAAACCAAACCCGGATCCAATCCCATTTCTAATAAAATACTACACAGCTTCGACCTGTTAACCAGGTCGAAAGCTGAGGACAAGTCCATAAAAGCCATTTTAAGCGAGCCCTCTTTAGCCCTAGTATATTTACTAATTAATAAATACAGGTTGAGACATTGGTCCATAGTACTTCGTCCTTTTCTAAAACCATACTAAAATCTTTTCTAAAATCACTTTGCCCAAAATTTTAACCGTCGAGTCAATTAAAGATATCGGTCTGTAGCACCTCGGGTCCCCTCTCTGACCCTTTTTAAAAACTGGTATAATAATCGACTGAGACCAGGATGCGGGAAACCCACTCGTTCTCACTGCATTAAATACATTTGCAAGTATCTTAGCCCAAAATTTGGGGTTACACTTAAAAAGGTCTGCCGGGACACGGTCTGGACCTGGAGCTTTATTACTAGATGTGTCTTTTATTGCTCTCTCAACGTCCTCCTCATTAAAAATAAAGGATGCTGCAGCTTGGTGGGTTGATACCTTAAAATAAGTTTCCATCGTCTCATCAGAACCATAAATTCTCTCAAAGTGAGCCAACCACTGAGCCTCTGTGATATTACTTTCCTGAATGTCGTTTTCCTGACCTGTAAAAAATGGGGAGTTAACAATAGACCAAAATCTAGAACTATCTTTTAACATATCGACTGAAACAAGATCATTCAAAGCCTCTGCCTTAATCTCTGATTTCCGCCTATGAACTGCGACATTGTATTGTTTCCGTAACGACACTACAAATTCCCTATCTCGAGGCGAACATTTCAAGGCTAAAATAAGGGCACGATGTGCTCGTGAGCAGTTTTCATCAAACCATTTTTCTCCTAATTTAGTTTTCATTTTAGAGTTGATGGTCAAATCCACTGATATCTGTCTACAGATACCAACAAAAGCTCCTAGGACCACATTTTCAGGACTTAAAGGGTCAGCACATATTGCGATATGTCCGCTAGTTTTTAAGCAAAGATCTTTAAAGAAGGAATCTGGTACCACCTTCGACCACTTAAGCCTCCGCCCTTGATCACAGGTTACCATACTATTAACACCCAAATTTTCCCCACCGTTTCCCAAAACCCGCAGCTATTATCCAGTTCCAATATGACGGGGTTATGATCACTAAAAGATGAAACTATAGCGTTATAGAAAACTACCTTGTCAAGTAAAGTAGAGGACAAAAATATATAATCTATGATAGTGTCTCTAGCCTTGGATTTAAATGTAGGACAACGATCAAAATGATTAAGGAATACTGGTTCAAAAAGATCGGCCCCCGACAAAGGTTCTCTAGAGCCTCCCCTGGGGCGAGTGCTCAAAATGAGGGCTCACCGAATGAGTATGGGCTAAGTGATCTTCGATAAGACAATGCCGCTCACACAAATGTATATTAAAATCACCCATAATTAATATATGATAAAAAGTGGATTGATTAGCCCTATAGTCTTCTAAAAAGGAGTTCAACTTAATCAAATGTTGATTTAAAAAATCATTTTCCCCAGAATTATAAAAATTAATAAGTAATAACTTAAAATTATTTGCCCGGGTAACTTCTAATATCAGGGCATTAAATGAATCTACCTCTAGTCTACATAAAGAGCCCGCTAGCTTATTGGAGAGGAGGAACATCAAACCACCCTTAGCTCTACCAGCCGTAGCCGGGCGAGCGGGTAGAACATAAGATCTAAAACCATCCACCCAAAAACTATCCCCCCTATCCCAGGTTTCTTGAAGCGCAATTATGTCGTAAGATCTTAAAACCTTCAACCAGAGTGGATCATCCCTTTTAGCTTTGAGGCCCGCAATATTCCAACTAATAGTTCTACAACTTGGGAGGATAACCACGCCTACATCATCTGAACCTGGATTTGTAGGGGATGGTTGTAAGCTACCAACCACTGGTTCCACCAGTCAATCATTCTGATCCATCGAAGTGAGTGGAGAAAATCTATTTGAGACAGGTAAGCCTCCCTCCATATGCCTTGGTATCAAGGCTACCACTTTTTTTTGTATTACTTCTCCCACTTTAGTTTTACTAGGGTAAAATCCACTGCCATGACCCTGAAGCAGCCCCAAGTCAGGGAGGGAGGAACCAGTGAAAGTAGCCCCACTGGCCCTCTCAAAAGGCCGCCGAGCATTTAGCGGAGAGTAAAAATAACCCAAAGGTAAAGCCCTAATTTCCCCCCCATATAGTTCTGTTGCATCCCAGAACAGCCTATCAGCTATATCCTGTTTATTAAAATTAATTATAATACAGTCTCCTGGTACACATTTGGGGCCATTTCCCACCCAGGCCACCCGTCTAGTCATTATAATATGATCTGATATCCCAGGTTGACCTGATGAATAATGATCACACCAATTTTTTGTCTTGCGCATCAGTGCCTCCGTTGGTTCGTTATCATGAACACTTAAAGGGGGAACCCCTACAAGAATCGCAACCAAAGGAGTGGCAGCCATAGGAAGGTCAATTCTACATTCTTTTGGGCTTCTCTTACTTTCTTTGAAGCCGATATTCTTGTTAATTACAACATTAGATCTTAAATCTGTAGATTCAGCAGGACTTTTATCAATTTGGGTCAAATGCCCTCCTTCTTGCATTCTTTCCTGGAACACATCCTGCCTAGCACCCTTTTTCGATTTTACCCCCTCACTTGGAACTACAAATTGGTGATTACCTAAAGATTTTCCTCGAGAGTCTAAATTAGATTCTAACTGGGGAGTAGCTAACAAACCTGAATTATTTTTAACATGATTAACTTTTAAGTAAGAGTCCAGAATAGAGTCCATACGCTCACATTTTTTCTTCAGGTCAGCGACACATGAGTTCATAGTGTCAATTACATCTTTAGCAATATTAGTCAGTATGGATTCGAACCGAGCACTAAAAATCTCCTCCACCAAATTCCGTAGTAATAATTGAGTATTCTCGTCCAGCACCAAGTCTAACTTTGATGGGCAGTTTTTTTGGCCCTTCTGCCTCTTATTAATTTTCCTAGAGGTACTCCGTTCCCCCTGCGGCCTCGCAATTAAGTCCCTAGATGGATTTTCCCCGTCCATAGCAGAAACTTGCGATGGTACAGTCACTTCTCCAATTTCAACACTAGTCGGGGCCTGAGATTCAGAGTTCAATCTTACGCCACTAATCTGCACAACTGGATCCAGCGAAACAGGAGCATTAGATAGTGGCTCAGAATCCTCAACACCTCCTCCTTCATTATATCTTGAGCCTAAACCTAATTCCTTTTCGGCATTAGCTATCTCGTTAGTCAATGCTCCCACGGCCGAAGTCAGGTATGAGATTATAGATGATGATTGTCTCGGGACTTTAGATTTTGCACCTCCCTGGTCATGGCTACCACGAAGTTTGCGCTTACCCATAGTTAGATGTTAGGGGAATGGCCCAGCCCAGCCTCTGACGGGCTTTGACGGGCGCGGACGGGCCCGCCCTTGGCCCGGGCTTCGCCCGGGCAGCGCCCGGGCACGCCCGCGCGCGTCCCGCACTGCGGGAGAGCTACACAGCTGATAAGCGCCTCCAGGCGCACCGATAACGCCCCCAGCAAGCGACTCCCACTGCCTGCTGGGGGTGGTAGTCCAGCCGTTGCCCTCACGGCAGAAATGACAGTGCCGTTCCCTCACGGCAGGAAAAGCGATGGTGAAGTGTGGGCAGGAGCCGTTCACCTCACGGCAATGTCCAGGGATCAGGTAGGGTGAAGAAAAGATCGTTCCCCTCACGGTACTGCTGTCAGCTGTGAGCGCGTCCGCGCTGCGGGAGAGCTACACAGCTGATAAGCGCCTCCAGGCGCACCGATAACGCCCCCAGCAAGCGACTCCCACTGCCTGCTGGGGGTGGTAGTCCAGCCGTTGCCCTCACGGCAGAAATGACAGTGCCGTTCCCCTCACGGCAGGAAAAGCGATGGTGAAGTGTGGGCAGGAGCCGTTCACCTCACGGCAATGTCCAGGGATCAGGTAGGGTGAAGAAAAGACCGTTCCCCTCACGGTACTGCTGTCAGCTGTGAGCGCGTCGCGCGCTGCGGAAGAGCTACACAGCTGATAAGCGCCTCCAGGCGCACCGATAACGCCCCAGCAAGCGACTCCCACTGCCTGCTGGGGGTGGTAGTCCAGCCGTTGCCCTCACGGCAGAAATGACAGTGCCGTTCCCCTCACGGCAGGAAAAGCGATGGTGAAGTGTGGGCAGGAGCCGTTCACCTCACGGCAATGTCCAGGGATCAGGTAGGGTGAAGAAAAGACCGTTCCCCTCACGGTACTGCTGTCAGCTGTGAGCGCGTCTATATCCTGTTCCTTAATCCTTTCCCTGTACTGCCGTGCATCGCTTTTCCCATTGTCGACTTACAGCAGACAGGATGTCCGCATGATTGATACATGACGTGATCAATATCCATCTGCATTGTAGTCAGCTTAAGATTGAAAGGCATTTTGGAGAAGAGCAGGTCAATTTGAATAAGATAATTGTCTATTACAGCTGCCCCAGCTACAGACAGCAGAGAGCAGCAAAGTATGACTAGCAAAGAGGACGACTAGGGTGCCAGCTGAGCTAGCATGCCTCCATTAATTTAGCACAACAAGAGAGAGAATACTTGTACTCCATAGTGCATAATGCCTTACTCATTATTTGTGAGAGGCAATTGATTTCTATTTTTCCACACAAAGTGTCTGTTTAGTTTTTTTTACTAGAATATCATTGAAAAAACAGAAAAATAAGTTTTTTTATAAACTGGTGTGCTGTGTTTATATTCTGCCTTAATTCCTTTCAGACAGTTTGCGCATTTGCCATTTGCCTTTAGTTTTATATCAGGCATGTGTGGGTAATGGCTGTTACTCTAATGGCATCAAATCTAATGGCCCTAGGGGACCAGCAATGTACTGCTACTGTGCCACCCACTACATAATTTTAAACAAGTGTTTTGCACAGAGCAGTGTTTATAATTTCTTTTTTCTTTCTAGCAACTCCTGCTGCCAGTGGTCATCCAACTCAGCAGGATGTAGCAGCCCGGCTGCTGCAGCAGAAGCTGGAGGCGATATTTGATACATACTGACGGCTGGTGCCCCAGGAGGAGGCCACTGCCCAGGGCCCCAGCCGGCCACCAGCACCTCTAGCCTATCAACACTGGCACTGCAGTCTGCTGGTAGCCGCCCGCTGGTGTTTCATCACTGCTGCCCCCCCTTAATTTCTGACTGCAACTTCTGCCGCATTATGCTCAGGCTGGACAGCATTGAAGCCAGGCAAATCAAAATGGAGGGGCACCTTAATACAGCTCCTGGCCCGCCATTAGTGCCATCTTCTGCCCTTTTTTAACCTTTGTTTTTGTGGATGGGAATTGTTGTGAGTGGGATGGGAGCTGGGTCGGGACAGTTTGGACTTAGGTCATGAAAGGAACAAGGTTAAGTGTTTATGCAACACAATGCCTGAATGATGATGCTGATGAATGATGTTCTTCTATATCTAAAATATCGATCACTTTTATGCAAAGGGGGGCTAAAGGGGGCCAGCATGGGCTATTGTTTTGGAAATAGAAATAGAACTGAAGAGCCTGCACTGAGTTGGTGTTGCTTCCACCACATCCACCCCACCAAGTGTGTGATCAATTAATGGTGTAAATTATAAAGTCACACCTTAATAAATCACATGGCCAGGTGGAAGAGGGTTAGGAGTTGGATGAATGGAAGGGAAAGGGGATTTGGGGAAAGGTGTGACAAAAGACAAACACTACACAAAGACAATATTCATCTGGGTAATGAGCAGCCAAACATCATTAATCTGTTGTGGGAGGAAAAGGAAACAAAGGAATGATTATGACATAGTTAACTTAAATGCAGTGCAACCCAAACAGTCCGTCAGCCCACAAGAGACCCAAGTTATATTATTCTATATCTAAATGTTCTATCGCCTCGGTTTGAAAAATAGTAAATACAAATTATTTAGGAGTGAAGCGAACAACACACACAGTTTTCAAAAATAATTATTAAAAGAAAAATGATACTATATTGCCAAATTGGGTGGTGCACCTGCATTCTTCCTGGATTGTCCGTCAATCTTGGCTGCCTGGCCGATGCGGTCCGGTAAGGTAAGTGTGAGTGTTATGGTGCTTTTGCCTTTTTGTGCAGGAGAAGAGAAGGCCTGCGGATTGTAAAACAAAAATGATATTGTAGAGTGAAGGAGAAGGACAGAAGTTAAACTTCATAAGGAGCGCACCAAGAAGACTCAGAGGCAGCACAAGAGAGAATAATAGTCCTTTTTGCAATCATTCATTTTACGACTGGTGTGTGATCAATTAGGTGAGAGCAATTACACCAACCAACAATCACTAACAAGTGGCCGCATGTACTATTGGGCTGATCAAACTTGCAACTGTCATGATCATCATCATAATAATAATAGTATGTAGCCTAGCATAATGTGATGATCACCACACGTCTGTCTCCAGTTATCTACAACAGGCCCTCCACCCAATCACAACATAGTTTCAAATTTGAGCCACCCAGCACACACACTCAGCAACATTGCATTTCCCAAATCAAGTAAAATCAACGCACCTCTTTCACCACCACTCCACAGAGTTGAGTAGGCCTCTTAGAGTCATCACCAAATGTTGGTTTCTGTGAAGTTGATAACTTCCTTCTTCTGGTGGCAGTTGTTGAAGCAGTCACGCCCTGAGTCCTTCCATCATCCTTCTTACTCCGAGTAACTAATGTGTCCAACTCCGTACCAACTGAGTCCTGACTCAATTGCAAAAGATCGACCTGAAGTGCAATGCTGCTGATGAACAACAAGAGAAACATTGACTAGTTTTTTGTGTAGACTAGATTTGTGTTTGTTAGCTAAAGGGACGGCTTTTGGTCGGGTCTTTGATGAGTGTGAAGCAGAAAACAAAGCAGTGTGGTCCCGGCAAACAAATCTCCTTAAGTGTCAAAGGGGAAGAAAAAAATCACCTCCAGGAAAGAAATGATCACCCGTTGTTAGGCCACCAACATTGAAAATCAATCATCACAAATACAATCAAGCTTAATAGTTATATTAAACAATAAACACTCAGTCTCACTGGCTGCCACCACATGAATCACCTCAACACACTCACAAACAACAATCACTCATAATATATATCAACCTTTGATACGTGCATACCATTTACCTGTTCTAATTCAGGCGCGGTGATGGTGGTACATTGCAGATCCATTGTTTCATGAAACACACATTGGTCAGTCTCGTAAATAAAATAATATGGGGCAGCCCGGCTAGGGAAATAAAGAAAGGCTATATAGGCATGGGATGGAGGCAGACACAAATTTGTCTCTCTAATGTCCTGGGGGGGCTTCTTTACTGCACACTGGTCCAACTCCAATCCGGCAATAAAATGTGTCAAAAATGGTGGGGCTGCATTAGTTAGTCAGACACAAACAAACAAAATAAAATCATGTTCCCCTAGCTATATTTTATTTCATTTATTTATTTTTTGTCCTCATAGCAGTTCGGTGATAGAAATAGAAAGTGCTATGGTTGGTGGCCCAGGCCTAGTAGTCAGGGAAATAGAATTTGTCCTCAAACTCAGGTGTTTCACCCAGACATAGGTCAGCCCACACACTACTCCCATGATCTGAGTCTGACCAATCACCCTCATCCTCCTCCTGTCATACTTCAGGTATGGGGTAATTCAGTGATATAAAGTGCTGATTCATTTTGATCAAGGTTAATCTCTCCACGTTTGTGGGTGAGAGACTGCTCCTTCTCACTGTGACAACTGCACCAGCTGCACTGAACACATGCTCAGCTGACACACTGGCTACTGGGCAAGCCATAGTTTATTGCCAGCCTGGTGAGCACTGACCATTAGTGCCTCTTCCCATACCAATACACAAATGGGTTTTGATCAATATAGACTTCTGTTGGGTCATCCATATAGGCCTGGACCATTCTCTCAATAGTCATTGGTGCTCCACCTTGCTCAACCTCTTTTGTCTTTGCCTCTGCACTGGACTTAAGCCCTGCCTTTAGAAAACAATTATATACAGATTTTGGGGTTGATGCTCCTGTTCCTGTTGTTGCTGGTGTTCTTGTTGTTGGTTTTGGCTGCTGTGAGCCAACAGCACTGCCCTCAGGCTCTGAAGATGAAGGCTGCACTGCAGAACTTGTGCAGTGGAGTAGTGGGCCTCAAATCCCCAGACGTTCTTTTTCTAGGTCACTGGCTTGCTTGGCAATCCATGTATTGCAGTTTGAAACATGCCTGTATCAAAAAGGAATGAAAGTCGCCAGTAATTGTTTGTATTGTGGATCGAGAATTGTGGCACAGATGTAATGTTTGGATGATACAATGTCTCTTTGCACCCTTGCATTAACAAATAAGCAAAGGATTAAGCTCTCCACCAACTCATGTGCAGCTTTTTATTCGTCTACACCTGCGTACATTTCAGACACCTCTTTTAGCTGTTCCTGTAGCATATGCAACAACGGGATAGCTTCGCCCATGGTACTGTCCTCCTGGCTGATTTCCTTTGTGTTAAACTCAAAAGGAAGCAGCGTCCTGTCAGGCATTTGACTAGGGCTCATTGGTTCATCTCAATGATCATGCTTTTCAATGTTGCATCCCCTCTGTGCATGACATATTCATTGATCAGTCTGTACTGCTCAAACAGACGTGGCAACATGTAATAAATCGAGTTCCAACGTGTTGGCTCCTCCTTTATGAGTGCTTTAGTTGGCATTCTATTATCACGCTGAATGGCCCACGGCTGCTTCCAGGCTTTAAAAGAATGGCTGAAATTAGTGCAGATTCTTCTGCAGATGGACAGTAAGTTGCTGCCTCAGTCTGCTTTTTTTAGGAAGTCCTGTACAATGATGTTAATGCAGTGCGCCAAACACAGGACCCTGAAATAGCCACCATCTGCCATGGCCTGGCAACAAATCCAATGTTAAGCTCTCTTGGTCACAGCCATTCAAAGACCGTGTTGTTAAAGTCTTCCAAGATGTTTGCAGCAATATGGGAGTTCTCTATGGCGAACATGGTTACTGTTGCATGCTTCCGGGCGCCACAAAAATCTCAGCAGTGTCAACACCTGCAGATATAATTTCTCTAACCCCCACAAAAGAGATCCAGTGTGCAGTGATGCACATGTAATCAGTGGCTTGGCAACCGCTATACATGTCTGTCGTCAGGTGGATAGTGTGAAAAGCACTCTGCTACAAAGTTGGTCTAAGCAATTCCAGCACATCGTGATGTAGTGCTGGAACAGCAACTCTGGCAAAATAGAACCGGCTGGGAACCTACCATTTCTGGCAGATGGCTGTCACAAATTCTAGAAAACCCACCCCTTCCACAAAAGAAAAAGGGAGGAGGTCCAGCGCTAACATTTTAGCCAGTTTTGAGTTGTACAAATGTGTCTTTGGGTGGTTGCGTTCGTACAGTCCCTCGTGCCTAAAAATGCCAGAAATAGTAGCCTAGATTTTTTTCTTTTCTGGTGTCAATGATGCAGGTGACTTCTTGAGAGCAGACGTTGGTAGGCTCAATGTGTGTCTCAGCAGGGCAGTCACTGTATGCTCTTGCCATGGTGTCTCAATCTGAGTCTTGTACCATTGCGAAGTTGCTGATGTGGGAGATACTACTGCACTGCTGGGGACAGGCTGAATTGTGTAACAAAAATGTCTTCCTCTTCTTCACCTTCCATCGTGATCGGATTCCCTGCTCAGCCTTTCAGCCCCTTCACCAACACCACTTGCAGTTTTTTGGCCGCTTAAGTGCTCCTCCCACTGGATTATGTGGTGTTTTCTCAAAAGGGTTGTTTGGCCTCTGGAATCATAGTTTGTACAAGCTTACCCAGACTAACACTTACTCCGCAAATGGAGCATATGGCAATATTCGGCTCCTTCTTGCTAACTGTAAAGAAGTCCCAAACTGAGGAGGTCCACTTTCTGATGCTGGTGCCACTGTCAATGTCGGATGAACTGGCGGTTGGTGGGCATTTTGACGTTTGCCTCTCTGCAGTGCCTACTTCTACTTAGGGGGTTGCGGATGTAGCTCGCTGCCGGGGCCTGGCAAATATGACAGCTGGCAATGGTGGTAGTGGTATCTGTGCCACATCCCTCAGAGCAGGTTGAGATGGGGTAACGTCGGTCTCCACTGAGGCTGGGCTAACATCCATAATGACTGGCTCATCGTCATCCTCCTCTTCTACATCCATAACTCTAAGGCTTTCAGGAACCTTCTTTTTCCCAAGCCTCTCCTGGCCTGTCTCACTCTCAGACTGAGGAGGGATCCAAGTGGAGTCTTGATCATCAAATGGGGGCTTGGAAAAGAAGATGGTGGAGTAACCCTCCTTTTTCTTGCTGTAGATCTGGAAGACAATATATCTTCTGAAAGAGTGGCTTCTTCAACTTTCTCAGCATGAAGCTCAATCTCCTGAACTGCTCCTACTTCCGGAGGAACTACTATTGATGGCTGCGGCTGTTGTTGTCCACTTATCTGAGTTTCCTGCAACAATTGGGTACTACTTTGCAAAAGTGATACAACCATTTCAACGTCACTGCTTGTCAGCGTTGCCGTAATTCGACTGGCTGCCTCTGTGCCAGACATGGGCTTGGGCCTAGGTTGGGGTGAGTCCGTTGATGCGTGGGTGCTGCTCCCAGCTTGCTCACCGAAGGCAGGTGCAGAAGGCACACATTTGGCAAAAAAGGTCCTGGCTGGCATACCAGTGGTGGAAATCGGCTTTTTCTCCTCCCCACTGGCCACTTTCTCAGCAGCACCTGCCTTTGGGGCCATCTTGAAGCTGTCAATTGGCAGTGGCACTTAGCTTCACAAGCTGAAGAGATGTCCGTGTTGTGTGGTCATGCATTACGTCGTGCACAGGCCTTCTGTCTGGCAGTACTGTTGGTGATGTTGTGTCTTGTGCCCCTAAAAGCAAACAAGCAATTAGAATATCAGTGAAACGTGGCATTGTTGCAGTTCAATTGGTAGTACAAACAATATAATTTAGTGTGGTTACTTAAGTTATTATAAATAATTAACAATACGGTGTATCCATTCGTAAAACCACACCAACATAAACTTTCATGGTGTACACTCAGGAAGGATAAGAAAGAGCAACAACATACAGATGTAACTGTTATGTGCATCAAGTTAGGATGTGGCACTCAGGGAGGTGCAGGTGACAATGGAATAATCCTTAGACAATGAATGCTGTTGTGCACCTATAGCAGACATGGGGTTGATGCCGGATGTTCGGAAAATGGGGGGGGAAAATAGAAAAACTTAAAATAAAAAAAATTAAATTTAAAAAATTCAACAGTAATTTAAACTAAAACAAAGAAATTAGGAAACAATTAAAACAAAAAACAAAAAAATTAGTGCCACATGGTAAACAACAACAGCACTGAGCAAAACGCCATTGGGAAGAAAGAGAAGAGATGCAGGCCTACAGAAAAGCACACTGGCTGCCTAGACAAAATGGCTGCCAGCCACATGGTCAAAACAACACACAAGCAAGATGGCATGGGGAACAAAGAAGACATGCAGGCCTATGGCAAAGGCACACTGGCTGGCTACACAAAATGGCTGCCAGCCACATAGAGATACTTAGTCTCCCAGGGGCTGACAACGTTTCCTGGATGAAATATGTAAGAGACACACTGTTATACATGGGGTTAGTCAGTCTCTGGGAAGATACTGGAGGGACTGGTTTACTAACCAGCAAATTGAAGCTCAAGAGGTGTTTCAGGGACCTTAAATCTGGTATGCTCACGGCAAGCCTGGCCCAGGCACTTTGACTGGCTCCTTTTTAAGGGTGAAGGACTTTTACAAAACTGAACAGTTCCTAGATGAAGTTGAACCAAATCTGGCCAGAAAGCTGTTGGTTCAGTTTAGAAATGGGTCATTACCACTTCGAACAAACACGTCGAAATGGGGGAGCTCGGATAGAAAAACTGACTTGTGGCCATGGCGAAGAAACAGTGGCCCACGCCCTGTTCTTTTGTCCTGAGTACTCCCAATTTGCAGGAACCTTGGAACAACACAGCATGTGGTGGCCTGTAGAATTTTACAATCAGACACTAGCAAGCATATCATATTCGCAGTCTCTAGATATTTATTTGCTATGTGGCGAATGAGGAGGAAAAATATCTTACTTGGCTGCTTGAAAGGACACTGTTGCTGCAAGGCCATCATGAGAACCTCACATTTGTGAACAGCGTTGGGGCTGACATTCTAATTAATCTACAATTTTATTTGATTAGCTTGTTGAGAGCATTGGTGTCTTGCAACCAGCTGATAGATTTATTACTTGGCCTCTGAAAGTTAATGCTTCCCTTTTAACCATTAATGTCACTTTTTCAATTTATACGATGATGGATATTGTTTTACTGATTTTCTTTCAGTAAACTTTTTATAACATATTTATATGATGCTTGTAGGCCCATTTTATTGGTCTCATAAAACGTATACATTCATATTGATCGTATATTTTAATGTTTTTATCTGTATGCTTCTTTCATGGGACATGGCCGAAATAAAGAGTACTGAACTAGTGTACCAGTATACATGAGAAGGTGAGATTTGAGTACCGTTAAAAGACATGGCAAAACATATAGCGATTTCTGATTTGGATACCAAAAATCCTCAATAGCTGTTATGTAAAACATGTCAAAACACATATTGACAATTCTGATTTGGATACTAAAAGCAAGTCGGAACACTCCTCTATACGCTGTTATCAAAAGACATGGCAAAACATATTTTGTTATTCCTGATTTGGATACCAAATCAAATGATAACAATCCTCTGTAGTGTGTTAGTCAACTTGTGTGCAGAGGGACATACTTGTCGGTGTAGGTATTATACCCTATGTGTTGCCCGACTTCAGGGGCAGTGACTTCTGCTCCACCCAATCAATTAATCTTTATGAAGAGTAGTACAATGAACATTTGTGAATAGCCAAAAGTTGTAAAGTTACTCAAAAGTGTAAGAGCAAATTACATATATTAATCTACTTACAAGTGTAAGTTACCTTAGTGAATAGCCTTCTAAGTTTGAAAGCAAAAACTTTGACCAGGATGACCACTTGATGTATCACATCTCTGCTCAATTATGGTCATCCTGATATTGTGTCTAGATCCCGATCATGTGGGAACTGTTGTTATTCAGAGGTGCTTTACTTTTTCAAGGTGCTTTTTGCCGTAGAACTTTAAAAAAGCATATATCCAGTTCCACTTATCCTATTTTAATGATGTTTGTGTCTTTGTGCTCATTATTCTGTTTCTATATTTTTCTAAATTTGTTTGGGGATTTTACAGTGTTGTCTATTTGACTTTAAAATTGTGGGTACTGTTTGAACTTAGCATACCCTTCTCTGGGGATTTCCTGCTCCTTGTGCCATAACTACCAGGGATTGAGTACAGATTCTCTCAGAATTGTGTTTCAACCTAACTAGCCTGTTTTTATTAAGTTGGTAGGGGTCACCTTCTCCCAAAACAATAGCCCAGTTCAGACAGTAACATTATACAGGGGTGTGTCTATCAGTTAGGTAAGCATTAAATGTCACAAGATTCATGAAAGCTGAACAGTCTAGTTAGTGGAGTGATGTCATGAGATGATATAGAATGTTTTATTTATTTTTATTTATTTTGAGAGTTTTATATAGCGCTGGCTAGACCCGGAGGTATCAGAGCGCTTTACATTGGGTTACACAATGTTACAGGACACGATAAACAAATTACACTTTACATCAAAAAATAAGCAACATATTGAAAGAGGAAGGAAAGGTGAGACAGAGCGGAGGCGGGGAGGGGGAAATGTGAAGGGGGAGGATGGGTGAAAAGATGGCAGGAGAGACGAGAGGAAGTCTGCCCAAAGACCGACTGGGTAGGTGACGACCGAGGAGGGAATCCACAGCCCGTCTCCCCTATAGCTAAACAAGGTAGCTCCATCGGGCATCAGTCAAAATAGCTAGGTCTCAGCTGACGAGGGAAGGTTCACAAAAGAAAGTCAAGTGGATAAGGCAGGGTGGGATCTATGAGCAAGGACGGGTGAGGGCAAGGGTCAGTAGCTAGAAAGAGGAGAAAGAGTAGAGCGGAGAGGGGTAGGGGGTAGGGTGAAGGGGGAGGAGGGAAATAAAGGTCCAGAGAGACGCAGGAAAGTTTGCCCAAGGACCGGCTGGGTAGGTCTTTGGGGGGGAAGTGTGAAGGGAGAGGATGAGGGAAAAGACGGCAGGAGAGACGAAAGGAAGTCTGCCCAAAGACCGACTGGGTAGGTGACGTCTGAGGAGGGAATCCACAGCCCATCTCCCCTATAGCTAAACAAGGTAGCTCCATCGGGCCTTAGTCAAATAGCTAGGTCTCAAATGACGAGGGAAAGTTCACAGAAGAAAGTCCAGTGGATAAACAGGGTGGGAGCTATGAGGGGGCAAAGGTCAATAGCTGGAAAGAGGAGAAGAGTAGAGCTGAGAGGGTTAGGGGGTGGGGTGAAGGCGGAGAAAAGGTCAGGAGAGACACAGGAGAGTTTGCCCAAAGACCGGCTGGGTAGGTGATGGTCAAGGAGGAAATCCATAACCCATCTCCCCTTTAGCTCGCGAGGTAGCTCCACCGGGCATCAGGCAAAATGGCTAGGTCTCCGCTGTTGAGGGAAAGTTCTCAGAGTAAAAGTCCTGGTGGGTGAGCAGGAACAGGGTCGGGTGGGGGCTGAACAAGATCAGGTTGATGACAAAAGATTTTAGACCAGGAGAGATAGACGAGATTTTAGACCAGATCCGGCCGCTGCTGCAGTTAGGCCTGGGCCCTCAGTGCACCATGGTCCAGCAGGCCTCTCTACAATGCTATCCCCTCCACCGCACCTGCAAAGTCCTGCCACGGTCCGTGAGGGACGATCCTGGCCTCTATTGGCTCCTTGGGTTTTCAAGGCACTCATGCACCATCCTAGGGACCAGCACCCCAACAGTTTGCAGGGTCAGCTATTCCAGCGGGACCCGTCTCCTCTCGTACAGCCGATGTGGGTGACTCAGGGACTACTGCTCGCACTGGCGCTTCCCAGACACACTCTGCAGGGAGCCCTTCTGGCTTCAGGTGGAACCCTTAGAGCATGTTCCTGGGGCAGTTCAGGCACTTCACAGACCACCCTGCGCTCCTCAAGCAGCCTCAGGTACTCACATCGCTGCTCCCGATCCCTCTCTACTCAGTCCTCAGTGCAGGGGCCGTATGCTGTGCGGGCAGTTCTCCTGTTCCACCCCCAGATGTACTCTGCAAGCGCCGCTGCACCCTCCGGTCGCTCTCCGACCTTTACGGCGCTCCAAGCCCGTTACCAAAGTCAGTGCTGCTGCATTTACAACGTTCTTCCCCTCGTTCTGGCCGCCATTTCAGGGCCTCCGCAGTTTGGGCGCCATCTTACCGCCGTCTTCCCTTTACACCTTCTGCTGCACGGCAGGCCCGCCACTAGCTCCTCCGTGCCCCTCTCGGCGCACCGCCGCGATCACCACGTCCCAGGGTTGTCCGCTGTGCCGGAGGACTTTCGCTGCCGCTTTCACTCACCGCAGCAGCTGCCCATGCGAGGCACTCGTCTCGTCTCACGGCACGGCCGCCATCTTGAGTGTAGGATGTAGGATGTAGGATGTGGACAGTAAGGTCAGCCGTGTTGGTCTATCATTGAATGTCATGTTACAGTTGGCACTTTTTGATGAGCTTTAATGTGCCATCCAAAGGTATTCTTATATTCTGAAGGACATATAGCTCTACCACAATATAATGTGTAGATATATGGGTATTTCTTGAGAAATCAAGCCTTAGGGAACCCTCTGAATGTTAACAGGCATGTAATTATGTTTTTAAAATATTGTCTATTTCCTGTGTCATATCAACCCAGAAAATAAGAAAGAGGATAGACAAAATACAAAGAAAGAATATGTTATCATTATGAAGCCCTAAATATAGTCAGAAAGAGGGAGAGGGCCCCTTCTATATGATGTAAGGTAGAAGAAATTGATGGCATGTTCTTCATTCAAGAACAGGAGAATCAAGACAGCAATATAAGGGTATCCTTTGAGCTGAAAAATGCCATCCAGAATGTGTGTTGTCCAGCACATTTAGGGTTTCAACAGATACTTTAGGTTGAGGGCTTTTAGGATGTTTAATAGTGCTCTATAGGATAATCTGTTTAGGACCTACATCCAGGCAAAAAAAAGCTCTTAGGATAAACATGTTTAAGTGGCCCAGCTTTAGACTAGATATAGAATGAGTCTACCATGTGTGGGTTTTAGGGTGTTAATATGTAGAGTATCAAGATGAAGCATACACTTCCAGGAGAAATGCTGCTGTGGGGGAAAATGGGTTCACAGTTCGGCTTTGAGAGAGCCAATATCTTTGGTGTTAGATATTTTCTATCTTTTGAGGGTATTAATCTAGTTTTTCTTTTACTATTATGTATAGTGGAAGGATTGCCTAGTGTAAAATTGTGGTCGGTTGTTGACGAGTTAGGTTTATGTTAAGAATTCCAGGTTTATGAGATATGAAGCAAACATGTTTTGAGGCGTTGTACGATGTTTGGTACTATTCTACATTTATGAGTAGGAAATTGATCCACCCAAATAGTGTTTTGTTCCACATATTGGGTTTGTGCATGATTTGAGTGTATATGTGTGAATTCATTTATGCATCGATCATGGTAATTTTTGTTCAGTAGTGGGGTAATTGTGGACTGTGATTGGCGACTATGTGTAGCAGGTTTTATGGGCATAAGATGTTAAGGAAAGTATTTGTTAATGTTGGTGTGATATATGTCATAAGGTATGGTATTCTTTTATATTCCTGGGGTGGTATACGTTTCCCCTATGGAAGGATGATGGTAGTATGTGGGTAAGTGTTGGAGCACCAAGGGAGTGCTAACTAGGAAACTGTCACCAGACCTCATGGGATCATTCGAAAAATAGGTTTAAGAAGCACCACTTAGAGAGAAGCTTAGTCTCGGCACATGTTGATCTTCTTCACTACAGACATTTGATCAAACAATTGATGTGTGAATCCATCTACTAAGGAGTTCCATTGCAGTTCATGCATTTTCAAATGTCCATAAAGTGCAATGGAGTTCCAGTGCAACCGATATACTGATTTTAATTTAAAAAAATAAAGAAATTGCTTTTGATGTTGCAGAAGAAACATAATTTCAAGTTGCATAAGGCAGCAGAATTTTTTCTGGTTGAATGTGGTATGATTTGCTAGAAAAGCACTGCATTCAATATGGCCATCCAAAGTGGCATGACATGATATCATGCTTTATCTAGAGCACAGAACATGTTTTGCTTGTTGGGCTAATCTATTGGTTGATGAATGGAGGGGTAAACATTGTTTACCACGCATGCAAGACAACGCATGACATTACAAGTTACAACGACCGTGTTGTTACATCGCATACCATTACAACGCATGTCAGAACAACGACTTGCTGTAGGGGGCAGAAGGTGTTAGATTTAAAATCCAACACCTTCCCTACTGTTGCACAGACAGGAGTTGGAATAGTAAATTATACAATTCCAACATTCAGCGCCCCCCCTACAGCAAGTCATTGTTCCGACTTGCGTTATAAAGGTATGCGATGTAACAACACGGTCGTTGTAACGACTGCGTTGTAATGGCATGTGTTATAAACGCATGTGAACTAACGTGGCATATTCAATGGAGGTAGTCACAATTTAAGCTCTCAGACCATCTGAGGTAAGAGGGTTTCCTTCACAATACGAATCCGCTTGATGTGTGCCAGTGCTATGAGGGTAAATGGCAGCAGGCACCCCATCTGCCTTACCGTTCTCACATCTGTTTAGATCGATGGGAGGGCATTGCACTAATGAGCTACTGTGGAGCAAGGGTTGGAGCGATGAGTGGATCTGGAGGAGTAGGTTGCTGCTGCAGCTCAGGGCTGACAGAATGCTACAACCACTGGCTTCTTTGAGACTTTTTATTTTCTCGCACAACCATAGCAGTCTGAAAGCAGTCCTCAGGATAAGTAGATGGCAGGGCTGCAGATGCTGCTGGAGGAGGGCATCACCGGCAGGTGGTGGTAGTTTACCTCTGCTACAGTTAAATTGTCCCTGGTGCTTCTTGGAGTGAGGGTTGTGCTATATCAAATAAGTATAATAATAAATAAATTATGTGGCTGAGCGGTGTCGAAGCCAGAGGTATGGTGCCAAGGACTGCCACAGTAGCTTCTACACTCCTATGGACTGTGATCTTAGTGCAGGAACAGGTTGTGGGTCGGGAATATCAAAGACATATCATGGCCAGAATATCAAGGGACAAAATATTGAAACATAAGTTTGTAGAGATTTCTTCTACTTAACTCTCTATATATGTACCTTGGTGACATATATATCTTCAAGGTAGAATGCGGAGTTAAGAATAGTAAATCCATACATCCCTCTGTGCACTTACCTGAATATTTTCGCCCTCAATATTTCTGCTCACAATATTGTGCCCCTCACTAGTTTGCATTCGATATTCCCTATCACAAACCAGGCATAGCAAATGCACCAAGGGACAAGGACTTGAATGCACATATGTTGTCTTTAGTCAGATGCCCACTCCAAAATTCAGCGTCCCTCTTGAAAACCCCACATAAAGGTAAGGAAATAAGCCTACCAGTGGATAAGGGGTAACAATTAAAATTATCAAGAGAGGAACACATAATTATTGATCATATTTGCCAGGGGGCAGGGAAAGCTGCTCATGAAGTCAGAAAATCCTTGGATACAGACGGGCTCAGTCCACACTTTTCACGTCCTGTTTCAGCCAGCAGGGCACGGAGAGCCTGCTGGTACATGTGAGGAGGGGACAGCTGAGCACCATCCTTGCTGCACCGCTGGGCGACCTTAAGCCCCATAAGCCCCTGCAATGCTGATCATGCACTCATAAGAGCGCTGCCGCCCTGTGTCTCGGGACATGCCTGCGCCAAGCGAAGACCAAGGACGGGCCCGTCCGTGCCCATCTTAGCCCAGAAGAGGCTGGGCCAGGCCCCCACTCTAACACCTGGTGCCCTGTGAACGTCAATATAAATACCATGGGGGAAAGGAAGAAAAAGCAGACAGAGACAGTTGGAGAGATCATCACCACCCTTGATTCTTTTCTGGTAAGGGTAGTTAACGTTCTAACAAAGGAAATTGAGCTCACAGAACGCCGGCTCTCCCTAGAAGAGGTAAGAAGTGGACAGGCCATCATTGAAAGTCCCGTAGTATCGGGGAATAGTGACCAGGGTTAGGCCCGGCGAGGGACTCCCCCTCAAGTTTGCGAGCTGTAACATCCCCGATGGAGCCACCTGTAAAAAGTAAAAGGAAAAGGGGAGGGACAAGACAGCAATCGGCCCCTAAAGTGAAGAAATCGAAGAAAGTGCTGAGAACAGAGACTCTGACCCACTCCCAGCCCCGGACAGTGCAATCTGTATACAGGGACGAACTGTGTCGCAGATTGGAATGTGTCCTATCAATGTATGTGCAACCCCTATTAAATTGGCTTGAGGCTATAGAACAACGCTTGATGTACCTAACTGAACACAGTGGGGTATTACAGAAAACCACAGACCCCACTCGTTCCAGTAAGTTGAATCCACTTTCAAAGAAGTATGTGCCAACACTAATTAACGGTCTGAAGCCTAATGCTGAGGGAGGGACTGTGGAGTGTCAACAATCGGTACAACAACAGAGGATAGCCACTTCGTACCGATCTGGAGGCTCTGGGGGAGAGGATGCCAGCAATATTAATATAATTCCCAATAGTTTGCCCATAACTCAGTCTCATCCCCTTTCCACGCCAGTGCCCATTTTCAATGTGGATCTTGTAGGCACATCCACCCACCCAATAGCAAACTTTCCCATTACCCCGGGAGTAAAAGAAGGATAAATACAAGGGATATGACAAATAGAGAGGAACGTGATCTTTGTGGGGGCAGGGGGATCCACAGGGGGCCAGGCATTGCGTCTCCCACCTGCAGTGTGCCTATATGTCCTTATCTTGGTTAATGTTCTGGAGTTAAGGCCGTCACAGCTTGAGTCGACAGAACAACTTATGGGGAAGGCGCTGCATTGGCTGTCGAAGTTCGCAAGAGCAGGCCCTTACTTAAGCAGGCATATTCTTATGACCAGAAGTACAGTGGGGGGTTGACCCAGCCCCGAAAAGTATTTCTGGTGATTACATTGTAATTAATTGCGATAGCCTCGGATTAGTGGGGGATTTGCTACAACAGCTCCCTATTGAACCATCTCTAGGCTCTCAGATATATGCACTCCCTTTAGGTTTCTTTTATAAACCTCAAGATAGTCTTAGGATAGAGGGAGGGAGAGCCAACAGCTTATCTCCCTGCCATTCTTGCAGCAACCCATTTAAGGAAAGGGCTCAGATCCTAACCAGAAATAGATTTGCCCCATTGGAGAACTTAGAGGAATGTGATTGATTGGCTAATAGTGGGAATAAGTCAGCTAATGGTCGGGGTTCTAGAGATGTATTAAAAGGAGTGAAGGATATGAGGGTGGAGAGGACAGTAGTAATTAAGATATTAACTTGGAATATAGCGGGGTATAGGAGAAAGAAGGACAGCAGGGACTGGATAGGAGAGATAATAAAACACAACATCATATGCCTCCAGGAAACGTGGGAAGTGGGTCCCATATTTATGGATGACGTTCGCTCCTAACAAACTCCGTAAATACCAGCTAGGCCTGGTAGAGCAATGGGTGGAATTCTTACGCTGATAGCCAATACTCTCAACATCAGAATTCTGACATTTTTTAATGATCGCCCTATTTTCATTATTTTATATGTGGGGGGCCAAGAGACTGGGACTTGATAATCACAAACTACTATAACAACAAATTTGATGGTCATAGACCTGGCTGTTCGAATAAGCCCCCGGGGCCTGCAAGCGTCAGGATACCCTATCGGGTGATTAGCCGCGGTTTATAAATCCTGATTGTTTTATTGATTGATTGATTGATTGAATATGTCACAAGTGACAGGGGAATTGAAGAATCCGATAAATTATGTGAGCTTTCATCACCTCAACCTCTGAAGTTTATTTAGATGGGAAATTTCAATGCTCGAAGTTGCCAAAAGCCAGCGAAGCCAGTTTGTTGGATAAAGGACTGTGAAGGGGATACTATCACCCACTTTGACCATAGTAATTATGGGAATGTCCTGAATTGCTGATTGCATGGAACCTGTGGATAGCAAACAGGATAAATCCACTTACAGGATTCATGGTTGGGACCTTTGAAAGTGCAGAGAAAGGTCCGACACTTGATTATATATTAGCTTCAGAAACTCTGAATGGTAGTTTAGTTAACAAGCAGGTAAGCTTCTCAGGCTTTAGTGACCACGCTTCTCTTGCCGCTGATCTGAAATGGGAGAATTATAGCAGAAAGAATGTGGGGAACGTTCCTAAACCATTGTTGTTCAGAAACAATGGCTCTATATTGAAATGGGACAAAGTGGATAAGGTAACTTTTTTACCAATGGTGCTTGCAAGTAAACATCGCAAGAGTCTGACTAGCTCGATAGTGCTACTCCTGAACAGATAACCTCTGCGTTTTAGGAGGTACTAGGTGAAATCAGAGTACACTTGACATGTCCATTTGCAAGTAGAAAGTGCCCATAAGAGCAACTGTTTGATTCAGATTGCACTAAGGCTTTAGCAAATCTGCACCATTATTTGTGCATGGTTCCCAGAGATGCTTTCCTTGTTCGAGGGCTGCACAATAGGTATAAGGAGGTGAGAAGGATGAGGATAAATACTTAAAGGGGGAAGCTTGGGGGGACATCAGATGAGCAATTGAGATGAAGGATAGTAGAGAGTTTTGGAAGGGGGTTATTGCTCCCTTTTTAAAAGAGGCTGAGGGTTCCTCATTGGACATTCATATTGAGGAATTTGGCTGGGCGGCCCATTTTCAGAAAAGATTTCTAAATAATGAAAGGAACATCAGTAAAAGACTGAATTATTGTGAGGGAAGTAATAATGTTTTCATAGTCTTTTAGGTGACAGAAATAGAGTGAGCAATTGCTCAGTCTAGTTCCCTGAAGGCCCCTGGCCCCGACGGGGTTCCTGTAGATATTTTTCTGGAGACTAAGGACTTATGGGCTCTTTTATTGGCTAACGTATTTAATTCTATCCTTAAAACAGGCCCATTGAAAACATGGAAGCACTAAATAATCGTTCCCATATACAAAACGGGAGACAAGGCAAACCCAAAAAATTATAGGTCAATCTCTCTAATTGACAGCATGGCCAACTTGATGGGACAGTTATTATTAAACAGATTGGAGGAATGGGTAGAGGGAAAGAAAGTATTAACGGAAGCATAGTATGGTTTTAGAAAGTGTGAGAAGTTTGCCTGGTATACGCTGACCACTAGTTAAAGTGGGCACCCTGTACCAGTCCAAACAACCCTTATGATGTATGAGGTCAAAGATAACCTTTAGAAAGCTATCCTAGTGGTAGCTGTGGAGAGCAACCTTCAGGCTTAATCTTGAAGGAATGTAAAGCAGCTTGTGTTACCAGAATATCACCTCCTGAATGACTAAATGAAAGGAGAACCACACAGTAGTTATATAAAAATATGTATTTATTAATATAACACTCTCTACTATCCTCTACACGAGGATAGAACACAAAGCACACAATACGAGATCAATAGAACAGTTGTAAGTAGCACCATACACAGTGGGCTCCAGGGGGAGACCACACCATATACTAAAATAGTGGTATAACAGTCACGACTGAGATCAAGACAAGGTCTTGAGCACGTAGAATCGCTGGGACCCCAAGGAACCACCCAAGGTGAGTAGACAGGGACCCCACGGAGGCCGGGTGCAGTGTGGGAACACGACCGCGGGCTCCGTACAATTCTATGGGGAAGTCGCAGTTACACTTTTAGAGTTTAAGGACCCTTCTAGGAGGACTTCGAGCAAACCTGTTGGAACTTAAGAGTTTGAAGAGCCACCCCACCCGTGGATACCAAAGTACCCAAGTTACCTATCCCAGAGGAGCCGGGTGCATAGGTCTGAAGTGGTGTCGGAAACTGCCGTCGTTCTCAATGGAGAGCTGCAAAGAAGTACTGCTGCCGTGAAGGTGAAAAGGGTCCGGTGGAATCCAAGCCTGGATTCGGGAAGGAAGGAACCTGAGAGCAGAGGGGACAGAGTCTGGGTCACTCCAGAGTGACCAGGGGTTCAGTAGACGAATGCCCACCGATGTCGGGTGCTTCAGGTGTGTTGACGGGGAGCTTGACTCTTCAGCTGCAGGGACCAGGAGATGTCTAGGATGACCGGGAGCCGGATACGAGCTGTTCCACGAAGGATGTCGAGTGCTGAGGGGTCGGTGTCTGGCGGGAGCACCAACAAGCCTTGGCAGCGGAAACCCACGAAACTGTAACTGTTGTACCTTCTGTAACAATGTGTAATTGGTAACCTATATAACTCTCCTCATGTAAAGCGCTCTGATACCTCCGGGTCTAGCCAGCGCTATATAAAACTCAAGTAAATAAATAAATAAATAAAAATGGTCAAGTTCAGTTACGGTCTGGCCCAGCAAGAACCAGGAGACTGACCACAGCAAGGGGAGTCAGGGCAGGCCTGGAGCAACCAGGGGAGCCCAAGAAAAGCAGTGTTGACCCTCAAGTGGACCCACAGGCCGGAGGCACAGGAGTCGCGAGGGGACCTCAGGCAGTTTCACAGGACAACAGCTAGCAGGGCACAGAGTGTGAGAAGGCCGGAGTCCTTTGTAGAAAATGTGTGCTGGAGTTGGGGCTACAAAAAGCCCAATGCACAGAATTGTTGCATGACAACAAGCATATGCAGCTGCAAATGAACGTGGTGCACAGAGGTATGGGTTATGTGGTCCCCACGAGGGATACTGGCCTCAAACTTGCTGAGAGGGCAGCTCAACCACGGAGACCTTCGGAACCCACCTCCTGTGTTGTTGGAGCCTTTGGAGTCCGCAGGAGCTCAGGATCAGCAGACTGGTCAGATGCGTTACGGTGCCTGCGAATGCAGGGGAGTGACTCCTTCACCCCAAGGGAGATTCTTCAGTTGTCTTGGAGTTCCACAGGGTCCTGCACAGAGCCTGTATGGAGCACGGACACAGACGAGGCTTGGGACGGAAAGGGAGACAAAGTCGAGCCCAATGGAGGTCCAGCGAAGTCCAGCGTGTCCAGACGGTCTAAGCGTAGTGGTTTCTTCTTGTAGAATCTTGTCCATGTAAAATCCAAAGTCTTACAGCCAGGTATGCCCTTTTGTACCCACGGGAAAGGGTTGGACAGATTCGGGGGACCCTCCTAGGGGAGGGTCAGGACAGAGGGGTGGTTACACCCATGTCCTTTGTCCAGTTTCACACCAGAGCAGGAGCCAATGGCTCCCAGAACTGGTTTGAGATGGACTATGCACAGGGACACCAAATGTGCCCCAGGTGCAGACTTTCAGGCACTCTCGGAGTGCACCCACCCAGCCCCAATACACTAAACCCTGTCTGGGAGGGTGTCACACCTCCCTGTGGCAGGATGCCAATTGTGCTGCCTTCCTCTGCTCGAGCTTGGCTCAGCAGCAGGAGGGCAGAAATGTGTCTCTGGTCGGCAGCATCCATTTTGTGCTGTCCGGGTCGAGAAGGCTGACACCAGTTAGACCAGTGACCTCACGAAGCTCGCTTCTGAAGGGTGGAATCATACCTCCCACACCAGAGATGTATGATTCCAAGGTGTTTGATACCAAACACGATATGTTTCTATGCAGCTGTTTCCGAGATAGCATTTACCGCGAGGTTATAATGCACCTCTACCTATATGTCTGGCTGAGTCACAGACAACCAGGGAGAATGGTCTCCAAAGGCTGCAGAGAGGCTCTGCTCATGCAGGGGCACCCTCTCACATAAAACCCAGCACCCTGCCTTCAGGATTGATAAGGCCTGCTATAGGGGTGACTTATAAGTTTTAAGTGCAGTGACCTATAGATATAGTGAACCTATATCTAAAGTAAGTGGTGCAATCACCATCTTACACAGGCTGCAGTAGCAGACCTGGAGTTTCATTTTGCATGGCCTCTCATGGGTGGCATAATACATGCTTCAGCCCATGGGAGGCCTCTGGGGTACCTATGCCCTGGGTACATAGGTAGCCTATACTAGGGACTTATAAGGGTACCCCAGTATCCAATCTGGAGTGTACCAAAGTACATGTATGTTAATTTAAGGGAGGAAGCAGATAGACTGGGGTCCTGATTGGCAGGATCCCAGTCAGACTAGTCAAAACAGTGAGACATCAAGCAAAAAGTGGGGGTAACCATAAGAAACAGATCCTACTATCCTACACAACCCCCCAAACGAAAGGACATGAGACTAACCTTGACCAGTTGAGTCTTCATTTTCTAAGTGGAAATATCTGGAGAGTCCTTCTGCATTGGCATGGTTACTCCCAGGTCTATGTTCCACTGTATAGTCCATCCCCTGTAGGGAAATGGACCATCTCAAAAGTTTGGGGTTTTCACCCTTCATCTGTTTTAGCCATAAGAGGGGCTTATGGTCTGTCTGAACAATGAAGTGAGTGCCAAACAAGTATGGCCTCAGCTTCTTCAGAGCCCAAACCACAGCAAAGGCTTCCCTCTCAATAGCTGACCAACGTTTCTCTCTGGGGGTCAGCCTTCTGCTTATAAAAGCTACTGGCTGATCCTGACCCTCTTCATTCAGTTGTGATAACACAGCCCCTACCCCCAACTCAGATGCATCAGTTTGAACAATGAATTGTTTGGAATAGTCAAGACTTTGCAGAATGGGAGCAGTGCACATGGCCTGCTTCAGGTCATCAAATGCCTTCTGACAGCTAACTGTCCACTGAACTTTCTTAGGCATTCTTTTAGAGTTCAGATCATTCAAAGGGGTCACTATGGATCCATATCCTTTGACAAACCTCCTGTAGTACCCAGTCAGGCCCAAGAAAGCTCTGACCTGAGTCTGGGTAGTGGGAGCAACCCAGTCCATGATGGTCTGGATTTTGCTCTGCAATGGTTGAACCTGGCCTTCACCCACAAGTTGGCCCAGGTACACAACCTTACTCTAACCTATCTGGCACTTGGTGGCCTTGATAGTGAGGCCTGCCTTTTGCAGGGCCTCCAGAACATTTCTCAGGTGGACCAGGTGATCTTCCCAGGTGGAACTAAAGACAGCAATATCATCAAGATAAGCTGCACTATAGTCTTCCAGGCCTGTGAGAACTTTATTCACCAACCTTTGAAATGTGGCAGATGCATTTTTCAAGCCAAAGGGCATTACCACAAATTGATAGTGCCCACTGGGGTTGGAAATGCTGTTTTGGGTTTGGCATCCTCAGCTAGTCTGATTTGCCAATATCCAGCTGTGAGGTCAAATGTACTCAAGAACTTGGCTGAGGCCAAAGTATCAATGAGCTCATCTGCCCTTGGAATAGGATGAGCATCAGTCCTAGTGATTGCATTAAGTCCCCTGTAGTCAACACAGAACCTCATCTCTCTCTTACCACCCTGGGTGTAAGGTTTTGGTACTAAGACTACTGGACTAGCCCAAGGGCTATCAGAGGGCTCAATTACTCCCAATTACAACATCTTTTGGACCTCAGTCCTGATGCAGTCCCTGACATGGCCAGGCTGCCTGTAAATCATATTTTTAACAGGCAGACTGTCACCTATGTCCACTTCATGGGTACACCAGGTGGTCTGACTAGGAGTCAGTAAAAACATATGTCTGTACTGATTGAGGACCTTCCTGCAATCAGTCTGTTGCTGTTCAGTGAGGCTGCCTGCCAAGGCTACACCATCTACTGAACCATCATCAGGGTTCTGTGAGAGGATGTCAGGGAGTGGGTCACTCTCTTCCTCCTGTCCCTCATCAGTAGCCATGAGCAAGCCCATGTCTGCCCTGTCAACATATGGCTTGAGCCTGTTCACATGGAGCACCCTATGGGGGCTCCTGGGAGTTCCAAGGTCCACCAGATAGGTAACCTCTCCCTTTTGCTCAAGTATGGTATGGGGTCCACTCCATTTGTCCTGGAGGGCTGCTGGGGCCACAGGCTCCAACACGCATACCTTCGGTCCTGGCTGGTAGACAGTCAGCACAGCCTTTTGGTCATGCCAAGCTTTCAGTAATTCTTGGCTAGCCTCAAGGTTTTTGGATGCCTTCTTCATGTATTCAGCCATCCTGGAGCGGAGACCAAGTACATAGTCCACGATGTCTTGTTTAGGTGGTTTGAGAGGTAACTCCCATCCCTCCTTCACTAGACACAAGGGATCCCTAACTGGATGCCCAAACAGAAGTTCAAAAGGGCTGTAGCCAACCCCCTTCTGAGGAACCTCTCTGTAGGCAAAGAGAAGGCAGGGCAACAGGACATCCCATTTTTGCTTAAGCTTTTCTGGGAGGCCCATGATCATGCTCTTCAGGGTTTTGTTGAACCTTTCAACCAACCCATTGCATTGTGGGTGATATGGTGTGGTGAATTTATAATTCACTCCACACTCCTTCCACATAGCAGTTATGTAACTTGACATGAAGTTTGCACCCCTGTCAGTTAAGACCTCCTTAGGGAAACCCACTCTGGAAAAGATTCCCAGGAGGGCCCTGGCCACCACAGGAGCTGTGGCGGTTCTAAGGGGTATTGCTTCTGGATACCTAGTGGCATGGTCCACCACCACTAGAATAAATATGTGCCCAGATGCAGTTGGGGATCCATGGGACCAACAATGTCAATCCCAACCCTCTCAAAGGGAACCCCCACCACAGGTAGTGGTATCAGGGGGGCCTTTGTGGTACCACCTGCCTTACCACTGGTTTGACAGGTGGTACAGGAGCGACAAAACTCCTTGGTGTCCTCTGACATGTGAGGCCAGTGAAAGTGAGGGACAAGCCTGTCTCAAGTCTTGCTTTGGCCTAGGTGTCCTGCTAAAGGGATATTATTTGCTAGTGTCAGTAGGAAGCCCTTAAACTTCAGAGGTATAACCAACCTCCTGGTAGCACCAGGCTTGGGGTCTCTACCCTCTGAGTAAAGGAGTCCTTCATCCCAGTAGATCCTGTGGGACCCACTGGCACTCCCAGCAACCTCAGCAGCAGCTTGCTGTCTGAGGGGTTCAAGAGAGGGGCAGCTGTGCTGCTCCTGACTCAGTTCTGCCCTGGAAGGACCCCCTGTCTCCAAGAACTCAACCTGATCAGGTTCAAGTTCCTCTGAGACAGTTCCTTCACAGGGACTGGAATCATCTTCCTCAGGAGATTGATCCTCACTCTGAGTCTGGGGGGAAGACACTGCCTTACCCCTACTGCTCCTTCTCTTGGAAGGCAACTGGTCAATTTTTCCAGGATCCAGGGCCTGTTCAGTGGAAGACATTTTTGCCTGTGACCTAGTCACAGCAAACACATCTGCAGAGATGCCCAACATTGCTGCATGTGTCCTGAGTTCCACTTCAGCCCAGGCTGAAGTTTCAAAATCATTTCCCAATAAGCATTCCACAAGGAGGTCTGAGCTAACCACAACCTTCTTAGGGCCAGTTACCCCTCCCCAGCTGAAATTAACAACTGCCAAGGAATGGTCTGTCCTGGCATTGCTAGCATTGGTCACTTGGTACATCTCACCAAGTATGATCTGGTCAGGGCTCACAAGATCCTTAGTCACCATTGTGACACTGGCTCCTGTGTCCCTGTATGCCATGGCCTCCTTACCACTTACACTGTTTAACCTACCTCACTGTGCGGCCATGCACCCGTCTGTGACATCTGGCATCTCTCTCAAAAGCGCTTAGAGACCTGCCGGTGATTAGCGCTATACAAAAATCAGTTAACATAACATAACATTTATTAAGGGCTGTTGTCTGTGTTTGCCCAGGTTACTGGCACTGACAAATAGGGAGGCAATATCCATGCCTCCATCACAGACTAAAACAGCCTGAGCTGGAGTTCTGACTAGGCCAGAACCCATGTCAGGACCCAGGGTTAACCTCACTATACCCTTGTTCCCCGTACCAACACTTGGAGCTGAACTAGGGGGAACAGTTGCCTTAGGGGCAGTGGTGGTGGTAGGAGGATCCTTGGCTTTGGGACAATTGGCATCCCTAGGCCAATGTGTCTTTTCCTTACACAGGAAACACCAAGGCTTCTTTCTGCCTTTTCCCTTGTTAGATTGTGACCCACCCTCAGATGCAGGTTTTTGGGGCCCTGAAGAAGACTTCTGGTCTTTACCCTTCTCCCCAACCTTATCTGTAGGTTTAGCATCTTGCTTCTTTTGGTCACCACCTTGGTTCTGATTTTTCTGCTTCACCCTGGTTCTGACCCACCTATCTACCTTCTTTCCCAATTCTTGGGGAGAAGTCAGATCGGAGTCAACCAGGTATTGATGCAACAACTGATTTTGGCAATTATTAGGGATCTGCTCCCTCTTAATCAAATTGTACAATCCCTTGAAATCATTCACTTTGCTGCCAAGTAACCAGCCTTCCAGAGCCTTAGTAGCACAATCTACAAAGTCTACCCAGTTCTGAGTCTGTGCCTTCTGGGTATCTCTGAACTTAATCCTGTATTGTTGAGTGGTTAAGCCAAACCCATCAATGAGAGCACTCTTCAGGACTGAATAATTGTCAGCATCCTCTTCTCTAACAGTGAGGAGCTTATCTCTACCTTTGTCAGCAAAGGAGAGCCACAAGATAGCTGCCCACTGCTCTTGAGGGACCCTCTGTACCTTACAGGCCCTCTCCAAAGCAGTTATCCATTTGTGGATGTCATCCCACCATGGTAGGGAGGGACTATCTTGCTCAGGTTCCTATGGTCATAAAGTATATTCCTTAACCCTAGGGACACTGTTGCTGCCACCATGGGACTCTAGTCCCAATTTCTTTCTAGCCTTCTGGAGCTCTAAGGATTCCCTATCTACTGCCAATTGCTCTTGCCTGAGCCTAAGCTTGACTTCCTCAAGCTCTAGAAATTGGCACTCTCTGTCATAAGAGCTATCTCTCTTATGAGATATGGAGGTCCCTATAGAAGTTCCTGAATGGTGAGATTCAGCAGAGGGAGACCTAGATCTCCTGGGTAAACTCTGCACTCTTCCTGGAGGAATAAGGAGAGGGCCACTGGGGCCTTCTCCATCACCTCCTGGAAGATCTAAGTTGTCCAGGGAGGACTCATTTTGATCCTCCTGGTCAGGGTTTGATTCTAGGTCAAAGAAGGTTTCACTCCCTGGCCTGTCCTCATTCCCTGCCCCACCCACTCTATCTACCTCATCAGACCCTGGGGTCTTTCTAAGGTCATCTAAGAGTAACACCTCAATGAGACGTTGGGTGTTTGCATTTCTCCCTGTCTTCAGCTTCCTAGAAGCACACATGGCTTTCAAATCCTGAAATAAAAGACCATTGTATCTAGAAGGCAGAGAGCCACTGGCTTCTCCTTTAGAAGACATACTAAGTGTGGTGTGGTGTATGCACCTAACTAACCTAGTGGGAACTAAACTCTCTTAGGTTGGAGAAATGGTGTGCTAGACCCTTAACTTACCCAACCCCAAGTTCATTAGAACTTACTTATTCTAATCTCGAAGTATTATATGTGCCTAATACTTTAGTGGTTTTCTGTTAATCACTTAATGAGATTTATCTGGTAAAACAATATCAAGCTTGAATCCCAACCGCTGCACACCAATGTGAGAAGTTGGCCTGGTATATGCCAGCCACTAGTTAAAGTGGGCACCCTGTACCAGTCCAAACGACCCTTATGATGTATGAGGTCAAAGATAACCTTTAGAAAGCTATCCTAGTGGTAGCTGTGGAGAGCAGCCTTCAGGCTTAATCTTGAAGGAATGTAAAGCAGCTTGTTTTACCAGAATATCACCTCCTGAATGACTAAATGAAAGGAGAACCACACAGTAGTTATATAAAAATATGTATTTATTAATATAACACTCTCTACTATCCTCTACACGAGGATAGAACACAAAGCACACAATACGAGATCAACAGAACAGTTGTAAGTAGCATCATACACAGTGGGTTCCAGGGGGAGACCAAACCATATACTAAAATAGTGGTATAACAGTCACGACTGAGATCAAGACAAGGTCTTGAGCACGTAGAATCGCTGGGACCCCAAGGAACCACCCAAGGTGAGTAGACAGGGACCCCACGGAGGCCGGGTGCAGTGTGGGAACACGACCGCGGGCTCCTTACAATTCTATGGGGAAGTCGCAGTTACACTTTTAGAGTTTAAGGACCCTTCTAGGAGGACTTCGAGCAAACCTGTTGGAACTTAAGAGTTTGAAGAGCCACCCCACCCGTGGATACCAAAGTACCCGAGTTACCTATCCCAGAGGAGCCGGGTGCATAGGTCTGAAGTGGTGTCGGAAACTGCCGTCGTTCTCAATGGAGAGCTGCAAAGAAGTACTGCTGCCGTGAAGGTGAAAAGGGTCCGGTGGAATCCAAGCCTGGATTCGGGAAGGAAGGAACCTGAGAGCAGAGGGGACAGAGTCTGGGTCACTCCAGAGTGACCAGGGGTTCAGTAGACGAATGCCCACCGATGTCGGGTGCTTCAGGTGTGTTGACGGGGAGCTTGACTCTTCAGCTGCAGGGACCAGGAGATGTCTAGGATGACCGGGAGCCGGATACGAGCTGTTCCACGAAGGATGTCGAGTGCTGAGGGGTCGGTGTCTGCCGGGAGCACCAACAAGCCTTGGCAGCGGAAACCCACGAAACTGAAACTGTAACTGTTGTACCTTCTTTAACAATGTGTAATTTGTAACCTATGTAACTCTCCTCATGTAAAGCGCTCTGATACCTCCGGGTCTAGCCAGCGCTATATAAAACTCAAGTACATAAATAAATAAATAAAACTGCCGTCGTTCTCAATGGAGAGCTGCAAAGAAGTACTGCTGCTGTGAAGGTGAAAAGGGTCCGGTGGAATCCAAGCCTGGATTCGGGAAAGAAGGAACCTGAAAGCAGAGGGAACAGAGTCTGGGTCACTCCAGAGTGAACAGGGGCTCAGTAGACGAATGCCCACCGATGTCGGGTGCTTCATGTGCATTGACGGGGAGCTTGACTCTTCAGCTGCAGGGACCGGGAGACGTCTAGGATGACCAGAAGCCGTATACCAGCTTTACCACAAAAGATGTTGAGTGCTGAGGGGTCGGTGTCCGGCGGGAGGACCAACAAGCCTTGGCAGCGGCAACCCACGAAGATGGTCACGTTCAGTTACGGTCTGGCCCAGCAAGGACCAGGAGACTCACCACAGCAAGGGGAGTCAGGGCAGGCCTGGAGCAACCAGGGGAGCCCAAGAAAAGCAGTGTTGCCCCTCAAGTGGACCCACAGGCCGGAGGCACAGGAGTCGCAAGGGGACCTCAGGCAGTTTCACAGGACAACAGCTAGCAGGGCACAGAGTGCAAGAAGGCTGTAGTCCTTTATAGAAAATATGTGCTGGAATTGGGGCTACAAATAGCCCAATGCACAGAATTGTTGCATGACAACAAGCATATGCAGCTGCAAATGAACGTGGTGCACAGTGGTACGGGTTATGCAGTCCCCACAAGGGATACTGGCCTCAAGCTTTGTGAGAGGGCAGCTTGACATCAGAGACCTTCGGAACCCACCTCCTGTGTTGCTGGAGCCTTCGGAGTCCACAGGAGCTCAGGATCAGCAGCCTGGTCAAATGCATTATGGTGACTGTGAATGCAGGGGAGTGACTCCTTCACCCCAAGGGAGATCCTTCAGTTGTCTTGGAGTTCCACAGGGTCCTCCACGGAGCCTGTATGGAGCACGGACACAGACAAGGCTTGGGACGGAAAGGGAGATGAAGTCGAGCCCAATGGAGGTCCAGCGAAGTCCAGCGTGTCCAGACGGTCGAAGCGTAGTGGTTTCTTCTTGTAGAATCTTGTCCACGTAAAATCCAAAGTCTTACAGCCAGGTAAGCCCTTTTGTACCCACGGGAGAGGGTTGGACAGATTCGGGGAACCCTCCTAGGGGAGGTCAGGACAGAGGGGTGGTTACACCCATGTCCTTTGTCCAGTTTAGTGCCAGAGCAGGAGCCAATGGCTCCCAGAACTGGTTTGAGCTGGACTATGCACAGGGACACCAAATGTGCCCCAGGTGCAGACTTTCATGCACTCTCAGAGTGCACCCACCCAGCCCCAATACACTAACCCTGTCTGGGAGGTGGTCACACCTCCCTGTGACAGGATGCCTATTGTGCTGCCTTCCCCTGCTTGAGCTTGGCTCAGCAGCAGGAGGGCAGAAATGTGTCTCTGGTCGGCAGCATCCATTTTGTGCTGTCTGGGTCGAGAAGGCTGGCACCGGTTAGACCAGTGACCCCACGAAGCTCGCTTCTGAAGGGTGGAATCATACCTCCCACACCAGTTACTGGTGTAGAGGTATGATTCCAAGGTGTTTGATACCGAACAGTATATGTTTCTATGCAGCCATTTCCGAGATAGCATTTACAGCGAGTTTATAATGCACCTCTACCTATATGTCCGGCTGAGTCACAGACAACCCGGGAGAATGGTCTCTGAAGGCTGCAGAGAGGCTCTGCTCATGCAGGGGCACCCTCTCACATAAAACCCAGCACCCTGCCTTCAGGATTGATAAGGCCTGCTATAGGAGTGACATAAGTTTTAAGTGTAGTGACCTATAGATATAGTGAACCTATATCTAAAGTAAGTGGTGAAAGCACCATCTTAAACAGGCTGCAGTAGCAGAACTGGAGTTCCATTTTGCATGGCCTCTCATGGGTAGCATAATACATGCTTCAGCCATGGGAGGCCTCTGGGGTACCTATGCCCTGGGTACATGGGTACCATATACTAGGGACTTATAAGGGTACCCCAGTATCCAATCTGGAGTGTACCAAAGTACATGTATGTCAATTTAAGGGAGAAAGCAGATAGACTGGGGTCCTGACTAGCAGGATCCCAGTCAGACTAGTCAAAACAGTGAGACATCAAGCAAAAAGTGGGGGTAACCATAAGAAGCTGATCCTACTTTCCTACAGAAAGGGCAAAGGGACCATTGATTAATGCCTCAATTTGAGTATGGGAATCGCCAAGTACACTGTGGCTAAGAAAGTTCAACTTTTTATGGCTGTAATGGACCTCTCTGCCGCATTTGACTGCATGGCCCTTAGTAAACTATGGGCAATTATGGGAAATGACCCACTTATTATTACATTTATTAGACAGCTTTACTCAGGGTTGACTGCTTGTGTCCATCATGGCAGGGGGGGTGAGTTCCTTAAAAGTGATGCGCTGTCTGATGGGGAGCCAGTGAATGTTCCCAGTTCCAGAGACTACAGAGAGATGTCTAGGAATTTTTAGAAGAAGTCTAGCCGCGGTGTTTTGTAGAACTTGCAATCTATTGAGGATATATTGATGTGCAGTGAGTAATAGACCATTGCAATAGTCTAATTTGGGCATTATGGGAGAGGCAATAAGAGATTTTTGAAGATGAACGTGAGAATCTTTTTTATCATTTTCAGAGTGAAGAAGATGGAAGATGAGGAGCGCGCGGCGTCGGCTGCAAGATGGCCGCGACCTGAGGAGCTCCGTAGCGCCGAGCTACGTTTTCACCTGAAGGGACCCTTTTCCTGCAACGCTGCCGCCCGCAAAGGGGTGTACACGCGTCGGAAACTGCCAGGAGTACTGATGTAAATTTCCGACCAGCTTTATGATCGATTAGACTCCTTTTTGCATCTTTATTCTTCCGCCTCAGTGCCTCCATAATAGCGGCCGCCATTTTGTGCATTCCCGCTACGGAACGTAAATGACCGTTATGCAGCCTTCTTCAGCGTTCACATGCTGAGCTTCTTGGCACTGCTCCAACCCCAGCATCTATTATGTTTAAGACAAGGGGCAACCTCTAAGTATTTTACTGAGTTCGTGCTTTTGTCCATTATTTGGTATTTTTTCTTCTCGACATAATGGCAGCACTGCTCCTTTCTCTGCATCATTTCCTGTCAGCTGGTGAACTATTTTTGGTTTTGTCACAGCAAAGTCGCTTGATATAAGGCATGTCTGCTTAGTTTTTTACAGCGCTTTATCAACGCACATAGTCTGGACCTACTAATTATTGGTTGCAACTAACCATCTTGTATTGAACCTGTATTTCAAATTACCTACACGCCTGCTGGTTGCTTCGTCCTTTAGTGCCTGTCACGTTGCGGCGATCTTCTCTGACAAGAAGTCCTCCTTTTGAACATTATTCGTTTGGGCTGCTGGCTCTGTGCTCTTTTGCTTCTGCTCTTCATTAACTGTATTTATGGTGACTTTGTTGTCTTTTCCTGCTTTCACCAGTTGTATTTTTGAATCCGCCTCACTCGTCTTTTTATCATGGATCATCCGCAATCTAACAAACCTCATGGGGCTGCTGGGGCTTCTTCTGGAGGTCGTAAAGACTCAACAGTTAGCACCAGTAAGCGACTTAAGAAGGATCCCTCTTCTCCATCTAAATCACCTCTTCCTCTCACGTTAGAGGATATCATGGATGAACTGCGCCTCATTCGCCCCTTCATGTCGGACACCACCGCCACCCTCCAAAGAATTGAGGAGAAATGGTCCGGCCTTGATTTAAGACTTTCTGATGTCGAACAAAAGATAAGCGACGCGCAGGATGTTATTGCCAGAGTTGACAGCCTCACCAAAGAAGTTACCCAACTTAAGAAGACTACAGAGGACCTTGAAAATCGCAACCGGCGTAATAACCTACGCATTTACGGAATTCCAGAAGGTTCCGAAGGGTCTGACATGATTTCCTTCCTGAAATCTCAAGTCTTGCAGATCGTTGGCCTTCCAAAATCAATGGGTTTCAATATCCAAAGAGCACACAGACTAGGGCCTCAGAATGCCTCCTCTTCCACCAAACCAAGAGGTATCATTGCCTATTTCCTGCAGTATTCTGACCTTATTGCGATCCTAAATGCTGCCAAACAACATAAATAGATGCTATGGTCTGGTCACAAAATCTTTTTTAGTCAGGATGTTTCTAAACCAACAGCCAGCAGACGCAAGGAATTCCTTGATCTCAGACCTGCCTTGAAATCCATGAACGCTCGTTATGGCCTTATACACCCCTGCTTCTTCAAAGTGACTTATAAAGACAGAACATTCTCCTTTGAAGACCCAGCTGACCTCCGGAAGTTCATTCATACTCATCGAGGAGAACTTATGGAACTTAGCAAACATTGAATGTCTTGTTATCTGTTATCTATTTTCGCTTTTATCCCCTAGGATTAATGTATGATGTATGTTAATGTTAATTCTCTTGTCTGTTTCTTATTCATATCTTTTAGGTTCTCCCCGTGCTGATCTGTTGTTGAAGATGCATGCCTACACCACCCGTTTGTCTATAAGGTTTGATTCATCCCGTTGCTTTGTCCCCTAATGTCTGGTAAGTTCCCTTCCTCCTTGTCTCATTTGTCTATCATTTTTATTCTTGGAGTTTTTCTCCCTTCCTTTTATATTGTCTTGGTATAGTAGATTCGTTCCCTCTCTGTGTTCTTCCCAGTGGAGTGGCCGTCTTTGTTTTTGCCGTCCCCCCTCCCACATTATTGTTCTTTGTTTTTTTGACTGTCATGGCTAAAGCCATCTGGCTTTCTGTCATCTCTTCTTTTCTAACTTCTCCCAAGCGACATTTTTCCCCTCTTCTATCGCTCTTCTTTCCCTTCCTTTTTCCCTCTCTCCTCCTTCTCTTGTACTACTCTCCCGTTCTTTTTCCCTCTATATCTCTATCTTCTCATTCTCAGCTTATGATACTTTACTGTTCACTCATTTTTGTTTTTTATTGCCACATCGCACAATTTCTTCCATTTTTTTATACCCTTTGCTACTTCCTACTTTTCATCCTCTCCTGGTTTTTATTTCCTATTTCTCTTCTTTTTTCTGACTTGTCTCCATTTTCAAGCCTATCATTACTTAAACCATATTGATGACTGGTTTTCGTGTTATCTCTTGGAATGTTAAAGGTATTCGTAATCCGGTTAAAAAGCAGCGAGTTTTATCTCATTTAGCGAGATTAAAATGTCATGTTGCATTGCTACAAGAAACACACCTCAAATTGCAAGATATGTCTTCATTGTGTAAACAATGGGTAGGAGAAGTTTTCTGCTCCCCGGCAGTGAACAACAAAAATGGTGTTGTTATTTTGTTCAATAAGTCTCTTAATGTTCAGTTACAAAATGAGTTTCATGATAATAACGGTAGATGGTTGTTTTTAAATGTTACTGTTAACAACACTCCACTTTCCTTTTGTAATATATATGGTCCAAATGGCATTAATTTTAATTTTTGGAATGACTTTTCTACTCTTCTTTCTTCGCATGCTGTTGATGACTTGATTGTTGGTGGTGACTGTAACCAACTCATGGACCCTTTTCTAGAAATCACAAACCAAATATGTTCCCAATAAGATGCAGAAAACTTTTTACAAAGCTATTTCTTCTAGAGGTCTAATAGACACATGGAGAACCTCCCATCCTGACACACTGGAATATTCTTTTTTCCCCTGTTCATAGATCTCATTCCCGTATTGATTACATTTTTCTTACTCAACACGCCCTTCAATTCATGACTAACTCAGAAATTGGCTCTATCCTTATTTCAGATCATGCCCCTGTCATCTTAGATATGGATTTTCCTTCACCTTCCCCTGTATCCCGCCGTTGGCACTTTAACAATTCACTTCTCTTAGATTCTCAGTTTGTTGAGCAATTCACGCTTTTTATGGAGGAATTCTTCCACAACAATCTTCCCTCTACTTCTCAATTCCACTTTATTTGGGATGCCTTTAAGGCCACTGCCAGAGGCTTCATTATTGACTTTGTCTCTCGGAGGAAGAAAAAAGCTCTTCTAGATTCTACCCTCATCCTCAAACAAATCAAAGCCCTTGAACATCAATATTTCACCACCAACTCAACAGATACCCTGTCGTCTCTTATCAAAGCAAAAATGCGATATAACAAACACTCCTGGGACTCCGCATGTAATAATCTCAAATTTAACGCAAAAATGTATGGTGGGCGCAATAAAGCAGGCAAATCTCTCGCCAATTATCTTAAAATCAAAAAGCAAAAATCCAAAATTGTAGCTATTACTGACAACTCTGGAACTCGCCACACCACTGATGATAAAATTCTTGATTGCTTTGTCCAATATTACACCTCCCTCTATACTCCAGAGTCTACTCCTTCCTTGGCACAAATCGACTCCTTTTTCCAAACTATTCCTAAATCTCCTGATGATTCTACAGACCTTACATCCCTAGATGTTCCTATTTCAGAAAAGGAAATAATTAATGCTATTTATCTCTTACCTAAAGATAAAACACCCGGTCCGGATGGCTTCACTGTTCGATTTTTCCTCCATTTAAATTTTTTTTTAATACCTCATTTATTCTCACTGATCAATCATTTTCTTAACAAAGGAGAGTCAAAGGGATCCTTTACCCAGGCTATGTTATGTTTAATCCCTAAAAAGGATAAAGATCCCTCCCTATGCAAGAATTGCAGGCCTATCTCTCTAATTAATACCGATTGTAAAATCTTTGCTAAAGTACTTGCCATCCGTATCAACAAAGTCACCCCTGACCTCGTCAACATTTATCAATCCGGGTTTGTTAAAGGTAGATCAATCACTCATAATTCGAGAACTCTCCTCAACATTATCCACCTAGCTTCTAAAATGGATTCACCGGTTGCTGCCATCACATTAGATGCTGAGAAAGCATTTAACAGGGTAAGCTGGGATTTTATGTTCGGAGCATTGAGTTGGCATTGCTTTACTCCTCCTATTATTCAATATATTCAATTGTTATATTCAGCTCCTTCTACCTCTCTTTGGGTAAACGGTTGTCAATCTAAATATTTCCCTCTCCGCAGAGGTACCAGGCAAGGCTGTCCCCTTTCCCCACTTCTTTTTATTCTTGCTTTAGAGCCCTTCCAGGAAAAAATAAGGCGTTCCCCATCCTACACAGGCTTCCAATTTCAGACTATTGATATTAAGTTTACTGCTCATGCAGATGATATCTTACTTTACATCTCTAATCCGTCTACTTCTCTGCCTTCTCTCTTCTCTTTATTACAAGAATACTCCTTAGTTTCTGGTTACAAACTAAATATTGATAAATCTGAAGTTTTACCCCTAAACAAATTCTGCCTTTCTCACATCTTTCATGGTTCTGGTTTTGAATGGAATCCCAGGAGTATTAAATGTTTAGGCGTTCTTTATGCCAACACTATCAAAGAGACTATCAAAATCAACCATGCAGATATACTAAAAAAACTCTCCGTCCTCATTGAAGGCTGGTCCCCTCTTTTCTTATCCTGGTGGGGGAGATTAGCCACTATTAAAATGATGCTTCTTCCCATTATTAATTTTTATCTCTCAATGCTCCCGGTTTCCCTTCCGCTCTCTTTCTTTAGCACCATAAATCGTTCTCTAACAAAATTTTTATGGAATAATCGCAAAGCCAGGATCTCTCTTGCCCGCCTTCAACAACTCAAAGACCTAGGAGGAGTTAACTTTCCTAACCTCAACCGATATCACTCTGCCTTTACGTTAAAACAAATATGGCCTTTTTTAATCGATTCTCCCTCCCCTCCCCTAACTGCTTGGAGTTCATTAGAACTCGCGCAACTCTTACCCTTCTCATTCCTCACAGCCACTCGCTTGTCTCAGCCCCCGAAGCGTTTTCCACTCCCTTATTTAATCACTCCAGAGGCCTTGCTCTTTCCCTGCTCCGCTCCTATCTCTCCTATGATGATTTTTTTCCCAAACTCCAATCTGGTACATCAAATCCTTAAAGATCAACAATAGAGCGCTTTTTGGAAGGAATGGATTGATAAAGGTATCATTACCTTTGATCATCTACTGAAGGACAAATCCCCGAGGGAATTTTTAGATATTCGTGATTCTTTTGGCATTTCTAACAACCACTCTCTTCAATATCCCTTACTGAAGGCATCCCTGACTCGTGTCCTCTCCCTGGGTTGTTCTCCTACCACTCTTGGTCAGGCCTCTTCCCCCTCACTAGACTTCTCTAATCCCCTTAAGGCTGCTACCATCTACAAATTACTCTTCCGTCCTGCCGAAGATAGATCTAAATCTAAATTGGAACTCTTATGGGAGAAGGATCTAGCCCAGGAGTTTTCATTTCAGACTTGGGATTCCATATGGTCCAAAATACACACCTCTTCCCGCTCTGCTAGTACTACACAGACTTTATATTTTTTTACAATAGACTCTTTTTCACTCCCTCTCAGCTGCACAAATTCAGATTACTAGATTCCAAGAAGTGTTGGTCTTGTTCTTGTGAAGATAGTGATTTCCTTCATATGTTTTTTCATTGCCCGTTGGTTAAATCCCTATGGTCTCGTATTTGGTCTAAACTAAATGACATTCTATCCACTAAATTCCCCTTCGAGATTGTACATATATTTTTGGGAGGTTCCTCACCTTTATGGAATGTTCAATATAATGTGCGTAAATTTATAGACCTATACCTAGCTATTTCTTTTCAGATCATTACAACCAACTGGAAAGACACTTCAAAAATGTCATACCACGCTTGGTGGAACTTGTTATGTCATCATCACAGGCTGGATCGTGCCTTCGCCACCTCAACACCTCTATTAATAAAAAAGGACTTGTTATGGTCTCCTTTAACTGTTTTTCTTTCCAGACATGCTTCCTGAGTCACCCATTTTCTCTTCTAAAGTACCCACTGTTATCTTTAGCACTTGTTTACTATTAACGTTTACAGTAATAAATACTATTGAATACGCATTCCTTGCCACCCCCTCTCTCTCCCTTCCTCCCTCTCTCTTTCTCTCTCTTTTCCCATCCTCTCCTAAAAAACATTTAAAGGCTCTTTTACCTATGTACATTTTTATTTCCCTTTTTTGGGACTGACTCACATGTATATTATTTTTGTATCATTCCATTTTTCATTTATTGCCACATGTTTTTGTAATGATGTTTTACTATGTTTATCACCAATAAAGCTTTCTAAACTTAAAAAAAAAAAAGAAGGTGGAAGATGATAGGGCACTAACATGATTGGAGTAAGCTAGTTTGTTATCAATCAGTTTTCGGGTTTTGTTGACTGGAGTTGGAAGAGGGCCCAACACTAGTGGCCAACATGATGGGACCAGAAGAAAGTTTGTTCTCTGAATAACATCACTTCTGTTTTCACTGCGTTATGTTTGAGACAGTCTCCGCTCATCCATACACTGACTGCCAGCATGCAATTGCGGATTCTGGGGGACATTCCTGAGTGCTCTTTGCTTAATGAGACACGATCTGGGTGTCATCAGCATAGGAGGTCAGGGAAAAGCCGAAACTTTTGCTGAGGGGCTAGGCTGCGCGGTGTTTCTATAATGAGACACAGGCGTAGTGGGGGGCGTGGCTAGCGAGCCAACATGGCGGACGTGAGCTGTTAGCGCTCCGTCCGTGATCCCTTCATTATCCTGCTCATTATCCTCAATCCATGCCATCCACGCCTGGAATGCACAGAATCCGGCGTGCAACGAGCTGCGGTGGCGGAAAACGCATTCCAGCGGCCTAGAGACCGACTGCAGCCTGCATTATCGCAGCGAAGCAACTTGCGGCCTCCAAACTCGGCTGCCGTGAGGAGGCAGAACGCGGAGGCAGGGGACGGAAGCCGCTTGGGCCTACATCGGCGTCTACTGCCGGGAGGGGATCCACACGAGGCGGAGAGCGCTGGTGACAGTGCCCGGTCGCCTGTAACCTGCGGGGGCCCTTGAGAACAAAAGAGGCGCACCGGTACACCTCCGAGGAGCGCGGCAAACTCCGGGAGACAGGCGTGGGGTAGCCCTGCCCGGATCAGGTGTTCCCCATCAGCGGCATCGGCGGTGAGAGTGGCACCAGTGCAGTCCCGGCAGCAGTCAGATTCAACGTGGGCTCTCCGGAGTGCAGTGCAGGTCGATCCACACGCGGTGGCGCCGCCTCGTGCTGCGGCACCACCTGAATGGCGAGCCTGGTCTTGGCCTGCGGGGAGGCTGGGGCCTACATGTGAGACACCACCCGCCGCCCTTAAAAGGAGAGACAGCGGCGATACGTGGCTGCAAGCAGGAGGAATCGCGCCATGCAAAGGTAGGGCGCTGCAGGGGGCCCGCGCATAGTGCTTCCCGCTGGGACCTCACTGGGGGGGGCCACCGGACCCTGGCCATGCAACAACTGGAGCCCGCACGCCATGACCAGCTGAAACGGGATGACCTCAACCCAGGGACCAGCAAAGGCCTGAGGGACCTGTGACCACTGTGGCGGGCAGCTGAAGAACCCCCCAATTCACAACACTGAGCCTCATGCACGAGGCATCCTGGGCCACTGGGCAGCTGGACTCAGCGGGGGCAACTGCTCACTAACGGGCAGTCTTGCGGTCCCGGAGGGGGGAATTAAAACTTGGACGCGGTGAGAACTTAAGAACCGGGCACCTCGGGGTGAACGCAGAGGTCACTACATAGCCATCCCGCCCAGTGAGGAGCTCTTCTAGCACCACGGGGGACGGCGCGTGAGGCACCCACTTACAGACACAGCTTAAGGATCTCACGCGCATCATCATAGACTTACAAGGAGGCTGAGTGCGGCGGGGATGGCCGCTCGCCAATGAGCTGACTCGAGACCCAGCGGGGGTGATACTCATCAGCCTGGCAGCGACGCTCAGGGCCAGACGTCCTGTGGTGGTTGCGACGCCCCTTTCTGGTCCAGACACATCCACCCCGCTGAGTAGGAGGGTCTTTATACCACTGACAGGACCGGCGCAGGAGAAGCTGTGGGGGCCCTTGTGGCGGTGGGCTGCTGGGCGCCCTTGGTCTCGATCACAACCCAATGCTGAGGGGACGGCCGAGGAGCCACGAAGACGAGAGCACTTCCGCAAGTAAGGTGGGGTGAAACATTGGATGGTGCTATGCATAGCAGGAGACACCCGAGGCCACAGCGCTAGCGGCCCCTAAGTGCGCCAAATCGAGTGGGCATCTCAAGTACTGCATAGGAGTGGGGACCACAGTTTGACCCCAACTAAAGACCTGCTACCAGCCCGCCTCGAAATACGGCTGCGGCCCTTGGCGAGGGCTCACCAAAAGAGCACAGAGAAGCCCTAGCGACCAAATCAACGTTACCAAGTGCAGCAGATTGACATTGACACCTACTGGGCGTGAATGCGTAACGCGCAACAGCTAGTGATGGGCCGGCTGCGCAATAACATACAGCGGGGTGCAATGCGAGCGGGCACCTTGGAGCCACCACACACAGGAGGAGAACTCTACGCAGATCCACCGAACACAGCATTGGCCGCCAAATTAGACTCGGTGCTAGCGGCAGTGGAGAGGATTGGCAATGCGCTGGATCAAACCAGAACCTCCCTAGAAACCAGGATTGACAAGGTCACCTCAGACTTCAATCTCCTGCACCCTGATAATCGTAAACTGGCTGAGAAAGTCAATCTGCACGACCAGTCGCTTACGGAACTGAAGCCTATCACCCAAAGTCACACTGCTGCCTTGCAGGATATCCTTGATCGTATGCACACGCTGGAAGACAGGATTGAGGATGCGGAAGGGCGCTCCCGCCGCAACAATGTCCGGGTGGTTGGCCTTCCGGAGGGAGAGGAGGGGCGAAATCCAGAACTCTATGTTGAACGATGGCTGCAGGACATACTACCCCCGGGAACGCTATCGCCACATTTTGTAGTTGAGAGGGCACACCGCGTGCCGTCACAGAGACCACCTCCGGGAGCCAGGCCGCGCCCGTTCCTCTTTAAGCTCCTCAATTACAGGGACAGGGATGCAGTGATGTGTGAGACTCGGAAACTTGCGGACCTCAAGGTGGGAGGAAATCAGGTTATGCTGTTCCCAGACTACACAGTGCTAGTTCAGAGACGCAGAAGCACCTATGCAGCGGTGAAACGCCAGCTCCGTGAACTGGAACTGCCCTACTCCCTACTGTTCCCCGCCAGGCTGAGGGTGGTAATCAAACGCGGAGTTTGCTTCTTTGACTCGCCTACAGAGGCATGGGACTGGCTGGAAGACCCAGGCCTGTGGTCGGGAACTCGCCCTTTAGACGCTGATCGCGGCAAGACTCCTGGCAGAAGAACCCGCCAGCGGGGGAGGCGTGAGAAACAGGGACGTGTGTCGTTGACAACGGTGGCACCAAGCCCGGAGCGGAGCAGACTAGAACGTCAAGACGCTTTAGACAATGTTGCGGCACTCGAAGCCGCACAGTACAGAGAGCGCCAATAAGTACACTCCACTGACTCAGCGGCGACTAGTGGCTCATCATCTCCTGGGCCAGAAGATCCAGATGAGGCGAGGCTTCCCGAGGTGACTCCACAGACTGCCGATGATATCATATGAGGGAGCACTGCTGATATGAACTATGCCAGAGTTGGATCACGCAAGTGGAGACTCCACTACAAAACTGATTTGTGTGCATAAAAACGTGCTACTGACTTAGGTAACACTAATGAGCCAGTCGTCACGCAGTGTACCTCACGCGTGAGATTTACATCTACTTGACACAAACGCTAAGCATAGCGCATATACTACCATACTGACCAAGCATGAGGCCAACGATGCCCTATTACAGCACAGCACGACATGTCATACCCACTGCTGGGAATACTTATACTCTTGGCAACGCGCAGCACCTGCTGTAGAGCAGCTAAGGGTAGCCAAAATGCATCTCAATTAGCAGACACATCGAAACGAGATGCCCCACTAAAGACATTAGGCAGCGCGACAGCATATGGAACCAGATGCGTAGTCGTGATAAGCGTCCAGGTACATGCGCCACGTTGATAGATCGCCACACACTACTACGCAAACCGCTTATGGGTGCACTACACACGCAGGACCGCGGCTCATGGCACATATACTCTGAGATTAAATACACCTGCGTGCCGGCCTGGCTTGCTAATGGATGGTAACTCCTTTAGCTAAGAAGGAGATGGAGATGTTGTAGTCAAACACACGCTATACATACCCCCACCCGGCACTGTACTGGAATAGTTTCTTTCTTGTCATTGTTAGACACACAGTTTGGACGGACATCTTCGGAGAGTTCACCCCCAGTCGTTATGATGTTAAAGGTTGAATTGATGTTTTGGTTACGACAGACCAGCCCAAGTCCTACATTGGTAACACATGCTTGGTAGCACACTGCACGCTCATGATCCCAATGGCGCTTGTACACATTTGCTATGACACGGGTTAACATAATAACATGGAATATACGCGGAATGCATACACCCACGCGACGATATTCAATATTCGCCTACCTACAGCGACACTCGACCGGTATTGCCCTGCTGCAAGAAACGCACATGTCTCAGGCAGAGTTGGAAAGGCTGCGCAGGAGATGGAGAGGGCAGGTATTTGGTACCATATACTCAGCGCATGCGAGAGGCACACTAATTTGGGTCAGGTTAGGGATTCCCTTCATACATGAGGAATCTGTAGTCGATGACGAGGGCAGATACACCTTCGTACGAGGGCGATTAAACAGTCAAACAGTGCTACTAGGCTCCATATACGCCCCGAATGCAGACCAACCCTCCTTCCTTGTGCGACTGTCGCAGAAATTGACGCCCTGGGCTGGAATTCCCTGGGTGTTGGGAGGGGACTTCAACTCAGTGCTCAGTATCAATCTGGATAGGTCCTTTCCCCCTCTTAATAAAGCCTCAGCTGTATACAATGCCCAGGCACTTGCAAACTGGCTCACAAACTGGGCGATCATGGACATATGGCGCACTCTCAACCCTGCAGAGCATATCTACTCCTATTACTCGGCGGTGCATGACCTGCATGATCGTCTTGATAGGCTGGTGGGTTCCCAGTCACTACTCCCCTTAATTAAGAAGATAGAATATCTCAGTCGGACACACTCCCATCATAACCCCCTGTGGATGCAACTAGGCTGGGAGACGGACCGTCCTCCCATTCCAACATGGCGTCTCCAGAGGACTGCGCTGGAAGACCCAGAGTTCCGCTCGTCATTAGGGACGGCCATACTCACATACTTTGAGCAAAATGAGAGTACGGCGAGCAATGCACTCATAGAATGGGAGGCTTTTAAAAGGACGATCAGAGGGCATTGTTTGGGGGCCACATGGAGTGTACGCAAACAGTTGACTGCCTCATTCACGAAAATAGAGGCCCAGCTACTATGCCAGGAGCAAGAGGGGGAGGGGAAGAACAAAGACTCACGGTGTCTGGAGCAATTGCGCTCGGAGCATGCAGAATCACTGGAGCGTTTAAGATGCCATAATTACACAGCGCACACATGCGTCAGCGGACCGAGCGGGCCGATTGCTTACCTGGCTGATACGGCAAGAAAATACACGCGCTCCGATAGGGGCCATACGCACGCAGGCAGGGACTCTGGTATATACGCAACACGAAATACACAAGACTATGACGGAACACTACACTTAGTTATATCAGTCCAGAGGGCGTTGTGCTGATAATGAATTGGGGGGGGGGCTTTAGACTCCATACAACTGCCTGCAGCCTCAAGGGAACATAAAGCTATACTCAACGGTCAGCTCACGTTGGAAGAGATTGGGGACGCCATTGGATCCATGGCCTCCGGGAAAACACCTGGGCCGAATGGCCTACCGGCGGAGTACTACAAAGCATACCGTGTGTCTCTCACACAACGTCTCCACACCTTATACACTACTGCCTTAGAGAAGCGAGAGCTGCCTCCCTCGATGCGTGAGACATACTTAGTATCCCTGTTGAAGCCCGATAAAGATCCCACGGCGCTTGGCTCCTACAGGCCTTTGGCCCTGCTTAATACCAACTATAAAATACTAGCCAAGGTGTTAGCTGATAGGTTAGCGCCGGTAGTCCCTACGCTGGTCCATGCTGACCAGAATGGCTTTGTGCCTGCATGGAGCACCTCTCTTAACTTGAGACGATTCTTTAGAGTGGCGACAGATGCTGCGCAGGAATGGCCTAGAGCAGGATGTCTAATTCTAGAATTGGAGAAAGCTTTTGATTCTCTAGAATGGGACTACCTGGCCGCGACATTATTAAAATACGATTTGGGCCCAGAGTTCCTACAGCTGGTCAACGTACTGTACACAAGCCCCATGGTTCGGGTACGAATGGGCCCATACATATCAAACGCTATTCCGGTGCGCAGAGGCACTAGACAGGGGTGCCCTTTGTCCCCCCTCCTGTTCGCGCTTGCAATAGAGCCACTGGCGGAGGCGATGTGCACCACACTGGGGGACGGTATACCTCTGGGAGATGCAGTACATCAGGTGTCACTATATGTGGATGATCTTCTAGTCTATGTTAAAGATATAGAGAAGGTCCCCGACCAATTAGCGCACCTACTGCAGAATTTTGCCACAATCTCTGGGCTGAAGGTGAATATCGAAAAATCCTGTATATATGCATTCAGAGAGGGGGGCAGAGACCCGGACTATACCATTAATGGTAAAAAGGTGCAATGGAGAGTGGACACCTTCCGATACCTGGGTATCCGGATCTATCGACAGCCGAGAGACCTGTTTGATGGGACATGGGAAGATCCCTAATGGCAATCCGGTCGCAAATGCGATTTTGGGGCACACTGCCATTAGCAGTGACAAAGCGATACCAAAGGGGATGATGGACGGAGCGTTAGAGCAAATCAAACACTCACCCCCAGTCAACTGATCTGGGTTTAATCCATCATCATTCTTTAGCTCACTCCACCACCCCAGTTCAGACATGGCCATATGCAAATCAGTCTGACCCTGTGCCTCATGGGAACAGTCCAGCCCGAACCGCCAAGCCATGTCTTCCCTGGACCGGAAACAAGCATCCTGGGACCGGTTTCGGGTTCAAAACCCTCATCAGCCAGGCTATCTTGAATCCAGTGGCAAAGTGAGCAAGGGACCCACGTCTGGGCATACCCTGCCAACTTAGGGCGAACAAAGCGATACCAAAGGGGATGATGGACGGAGCGTTAGAGCAAATCAAACACTCACCCCCAGTCAACTGATCTGGGTTTAATCCATCATCATTCTTTAGCTCACTCCACCACCCCAGTTCAGACATGGCCATATGCAAATCAGTCTGACCCTGTGCCTCATGGGAACAGTCCAGCCCGAACTGCCAAGCCATGTCTTCCCTGGACCGGAAACAAGCATCCTGGGACCGGTTTCGGGTTCAAAACCCTCATCAGCCAGGCTATCTTGAATCCAGTGGCAAAGTGAGCAAGGGACCCACGTCTGGGCATACCCTGCCAACTTAGGGCGAACAAAGCGATACCAAAGGGGATGATGGACGGAGCGTTAGAGCAAATCAAACACTCACCCCCAGCGGCCTGAGGTGGTATCTCTCAGTCCCTTGCTGCCTGGGAGTTTCAACCCCGGCTCCAGGTCTTTCTTGTGGCCGACGGATTTCAGGATCAGAGAGCAGATTCAAACTGTCCTTCCTCACCCTATCGCTGGACTTGGATGGGTCACTGGCAATGGATGTTCATCGGTCTCTTGAGAGGGGGTCAGCAAAGGGGAGGAAACTTCAGTCCTTAGACATTCTGCCAATGAGTAATCCTCTTCAGGTGCTAATACACCCCAATTGTGTGCTGGTGATTAATCAGCCAAACCAGTAGCTGGTTGTCAGTAGAGCTTGAAGAAAGACAGATTTCTTGTGGCAGTTTCGCCTCACTTCTGAGCAGTTCTCACAATTTCGTTTACAGAGGTTTCTCTCCAAGGGCCAAACTCAAAAGGAAGTAGGAATTTGCTCCGGGAATGTCAGGTCTTCACCAACACGAATAACTCTCCTCTTGGCATGTCTTGTTCGAGAGACGTGGTTGTTCTGGGCCTGGCACTGATGCAGCACTTCATCCACTTGGTTCTTTAAGGCTGAGGGTTCTTTCACATGGCGAATGGTATCATTCATGGCCCGATTCATTCAGTGAGTGCTAGGGCTCACCTTGGTCAAGGCATGTGGTGTGAGCCGGTATTTCCTCAGAAAGACGTAGAGGGCACACTCAAGGTTCTGTCCATTTGACAGGGCAATTCTGAGGATTTTGCCTAACGTCCGCATAAACCTTTCCGCCTCTTTGTTGGCTTGAGGCCAATGTGGCGTGATTCACCTGTGACGGATGCCATGGGATTGTAAGTACTCAGTGAACTCCTGACTGCAGAACGCGGGACCATTGTCTGTTCGAGCTCACTCAACAAATCATTGATGGCCATGACTTTTTTCAAACTGTGAATTGTTTGGTTGATGATCTCAACCACAGGATTTTTTTTTAAGTCATCTACGACGAACAGCATATGCCATCAGGTAGACTTCTGAAGTCAGCACTAGCTCTGTACCACGGGATAGGCGGTATGGTCTCAGTCATGATGGATGCCGATGACTCCGTGGGTCCAGCAACTTGACACAGCAGACTATGCCAGACAGTACGCTCCACTAGATCATCTAGATTCGGGAACCATACCTTGCATCTCAGTCTAGATTTGGATCTGACAATCCCGTAGTGAGCTGTGTGAGCAAGGTCAACCACCTGTTGTTGCATGGTCCCTGGGATTACCAACAGGGGGACTCTCATTAAACACCCTTCCAGACAGACAGCGACCTCCAAACGAACATTATGGAGAGATGTCAGGGTCAGTCTCGCTTCCTCAGTACGATGAGAGACTTTTTGAGTGAGTGTGTACCAATTTCCAGACTTTACTGTGGAGATGGCGAGTTGAAGGCATTCATTAGTGGTAGTGGCCTTAACAATGTTGGCAAGGGAGATGGGGAGCCCCCTGGATCATTCCACCACCAGTCCAACATATTCCTCTATCTCCTCAGCATCAGGCTCCTCTTCCACAGTGGTGGGCCTTGTATGCCTGGAAAAATAATCAGCCAGATTTTGTGATCCGGGGCAAAATACTAAAGAGAAACGGTATGATTGAAGTTAAAGAATCTATTTCTCGATACTTGGAGGCAGTTTAGAGGAGAATTTGATGAAGAGAGGGACCAGTGGTTTGTGGTCCGTATGGACTGTTAATGGTTGGTCATACAAGTAAATATGAAAATAGTGGCAGCCCCAGTGCACCCCAATGGCCTCTTTTTCAATATGGAAATAGCGCTGCTCAGTCTCAGTCAGGCCACGACTGGCATACGCCACTGGGCCCACTCACCATTAGATTGTCTCTGTGATAATACAGCCCCTAAGGCAGTAGGGCTTGCATCTACTGATAATTCTGACTCCTGGCTGGGGTCAAAATAAACCAACATGGTGTCTGCTGTTAGGGATCATTTGGTTGCCCAGGAAGGCCTCTCTCTGGGGAGGTCCCCAGGCCCACATGGCATTGCCCTTGGTCAAGTCTCGAAGCCGGGCAGTGAGGGCTGTCAGGCTTTGGATGAAATGCCAGCAATATGTAACCATGCCCAAAAAGCTGCGCACTCCAGTGACAGTGGTGGGCACTGGTGCTGATTGGATGTTGCATTTCTCTTTGTGGGCATGAGACCATTGTCCATTAGTCTTTGAAATGTGGCTCTTAGACAGCCAAGATGTTCCTCCAGTGTCAGTGCATTGACCAGAATGTCATCACTGATATTTATGATGCTGGTGAGGCCAGCCAAAACCCCCTGATCATGTCTTGAAATACTTCTGATACACTCGACACTCCGACACTGAGGCCTTTGTACCTCCACAAGCCTTCATGTGTGAAAATTGTAGTGATCGCTCTAGATTCTGGGGCAAGCATTACTGGTGGTACCCTGCACGGAGGCCCATTTCGGAAAAACACCTGGAGCTGCTGACTTCAGCCACAATGTCATCAACAGTGGGTGTGAGATGTCTTTCACGTTGGATTGCCAAATTGGGCAGGTGCATATCAACACAAATTGTGACCTCACCCGACTGCTTGGGTTTCCATGCCACCACGATTGGGGACACCCAGGGCCTAGGACTATCAACCTTCTCAATGATGTCTGCTTGCTCCAATTTCCGCAGCTCAGTTTCAACGTTGGGGTGTAGGTGAAAGGTTACCCTCCGATGCTTCAGCGGGACGGGTTGGATAAAGTCATCAATGTGCAAATGTATCAGATGGTCCTTGAGGCATCCTATGCCTTTAAAGAGAGATGCATATTCAGCCACCAAGTAGTCCATGCTTCCTAAGTGAATGCTGAAGGCAAAAGCAATGAGTTGAGGACACTCTGCCATCCGGCAGCTTAACAGTGTAGGAGAGTAGGATCTGCTTCTTATAGTTACCCCCACTTTTTGCTGATGTTTCACTGTTTTCGACTTAGTTTGGCTGGGCTCCTGCTATTCAAGACCCCAGCCTATCTGCTTTCTCCTTTAAATTGATTGCATGTAATTTAGGTACACTCCAGATTGGATTCTGGGGTACCCTTATGAGTCCCTAGTATATGGTATACTATGTACCCAGGGCATAGGTACCCCAGAGGCCTCCGGGGGGCTGCAGCATGTATTATGCCCCCCCTGAGAGGCCATCCAAAATGACACAACAGGTCTGCTACTGCAGCCTGTGTAAGGTGGTGCATTCACCCCTTACTTAGATATAGGTTCACTATATCTATCCTAATCACTGCACATACAAGCCTATCAGTCACCCCTATGGCAGGCCTTATCAATCCTGAAGGCAGGGTGCTGGGTTTTATGTGAGAGGGTGCCCATGCATGAGCAGAGCCCCTCTGCAGCCTTCGGAACCACTATTCCGGGGTTGTCTGTGATGCAGCCAACCATATACTCTTAAGTGCATTATAACCTCGCGGTAAATGCTAACTTCAGAATGGTTGCAAGGAATTACGTCGTGTTTGGTGTCAAACACCTTGGAATCATACCTCCACACCAGTAACTGGTGTGGGAGGTATGATTTCTCCCTCCTAGAGGGAGAAATATGACAGCACCGGTACACCCGGTACCAGCTTCACAGAACCTTGGCATCACAAAATGGATGCTGCCAGCCACAGACACGAGTCTGCCCTCCTGCTGCTGGACGAAACTCCGTCAGGGGAAGGCTTGACAATAGGTTTCCTGTCACAGGGAGGTGTGACCACCTCCCAGACAGGCTTTAGTGTATTGGGGCTGGGTGGGTGCACTCCAAGAGTGCTTTGATGTCTGCACTGGGGCACATTTGGTGTCCCTGTGCATAGTCCAGCTCAAACCGGTTGCAGGGACACTCATCCCCTGCTCTGGCACGAAACTGGACAGAGGACATGGGTGTAGCCACCCCTCTGTCCTGACCCTCCCATAGGTGGGTCCCCAGAGTTTGTCCCACCCCTTCCTTGGGTATAAAGTAGGAACCCCTGGCTACAGGACTTTGGATTACACCTGGACTAAACTCTGCTACAGAAACCAAGTACTTTGACGATCTACACTACGCTGGATGACTGAAGAATCTCCCTTGGAGTAAAGGAATTACTCCCCTGCAAGGCAGGCACCTTAAACGCATCTGACCGGTTTGCATCTCCGAAGCTCCCGAGGACTCCGAAGAATATTGCAACACAGAAGGTGGGTTTCCAAGGTCTCTGAGGTCGATCTGTGCCCACAGCAAGTCCGAGGCCCGTATCCCTCGTGGTGACCGTGCAACCTGAACCCCTGGACACCGCGTTGATTTGCAGAAGCATCAGCTTTCTGGCAACCCCTGAGGCTGAGCTTTGGGTTACTTGTAGCCCTGACCCCGAGCAGTAATTCCACCAAAGATTGCGGGCCTACACTCCACAAGTGTTCCGTGGGCTGGCATTTTGTGATTCCTCTCGAGGTCCCTTTGCGATCCCTGGTCCGTCAACCTGTGGGTCCCTGAGAAGGGTACTTTAACTTTCAGTGGGCTTCCCTGGTTGCTCCAGGCATGCCCTGACTCTCCATCGCTTGGGGAGTCTCCAGGACCTTGCTGGTCCTCAAAGAAGCATAATCACTCTGACCGCGTGGGTTGCCGTTGCCAAGGCTTGTTGGTGTTCAATCCAAGAACTGACCCCCCAGCACTCGACATCCTTTGTGGGACAGCTCATCTGTGGACTCTGGTCATCGTCGACGTCTCCTGGTCCCCGTGGCTGCAGAGTCAAGCTTCACCTCTTCGCACCTGAAGCACCCGACATCGGTGGGCATTCGTCTATCGTGCCCCTGGTCACTGGCAAGTGACCCAGACTCTGTCTCCTCTGCTTTCAGGTTCTTCACATCTTCAATCCAGGCTTGGATCACACCGGACACTTTTCTTCTTCACGGCAGCAGCACTTTGCAGCGTCTCGCCATTGAAAACAACGACGATTCCCGACACCCTTTGACACCTATGCACCCGGCTTCCCTGGGTGAGGTAACACGAGTACTCCGGTGCTCCCGTGGGTGCTGGCCTTAGAACCTTCTATGTCTGAAAGGGTTTACACAAAGTCCTCTCCTAAGTGTCCTTAAACTCTAATATTCGAACCGCGACTTTCCCATAGAGTTGTACGGAACTCGTGTCTGTGTTCCCACACTGCACCCGTCCTCCGTGGTTCCCCTGTGTCACTACCTTGGGTGGTTCCTTGGGGTCCCAGCGATTCTACGTGCTCTAGGCACTGTGTCTAGTCAAGTCGTGGTTGTTATACCACTTTCTTAATATATGGTTTGGTCTCCCCCTGGAGCCCACTGTGTATTGTGCTATTTACTGTCGTTCTAGTACTGTAATATTGTGTGCCTTGTTCTCTAATCTCATAAAGAGGTTAGTAGAGAGTGTTTAGTAATAAATACATATATTTTATATATACCTTGTGTGGTTCTCCTTTCATTTGGTCATTCAAGAGGTTATATACTGGTAAAACAAGCTGCTTTACATTCCTTCAAGACTTAGCCTGAAGGCTGCTCTCCACAGCTACCACTAGGATAGCTTTCTATAAAGGTTGTCTTTAACCTAATCATCAATAAGGGTCGTTTGGACTGGTGCAAGGTGCCCACTTTAATTAGTGGACAGCATACACCAGGCCAACTTCTCACATTGTTGTGCAGCGGTTGGGATTCAAGCTTGCTATTGTTTTACCAGATAATCTCAGTGAGTGACTAACTGAAAACCACTAAAGGTACTTAGGTACATATAAATCAAGTCTAGAATAAAGTAAGTTCTAATGAACTTAGAGTTGGGTGTCAAGGGCCTAGCACACCCTTTCTCCAACTCAAGAGAGTTTAGTAGTTCCCACTAGAGTAGGAAGGTGCATACACCACACCACACTAGAATGTCTTCAATGCCTGAAGTCAGTGACTCCTTGCCAACTAAGTACGACCATCTCACATTCCAGGAATTGAGAAACATGTGTACATCAAGAAAACTGAAGACAGGGAAAAATCCAAACACCCAAAGACTCATAGTGACTTTGCTTTTAGATGACCTCAGAAAGACTCCAGGGTCTGATGAGGCAGGCAAAGGGGGTGGGACAGCAGAAGAGGAAAGGACAGGGAGTGAAAACCTCAATGACAAGGACTCTGATGCTGGCCAGGAGGATCAAAATGATTCTAACCTGGAAAATCCAATTCTTCCTGAAGGTGTGGAAGGAGGCCCAGTGGGCCTCTCTTTACCCCACCTGGAAGGGTTAACAGTTTACCAAGAAGAATGTGATCATTCTGGTACTTCTGTAGGGACCTCTGCTTCTCATAAAAGGGAATCCTCTTATGAGAAGAAGTGCCAACTGCTTGAGTTTGAGAGAGCTAAGCTCGGGATCAAGAGAGAGCAATTGGCCTTAAATAGGGAATCCCTGGAGCTTCAGAGAGCTTCTCAGAAGCTGGGGCTAGAGCCCCATGGTGGCAGCCACAGTGTCCCTAGAGGTAGAGATCATACTCATGACCATAGGAACCTGAACAAGATTGTCCCTCCCTACCAGAGTGGGGATGACATCCACAAGTGGATAACTGCACTTGAGAGGGCATATAAGGTACAGAGGGTCCCTCAGGAGCAGTGGGCAGCAATCTTGTGGCTCTCCTTTGCAGACAAAGGTAGAGACAAGCTCCTCACTGTTAGAGAAGAGGATGCTGATAATTACAAAGTCCTGAAGAGTGCTCTGATTGATGGGTTTGGCCTAACCACTGAACAATACAGGTTAAAGTTCAGAGATACCCAAAAGGCACAGACTCAGGACTGGGTTGACTTTGTTGATTGTGCTACTAAGAAACTGGAAAGCTGGTTACTTGGCAGTAAGGTGTGTGATTTCAAAGGATTGTATAATTTAATCATGAAAGAGCATATCCTTAATAACTGTCAAAATCAACTGTTGCATCAGTACCTGGTGGACTCTGATCTGACCTCTCACCAAGAATTGGGCCAGAAGGCAGACAAGTGGGTCAGAACCAGGGTGAGGCAGAAGGTTCAGAACCAAGGTGGTGACTCTAAGAAGCCAGATTCTAAAAGCTCTGATAAGGGTGGGGAGAAGGGTAAAGACCAGAAGTCTTCTCAAGGGCCCCAAAAATCTGCATCTGGTGGGGAGTCACAATCCAACAAGGGAAAAGGCAAGAAGAAACCATGGTGTCAAATCTGTAAACAGAAGACCCATTGGACAAGTGATTGTACCAAGTCCAAGGACTCAACTCCAACCACCACTGCCCCTAAGGCAACTGTTCCCCCTAGTTCAGCTCCAAGTGGTGGTGTTCCAAATAAGGGTGTAGTAGGGTTAACCCTGGGATCTGAGATGGGCTCTGGCCTAGTCAGAGTTCCAACTCAGGCTATGTTGATCTGTGATGGAGGCAAGGATATGGCCTCCTTATTTGTAAGAACCCAGTAATCTGGGCAAATACAGACAACAGCCTATAATCAATGGAAAAGAGGCCTTGGCATTCAGGGACACAGGAGCAAGTGTCACAATGGTGACAAAAGATCTTGTGGCTCCTGAGCAAATCATACTTGGTGAGATGTACCAAGTGACCAATGCTAGCAATGTCAGGACAGACCATTCCTTGGCAGTTGTTAATTTCTCCTGGGGAGGGGTAACTGGCCCTAAGAAGGTTGTGGTAAGTGCAGCCCTCCCTGTTGAATGCTTGTTGGGCAATGATTTAGAAACTTCAGCTTGGGCTGAAGTGGAACTCAGGACTCATGCAGAAATGTTGGGTATCCCTGCAGATGTGTTTGCTATGACCAGGTCACAGGCAAAAATGTCTAACACTGAACAGGTCCTGGATCCTGGAAAGATGGACCAGGCACCTTCCAAGAGAAGGGGCAGTAGGGTTAAGGCAGTGTCTTCCCCCCTGCCTCAGAATCCAGATCAGTCTCTTGAGGGAGCTGATCTTAGTCCTGAAGAAGGAACTGTCCCAGATGAGCTTGAGCCTTGATCAGGTTGAGTTCTTGGGGACAGGGGGCCCTTCCAGGGCAGATCTGAGCCAGGAGCAACTGAGCTGCCCCACTCTTGAACACCTCAGACAGCAAGCTGCTGCTGAGGCTGCTGGGAGTGCTAGTGGGTCCCATAGGATCTACTGGGATGATGGACTCCTTTACTCAGAGAGTAGAGACCCCAAGCCTGGAGCCACCAGGAGGTTGGTTATACCTCTGAAGTTTAGGAGTTTCCTCTTGACCCTAGCACATGATATCCCATTGGCAGGTCAACTAGGCCAAAACAAGACTTGGGACAGAATTGTCCCTCACTTTCATTGGCCTCATATGTCTGAAGACACCAAGGAGTTTTGTCGCTCCTGTGTCACCTGTCAAGCCAGTGGTAAGGCAGGCAGCACTACAAAGGCCCCCCTGATACCACTACCTGTGGTGGGGGTTCCCTTTGAGAGGGTAGGGATTGACATTGTTGGTCCCCTGGATCCTCAAACTGCATCTGGGCACAGATTTATACTGGTGGTGGTGGACCATGCCACTAGGTACCCAGAGGCAATTCCCCTCAGGACCACCACAGCTCCTGTGGTGGCAAGGGCCCTCCTGGGAATCTTTTCCAGGGTGGGTTTTCCTAAGGAGGTAGTATCAGACAGAGGGCCAAACTTCATGTCTAGTTACTTAACTGCTATGTGGAAGGAGTGTGGTGTAAATTATAAATTTACCACCCCTTATCACCCACAATGCAATGGTTTAGTTGAAAGGTTCAACAAAACCTTGAAGGGCATGATTAAAGGTCTCCCAGAAAAGCTTAGGCGCAGATGGGACATACTTTTGCCCTGCCTTCTCTTTGCCTACAGAGAGGTTCCACAGAAGGGGGTTGGTTACAGCCCATTTGAGCTTCTGTTTGGACATCCAGTTAGGGGTCCATTGTGTCTAGTGAAAGAGGGATGGGAGTTACCTATCAAACCCCCTAAACAGGATATTGTGGACTATGTACTTGGTCTCCGCTCCAGTATGGCTGAGTACATGAAGAAGGCAACTAAAAACCTTGAGGCTAGCCAGGAATTGCAAAAGGCCTGGCATGACCAAAAGGCTGTGTTGACTGTTTATCAGCCAAGACAGAAAGTATGGGTGTTGGAGCCTGTGGCCCCAGCAAGACAAGTGGAGTGGCCCTCATATAATTGTTGAGCAAAAGGGAGAGGTTACCTACCTGGTGGACCTTGGAACTCCCAGGAGCCCCAATAGGGTGCTCCATGTCAACAGGCTCAAACCATATGTTGACAGGGCAGACATGGAATTGCTCATGGCTACCAGGAGGAAGAGAGTGATCCACTCCCTGACCTGCTCTCACAGAACCCTGATGATGGTTCAGTAGATGGTGCAGCCTTGGCAGGCAGCCTCACTGACCAGCAGCAAACTGATTGCAGAAAAGTTCTCAACCAGTTTAGACATATGTTCTCACTGACTCCAAGTCAGACTACCTGGTGCACTCATGAAGTGGACACTGGGGATAGTCTGTCTGTTAAAAATAAGATTTACAGGCAACCTGACCATGTCAGGGACTGCATCAGGACTGAAGTTCAGAAGATGATGGATTTGGGTGTGATTGAACCCTCAGATAGCCCTTGGGCTAGTCCAGTAGTCTTAGTACCTAAACCTCACACCCAGGGTGGTAAGAGAGAGATGAGGTTTTGTGTAGACTACAGAGGTCTCAATGCAGTCACTAGGACTGATGCCCATCCAATCCCTAGGGCAGATGAGCTTATAGACACTTTGGCCTCAGCCAAGTTTCTGAGCACATTTGACCTGACAGCTGGCTACTGGCAGATCAGACTAGCTGAGGATGCAAAAGCCAAAACAGCATTCTCAACCCCTAGTGGGCACTACCAATTTGTGGTGTTGCCCTTTGGTTTGAAGAATGCACCTGCCACTTTTCAAAGGTTGGTGAACAAAGTCCTTACAGGCCTGGAAGCCTATAGTGCAGCATATCTAGATGATATTTCTGTCTTTAGCTCCACCTGGGAGGATCAACTGGTCCACCTGAGAAATGTTTTGGAGGCCCTGCAGAAAGCAGGCCTCACTATCAAGGCCACCAAGTGCCAGATAGGGCAGAGCCAAGTTGTATACCTGGGCCACCTTGTGGGTGGAGGCCAGGTTCAACCATTGCAGAGCAAAATCCAGACCATCATTGTTAGAATTGGGGGTCTCTAGTTGGCACAGGTAGGTACTTGTGACAAATAGAGACTCTCGCCTCTAGTCAGGGTAAAGGGGTACACTCCTAAAATAACCCCTGCTCACCCCCTTGGTAGCTTGGCACGAGCAGACAGGCTTATCTCAGAGGCAGTGTGTAAAGCATTTGTGAACACATACAGTAATCTAGTGACAACACTACAGATGGACACCACACAAGGTTTATATCAAAAATAAGTATTCTTTATATAGTTTTAACACAAGACCATAACGACAAAAATCCACAATACTGTACTTAAAAAGGTAGTTTTAGCTTAGTTCAGTGCAGTTCTTAAGATGCGACACTTTAAGTCAATGTACCTTACGATGCGGGACGCTTCCACAACAAGCAATGTTGCAGCGATGGAAATGTGACAAAGTTCTGGTGCAAAGAAATAAAGACGTCAAGTTCTTCCTGATGCGGCACGCTTCTCTGATGTTGCGAGAAGTCTCGACTCGATGCGTCAGCTGCAGCGGCGACACCCTTGTTCCGTGATGCGACGACGGCGGCTTTGGCAGCGACACTCTTCTCCGACGTTGCGAGACGCTTCCGCTCGATGCGACAACTGCAGCGGCGACACCCTTGTTTCGTGATGCGACAGCAGCAACTCCGACGGCGGCACGCTTCTCCGTGGATGCGAGGCGCTTCTCTCGATGCGGTGCAATGCGTCAGCTACAGCGGCGACATCTACGATGCGACGGCAGCGGCTGCGACGGCGACACGCTTCTTCCTCGATGCGAGACTCTTCTCTTGATGCGGTGCAATGCGACAGCTACAGCGGCGACATCTACGATGCGACGGCAGCGGCTGCGACGGCGACACGCTTCTTCGGGGTTGCGGGACGTTTCTCGAGATGCGGTGCAATGCGTCAGCTACAGCGGCGTCATCTCCGTGATGCGACGGCAGAGGCTGCGACGGCGACACGCTTCTCCCTCTTGAGTCGCGCTTCCAGCTCCTTGCGACACGCAGTCCCTTCAGAAGGCCCAAAACAGCAGCAGGCACTTCCACAGGATTCTTGGGGAGCTGGTGGTTGAAGTCTGTTGTCCCTGAGACTTCAGCAGGAGGCAAGCTCTTTTCTCAAGCCCTTGGAGATCCTTCACAAGTTGAATAAAAGTGCACACAAAGTCCTTTCTCCTTCCTTTGGCAGTCAGGCAACCACTGCAGGCAGATCCCTCTAGCTTAGGGATAGTCTTCTCCTCAGTTTCTTCTTGGTTCCGCTCCTCAGCAAAGGTTTCTTCTTGTTTTTCCAAAGTGATCTAATTTCCTAGGGGTCTGGGTCCCCTTTTTATACACAGTTTTTCTTTGTTCTCTGAAGGCAGAAAGGCCTCTGCCTAGCCCAAAACCAGTTCTGGTCAGTCCTGGAGCACTTTGTTTTTCTGACTCCTTCTTTCCTTTCAGAATGGGGGCAGAGTGTTCAGCCGCCCGGCAGGAGGTGGAGCCAGCATTGTGGAAGGCAGGCACAGCCCTATTCAGACCCAGGTGCAACTCCTCCCTCCACTCTGGATGCAGATCTTTCTATTCAGCCCTGTGCTGACTCATCCTGTCTCCTGTAGCCACCCCCAGCCCCTGTCACTCAATCTCCAGACAAGGAATACACAACCTAGCAGAGGCAGGCTTGGAAGTTTAGGCAAGAAAATACCCACTTTCTAAAAGTGGTATTTTCAAACACAGAATGTTAAAACCAACTTCACTAAAAGATGTATTTTATCATTCTGAGTTCAGGCATACTAAATTCGTTTTTCTACCATGTTCCCTGGGTCAGTCCTGACTATAAGGTGTAATAGTCAGTCTGCCCATTCTGGCCTATGGGGAGCAGGTAGCCTTGCAATAGTGAAAAACGAAAATGGCTGTAATTCACTATTAGGACATGCCACACACACCAGGGCATGTCCTACCTTATACTTACAATGCACCCTGCCCTAGGGCCTACTTTAGGGGTGACCCACATGTAGTAAAGGGAAGGTTTAGGGACTGGTAAGTGGGTGCACTCACCAAGTCGACATGGCAGCCCTAGGCTGCACACAGGCTCTGCGATGGCAGGCATGAGACACATTTTATAAGCCGCTTCTGTGGGTGGCACAACCAGTGCTGCAAGCCCACCAGCGGCATTGGATTTACAAGCCCTGGGCACACTCAGTGCACTGTACTAGGGACTGACAAGAAAACCAATCATCCAATCATGGAGTCACTAATACATAACACAATTTATCATAGGGAGCACTTGCACTGTGGCACTGAATAGCAGTGGCACAGTGCCCAAAGCATCTAACCAGCAAAAACAGATCAGTAACATAGGAGGCATCATAACAAATGGAAGGGAGACCCACGCCAAGGATGCCAGGTCTAACACGTGTCCCCTCCAGCTGAAATGTGGGGAGAACTACCCTACCTCAGGGGAGTTCTCTTCACTAAGGCGGAAAAATCTGGACAGACCATCAGCATTGGCGTGTTCTGTACCAGGGCGGTGTTCGACCGTGAAATCCATCCCCTGTAGGGAAATGGACCACCTCAACAGCTTTGGATTTTCACCCCTCATCTGCATCAACCATCTGAGGGGCCTGTGGTCTGTCTGAACCCGGAAGTGTGTCCCAAACAGGTATGGTCTCAGCTTCTTCAGTGCCCAGACCACAGCAAATGCCTCACGCTCAATAGCACTCCACCTCTGTTCCCGTGGTAGTAACCTCCTACTGATGAAGGCTACGGGTTGATCTAGGCCCTCATTCATCTGTGACAGAACAGCCCCTACACCATGCTCTGAAGCGTCTGTTTGTACTACGAACTCTTTGGAGAAGTTGGGTGCCAGGAGCACGGGCGCCGTGCACATGGCAGTTTTCAGGGCCTCAAAAGCTTTCTGACAGGTGTCAGTCCAAATCACTTTCCTGGGCTGCTTCTTGGAAGTCAGCTCTGTCAGGGGCGCAACAATGCTGCCATACCCCTTGACAAACCTCCTGTAGTAACCTGTGAGTCCTAAGAAGGCTCTCACCTCTGTCTGGGTTTTGGGGGGTTCCCAATTCAGGATGGTTTCAATTTTGGGTTGCAGGGGCGCCACCTGGCCGCTCCCCACTTGGTGTCCCAAGTACACCACGGAACCCTGCCCAATCTGGCACTTACTCGCCTTGATCGTGAGGCCTGCTCTCCGCAGCGCCATCAACACTTCCCAGAGGTGGCGCAGATGTTCTTCCCAACTGGCGCTGAACACTGCGATGTCATCCAGGTAGGCGGCACTGAACGAGTCCAGTCCAGCCAACACCTGGTTGACCAACCTCTGGAAGGTGGCAGGGGCATTCTTCATCCCAAAGGGCATCACCCGGAAGTGGTAGTGCCCATCTGGTGTGGAGAATGCTGACCTCTCTCTTGCCCCATCAGTCAAGGCGATCTGCCAGTACCCAGACGTCAAGTCAAACGTGCTGAGGTACCGGGCAGCCCCTAGCCGATCTATGAGCTCATCAGCTCTGGGGATGGGGTGCGCGTCAGTCCTGGTGACTGAATTGAGCCCTCGGTAGTCCACACAGAACCGGAGTTCTGGTGTGGCACCCGGTGCGGCAGCCTTTGGGACCAAGACCACTGGGCTGGCCCAAGGAGTGTTAGAGGACTCAATCACCCCTAACGCAAGCATTTTGGAGACCTCCTCCTTGATGCAAGCTCTCACCCTGTCAGTCACCCTGTAAGATTTGTGCTTCACAGGTGTACTGTCCCCAGTGTCCACATCATGGATGCACCAATCTGTGACACCGGGAACCAGGGAGAACAGATCAGAAAACTGTCCCAGCAACTGGCGGCAGTCATTCTGTTGCTCAGGGGTCAGGTTGGAAGAGAGGTTGACACCATCCACTGACCCATCTTGCTCTGTTGCTGACAGGAGGTCAGGAAGAGGCTCGGTCTCCTCCTCCATCCCAGCATCTGTTGCTAAGAGCATGCCCACTTGGGACCTCTCCAAGTGGGGCTTCAAGCGGTTGACATGCAGGACCCTCAAGGGGTTCCTGGGAGACCGCAAGTCCACCAAGTAGGTAACCGGACTTTGCGCTCTACAACCTCAAAGGGTCCGGTCCACTTATCCTGGAGCGCGCAGGGCTCCACTGGGGCCATGACCCACACTTTCTGACCAGGCTGAAGCTCTACCAGAGTGGCATTCTGGTCGTACCACCGCTTCATCTCCTCCTGGCTGGCTTCCAGATTCGCCTCAGCGAGTTGCCTGAAACGCCTAGTTTGGTTCCTAAAGGCCAGCATGTAACTGTATACATCCTGGGGAGGTTTCCTGGGAGATTGCTCCCAGCCTTCTTTGACCAAACTTAGAGGTCCTCTTACTGGGTGTCCATAGAGAAGCTCAAAGGGACTGAACCCTAGAGATTTCTGTGGCACCTCACAGTAAGCAAAGAGCAGGCATGGTAAGAGGACGTCCCACTTACGCCTCATAGGTTCCTCAAGACCCATAATCATGCCTTTGAGGGTTCGGTTGAACCTTTCAACCAATCCATTTCCTTGGGGGTGGTAAGGAGTGGTAAACTTGTAGGTTACCCCACACTCCTGCCACAGGGACTTCATACACTTGGAAATGAAGTTGGTCCCCCGGTCAGACACTACCTCGCTAGGGAATCCCACTCGGGAGAAAATTCCCATCAGTGCTCGTCCCACCACGGGGGCCGTCACTGTCCTCAGAGGTATGGCTTCCGGGTACCGGGTGGCATGGTCCACCAAGACCAGGATGAACCTGTTGCCCATGGCTGTCTTGGGGTCCAGTGGCCCCACAATGTCAATACCCACCCGTTCAAAGGGGGTGCTGACTACAGGGAATGGCTGGAGAGGAGCCTTGCGCTTCCTCCCACTCTTTCCACTTGCCTGGCAAGTCTGACATGTCCTGAAGTGAGTGTCTGAACTCCTGCGCATTTGGGGCCAATAAAAGTGGGTGACAAGCCTCTCAAAGGTCTTGTCCTGCCCCAAATGTCCTGCCAATGGAACATCATGAGCCAGCCCCAGTAGGAAGGCTCTGAGGCACTGGGGTACCACCAGCACACGGGCTGACCCAGGCTCAGCAACCTTAGGCTCAGTATACAGGAGATCATTCTCCCAATAGACCCAATGTGACCCAGACTGATCACCTGTTGCCTGGTCTGCAGCCTGTTGCCGCAGACCCACCAGAGAAGGGCATTCTTTCTGCTCCTTGCAGAATTCTTCCCTGGAGGGTCCTCCTTCTTGCTGCCAATGGGTCAGCTCAGGCAGGTCCCCCAGTTCAGCTACCTGTTCCCCTGTAGGCTCCAGGGCATCCCCCTCAAGGTCTGCCTCCTCCTGGACCATGGGAACTTCGGGGGCCGGTTTCCCGCGCCCCCTGCCTCTTCTCGTAACGGCAGGTACCTGGGCCTCCCTCTCAGGCTCCAGGTCCTCTTGAGCACCTTTACTTGCTGCCATGGACCGGGTGGTCACACACGCCCAGTCAGGCAAACCCAACATCTCCAAATGAGCACTTCGCTCCACCTTCGCCCAAGGGGAGCTCTCCAAGTCGTTCCCTAACAAACAGTCAACAGGCATGGCGGGCCTCACAGCTACCTGAAGAGTACCAGAGACCCCCCCCCCACTCAAAGGGAACCTGAGCCACTTTGCAGTGACTCTCTGTGTTGTCAGCGGCAACAACTGGATAGATTGCATGGGGGACAACCTGCTCTTGAGACACCAGGTGACACTTGACAGCTATCACACTGGCTCCTGTATCTCTAAGAGCCTCCACCCTATGGCCATTGATGGTCACCCACTGCCTGTATTTCTTAGTGTTGTCAGGCAGCGGGGTCCTGGGGACCACCTCACAGTCTCCTAATGAGACAAGGGACATCTGTGCGGGACCCCACCCCTCTTGGGCATCCATCTCCTCCCCCAGGGCTACACTAGCCATCTGCCGGGGGGCTGCACCAGGGGGTGCGGTCTTTCCAAACTGGCGGCACCTGGGATCACTCGCTATATGACTGAGGTCCCCACATTTGTAGCATCTCAGGGGTCCCCTTTGAACAGGTGGACCTGTCGGGGCCCCTGAGGGTTTCTGGGGGGGAGGCTGGGAACCTTTCCCTTGGTTCCCTTAGGGACTACTTTGGGGCCTTCTTTGGAACTCCCTCTGTTTACCCTTGTCCCCCCCACTCTTCTGCTGGGGACCCTGCCCACCCTTGGCTGAGTCTCCCACGTGACCCTTGTGGACCCTGGTACTGACCCAGCGGTCCGCCTCCTCAGCAAGCATTCCTAGGGATAGTCAGCTTGCTATCTATCAGGTGCTGGCGTAGCTCTGGAAAACAGTTACTTGACAACTGCTCCCATGCAATCAAATCAAGGAGCCCCTGAAAATCATCAACTTTGCTACCCTTCACCCAACCATCCAATGCTCTTCAGAAAAAAGTGACATATTCCACCCAGGTACTGTTCTCTATCTTCTTGCAACCCCTGAACCTCTGCCTATACAATTCAGGAGTTAAACCATACCTAGACATTAAAGCATCCTTCATGTGGTGATATGAATTATGGACATCAGAAGGCAAATCTAGCAGTGTGTCCCGCCCCTCACTAAGGAACCGTCCCCACAACCCCGCTCCCCAATCCTTCTCAGGGACCCGGTGGGAAGACATGGCTACCTCATAGGCCTTGAACCATTGCCCAATGTCATCATTTTTAAAAACTCTCTGACCACATCCTTAGGAATATACACTCTAGATTCCACAGGCATTGACGGTGTGCTGCCACCAGAGGGAGTAATTTCTAAGCTCCTAGCTTTCAAATCCAACTCCCTCAAACTTCTATCATGCTCAAGCTGTATCCTCTTTTCTTCCAGGGCCAGTTTCCTAATTTCCAATTGCCCATTCATTTTGGCCAGCTCCAACTCATGCATCCTATTTCTCTCCCTGTCCTCCAGCTCTTCTGTGGACAGACCTTTGGCAGAAACACTGCTACCTGCTGGGGAAGGTGCCTTCCTTTCCCCTGGACCCAATGGCCCTTCCAGCTGCACATCTGCATCATTATCCCCTTCCTCATTCTCAGGGGTTTTCCTTGCTTCTACCCAGGCCCTCAGCGCCTTGTAGAACTCCTCCCTCCTGGTGAGCCCGGTAATTGCAACATTAAATCTTTTGCAGAAGTGCTTCAGCTGCTTCGCATTGTAGCATTCTAGTTTCTCCTCTTCCCAATCAAAATCAACAGATGCTATGGATGCTGGTTTCATGATGGCTGAACTTGGCAAAAATGGAACGTCCTAGAAAAACAAATCTACCAAAAGTATGTGGTCGCGTTTTGGTCTGCACTCACTAGTAGTGTTCACCAATCACTGTACATGAGTCACAAATGCAAGTCCAGAATCCTCACCGCTGACCACCAATGTTAGAATTGGGGGTCTCTAGTTGGCACAGGTAGGTACTTGTGACAAATAGGGACCCTCGCCTCTAGTCAGGGTAAAGGGGTACACTCCTAAAATAACCCCTGCTCACCCCCTTGGTAGCTTGGCACGAGCAGACAGGCTTATCTCAGAGGCAGTGTGTAAAGCATTTGTGAACACATACAGTAATCTAGTGACAACACTACAGATGGACACCACACAAGGTTTATATCAAAAATAAGTATTCTTTATATAGTTTTAACACAAGACCATAATAACAAAAATCCACAATACTGTACTTAAAAAGGTAGTTTTAGCTTAGTTCAGTGCAGTTCTTAAGATGCGACACTTTAAGTCAATGTACCTTACGATGCGGGACGCTTCCACAACAAGCAATGTTGCAGCGATGGAAATGTGACAAAGTTCTGGTGCAAAGAAATAAAGACGTCAAGTTCTTCCTGATGCGGCACGCTTCTCCGATGTTGCGAGAAGTCTCGACTCGATGCGTCAGCTGCAGCGGCGACACCCTTGTTCCGTGATGCGACGACAGCGGCTTTGGCAGCGACACTCTTCCCCGACGTTGCGAGACGCTTCCGCTCGATGCGACAACTGCAGCGGCGACACCCTTGTTTCGTGATGCGACGGCAGCAGCTCCAACGGCGGCACGCTTCTCCGTGGATGGGAGGCGCTTCTCTCGATGCGGTGCAATGCGTCAGCTACAGCGGCGACATCTACGATGCGACGGCAGCGGCTGCGACGGCGACACGCTTCTTCCTCGATGCGAGACTCTTCTCTTGATGCGGTGCAATGCGACAGCTACAGCGGCGACATCTACGATGCGACGGCAGCGGCTGCGACGGCGACACGCTTCTTCGGGGTTGCGGGACGTTTCTCGAGATGCGGTGCAATGCGTCAGCTACAGCGGCATCATCTCCGTGATGCGACGGCAGCGGCTGCGACGGCGACACGCTTCTCCCTCTTGAGTCGCGCTTCCAGCTCCTTGCGACACGCAGTCCCTTCAGAAGGCCCAAAACAGCAGCAGGCACTTCCAAAGGATTCTTGGGGAGCTGGTGGTTGAAGACTGTTGTCCCTGAGACTTCAGCAGGAGGCAAGCTCTTTTCTCAAGCCCTTGGAGATCCTTCACAAGTTGAATAAAAGTGCACACAAAGTCCTTTCTCCTTCCTTTGGCAGTCAGGCAACCACTGCAGGCAGATCCCTCTAGCTTAGGGATAGTCTTCTCCTCAGTTTCTTCTTGGTTCCGCTCCTCAGCAAAGGTTTCTTCTTGTTTTCCCAAAGTGATCTAATTTCCTAGGGGTCTGGGTCCCCTTTTTATACACAGTTTTTCTTTGTTCTCTGAAGGCAGAGAGGCCTCTGCCTAGCCCAAAACCAGTTCTGGTCAGTCCTGGAGCACTTTGTTTTTCTGACTCCTTCTTTCCTTTCAGAATGTGGGGCAGAGTGCTCAGCCGCCCGGCAGGAGGTGGAGCCAGCATTGTGGAAGGCAGGCACAGCCCTATTCAGACCCAGGTGCAACTCCTCCCTCCACTCTGGATGCAGATCTTTCTATTCAGCCCTGTGCTGACTCACCCTGTCTCCTGTAGCCACCCCCAGCCCCTGTCACTCAATCTCCAGACAAGGAATACACAATCTAGCAGAGGCAGGCTTGGAAGTTTAGGCAAGAAAATACCCACTTTCTAAAAGTGGTATTTTCAAACACAGAATGTTAAAACCAACTTCACTAAAAGATGTATTTTATCATTCTGAGTTCAGGCATACTAAATTCTTTTTCTACCATGTTCCCTGGGTCAGTCCTGACTATAAGGTGTAATAGTCAGTCTGCCCATTCTGGCCTATGGGGAGCAGGTAGCCTTCCAATAGTGAAAAACGAAAATGGCTGTAATTCACTATTAGGACATGCCACACACACCAGGGCATGTCCTACCTTATACTTACAATGCACCCTGCCCTAGGGCCTACTTTAGGGGTGACCCACATGTAGTAAAGGGAAGGTTTAGGGACTGGTAAGTGGGTGCACTCACCAAGTCGACATGGCAGCCCTAGGCTGCACACAGGCTCTGCGATGGCAGGCCTGAGACACATTTTATAAGCCGCTTCTGTGGGTGGCACAACCAGTGCTGCAAGCCCACCAGAGGCATTGGATTTACAAGCCCTGGGCACACTCAGTGCACTGTACTAGGGACTGACAAGTAAACCAATCATCCAATCATGGAGTCACTAATACATAACACAATTTATCATAGGGAGCACTTGCACTGTGGCACTGAATAGCAGTGGCACAGTGCCCAAAGCATCTAACCAGCAAAAACAGATCAGTAACATAGGAGGCATCATAACAAATGGAAGGGAGACCCACGCCAAGGATGCCAGGTCTAACAATCATGGACTGGGTTGCTCCAACCACCCAGACTCAGGTCAGAGCTTTCTTGGGCCTGACTGGGTACTATAGGAGATTTGTCAAAGGGTATGGATCCATAGTGACCCCTTTGAATGACTTAACTTCCAAGAGAATGCCAAAGAAAGTTCAGTGGACAGTCAGCTGTCAAAAGGCATTTGATGACCTGAAGCAGGACATGTGCACTGCTCCCATTCTGCAAAGTCCTGACTACTCCAAACAATTCATTGTCCAAACAGATGCATCTGAGTTGGGGGTAGGGGCTGTGTTATCACAATTGAATGATGAAGGTCAGGATCAGCCAGTAGCTTTTATTAGCAGAAGGCTGACCCCCAGAGAGAAACGTTGGTCAGCCATTGAGAGGGAAGCCTTTGCTGTGGTTTGGGCTCTGAAGAAGCTGAGGCCATACTTGTTTGGCACTCACTTCATTGTTCAGACAGACCATAAGCCCCTCTTATGGCTAAAACAGATGAAGGGTGAAAACCCCAAACTTTTGAGGTGGTCCATTTCTCTACAGGGGATGGACTATGCAGTGGAACATAGACCTGGGAGTAACCATGCCAATGCAGATGGACTCTCAAGATATTTCCACTTAGAACATGAAGACTCAACTGGTCAAGGTTAGTTTAATGTCCTGACGTTTGGGGGGGGGGTTTGTGTAGGAGAGTAGGATCTGCTTCTTATAGTTACCCCCACTTTTTGCTGATGTTTCACTGTTTTCGACTTAGTTTGGCTGGGCTCCTGCTATTCAGGACCCCAGCCTATCTGCTTTCTCCTTTAAATTGATTGCATGTACTTTAGGTACACTCCAGATTGGATTCTGGGGTACCCTTATGAGTCCCTAGTATATGGTATACTATGTACCCAGGGCATAGGTACCCCAGAGGCCTCCCAGGGGCTGCAGCATGTATTATGCCACCCCTGAGAGGCCATCCAAAATGACACAACAGGTCTGCTACTGCAGCCTGTGTAAGGTGGTGCATGCACCCCTTACTTAGATATAGGTTCACTATATCTATCCTAATCACTGCACATACAAGCCTATCAGTCACCCCTAAGGCAGGCCTTATCAATCTTGAAGGCAGGGTGCTGGGTTTTATGTGAGAGGGTGCCCATGCATGAGCAGAGCCCCTCTGCAGCCTTCGGAACCACTATTCCGGGGTTGTCTGTGATGCAGCCAACCATATACTCTTAAGTGCATTATAACCTCGCGGTAAATGCTAACTTTAGAATGGCTGCAAGGAATTATGTCGTGTTTGGCGTCAAAGACCTTGGAATCATACCTCCACACCAGTAACTGGTGTGGGAGGTATGATTCCTCTCTCCTAGAGGGAGAAATATGACAGCACCGGTACACCCGGTACCAGCTTCACAGAGCCCTGGCGTCACAAAATGGATGCTGCCAGCCACAGACACGAGTCTGCCCTCCTGCTGCTGGACGAAACTCCGGCAGAGGAAGGCTTGACAATAGGTTTCCTGTCACAGGGAGGTGTGACCACCTCCCAGACAGGCTTTAGTGTATTGGGGCTGGGTGGGTGCACTCCAAGAGTGCTTTGATGTCTGCACTGGGGGCACATTTGGTGTCCCTGTGCATCGTCCAGCTCAAACCGGTTGCAGGGAGACTCAGCCCCTGCTCTGGCACAAAACTGGACAAAGGACATGGGTGTAGCCACCCCTCTGTCCTGACCCTCCCATAGGTGGGTCCCCAGAGTTTGTCCCACCCCTTCCTTGGGTATAAAGTAGGAACCCCTGGCTACAGGACTTTGGATTACACCTGGACTAAACTCTGCTACAGAAACCAAGTACTTTGACGATCTACACTACGCTGGATGACTGAAGAATCTCCCTTGGAGTAAAGGAGTTACTCCCCTGCAAGGCAGGCACCTTAAACGCATCTGACCGGTTTGCATCTCCGAAGCTCCCGAGGACTCCAAAGAATATTGCAACACAGGAGGTGGGTTCCCAAGGTCTCTGAGGTCGATCTGTACCCACAGCAAGTCTGAGGCCCGTATCCCTTGTGGTGACCGTGCAACCCGAACCCCTGGACACCGCGTTGATTTGCAGAAGCATCAGCTTTCCGGCGACCCCTGAGGCTGAGCTTTGGGTTACTTGTAGCCCTGACCCCGAGCAGTAATTCCACCAAAGATTGCGGGCCTACACTCCACGAGTGTTCCGTGGGCCGGCATTTTGTGATTCCTCTTGAGGTTCCTTCGCGATCCCTGGTCCGTTGACCTGTGGGTCCCTGAGAAGGGTACTTTAACTTTCAGTGGGCTTCCCTGGTTGCTCCAGGCGTGCCCTGACTCTCCATTGCTTGGGGAGTCCCCAGGACCTTGCTGGTCCTCACAGAAGCATAATCACTCTGACCACGTAGGTTGCCGTTGCCAAGGCTTGTTGGTGTTCAATCCGAGCACTGATCCCCCAGCACTCGACATCCTTCGTGGCAAAGCTCATCTGCGGACTCTGGTTGTCGTCGACGTCTCCTGGTCCCCGTGGCTGCAGAGTCAAGCTTCACCTCTTCGCACCTGAAGCACCCGACATCGGTGGGCATTTGTCTATCGTGCCCCTGGTCACTGGCAAGTGACCCAGACTCTGTCCCCTCTGCTTTCAGGTTCTTCACATCTTCGATCCAGGCTTGGAGCACCCCGGACACTTTTCTTCTTCACTTCAGCAGCACTTTGCAGCGTCTCACCATTGAAAACAACAACGATTCCTGACACCCTTTGACACCTATGCACCCGGCTTCCCTGGGTGAGGTAACACGAGTACTCTGGTGCTCCCGTGGGTGCTGGCCTTAGAACCTTCTAAGTCTGAAAGGGTTTACTCAAAGTCCTCTCCTAAGTGTCCTTAAACTCTAATATTCCAACCGCTACTTTCCCATAGAGTTGTACGGAGCTCGCGTCTGTGTTCCCACACTGCACCCGTCCTCCGTGGGTCCCCTGTGTCACTACCTTGGGTGGTTCCTTGGGGTCCCAGCGATTCTACGTGCTCTAGGCATTGTGTCTAGTCAAGTCGTGGTTGTTATACCACTTTCTTAATATTGGTTTGGTCTCCCCCTGGAGCCCACTGTGTATTGTGCTATTTACTGTCGTTCTAGTACTGTAATATTGTGTGCCTTGTTCTCTAATCTCATAAAGAGGTTAGTAGAGAGTGTTTAGTAATAAATACATATATTTTATATATACCTTGTGTGGTTCTCCTTTCATTTGGTCATACAAGAGGTTATATACTGGTAAAACAAGCTGCTTTACATTCCTTCAAGACTTAGCCTGAAGGCTGCTCTCCACAGCTATCACTAGGATAGTTTTCTATAAAGGTTGTCTTTAACCTAATCATCAATAAGGGTCGTTTGGACTGGTGCAAGGTGCCCACTTTAATTAGTGGACACCATATACCAGGCCAACTTCTCACAAACAGCATTCCACAACCACCTTTGGTCACGTAAACCTTGGCACGAGTCAAGTAAGACTCATATGCGATTTTTGTTGTGAAAATGGCGGCCAGTGGGAGTGGTGTGGATGATCCATATGCAAAAACCTGGTAGAGGTGGAGCAAATGACCGGTTGAACAGGGAGTGTCTTTAGGACATCCTGCGCCAAAAAATTCATCGAAGCTCCTGTGATGATTAACGTCTGCAACTGTGACGAATGAAGAATGCTGTATTTGGGAATGTGCCTACGTGGATATCCGCCAGGTTGCAGTGAATTACAGGAACAGCTTCCTCTGGGTCATCATCATCATCATCCATGTCCTCTTCATCTTCTGACATAGTGGGAGACTGCATCGCGTTGATTGCTTTGCGTTTCTGCCCCCTTTTGGGTGTGGAAGAATGGCATACTTTGGCGAAGTGGTTAGGTTTATTGCTTTCCGAATACTGTTTTCCGTGAACGGGGCAGGGTCCTTGATGTTGATATGACCCTCCAATCCATAACACATCTTGGGAGTCGAGTTGGATTTGTGACAAGGTTTCTTTTTATTTGTATTCACTGCATTGACGGCTCCGTCTTCACCTGGTGTTGCAGAGCCACTTCCATATGTGTGGGGCGCACTTTGGAGAGTTCTTTGGAGCAACCTATTGTCAGCATGTCGGCCATGTACATCACTGGAATTTGGAGAATGTTCTCTCTGAGCTAAACAAAAGAGCAGCCCTGTATGAATTGGGCACCAATTTTCATCATAGGCATCGGGCAAAATACAGGTGATGGCCAAGTCTTTAAGGTGAGCATAAAAAGTGTCCATGGGTTCTTCAGGTAGCTGACGAGCCGGGCGCAAAAAGAACCTCTCATGGTCGGGATTTGCGAGGGGCTCCAAGAGAGCAGTCAAACCCTGTTTTAACATAGTGTAGGTGAACGGAGGACCAGCGTCGATGACATGATTCCCCAGTTTGTGAATGGCAACCCCTCCCAAATGTAATAGCATGGGACACCGTCGATCATTTTCCAGGCCTACCGCAACAAAATAGGTCTCCAATCGCTCGTCCGAGTCCTTCCATCTCGCCCCTTGAGTGGGTGGGAGCCCACCCACCACAACTGTTCCAGAGCAGGTACGGAGGCCATGATGATGGCAGCAGCTGGCTAGTGTAGACAGCACAGGGGTTAAACCACTGACCTTAGGTAACAGTGACCTCGTGATGTCGACCTCTGATGGAGCAGTTGAGGAGAAACAGTTGTAGAATAGCATGAGGTGGCGCCACTCATGCAGTGGTAAAGTCCTATAGCATGATGCATGTGCCCCAGGGGCGCTGGAGCCTGGACAGCGAATGACCTGCGCAGAGGGGTGGAGCTCAGTACCCTATGTGCTTAGCAGGCATGCCTGTGGCAAGGACGTGAGAAAAAGTACTACAGGTGCAGGAAGGAGGTAGCAGGTATGCCTCGTATGACTCACCATGCAGCCACATGCTGTACAGAGATGCAGACCAGAAGGCACTCCACGCCTGAAGAATAGCACCAATGCATGGGGAAAAACCAGTGCTGTGGCTGGGATGTAAGCAGTAGCACCCCTCCAGTGAGTCCCTCAGATTCAGTGAAAACAGAGCTGCATACAATGATCTGGCTGGCACCTTTCCTTTGACACCCTCAGATGTAGGACCAGCTGGTGAGGAATAAGGGTCAGGCACACCTCGACAGGCACTTCTCCTCTGAGGCCCACTGAGGCAGAAACAGCTGATCATGAGCACGGCCTCGCAGACACTACTGCATTCAAGAGGCCAGGCGAGCGAGATAGACCCCTCCTTCCCTCGCAGAGACACGAATGCGCGCATGCACCACGGAGTGCAAGCAGCAGTGACAGCAGGGACAGGCCTCGGCATGGGCAGTGGAGCAGGGACAGGCCTCAGAATGGGCAGTGAAGCAGCAGGAGATGCTCCGCGGCAAGGAACAGGCCACAGCCCACAGCAACAAACAGCAGAGTGAGAGGAAACGCTCTGCGAGCCACAGTTGGGAGCGCGTCACTCACTGCACCCGGTAACAAAGCACGAAGGTGGGCGGGCAAGTACTCACTCGTTGCCAGTTGTTGCGTTACCACGGAGACCATAGGGTCTAGGCCGAGAAAAATTTCAATAAGAAGGCACAGGCGTAGTGTGGTGTTGTACCGGCTAAAGAATCATGAGGTCGGGTCCTTGCCATATTTATTGCAGTGGTCCCTGACATCACGGCCGTGACCACCTTACAACTATTCACTGGGTCCACGTCGTCAACACCCCTGCGTGATTTCTCAATATGAGGTGGGCCATTCCCAAACAGAACAGGCGTAACTCTAAAATGCATAGATTTACTATTTTTCATTAAGGGGCACAGCACCTGGAATCTGCAAGGATAGATCAATAAATACTTTTCCAGTCTGCTTATGGCTACCAACGAAGATCTATGCGTGGCCCTACTGAGCTTGTCTGGTCTGTGCTCGCTGCTTGATGAACCCACGGAACTTTCATAGATGAGGCTAGATATATGCAAAAGAGATCCTTGCCTTTTTCTAAGTTAAATTGTGAAGAATAAACATACTTTACTCAAAGTGGACAGGAACCCTGCTGGGTTGAGATCAAGGACAAATTATTTCAGTACATATGGAATATGATACTATTCTGAAAAGACAGCCTAAAGGAAATGTCTTGCTGCAGCTATCGTGTCTAGAGGACGCTGTTGCAGTTTTATTGACGCCATTGAGGGCGAATAATGTCCTACATATTCATTCTAGTATTAACAAGCGCCCTCGCTGCAATTGGTAAAAGTCCGTGTGAACACTTTAATAAGACATTAGTGATAAAATAACCATTGGCATGATAAGGACAAATTACACTTTTGCAACTAATGTAAAAGCTGTTCAGGAATCCACATTTTGATTCAGCTTTTACTTTTGCAGAGACTGACAGGAATTGCAGACTGTGACTTATTTTTCTGTTGTTAACAAAAATATTGCTGCTGGTTCCAAGATACCAAATAAATTCCCCATTTGAAATTTGTGATGTTGCTATAGAAACTGAGAGATAGTTTCATTTGCAATGTTTTCCTTGTCTTAAAAGCCTCTACCAGGACTTCGGGTTGTTGATTTAAAGCCGTTCTCTAGAATGCTTGCAGGATGTTTTCTTTTACCTTGTTTTCAACCCCTGTATACTGCACGAGACGAGTCTGCAGTCACAAAATCTAAGTGAAAGATAATTTTATTTCTTGTGAACAAGCCAGGGCCGGACAGGCGTATTCATTCGGGGCTTTTCCCTAGTGGGCTGGAGCCCACGGAGGTCCGTTTTGGAAGCCAGGGCCCTCCAGGGCGCCTCTGTCACTTCCCCCAGCTCCCCAGATTGATTGCTACATGCAAGGAGAGAGAGAAAAAGAGGGATGGAGGGAGAAGGTAGAGAGAAAGCGATCAAAGAGAGAGAAGGTAGAGAGAGGAGAAGGGTAAAGAGAGAATGGATGGATGGAATGGGAGAGGTTGCGCGAGCGGATGAAGGGCGCAGGAGTGGTTTGAACATTTTTGCCAGGGCTCCTTTTGGTTACGCAGTCTGGCTCTGGTATCAGAGCGTGTTAGTGTACGTAAGTCTGTGTGTGTTTAGTTGGTAGGCATGGAGAAACCCTAACTATCAGAATGGAAAACGCACAGGGTTGAACTGTCATTTTCGTCCTAGAAAGTGTGTAGCATGAAGCAAAAAATATTTTGGGTGCAGACATATCCTTACAAATATCAATATTTCAACTTTAAAAGCATCCATAAAACAGTAGCAGTCAGCAACAACTACTAAAAATAAGCATAGATAAAACACACATAGCAGCATTTAGATAAAGTGCAAGTCCAACTATGTGCAAATGTAAAACCTAACATTACGTGTCCAGATTGCAGTACCCAATAGAGACTTAAATAGAGATAAAGTCCTACTAAATACCTCAGCCACGCGGCCTAAGAAATCCAAAAGATGAGGAACAACTAGTCAAGCCAATGCCTGAGCAGGAATCACCCAAATAAGCTAAGGGATTAATAGGACTGACTGTTAGCCCCTCTCCATATATGTTATGTATTGGAAACAATAGGTCCAGCTTGCAGGTTGATTTCACTGCCTGTGGCCGAGACAGAACAACTATTTGGACCAAATGTTTTTTTGTTTTTTTTTACATTCTCCATGCAGGCAGGCCAAAGATAGGTTGCTAAGAGAGAAGAGACTTTTCTGTCCTCGCAATGAGTGCAGCATCGTCAACATAACAGATATGGTAGAGTCGTATCGTCAGTGTCGTCGTGAACCCCCCCCCCTCCCGCTTTGTCAGCAGGGGTGGTGTTGGTGGGGGTCCTATTAGGCAAAAGACATTTATTCACACACAGCGTCGAACTCACCAGTTCTTTTTAAAGGTGAGTCTGACATACAGGCCTGCCTGTCTGTGTTCTCTCGTAACTGTTTTTCACGACGCACAGTTGCTCCTTGGGGGCTGTAGTCGATAGGCTATTGTCGTTATTGTGAGAGGCCTGTTTAAGACTGCAACTCCCTGGGCTCCTTTCCTAAGCACACGTGACACGGGGTGCAGGGCACGTATTTCAGATTCCTCTCGGCTGCAGGAGAGCGGTGAACGCTTCAATGTAAGTTGCTCTCTGACGCTTTTCAGGAAAACAGACAAGTAATTAAATTTTGTTCCTTGGCACCTGGGTGAAAGGTCATTCAATATTTATTGTCTGGCCTCTGGAGCAGCAGTTCTTAGCTGTACACTTCATCTCAACTGTTAAAGGTGCCCCGCTGGAATCGTGGTACATTTTGGTATAAGCCTAATGAATAACACCACAGCAAATCTGGTCAAAGGAACTATGCTGTATTTAAGTAAGGCTGTGTAAGCATTATTTAGCCTGTTGTAAAAAGTAAAATACAGTACAATACCACTACCAATGCAACTCATTTTGGTACACCCAAATGAGCAGGCAGTTGCTTCCTTTAAAATATTGATCCCAGTATGATTTTCACTACATATTCCTCTAACGCTATCTCACTCTCCTACCCTTTCTCCCTGTGTTTCACGTTACCGTTTCCAGAGATTTCACCTCATTGGATTCCAGGGGCATAGGCAACCCCCACTTTAGCAGCTTAAGCAGGGGCTCCCACTGGGTATGATAAGCTGGTGAACTGAGTTCTCATAAACATTAATTGTTTATGGGCCTCTTATGTCTGCAGGCAAAATGCCTAAAAATAGCACTGCTACCAAATACCATGAGAGAGGGTTGTGAGCTTTCAGATGGCATGCTCAGGGAAGGGAACACATAAAGAAAACAAGTTGAATAGTAGAAATGCAGAGAGAGGAACACATTGGAAAACAATGAGCATGACTGAGAAAGATATGAAAGAAAAAGTGAGGATGAGAAAAAAAGATGGGTAGATACAAAGGGAAACAAGCATTGGCATAGCCAATAGGTCTCGCCTTTGGGACCTTATAAGTATTTAGCCATGCAGCACGTTATCCTGGGTGATACAACATATACTGTTACTTTACGTGCCACTGGTGAATGGACATGCTGTGGCTAGGAGCAGTGCAGCCTGTGGACCCTGAGTGTGACAACAATGCCATTAAAATGTCCTTAAATATTCCGTTCTATGATAGTACTGGTCACGTTTCACGATTGTTTCTGTTCTGGCTTCCCCTGAATAATTCCAGCCACTGGTGGATGTTATTTGCAGACCATTTTGTTATTTGATTGAATCCATAACCGAAAACACAATGTTGCCTTTACTAACTGCTTGATCTGTCTGTTTTCGTTGTTTCTGAGCTGTTGTTTCTATGATGACTGCTATCTGTGTTCTCCCTCTTGGATTCTTGTGAACTGATTTAATGCCCTTGAGATAAAGTTGCACTATAGAAAATTGCAAAGATAAATAAAAATTGTGCCACCTCAATGAAAACAGCGAGGGCCCATGTAAGCAAGACTCAAGCGACAAGCAGAATTGATTGTAGAAAATAAACTCAGATCATGACCAGCTCACTAACTACATTGGTTGGATATATAATAAACCTCTGAAAAAGGAGCTTTATAGTAGTTGTTGAGGCACTTCACTAACTACGTGGGCCGTCCAGGGAAAGGTGGATCGTCCGGTCTCCCCATATGCACTTCACAGTGCCTCTCTGCTGAAACTTACTGCTGTCCAGCATGATGGTGAGCATGACCCGGCACTTGTGGTTGATGGTGAAGAGGCTTTGAGACAGGAAAGAGCCTCGCGGTTGTCCCCAGTTCTACCTTTCGGCGGAAAAGTCCATATCCATAATCCTCCTCCTGGCACTGCTGTCCCTCCACTGGGCTCAGGCAGCAGCGGAGTGCTTCATAGACTGGGCATTCAGAAGCAGCAAGACAAGATCATTGACTTAGGCGCACCTGCCGACAGTGGGGCATCACTACAGGCTGTGGCAAGGTTGCAAACCCAGCAAGAGCTACCACATAAAAGCAGCAATGAAGGGGTGGGGGCCCCTGGGGACGGTAGCGAAGGACACCAGACTACCCATCGACTTTGAACAACTGACAGCAATTATAAGTATCCTCCCCGCAACATGCAATGACCGCCACGAGACAGTCTTTTTCGGAGCAGTCTTCTCAATCATGTTCTTTGGGGCAATGAGGGTTTCCGAAGTGGTCCCTCCGTTAAAAGCAGCAACGGGCGACTGCTGCCTTAGATGGGCAGACCTACAATTGGGTTGGGATTACATGACATTCAAGATCTGAAAATCCAAAACCAACCAGGAGGCGAAAGCCAAAACAGTCATGTTGTGACACCTGTCCAACCAAGACCGCTGCCCAATCTGCCTCACAAAGGATTACACACGGCAGCGCCCCACAGGCAGGACGCCCCTCTTCATACACCAGGACGGGTCCTTACTTAGCAGGTACCAATTCACGCAGGTCATGCGCAAGGCCCTGGGGCAGGTGGGGATAGCACACAAACAGTTTGGAGAGTCAAGCAACGAGCGTTTCGAATTTCCTACCCACCCACAAAAAGAAAGTAAAGGCTGGACACTGTTGCAGTATTGGTGAAGGCAGTCAGTTTTAAAGACCCCCCGGCTTGCGAGGGCTTAAGGGGGCAGGAAAGTATCCCCTAAGCTCTGGGATGCCAAACGGCAGGGCCAACTGGAAACAGTGGGGGGTAGGGTGGCCAGCGGGGCAGACTCAGCACTTGCAGCCCGAGTCCCAAGGGCCAACAATAGGACAAGCAGTTGCCAGCAAGCTGAAGCCAGGAATTCGCGACAGGGCATCACCCCACTCCCCTCTACCTCGTGGACATACAAGATATGACAACGGCGACTGCCGAATGTAAATATTGCGCAATGTTACAACCGAAAGTGCAATTGATGATTGACATTGATATGTACCGTCTGTGTGCGGTAGTCAAGCATTGGCCAGGTGGGCTGGCAGACTGCGCAGGTTATATATTTGTGAGCCTCTCTCTACCTCCTTGCGCCACACCAATCTCTGCTTTCCTCTACCCCTCCTAATTTGCCTCGTTGTCCCTCTCATCTGTAACAACGTGCACCCGCCTCTGTAACTGATCGCGCTTCTCCTATCCATCTGTACCACCCTCTGCCACCTCTCTACTTGCGCTCCTCCACATGCCACTCTCTTCTACTTACACTTGTTGTTCACACAACTCAGTCACCACTCTCCCCCCGGCTCGCGTCGGTCCCGTCACCCCACCAAAGTCTGGGGCACCCCCGCCGCGGCTGCTCAGCGCCAATCTTCACTGACCTCAGACCATTCTTACCGATCTGCGGGGTTCCCTTCCCCCTGCAGTTCTTGTACATCATCCATGTTTCTCCGCCACGCGTCACTTCCGGCAACAACTCTGAAATCAGTTGCCCAGAGCAACTGATTTCGGGCCACGCCCCTCACATAATGTTACATGCATTAGGCCCACCCACATTTTGTCACACTCGCACTGTATTTTGCCTAAACCACTCCCACAATTCCGTTAAAGGTATCAAATATGAGGGAGGTACTTCGGCCGCTTTCTGCCAGAGCGTGCCCCACAAACGACAGTGCTGATGACAGGTTTTTAAAAATTCTTTCTTACGTTACGGTTCTCTGGTGGTGTCCTCGTGACGACCAGAGAAAACACACTGCAAACAGTGGTCGAAGTGCATTTAAACAAGCATTTGCAATGCAATAGGATTCACATTTACGCGAGACCTATTGCATTGCATCACGGACAACGGGAGGGGGGGAAGCACAGACACCGGAAGTGCGGGTGGGGGGAGGGGGGAGAAGGGGGCGAGAAGGTACGGACAAAGTAGTGCTCACAGTCTAAATAACACGTCCCGTACCGTGTAACACTCGAAGTAAAGGGGCCAGTAGCCATGGGAGGGTACAAATGACGACATGGCCATAATAAGGAGGGACTAACAAGCCTCATAATCATTCAGACGGCAGCATTTATGAAAGACAATGACACGAGTCAATTAAAAACATGGGCGGAGAGTGGGCGGAGCTTCCACGGAGCTTCCACTTCATACTGAATACTGCATGCCTCGCAAAGCGAGCAGCGCATGCGCGCTGCCGCTATAGGCTCGACCTAAAAAGAACAGAAGGCAAAAGGAAGGGTGACAGGAAGGAATGAGAGGTGAGGAGAAAGATGGAAGAAAGGTGAAAGGTAGGATGAAAGGGTAAATGAATGGATGGAGTGAGAGGATTGACTGGCAAAAGTGTGCATGGATGGGAATGCACAGCTGAAGAAGAGTGAATGAATGGGTGGTTAAAAAATAGATGGATACATGAACATATTGATGGGTGGATGGGTGAAACGATGGATGGGGCAATGGGTGGGTATATGGAAAGGGGAGAGTTTGGACAGATGGATAGATGAATAGATAGAAAGATAAATGGATGAATAGCAGATTGATGGATGAATAGAAAGAAAGATAAATGGATGGATAGATGGAAGGAGAGTGAAAGGAACTCTTCTTTGGAAGCTTGCATCGGCTAACTATGCGCGCTCTGTCTGATTTGACATATGTTTCAAGTAGGGGGTATTTTAATTTTCTGGCTACTCCCTTGCGTATCATCAACAGTCGAATGGTCAGCTTTACAAGAGGTCAACTGAATCATTATTAAAGACGTTGAAAACACACAGGGCTATTATACTGCCATGTCAGACCGCCCTGGACTACTTAAACATCTTTAGTTTGCTCCCCTGGAGTGAAAATGAACAGTTGCTTTGTAGCCAGAGTATAAAGAAAATATACCCCTAATCAGTTCTTTGGAATCACTTGTGTTTACTAGTGATGCCCACAAAAAAGAGCCATCCACATTTTTGAATGCTGACTTGAGGGCAAAAATGTTTTGAAAATGCAAATAAAAAGACTGATAAAAAAGAAAGTACAAAAATCCTTCTTCCCCTCAAGGCAATATGTTTCATATAAATGCAGTTTATTGGACGTTGTCCTAATGCTTGCTCGAAGCTAGATTAGCAAGTGGATATGATGTTTCCAAAATATATCTGAATCTAAAATCTAGACACCAGGATTTTACCCCTTTTCCTACGCAATCCAAAAAATAGATTGGCTGGTAATTGAAAATAACAGTTGGTCTCCCTTCTTATAAATCAGGACAATCATTGCTTCTTTCCACAAATAGAGCGCTAAATGACACTATAGAATCTTGCTGAAGGCAACCTTCAGGAAAGGGGCCCATAACTCAAAATCAAAAGAGGCAATTTTGACTCTATCAGATCCACACTTACTACTGCCCTCTTGACAACTAAGAGCCAAGGACACTCTTGTAAAAGTAGAGATACTGGGTGGTTTGGAAACTATGATCCTATTATTATATCCTTGGAGTTTAGTTTAAGAGAAACTTCACAATTCAGATGGTGATATACAACCTTAAAGGTAGTATCAACTTTCAATAAGACAATGAGAAATAATTGATAAAAACGTGCCTGTGTCTATTCCCCCATCTCCTTTAATTGTAATTGTAATTGTAATTGCATTTATAGTCAGTTATTTGGATTCGGAAGGATAGCAGAAGGATAGAAGGGGAAAAAAGGTTTGTATTTATATAGCGCTTGTTACCCCTGATGGGGTGTTGAAGCGCTTTTTTTTGGCAAGTAGCACGCTACTCCGGAAAGCCATAAAGGATTAGTGGTGAATTAGTATGGTGAAATATGAAAGTAATTTGAGTGGTGGATATTAGTCAGTTATTTGGAGTGAGAAGGATAGCGGAGGGATAGAAGGGGAAGAAAGGTTTGCATTCATATAGCACCTGTTACCCTGATGGGTGTTGAAGCGCTTTTTTGGCGAGTAGCACGCTACTCTGGAACCCATAAGGATTAGTGTTGAATTAGTATAGTGAAACATGAAAGTAATTTGAGTGGTGGATATGTTAGTCAGTTATTTGGATTGAGAAGGGTTGGGGAGGGGTAGAAAAGGGAAAAAGGTTTGCATTTATATAGTGCTTGTAACCCTGATCGGTGTTGAAACGCTTTATTGGCGAGTAGCACACTACTCTGGTGCCTGGAGCTCACACCGAGGGAAGTTCTGTTTCATTCGGGTTACCTCTCTTATGTCAGAGAATCGCGTTTCTCCATTAATAGCGATGACAATTCAAATTCTCTCCCAATATTTCTCCATAAGTCATGCACTCCTTACATCAAATTAACCCTTTGTTGTATTCATTATATCTTAGTAAATTGTAATCAACATTTCTGTTTTAAAAAAAAATTTGTTAATTGTTCATTTGTTTACAAATCATACCGTCCATCCTTTTATGATTTTTTTTATCTCAACTATTCCTTTTGCCAGGAGAACCATTAAAATAATCTGTAGATAATTAGTATAACATGTTTAAGTGTAATGTAAAGCAAACATTTAAACTGTTATTTATAAACCTTGATCAAAATATTCACAATGATGTAATTCCTCCCAGCGGTCCAGATATGTAACTGTTTTTCACCATTTGAGGCTCATCTCCTCTAACTATCCATGAAACTCCATGGTTAACGTGCATGTAAAAATATCGCTCATGGTTGTGTTCTTCTATATGACGCCTTTTCTTCCTCTTCTACTTCAAACTGCCAGCCTAGATCATGAAGTGTTCCATTTTATCACTACCATCTATTCGTTCTTAAGTATCACTACTACTTCCACTGACTGTAGTTTTATCTAACTTAACTGTTTTATCTAACTTAGCTGCCAAATACAGCAAACAACAATGACTTTTGAGGATCCATTCAAAAATCATAAAGGACAAGAAAATTCAAAACGTTCATTCACACCATGTAGTTGAAGTGTCTGTAAATACATCCACCAATATTCACTCACAATAAAATATTGCATACATCTGATCCTTGTGGATGTAATGATCCTTGTTCCCTAATTGTAAAGTGTATCTGTGCAATAGTGTAGGCCTGTTCACAAAAAATGCCTGGGCAGGCTTGATCTTCAATCACAAATACTAATATTTTATTTATATAATTGTACATTCTGAGAAAAAACCTTCTTAAAATAAAGTCCATGTATCAAGTCTTTTATTCAAACTTAGATGAGTCTGCTTCTCAAAATTGTCACTTTTTGCAACTGAACAAGTTAAACAGCCAACACATGCTTTTTCTCAGAAGCTACAATTCTATGAACATACACAATTTACTAATTGAGTGATCAGTAATCTGGGAGAACAGCACTGGGCACATTTCCTGTAACCGATAAGTACGAAGTTCTGTAATATTACATTTATGTGTGATTTTATAAACCATGATCTGGCCCACATACATTTCCCAAAAGGACACTTTCTTACATAAATTATGGTCCTGGTATTTTATGTGTAATAACCTTTATATAATTTCCTATTAACGGGTGTTTAACGACTACTCCTTTTGCTACATTATTGCAGTTAGAACTCAGCTATGCTGAAAGATTTCCTCCATCTAAGAAACTGTTTGTCTAATATTCAAGGCCAGATGCCGTCAAACCTTCCCAAACTCAATTTAAAAAAAAACAATGATAATACTGATTTGACAGCCATCAAATGCCAACGCATACGATGATTGGCTTACTGTTTTTTTCGGAGTTAGTTTTGCTTCATTTCTGGCCAAATCAGTGAACTCTCCAGGTATGTGGATTACCCCCACCTGTCCTTGAAATTACTTATTATATTAGGCTGACAAACTTGTGGCCAAGAAATACAGAGCCAAATTGCATGCAGTGAAAAAACTACATCTGCTCCTTGAACTTAATGACTTCCCTAGTGTGGTACAACACTCATTCTAATGTTCTCTTGACTGTGGGAGCTCTCTTCACGCCCTCAAACTCACTAGCTCCTATATAAAAGTTCTCCATTCAGCAGCAAGATTATTAACAGGCAGCAAAACTATGACCATATTATCCCAGTTCTTAGAGATGTGCACTGGTTCCCTAATTACACCATGATAACATTTAAATTGGCCTGCCTCTCTTAGAACGTGGTCCACGTACATCAACTGGCCTACCTCAGATTATGTTTTAAGACTCTAAGCTTAAATTTAAAACTAAGAAGATGTGATCATTTCCAGCTTGAATCTAAATAATTCTGGATGAGTAAACATGCAACTCAAGACTTCTCAGGAGCAGTAACAGCACTCTCTAAGACCGTCACTGTCCATCTATGATGTTCAGAAAACCGGATGAGCTTCTGAAAGAATCTCAAAACTTAAAGTAATAATTGCTGATTTCTGTTTTTTCCTGGTCTTAATTCTAACTTTAGCTCTCCTGTCAGACTCCGTTCTGGGGCAAGGCATGGGGCAAGCATGGACTACTGGATCTGAGCAGAGTGAATTAGGGTAATTTGCCTCTGAAGTCCTAAGGTTCATCCTACAGTGTGTCTCAAAACTGGACTACGGAAAAGCCCTAAAGCACTTGACTCTCAGTGGAGGCGATGGTGTGCAGTTATAGTCTTCTTGTGTGGGTAGTGTGGGCCTACTCAAGCTCAGAACTCAACAAACACCTAGCAGCACAATAATATCCCCATCTCCCCTAAACTTGGTGGTTCTTCTCTCTGGTTAAGAATGACTCTATTAGCATGACTCAATGGTCAGGTGCAGCTTACCCCACTCTAGAATGTTTAATTTGCTCAGTTCAGGACAGTTTTCATTAGTCTTTGGTATCTCATCATAATGTGGGTGTCTGAAGTGCAGGGCCAAGGCCTGCTGTCAGATGGTGACACTACGCAGTGTCTCTCTGAATTCTGGAAGACAGCACTCTTCCTAATCAGATGCAGTCCCCCTTCAGTTCCGGTGGTGTCATGATGTGGTGTGGCAGAAGGAGCGGCGCCTGCGCCAAAGGCCCTCTGTCCAGGAATTTCAGGTAACTTGGAGTCACAGTGGCCCCACAGGTCGGGCCTGGTCATTGTCACCCTGCTGCCTGCTTCTGGTCAATGGTGAAGCCAAACGTGGTCTGTGCCAGGCTCTGCATCACAGCTGCACAATAAGCCACAGTGGCACCTTTTGGTCAGAGTAGCATGTGATGAGCCAAGGTCACACTTCTTGGTCACAGACACATGGGATAAGCTGGCAGTGCACTTCTTGATCACAGTAGCATGAACACCTGTGATTCTGTGGTTCCCAACTAGAACTGACACTTGTAGAGTCTGAAGTGCTATTGGCTGTTCTTGGACAGTCCCACCTCTTGCAGTGCTGGCAGGCTACTTCACTCTCTCAGGAGGCAGATTGCCTTTTACGCATTTCAGATCAGATGAACAGCTTCTTCCAGCAATCCAAGCCTTCAGGTGATCTCCACATCCCTGGGAAGGGGACTGTCAGACAGACACCAGCTCTGGTTGCACACCACTCCTCTGACTACTCTGCAGTGTGCTGCTTTCCTTGGTCATAGAGAACATGTAACTGAGACAACCAGTGGGTCAGAAGACACTTTTATACATTAAAAGTAGATATGAGATTTGGGTGAACAGTCTGCAGGTTCAGCACCGGCTTAGGGTGGTTCTCCTTTCAAGTGTCCTTTTCAGGCTGCTCTCTGGACACAGTCTTTATGTAAACTCTTCTCAAAATAATCTAGGCTCCAGCCTTGAGGACCCCTTTTAGAGGCACAAAGAGGTGTGAGCTTTCTGCACTTGGCTGTCATCAGCCACACTGATGAGTGATCAGGTTATAAACAAAAGGCTTACTAAGGGGTCCATTTCACATGGAAATAACGCCATTTCATCCTCCCCCCGCCATCCACTGGAATACTAATCAACAGCCCCTCATCAGCAAAAGGCTGAATTGAATTTCAAATGGAGCCTTGTCTCCCCACTTCTCCCAGGTCTCCTTCCTCTAGTTTCGGGAATGTCAGCAGTACACTTCCACGGTCAGGATCCCGCATGCCTCTATAGTTCTGTCTCGTTAATACAAGCAACGGATGTAACATGGAGGCAGCTTACTCAAATCCTTGTCATTCACATGAGATGTTAGCGCTAGGATCTGGATTAGCACAAAAAAGCAGAGTAGGCATCAATTCCAGTTAAAGAAATAAAAAGGGTCTGAACACAACTATAGATTCACAACACCAACCAAATCTATCCATCCCTCCAAGAGTGATGCAATTCTGCCTTGTGTTGAGGATATATAAGAGGACATCATCTGTGGATATCATCTGCATATAAAGAGATGTTATGTTGTCTGCCTGTTACACCTAAAGAAGTAGAGCAGCAAAAGAATCTGAGAGAGGTGAATGGTTCCTTCACTAATGTGAATAATGTAGTAAAAAGGGGTCACAACCACTGTTCCCAATAAGGTGCGTGCGCGCGCACACCATGGTGACCCGGAGCACCCAGTGTCCTGGATTTAGCGCGCACACTGCATCCCTGCGAGACCGTTCACGCCGCCGCTTCTAAAACGCGAGCAGCGCGAAATACGGTCATTTCCTGGTTGCGGGAGGCAGAGGAAGAGACAATGGTGACACGAGGGAGCGGCAGGTAAGTGTCTCCCTTACCGCCTGTGGGGTTAGGGAGGGCTCGCATTTACTTGCTGCATTAATTTTCCTAATAGTGCACGGCTGCGGGGCTGATGTGGGCCTTTGAGATAGTATTCATGTTAATTGCAGCGCCATTGTGCGCTGCAATTAACATGAATACTATCTCAAAAGCCCACATCAGCCCCACAGCCGCGCACTATTAGGAAAATTAATGCAGCAAATCTAAAGCACGACGTGTGCTTTCAGGATTCTGAAAACACATGTCGTGTTGGTTGACTTTCTGCATTTCTTTTCTTAAGAGTGCGCTGTTGCGGGGCTGATGTGGGCATTTGAAATAGTATTCATGTTAATTGCAGCGCCGGTGTGCGCAGCAATTAACATGAATTCTATCTCAAAGGCCCACATCAGCCCCGCAGTCGTGCACTATTAGGAAAATGAATGCAGCAAATTTAAAGCACGACGTGTGCTTTCAGGATTCTGAAAACACACGTCGTGTTGGTTGACTTTCTGCATTTCTTTTCTTAATAGTGCGCTGTTGCGGGGCTGATGTGGGCCTTTGAGATAGTATTCATGTTAATTGCAGCGCACACTGGAACTGCAATTAACATGAATACTATTTCAAAGGCCCACAATCAGCCTCGCAGCTGCACACTATTAGGAAAATTAATGCAGAAAGTCAACAAGCACGACTTGTGCTTTCAGGATTCTGAAAGCACACGTCATGTTTGAGACTGCATTTCTTTTATTTGTGCGGGGCTGCAGAGCTGATTGTGGGCCTTTGGCAGTTTTATATAGCGGTAGCTCGATCCGAAGGTATCAGAGGACTTTACATAAGCACCAGTTGCGTTACAGACGGACACATTCATTTTTAGGCTACCTATACTCTAGTGCTTCTACACCATCTATTACTTTTCTTTATACTTGCTTTATTGTGCCCTCTTCCGTGTGTCTCCTTTTTATGGTGATCTATTTTTGTAATTCTTTAAATATTCTGTGCCGCACCCTCTCCAATGATAGGCCGAAGCTCTCCTGCCCTGCGTGGATTAATTATGGCACCAGCCATCACTGTGTCGTTACCCTGCAGTGACCAGCTATCACCCATCGCAAGCAGGTAACAAAAGAAGAGAGAGAGACCATTATTGGCGCTAGGCTCTTGCTGCTTATTGTCATATGTTTGAAATAGAGATACCTTGAGGCCTTCCATATTTGAGGACGCAAAGGCACGAGCCATTTGTACCATTTTCCAAAAGGTAAAGGATATTTAAATCAGAACCTTTTGGTCTTCTACGTTTCAATCCCCAAACAAAGAAAAAATGAAAACGCAGGACAGTTTTTATTTAAATGAAGTAGTTGTAAAGCGGATGCTGTCTTTATTAGCTTTGCAGGCAGAATGTGGTTCAATATATTCATCTAATTTTAAAAAGCACATATGTTAATTTTTTAAGAACAAAAAAAATGTGCCTTGAAAATACTATCACATATTTGTCCTGCAATATAAAACACGGGTAAATACAAACATTACTTGTAGTTTGGATTGGGTGCTATAAAATCATGAATGTGAACAGTTTTTCTGTTTTGCCCTAAATCCTGTGCAGCTGGTGGTTTGGATCGTGGCATGTGCCAACCGCTATACTTTCATAAAGGGGTTGAATGCTGAGGCCAGAACTCATCCCTCAAAGTTCTAACCTGAAACTCAATTAGAGCCCTAGCAGAAGGCAACAGACTGTGTTGCTAGTGCTTAATTTGAGCCAGTGGTTGCAGGAGAAGACTAGGGTTTAAAACGTACTGGAGTGGTTAGGGTTGTCTTTACTAATAAGAATGTATTTCTACACAAACCAACTCTTTTTACCATCATTAGTATAGTGAAAGATAAGGAAAAAAACATAACTATTTAACCTATACCATGCAGTTTGCAAGCAGCTCTTTGACACTTCATAGGTTACTGTTCTATATCACAATTGTAACTTATGAACTGCACGTAAAAAAAGGATCTCTAAAACAAAAGCAGTAACCTACTGAGCTATCCACATAAAATACAGATCTGTTATGTGTATGGTACACATTTTTGTAACAGGCATATTAACCCTCTGTACTACTTTATGATGAGTCAAAACTGCAACTAGACAAACAACTCTCTCCAGCAGAAATATTAATCACGGGAAACCTCCTTTACCTCGCAGTCTCAACGACGACCAGCCTTTGCAAAGCATTCACTACCCCGACTGCGACTTTACCACAAGTTACTTTAACCCAGAAGTTGTTACGACGACTTGCTGTAGGGGGCTCGTTTTTGGACTGGTGACAAACTATATCTGACGGGATAGCCAGACATTACTCCGTAGCTTGCACATCAAATTGTAAATATGTTATGTAATTGTGTATATATGTGATCTTGTATAGGCTCCCAACATTCCCCACCCTATGAACATTGCTCGAGTTGAGGATCTTTAGTAAAATCTTATTATGATACCACCATTGGAGTCCTGTGCCTGTCTAAACCCAAAGTGTACTTGCCTGTGTAACCAATTCATGTCATTGCGTGTATATCTAAATTGAAAACCTGCCTTAAGACACTTCATGTGGCGCTACATGTGTGGAAATGCACTCTCTTTCCACTTTTTTAAGCAAAAGTTTGGAGTGATATTTGGCGCTGCACCCACACGCGCGGTCTGGTTCCCGGCGCACATAGCCTTAGTTGCAGCTCACAGAGACCTTATACTGCCGCACACAGAGGAAAAAAATTAGAGGGAACATTGGACTCACAACATTAGTGTACTTCTTTCAATCAGCTATCAATGACAGGTTATTCATCCGATTTGAATGCTTTCTGAAGGGTCTGCCTACATCAGTTTTACCCAGGTTAGGAAACTTAGGCCAAATTTAGATGGTTACATGGTTTAGTTGGTTAAACCACTGCGTGTAAGTAGCCCCAACCTAAGTAATCGGGATGATTTTCCATGTCTAGTGAGACTATCAGTGGGTCCCCCTATCTCTCTGGTATGCTAACCATTAAATAGTAAAGTCTATACAGGTCAGTGATGTACTGCGGCCTGGACAGGATCACTCTGGGTGAATTAATGCAAGCACCACAATTGTAAGTGTGGATGCAGATTCCTCACCAATATTTTGTAGCCTAGTTTAGTATTCAGAGAGGCTAGCATGAGATTTTAGAAAATGGATCTGGCTTGAACAATACCACAACATTTCCTTCTTTTGTCACCGGGGATGTTTGCCTACTAACAAAGCAATGTTAAATAAAATTAACAGCTTTCGCCATAGAGATCATAAAAGTCTGTAGGCAGGCCATGTGATCATAGGCTCTTACCCTTCACCAAGATCGAAATGGGCCCCTATATTTATATGGGAGTTAGAATGGTATCCATATTCAGATTTGTCCATCTCTGACAACTGGTACCTTTGCCCTTGATTCTTTCAAAATGTTTTCCAATTCTCCCTAGCTAGATAGGGTGTTTTGATTATAGATGAGCAAAGTACACCACGAAGATGATGTTGATATCATATTGCGCGTACACTGGAGTTCTTAGCTTCTCTTACAGTGCCATTACTTGATATAATTGAACATTGGTCCAGACTAGTCACGAAAAGAATCATTCTGGTCTGTCACCTTGTCACATATTCCTGATAGTCTAGGCACCTTTGCCTCACAGCAAAGCAAGGTATTGTGACTGGCTTTTCATTAGTTTGTAGCATACTACTCGTATGGCAGGGATGGTTTCCACCTACACTCTCAAGAGGGGTAATCAATACTACAGGATACTAGCCCAAATAGAGCATTCAACGAATTGGTCGGATAGGCCTCACCCACTCTTTTGTGGCATGCTTCATCATTGGCCAGTCCGACCCACCATGTTAGGATGATACCAGCACGGTGGTCTGAACCTCATTATAGAGGGAGATCAGAAGATTCTCGTTCTGGTAAAAAATGGGGTCCAGTTATTCTTAACACAGCCTAGGTGTAAACCCAAAGATTTCCTTTACGACCGGGTACACTTGGCTGGATTAAAATCTGATTACAGATGTTCACAAGATATTATGTCTTGGGCATCCCATCACAAATCTACTTGCCACCATGTTTCAGCCACACAATGGATTCCACAAAGGAGGGTCTCTGGCCTTCATCAGGGCAGTCCAGGTACCCCACACGTCATCACTAGTGCACCTCAAAAAGTGCATGAACAGTAAGAATAAGTCTTACCTCTAAGGAGATTGTCATCATCTAGGGATAAAAACAAATCATAAAACAAATGGTACCTGTTTATTCCACTAGATTATTACATTTTGTAGGTGATTCTTTAAGCAGCCTATATACTCTAGGCTAGCTCAAATCACTTTGCTTATCCAAGAATGTATCCTGAAATAAACATGCAAGCACAAATTGTGAGGTTCTCATGGACATGAGAACAGGAACTCCTCAGGATTGGAGCGATTGACAAAGTGATCCACCTCTTGGCATCCCCAACTCTGAAAACAGTTACTACACAGAGTATTAGAGTGATCAAGTGAGGGAAATGGTATTAGGAAAGGAACAGCAGGGAGAAGGAACCTAAAAAAATAAAACAAATGATCAGTAAACGCAGGTTATTGTCTACACTCAATAATGTCTCACTAAAAGCCAAGCATTGCCTTGATAAAAAGTAATCGCCTACACAACCAGACTTCAAAATCTGAACTGAGATATCAAGTATCTATTTCCCTGCATGCACCTGGAAAAACAAGAACAGAATCAACTCACATTCTCATCACCCAAAAGTAAGGTAACATTCAGCTTGGAGTTTAACCACATTCATACATACCACATAAATAGAAAAGAAAAAGGTATAGGATGAATGGCAAATACTGGTAAAACACTTCTTCTTCAATACAATTGCCCCTGAATAAGTAGCAACTCTCATAATTTAGTTTTCTTCTGGTAGAAATGCATAGTTTCCAACAAAGTCCAGAATTCAACAACAAAAAGAAAAAATAGTTATTTTGGTAATCCTTGGGAGTAATACCTACTCAAGAGTTTTATTCCATATTCTTATTGAGCAAGCCAGAGTTCCCAGTGAATTACACTCTACATTTTTATGAATGTTTGCCTGATGAGACCCAGAAATAACCACATCAAATAATCCAAAAATAATTAGTTCCTTATAGATGGTTTAGATACACGAATACTTCCTACCTGGAAGTCGTGTTGCTCCACTGCTCCTGGAGCGATGAAAAGAATATTAATGAGTGGTAGAGACAGCTTGTTGTTCCACTAACTTCAACCAAATTGAAATGGTCTCCCAATACTTGGAGGCTCTGGTTCCCAGAGTGGTCAAGACAGCACTTCTCATCGCGGAGTAAAAATAATAACAATAAAGCAATCTCTGCCCTCAGAATGCTATCCACCAACCTCCCACTGATTTACTATCTCCATTCCGCCGAAGGGAGACAGAGGAAAGCATCCACGAAGGTCTGCACTCAGGGCAAGAAAAGACCCGATCAGCCGAAGTGGGTCTAATGAACGGCTCCTCAAACGAATTATGCAAGCCGGCTTGCGTGCAGTTGCTTCCTTTATCCCATGAGCCTTAGATCCTGCTAGGCATCATGGGAGATGAAGTTTTTTCTGGAACTGGGCAGTGCAATAAGGAATACGCTACCGCTGGTGGTTCCTGACATTACTCCCCCCTCCCAGGCGCCACTTTGAACCAGGTTTAGCCGGATTCTTTAAATGAAATATACGTATCGCTGAAGGGGCATGTACATTCGTACTGGGTTCCTATGAATCTCTTCAGCGGAGTAGCCTTTCCATGAGATTAAGTGCCATAGCTGACCACTCCTGTATTTGGAATCTAAAATGTGACACACTTCATATTCTAGATTTCCATCCCGCAGAACAGGAGGGGCTGCTCGACACCTCGCCCCTATAGCGGGTTTCAAAAGACTACAATGGAACACAGGGTGTATTCGAAGACTGATAGGTAATCGTAGTTTGTAGGCTACTGGATTGATTTGTTTAAGCACAGTATAGGGGCCAATGTATTTAGGGTGAAACACACTGTGCACCCTAAAATGTATATTCTTAGTTGACAACCATACTTTATCTCCCGGCTGATATTGTGGACCATCCCTACGATGTTGATCCGCCCATTTTTTGTATTGTTGTTTGGCATGATTCAGATGGACTTTAATTTTCTTATGCAAGGATTGGATATGTTTTATTTGTGACATTACCGCTGGTTGATCCACAACTTTGCTAGGTAAAGATATTGGCAGGAACTTGGCATGAAAACCATGGTTCGTGAGGAATGGGGACACACCTATGGCACTATGACATGCGTTGTTATATGATAGCTCTGCAAGCCACAATAAAGACACCCATGATTCCTCTGCTTCTTTAGCATAGCAACGCAGGTATTTCTTGAGGGTCTGGTTCAGTCTTTCAGTTTGTCCATCCGTTTGTGGATGGAAGCTGGTGGACAGGGCTGTTGTAACTTGTAGGGCTTTGCACCACATTTGGCATAATAGAGCTATGAATTGCACCCTCCTATCAGAAATAATAACATTTAGAAGTCCATGTAACCTAACCACCATAGTCAGCAACATTTGGGCGGTCTGACCTGCTGTAGGCAAATTTTTACTAGGTATGAAATGTCCCATTTTGGTAAGGCTATCCACCACTACCAAAATGGCAGTGTATCCTTGATCCCTTGGTAAACCTGTAATGAATTCCACACTAATGTTTTGCCATGGTTGAGTTGGGGTTGACATAGGCATTAGTTTTCCCTTTGCCTTTGTCTTTTCTCCTTTGGCTCTGGTACATACCTCACACCTGGCCACCCATGCTTTCACATCTTTCTCTAAAGTGTTATGTTCCATATAGGTACCCCAATATCGGCTCAGGCAATGAATGCACCTTTCACCTACATTCCCCTGATATTACACTGCATAACGGTTCTTAGTACTGACCTTTTACCTCGTTACGCTAATGCCTAAAGATGACATGGGATTTTCTCCGAAAAGCTTAAACCTCATTCATTATGCATGAGGATTCTTGGAATCACAGCAGGACAGCAGGCCTACCATCTCCTGCATAATAACTATGTATAAGGGTCATTCCTTCCGTCATCCTAGTCCGATATGACACAACAAGGTATATCCCCAGGGGGTACCACTTTGGGTATATATACACCATGTCTTGCTCAGGTAGTCAGAGGAGAAAAGGACTTCCATGCCGACACACCGACGCGAGACGCTGAGGTACCTGTACGCAGACACTCCAGCTCGCAGTGGTCTGACATCCCTTGCGGGGTGTCCATCTCGAGACCAAGACGGGGTCCCACTGTCTCTCACTTCAGGTAATGGGTTTGACTTTATCCTAGAGGGATTTTTGGCTTTTACACCTACATACATGCTAGGTACACTTAGGTACATCTAGTTAGGGTCGCATCGTAGGAGTACGCATTCTACTGTCATGTATTTTATATACTTGCCTGTATTCATTGTTTTAGCACGATGGTAGAAATCTACCATCCTTTTACTCTGTTAGTGCTTATAATCATTTATATCTGTTACTGTCTAATGGCTGTTTCAGCACACCTATTTTACATTAGAATGACGCTGGTTCAATAAATGCTTATTGAAAAACGTCCCCACCGTTTATTCTTTGAATCTCTCTGAGACAAAGTGAGCTTGAGTGACTGAGCGAAAAGTATCGCACTGTTTCCACGATTCTGAGGGATCAGGGCTGTCATGTTCGATAGTTGCCAAGAACTGTTCTCTCCTTGGTAAGAGGGGTTTTAGTGGCACTGTGAGCTAGCTGGTATACAGGCTAACATACCCGGTGGGGGTGTCTAGAATCAGTCTGGACACCAATCCTACAGTGTATGTGTTGGAGATGGCCCTTTTTTGCAGGGTTGTCACCAAACTTTTTGCTTCTTCCTCCTATTTTTTCCTGACCTGCTGTTGTTGGTTTTAGGACTCTGGGCACTTTATCACTGCTGATCAGTGCTAAAGTGCATATGCTCTCTGGGTAAATTGTGTTATGGATTGGTGTTTCCATGATTGGCATATTTGATTTACTTGTCAGTCCCTAGTAGAGGGCACTGAGTGTGCCAGGGCCTGTAAATAAAATGCTACTAGTTGGCCTGCAGCACTGATTGTGCCACCCACATGAGTAGCCCTGAAAAAGGTAACTCAGGCCTGACACTGCAGAGTCTGCACGCAGTTTGTAACTGCCATGTCGAGTTGGCAAGTGCACCCACTTGCCAGGCCCTACCCTTCCCTTTTCTTACATGTAATTCACCCCTAAGGTAGGCCCAAGGTACCCCTTTGGGCAGGGTGAAGTGTATGTGAAAGGTAGGACATGCCCAGATGTGTGTGGCATGTCCTGATAGTGAAATACTGCCATTTTTGTTTTTCACTATTGAAAGGCTATCTGGCCCATAGGAAAGAATGGGAGTTAATTTATAACATCTTATAAATATAACTTCCCATTGGGACCAGATGGAAAAATAAAGTTTAGTAGGCCTGAACTCTGAATCTAAAGATGCATCTTTTAGTAAAGGTGATTTTTACATTCTATGTTTGAAAATACCACTTTTAGAAAGTAGATATTTTCTTGCTTAGCCATCATGTGTGCCTCTGCTAGGATGTGTATTGACTGTCTGGCTTTGGAGTGACAGGGGTTGGGGAGGTGCATTCTCTCAGACGGCCACAGGGGGGTTGATGTGTGTCCTGCCTTTCCTGAATGAGTCAGGGCTGGGCTGGATAGACCTGGGCTGCATTCAGAGTAGTGGGAGGAGTTTTCACTAGCACCTGAATAGGCCTGGTCTGCATTTAGAGTGGTGGGAGGAGATTTCCCTTGCACCTGAATAGGCCCTGTCTGCCTCTGGAAATGCCATCTCCACCTCCTGCCAGGAAGCCACGCCAGAGAGGGCAGAACTGGTTCTGGCTGGGCACAGACACTCTCTGCCTGAGAGGACAAAGGATTTCCAAAATCGACGCCGCTGCCTGCACCGTAGTTCGAGGGCACCTCTTGTAAAGTTACACGATGCACCGCCCTCATCCCGCACCGCAGCCTTGGCCTATCGACGCCGGCGCCATCGACTCCAGTGGTCAGCCGATGACAGCGCTTCAGCAACGACGATGCCGCTGCTTGCACCGTGACCTGCCACCACCGTGACGAGCACCGCATTACTTCGCACCGCGACCCTAGTCTCACCGCCGACGCCATCTGACGCTGCCATCGAGCCGCTGCTTGCACCGCGACCTGAGGGCATCGCACGCCGCACCGCTGCACTTCGCACCGCAGCACCCGACGCCCACTGACGCCAGCGCTCCTGACATCAACCGCAAGGAGTTCGATCTGCAACGCATGTGACTTCGAGGGCCCGACGACTCCTGCACCGACCTCCGGAACCGATGCCTGCGGACACCGTGCTGTTGGAAGCTCAACGAGAGGTCGCCTACGCCCTGCATTTCTAAAGGTACTGTTTTGCAGGTCTCCCTGACACCGTAGCTGGCCCGCGATGCCGCAGTCAGCCAGAACTGTTTGGATTTGTTTGTTCACGACGCCGTGATGGCCCCGGACGAAGCTATCGACTTCAAGGAACTGTATTTCAAGGTTATTTTGATAACTGAAGATTTCTAAGTACTGTATTGTTGATTTTTGTTATCGTTTTTGGTCTTGTCTTAAGTATATACAAATATTGGATATTTTTCTAAACTGGTGTGGTGTCCTTTTGTAGTGCTTACACTGTATTACTGTTGGTTATGTGCAAATGCTTTACACACTGCCTCTAAGATAAGCCTGACTGCTCGTGCCAAACTACCAAGAGGGTGAGCAGGGGTTATTTTAGGAGTGTAACTTCCTTATCCTGACTAGGAAGAAGGGTCCCTACTTGGACAAAGGTACCTACCTCTGCCACCTAGAGACCCTCATTTCTAACATTGGTTGTCAGCGGTGAGGATAGGACTTGTGTTTGCAATTGACTTACAGTGATTGGTGTGCACTACTACCATATCGCAGACCATAACGTGCCACATACTGGGTTTTTCCTTTTTGATCTATTTTTGTCTTTCCCTACTTTTGAACTTGAACTTCCTACTGCATCATGTCTCAGTCAAGAGCATCATCAGTTACATTCCTAGAATTGTTTTTTGAGGAGTATAGGTTGGAAACCTACACCGTAAAGGAACTGAAGGCAGTTTGCAAAAACCTCAAAGTTCCATTGAGAGGTCTCACCAAAAAGGAGGAGCTACGAAAGGCGCTGAGGGCCTGGGTAGCAGCCAGGAATGCCAGTGGGCATCCTGAGGATCCTAGTGTGGAGACCAGGGAGCCAATTCAAAGGGAAGATGTGCTGAGGGCTCAGGAGCTGTTGGGAGGGGATGTACCCTCTGGGTCAGGCAGCAGTAGTCTCTCTCCAGGTCTATCTCCAGAGTAGCTGGAGCTGATGGAAAGGGAAATGATTTTTGCTTACAAGCTTAAAGTAAGAGAGCTGGATTGGGAAGCCAGGAGGGCTAGGTCCAGCCCAGATGGTGGCAGCAAAAGTGTTAGGGCCAGTACTGAGGGTGAGGTACACACACACACACAGATTTGGTGCCCTGCTTCAAGGAGGGGGTTGACATACACCAGGGGGTTCAGGATTGTGAGGTTACTCCAGTGGTGCACAGTGTCCCTGAGGTGGATTGTGGAACTGGCACAGGGGATCATATTCCTGGTAGTGGGAGGGACACTCTACTGACTCTAGATGAGAGGTACAGGGAGAGGGGTTCCCCCATGGTAGAAGCCCTGGTAAGTGAGTATGGAGACCAGCCAGAAGAGTATGGGTTGAGGGACAGCAACAGTCAGACACTGTCTCACCATTCTTGTGAGAATGATGTGGGGTACTTTTCTGAGGCACTGGATGGTTGGGTGAAGGGTAATTTGATTAACACCTGTATAGAGCTGGGTGATTCAATTGTTGGAGAGCATATTTTAAGTCCCTGTTTTCCAGAGCTATGCCAACACCCGGTGGAGTGTGAGTTCTCTGACCCCAGGGAGCTTGCACTGGAGGCAGACCTTTTGGTGGATTCCGGAGGGTCTGCAGAAGCATCTGGAGGTGATCCTGCAGGAAGTGGCTCAGGTATTTCCCAACCGAGGGTGGTTGGAAAGGTTCGTGGTAGCCCAGATAGGTCCCGGTATTGTGGGAGGGCTGTAGGGACTCACGTCCTGTCTCCGCGGAGGAGTGGGAATGGACTGTGGCCCAAGGTGCCCGAAACCCTGTCCCAGAGCCTGGGGGGTTCCATGAGGGAACACCAGGTGGGGAGCTTAGGCTGTACTGGAAGGCCACCCCTAGTGTCTGGGGAACTAGGGGGGACTGCGGTAACAAGCATCCCACCGGTTCTGGTGTCTGGCAGCACCGCTCCAATTGGGAGGGTGCATGAGTCCAGAGAAATGGGTGAGGGGGATACTGTCCCCAGTGGAAGGACCAGTGGGTCAGGGGATGCCAGCTCTGAGGTCAGAGCACCCCAGGACTGACCCTGGTGAGGCCACTTCTGTCCCTGGGGGTCTTCATGCTCTGTCAGATGGACAGGAGGCTGGAGACCTGCGCCAGGTAGACTCTCGCACAGCTCATGAGGAGTGTGTTTCCCTTGGGGGGGTTGGTGTACTCCCCCGGAAGTGCTGGGTTGCCAGACACAGGTCCAGCCTAAGGGTACAGACCCTGGGTTGGAGGACGAGGTTCAGGGTGTCCCCCCTGACCTGGTAGAAAGAGCGACTGCTAACAGTGCGCCTACCGGTTTGTCTTCTGGGGTGCCGCTCCAGGTGGGAGGGTACAGAGCCCCAGGGAGGAGGGCCGGGTGTGGGAGAGACCACCCAGTCCTGTGTCCAGCCTCTGGGTACAGACCCTGGGCTGGCGGACCAGTTGCAGGATAGCACCCCTGGTTGGAGCATTGTGCAGAACACCTGCCACAGGTGCCCTGACAATTCTGGAGTTGGGGGGACTGCTCCAGGTGGGGGGAGGCAGAGCCCCGAGGAGAGGGGCAGGGTGTGGGAGAGCCCACCCCCGTCTCCTGTCCAGCCACAGGGTACAGACCCTGGGCTTGTGGTCCAGTGTCAGGATGCCATACCTGACTTGGCAGGAGGGAGAGTGGAGAAAGGGTGCCAGGCACCTAGGGCTACCGCCCCCACTCTCTGACGCCACAGAGGTTAAGGAGGCCTGAAAGGCATAAGGCCTGGCTCTCATCACTGACAGCTGTCAGTGGCCACTGTGGCTTGCTGTCCTGGTGGACAGAGTTGCCCCTGGGAGGGGGACAGGAGTCACACCCTGGGGGTGGACTGGGCCACACCACTGTGTTGGCCATGTGGGTACTGTCTGCCTGTTGGCACACATCTGTGAGCAAAGCAAGTTTAGGCGCTGCACAGATGGGGTCCACAGGTAAGGAGAAGGGTTCCCCATTGGGTCAGCTTAGTGGGCCCTGAGAGTATGGATAGAGGGATCCAACTGGGTTCAGGGAGGCGTAGAACGGGAATAAAACCCTGCTGTTGCGGGCCAGGTTCCATGTTCTATCACCCCAAGCTGGGAAGCCCATCGAGGTATGGATTGGTCTACCCTGGCTTTAGGCTGGAAGGGGGTTGTGTTGGATATGGTACTTTTTGCAGGGTTATCCCCAAACATTTTGCTTCTTCCTCCTATTTTTTCCCGACCTGCTGTTGTTGGTTTTAGGACTCTGGGCACTTTTTCACTGCTGATCAGTGCTAAAGTGCATATGCTCTGTGGGTAAATTGTGTTATGGATTGGTGTTTCCATGATTGGCATATTTGATTTACTTGTCAGTCCCTAGTAAAGTGCACTGAGTGTGCCAGGGCCTGTAAATCAAATGCTACTAGTGGGCCTGCAGCACTGATTGTGCCACCCACATGAGTAGCCCTGAAAAGGTAACTCAGACCTGCTACTGCAGAGTCTGCGCGCAGTTTGTAACTGCCATGTCGACTTGGCAAGTGCACCCACTTGCCAGGCCCTACCCTTCCCTTTTCCTACATGTAAGTCACCCCTAAGGTAGGCCCAAGGTACTCCTGTGGGCAGGGTGAGGTGTATATGAAAGGTAGGACATGCCCTGATGTGTGTGGCATGTCCTGATAGTGAAATACTGTCAATTTCGTTTTTCACTATTGAAAGGCTATCTGTCCCATAGGAACGTATGGGAGTTAATTTATAACATCTTATAAATATAACTTTCCATTGGTCCCAGATAGAAAAATAAAGTTTAGTATGCCTGAACTCAGAATCTAAAGATGCATCTTTTAGTAAAGGTGATTTTTACATTCTGTGTTTGAAAATACCACTTGTAGAAAGTAGGCATTTTCTTGCTTAGCCATCCTGTGTGCCTCTGCTAGGATGTGTATTGACTGTCTGGCTTTGTAGTGACAGGGGTTGGGGAGGTGCATTCTCTCAGACGGCCACCGGGGTCTTCATGTGTGTCCTGCCTTTCCTGAATGAGTCAGGGCTGGGCTGAATAGACCTGGGCTGCATTCAGAGTAGTGGGAGGAGTTTTCACTAGCACCTGAATAGGCCTGGTCTGCATTTAGAGTGGTGGGAGGAGATTTCACTTGCACCTGAATAGGTCCTGTCTCCCTCTGACAATGCTGTCTCCACCTCCTGCCAGGAAGCCACACCAGAGAGGGCAGAACTGGTTCTGGCTGGGCACAGACACTCTCTGCCTGAGAGGACAAAGGATTTTGGGCTATAAAAAGTGGGGCCCAAACTCCTGAACTTTAGAACTCTTTTGGAGCAAGAAGACTGTCAAGAAGAAGAGCTGGAGAAGCTGTGAGGAGGAACTACCACTTTGCTGAGTGCTTTGCTGTGTTGGCCTGCAGTGGCTGCTTCTGTCTTGGGTAGTGAAAGGACTGGAGTGGACTTTCTGCAATCTATTCTTGTGAGTTTCTCCAAGGGCTTGAGGAAGAGCTTGCCCCCTGTTCAAGAAATCTCAGGAACAGCAAGGACTTGAAGTTCTTCTGCCCTCAGCACTGGGGACTGTGTGTTTTGTACTGCAACAGAAGAAAAAGCAACCCGACGCCGTCTACGATGCCGCTGCCGACTCCGTTTCCTGAAGGCACCGCAGAGGGCACTGCCGCCCGCAACCCTGGTCTCACTGACCACGCCTGCTGACGCCGCCACCGAGCCGCTGCTTGCACAGCGACCTCTGGGCACTGCACTCTGCACCGCCTTGCTGCACGATGCCGCCTTGGTATCCCCGACGACGCCGCTTCATGCCGAAATCCATGCCGCTGCCTGCACCGTGGTTCGAGGGCCCCCCTGGTAAAGTTACACAACGCACCGCCCTCATCCCGCACCGCAGCCTCGGCCTACTGATGCCGGCACCATCGACTCCAGTTCATCAGCCGACAACATCGCTTCAGCAACGATGACGCCGCTGCTTGCACAGTGACCTGCCAGCACCGCGATGAGCACCGCATCACTTCGCACCGCGACCCTGGTCTCACCCACGACTCCATCTGACGCCGCCATCGACCCGCTGTTCGCACCGCGACCTGAGGGCATCGCACGCCGCACCGCTGCTCTTCGCACAGCAGCACCCGCCGCCCGAAGACGCCAGCGCTCCAGACTTCAACCACGAGGAGTTCGATCTGTAACGCTTGTGACTTCGAGGGCCCGACTACTCCTGCACCGACCTCCAGAACCGACGCCTGCGGATGCAGTTCTTTTGGAAGCTCAACGAGAGGTCGCCGACGCCCTGCATTTCTAAAGGTACTGTTTTGCGGGTCTCCCCAACACCGTAGCTGGCCCGCGACGCCGGGGTCAGCCAGAACTGTTTGGATTTGTTTGTTCACGACGCCAGGATAGCCCCGACGGAGCTATCGACTTCAAGGAACTGTATTTCAAGGTTATTTTGATAGCTGAAGATTTCTAAGTACTGTATTGTGGATTTTTTATCGTTTTTGGTCTTGTCTTAAGTATATAAAAATATTGGATATTTTTCTAAACTGATGTGGTGTCCTTTTGTAGTGCTTACACTGTATTACTGTTGGTCATGTGCAAATGCTTTACACACTGCCTCTAAGATAAGCCTGACTGCTCGTGCCAAGCTACCAAGGGGGTGAGCAGGGGTTATTTTAGGGGTGTACCTCCCTTATCCTGACTAGGAAGAAGGGTCCCTACTTGGACAAAGGTACCTACCTCTGCCAACTAGAGACCCCCATTTCTAACAGTATGTTGTCTAAACGCGTAGATCCTATATAGGTTTATAGGAACTACACGACATGGCATTGCTAACTTTGGTTTGGTACTTATTTAACAGTCAAATCTCAGTAGTTCATTGTGCTATTCTCAGAGACCCCTACTCACATTTCCCCAGAGACGTCTGGAATGGAAAGGGAACAATCCGCTACAGCTGAGTAGGCATATCCAATGTCTTGGCTGTAGGTTTATCAAGCTTGAAGGACAACCAGTTCCTATTGTTTATAAAACCTTATCTCAGTTTCCTTGAAACTCTTCCTTGAAACTTTTTCAACAATGACTGAAGAAAACATTGCTGTGCGAGCACAACGTGCGGTAGTTGAGGAAGAACTAGAAGGGGAAATTAACATTTCAGAAAATGTTAGAACTGCCCTTACCTTAAAACTAGCAGACTATGGAGTCACATCTAGGGGTGGGACAGTAACCTTCGTGATTGAGGGTCATGAATCATATAGAACAGAGGTATTCTATTCATGGGTTAAATTCCCACAAGCAAATGCACAATCAAATACATTTGTCATTCTTACACTGAAGATTAAACACCAGATGAATACTGTCCGTATGAGGACATTGAAGTACCGCTCACCTACCAGGAGTACATAAACTTGTTTAGAGGCCCTCCCCCACACAAAAGACAAAGTAAGGCTACGTCCGCTCGGAAGAGATGGAGCCCCTTGGCCAGTCCTAGCAGCTTACACACCACATCCAGACATTGACTCAATGCCAGTGGCAGACTTACATCCACTTTATAAAGAAATAATAAAACTTTACAAAAACCTGACACAGTTTGTGATGAGAACACTCACACTTCAGCCAATAAGAGCTACACAAACAGGACAAATTCAGGGTTCTGCAACTAAAATTACACCACAAATGCTATACGCAGTTATGGGTAAAATGCCCACTAAACGTGAGCAAATGCCATTCTGGATAGATCAGAAAATAACACAGCTAGAGGCAGTATTTCCACACACAAGCCCTAAAGAAAAACACAGAATGCTAACAATCTGCTTGCCAATGGGGATAGCTCCCCAAATAGAGGATTGTACCTCTTGGGGTAGAGTTTTTGCTGCCATATATACCAGAACACATGGTATCCCGTCATTAGCAGTAATACCAGACGTATTAAGACAAATACAAACTGAGTATCGAGCAGAACCTGCTCTAAACTTAGGGATAAAATTATTAGGTAATTTTGCCCAGGTATCAGCTATAATATTGGCAAATATAAAAGGGGAGGCAGCAGCAGTGGCAATAAGCCAACGCCTGAGGGATTTCACTCCTTTACAGCAGGGACGTGAATTACCTAAAATTATCACAGACACCTATGCCGAATTAGGTAGAGATAGTTTGGGAGCTAGAGCAACAAAACCTCAACTCATGGGTGGTCCTGAAAAGGATAACACAAAGCAAGCACTTGATTCTTTCAAGAAGAAATGGGATAATAACAATAAAAAACAAAGGTTTAGAGAAAATAGATCTCAATCCAGGAGTGGGTATCCTCATCAGGAGCCCTCCGAAAGGAGATACAACCTAAGGAATAGAGATAACATTAAAAAACCTGACAGGTATCAGGATACTGATAAACGTACCTCTCGTTCCTTTCAGGGATCACCAAGAAACTCAGAGAGAGAAGGATGGTCAGAACACAGACAAGAAGAGCGTACAAAGTCCAGAGACACGCCACGCACATCAGATTACATTTCCAAGAAAGAAGAGAAGTCAAAATCAAAACCTCAATTTAAAAAGAAGAAAGTAGCAGGTCTTAAAGTTAGACATGCCCAGAATTCTGAGGACTCAACTTCTGAACGGGGAATGGGCTCTGATGATGCTAGACAGCGCAGCAGAAGTAACAATAACTCACCAGAACCCGATGGAATTTCTGGTGACGGCGGAGTTGAATGAGCATATCACGGGGGAAACACCTGATACACGGGTAGGTGTCCCACATAGGTTACATGAGATAACACTCCAAATGGAGGGGACAAACCCAAAAAAATTAAAGGTCTCTTTTGGGAGAACCTTACTTTTGGCGATGACATCCTTTTAGCTGAAAAAGATTGGCTGCCTGAAATTGTTATGGATTGCCCAAAGGGAGAAACGGTAATTTTACCAGCTTTTTCCGACCACGTTCCAATTTACTTAAAACATACATACGCGCAGGAGTGGGCGGTAGCCCTTGCTCCAGCATTATATCCCAACCATGTTGGGTGGGATGCTAAGTCACCACACCATGTAATGCTAGGAAAACTACTCCAACTCCACAGAGACAGTACCCAATAAAACAAGAAGCGAAAAAACAAGTCAGGGAGATCTTAGATCAACTTGAATACCAAGGTGTAATTGAAACTTGCACCTCTCCAATGAATAATCCTTTGTTTCCCATAATGAAATCCGATAATTCATACCGTCTAGTTTTAGACTATAGACATCTGAACACATGCACAAAAACATTTGCAGTATAGAATGCACATAGTGCGCATTAATGAATAACATTGTGCGAAAAAAAATTCAAACAACACTAGATATCTCAAATGGATTCTTCTGCAAAATATAGCGCCTGAAAGCAGGTATCTAACCGCATTTTCCATGCTAGGTTCCCAGCGTCAATTTTGCCGACTCCCCCAAAGGTATAAGAATAGCCCCGGGTTGTCCAGCGCTAGGGTAACAGATATACTTCAGAATTTGAATGAAGAGGCATTGTCCTATGTAGATGATATTTATCTGACAGATGATGATTTAAAGGATCACTTGGCCAGTGTGAGCAACATTATTTTGGGGTTCGCCTCGGAGGGCTACAAATTTAATTTTAAAAAATCAAAAATAGCCCACCTCAATATCCTATTCTTGGGATACGAGTTATCAAGTGAAGGAAAAAGCCTGGCAGCTAACTTTTTAGAAAAGTGTGCGCTGCTCCAACCTCCTAAATCTTTTGAAGAACTCACAATCTATATTGGGATTTTTAAATTTTGGCAGAACATACATTTTGGATTACACAGAAAGAGTAAAACCTTTCTACGACTTAATCAGACCTGATTTTTCAATTAGGCATTGGACACAGGAACACACAGATATCCTTCGTTCCCTACAAGCTGACATGATATCTTCAAAACACTTGCAGACATGCGTAAATGTCCGCAACTTGGTGATCCGTGTTATAGCGGGTCAATCTGGGTACACTTACCTCACCTTCAATGAAGGAGAAACGGTACCCATAGCATATAAATCACATTTGTACACAAACGCTGAAATGCGTTTCGCCTCTACAGAAAAAATACTGACAGCAGGACAGACCGCTGTAGTAAGAGAAAGAGCACAGGCTCAGGGGAAACGAATAATTGTCGTAACTCCAGTACCAGCCTTAGAGGCTGCTACAAAGGCAAGCATTCCTAATGCTAAAGCCTTACATCCAAGATGGATACAATGGGCAAATTCTCTTACTGCAGCGGATGTAGAATACAGATATGACCCAAGGCTAAAAACACAAGCATTCCTGCAATAGGAACAAGAATATCCTCTCCCAAATGAAATAATGCCTCTAGATCAGTATGAATACATTATTTACACTGACAGATTTGCTCAGCCGGCCATAGGAAGTAAACCGCAATACAGCGCCGCTTGTAAAAGGTCGTATGCAGGATGACAAGTTCTATCCCAGTGATACGAAGACAGAGTCTCTAGGAGACTGCACGGCTCAGCTGGCAGAATTAAAAGCCCTATTACTGGCACTCATAAATACGGATCGGGAATTCCCCACACTTATAGTGTACGGTTCATTTTACTGTGTCCAGTCATATAATGAATATCTTCACTACTGGGGTCAAAATGGGTTTAAAGACTCAAAAGGTGGCACAATTAAGCATAAAATGCTATGGGAACAGATAGCTGAGTTAAAAAACGAACTACCAAGAGCTCACGTGATACACACGCTGAGTCATCAACGTGATGGTGTTCACGTTGAAGGGAATTCATTGGCCGATGAAGCCTCAAAGGGGGCAGTACGTACTGCTGCCGTAGCTGCAATCACTCATTCAAAAACGAAAATAGACTTACAGATAATGGTAGCTGTCATTGCTTCACGCAAAAACAGCACAGCCTTAACGAAAGGTTTTCCACTCAAGTACTCCTACAAGTTAGATGCAAACAACATTCCATATGCTTAGATTCCAGGAGTGGGGGATAGAGTAATACCAAACATGGATCGCAGATTAGGCTTAATACTAGCTGCACACGAGGCTCTAGGTTCTGCAGATGCAGGGATTACTGCGACAGTTCCTTTACTGAAACAACGCTATTGGTGGCCTGGTTTAACGAAACAGACAAAGAATTTTGTCTTAAAATGCGACATCTCTCAGCAGATGAAGAGTTCCAACGTAGCACGCCCAGCGCAGACACCATTACTGATATCAGACAGACCACTTGTGTGTGTCTATTTGGACCACTGCTGCCCCCTACAATCAGATGGGGCTTACAAGTATATCTTGGTGGCAGTGGATTCATGCTCCAGATTCCTATGGGTATGGCCTCAGTGCTCGGCTGACGCTCGAACTGTTATAAAAGATTTGCGAGTCTTCATAGGGACATACACAGTTGGCACATTACATTCTGACCGTGGCCCCGCGTTTAGCTCAAGGGCTTACAAGGAAGCCATGGAAGGTTTTGGTGTAGCACTGCGGTACTCCTCTCCGTACCATCCCGAGGGAAATTCGGTCGTGGAGAGGAAAAACCGAGACTTAAAGCAATCTTTAACAGCAAGAGTATTAGGTTCGGGTGGTAGTTGGGTCAATCACTTATATGGGGTACAGCGAGCCCTCAACAATATGCCAAGAAGTTCTCTAGGCGGTGTCACTCCTTACAAGGTCCTATTTGGGACGAGAATGTGGGTACCTGATCTCGATTATGAAAGCACAGTGGCGGATGAAAAACCATTTGATATCAATAAACGTTTGGCTGTTTTACAGGATCTGAATGAATCCCGATCACTACTAAGCAACGTGCAAGTAAAACGCACCACCGCTGGGGAAGTCAAATCAGTCACGGCAAGACCAGTCTGGATCCCAAAAGTCGGGGATCTGGTCAGAGAAAAGATCAAGGACAAGAAAGAATTTGGGCCATCATACAGAAAGCCTGTAACTGTCCTGGCTGTCGAAGGAACAAGAACAGTACTTCTTCCGCCACTTGCCGGAACAAAAGAAAAGAGATTCGTCTCCATTGATCTGATCAAACCACACCATGTGGCCGATACTGAATAGTAGGCCTCGTGGGCTCCTGGGTAGCCGACACTCTCCTCTCGCTGCCATACAGGAAGTTCAGACAGAAAGACTCATAACATTCAAAGAGTCACCAATACACAGTAATGGAACTTCCAACAATGATATGGAACTCGTTCCTCTGGAAACAGAACTTCAAAACACAAATGAAAGACAAATTTCAATTCGGCCTAGCACCGATGTCTACATCAATATGCCTCAACAAGAGACACTTGCCAGTTCAGCAAAACCTGCTGAGCTACCAAAGATAGATCGAACTGCATCTGGCTACTTCATCAATTTTGATACCTTCTCTCTTGATCCCGGTGAACCTGAGACGCCAGCTCCAGTTTCCTGTAAGCAACAAATTTGGGAATGCTACACTTTCCTGAAAAAGACTTACTTAGTTTCACCTTGGCTCCAGCTCTGGATCATAACTGGAATATTGTTTTTTCTGTTATGGATTGGCCTAGTGACTGTCTTTTGCTTACTCATAAATGGAAAATATCTCCCAGAACGCTCTGCAGTAAATGTGAACCTGGTCCGGAAACCTCATACATCATCTCATTGTGAACAAAGAGACCTGTTTTCCGTGAACATTACAGCTGTTCCAATTCCTGATGGTATAGTTTGGGACAAGGTTGATTATGATGTATTTGGCCCCACTGAACTTTTGAAAATACCACATTTATTTAAAATTTCTTTAAATTATATCATTACCACCAGTACATTTTCTGATGATTGGGATTTTGAAACTGTAAATAATATGTTGTCTGATTTGGAACAATCCGCTGCATTTTCAAAAATGAAATGTTATGGCATGTACTGTTACCAACATTATGGTCATCACTTTTTACACAAATCCAGTATCCCAAGAAATGTTTTCACATACCACCAGTGGGAACATTGTCCAACATCGCCAAAAATTAGTTCAAAAACCTTTGCACAGAAGTTTTCATATTTTTAAGGTTTTAACACTTCTGACCTGACCTCATATTACTATAAGGTTGCACCTACACCTGCACAGAAAAAAATGTTGACTAACACCAAACAGATTTATTCTGCATTCTTTATTGCCCAACTGTCTGAACAGGGTTTCGACTTATGGAAGGACACTATAGACATAAAATCAGTCTGGGGTTCAAAGGATTGGCAAGTTATGCGAACAGAAGCATTATTTAGAGCGTGCCTTATCCCACAGCAAATCATCTTTTTGAATGACACTGTGCAACAGAGTTCCTGTCTTGGACTAGCCAAGAACAAGGATCTGAACACACCTCGGATTCCCACACCTTCACACATCAATTTTACATCACGTGGAGGGAATACAATAGATGACATCATGCAGTACAATACTTCAGACCCCAATTGGAAAGGATGGTTAGATGGTTAGTTTGGCCCACAGACACAAATAGATGTCAATCAAGATTCAGGGGTGCAACCGAAGGGTTTAGTATCCATAGACCAGACACACGATATGTACAAAGAGAACATCCTGGGGTGGTGACATCATACAGTGTTGGGAAGTTATGCCTCGATTGGCTAAAAACCTCGACACTGTCCCAGGTGAAACAGCACTTATCCTTACTCTTAGATGAGGTGGATTTAAGGGTTTTCTTACTAGGTCCCCGAAAGCCACGTCAGAAACATTTCTATTACACTGTCTATAATGAAATCTGGAAAATCTCTCAGCAAGAAGCTGCGGAGAGACTTCGTGAAATAGATAGAATTAACCTAGAAAAGGCGTTAGCTGTAGTTGACAATGGTATGACTACATTAACATCCAGGATTTATTCACTGTGCAACATTGTATCTTCTGCTATAGATATACTAGAACAGGACTTGTCCATACTACAACACGGACAATCTCAACTACGTTCTATTATGTTATTGAGCTGGACGCTGTAATCATTGCGCGCTGGTTATGTGCCTTGGCGATTTATCAACAGTACGTCCTTATTTTCTGCATACAATATAACTGAGAAGCAGATAACGATGGCACAAAGGGGAACAAAATATACAATGCTGCGTATTGAACAACTGGACAAATTACCTTTTACTGTGGCAGAATCACCATCCACAGAATGGTTAATCCATGGCCATATAACATTACCGGTCACAACTTTCCAGTTTCAGTATTGCCTAGAACAATAACAGGCAGGCAGATATGAAGCGATGGGTAGGGAATTCATCAAGGAATCTTGGTAATTACCATACAGATTTCGATGTAGGAATGGGGGCATGGAAGTGTTCCTTAGGGGTACCAACTGCGAGAATTCCTTAAGTGGATCTCTCATATGCCAGGATATCATGCTGCATGGGGCCTGCAATGGTTCAGTTGCTAACTTATCCTGTCACTTGAAAGGTTCCCCGGCTGCCATGATTAATCCGGTGTTCAAGTTGCTTTCAAATGGGAGTTACTTGATGCTGAATGATCAAGGTTGTTGTGGGATGCTCCCGGGCATCGCATATCTTGTCACTGTAAGCTCCAGGGTATGCAAGTATTGTTTCCACCGACCCATACAGTCAGGGAGGCACCGATATGGCCTTCATTGAATGTTTCCTTTATACGGTTTGATACTCTGAGCTGAATGAAAGCCATGCTTTTACAGCAAACCTTGCCCTTAACCTCCTCCCGGGAAACTTATGATCTCCAGGTTGCAAGGTCCTCGGCTGAGATACAGGCACTAGTACGAACAAACTGCCCTTTCCATTTCACAGAAATGGTACAACGTATCTTTAACATGTCTGATACGATGGGTATTGTCCACCTATTTAAGACCATAGGTTCTGGACTGTTAAGCACCTTTCAGACAATCCTCAGAGTTATTCCCAACTTCATACACACTGTATTCAGAAGCATTTTTGGAGGGCTTCTGCTGATCCTGTTACTAGTAGCAGGTATCCTGATTGTCATTTTTCTGCTACGCAATGGACGTCCCAGTCACCAAGGAGATGGAAAAAACGCTCTTGGAGTGCCGATACCGTGATCACATGGTACTCCATCTGGGCACACCTCGTCTTCGAGGACTGAGCAAGTCTTGGTTCTTGTCATTTAGACCAGTCTGGATCGACTGTATTCTGCCTGTCCTTCGATGCCTGTTCTGCAGACAAGAATGTGTGTTGGATCTCTGTCTAACACTTCCAACAATTGCGCCACCGGACGTTGATGCTTTACTGGACCCGATAACGGCCCATGTTCTGCAGTGTCCTCAGCGTCTTCCGATGTTGATGTCTGCATTCTTAGAGCCACCACAGGATGCTTCAGCTCCTGTCGGAAAGGATACCGGCTCCTCAACAAATACTCAGGCCTTGGCCATCAAACAGGTATCCCCAGCAGCGGCTGTGGAGAATACGGAGGAACATCTGTGCTCGATTGACTTAATCTGCGAGGTGCTGCAGGGACCGTCGTCTGCGATTGCAGGCAACAGTGATGTTGCGTTTCCCAGCCAGGGCACATAAACATTTGGCTCTTCGTGTGCTGGGAAAATTCGGCTTTTTCAAAAACAACCAAATTTGGAATTTTAAACAAGACACTTTTCTAAAAACTGCATGGTTTTCAGTCACTCATTGTGCGGATTATATATACGAACATATTTAGTACAGACTTCTATCACATGCAATATTTTTTCTCTTTTTGAATTTTTAGAAATTTCACGTTTTTAAGTACTATTTTTAACGGGCTTATTAATAGTTTGCGTACAACATTTAGCCATACGTTAGAATTTTTAGTATGTCGTCCAGTCAGATGAGGAGTGGGTGTTATGTTCCAAATAGGTACCCCAATATCGACCCAGGCAATGAATGCAACTTTCACCTACATTCCCCTCATATTACACTGCATAACGGTTCTTAGTCCTGACCTTTTACCTAGTTACGGTAATGCCTAAAGATGACATGGGGTTTTCTCTGAAAAGCTTAAGCGTCATTCATTATGCATGAGGATTCTTGGAATCACAGCAGGACAGCAGGCCTACCATCTCCTGCATAATAACTATGTATGAGGGTCATTCCTTTCGTCACCCTAGTCCAACATGACACAACAAGGTATATCCCCAGGGGTTACCACTTTGGGTATATATACACCATATCTTGCTGAGGTAGTCAGAGGAGAAAAGGACTTCCATGCCGACAGACTGACGTGAGACGCTGAGGTTCCTGCACGCAGACACTCCAGCTCGCAGTGGTCTGACATCCCTTGCGAGGTGTCCATCCCGAGACCAAGACGGGGTCCCACAGTCTCTCACTTCAGGTAATGGGGTTGACTTTCTCCTAGAGGGATTTTTGGCTTTTACACCTACATACATGCTAGGTACACTTAGGTACATCTAGTTAGGGTTGCATCGTAGGAGTACGCATTCTACTGTCATGTATTTTATATACTTGCCTGTATTCATTGTTTTAGCATGATGGTAGAAATCTACCATCCTTTTACTCTGTTAGTGCTTATAATCATTTATATCTGTTACTGTCTAATGGTTGTTTCAGCACACCTATTTTACACTAGAATGACGCTGGTTCAATAAATGCTTATTAAAAAACGTCCCCACCGTTTATTCTGTGTATCTCTCTGAGACAAAGTGAGCATGAGTGACTGAGCAAAAAGTATTGCACGGTTTCCACGATTCTGAGGGATCAGGGTTGTCATGTTCGATAGTTGCCAAGAACTATTCTCTCCTGGGTAAGAGGGGTTTCTAGTGGCACTGTGAGCTAGCTGGTATACAGGCTAACATTCTCAGTGGGGGTGTCTAGAATCAGTCTGGACACCAATCCTACAGTGTATGTTGTCTAAACGCGCAGATCCTATATAGGTTTATTGGAACTACATGACAAAAGTATCCCAACAAAAATGACGTTGTAGTAAGTGTGTGGTTTTTTGACAACCTGGATGCCCAGCAAGGGCACATTCATGACACCACTTAAATGCTTTGAGTTGGATTTCTCAAGATGGTAAGTATAGTTTTTTTTTTTTTAAAAGGTAACCCTTGTTTAAGACTTCGAAGTTTATTTACACTAACCCTCTGATCCCAAGATGAGGCAGAACTGGACTTTCTTACTTCTTCCAAGAAGTTCTCAACTCTTATCACACATTTCACTTTTGAAGGTGTAATGATTGGCTCATTAATGACTTTCGTAGGACCACAGTATGTGCCTTGTCGAGATAAGGTATCTGCCTTCCTATTTTCTGTTCCTGGTCTTAATGTGATTACAAAATCATACTCAGCAAAGAAAAGCATTTATCTAATTTGTCTCTGTGACAACTGTCTTGGTATTTTCATGAACCGAAGGCTCTGGTGGTCTTTGTACACTGTAACAGTGTGCTGTGTCCCCCACAAATATATATATATATATATTTTTTTGAGTTTTATATAGCGCGAACTAGACCCGAGACATCGGGTATCAGAGCGCTTTACATGAGTACCAGTTTCGTTACAGAAGGACACATTCATTTTTGTTAGGCACGGGGAGATTAAGTGATTTGCCCAGAATCACAGGATGTTGAGCGTCGTTGCCGAGACTCAAACCCGGTTCCCCAGCTTCGAAGTTGACCGCTCTAGCCGTAAGGCTACATCCTCTCCAGCCTCCATTCTTTGAAAGCCTTTTTAATGGCCAGCAATTCTTTTTCTGCTATCGTATAGTTTATTTCGGCTGCATTCAGTTTTTTTGACATGTACGCCACAGGGTTTAGTTGTCCTGTCTGTTTGTCTCTGTGAGAGAACAGCTCCTATAGCCACATCAGAAGTATCAGCTTCCACATGAAAGGTAGTTCTGTTTGAGGATTTTTTAAGACTGGTGCAGTGGTAAAAGCCTTCTTGAGGAATAAAAAGGCTTCCTTGCGTCACTGGTCCACACAAAAGGTACTCTTTTTCTTACCAATCTCGTAATAGAGGCCACCACATGTGAGAAGTGTAAAATGAACCTGCGATAATAATTAGCAAAACCCAGACAGCATTGCACATCTTGCACATTGTTTGGAATTGGCTATTCCTGTACCGCCTTTACCTTCTGTTCAGTCATACTCAACCCAGAAGGACACAACATCACTCCCAAGAATTCCACTTCACACACATGAAATTCACATATGCTCAGTTTACAGAATAAATGTTCTCTTAGTTTTTGTAATATCAAAACAACATGATGCTCATACACCTCCTCATTCACAGAATAGACTAATATGTCATCTATGTATACTACCACAAATTTATCAACATACTCCTTGAGCACGTCGTTCAGGAAATACTGAAGTGCCGCAGGGGCGTTAAACAACCCAAACTGTATCACAGTATATTAGTAAAGTCCATGATTTGTTTTGAATGCGGTCTTCCATTCTTCCCCCTCTCTCATACTCACCAAGTGATAGGCACCTCTCAAATCCAGCTTCGTGTATATGGTGGCCTCTTTCCCCTGATCTAAAACTACAGAAATAAGTGGGAGAGGATATCTATTTCTGACGGTGTTCCTCATTTAACATGCGATAATCAATATATGTTCTTCAATCACCATTTGCCTTGGAGATGAAGAAAAGAGGGGAGGTCGCAGTGGAACTGGAAGGTCGAATAAACCCATTATCTAAATAGTGATCTAAATATTCCCTCAGATGTTTTGTTTCGGACTTGGACAAAGCACAGACCCTACAGGATGGCATGGTGGATACAATCAAATCAATTTAGCAATCGTACTCTCTTTGAGGATGGAGCGTTTCAGCCTGGATTTCACTAAAACCATCACTGTATTGAGCAAAAGCTGTAGGTAGTATGACATCTTTCTCTGCGGCTGTGGCAATGTAAAAAGGATGTGCCAATGCTAATGCCTGCATAGAGGTGCCTTGCAAACAGGTATTCTTACATTCTTCCGACAAATAGTGTACTGTTTTATGTTTCCAGTCTATTGTAGGATTATGTTGCCACAACCAAGGCATACCCAAAATGATCTCATATTGTGGTGCGTCAATAATTTTTAATGAGACAGACTCTACATGCCTCTGCTTATCATCTGTTAAGCGATACAAAAGGGGGATGATGGACGGAACGTTTGAGCCAATCAAACACTCACCCCCAGTCAACTGATCTGGGTTTAATCCATCATCATTCTTTAGCTCACTCCACCACCCCAGTTCAGACATGGCCGTATGCAAATCAGTCTGACCCTGTGCCTCATGGGAACAGTCCAGCCCGAACTGCCAAGCCATGTCTTCCCTGGACCGGAAACAAGCATCCTAGGACCGGTTTCTGGCATTCCAGCCGTCATCAGCCAGGCTTGCTTGAATCCAGTGGCAAAGTGAGCAAGGGACCCACGTCTGGGCATACCCCCGCCAACTTAGGGCGAACAAAGCGATACAAAAGGGGATGATGGACGGAACGTTTGAGCCAATCAAACACTCACCCCCAGTCAACTGATCTGGGTTTAATCCATCATCATTCTTTAGCTCACTCCACCACCCCAGTTCAGACATGGCCGTATGCAAATCAGTCTGACCCTGTGCCTCATGGGAACAGTCCAGCCCGAACTGCCAAGCCATGTCTTCCCTGGACCGGAAACAAGCATCCTAGGACCGGTTTCTGGCATTCCAGCCGTCATCAGCCAGGCTTGCTTGAATCCAGTGGCAAAGTGAGCAAGGGACCCACGTCTGGGCATACCCCCGCCAACTTAGGGCGAACAAAGCGATACAAAAGGGGATGATGGACGGAACGTTTGAGCCAATCAAACACTCACCCCCAGTCAACTGATCTGGGTTTAATCCATCATCATTCTTTAGCTCACTCCACCACCCCAGTTCAGACATGGCCGTATGCAAATCAGTCTGACCCTGTGCCTCATGGGAACAGTCCAGCCCGAACTGCCAAGCCATGTCTTCCCTGGACCGGAAACAAGCATCCTAGGACCGGTTTCTGGCATTCCAGCCGTCATCAGCCAGGCTTGCTTGAATCCAGTGGCAAAGTGAGCAAGGGACCCACGTCTGGGCATACCCCCGCCAACTTAGGGCGAACAAAGCGATACAAAAGGGGATGATGGACGGAACGTTTGAGCCAATCAAACACTCACCCCCAGTCAACTGATCTGGGTTTAATCCATCATCATTCTTTAGCTCACTCCACCACCCCAGTTCAGACATGGCCGTATGCAAATCAGTCTGACCCTGTGCCTCATGGGAACAGTCCAGCCCGAACTGCCAAGCCATGTCTTCCCTGGACCGGAAACAAGCATCCTAGGACCGGTTTCTGGCATTCCAGCCGTCATCAGCCAGGCTTGCTTGAATCCAGTGGCAAAGTGAGCAAGGGACCCACGTCTGGGCATACCCCCGCCAACTTAGGGCGAACAAAGCGATACAAAAGGGGATGATGGACGGAACGTTTGAGCCAATCAAACACTCACCCCCAGTCAACTGATCTGGGTTTAATCCATCATCATTCTTTAGCTCACTCCACCACCCCAGTTCAGACATGGCCGTATGCAAATCAGTCTGACCCTGTGCCTCATGGGAACAGTCCAGCCCGAACTGCCAAGCCATGTCTTCCCTGGACCGGAAACAAGCATCCTAGGACCGGTTTCTGGCATTCCAGCCGTCATCAGCCAGGCTTGCTTGAATCCAGTGGCAAAGTGAGCAAGGGACCCACGTCTGGGCATACCCCCGCCAACTTAGGGCGAACAAAGCGATACAAAAGGGGATGATGGACGGAACGTTTGAGCCAATCAAACACTCACCCCCAGTCAACTGATCTGGGTTTAATCCATCATCATTCTTTAGCTCACTCCACCACCCCAGTTCAGACATGGCCGTATGCAAATCAGTCTGACCCTGTGCCTCATGGGAACAGTCCAGCCCGAACTGCCAAGCCATGTCTTCCCTGGACCGGAAACAAGCATCCTAGGACCGGTTTCTGGCATTCCAGCCGTCATCAGCCAGCCTTGCTTGAATCCAGTGGCAAAGTGAGCAAGGGACCCACGTCTGGGCATACCCCCGCCAACTTAGGGCGAACAAAGCGATACAAAAGGGGATGATGGACGGAACGTTTGAGCCAATCAAACACTCACCCCCAGTCAACTGATCTGGGTTTAATCCATCATCATTCTTTAGCTCACTCCACCACCCCAGTTCAGACATGGCCGTATGCAAATCAGTCTGACCCTGTGCCTCATGGGAACAGTCCAGCCCGAACTGCCAAGCCATGTCTTCCCTGGACCGGAAACAAGCATCCTAGGACCGGTTTCTGGCATTCCAGCCGTCATCAGCCAGGCTTGCTTGAATCCAGTGGCAAAGTGAGCAAGGGACCCACGTCTGGGCATACCCCCGCCAACTTAGGGCGAACAAAGCGATACAAAAGGGGATGATGGACGGAACGTTTGAGCCAATCAAACACTCACCCCCAGTCAACTGATCTGGGTTTAATCCATCATCATTCTTTAGCTCACTCCACCACCCCAGTTCAGACATGGCCGTATGCAAATCAGTCTGACCCTGTGCCTCATGGGAACAGTCCAGCCCGAACTGCCAAGCCATGTCTTCCCTGGACCGGAAACAAGCATCCTAGGACCGGTTTCTGGCATTCCAGCCGTCATCAGCCAGGCTTGCTTGAATCCAGTGGCAAAGTGAGCAAGGGACCCACGTCTGGGCATACCCCCGCCAACTTAGGGCGAACAAGCGATACAAAAGGGGATGATGGACGGAACGTTTGAGCCAATCAAACACTCACCCCCAGTCAACTGATCTGGGTTTAATCCATCATCATTCTTTAGCTCACTCCACCACCCCAGTTCAGACATGGCCGTATGCAAATCAGTCTGACCCTGTGCCTCATGGGAACAGTCCAGCCCGAACTGCCAAGCCATGTCTTCCCTGGACCGGAAACAAGCATCCTAGGACCGGTTTCTGGCATTCCAGCCGTCATCAGCCAGGCTTGCTTGAATCCAGTGGCAAAGTGAGCAAGGGACCCACGTCTGGGCATACCCCGCCAACTTAGGGCGAACAAAGCGATACAAAAGGGGATGATGGACGGAACGTTTGAGCCAATCAAACACTCACCCCCAGTCAACTGATCTGGGTTTAATCCATCATCATTCTTTAGCTCACTCCACCACCCCAGTTCAGACATGGCCGTATGCAAATCAGTCTGACCCTGTGCCTCATGGGAACAGTCCAGCCCGAACTGCCAAGCCATGTCTTCCCTGGACCGGAAACAAGCATCCTAGGACCGGTTTCTGGCATTCCAGCCGTCATCAGCCAGGCTTGCTTGAATCCAGTGGCAAAGTGAGCAAGGGACCCACGTCTGGGCATACCCCCGCCAACTTAGGGCGAACAAAGCGATACAAAAGGGGATGATGGACGGAACGTTTGAGCCAATCAAACACTCACCCCCAGTCAACTGATCTGGGTTTAATCCATCATCATTCTTTAGCTCACTCCACCACCCCAGTTCAGACATGGCCGTATGCAAATCAGTCTGACCCTGTGCCTCATGGGAACAGTCCAGCCCGAACTGCCAAGCCATGTCTTCCCTGGACCGGAAACAAGCATCCTAGGACCGGTTTCTGGCATTCCAGCCGTCATCAGCCAGGCTTGCTTGAATCCAGTGGCAAAGTGAGCAAGGGACCCACGTCTGGGCATACCCCGCCAACTTAGGGCGAACAAAGCGATACAAAAGGGGATGATGGACGGAGCGTTTGAGCCAATCAAACACTCACCCCCAGTCAACTGATCTGGGTTTAATCCATCATCATTCTTTAGCTCACTCCACCACCCCAGTTCAGACATGGCCGTATGCAAATCAGTCTGACCCTGTGCCTCATGGGAACAGTCCAGCCCGAACTGCCAAGCCATGTCTTCCCTGGACCGGAAACAAGCATCCTAGGACCGGTTTCTGGCATTCCAGCCGTCATCAGCCAGGCTTGCTTGAATCCAGTGGCAAAGTGAGCAAGGGACCCACGTCTGGGCATACCCCCGCCAACTTAGGGCGAACAAAGCGATACAAAGGGGATGATGGACGGAGCGTTTGAGCCAATCAAACACTCACCCCCAGTCAACTGATCTGGGTTTAATCCATCATCATTCTTTAGCTCACTCCACCACCCCAGTTCAGACATGGCCGTATGCAAATCAGTCTGACCCTGTGCCTCATGGGAACAGTCCAGCCCGAACTGCCAAGCCATGTCTTCCCTGGACCGGAAACAAGCATCCTAGGACCGGTTTCTGGCATTCCAGCCGTCATCAGCCAGGCTTGCTTGAATCCAGTGGCAAAGTGAGCAAGGGACCCACGTCTGGGCATACCCCGCCAACTTAGGGCGAACAAAGCGATACAAAAGGGGATGATGGACGGAACGTTTGAGCCAATCAAACACTCACCCCCAGTCAACTGATCTGGGTTTAATCCATCATCATTCTTTAGCTCACTCCACCACCCCAGTTCAGACATGGCCGTATGCAAATCAGTCTGACCCTGTGCCTCATGGGAACAGTCCAGCCCGAACTGCCAAGCCATGTCTTCCCTGGACCGGAAACAAGCATCCTAGGACCGGTTTCTGGCATTCCAGCCGTCATCAGCCAGGCTTGCTTGAATCCAGTGGCAAAGTGAGCAAGGGACCCACGTCTGGGCATACCCCGCCAACTTAGGGCGAACAAAGCGATACAAAAGGGGATGATGGACGGAGCGTTTGAGCCAATCAAACACTCACTCCCAGTCAACTGATCTGGGTTTAATCCATCATCATTCTTTAGCTCACTCCACCACCCCAGTTCAGACATGGCCGTATGCAAATCAGTCTGACCCTGTGCCTCATGGGAACAGTCCAGCCTGAACTGCCAAGCCATGTCTTCCCTGGACCGGAAACAAGCATCCTAGGACCGGTTTCTGGCATTCCAGCCGTCATCAGCCAGGCTTGCTTGAATCCAGTGGCAAAGTGAGCAAGGGACCCACGTCTGGGCATACCCCCGCCAACTTAGGGCGAACAAAGCGATACAAAAGGGGATGATGGACGGAACGTTTGAGCCAATCAAACACTCACCCCCAGTCAACTGATCTTTGTTCGCGCTTTGTTCGCCCTAAGTTGGCGGGGGTATGCCCAGACGTGGGTCCCTTGCTCACTTTGCCTCTGGATTCAAGCAAGCCTGGCTGATGACGGCTGGAATGCCAGAAACCGGTCCTAGGATGCTTGTTTCCGGTCCAGGGAAGACATGGCTTGGCAGTTCGGGCTGGACTGTTCCCATGAGGCACAGGGTCAGACTGATTTGCATATGGCCATGTCTGAACTGGGGTGGTGGAGTGAGCTAAAGAATGATGATGGATTAAACCCAGATCAGTTGACTGGGGGTGAGTGTTTGATTGGCTCAAGCGCTCCGTCCATCATCCCCTTTGTATCGCTTGTTCGCCCTAAGTTGGCGGGGTATGCCCAGACGTGGGTCCCTTGCTCACTTTGCCTCTGGATTCAAGCAAGCCTGGCTGATGACGGCTGGAATAGCCAGAAACCGGTCCTAGGATGCTTGTTTCCGGTCCAGGGAAGACATGGCTTGGCAGTTCGGGCTGGACTGTTCCCATGAGGCACAGGGTCAGACTGATTTGCATATGGCCATGTCTGAACTGGGGTGGTGGAGTGAGCTAAAGAATGATGATGGATTAAACCCAGATCAGTTGACTGGGGGTGAGTGTTTGATTGGCTCAAACGCTCCGTCCATCATCCCCTTTGGTATCGCTTTGTTCGCTCCTAAGTTGGCAGGGGTATGCCCAGACGTGGGTCCCTTGCTCACTTTGCCTCTGGATTCAAGCAAGCCTGGCTGATGACGGCTGGAATGCCAGAAACCGGTCCTAGGATGCTTGTTTCCGGTCCAGGGAAGACATGGCTTGGCAGTTCGGGCTGGACTGTTCCCATGAGGCACAGGGTCAGACTGATTTGCATATGGCCATGTCTGAACTGGGGTGGTGGAGTGAGCTAAAGAATGATGATGGATTAAACCCAGATCAGTTGACTGGGGGTGAGTGTTTGATTAGCTCAAGCGCTCCGTCCATCATCCCCTTTGTATCGCTTTGTTCGCCCCTAAGTTGGCAGGGGTATGCCCAGACGTGGGTCCCTTGCTCACTTTGCCTCTGGATTCAAGCAAGCCTGGCTGATGACGGCTGGAATAGCCAGAAACCGGTCCTAGGATGCTTGTTTCCGGTCCAGGGAAGACATGGCTTGGCAGTTCGGGCTGGACTGTTCCCATGAGGCACAGGGTCAGACTGATTTGCATATGGCCATGTCTGAACTGGGGTGGTGGAGTGAGCTAAAGAATGATGATGGATTAAACCCAGATCAGTTGACTGGGGGTGAGTGTTTGATTGGCTCAAGCGCTCCGTCCATCATCCCCTTTGTATCGCTTTGTTCGCCCTAAGTTGGCAGGGTATGCCCAGACGTGGGTCCCTTGCTCACTTTGCCTCTGGATTCAAGCAAGCCTGGCTGATGACGGCTGGAATAGCCAGAAACCGGTCCCAGGATGCTTGTTTCCGGTCCAGGGAAGACATGGCTTGGCAGTTCGGGCTGGACTGTTCCCATGAGGCACAGGGTCAGACTGATTTGCATATGGCCATGTCTGAACTGGGGTGGTGGAGTGAGCTAAAGAATGATGATGGATTAAACCCAGATCAGTTGACTGGGGGTGAGTGTTTGATTGGCTCAAGCGCTCCGTCCATCATCCCTTTTGTATCGCTTTGTTCGCCCTAAGTTGGCGGGGTATGCCCAGACGTGGGTCCCTTGCTCACTTTGCCTCTGGATTCAAGCAAGCCTGGCTGATGATGGCTGGAATAGCCAGAAACCGGTCCTAGGATGCTTGTTTCCGGTCCAGGGAAGACATGGCTTGGCAGTTCGGGCTGGACTGTTCCCATGAGGCACAGGGTCAGACTGATTTGCATATGGCCATGTCTGAACTGGGGTGGTGGAGTGAGCTAAAGAATGATGATGGATTAAACCCAGATCAGTTGACTGGGGGTGAGTGTTTGATTGGCTCAAGCGTTCCGTCCATCATCCCCTTTGTATCGCTTTGTTCGCCCTAAGTTGGCGGGGTATGCCCAGACGTGGGTCCCTTGCTCACTTTGCCTCTGGATTCAAGCAAGCCTGGCTGATGACGGCTGGAATGCCAGAAACCGGTCCTAGGATGCTTGTTTCCGGTCCAGGGAAGACATGGCTTGGCAGTTCGGGCTGGACTGTTCCCATGAGGCACAGGGTCAGACTGATTTGCATATGGCCATGTCTGAACTGGGGTGGTGGAGTGAGCTAAAGAATGATGATGGATTAAACCCAGATCAGTTGACTGGGGGTGAGTGTTTGATTGGCTCAAGCGCTCCGTCCATCATCCCCTTTGGTATCGCTTTGTTCGCCCTAAGTTGGCGGGGTATGCCCAGACGTGGGTCCCTTGCTCACTTTGCCTCTGGATTCAAGCAAGCCTGGCTGATGACGGCTGGAATGCCAGAAACCGGTCCTAGGATGCTTGTTTCCGGTCCAGGGAAGACATGGCTTGGCAGTTCGGGCTGGACTGTTCCCATGAGGCACAGGGTCAGACTGATTTGCATATGGCCATGTCTGAACTGGGGTGGTGGAGTGAGCTAAAGAATGATGATGGATTAAACCCAGATCAGTTGACTGGGGGTGAGTGTTTGATTGGCTCAAGCGCTCCGTCCATCATCCCCTTTGTATCGCTTTGTTCGCCCTAAGTTGGCGGGGTATGCCCAGACGTGGGTCCCTTGCTCACTTTGCCTCTGGATTCAAGCAAGCCTGGCTGATGACGGCTGGAATAGCCAGAAACCGGTCCTAGGATGCTTGTTTCCGGTCCAGGGAAGACATGGCTTGGCAGTTCGGGCTGGACTGTTCCCATGAGGCACAGGGTCAGACTGATTTGCATATGGCCATGTCTGAACTGGGGTGGTGGAGTGAGCTAAAGAATGATGATGGATTAAACCCAGATCAGTTGACTGGGGGTGAGTGTTTGATTGGCTCAAGCGTTCCGTCCATCATCCCCTTTGTATCGCTTTGTTCGCCCTAAGTTGGCGAGGGTATGCCCAGACGTGGGTCCCTTGCTCACTTTGCCTCTGGATTCAAGCAAGCCTGGCTGATGACGGCTGGAATGCCAGAAACCGGTCCTAGGATGCTTGTTTCCGGTCCAGGGAAGACATGGCTTGGCAGTTCGGGCTGGACTATTCCCATGAGGCACAGGGTCAGACTGATTTGCATATGGCCATGTCTGAACTGGGGTGGTGGAGTGAGCTAAAGAATGATGATGGATTAAACCCAGATCAGTTGACTGGGGGTGAGTGTTTGATTGGCTCAAGCGTTCCGTCCATCATCCCCTTTTGTATCGCTTTGTTCGCCCTAAGTTGGCGGGGGTATGCCCAGACGTGGGTCCCTTGCTCACTTTGCCTCTGGATTCAAGCAAGCCTGGCTGATGACGGCTGGAATGCCAGAAACCGGTCCCAGGATGCTTGTTTCCGGTCCAGGGAAGACATGGCTTGGCAGTTCGGGCTGGACTGTTCCCATGAGGCACAGGGTCAGACTGATTTGCATATGGCCATGTCTGAACTGGGGTGGTGGAGTGAGCTAAAGAATGATGATGGATTAAACCCAGATCAGTTGACTGGGGGTGAGTGTTTGATTGGCTCAAGCGTTCCGTCCATCATCCCCTTTTGTATCGCTTTGTTCGCCCTAAGTTGGCGGGGTATGCCCAGACGTGGGTCCCTTGCTCACTTTGCCTCTGGATTCAAGCAAGCCTGGCTGATGACGGCTGGAATGCCAGAAACCGGTCCTAGGATGCTTGTTTCCGGTCCAGGGAAGACATGGCTTGGCAGTTCGGGCTGGACTGTTCCCATGAGGCACAGGGTCAGACTGAGTTGCATATGGCCATGTCTGAACTGGGGTGGTGGAGTGAGCTAAAGAATGATGATGGATTAAACCCAGATCAGTTGACTGGGGGTGAGTGTTTGATTGGCTCAAGCGCTCCGTCCATCATCCCCTTTTGTATCGCTTTGTTCGCCCTAAGTTGGCGGGGTATGCCCAGACGTGGGTCCCTTGCTCACTTTGCCTCTGGATTCAAGCAAGCCTGGCTGATGACGGCTGGAATGCCAGAAACCGGTCCTAGGATGCTTGTTTCCGGTCCAGGGAAGACATGGCTTGGCAGTTCGGGCTGGACTGTTCCCATGAGGCACAGGGTCAGACTGATTTGCATATGGCCATGTCTGAACTGGGGTGGTGGAGTGAGCTAAAGAATGATGATGGATTAAACCCAGATCAGTTGACTGGGGGTGAGTGTTTGATTGGCTCAAACGTTCCGTCCATCATCCCCTTTTGTATCGCTATCATCTGTTAAGGTCACACAAACCGGTTCTGTTTGTTCTGTGAGGACCAGATTTCAAAGGCTTGCCATCAAATGCTAACACCTTTTCTGGGACTTCTCTTGGAATCCGGTTTAAAGCTCCCATTGTACAAAACCTTCATCAACAAAATTACCAGTGGCACTGGAATCTATCATGACCACCACCTGATGTTGTTGATCTGTGCCTTGTAACCTCCTAGGGAGAAAAATCTGTGACTCTGTTTCTTTAATTTCTGGTACAGAAAGGGAAGGCACCTTCCACTCTTTTCCTTCTGGGGCTGTCAAGGATGTGTGCCCTTTGGTTTCTATTTGTTCTTGATCCTTCTGCTGAACTGAAACGGCCACCTTTTTGCTTGATACAAAGGAGTTATGTGCTTTCGGTTTTGAAGGACATTCTCTCACGAAATGTCCCTTTTTTCCGCAATGCATGCATTGTCCATGTATTCTGTGAGCCTCTCTTTCTTCCTTAGAAAGAGGAGATCTCATAGCCCCTACTTCCATAGGTTCTGCACTGGTTTCGTGGCTTTAGGCCTTCTAAAACCTCTGTCAAATCTAGTATATGTTCTGTGTCCTTTCTTTTTATCGCCTGCTCTATCAGTTAACCTAAGATCCAATCTGAGGGTAAGGTTCATCAAATCCATACAATCAGTTGGTTGTGGATCGATCTGGGCAAGTATATCCTTCATTTCTTCTCTGAGACCTTGATAATATAAGGACATCCTCTTCTCCTCCGGCCATGCTGTTTCTGCTACTAACCGATTGAAAGTGGTTAGATATGTAACCAGATCTTTTTTTGCTTGCTTCAATTCTAACAGCTCTTTACCTGCACTAAAGGTGGTGGCTCTTCTATCAAACTCTCTTCAAACTCACAACGAAAGGCATTCCAATCAGATAGCACAGGGTCATTATTCTCTACTAAAGTCACAGCCCAATTTGCTGCATCGCCTGCTAAGTAGGAAATAGCAAACGCTACTCTTGAATGGTTGTTAGGAGAAGAAGCAGGTTTGTATGAAAAGTGCAACATGACCTGAGTTAAAAATACTTGTATTTTATGAGGATCCCCGAATATCTCTCTGGTGTGGCCAAAGGTATAGGGGGTGGTATGTTATCCTGAATGTGTGAAGCAGAGGTAGAAGCATCAAAAGGATTTTTTGTCTGTCTCTCTATCTTATCTCTAAGCGCTGCGGTTTCAGCACGAGAGGTCACAAATTCCTGCTATACTTGCGTTAGTGCTTGAAGCACATCTTCCATGGTAGCCATCTCTGTACCTCACCCCAATCGGGAGGAGTATAAGTTTGTGGGTGCCTAATTCTGTCAGGTTCTCATGGACATGAGAACAGGAACTCCTCAGGATTGGAGCGATGCACAAAGTGATCCACCTCTTGGCATCCCGAACTCTGAAAATAGTTACTACACTGAGTATTAGGGCAATCAAGTGAGGGGAAGGGTATTAGGAAAGGAACAGCAGGGAGAAGGAACCTAAAAAAATAAAACAAATGATCAGTAAACGCAGGTTATTGTCTACACTCAATAATGTCTCACTAAAAGCTGAGCATTACCTTGATAAAACGTAATCGCCAACTCAACCTGACTTCAAAATCTGAACTGAGATATCAAGTATCTATTTCCCTGCATGCACCTGGAAAAACAAGAAGAGAATCAACTCACATTCTCATCACCCAAATGTAAGGTAACATTCAGCTTGGAGTTTAACCACATTCATAGATACAACATAAATAGAAAAGAAAAAGGCATAGGATGAATGGTAAATACTGGTGAACACTTCTTCTTCTTCAAAAGCATTGCACCTGAATAAGTAGTTGATCTCATAATTTAGTTCTCTTCTGGTAGAAATGCATAGTTTCCAACAAAGTCCAGAATTCAACACCCAAAAGAAAATATTGTTCTTTTGGTAATCCTTGGTGGTAATACCTACTCAAGAGTTTTATTCCATATTCTGATTGAGCAAGCTAGAGTTCCCAGTGAATTACACTCAACGTTTTTAATGAACATTTGCCAGATGAGACCCAGAAATAACCACATCAAATAATCCAAAAATAATTAGTTCCTTATAGATGATTTAGATACACGAAGACTCCCTACCTGGAAGTCGTGTTGCTCTTCTGCTCCGGGAGCGCTGAAAAGAATATTAATGAGTGGTAGAGACAGCTTGTCGTATCGCTAACTTCAACCAAATTGAAATGGTCTCCCAATACTTGGAGGCTCCGGTTCTCAGAACGGTCAAGACAGCACGTCTCACTGCTGAGTAAAAATAAATAACAATAAAGCAATCTCTGCCCTCAGAAGGCTATCCGCCAACCTCTGACGGATTTACTTTCTCCCTTCAGCAGAAGGGAAACCGAGGGAAGCATCCATGAAGATCAGCACTCAGGGTAAGAAAAGACCCGATCAGCCGCGGGTCTAACGAACGTCTCCTCAAACGAATTACACATGCCAGCTGGCATGCAGTTGCTTCCTTATCCCATGAGCCTTAGATCCTGCTAGGCATCATGGGAGTTAAAGTTTTTTCCGGAACTGGGTAGTGCGATAAGGAAGGTGCTACCGCTGGCGGTTTCTGACACAAACTGTGATGCACACGTGATATCACAGCAATCTTCAAACAGTGTGTCAGACAAAGGTGATTCATGCACTGTGTTCCGTCACTTACCCTACGCTCTTAAGGTTATGCCAAAGGGATACACCAGGGAGGAACCTCTCCTATAGTCACACACTTGTGTGATGAGAGAGTTACAAGTTACAATCCATCGCTATCAAAAGACATAGACTTCTGATTCACAACCTCACAGTAAAACTCACTAATGGGTAGGCACAATCTATTTAAATTCATGTTGTGTCATCAATTAGATGTTAAAAATATTTCAGCAAGTGGGATGCTATGTTTATCACTTTTTTCACATGCTTGTTACTAAAACTCTAACCTACTTCAGTGGGGATGCACCCAATTGTGTTACAATTGGTTCAGCAGTAATGTCAGGTAATATTCTACATACGATAATGCAAAGTCGGAAAGGCCCTGACACGTCTGTCGTAGAAAATCTTCAACCAGATCATCGGGTGATACTGGCACTCCTCGGGGACTTGTATTGTACTTTAGCACTTCCAGGTAAACCGGTTTATTGGCAGATGATAGCCATGGTTAAGATTATTAGGCCCGGCCCCCCTTTCCTGTTTCTACATCCTTCAATACACTCAATAATGAATTGCAATTGTACCTGTCATTTCTCAAAATGTTTTATGCCTGCCACATTCTCCGTACTTATGTATGCCGTAGCCATTAATGACATGCTAGTGTCACTCACATGTGTATATCACTTGGAAGAAAAGAGTGATGTTTATTTAGATCAGTAATGGGCCAAATGTAATGTACCTCCATCTCGGATGGCTATCACAGGCCCCACTGAAGATAAAATTATTAGGCCCCCTGCTCCCTCCTGATAATTACTGAATAGTATAAAAATTTGGCTGTAACTCATAGCTCAGAGAGAAAAAGATTATCAGACCCAGAGTAATGTTTTTTTAGATCAGTCCTGGGCCAAACATAATGTACCTCTGTCCTGTATGTCTCTCACAAGGGTTTGGTGGTAACTCATAGCGCGGCGGAGGAAGGTTATTAGGCCCCACCCCCTGTAAAGACTTTCAATAGTACACACGGGCTCCTAGGCAATATTATAAAAAGTTTGGAGGTAACTCATAGCCCCTGGGGAAAAAAAGATTATGAGGGCCCATCCCCTGTAAAGACTTTCGGTAATATGCAGGGGCTCCCAGACAACAACATATCTATGAGGGAAAAATCATTAGGTCCCGTCCTCATTACTCGCCTTACTTCATCGAGGTATTGTTATGTTCCTGGGTTAGGCCCATGCAGCGAAGCTGCTTATTTCGTACATTGTCCTCTTTTTCACAATAACATTTCTGCTGTGAACCTTTGCACATATTTGCATGCACATCAATGTTGGATTAGTTTCTCTGAAATGACTTTGTTTACACATCTAGCTGCGCACAACATTATCACGATGCCTCAAACATCATGTAGAAGGCCTCTTTAAGCACTATGTACAAATGTCGTCTTCATCCACGGGGTGACAGAGCTATCTACATATCCATAACATCGCTAATCTACAACGTACATTGCAAGGCTGCTTTCTATTATGATTAATGATCATCCCGATAGATTAGCAGAGGAGGAACTTCAGTTGACACCAAGGGTGCCTGCATGCTTGGACTTCTCCACGCAGCGGTTTGACATCTCGTGAGAGGTGTCCAGTTCCTGACCAAGATGAGGTCCTTCATTCTTTCCCGCCAGGTAATGGGGTTGGATCGTCCTTTGGGGGGATTATTGGCTCTACACCTAAACACACACTAGATACACTTAGAGTAGGGTTTTGCATAGTAGGAGTACACCAGATTACTGCCGTGTTTATATGCCTGCATATATACACTGTTGTAGCACCATGGTAGAACTGTGCCTACTGTTTACGCTTTTGGTGCTTGTAATCACGTTCATCTGCTTCTGTCTACTGATTATCGCAGCACATGTACGCTATACCAGAGTAACGTTGGTTCAATAAATATATTAAAAACATCCCACTGTGTATTCTGTATATTTCTCTGAGCACTAGTGAGCAAGAGTGACTGAGCAAAAGGTTCTGATCTATTTCCACGATCCCTGAGGGTTCAGAGTTGTCAGGTTCAGCGCTTTGATAATGAACACATCTTGATGCCTCTCGTTGACTACACCCACCTCATTGATCATTGTCTTCAAATTTTCAGTTCGGAGAGGATTTGCTTCCATCCCTTCCAAAATCCCTACTACCCTATTCTCAAATCCTTATTTTTCCTCTGGAGTTTAGAAATCACACCTTTGTCTCATTAAATCTCGATTTGCATGTTCTCCTTCACATCACCTTCTAACCGATCCAATCGGTTATGAAAATATGCAATTTTCTGGTTTATGTCTTCTAGCTTGTCTGAGATAAAATGCACTTATGTTGCCATAGCTTCCTGATTTTATTTACTGTCCAATGTTGCTTTCAATATTGATCATAGTAAATTATCCTGCCCTTTGGATGGCAAAGTTTGTTCATTCATCGCTACCCATCTAACTGCTGTAGCAGCATTCATCTTATGTAAGGGAGCTATAGAGGAAGTTATTATAGCGGGGCATAGCTTCCTTTTGACCTGCAGTACCCAGTCCTGGCTTGTCCTGGTCCCCCTCACAGTTGCCTCACCACTGTTCATGACGCTAATGCCTCCTTTAATGCCACCAGTAATGCTGTCAATCCCAGAAGTAGTTGGGTCAGCCCCCACCTGAGTGTGCATCTCGGTCTCTGGTAATGCCTCATACCGACTGTTCAGTTTGACAAGAACATCAATTATTGAGGCAACCTCTCCCTCTCTTATGCCTAGTTGTGAAAGTAGGTGGGGTGACCCCTTCTATTTCGGAAAAGTCAAGGTGGCAAATCTATCAGGGTGAATTGGTATAGAGGTCATAGCGTTGGTGGTGTTTTAAAGATACTTGAAGACTGCGAAGACAGTAAGGACTCTGCATCTACTTCCAAATTTAGAGACACCGTCTGTAGTTTGTGGCCCTTATTTAGAGTTTCTACAGCCTCAGGGCAGTGTTGGGCAGTTGCACACTCTTCTCAGTCCTTAAGCTTCAGTGATTGCATGTCTTCAATCACCACTCTGCCAGTAGTCTGCATTGCACTACGTGCTTCTAGAGGACACCTACGTAATGGGTTTTGCTGTGCAGCTGATTCTCCAGAGGAAATCTCCTCACTCCAAATGCTTTCTTCCCAGTCCATACTAGATAATGCCACACATGTTCCTTGCGTTTTCTGGTTTAAATTAAGCCCGTTTTGCATATTAGAGAGACCAGGGAGCCACCTGCAGGCAATCATAGAACACGCCCTACCTCTACCCTGCACAGAACCATTGGCCTTAGTTCTATCAACTAAGACTGTTTCAATATCCAAGCACTTATTTGTACCTGGCAATGTACTCTGCCCTCCCCTTGTGTCTTATACAGTGACAGTTTAGTTTAGGTCTGCATGGTTTAATACGCAATCTGCGTAACCGTTTAAACTCCTTTTTGGGGCCCCTGCTCAGGTTTATATCAGCCTTTAACCAAGTGCTTGTCACCAATCTTCATAGTGGCATTAATGACACGTTGCCAACTGTGAGTCCCATCTGTACCTGGATGTTACCTGGTTGCTTCATAATCTGGCTGTGTTCTCTTCGAGCCTGTTTCCTTGTAAGCATATCTGTATTTGCCCAAAGAGCAAGTGGGGCAAATGGAGCCAAGTCAGTAGTTGCTTCTGAGTGTAAGCAAGCAGACTCGGTGCACAGGTATGCTTGCTGACGCTCAGTAGCTCTGGCGTTCAAGGAACCGGGAAGTCTCCTGACTCATCACAGAATCTTAAAACAATGTTAAGCTAGTATTGCTGAGGCTATTATGCATGTTTGTCTTAAGGGGCGGCTCACACTTTGTATCTCTTGTGCTTTTATCAAATAGTGTTCATCGATCGCTACAGCACTAGTCCTTCCAAGAAAAGCTGAGCTGACTCTGTGCCTCAGGCTCACACTGGCTGGTAATGGCTTCATCCTCCACTAGCAGTGAGGACATGTCGACCCAGTTTTCCAAGAGTACCGTTGGTAAAACAACAAGGCTAAGCTGCAATTGGGATCCCTCTGGACATCAAACATGGGAGCTCAGGTATGGTGAGGCCTCCCATTGTCATGTAGTTCCTACAAATCTATATAGGATCTGCGAGTTTAGATAACATAAACTAAGGGATTGGTGTCCAGACTGATTCCAGACACCCCAAAGGATATGTTAGTCTGTAGACCAGCCAGCTCACAGGGCCACTATAAGCCCCACAACCTTACCAAGGAACAAATAGTTCTGGCAACTATCGAACATGACAAGCCTGACCCCTCAGGGATCGTGGAAACAGTACAGTACTTTTCGCTCAGTCACCAGTGCTCACTTTGTCTCAGAGAGATACACAGAATAAACGGTGGGGACATTTTCAATAAGTATTTATTGAACCAGAGTCATTCTAGTATAAAATACGTGTGCTGCAACAACCATTAGACAGAAACAGAAATATACGATTATAAGCACCAACTGTCAGGACTCACGGGAGGTTTCCTCCTTCTAACTGTATGCTGGCTACCATTTTCCCCCTACAAACTTACCAAAAGTCAGATAATCCCTCAAGCTGGAGTGCTTGTTGGCACCGATGGAACTCCAAGATGGCTGCCAACATGCACATACTGCGACAGCACACCACTGTTAGCAGTCTAGTCTTTTAGGCTTCATGACATCAGGTGAAGTGTGCTTCAACATTCCACTGTGCACTTCACTGAAGAAATAATTTGAAGAGCACCTGTTTTCCCAGCGTCGTGGAAGTCAGTTAGGGTAGTTGCGATAAAATCGGGGTTAGCTTCGTCGGAACTACATTCCCTCACTAATCAGGTTAGTGTTAAACTTGTAGCTAATATAAAACATTCTGTGAGAAAAGGTTATTGTGTCAGAGGTAAATTTCTATTTAAAGAGAAAAAGGAAACAAGTCAGAATATATTTTCCTTCGTTTGAAAACTGGAAATACTTTTTTCAGTAATTGCTTTCCTTAGCTGAGAAGATTAAATAAAAAGCTTTTTGAATCAGCTGTCTTTTTCAGCTGTTCCAGAATCTGTCAGACGCAGGCGTGACCTTTCAACACGCAGTGTCTTCTTAGACTGAAACTTGTTCACTCTTCTGAGAATTAATTAAAAGGTGAAGTCAGGGTCAAAGGCCCGGCATGTTTCTTTCTCATGCCATGTGTTAAAGAACTCCAGTAATGTTCTCCTCACGTATGGCAGTGCTTCCAGCAAACATTAAAACCAAAGGCCTGAATAAAAGGAACGCTTCCTTTTAACATTTAACCTAAGTTCTGAAGCATTGTTTAAAAAACTAATTAAAGAGAGAAAACCAGTCATCCTACTACAGAAACCCCAGTTCAAGGCCCACTCCAGTCTCTTAACAGTGAGTTAATAGAAAGAAAGAGAAACCCAAATAATACATAAATTAGGAATACAGAAATAAATACTTACCTTATCTTTCTTACATTAAGGAATAGCAGGATCAAGTGCAGATTGTACCTGAGAACGAAAGGAAAGAGATCTGAGTGAAGACTTCTCATACAACCTAGCAAACAATACATGAGAAGTAGAAGAGAAGTAAGCTTCAGTAAACATTCTGGTAAGATAAGTTATTTATACACCATAGAAAAAACAGTAAGTTAAAAGGCACAATAAATAAAGGTTTTTACATGTTAATGTTGCAGTCCAGTAAGAAGAAGAAGACGTAGCTGAACAGGCAGAATATTGGAGCAGTCTCTTCTCTGTCCCCAACCCCTTTTCCCCCTTAGAACTTACCTGCAATGGAATACTAAAAGACCTAGCAGGGTTGGTTCTGAGAAGGGTATTGGGACCTAGCGTCATTCTGCTCCTGTGTGGTTCAGACAGCAAAAGGGATTTAGACCCTGACAGAGTGAAGTGCCCACGTTGGTACAAGCACCTGAGCAGAATGGCAGAAGGGACTTGGAGGCAGTCAGAGAGGAAAATAAAATACTAAGACAGGAGATAATAACCTTTAAAACGGGAACACCAGCTTTGGGATCTAGGCCAAGCACCGCATCCTTTGAAACCCAGAGTCCTAACATCAGCACTTCATCCTTTGCCCCCACACAAGTAATCCACTCATTATCCCCAGTAATTCCTCTTGCCCCTCCAGAGCGATTTAATGGAGACCCGCAGAAAGCGCAAATTTTTTGACCCAATGCTCTCTGCATTTTATGTGCCGTCCAACGATCTTCCCCGATGCTCAATCCCGAGTGGCGTTTATCTTGTCCTACCTTAGTGGGGACGCCGCCTCATGGTCCATGCCACTAGTAACCAAGGATGACCCAATTTTGTACAGTTTAGATGACTTCAAGAAGGAATTTCTCCGAATTTTTGATAGAAGAACAGCATCTCAAGCTTCAGACAACGAACTGTTGGAATTAAAGCAAGGAAACCGAGAACTCGTGTCTTACCTAGCCCAATTTAATAAACTAGTGGTCGAGACCAACTGGCCCGAGGATAAAAGAGCAGCAGTATTCTATAGAGGATTGCGAGAGGAATTGAAGGACGCTCTATCTCAAATCCCTAATCGACCCACCGACATCTCTGCCTTAGTGGATTTAACCTTAGAGATCGATTATCGGCAAAGTGAGCGGAAAGGAGAACGGCGGAAGGAGCTTAGACCAAGTGTTCCTCGTTTTGACCGTGTCAAAACAGAATCCACACGGACAGTAGAGAGTTCTTCGGGAATTGAACCCATGCAAATCGGTGTAGTCAGAGGTCCACTCTCTAAAGAAGAAAAAGAAAAGAGAAGGCTGAACAAACTGTGCCTATATTGTGGAAGAAGTGGACATTTTGTCAAGAATTGCTTAAAAAGACCAAAGTTGCCTGCTAAGGAGAAGGAAAACTAGAGGCACCACAGGTAAGGGGAGTTGGACCTGTGGATGCGAATGGAAAACGACTCCAACAAATCACCAATTGGCAAACACACTACAAGTCTCCTCTCCCCATTTGGTTATGACTGTGACCTTAAGGTTTAGAGATGTGGTTTTGACAGGAATCATCGTCATGGTAGATTCTGGGGCAACAGGTAATTTCTCCGACCACAAATTCGCTAGCCTGATCGGTTTACAAGCTATCAAGAAGGAGAAAAGTGAGAAGGTCAGAGCGGTGGATGGTACGGATTTAACTTCAGGGCCCATAACCAGTCATACTGAATTGGTACACATGACTACTGTCGAAGGACACCAAGAGACCTTGCAATTTAATTTAATAGACGCCCCCAATTTCAACTGATTCTAGGTCTACCATGGCTAACGGAACACAACCCGTTAAATTGATTGGGGAGCCCGAACTATTCAATTAAATTCAGACTACTGCACCAAAAATTGTTTCGACGACCAGACACATTCTTCTGTAATCTGCGCTGCCACCCAATTGTGTGAAGGTGGAGGTTCGGTATGTGCGATCCAAACTACCATGATACCAGATGAATACCAAGACTTTGCAGACGTCTTTGATGAGAAAAAGGCAGAGACGTTACCCCCCACAGGCCCTATGACTGCAAAATTGATCTAGAACCAGGGGCTAATCTACCATGCAGCAGAGTTTACGCATTAACGGAGAAGGAAAACATCCATTTGAAGGAATACCTAGCTAAGAATCTGGAGAACGGATTTATCCGACCGTCGCAGTCCCCTGTCTCTTCCCCACTTTTTCGTGCCGAAAAAGGGGAGATCTCAGGACTTGTATTGACTTTAGAGCGATTAACAGGATAACTGTGAAGAATCGTTATCCATTGCCTCTCATTTCAGTACTAATTGATCAAGTGAAGGAAGCAAAGATATACACTCGCCTAGACCTACGAGGAGCGTACCACTTGATTAGACTCCGGGAAGGCGACGAGTGGAAGACTGCGTTCAGGACCAAATTTGGCCTTTATGAGTATCTTGTGATGCCATATGGTCTCTGTAACGCACCAGCGGCCTTCCAGTACTTTATCAATGATGTTTTAAGTGAATTCATTGACCGATGCGCTATAGTATACATAGATGACATCCTGATTTATTCCAACACGGTTGAAGAACATCACAACCAGGTCAGAGCAGTTTTACAACGTCTACGAGAGAACTCTCTATACGTTAAATTGGAGAAATGCCTCTTCAACACAGATACAGTAGAATTCCTAGGTTTTGTGTTATCACCTGCAGGAGTTCGAATGGATGAGCAAAAAGTGAAGGCGATAACAGACTGGAAATCTCCTACCAGTATCAAAGAGGTTCAAAGCTTTATCGGATTCTCTAATTTTTACAGACGATTCATTAATGGATTCTCCAATAAGATACTTCCGCTGACTCGTCTTCTGAAGAAAGGAGTTCCGTTCCAATGGTCAGAAGAAGCAGAAGAAGCTTTTCAGTTGATGAAGGACAGTTTCACCACAGCACCGGTGCTGCTTCATGCAGATCCCTCTGAGCCTTTTTATTTGGAGACAGACGCATCGGACCTAGCCATCGGGGGAATACTTTCTCAGAGGCACAAGGACACGGGACAGTTACACCCGGTGGCATATCGGTCCCACAAACTCAACCCTGCGGAATGCAACTATACGATTACAGAAAAAGAACTCTTGGCAATCAAAGATGCCTTCAAAGATTGGAGGCATTACTTAATGGGGGCAAAACACACTGTAACGGTGTTTACGGACCACCGCAACCTAAAATTTTTGCGATCTGCTCGAACTCTCACACCACGTCAGCTGCGTTGGTCTCTTTACTTCGCGGACTTTGATTTTGTTATCACTTTTCGTCCCGGATCCAAGAATGGAAAGGCTGATGTCCTCTCTAGACTCGACACAGAAAATCAAACTTCAGTCATTGAAAACCAGCAAATCATACCTGATGGAAAATTCATTGGAACTATCTCCTTAGAACCTTTTGAACATCACGTTCGAAATTTGATGACCGACCTTGAAATGGAGAACTGGGCCACAGAAGATCCACAACGTTTCATTCGCAATGGCCTCCCCTATTTAGGTACCACCCTGTATTTACCCACCAAGGAGCTTCAGCTGAAGGCAATGCAGGAATGTCACGACAACCCTCTGGCTGGCCACAAAGGTGTTGTGAAAACCGAAGAATTACTCAAACGTCGTTTCTGGTGGCCATACATGTGCCGAGACGTCCGTCAATATGTGTTAGGCTGTGAAATTTGTGCACGGGGAAAATCGGACAGACAAGCTCCTAAAGGTCTCCTACAACCCATGCCAACCCCCATATCCTTGGCACACAGTCTCCTTAGATTTGATTGTTGATCTACCTTCTTCCCATGGGTATGATACCATTCTTGTAGTTGTCGACACTTTTAGTAAGATGGCACATTATATACCCTTCAAAGGTACACCCACTGCTAAACAATTGTCCCAACTTTTCAATCAACATGTTATTCGCCTTCATGGGATTCCTAGGGTCCTCGTTTCAGACAGGGGCTCTCAGTTCCTATCACGATTTTGGAAGGCTTACATCAAAGGCCTTAATATTGACCATCGTTATTCCACCAGTTTTCACCCAGAAACTGATGGTCAGACTGAACGCATTAACCAAGACCTAGAACAACACCTCAGACTTTATTTGTTAGATGAGGAGGGTGACTGGCCTGACCACTTATGGACTGCGGAGTATGCTCACAATAATGCTCTAAATGTATCCACTGGCCACTCCCCTTTCTTTATAAACTCAGGCAGACATCCCAATTCTCATGCTAATTTTGATGATATTAATGTTCCTGCTGTTCAAGATATTGCCCGACAGTTAACTAAAATTCATCACTCAGTAACCCAGAATTTGTCGATCGCGAAGGATCGTTACAAACACTTCGCTGACCGAAAACGTAAAAAGAACCTGAGCTTCATGTAGGAGACTTAGTCTGGTTGAGTACAAAAAATCTCAGACTCAAAGGTCCCCGTAAATTTCAGCCTCGTTTTATGGGTCCTTATCCAATTGAGAAGGTCATAAATCCAGTCACTTATCAACTATCTCTTCCTGGTTCTACCAAAATTCATCCAGTATTTCATGTTTCTCTCCTTAAACCAATTCAACCGGGGTTGCGTAGGGTTTCCCCTCCTGATCCTCTGATGGTTAATGGTGAGGCGGAGTACGAAGTTAAACGAATTTTGGATTCAAAACTCATCCGCAATGAAATTTTCTACCTCATTGATTGGCAAGGTTATGGACCTGATGAACGTTCCTGGGAAAAGAGTACTAATGTCCATGCCCCCGTTTAATTAGAGCCTTTCATGCCAAATTCCCTGCCAAACCACGACCGGAGGAAACCCCGTTGGGAGGGGGTACTGTCAGGACTCACGGGAGGTTTCCTCCTTCTAACTGTATGCTGGCTACCATTTTCCCCCTACAAACTTACCAAAAGTCAGATAATCCCTCAAGCTGGAGTGCTTGTTGGCACCGATGGAACTCCAAGATGGCTGCCAACATGCACATACTGCGACAGCACACCACTGTTAGCAGTCTAGTCTTTTAGGCTTCATGACATCAGGTGAAGTGTGCTTCAACATTCCACTGTGCACTTCACTGAAGAAATAATTTGAAGAGCACCTGTTTTCCCAGCGTCGTGGAAGTCAGTTAGGGTAGTTGCGATAAAATCGGGGTTAGCTTCGTCGGAACTACATTCCCTCACTAATCAGGTTAGTGTTAAACTTGTAGCTAATATAAAACATTCTGTGAGAAAAGGTTATTGTGTCAGAGGTAAATTTCTATTTAAAGAGAAAAAAGGAAACAAGTCAGAATATATTTTCCTTCGTTTGAAAACTGGAAATACTTTTTTCAGTAATTGCTTTCCTTAGCTGAGAAGATTAAATAAAAAGCTTTTTGAATCAGCTGTCTTTTTCAGCTGTTCCAGAATCTGTCAGACGCAGGCGTGACCTTTCAACACGCAGTGTCTTCTTAGACTGAAACTTGTTCACTCTTCTGAGAATTAATTAAAAGGTGAAGTCAGGGTCAAAGGCCCGGCATGTTTCTTTCTCATGCCATGTGTTAAAGAACTCCAGTAATGTTCTCCTCACGTATGGCAGTGCTTCCAGCAAACATTAAAACCAAAGGCCTGAATAAAAGGAACGCTTCCTTTTAACATTTAACCTAAGTTCTGAAGCATTGTTTAAAAAACTAATTAAAGAGAGAAAACCAGTCATCCTACTACAGAAACCCCAGTTCAAGGCCCACTCCAGTCTCTTAACAGTGAGTTAATAGAAAGAAAGAGAAACCCAAATAATACATAAATTAGGAATACAGAAATAAATACTTACCTTATCTTTCTTACATTAAGGAATAGCAGGATCAAGTGCAGATTGTACCTGAGAACGAAAAGGAAAGAGATCTGAGTGAAGACTTCTCATACAACCTAGCAAACAATACATGAGAAGTAGAAGAGAAGTAAGCTTCAGTAAACATTCTGGTAAGATAAGTTATTTATACACCATAGAAAAAACAGTAAGTTAAAAGGCACAATAAATAAAGGTTTTTTACATGTTAATGTTGCAGTCCAGTAAGAAGAAGAAGACGTAGCTGAACAGGCAGAATATTGGAGCAGTCTCTTCTCTGTCCCCAACCCCTTTTCCCCCCTTAGAACTTACCTGCAATGGAATACTAAAAGACCTAGCAGGGTTGGTTCTGAGAAGGGTATTGGGACCTAGCGTCATTCTGCTCCTGTGTGGTTCAGACAGCAAAAGGGATTTAGACCCTGACACCAACAGAGTAAATAAACGGTAGAATTCTACCATGGTGCTAAAACAGTGCATATATGCAGGCATATAGATACATGGCAGTAATCATGAGTTCTCCTACGATGCAAACCCTAACTAGATGTACCTAAGTGTACCTAGATTGTATGTAGGTATAAAGCCAAGAATCCCCATAGGAAAGAGCCAACCCCATTACCTGATGGGAGAGAACGAAGGACCCCGTCTTGGTCTCGAGTTGGACACCCCCAGAGGGATGTCAGACCACTGTGTGCTGGAGTGTCTGCATGCAGGGACTTCAGCATCTCTTGTCAGCATGTAAGCTTCTCTTCTGGTTTGCCCAGTGAAGATGTGGTACTTATATACTCGAAAGGTATCCTCAGGGGTTCTACCTAGAAGTGTCATGGTACTGTAGGCCTGTCGGCCAAGGATGGTGATAGTGGTGACTTTTGTACAGAGTTATTATGCAGAAGATGGTAATCCTGCTGTGATACTAAGAATCCTCATGCATAATAAATGAGGATAGTTTTCGAAGAAAACCACACAACATTTATTCGGCACCTAAATAGGTAAAAGGTCAGCACCAGAGCGGTTATGTAGAGCAAGGTAGGACAAATGTAGGTAAAAGGTTGTGCAACTACCTAGGCCTATATTGGGGTACATTGGGGTTCCTAACACCATAGAGCGTCCCGACCACCATGATTCAACCAATTTCAAAGAATTTAAATTTATGATAATGTTTTACCGTTCCCCACTGATGATATAAATGTATATATTTTACAGAAGCTTTTGTGAAAGTAATATCTTTGATCAAATCACTGGACAATTCTCTACTTTAGAATCAGCAGAAATGAATGAATCCAAAGCACCGGAGGCACTATATAGTGCAAAGGAAGCTCCTGCAGGGAGGGACGTGCTCGATCAAAGCTCAGGCCAAGGGAGGGCCCATCTTGCACTGTCATCGCCAGGAGGAGGCTGGGCTGGGCCACCCCTCTGACACCCTCAGGACACAAGGTAGGTACAAGTTGTAGTGTCCTTTTCTCTGATGGTGTCTCAGTGGGTAATTTTCATCTAGTGGTTGCGGGTGATAGGGGTGTGGAAAAGCACTATCCTGAAATTTAATCATAGTACTTAACAAACTCAATTGCCCCCCCTTAAAGTTAACCAATGTGTGGTGCACTGAAATGGGAAAGCACAGGACATTAACCAGCATGGATAAGCCCAGCACTACCACCACTCTGGATGGCTTTTTATAACATGGTGTGGGCATGACAAACAAGGAAATTGAAACACTATCCTTGCTCTCACCACCTTGTGTGCCACCCCTGGTTCCCCCAATGTGTGTTCTGGCATGGACACTGAGACCTCAGGCACACAAGTTTATATAAACCAGGTGTCTCCAACCAGTCGATAGCGAGCTACCAGTAGCTCATCGGCACCTTCAGAGTAGCTTGCAGCCTTCAGTTCTTTTTTAAAAAAGCTAAGGGTCACATTTTTCTTTTTAAGTTAAGGGAAGGCTTTGTTTATTTTACATTATTACCTTCAGGCTGCAGCTAACAGGACCTGATAATGAGCAGTGCTGGAGTCAGATTTATGACCCATGCACAGAGGTGAATAACTGAAGCACTGAGGAATTTAACTCTTAAATAAGCTCTTGTCAACTCAATATTGGAGTGTGAGAATAAAATGATGTTTCTGAATGCTTTTAAATGGTAGAAAATTAAAATGTAAGGTTAGCTTAATTGTTAAGTTAACTCTCCATTTTAATTTTCTCCGATTTCAAAGTGCTACATTTACAATCAGCAGGCCTCTTGCTCCCAGTAGCCAGTAGACACTGCAATATATTTATAACTGAAAAATACAGTCCTCTTTATTAAATAGGGGGAAAAAAATGAAGAAAAATATTTCTATGAAACATTAAGTCTTAATGTTTTTCTCCATTTTCAATTAAGCCAATTACGGCTTAATGTTTTATGAAGCATGTTTCTTCACTTTAAATTCCTCCCATTTAAACAGATGGTTTTATTTTTCAGTTATAGATATGGCACCTTGTCTAGAGGCCACTGTGAGCAAGATGCCTGGTGTTTGTAAATGTGACACTTGAAAATGGGATTAAATTTAAATTATGGGTTTTATGAAATGCATATAAACATAACTCTTCAGTTTAATTTTCTACCATTTCACAGTGTCACCTTTACATGTAGCAGGCATCTTGCTCCCAGTGGCTGGTAGACCTAGTGCCATGTTCATAACTGAAAAATACAGCCATTATTTCAAGTGGGAGAAATTTAAAGTGTAGAAAAATGTTCCATATCATGAACATTTTTGCAGAAGATTTTCTGCACGTTAAATTACATCCATTAAAAAAATTGCAATATGGTTGTATTATACATATAACAGTGCCACAGATGATGAAAGGTATTCCAATGTCACAAGTATATATGACATAGGCTCTCAGTCACCCATACACATTTATCCCATTCATACGCACACATGTTCATACATCTGCAAAGACCACACTCTCAGTAACACACATGGCAGTCCTGTCATAGTGCCCTTAGTCAAAATATTTTGTTCAAACTATAGTATCTGGTACTATGAACATTAGATGTAAAGTCCATGGAGATGGGCGTGAGGGTGTCTGGTAACAATGCCCGAGTTGCTTAACCTTCAGTAGCTCACGATGATTTTCACTGATCAGAAGTAGCTCTCACAGAAAAGGTTAGAGACCCGTGATCTAAACACTACTAACTCCCCTCCGGCCACTCAAATTCTGCTGCCTTGTGTACCCTTGGAGCCCCTCATTGAAACTGCTCCCCCGGCCCGTAATGACTCTAGAGGGAAAAGAAAAAGAGTTGAAGTGTGCAATAAATCTAAATGCCCACGGATACGCCTAAAAACCTGCAAGAGGATGCAGAGGACCGAACCAAGGACAAACTTGAGGATATGTTGGGGAACTTTTATGGTATACTTGTGGGCAAATTGGAAGCCAAATTGAAGCCAATAAATGAACGGCTAACCGCAATAGAAGCTGCAATTGGGAATTTCAGGTTGCCTAAGATGCCCACTGTGACCCTTACGATTACCCCGATTGCAGTTCCGCAGCGCCTATCTTTTCAAAGGACAGGGTTGTTAACTGTACGGAGAATGTTTTCTTTAACAGGGGCTGTGTACAATATATTTCACTTCCTGGAAGTGAGCTACGGGGGGCTACACAGCTATGAAAAAGAGGGGGGTGTTAATTAACACAGGAAAGAATGGCGCTCGCCTGGTACCGTGATGTAAACAAACAGATATAGTTACTGCGGTGCCACAGGTGAGGGAAAACCCCTAAAACCCTGAAAGTTGGAACCCAAGGGTCCGAAATGAAAAATTTCAATTCCTATGCACACGCATTCGAGTGGTACGAAAGTTTGATGAATTGTAGGTGAAAAAACGTAGGCAAGTGAAGTCTCTTGAAGTATTCTCTTTGTCTTTATTCAAATGATAACACAAGATCCAGACAACACTTAATTCGTCGTTAGGGTATTAACCCTCGACTTCTTCAGGGCTGTAACGTAATGGATATGATATCCCAGACCTAATCACCAGTGATAATTCCGACCCGGCTGGTCATAGGTAATCCAAAGTATCCAATCCAATTATAATATGCCGTGATTCTTTAAGTCAAGGCAGCAGAAGTGAAATGTACGAGCTACTCAATATGGTGCCGTAGTGTGTAAGGCAGGAAATTAAATTGAGGCCAATGTGAGCCGTGAGAACAGTCTGAAGCGAGTACGCTACGAAGACCACACACTCCCGGGAACGCGCTCTGACCCGGATGCAGGGCTACGCAGCTATGTTTAATGGAGAGCAGAAGTGTAATGGGACAAGAGAGCAAGGGAACCAGGGATGGTGGGAGAATTAGTTCTAAATGTACAGCGAACCCAATAGTACATGATCTCTCCCCTGAGGCCCGGTCTTATGTGGCAGTGATATCTAATGTGTCAGGTTTATCAACGAACACTACTGAGTCAGTTACCCAACTGAAGAACAAAGTAATCCGTTGGTTGCACTTGTATGGCAACGTCCTGTACTCAATGGCTTCTAGTATACTGATGGTGCTAAGGGTAGGATGAGTTGGTTCACTGCCTAAGCGCTTCCCTGGTATTTGCATGATTGTTAACTTTAGCTCTGCTCCTGTTGTCCATCAATTATTTTTCAACTACCACACAGTTGGCAGCATGTAGTCTGGTATGATCCTGCGCCTGCTAAACTTTTTCTACTCACCTCTGTATTCTGAAACTGTACCTGTATTTACCCAAGCGAGGAGGAGGGCATACCCTAGAAATGAAAGTAGAGTGAGTAATTCATGGGGTCCACCTCTGCAGAATGAGGATTACTCCCCTTTGACTGAGAATAACTGACATAATTGGGGTGGCATTTTGAGCACCATGGTACCTCTGGATCTTGGGCAGTCCATCAGGCAACAAAGGCCAACAACTTTAGCACATATTAATCTTGTTCCATCTAGGAATTGCTTAGGTTCTCGATTGTGAGAACCACCTACTATTGGCATATCAAGTTCTGGTCCCCTGACAGCTGTCACTTGTTCACCGGAAATATTTGGCCCAGAGGAACCGGGATAACTGTCATTAGTGCTACCCTCTGGTAGACAGAGATTTCCCTGTAACACATCAAGGGGCACCCCTTCTGCAACCCGGTCAGATAATTTGGTGGGTATTCTAAGCTGGAATATTGCAGGGATTAGTCTAGGATAGATAATCCAGCATGGAGGTGCTTTATCGACAAACACCAAATATGTCTTTTGCAAGAGACCTGGGCTATAGACCCAATGTACAGGTTTGGTTATAAGTGTTTCTGTATTGCAGCCAGTGGATCGGCAGCAGAACGGCAATCGGGCAGTTTGATTGCATGGGGAAGCGTATCACTTTCCTTCTCTGTAGCTGAAATTATGCTGGGATCTAGGTACATCCAGGGGTTAGTGTTCTCCCCAGATAAGGGTGGCCCTATTGTACTAATTGATATATACAATAGAAGTGTAGGGAAGTGCTGTGAGTCCCCAATGTTTCAAAGATCTTGGGGGGCTTCTTAGGTTCTCATTACATGATTATCATGGATAAGTTTAGTCTTACTTCTGAGCCTAATGTCACATCACAAACCTATCCCAGGAAGAGGATTAACTGTGGGGCATTCCAGAGCTGAAAGCTCCACTCAGAAAATCATTATCTAGGACTGTCTTTCAGGTGTTGGACATCACCTTAGCTCACGGGTTGAGAGCATGTAATGGTCGCTCATTGTCCAATGAAATGCCTGTCCCAACATTCAGATGTGGGTCTTATGTAAGCCACATAGATTATGTTTTATTGGACATCAGACTGTGGAAGCAAATGGTGGAACGGTGGTAAGTGTATGGAATGAGAGTGATCATAAACCTCTAGTACTCTACGTCCACAAATTGTTAACACTAGTCACTCCGCCATCTTCTGGAATACGACCAGCATCTGAAGGTCACTATTAACTGTAGAAACGTGAAATGGGAGGCTGTACATTGTTCCCCTAATGTTATGTCGAATCTGTATCTGACCCTTGCCACACACATGGAGGTTATGCATGATAATTAGGGGGACAGTGAAATGGCCATTGCTGAACATGTCACATTTTTCAATAGGAAAATTAACAATATATCCTTTGGTTGGCAAATACTGAGAGAACTCTTACTCATTTACTCACCTAAATCACACACATCCAATCATGGGGGACACAGTACCAATTGAAAAAGCAGTGTGCCAGTACACAAGAAAAATATTGGAAATGTTATGTATCAATTTATCAAAAGCATATAAAACAATTGTAGTAAATGAAAAAACAGTTAATCATACATAGTATGTTTATGTTCAAAATCAAAACAAATTACACTATAAATAAACAAATGAACAAACTTAATAACAAAGACAATTAGATGAGAGTATTAAAAAGACACTACACTTTGTCATAAAGGGACCATATCCGTATGAGGTAACGTTGGGGCTGAACCCTGCTGTACAAAAGACAATCAATATCTAGTGTGGCACCCCACTGTGCGTATTACAGTTCTATTGCGTCGACGCGTTTCGATGGTATTATCTTGATTTAAACCATCTTTATCAAGACTAAAGATATTACTCTCTGATGATATCTACAATTAAAAACATACAATTATTACACATAGACAATAACCAAAACGGGCAATACAAACAGAACATTTCAATCACATGATTAATCTGTTGAATTATTAAAATGTACATCTAAAACTACAACAAGTCAATTACCAAAGTTCATGACATCACTGCTTTAACAATTACCTCCAACTCCCTCCATACATATCACATAACACATTCATAAATTCACACTCTGTTCCACCCATTTGGCAGAACACTACAAACCCATACATGAGTGGGCATTTTCTCACTTTAAAAAGTAGCTTGACCAAAGTGCAGAAGTCACTTCTATCTTGAAACTCCTTGTCGGGGAATATAAAATGCTTCTCCCAACACCAGAGAATATTTAAAAAAAACACCTAAATAAAGACCATAAATAGTGTCTCAGAACCAGCATATTGCATCTTATTATGCCTCTTATATCCTAATTCGGTGTTAGAGGCCCTAGTGACTTGTAAATAAGATCCTATCTCACCTTGTATAAGGATCAATACGAAATGCAGATTTGAACAACAGCTAGCCTCACTGTCCTCCTTTCGTCGTGGAATCTAAAACAAGGGGATATTGTACTGTTTATAATGCAACTCCCAAAAGGTCTATTTTTGCCAGAATTATTCAAATATCAACAGACCTCCAGCACCAATAGGGGATAACCTCTAATGTTGGTATAATGCTGCCTACTTAGGCCTGAATGATATATCACAGGGTTCCTATATGCCCTTTATTTGATAGGGTCTGCAGGAAATAATAAAAACAGAACTCAGTTAGTTAGGAAGTACCCTTCACTTAATAGAGCCTAAGCAAAGAATATCTTACATATGTTCAGGACAGGACTCCAATATTAGGGGGAATAGTCCTATCTAGCCATACTAATCTAGACATGCTCCTATACACCCCCACAAAATAAACTTCTAGTTACTCTTAAATGGCCACTCTATAGTGCAATAAGATACATTTTTTACTCAAAGAAATATTTACTAGGGACACCCTACCCACATTTTAAGTAGAGAGATATAATATCAGAACTCTAACCACAATTATAACAATAGGCCATTTTGTTAAGGTAAAAGTTCTTTTAGAACAAGTATTAGCTCTACTCTGGGCACCAATAATCTATTGCTCTATAAGTGCCTCAATCAATACCTTAAATCCTTAAGTATGGCAGCGTCACTCTGCATCCGTCCACTGTTGTTTCTCAATAAACACTGAGCCTGCGTGTAACCTGGCTTTTTATACAGCCTACCTTGTTGAAACTAGGTCAAGAGGCGGGCCAACCAATAATTCGACCACACCCCCAAGGAGAAAATATATCTAACGAGAGGAACACCGCAAAAGTAGTTCGGCCATCTTGGAATGGTCAAAAGTACTATCTGCTTGGTTCAGGGAACTTTGTCTGAGCTTGCACTTACAAGTGTCCTTCACAAAAAATATATATTATAATCAGCGGCTTCTGTATTTTCATGCAAAACCTTTACTGCCTACATTGTTAAATCAGGAGGCGGGTCAACCATTAAACCGCTAACGCGAAGAAGACCGCGAAAGTAGTTCGGCCATCTTAGAATGGTCAAAAATACTATCTGCTCGGTTCAGGGAACTTTATCTAAGCTTGCACTTAAAAGTGTCCTTTACAAAAAATATATATTCTAATCAGCGGCTTCTGTAATTTCATGCAAAACCTTTATTGCCTACATTGTTGAATCAAGAGGCGGGCTCAACCATTAAGCCGACCACGCCCCAGAGAGAATATTTGCCTAGCATGAACCAGATCGCGAAAATAGTTTGGCCATCTTAGAATGGTTAAAAACAATGTTTGCCTCAGCTCGCACCGTGGTAGGGTCGCGAAAGTAGTTCGGCCATCTTAGAATGGTTAAAAACAATGTTTGCCTGAGCTCGCACCATCGGACACTGACAGGTCTCCTTGCTGAAGAATATTGTCAGCGGCATCTGTATTTATGTCCCCGACCTTACTGAAAATTCAGCCTCATTTGTATAGGGTGACCCACACGTCTAAATGTACCACCGTAATAAACAGAGTCATGGTTGTAGACATGCACGTTTGTTTTTAAAAAAAACATTTATCACGTTCTTATGCCATTCTTACATGGGCAACAAACCTACGGGCTGATTTCACCGTGTCTTGAAATCCAACAACTCATATGCTCATATTGTCACCAGATGTAGCACCCAAATCACAGCGCCACTAATTCGTCTGAAAACAGATATTAACTACTGTGGGTTCCCAATGACTATTCCTGGCACTACTCTAGAAATAACCTATCTTCTTTCATGCATATTGTACTTCAGGCAGAGGGTGTCTGGACAACTGATAGACAGCAGTTAGTGATTCTGATGCACTGCAATATTCACACAATCAATGCCATCCAGTCTTCCCTGGAGTTTAGCCCTTTCTGCACTATTCCAAGTTTGCGATTGTACTATTGCTCTCTGAGTTTCTTTTTTTTGTCTAAATCACCACCTTGAATGTTCCCTTTGATTTTCTCCAAGATGAACCATTTGAACTCACTACAATCATGATTAGCTTGGGCATAGTGATCTGTGAGCGGAGCATTCTCTTTCTTTGTTCTCAGTGCGGATTTATGCTCGAGAAGTCTTAATCTAAGCTCCCAACCAGTTTCGCCCACATACCCAAGTCCGCATGGGCATATGAGGAGATATACAACATTCTTACTACGACAGTTGATAAGAGTATTAGTTCTTATGACAGTACCATTAAACACAAAGGTTTTGGTGATGATGCAATGGTCACAAATGGAGCAATTGTCACATTTGTAGTTCCCTATGGCTTTAGTGTTCTCAATTGTGCTCTGGGCACTGCCTGTCGGATTCCTATATGTATTGACCAGAGAATTCCGTATATTTTTGTTTCGTCTAAATGCATAGAGAGGTTTTTGTAACTGGATATCCTGACCATCATTCAAAATCTTCCAGGGTCTGTTCACAATATTTTTAATCTGGTTGCTCATGCCAGAAAATTGACTGACAAAAACTATTTTGTCATGATTTTTATTATTTTTCCTATTTCTGTTCATATCCAGCATGTAGTCACGATCATAATATCTCGCAGGTTTGTATGAATGGTTAATCAATTTCTTGGGATATCCTCTATCTTTCAGTTTCTTTTTGAGAACATCAGAGTGTATGTTAAAGTCATCAATTGACGAACAGTTCCTGCGTAGTCGCAGAAATTGCACAGATTATGTTTTATTGGACATCAGACTGTGAAAGCAAATGGTGGACACGGTGGTAAGTGTATGGAATGAGAGTGATCATGACCCTCTAGTACTCTACGTCCACAAATTGTTAACACTAGTCTCTCCGCCATCTTCTGGAATACGACCAGCATCTGAAGGTCACTATTAACTGTAGAAACGTGAAATGGGAGGCTGTACATTGTTCCCCTAATGTTAGGTCGAATCTGTATCTGATCCTTGCCACACACATGGAGGTTATGCACGATAATTAGGGGGACAATAAAATGGCTATTGCTGAACATGTCACATTTTTCAATACACTAAAGGACTTTTTTTGTATCCAGGTCTAGTAGCACAGGAAGTAAGAACACTACTATTGGGTGGTTCAATGATCTCTACAGAAGGGCTAAAAATAATCTACTAAAAGCTATCAAAAGTAGAAACTGTAGCAAGATTAGGGCATCTAGAGCCGTGTACAGGTGGGAAATAAAACAAGCAAAAGTAGCTTAGGAAAGTAAGCTTTGGGCAGAATTGCTTGTAGCTTCTTTGACTAATGATCAGAAAAGCTTTTGACGGTTAGTTAGCAGTGGCAGCACGGATTCTTGTATTCCTGCTGGGTCTTCTATACTCCTCTGTGGATGGGTTGCTCATTTCAGCAATCTTTATGCCCTCTTGATACTCACCAGTCCTCAAAGGCACCTGTTCCCTCTTCTACCTAGGATGAGCCCTGTGCTTCTCTAGAGTTCTCTCTTGAAGAGACTGCTTCAGCAGCTAAAGTACTCCAACAAGGGAAGGCACCAGGCCTGGACAAAGTCACAGGTGACCTTTAATAATCTGACAACAGCATTTGGGTCCCATATACTAATATAATTACTAATGTAATTGCAGCATGTGCATAGATCCCATTTACATGGGGGGTGCTGAGATCGTTCCTATTTTCAAGAAGGGAAACACGGTCGACCCATCCAATTATGACCCCATTAGCCTTCTGGATAATCTCCAGAAGGTTTTCTGTAAGCAAATTTTGGAACAGTTGTTTGAGTGGATAGATATAATCATGCAATTTCTCACCTTCAATCAGAGCTCAGTCCTTTGACTAGCTCTATTAATTAAGTATTCTGCTTTTTACAGATCAAGTTGAGAACTGTTGATATAAGGGGCAGTGATCTTTTTGTGCCTTTGTAGACCTTTGTGCCACCTTTGATCTGGTCCCAAGGGAAAAGGTATGGGCTACCATCCAGGGGTGGACATAACATGTGACCTGTTAAGAATTATAGTACGCCTCCATGAAGGAAACTTTGCCAGGATTTGTTATGGTACCAAGGGTGAATTAACTGACCCAGTTTATGTCAACAAGGGCGTCTGCCAGGGTTGCGATCTGGCCCATATCCCTTTTCTCCTGTATATCAACAATTATGTAAATTATTTAACTAAATGTGCCAACGGCTCTCCTTCTCTTGCTGGACAAAACATCCCGGGCCTTTTTTATGCAGACAATTTTCTCCTAATAGTGAAAACGAGAGTTGGTCTCCAAAATCTCATAGAAAACCTCTGCATATGTTGTAAAGATTTTGGCTTAGAGGTAAATACTGTCAAATCAAAGTTGATGGGATACACCAAGAGGAGGAGATTTAATGGAACGGTTCATTTGTTTAATGAGATACTGGAGAGGGTACCTAAATTTGATTATCTAGTGGTTAGATTAGCCGATTCTGGATCTTTGTCACCACAGATCATAAAAAGCTCCCATGCTGTAATGCATAGTGCAGGGGCCATCATTAGGATGGCAAAAAAGGCTCAGTGGTTTCCCATTGTTCCTGCGATAGAAATATACAAAATGCAGGTACGAGGAGCTGCACTTTATTGGGCAAAACTATGGTGCCACTACAAACTGTGTGCTCTGGGTGTTAAATAAGGGTGGGCGTAGTTCACGTAGTCGCGCTACGCGAAGCTACGCGAAGACGTCGGGGCGCTACGCTAGCTACGCGAGCGTGCGTAGCTGCTTGTTGCGCCCGTTCGCGATGCGTTTTTCTTCTTTGGGAATGCGTTGTGCGTGTTCGGGACGCTGTTTGCGTGCTCGGGGGCGCAAACTTACCCATGCGGTCCCCTATGGGCGCGGCCATTTTGTTTTTCACTTGTCCCGCCCGTTCGCGATCCCTTATTTCCTGTTCCGGGTCGCGTATAGCGTGCTCGCGATGCGCATTCCATGTTCGGGAACGCGTTGTACGTGTTCGCAACATTTTTGGCGTGCTCGGGGAGAAATATCACGCAAACTTACCCACGCGGTAGCGATGGGCGCGGCCATCTTGTTTTTCACTCTATGCTATGGTTCTGGGCCTGCTTTTCTATCCTCCCTCAATCTTTGGAATCCTTAGTTTGTTTTTTACACTGTTTTTCAATTTTTCTTTATTTCTTATCTATCTGTCTCTCTGCCTAAGTCTATATTTTGCATCTTTTTCTACTTTTTACTGTGTTTTTTTTACTTTTTGACTGTTTTATATAACTTTCTTCTTTAAGCTCCTACTTCTTCCCCTAACTTTATTTTTCCCTTCTAACTTTTCTTTTCCGCCTCGTCCTCCCACCCCAGAACCATGGCGAAGGGTAGCAGTAACGGCTCGAAGGGCAAGGCGCGTGCGCCCAATCGCCGCCTGCCTTGCGGCAGACTGCGCCCTGCAGGGGTGCAAGCCCGCCAGCTTTTTACTGAGGCGGAGGTGGCCGCCCTTGTTTTTTTTGTTCAGCGCCACCTCCCCTTGACCTTGGCAGCAGGCGGCAGGCCAGGCTCCGGGTACCCGACGCAGGAGCGTCACCGCCGGTGGGCGAAGGTGCGCCGGGCAGTGTTTCGCTGCTCAGGGGTCCAGCTGGCCCACCGGTGGTCAGACATCCTCGACCGGGAGCAGGACCTGTTGGACCTGCTAGGTGTCGAGGTCGTGGGGCTTGGTGAGTAGCTAATATATATAGTAGTATAAGTATTGTGATTTGTGTATAAATGTTTTACAAATAACAAGAATACTGCTGCTTACATTGCAGGTAAATTACGTTTCAAATCAAAATCTTCTGTGATTGTAGGACACAGGTGCTGGGCGCTACTCTTACTTGTTTGCAACTTTGCGCTCGCTTGTCCTTATTATTATGTAAGTTTTTACTTTAGACAACTTCAGTTAGGTAATGCTATTGCTAGAGAGACTCTAGTCCTTCCTTTGTCCTCGTGTCAAATAGTGGTGGATGGATTGATAGTTTGATACTAGGTTTAGTTACTATTAGTTGATAATTTTTGAGCGGTCTGCGTGACGCATCCTCTGTCACTCAGTGCTGCTTACCCCAGTCCTTAGTAGAACCTTTTGTAGTTTGTTTAGTTAGTGGTAAGCTTAGCAGTGTCAGTCAGCTGCAGAACATCAGACTTAACCAACCAACAATTTGGTGTATGCATTATGCACCAATTTATGCATGTGTCCTCCTTCTCATCTATGCATTTTTGAGGGCTAAAAAATTGGAAATGCAGACTTAATGAACAATTGGCCCGCCTGGAATAGGTGGGCTAGGTCAGGTGGTACTTAGGCTTAGTTAGTGTTCTGGATTTTATTTGAATCAATCAGAATGGAACACTGAATTAGTGTTCCCAAATAAGTAGACTGACCGTGAATCCCGCAAGCCAGTAGTTGATCGGATTACATAGGTCAATTGTATTGCAATTTTTGTTTCCTAAAACATTTTTTGGAGCGTTTTTACATAATTTATTTGTTTCACAGCAATCATTAATGTTTGTGTCTTTCTTTATTATCTCTTACATGATCACTGATCTGCAGCACCCAGGGGCAAGAATACGGGGTCCGATTCGGCGGGACAACCACCAGAGGACCGCTCCTCTACCAAGGGCCCTGCTGCTGGTCCCAGTAAGTCCTCCAGTGGTTAATATTAACATTTATATTGCCCTAACTTTAACTGCACCTTATTTTTCAGAACTATTAATTATGGTTCACCACTCCCTAATTCTATTTTTTACAAAAGATTCTTTGATCTTGACTTGACTATCTGTTTCTCAATTCTGTTTATCCCTGCCTGTAAGTTCTAACTGCCTCTGCTATGAATGTCTGTACTACTACTATTAGTCTGTCGCTAAGCTTGCCCAGTTTGCATTGCCACTCTTTATTGTACGGTTTTGAATAAAACTCAGATTGACCAATAGCTGAGTCCAGTCCTTTCGGTTGTCCTCTTCTAGGCTTCTTAATCTGGAGGCTTTGACAATTACCACAAACCAAATGCCCAACCAGATATTTGACTATTTTTGAAAGGATATAGTACATACTACTACTGATGTGGGGAATGGGATTCTGCACAGCCCCGTGCAGAACTATGCACAAGAAAATAGGATGTTTGTGATGGGAGTTTGGAACTTGGACCTTCCTCACACCTCAGTCAGAAGTGAACCCACAATCCCCTGAACGACTAGCTATAGTGTCTCATTAGGTCCCCGAACCCCCACCCGAAGGTACCCAATGATTACACAACCCAGAACAGTTAACACCCTTTCGCTCACTCACTCGTGTAAGTCCACCACCACCACCACACCAAATACCACAGAGTCTATGTGTAAGTTCAAAAGGTTTATTTTCAACTAACAAGCTCTGTATGTTGTTCTATAAAATTCAGTGTACTCCAGCCAGCTCCAACAGCAAAATGCATAAGATTAAAACAATAAACATTGTTACAACAAGTGCATGATGATATAAGACAAAAGATCTGTGCGAATTCTGGGAGACTCCTCACCGTAGAACGTAGAATTACTGGTTACATGCATCATTCATAAGCTCTGGAAATCTCTGGTTCGTAGAAGGGAATCCTCTGCCTGAGAAAAATGGTGCGTGTTATATAGTATAATGCAAGCATTTCTCAGTCCTGCCAAAAAAGTGTAACATGTTACCTATGGCTAAGCAATACGGACTAACCGAACTCCATAACAAAGTGGCTTGTTTTTCGACCTCTTGTACGCAACGCTCAGACAGTAGCTGTATGTGCTCATGTGGGCACAAAAGGTGTCTTACTGTTACTGCACAACAAGCTGCGAGGTAACATGCGCAAAAGACATGAAGCGAAAAATGGTTGCATGGCTCAGGCTAACTTTGCAAAGAGTAGAGTATAGTATAATAATGACCCTAGGGACCATAACACTACTAGTGTCTACTGACTGTACTCTAGTACCCGATTTGGACTATTGAATGTGATTTATAATAATATGTATGTATTAACTTTTTTTTCAATCTTGCTAGTGAAAAATAATAAATAGGGGAGGTGTACAGGCATCTAAAAATGTGTCATGTTTTTATCTAGGCGTACTAGCGACCACCAGTGGCGGCAGGGCCACCGGCGATTCTAGCATTCCGGAGGGGCAGGAGAAGATGCGGCACCTGCAGGAGCTACAGGGGGAGCCAGCAGCAGTGGCGGGCGGTGGTAAGTTATTATTCATGACTTATTGACATTGCACTAGCTGGAAGGGTGTGTGGACTTCACTCACTGTACTGTTGTTGAGACTTATTAGGTATGAAGTTGTAGTGAACATTATACAACGGTTAAAGAAGATACCCTTTACTTAGCATGAGCAATGCAGTAGCAATAGCATTACCAGCGTGACTTGATTAACCAATGGCCTCTTATATCTGACTCCAACTCAGCTGTGAAAGTTTTATAGATGAGACTAATCAAGTCAGATCAGATGACCTTGATGGATGTGTTGAACAAAAAGGGAAAAAAGGGTGGAAGGAGGAAGGACGGGCGAGATTTAATATGATGACTGGCAGAGAAGGATACGTTGGAAGCATGGATAGGTGGCTGATAGGAATCAGATGCATGTGTTGTTGAAGGATGGGTGGAAGGTGAAAGAAGAAGGGATGCCTGCCTGGGTGGGCGACACAGTATGGGTGGATACTGTGGATAGCAAGAATCATCAGCGGTGTTTGGGTGAAACTCAAAGCCAAGGCAAGCAACGGAGTGAGTGGACGCATGCGTTGTTGTTGGTGAAACAAAGTAAGGTTTGTGGAGAGATTAAGAAGAATGATTGACATTTACTTAGAATGGATGGATGCCTGTATGTATTCATCATAGACAGCATAGGTGGAGACTGTCACGGGATGCACAGTTTTAGTTTTAAGGGAATGTAAAAGAAACCGCGCCAGAGTAGCAAAGCCGATGTGGGGAGGGGCAGGGTGGGGGTAGTAGTAAACAATGTATTACGCGGCCAAATACAGGTAACTTTACTGTAAACATACAAATAAATAAAGCGAATTTCATTGTGCGCATTGCACCGCCAAATGCGATGCAGTGCGCGCAACAAAATTTGTTTTATTAATTTATATGTTTACTTACCTGTAATTGGCCGTAATCCATAGTTTACTACCCCCCACCCTGCCCCTCCCCACGTCACCGCCTGGCAGAACTCCCCGAGTCCCACCACCGACCGCTACTGACCTTATGTCGTTGTCCCATATAAAAGCAATGATCATTGGATCAGATATATAATCTGCCTTTTTGTAGTAGCCAGGGCACTGTGAAATTGAGCAATTGCCCTCCATGTAACAGAGAGAGTATGGCCAGTGCCACCCGTAATAGAAAAATACGAGCTTCCCCACCTGCAGACAGTAGTAAATCAAACTAACGTGAGTCTGCGTCATGACTCGTATGTTTGTCTTGGGTGCAAGCATAGATGACTGAGCTGGCAATGCCGGCTACAACCAGGTTATGTCATTTCGCTAAACTAGAGATAAGAAGAAGACTGGTGTACTGTGTACTGGTTGGAGTCCATAGTGCTAGTATAATGCCTGAAACTCCCACAAATGTTATAGGCCGAGGAAGTGGGAGGATAGATAGATTATTACCACAAATGTTATGTACTGTGCTTCTTGCTAGTGCTACTGTGCCATTATGTGTTGAATTAATTTTGTGTTACTGTTTTGCTAAGAGTACTGGTTACAACAATATTTTTTTTCTTTCTTGATTTCTTGATATAGATAGTACTCCTTCCCAAGACAAACCATCCCGGAAGGAGTTGGCAGCCAGGGCCCGGTGCCGGAAACTGGAGGCCATATGTCAGGAGTACCGGCGGCTGGTGGCTCAGGCGGAGGAGGAGGAGGAGGCGGCAGCAGCTGCAGCCTCGTCCGATGCCCCGGGCCCCAGCCAGGCCCCAACTCGAGTGGTACGGTGCCGCGGTCTGGTAGCCAGCGTCGCCCGCCGCCGCAATTCGCTAGCAGCCAGCACTGCTGTCCCCCATCCTGGATGCCACTGCAGGGCATTTCGCAGAAAGATTCTCCTCCGGATGTCACGGCTAGAGGAGCAACTGGAGGAGCGGGTAAAAATACTGGTGGACAAACACCTCAAAGCCCGCCGAATATAACATCTAGGACCCTGTTGCATTGCCCCTTTTTATTCCTTTTTTTGGTGGGTGGGAATTGGGCGTTGGGGTTTCGGGACATTCTTTGGACTTTTTCGTTTTGGACATTGGTTGGGGTTAGGGAGAGGGGTGGGTCAGGTGTGGGATAGTTTATTTTTGTTAGGGTAATAAATTATATTTATACTTAAACATACAATGTTAATGTTTTGTGGGGGGTTTCTGTTTTACGAATTAACGTCACATTGGTTTCCTTGCTGCTGCAGGGCCGCAGCCAGTGTTTGATTTAAATAATCTGCTGATGATGTAACACAAGCAGATAGATGCGGTACCCCTCACTGAGTTATTTGTCCTACTAGTACTGTCAGTCTCTCCTCCTAGTCCATTAGACCTCCCACCAAACTTATCTTACCTGTGATTGATGATGATTACGTTCGGCACAGCGATGGCTGCATGGTTTCCAGAGAGAATGTAGAAGATGCCATGGTTGTGGTGGTAGTAGTAGAGTAGACACTGGCAGTAGCATTTGCTAAAAAAATAAAAAGAGACAGTCACTTGCCTGAGAGCGACTGTGGGAGGAGTAGTAGAACGAAGTAAAATACAGTACAGAAGAAGACTGCCAATTGCCAAACAAACAATATTGCAGTTGCAACTGCTAAAGTCAAATTAAACATAATGGTGGCGGGGACAGCCTAGTACAAGAAGTTACAAACTGTAGTTGTGTCGAGTGAGTCACTTAACTTAACACAATCGTAATTCGTAACCTTTACTGCTGTGTGGTAGGAGTTTGATGATTAATCCAATCAATGCCGGCAATTAATTATGATGTACTACTATTAGCCGGTGACGGCTTGCACATAGACTGAGCATGGGTGGGCAAGCAGAAGAAGCTCCTCGCCCTGCCTTGCAATTGAATTAGTGTTGATTTCACCACATCTGCCCCAGCAAGCGTGTGATCAATTGGTGTACATTTTATGTAGTCACATCACACCTCAATATAAATCACAGCCCGGGGGAAGAGGGTTAGGGTTTGATGAATGGATGGGAAGGGGGTTTGGGGAAAGGTTTGAGAATGAAAAACAGTACGCATGGACAACAAAAGCAAAGCGCAATCTTGGCAGACGACCATGATCTTATCCAAAAAATCTATAAAGGGAGAAAAGGGAAATGCATGCATGATGATGAAGATAACTTGATGGTTAATGAGTAGTACTTAATAACTCCTACTAGACAATTAGACAGTACAGGGCAGCAGTATATTCTATGCAATTTGCCTTGCCTGTAATATGCCCTCAGAGACCCAAATTCCATGTTGTACTGGGCTTACTTGTAAAGATAGCAAAGACAATTAAAAAACAGTTGTAGGGATCAATTAGCAAACAAACAACAACACACAACACACAGTCCTAATGATTGAAGAGAAAAAAGGATTCAAATTAATTAAAAGATGAATGATGAATGATACTAAAGTTACTGTATTAGCATGGTCAAATTGTGGAGTTGAATCTCGTCCTTCCTCTTGGTCCTATCTTCCATGGACGCTCCGCACATCAATCTTGGTGGCCTTCCTGATGCCGATTGGTAAGGTAAATGTGAGTTGTGTCTCCCAGTATAGCAATTAGCACAGGGTAAAGGCCGGCCTGTAACGTCTAGATGGAAAAACAAAAGGGGTATTGAAAAATCAATAAATAAAAAAAAACATCAATTACGGTGGAGTCCAAGAAGAGAAGAGAGAACACTTTCAGACTGAGGCGGCTTGGATATATTGTGTAGATTCTGTTTACAGCATTAAGCTACAACAACAACAGGACAGAACAGGCCCACCACAGCACCAGCCCGTGACCCAACCTCCATTTACCTTAATTTTTGACAGAGCCAGACAAAAGGCATACACAGCAACTTAGCATTTTCCTAATTAAGTGACAAAATCAATGCGCCGCTGTCAGTCATCCTGACTACACTCGACTACACCACTACAAGGACATGTAGGTCTGCTGTGTTTACTTTCTTGTTGAATTGTTGTGTTTATGTTTACCTTATGCCACTTCATGAAATGCAGTTATTCCTTGAATCATCTCCGATCCAAGTGATTGACTGCGTGCAAAGATAGTATGGTCATCATCATGGTGTGGTACGTGTTGTCCAACTACAACTCAGTCTGTAGTGACTCCGATTAAGTCCATATTCCATATTAAAAAATTGCAACAGATATTGGCCTGCACCTGCAGTAGTAGGAGTACAATTTGGTTATTAAACAACAAGAAGGGAAACATTGACTGTCACTGACTTGAGTCACTTTGTAGATTAACTAGTAGAGTAGAGTTCAACTTCATGCACAACATCAACAACAAACAACAGCAATCGCTCAGAGTCTGCAAGCATCCAATGCATTCCATCATTACCTGTCTTGCTCTTCTCTTTGGCTGTCAGATCATCAGATGCCTAGTTCTGACAGGTGTGTGTTTTTTTTTTACGGGGCAGTGGCCTCATCATTACTCCAGTCCACATTCATTTTGAGTGTTAGTCGCTGTTTCGGTTTTCGTCTTATTCATCTGTGGCACTTTGTCACAGTTTAAGTTGCTTCACATGGTCAGCACTGTGATGATGGGCCGCGGCCTGGGTAGCGCTCATTGCTGGTCATTTGAGTTTGCAGTCACAAATGTCAGCAAGTTTCTTCAAAGAGTCTCTTGTCTTTCTCTGCCAAGTACCTTCTGTCCTGACAGTGAGGACCTTTGGATGCCTGCTGAGGCTGTAGCCTTCGGACAGTGATGAGTTCACTTTTGGATGCCTGCCCAAGTTCTGACAGTGAAGAGTTGTGGACGCCTGCAGAGGCGGTAGCCTTCGGACACTGATGAGTTTCGGCTCGAAAACAAAACGGAGGATAGCTATAGTCACGTTTCACTTCTTATGGAGGGACTGGTAAAGGCAACATTTCTTGTACTAATGTCTGGCTTGATGGAAATGTACTAGGGCGAGACAGGAAGATGAAGCAGGACTCTGAAGAGTGGACAGTTAAATGCACAGACGTGCAACTCCAATAGGGAAATAAAAAGAGAAGACGGTGGTGATGGATTTGTTGTGATTTGATTTGAACCAGAAAGACAGATACACAGACACATAAAGGAAGGAAGAAAGTAACAATTTGAAAGCCTAGTTGTCAGGGAAGAGGAGCTCGTCCTCAAACTCTGGTGGTTCGCACAGAAGTAGGTCCTTTAACGCACTATTTACGTCATCCAAGTCGCTCTCCTCTTCCTGCTGTGATTCACGTATTTTGTTATCCGGTGGTATAAAGTGCTGATTCATTTTGATCATGGTTAACCTCTCCACGCTTTTGGCCGAGACATTGGTCCTTTTCAAAGTTACAATGGCACCAGCACCACTGAAAACACGCTCAGAAGAGACACTTGCGACAGGGGAAGCCAGATACTTTATCGCCAGCCTGCTGAGCACTGTCCATTGGCTTCTTTTCCCATACCAATACACCAATGGGTTTCGATCCATGAAGACCTCTGTTGGGTCATCCAGATAGGCCTGGACCGTCCGCTCAATGTTCAGGGGTGCTCTGATGTGCTCGGCCTCTTTTGCCTTTGCATCAGCACTGGACTTACCATACCCCTGCCGTAGAAACCAATCAGTTGCACATTGTGCTGTGGATGATCCTGTTCTTGCTGTTGTTGATGTTATTGTTGGTGTAGGTGACTGCTGGGAGGCAAACGCACTGCCCTCAGGCTCCGAAGTAGAACTTGACTCTGGATGCCCTGTAGTACTGGTTATGGCCTGGGGTGGGGGGCCTGTAATTAACAGCCGTTCGTTTTCGAAAATAGTGGCTTCCTTAGCTATCAAAGTTTTGTAGTTGGCAACATCCACTTCCGAAAAAGGAATTACTGCCTTGCTGTTCAGAAATACTTTGTACCGTGGATCCAAAATTGTGGCACTAATGTAATGTGGTTGTGACAAAATTTTATTTTTAATCCTTGTATTTTCTGATAAGCGAGCGGCTAAGGTCTCCGCCAAATGATATGCGTCTTGTTTGTCATCCACACCTGCGTACGTTTCAGACACCTCCTTCAGCTGTTGCTCTAGCTTGTGCAACAATGGGATAGCTTGGCCCATAGTACAGTCCTCCCTGCTGACTTCACGTGTGAAGATCTCAAAAGGAAGTAGCATCTCAGTCAGGCATTTAATGAGGTCCCATTGACCCATCTCAACGGTCATGCCTCTCACAGTAGGTTCCCCTAATCTTTGCATGACATAAGCATTGAGTGGTATGTACAGTTCAAACAGACGATCAAGCATGTAATAAGTTGAGTTCCAACGTGTTAGCACCTCCTGGATGAGCGCTTTGACTGGCATTTTATGCTCACGTTGAATGACCCTCAGCTGCTTCCGGGCTTTAAAAGAATGGCTGAAATGTGTGCATATTCTTCTGCAGGTGACCAGTAAGTTGCTGACTTTGGATTCATTTTTCAAAAAGTCTTGAACAACAATGTTAATGCAGTGTGCCAAACACGGGACCCTAAAATAGCCACCATTGCGCATGGCCAAAACTACATTACTGCCGTTGTCCGTGGCAACAAAACCAATCGTAAGCCCTCTTGGGCGCAGCCACTCAAAGACCTTGGTGCTAAACTCTTCCAAAATGTTTGCAGCAGTATGAGATTTCTCCATGGCAAACATGGCTACAGTTGCATGTTTGCGAGTGGCATGAAAAATCTCTGCAGTATCAACACCATCAGATATCTGTTCTCTAACCCCCGCAAAACAGATCCAGTGTGCAGTGATGCACATGTAATCTGTGGCTTGGCAACTGGTCCACATGTCTGTTGTCAGGTGGATACCGTGAACAGCACTCTGCTTCAAGGCCTTTCCTAGCAATTCCAGCACGTCGTGATGTAGTGCTGGAACTGCAACTCTGGCAAAATAGTAGTGGCTGGGAACATGCCATTTTGGGCAGATGGTTGACACAAATTCCAGAAAACCCACCCCTTCAACAAAAGAAAAAGGGAGAAGGTCCAGTGCTAACATTTTAGCCAGCTTCGCATTGTACAAACGTGCTATTGGGTGGTTGCGTTCGTACTGCCCCTCACCCCCAAACATGCTGATAATGGTAGGCTGCATGGTTTTCCTTTCTCTTAGGCTCAACAACGCACTTTTTGGTACTGTGGACCTGGTACTTCTTGGTGTCTCCGGCTGACTCTTACTCTTGTGCCACTGAGATGTTGCTGAAGATGTGTGCGACGTTAAGACTGCACTGCTGGGGTCAGGGACACCTTGTGTACCACTACCAGAGAGAATGTCTCCCTGTCCTTCCTCTTCCACCGTGATCGGATCTTCTACTCCTTTATCCCCACCAACACCAATGGTTGCAGTTTTTTTTCTGCCGCGAAGGTGGTCCTCCCAGCTGATAAAGTGGTGTTTTTTCAGATGGGTCATTTGGCCTCCGGTACCATAGTTTGTACCAAGCTTAGCACGACTAACAGAGCTATTACAAATGGAGCATATAGCAATGTTCTCCTCCTTTGCGCTAACCGTAAAGAAGTCCCAAACTGGGGAGCTTAACTTTGGCCTCCTGCTGGAGGTGCCACTTCCAATGCCGGGTGTGTGTTGAATTTGACTCTGTGCGCCTGTACCACTACCTACTCCTACTGAGGTGGTGGTTGTGCTGGATGTAGGTCGCTGCCGGGCCTTTGCTAATGCAAATATGGAAGCTGTAGGTGGTGTTGGTGTTACCTGTGGAGGTATGCGTGCTACATCCCTCGCAGCCATTTTGGATAGGGTAATAATGTTGGTCTCCATCTCCTCGGGGCCAGGAGTGATGTTCGTGATGACTGGCTCATCATCATCATCCTGCTGTTCTACATCGACCTCCATAAGTGTAAGGCTTTCTGGAACCTTCCTTTTCACTAGCTTGGTCTTGGAACGTGGCTCCCTCTCAGACTCAGTTTGTGGCTTCCAAGTGGCATCTAGATCATCAGAAGGGGGCTTGGCGAAGAACTTGGACTACCCCTCCTTTTCCTTGCTGGAGATTTGGAAGACAATGGATCTTCTGAATGAGTGGCTTCTTCTTCTACCTCTGCATGAGGCTCAATTTCCTGAACTGCCCCTACTTCAGGAGGAACAACAACTACTATTGCGGGCGGTGGTTGCGGCTGTTGTTCTTGACCACTTATCTGCTGTGTTTCCTCCTGCGTTGATTGGGTACTACTTTGAGATAGCGATAAGTTTATCTCTGGCTCAGAATCACTGCTTTCCACCATTAGGCTGGATACCTCGTCCACACTCATGTGCTTGGCCCTGGGTTGGTGGGTTGGGCCCACTGATGCGGAGGTGCTGCCCCCAGCTTGCCCCCCGGACACCGCTGCTGCAGGCGTAATTTTTTTTTTACCAAAAAAGGTATTGGTCGGCACACCAGACTTAAGTGTCACTTCCTTCTTCTGTTCCTTCTTCTCAATAGCAACTTTCTTTGTACTGGAGGACCTGGTACCTGCTTTCTTTGGGCCCATCTTCTTCAGATGTCAGCAGCACTCAGTTGCAGAGATGTCTGGTCAGGTCACACGTCACGTTGTGTGTACAGCAGCAGGATGTCTGTCTGGCAGTGCAACGGGCAATGATGACACACCTCCTCCTCAGTCTTTGTGCACCTAAAAGCAAAAAAGCCAGAACATCAGTCAAACATAGCACAAATCAAACAAATATAATATAGAACTTAGTGTGTGGTGGCCTCAATTATTAAATTTCAGAAACTCTGTGAACAACAACACACAGTGTAGCCATTTATGAGACGTTGACAACAAGGCCAGGGCTGTCCTGGCTACTGTGTAGTGCTAGTGTACACTCTGGAAGAATAAGAATAGTAAAGAACAAAAACTAAAATGTAGTGGAGCATGTTTGGCCTAAATTTGTGCATCACGTGGGATGTATTATATAGCAGCATCAGGGAGCTGCAGCTGGCAATGGGGATGGATTTGGAAGCAGTCATACAAGAGGAACAATGGAAAGACACGCAGGCCTATGTGGCAAAAACAGCACACTACTAACTACCACAACAAAATGGCCCCCAGCAACATGGTGACTCACAGGCACAAGGCACGGCAAACAATGAACTCAAGCAGGCCTATATATGGGCAGACAAAGGATGCCTTATAAAACACACACAGCTTTAATGCAAAAACTAAAATCCACATGGCTAAAAACACTTTTGAAAGTTAGATAACCACTACAACAACACAATTATAATTACACAGTACACACGCAAAAAAGGCATTATTTATTTAACACACCCAAAAAGTGAAATAGTCAGACCCTCCAAAAAAACCCACATTTCGCAATTCAATTCAATGCCATCCATGGCCTAAATGATGTCAAAATTCCACAGACTACACAGAAACAGTTTTTATGCACCCATGGTGACTACCTCTGGGCCTACTGGCAGACTAGGCCGCAAGCTTGGAGGCCTATGGCAAAAGCACAGTGGCTGGTCCCACAAAATGGCCGCCACCACATGGCCAGGCCACCCAACAACTTCCTTCCTCGTTAAAAAAATTGTAAAACTAAAAAAAGTGACTCCTTGCTCACCAAACTACATCTAAATGACAACCTGAGGATTTTTTTGTGCAAAATGAACTAAATCATCATTTTCGAGAAGGTTTTATGATGCTCGAGAGATATTCTTCGCCAGATTGTAAATTCTGCGTGTTCGGCATCGCGATCGTCACAAAAAGTCGTTATCGCGCGCGAAAACGTATATTGAGCGCGCGAAGAAGATAAAAAGTGTAAGTCCGCGTTGTCGCACAGTGCGGAGTTGCCCAAAGTCCGCGAGCTGAATGCCCAGGGTTACCTACTGGCTGAAAAGGCCTATTTATTTAACAAACACCCAAAAACTGAAATACCACCCCAAAACCCACATTTTGCAAATCAATCCAATGCCATCCATGGCCTAAATTATGTGACAATTCAACAGACAACACAGAAACAGTTTTTATGCACCCATGAGGATGACTACCTCCGGGCCTACTGGCAGACTAGGCCGCAAGCTTGGAGGCCTATGGCAAAAGCACAGTGGCTGGTCCCACAAAATGGCCGCCACCACATGGCCAGGCCACCCACAACAACAAGAAAAGGAACACAAGACAGACAATGCAGGCCTATGGCAAAAGCACAATGCCTGGCTTTACAAAATGGCCGCCACCCACATGGCCAGGCCACCCAAAATAACAAAAAAGTGAAGACAAAGGACAGGACCAGGCAGTTGGAGACTCTGGGCAACTTCCTTCCTCGTGAAAAAAATTGTAAAACAAAAAAAAAACTGACTCCTTTCTCACCAAACTACATCTAAATGACAACCTGAGGAGTTTTTTGTGCAAAATGAACTAAATCAACATTTTTGAGAAGGTGTTATGATGCTCGAGAGATATTCTTCGCCAGATTGTAAATTCTGCGTGTTCGGCATCGCGATTGTCACAAAAAGTCGGTATCGCGTGCGCGAAAACGTATATTGAGCGCGCGAAGAAGATAAAAAGTGTAAGTCCGCGTTGTCGCGCAGTGCGGAGTTGCCCAAAGTCCGCGAGCTGAATGCCCAGGGTTACCTACTGGCTGAAAGGGCCTATTTATTTAACAAACACCCAAAAACTGAAATACCACCCCAAAACCCACATTTTGCAAATCAATCCAATGCCATCCATGCATGCCCTACATGATGTTTAAATTCAACAGACACCACAGAAACATGCACCCATGGGTACCTCTGGCTCTAGTCTGGGCCTACTGGCTGAAATTCCAATCAAAGAAAAACAACTAGGCCCCTGCCGAAACTACAGGCCACAACAATAAATTTAAAAAAAGATGGAAATCCCCCAAAATATGTAGGTACAAACAAGCCCCAATCAAACAAACAAGTACACCAATTCTCCAACTTACTTGTAAAATCTCAAATCCAAGAGTCCTCAAATCCAATCCAATGATATGATGCAGCAGACAGACACAAAAAGTGATCCTTCCAGCTCCAAATCCAAATGAAAGTGAACAGCACATGGACAAAGCACTGGGAGGAGCCTGCTGGACAGGAACAGGAAGTTTGAGAATCAGGGGCACTTCCTTCCTCTTGGAAAAAAAAGTAAAAAGAAAAAGGACTCCTTGCACAAAAACTACAGCCAAATCACAATCTGAGGAGTTTTTTTGGAGCAAAATCATCATTTTCGAGAATGTTTTATGATGCTCGAGAGATATTCTTCGCCAGATTGTAGTTTCTTCATGTTCGGGATCGCGATCTTACCAACACTGCCGCCGGAAGTCAGATCGCGCGTCCGAATGACGTGTTCGCGTTCGCACACTCTCGCGGGATCGTGCGGCCGGATTCCAAATATCGTGGCGCCCGCGAACGGATAGGAAGTCGCGTCGGCAAACGCAGAATCACGGTAGGTCGTTACCGCGCGCGTGAGAACGTATATTCAGCGCGCGAAGAAGAAAAACAGCTACGCTACGCCGCAAATTGCGTAGTGTACGGTAACTTCGCGTTCTACGGGACTACGCAAGCTCCGCGAGCGTAGCGTAGTTCACCGCCCAGGCTTAGTGTTAAAGAGAACAACTTCTTAAGAGCTATCACAGGGCTGGGAAAGGCAACCCCCTTGCTATTCCTAACACTAGATTTTGGGATCCATTCTGTCACCAAGCTTGCGGCCCTAAGACCGTTGTTATGTTGTGTTCGTATGTGGACCACTAGCAAACTTCAAGGTTACAGATCGGGCCTTATTGACATTATGATGCTCCATCTGCTTTGAAGATTAGGTGGATAAGATACATGAAAAAAGCATGGACTGAGCTGAGCCAAAGGGAGTTTTGAAAGGACCCTGCTTCCATTCCGGCCAATGCAGCCCTAATAGTCAAACAGGTATTGGGAGATGATAGGTACCCAAATGAACAGTCAAGCCACAGAGAAAGTCTTTCAAGGTGTTTTCTAATGTCAGTGCCTAAAGCTGAGGAGTTTCTTGGCTATACCCGGTGTTTAGATATGAAACTCTGCCAATTGCTGTTTTTACCGCATAATGGGATTTTTCCACTGAAAGGTCAAGAAGTTGCAATTTTTGTAGTTTCGCTGATGAAACTAAGGAACATTTGCTCTTTTTCCCCCAAATATGTAATCCCTAGGCACAGATGGCTTGTTCCTCTGTGCAGAAATGTTTTAATTACAGATCGGGTCAACACTCTAAGGATCTGCAAGAGTGATTCCTCCTCTGTGGTTGTGGTGACGGTCTCCAAATTTCTCTTTGCGTCATGGAAGATCAGGAAAACTGTTACCACAACTGTAGTGAATTTATACATAGAGGCAAATTCTGTGGGGTGTGCACTATTTTAATGACTAAAGTATCAGATTTTACTGTTTTTATTATGTAAATCATCATTTGCTATTTTATTAGATATTGTATGACTTTTGTTATTGTATTTTGTGATGATGAATTTATGTGGTGCTGATTTTATTGACTTTTATATCTTTTGACAATGAAAATATTTTTTTGATCTGTCAATAATCTTTGAAACCAAAGCATACTTTAGATAATAAAAACATTTGTTTATTGACAACTAAAATTTTGGGAATCTCATATTTAAGCATGAAATAAAAATAAATATATTTAACAGTAATTGTCAAATTGTATGCAATCCTTTAGACAACAGTTTATTTCAAAAAATCACTTTGTTGCACCAAACAGTATTTTTAAAGACATGTTTTAAAGAAGAATTGGTATCACAATACAGGGTTTGAGTAGGTGACATGAATATTTAGTGATGACAGCAACCAAATTTTAGGGAGTTATAAAATAAAAATAATATAGGTACAGGAGAAGAGGACACTTATCGGACTTCCTAATTGATACCACCATTTATAATAATAAATATCTGCCTTGGAGAAGAGATGCAGGGCCCATTTTAATCCAAAAGAAACTTGATATTTATTAAAGTCAGGAAAATTAACACCTGAGCACATTTGGGTTTTGAGCTTTACCAACAGAATTTCTTGCTTTCTTTATGTTCCAAATCGGGAAAGTAAACCATTACTGAGAAAAATCATCTGTTTATTTTAATGTCGAACAGCATAAGAAAGAATTTAATAATCAGAAGTATCATTATTTTAATCATATTGAGGTGGCCTCATCAATAAAGGAATACTGGTGACCATTTCTCTGAAAGATTTTTAACTTTGAGGATTAATTAATTGATATTCATTTTTAATGTGTCTCTTATCAAATTACAATAGATACTCCCAGACAATTAGGCCCAGATTTACTAAGCCTTTGTGTTGTCCGTTCTTCGTACAATGCGACACAAGTCAAAGCAAAGATCTAAGTAAGATTTACACAGCCACACAAAGGGCAATTTGTGTCGCCTTGCATAACTTTGCAAAGAAATCTAACGCAATGCTGAAGCTTTTAAGAAAACTCTTTGGACTCTGTCATAACACAGCAACTGAATTCTTGCAATTAGAATTTGGTTAAAACAAATGTTGGGCTCATGCATTACTTTCAACTCTGACATAATTAGTTGTAATTAATGGACTTACAACTGATTGCATGAAGTACTGCATTTATAACAGATCCCATACTGCCAAAAGGCCCTTTTATCATTATTATTTTTATTTTGCATAAGATGGTTAGATGCTCTAAACTAAATGTTGGCTTTCTTAGATAAAAATATCAGCAAATGGATTTTTAAAACACTATACTGAGCTCATGCAAAAAGATTATCTGTTAAAGCTGGTCTCTGATCATTAACTGCAAGTAAAATGAACAATGGCTATCATATCTAGAAATGGGCTAACATAATCTAACACAGTTAGTTAATAAAATTACAGTTAAGAATCTGCAAGCTTCTGTATATTAGCATCAATTATCTTCCAGTTATTGCAATGGAGGGAGCATGGGAGGGGTTTGCCTGAATCACAGTGGCTCTCCATCCTATAATATTGATATTGTTATTGAATATCTGAACACCTAGTTTTCAATTGCAACATTTCTTTATATAAGATATTTTTTCAGGTGGTTTCTATACCAGCAAGCTTGGGGAATGACATTATTCTAGCATCATAAACTCAAATAATGTAAGTGTACTGGATTGTTTAATCATGTTTATGATGGTGTAACTGCGGTTTTAAATAGTGTGTAATTTTGTATATCCACATTTGTTTTACATTGAAAATAAACAAAAAAATAAATAATGAAAAACTCGCTGTTCAGATTTTATACACAATTGTAACAATTTGATGTTAATACATTTCTCAAAATCAGGCATATATCATGTAAACTGTTTAGAGCATAAATCATCAAATCCCTTACAACAAAACATTGAAAGCAAAAGTGACTATGCTGTCACCAAAAAACTACAAGTATGCTTACATTTTGGGACACGAAACCAGCTCTCTTTCACCTCCATTGTCAGAAGTTTTTGTAAACTTCATTTGAATAAAGATCTTTGTGATGTAGAATCAGAAAAAAATACCTTAGAGTTTACTTGATATCCCCAACTTGATCAAATTACCAATAAGATCATGAAAAGGATTACAAGCTTATTATTTCCATTAAGAGAAATGAGCCGTGCTTTATTCCGTTTTTCTAATTGGAGTTTAAATTTGGTCTTGTTCATTAATTGAGCCCCAAATATTGTGCCAATAGGTAGTGCATTTTTAAAGACAGTACAGTGCATGATAATTCTTGTAGGACTTATACCTCAAACTGGTCCACTGATTCCTTATATCATCAGGGAGAGCACAAGAGACTTTGATGTACCAAGTCAGTATCAGCGTCCCTCATGATGATGTTAAGTTTTGCTAATGCTTGATGATCTCAGCTGGAGTGCACTTACTTAGCTCAAAATGCAATACATTTCAATAGCCAGTTATTTATGAGCAGTTGGAAACCATATGAGGCATCTGTAGGTAAATACTGGGTTAACTTTTGCACCATGATCAATCAATCAATCAATAAGGATTTAAAAAGTGCTGCTTTTCCAGGTACTTGCAAGTCCTGGAGGCTTAGTCGAACAGCCAGGTCTTGAGGGCCATTTGGAATTCCAGAAGTGAGGTGATGGTCTGGAGGTGCGTGGGGAGACTGTTCCAGGTGTTTGCTGTGATGTGAGAGAGACAGCATCCTCCACTTCTGCTTCAGTAGGGCAAGTGAAAATGGAGGTGGAACGTACTCTTCCTGGTGGTTGGTGGAAGTTCAGACAGTGGTTAATGTAGGCAGGTTCTTGGTTGCATAGAGCCTTGTGTGCTTGGGTCAGCAGCTTGATTTGGCATCTCTTCTGTACGGGGAGCCAGTGGAGCTTCCTGAGGTGGGGTGTGATGTAGGTTCATTGAGGAAGGGAGAGGACGAGTCTGGCTGCAGCGTTCTATATGACCAGAAGTCTCTGTAGGATGGGGTGCAGCGATTCCTACATAGAGGGCATTGCCGTAGTCCAGTTAGCTGGTAATTAGGACTTGTGTCACGGTGCATCTCATGTGTAGGGGTAGCCACTTGACGATCTTATGCGGCATGCACAGAGCGAGGAAGCAGGCGGAGGAGACAGCGTTTATCTGTGATTTCATGGTGAGCTTGTTGTCAATGATGATTCTGAGGTTTCTGGCATGGTTGTAGGGAGTGAAATGCTGGTCCTAGGCCTGATAGCCACCAGGAGTTGTTCCATGTGTTGCTGCTGTTGTCAAAGATCAGTACTTCCATCTTGTCTGTGTTCAGCTGCAGACAGTTGTTCTTCATCCATTCTGTGACATTTGTCATGCATCTGTGGAAGTTGGTTCTGGTGGTGGTGGGGTCGTCTGTGAGTGAGAGGATGAGTTGGGTGTTGTCTGTATAGGAAATTATGTTGAGTCTGTGGGTTCTGACGATGTTGGACAGTGGGGTTGTATATGCATTGAAAAGCGTGGGGCTAAGAAAGGAGCCCTAGGGGACACCGCTGGTGATCTCCTTGGGTTCAGAGGTGAAAGGTGGCAGGTGGATCCTCTGGATACTTCCGGTGAGGAAGGAGGTGATCCAACTAAGATCATCCCCATGTGTGCCAATGTGGTGGGGTCCTTCAATCAGTGTGTGGTGGGATACAGTGTTGAAGGCTGCTCAGAGGTCGAGGAGGATCAAAGCTGCTGTTTCTCCTCAGTGAAGAAGGGTTCACATGTCATCGGTGGCTGCGATTTGGGTGGTTTCGGTGCTATGATTGCTGTGGCAGCTGGATTAGGAGGCATCGAGTTGCTTGTTCTGCTCCAGGTGTGTCATGAGTTGATTGTTGATGATCTTTTCCAGTACCTTCGCTGGGAATGGGAGCAGGGAGATTGGCTGGTAGTTTTTGAGTTTGCTGGGGTCGGCAGAGGGTTTTTTGAATAGTGGTCTGACTTCGGCATGTTTCCAGGCATTGGGAAATGTTTTGGTAGTGATAGAGGTGTTGAGTAGGGTGGTGAGCTCCTGGCCGATCCTTTGGTTTATGAGGTTGAAGATGTGGTGCAGGCATGGGTCTGGGGGAGCTCCCGAGTGGATGGATTTCATGGTGGAGGTGGTGTCTGTTGGGTAAATAAATCTTCCAACCCTCCTCAGAGCGACGCAAAGAAAACACAGACACCAGGCAGGCTCCGAAACAGTTGAAATGTATTTGCTGCTACCAATGCTTATTGGCATGCCAAGGTAGAAGGCAGACCCACATCCCAGTGTTACGTCTTGGAACAAGCTTCTTCTACCCTGAGTCTGACTTTATGGGTGTTTATATATGTTAGAAAGTGCTGTCACCAGTAAAAACCCCAGAAGGGGACGCTTTAGGATAGCCGTATCATATATCATTGTAAAAAAAAATATATATATATGTATATAGAAACATAAAAGTAACAATATATCAATCAAGTACATATCTTTGAATGGCATTACACCATTACACAGTGTTTAAATAACGTGCATAAATTGGCACGTAGACACATCTAAGAGGTACTCATTATTCAGCATAGATAAAATTATATACTGGTACTCATTGCATTTATATGTTATATATCTATAGCCATTAGTTCAAATGTTTCTTTCTGTGCTTCATCTATGTCCTATTGTATTCCAAGACATCTGCGGGCTAGCTCCTGCTCTGTAGGAGGTAGAATTTTAACTGCAGAAATTGAATGGATGCTTTTACTACACAATTGCTGTCCATTGGAGCAACAACACTGAAGTCAACACACTAGTATCACTATTGCTATAAAGATACCCAGCAGTGCTAGAACTAAGCTCTTCAACCATCCTGTTGGTAGCCATGACCATAGCCAGGACCAATCAGCAGAATCTGTCATTTTCTCTGTTCCACTGAATATTTGAACTGCATGCTTAATTTGTGCCACATCTCTTGCTATGTTTCCACTATTATTTTAAAAAAATAACAGCAAGAGGAATTCAGTAAAACACACAGTCCTCCTAGTTGTAGTGTCAGGAGGTCAAGTGCAGTTCTATGTTGAATAGTCATGGCAGCCACTGAATTAATTTCCATCTGCAACTGTTGAAGTGCATCTCTTGTTGCATTGAATGCTATTGCTAGCTCAGCAGACATGTTAACAAGGGCCAATTCTAAATCATATTCTCCATATCCAGGAAGTATTATACGGATTAGCACAAAGAAAAGACCTTGTCTAGCCTCCAGAATAGGTGCATGTATATTTCTTTTATATCTATGAGCGAAGCTCCCCAAATTTAATGCGTTATGGGCTGCAATATGCAGCATGACTTAAATGTTTGGTGTAAGATAAGAAATAGCACACATGCCTTCACAGTGCCGGGAAAGCACCTTTTATGCTTTAGTGCCACGAATAAAATACATACCACCCTGTAACTGTGTGTCCAAAGTGTGATATTTACTGAGAGGAAGGCCTACCCCCTCAGGAAAACTGTTTTGAAATTGATCACACCATTTGTAATCAATCCATGCAGAATTTATAAGTGTAACATTTGCCCATGGTGCCATGTATGAGCAACAAGCTGACCATAAGGGATATTCTAATATTTTAGAAATCACATTTGGTGCACTAGCATGATCATTCTCCAAAACTAAAACTTTTTGCAGATGACTTAATTCTATATCTGTCTGCTGAGCAACATAACATTTTGAATGCCTTTAAATTTTTTTAATTGTTTTCGGACCTGGGGGGATCAATCATTCTAAATCTGAAATCTTGCTCTTTAACTGCTCTGACCAAGTCCTTCTGTTAGAAATGCGTAATCAGGTTCCTTTTACCGGGCCAATTAGATATTTAGAGATATATGTGTCACAGGATCCTTCTCAGCTATACCAGCTTAATTTTGAAAGCATGCTTATGAAGGCTAGAAATCTTTTAAAGCAGTGGCAGAACTTACCACTCTCATTGATAGGGAGAATTGCTGTTGTCAAAATGATGTTTTTGCTTTCATTTCTCTTTATTTTCTCAAATCTATTAATTAAAGTCCCCCCCAAATTTTTTAATGAGGTAGACCAAATACTTCGGTATTTTGTTTGGTCTGGCAGGAAACCTCGCACAAAACTAGAGACTCTACAATTACCAATTGCAGATGGCGGACTCGCACTCCCTCACTTTAATAAATATTATCAAGCTGCTTTTTTTGATTGGTGACAAGGTCACTTACTAGACGTGATCTGGGCTGCAATTTTTACTTGAAGCAAATGCTTTTGGAATCCGGTTTCCATCTTGTTCCTTTTATTAAAATTCCTAGGCTCCCAAAGCGAAGTAGATACAAGACAACCCAAATAATTTCTGAAAGGTTTTTTTCAATAGAAGCGGGAATATCAATTTTTTTTCTTTCCACCCAGAAATGCTAATTTCTCATAGTAGGGGGATAGGTCTTCAAATAAGTGACAGAAATATAACAGCTTGGAAGAGATTAGGAGTAGTTAGTTTTAGGGATCTCTTCGTAGGAGATCAAATAAAATCCTGGAATCAAATTAAACAGTCCTATTCAGGACTTCCATCTTCATTAATTTTTTTCATTTTTTCAGCTTAGGAACTTTTTAAGAAGATCTCAAGTCTCCCCTGATCCAGAAGTAAATCTGATTAGTTTTAATTATTATGTGAAAGAGAGCCGAGGGACAGGTAATTGGTATAAAATTTTACTTAGCCATCTTCAGGCTAAAACTGCGCCTAAAGCTCTACATATGATCCAAAATTCTATTGGTTGTAGGCTGGATATTCAAACATGGAGAGCTTAAAGCATAAAGCCATAAGGGGCGCTCATTTTAAACGTATGTCTTTTCTTTCCAAATGGCAACTTTATTACACTCCATTTCGACTCTCCAAAATGTACTCTTCTATTTCGGGAGCATGTTTCAGATGCAATCATCCTATTGGGGACTGGTTCCATATCTGCTTTGCATGTCCGGCTTTAGCTAAATTTTGTGCATCAGTGGCTTAGCAACAAGCTCGAAATAAATTTAGTGCCCGAACCAAGTACGGCTCTTCTTGGAATGACTAATACACTTGGCCTACCAATACGACAACAACAGTATGTTTTTATTGCATCACTTGTTGCTAGATCACTGATCTTGCAAAGATGGAAGGAGGCTGATCCTCCAACATCTTTGCAATGGCTGTTCAAGATGTCTGGAATCAAGGTGAAAGAAAAGCTATACTCGCAAAGAGTAGGAGCCTTAAGTACATTTTATAAAATATGGGGTGGGAATTAGGTCTATGCATGCCCTTATCCACGAAAAGACAGCTTTCATATATCCAAATACAGATTTTGTATTTATGTTAATAGATGAGTATTTATCATGTATATTAATGATAATTCTATTCTGATGAATTGTTCATTTATGTTTGCCTGTACTAACTGCAAAATAAATAAATTTGTAAAAAAAAAAAATCATTCTTTTGCTCAATTAATGGATCATATAGAAGACCATCAGGCGTTATTAACCGTGTCTCTCCATCTACCGTGATGTTCCAGTAATGTGAAATGTAGTTCACTTGTTTCCCTTGTACCTTAGCTGTCCAGTTCCTACTTACTAACTGTCTGTCGATTACATTCCAATTACCTGTGATATCATCAAATTCCAATATGTTAGGACACTTTTTTTTTAAATGTCCCAAGTATCGGGATGCTGGGTTACATCCTGAAACATGATGCTTTATACATACAGGAAATGCATTTTCTTTGGCATTGTTTTCCACCGTAGGTGACACTCAGTATTCGGCTTGAATACTTGGCAATATGGTACAACGTGGGTACCATCCAATCCTTCCTTCACCACAATCCGAAGTTACATTGGATATAAGGCATCGTTTTCCTTGTGTATAATTTTGTGTAGACACAGGTGTCTCATATAGGCCAATTGGGTCGCTGGGGTGTCTGGATAACTCTCTACAAATCCAGCAATTTTCAAGACCTAAAGCCTGGGCTTTTTTCTCATGTACTACAATGAGGGGATGGTCAGCAGGTTGTTGCAATACAGTTAGCACACACATAAGTAAGGTACTAGAAAATATTGTTTGCACTATGCGATGCATTTTCTTGAAAGTGATAAATATAGTTATGGAGTGTCTTTCTGTATGAGTTCCAGGGCACTTTCTCTAAGTGTCAGTAATGAAAATGCTTGCAGTGCACTGTCATCTGCTTCTCCTGGTCATAGTTATCTTGTTCAGGGGCGGTTTCATGGACCTGCCCTGCGGTTTCCTCTTCAGTCTATTTTTCGGCAGGTGCAGACCATCACCTTTTTTTGAGACTATGTTGCGTGCTTCACTCAACACCATCTGTTGGTGTCACCGTCCCTGTGACACTTGATGATGGGCCCTCAGCGTTGTTCTTTGGAATGGTCTGGTCTGCCTCCCCCTTGTACGGTATGTTGCCCTGTTCCACGGGTGGCCGGAGCTCATCCGTTATATGTACCTCTGCCTCAGGCATTGTTTGTGCAGCTCTACATCGTGTTCCATGCAGCCACTCAGGACGTCACTGCACCTTTACTTTAACACTGTCCGCGTAACCAGGAGCACGATGTAGGGTCCGGTCCACCTAGAACTAAGAGAAACATCTTTTATTTTTCTCACCATGACCATGTCTCCAGGTTTAAAAGGGTGTGAGTGTTCTGAGGAAGGATGGGGCAAAGCTTCTTTCACCTGGAGATGGTGATGCCTCAAGACGACTGACAACTGTACAGCATAGTCAGAAATATGTTCATCCACCCACAGCAGTGCTGCTTTGGATGCTGTTAGAGGCAACCTCAACCCCACCGACATAGGCCGCCCCATCAGTACCTCATGGGGGCACAAGAGAGTTGTTCTAGACGGTGTCACTCTTATGGCATTCAGCACTAAAGGCAGTGCATCAGGCCATTTCAGGCCTGTTGCATCAGTTGTCTTTGCTAATTTCATTTTTATTTTGGAATTCATTCTCACCACCTGGCCTAAACTTTGGGGGGGTTAAGGGGCATACAGTTTCCAGAACTGTACAATACATTTTCACTTATGATAAAACAATGAATACTGTGACCAGAATTGAATTTCAGAGATTTAAAAATAATGACAACTGTTATGTTTCATAGGTATGAAAGAATTAAAACCTGCTGTGCATAATTAAGATAAAAACAATATCAGAGGTTTTGCAGATAAAGAGGAAAAATGCAATGTGCCTTTTGCAAACTAATAAGTCCTCCTGCTGTTAGAGCTAGGGTTACTAACATTTAGGCACCCCAAAATGTTTATGTCATGACTGATGGGGCGTCCCTGCCCTCAGTAAATGATGGACAGCAAATTGTCGTATAATCGGGGTTAGCAGTCCCCATATCCCGGGGCCACATGACCGTGAAGGATGCTTCACATGTCCCTTGAGATTGTCAGTTTTAGTTGGTGGCTCTCCTAAGAGCCAGCTGCCAAATGCTGTTCTGGGTCTCTGGCCAGTGGCTGTTGTCCTCGCTTCAATGAGGGAAAGGCGAATAAAGCTCGTGAAGTTTCCCAGTCTAGCTAGTGTACTTGGTATGTTTTCAGTAAAGCACATATCTGACTCCTCCTTACAGCACTTAACCCCTTTTGAACGACACAGCGGGAGGAGCAGGCAGTGTTGTTCCTCGGTCAGTTTGGGTCAGCAGCACAACAGGATTCTTTTCAGTAGTTGCATAACCTGCATGAAATTACCTCATCTTGGCGAACCCAACCTGGATTGAAGTCTAAAATTGGCAGTGCCATTAGCCTCAGATAGAGAATTTTCATACAGGCCTGGGCTGAGAACGCTTGTTTAAAGTATGCCTGTACCTTCCCAGAAGTATAAGATGCATCCAACACCTAAGTCAGGTTACTGAGTCAAAGACTACCGATATCCTGTTCAAAGAACGTTAATAGCACTTGCCTGTTCACAACTTTTTTTCCAGGCAGAGTAAGGAATTTCTTGTAGATGCAAGCTATCTGTCCTGATTTTCAGAGTGCTGGTTGCAGTTGCTAGCTGTAGTTGTTAGGGAGACCCTGCTGTGTCGAAGGTAGGTTTCAAATCAAATTTGAGTGAGGACTCTGGGGCCTGAAAGACACTGAGATAGAACTTTATAAGATCCCCCAGGCCCACGAGGTCAGGGCACCCGAGGACCAGCTCCAGCTTCAGCCTTGTATTTCTGGCTTGTCGGGGGCGAGTAAGATTTTCTTGTACACCTTGAGCTGGGAATTTATGAAAAATGTGTCAAAGGCACCGGGGAACGCCAAGTGACCATAGTTAAGGGCCGGGATGAGTTTTGCTTTCAAGACAGTCAGTATGGGCTCTGCAGTTGGGCTTTGCAGATGGTTACTAAGGTGCTTCAGTGAGTGGATAACAGTGATGACCTTTCTTCTTAGGTGCTTTAAGTAGACGGCTGGTGTGGCGCTTTCAGACAGCCACACTCCAAGATAGTTATAAGCTGGAGTTGTCGTAATTTGGAGGTCTCCTAGCTGCCATTGAAGTTGTTTTTTGTGCATGAATTTCCCAAATATGACAACCTTGGTTTTGCCCTGGTTCACCTGAAGATTATTTGCTTGCTTGTCACGGTGAAGGGCTTTGAGGGCTCTCTGCAGCCGACTCTGGTGTGATCCAAGATGGCAGTATCATCAGCATACTGCAGGATGGGAAGATGCAACATTCTCAGCCTTGGTGTTACTAGTCTGGCTCCTTCCAGAGCTGCTTCCATATCTACAGTATAAAGGTTGAAAAGGAGGGGAGCTAACACGCAGCCCTGTTTAAGACCGTTGTTGGTAGGCATACAGGCGGTGGCAGCGGTGGAGCTTGTTTGAACCCGGACATATGTTCCCTGGTATAATGATGGGATTGCCCTGAGAAGCAGGAGCGGGATCCCCGAGGCGACTAGCTTCCCCCACAGCTTGCCCCAGTCCCCCCTGTCAAAGGCAGTGCTGTAGTCAATGAAACAGCAGAACAAGGGTGGTTGCTACCTCCTGGTCGCTTGTGTTGATAAGTGAGCCAGAGCTAGGATGTTATCCATTGTTGAGCTCTTGGCCCTAAACCCGGATTGGTAAAGCGGAAGAATACCTTTTCCGCTACCCATGTTTTCTGCCCTTTTAGAAGAATGCAAGCATAGACCTTTGCTTCCAAATCAAGTAGAGCTATAAGCCTGCATTTGGCTGGGTTAGAGCGGTCTCCGTTTTTGTGAATGGGGAAAAGGATGGAACCCCTCCAGGAATCAGGGACTATTGCAGTGGCAAAATCATGATTCAAAAGTGGCGTTAAAATAGGCTGCCAAAAGTCTTGTGCACAAATGCAGCCACAAATTCACCCCCTCTGTTGCTATTTATGCCCTGGAGAACCCCAAACCGGGGTATGATATCTTTCATCAAGCATCGTACAACAGTTGCTGCATCAATCTTCCTTGTGGGAAACACCTCCACCCATTTTGAAACTTGATCCACACATACCAGCAAATATTTGAATCCATTCACTGTGGGCATATAGGCGTAATCTATTTGAAGGTTAGTAAAGGGACTCTGTGGTACTGGCAGGTGATCATGGGTAGCAGGGGACTGACCTTTAGCATGTTGGCCACAAACAAGACATTGATAGCAGAATTGTGCAGTGAAAGCTGTTATCCCTGGTGCAAACCATTCTTCTCTAATCCAAGCATTCATCCCGCTTGTGCCATGTGAGTGGGTCCATGAGCAAGCCTTGATGGGGTAGGAACATACTGCCTAGGACCACAGGCATCCCATCCCGGTGGATCCACAATCCCTCAACATTCTGCTCGCATCCAGCATCAATCCATGCTCGCTCTTCATCTGGTGTTGCAGACCATTATGCTTCCTTCACATCAGCTAGCAACAATTGTCTCTGAATGAGCTGCATTTTTGGAATTATTTTTGCCATTAAAGGCACCAACTGTACTAGCTGTAACATGCTCTTCTTTGCTGCTATGTCAGCCATGGCATTACCTCTGGCTATCTAAGTATTAGCTCCTGTGTGTGCCTCACATTTTTTTACTGCTATTCTGTTGGCTAGTCGTATTGCCCTTAGCAAGTTTCTTTTACCAAGGGGCCATTTTGAATGGGGCGTCCTGCTGCTGTTATGAAACCATGATATGGCCATAGCTGGCCAAAATCGTGGACATCTCCAAAGGCATAACATGAGTCAGTGTAAATGTTAACATTTTTTCCCTCAGCTAGGATGCATGCTCTTGTTACAGCATATAGCTCGGCTTGCTGGGCAGATGTGCCAGGGGAGAGAGCTGTACTTTCAGCTATGGTGTCAACTGTTGTTATAGCATACCCTGCTCTGTAATCTGTGTCTGTTAGTCTACTGGAGGAACCATCAGTGTACTACTTTTAGTCTGCCTTTTCAAATGGTGTTTGCTGCAAATCTGGTCTGGGTGTGGTGCATGTCTCTACGACTTCAACACAGTCATGGTCAGGGGTCTCATCTGAATCACCTGTTGGAGGTAATTATGTTGCCAAATTAATAGGTGGGCATCTTTTAATGGTGATATTGGAGTTAGACAACAGAGTGACCTCATAACCTGTTTGCCTGGCCACCGAAAAATGTTGTGATGCTGCAGATGACAGCAACAACTGTACCGAATGTGGCACATAAACAATACAAAAGTAGTCCAACACAATGGGAGCTGTGCTCTCTGCCATCACAGCTGCTGTGGCCACTGCTCTCAAACAAGCTGGATTTCCAGTCACTGCTGCAGGCAAAGTCACAGAGTAGTATGCCACAGGTCTTTTAACTGAGCCATTCCGCTGTGTCAGCACACCATTTGCAATGCCATTTTAAGTTTCGTGAAACAGTCTGCAAGTTCATTAGTCCATACAATGCTGTTGGGAGCATCTTGTGGTGTACATTGTCATAGGATGGCGTCATAGGATCTGTACTCAGGGATTCACTGGCTGCAGTAGCTCATCACCCCCAGGAAGGACATCATTCCTTTCTTGGTGGAAAGGGGCTGCATGCTCTGAATAATTTTTTTACTGTCCAGTGATATGCGGTGTGTACCTTTGGATATGGCATAACCCAGGGAAGTCACCTCTTTTTGGCAGCACTGGAATTTTGATAATGATGCTTTGTGTCCTCTCCCCTGGAGGTGATTCAGCAGAGTTACAGTGTCTCTTTCTCAGGCCTCAAGTGATGGCGATGCCACAAGGAGATCATCAGCGTAATGCACGATGACACTACCACCTTCCAAGTGTAGGCTGTTGAGGTCTCTCTTCACTGCCTGTATATAGACTGTGGGTCTCTCAGTGAAGCCAAGAGCGAGTCTTGTGAAAGTGTACTGGGTGTCTTTTATTATGAAGTCAAAGAGGTACTCACTCTCTGGATGGACTCTCATACTGAAAAACACAGAGGAGGGATCTATGACTGAAAAGTGCTCTGCCTCTACAAGTATAGAAGATAATATAGTATTGGTGTCAGGTACAACAGGTGCTAAGGGAACCACAATGTTGTTTATCTGTCGTAAATCCTGTATCAACCTATACTGTCCAATATTGCCTTTGGGCAATGGAATGATAGAACTATTACAGGTGCTAGAGGTCTTTTTCATGATACCCTCTTGTAAGAGATATTCAATCACAGGTTTTATTCCCTCCTCTGCCTTAGGTGACAATCTGTACTGACGCACATTAGGTAATTCTGCATTTTCCTTAAGTGCCACTTTATGGGGAGGGCATGTTTTCAATAATCCTGCCTCATTTTTGTGTTTTGCCCAAACCTCTGAGTTCACTTGCTCTAGAACCTTGGGGCAGATTTACAAGCCCCTTGCGCCACTTTTGCGTCACTTTTCCCATGTTAAAAGTGACGCAAAAGTGGCGCAAGGGGCTTGTAAATCTGCCCCCTTGTTTTTAATCAGCTGTAAAGCCATAATCCCTTCAAGCTTGTCAAAAACTGCAGTCCTGTCATTTCTGAGCATACACAACATCCAAAACCACCCTTCTCCATCTCCCAACAGAGACTCAATTCCTAAAGGAAATGTAAAATCCTTAGTTCTTAGAAAGTCCTGAAGGCGTTTGACCAACCTCTCTTCCTGTGGTCCTAGTTCAATGCTCACTGCACACCTTTCTTTTCCTACATAGAATGTGTGCTCGAACAACTCCGTTGTCCAGTACAAATGTTTGTCTGCCTTGTAGGCGTATCATTCAGGTACTGGCCCTGTGAAAAATGTTGAAGGACAGTGCATAGGCCAACGCACTAAATGAGTGGCCAAGTCACTCTCAATGTCAGGGCTGTATTTAAACAGTTTTTGAAACACGTTCTCATAAAAATCTCTGTGTAAAGGAGTCCTTACTTAATTTACAAGCAGTAAGTGCTCAATTCTAACCTGTCCTCAGGTACTTGTAAGTAAATCCCATTTTGTGAAAAATATAATGTTGCATGCAATTTACAGAGGAGGTCTTTTCCCAGCAAATTAATGGGTGCATCTGGTGACAGGAGAAACTGATGGCTCAGTGTTAAATCGTCAACAGAAACTGGTAGGGTTACTGACAATTCTTCATGCATCATCATTCCATTTACTGCTATAGTAGTGACTGTTTCACCACTACTAGGACCCAACTTGGTTTTTACTGCTGATAGGGTTGCACTACTGTCTATTAGGAAATCAATCTCTGTACCTCCTACCTTAATTGGAAACATGGAATTTTCTGCAGGTGTGTCTGAAACCTTCAGCATATAGTACTGGGCTCTAGTTTCTGCAGTTTGTCCCATCTCTCTCTCCACGTGGTCCTATCCTGATCCATGTTGCTCCTGAAAATGATTCCTCAGGGAGTGCTGGTTCTGCTTGAGGTCTCTGGACATGGGTGGTGCTGATGGCTGGACCTCATTTCTGCCAAACCTGTTGTTTCTGTTGTTTCTATCATTTCCATCATACCTGTCACTTCTCTCATTCCAGTCTCTTCTGCCGCTATTACTTTAACAATTTCGTCCCCAGTGCCCGTACCTCTGGCAAAACATAACACTGATCCCTACTCTTGTCTCTTCTCTGGTATCCTTGTCCAATATCCTGTCTATGCTGTGCCCCCTGATAGTACATTCCCTCTGGCTCCTCCTCTCTTTGTACTTGCTGCAACATCATTCCTTTGTCATTTATATCGGTGTCCTTCCTTACCCTGAAAATACCATCTCTTTCCATGGTTATGAGAAGCGTGCATAACTCTTGATATCCTTTAGCAGACCAATCAGGGGGGCGCAGTTTACAACTATGGGCCGCAGAAGCTTACAATCCATCCATAAGTGTCTGAGTAGCTAATACCTTACATGCCTCCTCTTGCGCAGCCCCCTTGCACTGTTATCCCATGCTTCATTGTACCTTAAGATGTAATCAGCCACTGACTCGCCTGACTTCTGCATTGTGGCCGTGACTTGAGAAAAATCACCATGTTTTACTGCTAGGTCATTAATTGGGTCCCTGATAAACTCTAACCAATTTATCAATCTATTTCCTGTGACATCCATATTATTAGTCAGGATTGTCCAATCTCTTTCCTGCGGAATTTGAACACACTTTTTACCAAAGACCATCTGTTACCATATGCTATTTATAATAAAATGTCTACATCTCGAGGGAGGGGGGTATGGGCAATGCATATTTTATGAAGCCAATCATAATATTTCACACTGGCAGTGAGCTGGTCAGGCAAGTCCTTAGTCATCTGAGTCATCCCCCAGGGGGTCCATGGCTTTAATATGGCTGTCCCCTCAACACTATTTTTGGTGCAGTTATTTTAGTGTTCAATAGTATTTCATCAGCATATGAGTTCTCACCCTTTCCCTTTAGTGCCCGTGTGCATAACCGTGTTTGTATCAGCCATTCTTTCTTATCTATATTATCCTGGAGTTTAGCAATGGAGTGTTGCATTTCCTCCCTTTCAGTGTTCACTTCTTCTTGGAAGTCATCTGCCTCCTTCCTCAGGTGTGCCAACTGCTCGCTTTCCTCCTCGTTGTTTCTCTCTTCTGCACTCAGCCCTAAAGCCTCACTCAGACAAAAAGTGGAAGTTTGGGCTGGTGTTTCAGAAGCATGTGGCATGTCTCCTCCAACTGATAGGTGACCATTCAAGTCTGGTGTTCTAAACCCACCTTCTCTGAGGCTAGTTGGCATGTCAGATACCCTAGTTAAATCACCTTCCAGGAATATATGGAAATAAAGGACTCAGGATAACCCTGATTTTGAAGTCAGTGCCTGCTTGTGTCTGTTATTTCTTTCACAGAGTATGTAGGGGCCTGAAAGGGATGGGTAAATTGAAGTTGCAGGAGGAGGGGCTGAGAAATGATGTGCAGGTAGAACAGGCCCTGCAGAATGGATGCTTTGTACCAATGCTGGGTGACTGTTCTCGTTGTTGTTTCTACCTGTGATCCAGGAATAATTAAATTCACTATTTGCATCCACTCTCTGTCTTTTCCTTTCTTCCTCAGTAAACAACAAAATCTCCTCCTCAGTCAATGTGCTACAAGTTATTTGCTCACTGTCTGCTCCGTCTCCCAGTTTGACATAAAGGCCTTGAGGCTTGGAGGTGATAAACAGTTTCTTTAACTTATTTATGTCAATATTCACTTGGCGGTGTATCCAAATACAAAGCATAGCAGCAGCCCTTCTAGAAGTAGTGGCATTTGGTAGTGCTTTAACCCTGTCTGCTTCAGTTGTTGAAAACCCACACTGTTTGTACATAGTTACTTAATTCTAATAAACATTGGCTATAAGTTGTGGGCTAATCCTTTGCTAGTTCTAGCTCCTTTTTATTAGTATTTTTGCACTCACTGTTGACAACTGCTTTTGCAGAACAGTCTCTGGACTCAGTGGAGGCATTCCCCTGGCCTTTCTTTTTTTAAATGAGAGCTTTATTTTTAGCAATTGAAAGCCACTGTTGTAAGCAAACTTTTATATAGTATGAATCCCGTGATGGGTGACCCTGTAAGTCTATAGTCTACGTCAAGTGTTCAATATCATCTATCTCAAGAGAACAAAATCTAGGCCACCGCCCTTCATTCCCTTTCCAAGTCCAGACTAGCGCGCAAATAGGTGTTACATATTCTAAACAATTTGTATCTTTTACAACCTCAGCTGCAGGGCTTTCTGGTGGTAATTTAAAATCCTTCTTTAATGACAGTTGTTTAAACAATGTTTTAGTCTTTTTTATCATGCAAGGCGTTACCACCTCCATGGTTCCTTTAGACTTGCCATTGTGCCCTTCACTCACAATTGTACACCCTGAAAGATAAACAGACTTGTCTCCTACAAGGAAAATGTTGTTAGGTAGTGGAGAGAGTGAAAAAGAGAAAACTCAACAGCTGTGGACCACTCAGACACCACACAAAACAATTTTTCTTCTCTAATGAAGTAATGCATTATTTTTCATATAATTCAAAGAAACATTTCAAGGAAACATAGCAGGACATTACTCTTAAAGATCAACACATAAACATAATTTAAATACAGTCATTGATCAATGACAGAACTGTGCACATTGCAAAATCTTTTTCCTGTGTTCTGCGCCAGCTGATAGTCAATGCTTCCCGCGCTACACTCTGGGAGTTTTTTTTTTCTTCGTTCCCCCTGCCTCTGGGGTCAAAATGTACTCTCTGGCCCAAGCTCTCCTGCAGTGGATTTAAGATGCTCTGAAAGCCATAGCCACTTATCAATCAATATATTGATACAGAAAAAAGTCAAAATGTTCTCTTCATTCCCCTGTTTAGGTTGAATACCATTTAATTCCCTATTTTACTAATACTAATTTCTAAGAATTGAAAGTACACTGTGGCAAGGTATCCAGCTTACCTACCCACCGTTGGCATTCGTTCAATTCATCCCACTTCTGACACCATCTGTTAGGGAAATAAATCTTCCAACCCTCCTCAGAGCTACGCAAAGAAAACACACACACCAGGCAGGTTCCGAAACAGTTGAAATGTATTTGCCGCTACCAATGCTTCTTGGCATGCCAAGGCAGAAGGCCGACACATATCCCAGTGTTACGTCTTGGAACAAGCTTCTTCTGCCCTGAGTCTGACTTTGTGGGGTGTTTATATATGTTAGAAAGTGCTGTCACCAGAAAAACCCCAGAAGGGGACGCAGTCCATATACAGATAACACAGAAAATAGAATTGCGATGCAAGCACAAGACACAGTGCAAAATATATGTATTGCAGTATAAGCAAACAAGGGAATAGAAAATAGGTTGAGCTAAACTTGTAGATGGCAGGCCTCTGAGTGTGGTTCATGTTGACAGCTGTTAACCAGGAAGGTGTCAGAGAGGGCAGTAAAGGGGTCAGACTGGAATAGATTTGTAAAGGAGGAGCACTGCGGAGGACAGAGCAAGCAGTTTGGTCAGAGAAGGCTATAGATAGCTCAATGGGTCTGAGATAGTGCGGGGGAGAATGAAAAATTTCCTAGCTATCGTAACAGAAAGTTTCAATTCTATTAAGGATTCGGAGGCGAGGATTATGCTATTCTTTCTTCACTTTATTGAATAGCAGCCATTTAAAGTCAATAGTAAAAAACTACCATTCCCATGGAACATTGGGAATAACCACAAATTTAAACAATAGAGTGTCCATGGATAGAGTGTCCAATCCATCTGCACCAATCATGGGGCTCCAGTCTCCTTATAGTCCTCTGTTACTGTCCATTCCCCCTCTTTCGTCGCTCGAGATCAGCCATCCTGGACGTTTCATGAATCCTGTTTGTTGGAATCTCCAGCTAAAAGCACAGAACATAGTTTAGGCGACAGTCATGGCTAAGGATTAGCCCTGTAGGGGGAAAAACCACAGAAAACACCTTCAAGTGAAATCATGCACAATCAGTGTGAACATAAGTGAACTAAAGAGTTTACTTACCCCTTTACGAGGGTGGGAAAGTCACAAAGAAGTTGTACCCTGGGTGGGATAATCCTCGCCTCCGAGTCCTTAATAGAATTGAAACTTTCCGTTACGATCGCTAGGAAATTTTTCATTCTATGTTAGGACCGGAGGCAAGGATTATGCTCGTTTAAAGCTTACTCACCACCAAGTGAGCCATTTCGATTACTGGTTTGAAGTAAAACCGTTTAAAGGTAGAGTCTGAAGACCAGTCTGCTGCATTCAGAATGTCTTCCAGACGAGCTCCCAGGGTAAAGGCTTTGGAGGCCATCGCCCCTCTGGTAGAATGCGCCCCGAAGGCACGTAAGTCTATGCCGGCTTCCTGCATCACCCATCTCACCCAACGGGCGATAGTGGGGGAAGAGACAGCTTTGTGAGGCTTCTTGATAGCAATGAGCAGTTGACGCTCTCCTGGAGGGCGGAATTCCTCCGACATCTCCTCATAGGCTTTGAGGCAGGAGACAACACACAGTTTTGGGGAATCTGGAAAAGCGGGATATGAAATGGTTTTCGTCCCACACTTAGTGCGTCTACGGATCGTGAAAGTAACCCCCGTAGGAGAAAAGATCCTACTGGAGATGTCCAGGGCCCTGACATCCGAAACCCGTCTGCAAGAGATCAGGCAAAGGAGCATGGCCAGCTTCGCCGAGAGTTCCTTCCTAGAAAGGAACCTATTCGGCTGCCAGGATAGGAACAGGTTCAAGACCTGGTTAACATCCCAGAGGGCCGAATATCGGGGCTCTGGAGTTAAAGAGAGGTGGATGCCTCGAAGGAGGCGGCAGACCATTGGGTGTTCTCCCACCGGGGACCCGTCCACCATGGCGTGGTCCGCTGAAATAGCCGAATGGAAGGTATTAATGGTTCTATAAGCCAGACCCTCCTCCGCTAGAGCGGCCAGAAAATTCAGAATAGATGTCACATCAGCTGCCACGGGATTGAGACCCCGTCGCACACACCAATGATACCACCTTCTCCAGGTGGAGCGATAGCGCTTGATGGTACTGTCGGCCCAGGCCTTGGACATGAATTTCTCAGCCGCTCCCGAAAGGCCTGGGACCGCCCATCGTCCCCTGTAATCTGCCACGCCATCAGGGCTAGGGAGCCTTGCGCTATGAGCGGGTGGGGATCTTTGTCCGGATTGAGGAGGAGAGTTGGATAGCGGGGGAGAGGGATTGGAGAATCCCAAGAAAGTTCCAGAAGAACTGGAAACCAAACTTGCGACCTCAAAATCGGGGTGATGATCACCACATGCGCTCCCTGGCATCGAACTTGGGCCAAAGCCCTCGTTATCATGGCGAACGGGGGAAAGGCGTAGCCTGCTTCCGCCCGCCAGTCCTGCAGGAACGCATCCGTTATCTCCGCCAGGGGGTCCAGCCTCCAGCTGAAGAACCGGGGAAGCTGGTGATCCAAACAGGACGCAAAGAGGTCCACCGAGAAGGGACCCCAAATGCGTTGGAGGTCCGCAAACACTCCCACGTGCAGTTTCCGGAAGCTCACGTCGTGAAAATGGCGTGATTGGAAGTCCGCTGCTTGATTGTCCTGCCCGGGATGGGATTCCGCTGTGACAGAGATCTGATGATCTAGGCAGTATTGCCAGAAGTTCGCTGCTAGGTCCGAGAGGACTTTCGACCTCGTGCCCCGAGGTGATTGATCTACCGGACCGCCGAGATGTTGTCCATCTTGAGGAGGACACAGCACCGAATTGAGTCCTTGGTCCAGCACCGGATCGCAAACGAGACCGCTAAGAGCTCCAGACAGTTGATATGTAACCGTTGTTCTAGTTGCAACCACACACCCCCCTGGTGAACTCTCCACATCTCGCACCCCAGCCTGACCTGCTGGCGTCTGACTCTATGACGCTATCTGGCGCGGAACCAGAAGATTCCTCTCCCGTTCCAAGCCTCCATATTGGAAAGCCACCACTGGAGTTCTTCCCTGGCCTCCACAGAGAGGCTCACTTTCTGTGAGTAGGAGAGGCCTCTGCGCAGGTGCATGGCCTTGAGGCACTGGAGGGCTCGGTAATGCAGCGGCCCTGGAAATATGGCCTGGATCGAGGCTGAGAGGAGACCCACTATGCGGGCCAGCTGTCTGAGGGAGATCCGCGTTTCAGTGAGAGCTCTCCGAATCTCGTGTCGGATCTTTGACATCTTCCGGGATGGGAGGCTGAGAGAAGACTCTACGGAGTCGATCAAGAAACCTAGAAAAACGACCGTCTGGGCGGGAACCAGAGTGGATTTGGCCTCGTTGACGACAAACCCCATACTCTGAAGAAGGTCGACCGCGGTCTGAAGTTGGCGGGAGAGTGTTCTGGGGCATTGGGCCATCAGCAGGATGTCGTCCAGGTACACAATGAGCCTCATTCCCGATGCCCGCAGGCATTCTATTACCGGTCGGAGGACCTTGGTGAAGCACCAAGGCGCTGAGGAGAGGCCGAACGGGAGAGTGGTGAATTCGTACGTTCTGTTTCTCCAGAAAAACTGTAGGAACCTCCGATGCGGAGGGAAGATGGGGATCGCAAGGTAGGCGTCCTTGAGGTCTGGGCGCGCCATCCAGTCGTGGGATCTGAGGATATCTCGAAGGAGGTGAATCCCCTCCTTCTTGAAGTGGCGATAGACCAGCCACTCGTTGAATTCGCGGAGGTTGATAACCGGCCGCTGGCCCCTATCCGTCTTGTCCACCATGAAGAGGTTGCTGATAAAACCTCTGGGGTGGGGCAGAGTTTCTGCAATCGCTCCCTTGTCCAGGAGAGACTGGACCTCCTGGTCGACTAAGGCTGCGTCTGCCGACGAGAAGCAGAGAGGCCGCGGAGTAATGGGTTGTGAGGGTTTCCCGTGGAATTCTATGTGGAACCCTTGTACAGTCTGCAGGACCCAGACATCCCCCGTGATGGAAGTCCAAGCCTGGAAAAAATGCACCAGACGGCCCCCCACTTTTAGAAGGGAAGAAGGGAGAAAACTCACCGGAAGAGTTGGAGGCGCCACCGCCTCTGCCGCCTCTGTGCTTGCCCCGTCGTCCTCTGGTTGGGTAGAAGTTCCCAAATCTGGCCTGATCTTGGTACTGGCCTTGGTTGGAGCCTTGTCCCCTGTGCTGGTTAGGGCAGCCGGACAAGCGGCCCCTTCCTCGTCCGGCCCTTCGGAAAACCTGAGGGTGAAACACCTTTTTAATCAAGGACTGAGCCTTGTTTAGGGACGTGAAGGTGTTAACGAACCTCCCCAGTTCCTTAATAAAGGGCTCCCCAAAGAGGCTGCCCTGAGCGACCGGGCCCGCCTCTGAATCGGCCAGGTCCCCCAGCTTGGGATCTACTTTAATGAGCAGGGACCTGCGCCGCTCCATAGACAGGGCGCAGTTGGCGTTGCCTAAGAAGACCACTGTGCGCTGTGCCCAGGAGGAGAGGTTCTCGGGGGAGATCAGTGATCCCGATGTCTTCGCCTCCTCCGCCATATCGAGTAAAGTGTCCAGGAGCTTGTCTTGCTCGCCAAGACCTATCGATCCCCTTTTTTGGGTCCTTCACAAATTTCTGAAGGAACGTGGCCATACGGGGGTCGATGTCAGGAGTTGAAGCCACCTTGCCCTCCAAAGATGGGCGTGGGCACTCCGCCCGAAGGCAGTTGCGGGCATTGGGTTCCAGCGGTCGGCGGATCCGGCTCACAACATACTGGGCAACCTTGTCCGAGGGGGCCCAGTCCGAGGACCTCGGGTGGAGGATGTCATCTGGGTCGAGCATATCTGCGCAAAGACCCTGGTCATCCGGAGTGGATGTGGGGCGGGAGGGGCGGCAGGGGCGAGACGGGCCAGCGTCATCATCAGCATCCCCGTGGTCGCCATCCCCCGGGTCAGTGGCTGGCTAGAAACGTCTGCTTGAGGCAATCAAACGCATCTGTAGCCGGTGGAGGCTGTTGGTCAGCGTGGGGTTCACTGGGAGGGGGGTGGTCGGCAAGGTAGGGGCGGCTCTAGCCAGTTTCTCACAGGTTTGCGCGATTTGGCGGGACAGGCGATTCTCAAGGAGGCCATAGCTTCGGGGACCGCCTTGTGAATTGATGCATCTACTGCATAATAGAAATCGTCGTCCCACTGTAGCGCAGAGAGGGGGTCCTCCTCCCCCTGGTAGTCCTGGTAGGGATTCATCACGGTGGAGAAAAGATAACCCTACCAGGTAAGTGGGTTGATATGGGTGACAGGTGGCATCAAAATATGTGGGTGCTGGGTGTCAGCCTCTACTTTGGGCGGGCAAGGCTCGCGATTAGGTGGGCTGGAAGCCTGGGACCCAGCAGCCCTGGTGCTAATATTCAAAGGGCAGCCTGCCTAGCAAGGGTCCCAGCAGGTCAAAGAGGGCCTGCAGTACAGACTCAAGTTATAGCGTGAGATGGCCTAAGTTACAGACCCCCGGGGAGTGAAGCTCAGAAAAAGCTGCCTAATGGCAGTAATACGGACCCGTGTGAAGCGGGCATAAGCGGGGGCGTTTTGCACTGAAGAAACCCTGCCTAATGGCAGTAAGTACAGACCCGTTGAAGCGGGCGTACAAAGGCAGGCGGACAAGACTCCCCGTGGCGCTGCGGCTCTGATTCAGGAATGCGCGGAATGCACGGGCTCGCGGGTTGAGGGCGCGCACAGGCGCCCTCTGGCGGTTGGATGAGCGCACCGCCAAGCCAGGCACCATGGTACGCGGCAGTGAGGGAGCTCAGGCGCTCCCACGGCCGGAGTCAGGTCAACCCGAGTAGCGGGTGACTCGATGAGGAATTCCTGAAGGGAATACACTTGAGGAGGAAAATAACCAAGTCAAACACAATTAATGCCAAAACCGGGCCGGACGCGCATCGGCAACGAAATCGCTCGATGTGCGCATCGGCGCTCAGTTGTCACAAAAACGGTGAAGCCTGCACTATAAACAATGCGTAAGGCAATGTACTCAAATTAGCATACCAAATTAAACCGTTATCGCCACAAGGCATATCAAGCGAATTAGCATGTACTAAAGAACAGTCTAGAAGTACAAGCAGAGAAGTAATGAAAGCACACTTATCTGGCTGCGAGCAGCGAAGAAAGAGGGGGGAATGGACAGTAACAGAGGACTATAAGGAGACTGGAGCCCCATGATTGGTGCAGATGGATTGGACACTCTATCCATGGACACTCTATTGTTTAAATTTGTGGTTATTCCCAATGTTCCATGGGATTGGTAGTTTTTTTACTATTGACTTTAAATGGCTGCTATTCAATAAAGTGAAGAAAGAATAGCATAATCCTAGCCTCCGGTCCAGACATAGAATTGGAATTGTTTTCCCTATCTGTGTGATACATACACATGGATATATATTTTTTTCCACAGAGTCCTGTGTGGAGAGGATATTCCAGGTGGTCAGTGTGTGGTTCATGTCGGTTCGTGTCAGTTATGGTGGTCGCGTATCTGTCGAGGAAGTCCCTAGGTGTGGGTGGGGGTTCGAAGTTTCTGTATATGGTTGCGATCTTGTCATGGAAGAAGTAGGCAAGGATGTCACCCAGTTCTTGTGAGGGTGTGAGGGTGTGATGTTGTTTTCACTGGCAGCCGGGTTGGGGAATTCCTTAATAATGTTCAAAAGTTCCTTGGTGTTGTTGGTGCTGGTTTCGATGCATGTGGCAAGGGCTGCCTTTTTTGTTGCCCTCAGGAGGTGGTGGTAGAGGTTGAGGGAGGTCTTGAAGGTTGCCCTGATGGAGGTGCCCTTGCTGGTACGCCATCCCCTCTCCAACTGTTTTTCGTCTCATTTCGCTGTTCTGAGTTCTTGGGTGTACCAGCTGGCCTTCTTGGATGATTTTCTCTGGATGTTGCTCTGATGAGGATGATGCTCTCTGCGCAATTGATGATCCAGACATTGGAGTTTTTCACTCCCTGTTCGAGGTTGGTGGCAGTAGCAGGGTTGGAGGTGTTGAGGTCGTTCACCCAGCTGGTCTCTGAGATTTTTTTCCACATCCGTTGGGGGCGTTGCTCATCTTGGGGGTGGCGGTGCAGGGGCTGGAGATGCTGAAGTGGACGATGGAGTTATCGGTCCTTAGGAGTTCTGTGACATGGCTGTATTTGAATCAGCTGCTGGAGGTTAAAATTGGGTCCAGCATGTGTCCTGCAGTGTGTGTAGGGTTGTGGATGATATGGGTCAATGCGAGGCTGCTCATACTGTTGAGGAGGTGTGCAGTGTTTTTGTTGTTGGGGTCGTAGATGTGGAAATTTAGCACACCGAGGTAGATGTAGTCCTTGGAGTCTAAGGCTAGGGGAGCAATGAAGTCTGTGATGGTGTTGCAGAAGCTGGATTGCTGACCTGGGGGTCGGTATGCAAGGGTGCCTCTGATGGTTGTCTTGTCATTTGTGTGCAGCTTGTAGTTGAGATGTTCCACGGGGGGTGGTGGTGGTACACTTTATGGTCTCTTTGTGGATGATTGCTCTTCCTTCTCCCGGCTTGTTGGTATGGTTCTGGTGAGTGATTTTGTATCCATCGGGGATCGTTGTGGCAATGTCTTGGGCAGATGTGGGGTTGAGCCAGGTCTCAGTGAGGAGAACAATGTCCGGTGCAAGGGTGTCGATGAGGTCCTATAATTCAGTGGAATGCTTGCACAGTGAGCATGTGCTGAGAAGGGCGCATGTGAGTTAGTGTTTTTTTCTGGTGGTGTCTGTGGTGTTTTCGGGGTGGGGCTGGTCAGTGGGCTGGTGTGTGTGCTGTAGCAGGTGAAGTGGCAGTAGTTGCAGGTGAAGGGTCCTACCAAGGAGATTGGGTCAGTGTGGGAGCAGTTTTTGTTGCGTCATCTGGGGTCGAGGGTGTAGAGCTCAGTGATGGTGTCTTTGGGAGGTCCAGGTGTCGTGGCACTGGGCACGGTCCAGGTGCAGACGGGCACAGACGGGCTTGCCTATGGTAAAGCCTTTAGCACGCCAGTAGTGTGGTTGTGCTGCGGCCTGCATTAAGTAAGTCCTGGGATGGGCGGGGCTTCTGTTGGCAGGAAGAACAGTGAGTGGGGAAACCAGGTCAGGAAACCCCAGCAGGAAAACCCAGGCAGCTGCGGTGTCACTGGATCAGTCTGGAACAAGCAGGAACTGGAGGCCACAGGCAAGTGGTAACCTAGGTGTCCAGGTGCCTACTGATGTGGTGAGCTACGGCCTGCATTAAGTAGGTCCTGGGGTGGGCGGGCTTCTGTTGGCAGGAAAAATGGTGAGTGGGAAAACCTGGTTGGGATAACCCCAGTGGGAAAACCCAGGCAGCTGCGGTGTCACTGGATCAATCTGGAGCAAGCAGGAAAAACTGAAGGCCACAGGCAAGTTGCAACCTAGGTGTACAGCTGCCTATTTCCGAAATGAGCTCTCACTAGTGGCTGGATTGTGCCTTCCCAAAACCTTTTGTTGAAGCACAATATATCATTTATTAATGTTGCCATTACCATTCTTTTTACATTAATGAAGGGCTTTATGTTAAAAAGTTTTAGAGTACCATGCCTCTGTACTTGAAACAGGAGAACCTGTCATTGCCAATACCTGAAGGCTGTCAGCATAAGAAAAAAAGAGGCTTGAAAGGCTCAGAAAGTCAACCTGCATGACACTTTGGCAATTCTGAATCAGGGAGTACACTAAACAACTAGGACTTCAAGTCCCAAGAATATTTGCTCAGAATAAATGGAAAGAGTTTAAGGATGCCTGGAAAAAACAGAGAACAGGTGGTGAAAATATGATAGGAGAACTAGACCACTAACTTGAAGCATACTCACTCATGAATTAGATCCACTGCTTCTGTGGCTTGTTAGGAAGAGGGATTCTTAAGTCCCGGGTTAGGATGCAGTAGCTGCCTGGCATTTGTACAGATAGTTTTATGGCTTCCCATGTTGAGAATTTGTCATTGTTCTTGTTCACTGTACCTTTCTTGTTTTGCCCCATTTGGGTTCCGTTGTGTAGTGGGGTTAGGCAGGACTGTCATCTTGACCGCTTTGTACTCTTCTAGCTTAGTATTACAGATTCCATGATGTCTTGGAGTTTGGAACCTGTAGCCTGTTGGTGTTGAGCTCATCACAACACCGTTTGCCACAGAGTCTGGTAAGGACCATTTCCTTCATGTACCTGTCTTATTTGCATTTTTATACCTTCATTGCTGCAATATCTATGCCTTTCTTTGTGTGTGCTCAGTTTCAAGGTGCCATGATTGTACTGACATACTGTTCATCTCCTAAAGATCTAAAGCAGGCGAATACCATCTGTATCTATTCCTCACTCGCTCCCCTCCTTCTCTCTCCTTTATCTATGTATGCTTGTTCAATCGACAGAGGAGAGTAGGAGAGAGGGTTTCTCATTGGAGGCACACTCCTTCTCAAAAAGCTTGACAGAGACCCTTTGAAAGAAAGAAGACTTGCCAAAGGAAAGGATGTAATTCTTCACCAGATTAATGATTAAACAATTTTTTTCAGCATATATGTGAGCACATCAAGTACCTTTTGGTTTATATAGCTGTGCGATCTACAAACAATTGGTGGACTTCATAGCACACCACAAGTATTTTAGTTGAAACTAAGCAAAGAGGGTGAACTTAAAATTAGGGAATATGAGGGATTTACAGAGTGTACTAATGGATATTTTGGACAAATATTATGCTAATAGGCAACCTTGTCTGATCCATTCAGCAATAGATCTTTTGAGGGTCTTCTTCAATGTTCCTTGTTTAAAAAGGAGCCCAGGAGTCAAGGTCCAGCTAAGAGATAATATATGCCGACCCCTATGGAGCCCTCATTGTGAATAGTTTAGGCAAAAGTCAATCATTGGGGACCCCATCAAAGACCTTAGAGAAATCATTGAATACTCAGTGGAATGACATGGCCCACAGAGAATAGTATGACTTGTCATAAATTCTAGTGCATTGTATTGTACGTCATGGGAACCCTTCTGAACCTCATCTGGCATGGTCATACGATATGATTTGAATTCGACCATTCGCAAGCCAAGTAGGAGAATTTAGGCAAAGACTTTTCACAGGGGTTCAACACTGAAGCAGTCGATAACATCAAGGATTCTCTTTAGACCCTTCCTGGAACTCTTCTTCAGCACTCTGGGATAATATCACATTGCAGTACTACTCTAAATTGAGATTCCAGTAGCCATTCTCACAGGTTAGGAGTGAAGTTCACAATATTACTGTGCAAACGTATTGGTCCACCAGCTCATAAAGGTTTCATACAATATAAAATAGTGAATATTAGTTTCTGGGAGACCATCTCTAACTCTGATGGACAAGTTATCTTATGATTGTTGTCACTAGCTCTGTAAAGTTGTGAGATTTATTTTCTCTATACTTTGCTAATTTGCAATGTTCTTGGAGCTACCAGTCTCCCTCTTTAGTATTGTCTTGTGGCAACAAAGAGCTAGGGTTACACCATCTTCTACAATTTTTTGACCAGCCACTGTGCTTGATACAATTTGGAGTGGAAAGCGAAAGCCAGAGTCAAGAGCAGGAGTGAGAGCCACAAACGAGAAAGCATAGAGGAGGGAGTTGCAGAAGCAGCCAAGTTGAGGGGGTTGTGGCACCACATCTGGAATTGGAAGCTGAGATAAGGAGCCAGAGAGGTACTGGAGGTGCTGGAGGTAATTGGAGAGCATGGAGTTGGGCACATCGGCCTACAGATTTGGCACAGCAGCAACCTTGTTGCCTTCTCACAGAGCTATTGCTGCTGCCACTCGGTCCTTCAGGGGCTGAAGAGCCTTTGCTTGCCCCTTTGTGTGCGGCCAATGATTCTTAGCATCTGAAAGGCCTGGTAGGCTGGTTACTGCTCCCTCTCCACGCCCGCTACAATTTATTTCCCCCCCAGCAGGTCCCAGACTCCCCACTTCATTGATTACTGGACACTAGCTTTTTGGCATTCTGGGAACCCAGTTATAACTTGCTAAGAGCCGCTGTCTGTTTTCAACATTGACTGCTGGCACTGAGTACTGGTACTGAGAGTCAGCTGTGGCGTTTATGTTCCAGCAGTGGTGAGTTGAACCCTGGGCTGGACACAGAGGCTGCTTGTTTAATCGCTGGTGCGGCATGTGCTTGTAGGAATTCCACAACCCCTTTCTACACTGTGACACCCCCTTCTTTGTCTACTCACTGGAGGGGAGGAGAGACCTGATACAACCACATAGTGTTGCGACTGCCACTGCATTCTCTGTGAGAATTAGGCGGTGGCCAGGAGATCCTTAAGGAGTACATGAAACACACTGTGTTTCCTTTTAACCCTATGAGCTGATCATCTTACCACACTGCTCTACATTGTGAGTTGTTGCAAAAGTGAAGAAAAGTAGCTGGGTGTGCTTGTGCCCCTGGACTGGGGTGGATGTGTTGTGATCTCCGGAAAAGGCAGCCGCAGCACTGCTTCACAGCTTTGGTCCTTGATCCCTTTCCCTTAAATATTATTGCAAGTTTAATCTCTTCACTACTCATTTTTTATTTCAATGAGCCTATATCAAGTTGTTTTGCTGACCTAGGGTCACTTTGAACGGTTTTGCTTCAGCGTCACATATATTTTCTGGCGGAATCCCTTTTAAAGCATGAGGGTTTGACTATTGCTCTCCTAAGGGATTTTATCTTTCATTAGACTTCTTGACTGGTCTTTCATTGGTCCTGCATCGCACTGTTGTGCTGAAATTCTGCTGATGTCTTGATCTCAGCTGGCTCTAACTTGCTTTAGTTTGCCTGGCATTTTGCGATAGGCTGCTTTGCCTGTCTTGAGTGCAACTCTTTTTTAAATTGTAAGCTATTCTTTTCCCCATGGTGCTCTACCTTCACTGTTCATAAATCCTGAATAAGAAATATGATTCCACGAACGTCGTCGTGGATCTACAACAAGTTATCAAGTTATTGACACTAATGTCGATGAGCGCTTGTACAACCTCTGTACCTGATGTAAGTGGAACCTTAATTCCAAGGTAGAACCAGCTGCCAAAGTGCTTAGTGGGATCGGCGGAGGAATGACAGGGGAAGTAGGCTCCAAGATAGAGGTCACTGTGTCAACTGGGGCCCAAAAGAAGCTTATCAATGACTTCTATGGAACTGAGTCCTTACATGTTAGCCAAGAAAGTCCTGCATGCTCTTGGGGAGCTGGTGGGTCGCTGGCCCAAAGCCCCTTGCCTGACAAAATTGGTCTTCTGTGGAGTAAAAGTGCTACTGAGGTTCAAGCCCGTTAACAAGGAGATCTGGCCATGTCCTTTGTTGGGCACATTGCCTGCAACTAGTAGTTCCAATGTATCTGTGAACAAAAATGATAATAACAAGAGGATAGTTGTTACCCCTATAAAGTCTCCTGAGCATGACCCTAGACAATTAGCCTGTGATAACAGTGATAAGTTGAGCAGAGTACAGAATTGTGGTTGCCTTGATGTTGAAGCATTGCTAAAGAAGAACTTCTGTAAGAAGGTAAGAATCAGCGTAGCCAGTCTATCGAAGTGAAGAATGTTACTCATTTAATCAATCTCAGCCCCTCTGGAAAAGCCCCAGATCTGAATGGCATCCCCATGGATCTGTTTAAGGAAAATAGTTCACTCTGGGCGCCTCTACTAACAATTGTAATCAGGGTTCCTAGAATAGGTCAGCTAGTTCCATGCTGGAAGGAGGTAGTAGTGACTCCCATATTCAAATAGGGGAACTGGAACCTCCCTTGTTGCTACCATCCAATTTATTTATTTGGCAGTTCTTGGAAGATTTCGGGCAGAGTTTTAGCCTTTAAATTGAAAGTTTGGGTTAAGGAAAACCAGATTCTTTCCAGGGTGCAGTACGGTTTCCGCCATGGGTTGGGCACTGTAGAGCAGTGTCTCATCCTTCTGCTTATAACAGGTAAGTATGTTAAGGTAAGGGAGGGTCCATTGATTTCGCTTTCATGGACCTCTCTTATGCATTTAACATGATAAACCGACCAAAACTCTGGAACATCATAGAAAGGGCAGGGTTCGATCTAGCCCTAATATATTTGCTCTATTTGATGCACTGGGATACTGTAGATAGAACCCTTATATAAGGTAAATGGGAATCTTTCGCCTGAAGTTAGATCTACTATGGGGGTGCAGCAAAGTTATGTGATGGCCTCCTTCTCTTTTTAATTGATATTAATGGTATGGAAAAACACCCAAGTCTGATAAGGAAAGACTTGTCACATGTTGGGAACCTCCCCGTCCCAGTCTTGCTATACCTGGATGACCTAGTCTTAATTTCAAGAACCGCAAATGGTCTTCAAACACTTAAGTCCTGTATAAGGGACTTAGGTCTTAAGACAAACTTTAGTAAATCCTTTATGATGAAACTTGGGCCAAAAGAAAAACCACCAGATCACAGAAATTTCAACTAGGAGGTGTAGAAAAAACTAAGGTGGAGAGCTTTACGTATTTGGGGATTCCAGTTAATTCTAACTTAGGTTGGGAATTCTTGCATAAATCATGAGCTTGTCAATTTCAGAGATTTATTGAGTCTGTTTTTAGCTATGTGAGAAGACTGGGTTCCAAATCGGTGAGGGCAATTGTCACTATTTATAATAGAAAGTGTGTTGCAGTAGTGAGTTATGGTGCTGGGGTTTAGGGGTATAAGGATCCGGAGCCACTGTAAAAAGTGGAAAATATATTCATGTGTAGATTGTTGGCTGTCCCTCATTCCTCCTCTAATTTTATTTACCACTCTCAAGCAGTTTTGGACTTTCTAGGAGATAAGAATAAATTCAGTCCTCTGTTACCCTGGTTAAGGATTTGGGTAGACTCCAAAAGCAGGCTATTCAAGGGAGGTTATTCAAGATTGCCTGTCCATAGCTAAGGTACTTTAAGTTCGTTTTTAATATTCTTGTGATCCCAGAGGTTTTCTCTAACCCAGTTGATATTAAGGCTGACTCTAATGGTGTGGTGAGAGATGTTTTGCTTAAATGGCGAGGGGAGGGTAGTGAGAGGGACTTCCAGAGTTTGCGGTCAGCCTTTAATTGCAGCCTCATTAAATCATTTGGACCTGAGTTTTATTTGCCCACCATTTGTAAGCTGGAGCATAGATTTTATCTTACTTGGTTTTGCTTTAAAATTATTCATTTTCAAATGGCATTTTCAGTGCAGGGTGCTTGGTGTTTCATTCTTCCTAAGTGTCCTTGTGACCATGTTTCTAAGCAAAGCGCAGAGCACTTTATGCTTTTTTGCACAGTGTATTCATCACATCAAAATGTTTCCTGGTCCTGATTCTGCCTGCTGTAAATACCAGACAATATAAGGCAGCCCTAGTTTATTAGCAAATATTGTATATTTTAAAAACCTGTTCTGAAGTGATTAATTTTACTCAGAAGTCTCTGGCTACAAGGAAGTGGTATGGGACATCAGACTGTTTGCTTTTGGTCATCACTTTTAAGGGGGGGGCTTTCATATGTGAGTGCTTATTTATTTATTTGTGTCTGGTTTTTATTTCCTATATGTATTTGTATTGGTTTTAGTTACAATATTATGTAATATGGTATTATATACTGAAAAGACTTTTATGGTTTTCTCTAGCTGAATAAAGAAAATGATGATGATGATGCTGATGATGGCTTGGCATCGAGATGAACGGAATAACCGGATACTGTATGGTGATATGTTAGTAGCCGGATCAGTACCTTGAATGAAGATAACTCCAGCATTAGATACTGATCCAAATAATTTTCTTGTTACTAATGATGCGGCTCCTATTCAGATGGACTGTGATCCATATGGCATTGCACCCAATATTGTAAGCCCTGATCCCCTAGCAAATTCATCGATCTCAACGACTATACTTTGGCGGATGTGCCTGCCCAATTATTGTATATACACATGAACACCTATCATAATAATTCTATTGATTGCAAAACTATTAGCCTGCCAACTTCAGGACAAGCTGAAGAGAGTGATATATCAATTGATGCCTCCTCCTATGGTTCCTTGGAAATAAGGGAATTTCCAGTTGTCAGCTTGAACACCCATAGGTCACTGCTCCAAATGGACCAGAATACTGTGATCTCAAGCACCCTACAAGCGCTTGAAAGGATCCTGAGCTCTGTATTGTTATTGATTGAAAAGTCAATGCGGGACATGGATCACAACTCAGACTTGCTCACCTTATTACTGGAAGCAATAACTAAGAAAAAGATAAGATATGATGTTTCGACCCAGGTAACTGAGGATATTTACTGCTGCCTGTCTCCAGAATTTGGGAAGGCCCTACAGAGGTGCTCCAGCCAAACTTCTAGCTCAACTTTATCCAAAAGAAATAGATGAACCGATCAGGCCAGGTGGTTCTGGAAGAATGAACGTTATTTGCAAGGTTTTGGCTGCTACCTCTTTAGCAAACATCTCAAATCAAGCAGTTGGTGGCGATCCAGCGATCAGGGCTCAATAATCTTTACAAACACAGGCCCATTTACTTTACCCAACTTAATCCCTTCACGTTGGGATTCAGTGTGATGCAAGTTTATTTCTAACTCACTAAATACACTTTGGAAACCTGCATTTCTCCTAACAAATAAATGTGGCGACAGACCTAAAGTTGATGAGTTGATGACAATAATAAGTACTTATCTATGCATCTATGCTAATAAATAATAACAAACTCAGTGTGTAGTTTATGTTGTTTATCGTAAATAATGTAAGAATAAATGCTCATCAAGTACAGTTACACGAAAAAAGCAAATCATGGTTCACAACAGAGAGAACACATCGGCAAAATATAAATTCAAACTCATGTCAAATAAACAATGCATTGAAGGAGTGGATAGGCTTAGAGAGAAAAGTTTCAGAGACAAAATGAATTTGCTAATGTATATCCAAATTTTAGCAGATTATCCTAACCCAAGCATGGAATCAGTGATATCTACCCCACTGGCCAGTCAGGGCAGGAACGCCACTCAAGTAGAGTCGAGTGACAAAGATCAGAAGTCAGGAATCAGGAAACAGGTAGGCCTCTATCTGGAAACAGCAAAGCGACGATCTTCCGCTAGCTAACATCAGCCAATCCTCCTAAATCACACCCCGGGGGCTTTCAATTATACCCTAAAACCTAAATGTCCAATCCACATTTGTTTCTTTTACCAACCAAACTCTGTCTCTCATTGGCTAATATTGGGGGTGTTCTGTCACACCACTCTCAGCGTGATCATTTTATTCACTAGCTTATTGTTTTAGACTTTCAACATGACGACAGATCCTTCTTAGGAAATAACTTTGAACACAATCATAGTAAACATTTCCTGCAGTTCCTCGAATGTTACAAATCTCTACGCCTCTATTATTCGTCTCTGCCATCTCGTGAAGGAAACTGTTCACTTCCATTTGTAATCTAATTCTTCTTTCCGCAACTTGGCAGACAGTCAGCGCTCCATGAAGGTCGCATTTTTTCTTTGCCTTTGTGCTCTCCTTTCATTCGAATCTTTCTTTTGGGACATTTAATGATTTTCAGTCAATTTAACCCTCAAACTGACATGCAGAAGTGTAGGCCCATGTTTGCCTTTTCTACAAGAACAGAACACAAACATTTATTATTTCACGAAATGTAATTTCATTTTACACACCATCCCAGCATTGCACTAACCTATGCACAACCCGTGTTATTCCTAGCAAAATATTATTAACGTGCACAAAAGCAGCATTAGTTTTTTATCAAAGCAGTTTTGCAGCCTAGTTCCATGCATTAATACACGCATTAGTTTACGCATGCGCATAAGCATTTCCCCATGTTTTAGCGTTTTTAATAATATTTTTCACAGCACACTGCTAATAAATGTTACTGAGGGTTTAATCCGAGCAGGTTTTATTTACGCAAAACCCTGCTCCATCAATTGTAGAAACATGATTACTACAGTATCCATGAGTAATAAGGAAGATTGCTATGAACATTTTGCTAAAAGAGGGCAGGAAAAACAAGTAAGTCCATCAAGCCCTGATTCCAAGATAGAGAGTTAAATTGAGCAATCCTACAGCAGAGTGAGATGCAATGAACCACTGTGTAAAAGGAGAAGGGCAGATCGCAAGTAGATGCACTAAGTAGCAAAAAAACCACAAATAGTGCACCTTCTTTGAAGAGAAACTGTAAAAAAGGAGTCGGGGCAAAGAGAGGGAAGCTAACTGCTAATTACCCTAAAGAAGCAGAGAATGACAAAGTGTACTGGTTGAGGGACCTATTTACTGAACGTTCCAAGAGCTGCAAAGATTCCCAAAGGCTGTACCTTGTATTCCTACCGAGAGATAAAACTGTGATTCCTAATACTGAGTCTGGATGGACCAGTAAAATTACTGAACTAAAGACCAAACCAACAGTCAAAAAAAGAAGGAAAATTGACGGGGTTCATAAGAGACGGAGGAGGTGTAATACTAATGCTAAGAGAGGTGTAGGAAGCTTTAAGGAAGAAAATTAAATAATCACAGATTAACTAAATGAGCATCTACTAATAACTCTGGGGAGAGCAAGCTTCTGAGGGAGCACGAACAATCAACGTGCACTGGCCAGGTATCCAATCAGGTGTTCCCACTGAAATCACAATTATTAGTGAGCAATCAAATTAACTTAATATATATAAATATTAATCATCTACATATTATGGGCATAGATTTGATTCCCAACGCTAATGAATTGAGAAACAAGCCCGGAAAAGTGGGCCATAAAGAATTAAGGTCTGCTTCTGCTGCAAGCCAGAAATCTTGGAACCACACTCTACACCCAAAGGGGATCACAAGCTGTCCAGGCACAATAGGTATTACAAGCTGGCCAGGCACATTTTCTTTGAAGCTAAGCTCACAACTGTTACAAGAAGAGCGGAAGGAAAAACAGTTGTGATATATTCAGTGATGAGAACTGGCTCTGGAACTATGCTGCAAGAAGAGGGTAAGAATGGGGCATGGCTTCCTGTGGCTCTAAAAGGTGCTCCTAATGCAGAGAGTGCTGGCAGATCTTCATGACCTTCTTCTTCATTTTAACATTGCAGACACCTTGTCTGCTGGGACTTTAAATGGTAGAAACTTCGGATTGTATAGCTCAGATCCTGCTGTATCTTGTCTTGGAATATTGCAGGTTTGGAGGCAAAGCCTGAAGACGAGGAATGGCTACCATTTGCCAAATTCCATTAAATCTGCTGTTTCTAGGAGATGTGGTTGGTGGATAGCAACCTAATTGAGTTAGCCCCAGCAGAATATCTCAAATTTTCTATTGAAACAATTAAATCTAATTGAGGTAGAGCAATGAGGGGCCTCACTACTTGGTTTTCTGTGAAGTTGAACTGCAAAGTCACCCAGATTCCGGTGATCGCTATGCCTCAGAATCTCATTCATATAAGGCAGAGAAGATGTTGGCCCATTTGTGAGTGGTAGATTTCAGAAATGTTTATCTTCAGCCTGCTTGGCACATAGACGAGGTTAGCCATTTTGAGCTCCTTGATGAAACACTTCAAGCAATCAGGTCACAGGTGGATGTTACTGCAGAATATGTGATGGTTGTTTGTTGAGATTTTAATGTTTCACTGCCAGTGGGTATTAGGGATGATTATATCATTGAAGAGAAAGCTTCTGGGGGCATACCTGTACCTGATTTTGCCAAGGGTATCAAGTTCTGTAATTCTCAGTTCGGGAAGGCCTTTCTCAATCTGTTATCCAACTGTCATTTTACCTTTCTCAATGACCAGACCTTCCCAGATAGACCTACAGCTTTAACTTTCCGGAATAGTAATAGGACAAGCCTGATAGACTGCATATATCTTAGCATTTAAATTTAGGGTCTGGCGGCAGACATGAAAATAGTCAGGTGATTGGAAAGCGATCATGATCCATTATATTTGTGGTTTAAAAAAAAAACCTTAAGGATGATAATCCAACTGTATATTCCCTGAAGTTCTACCGGCTAACAAAAGAAGGGCTATCCGGTGCAATGTGGCAAACCTGCTTCAATAAAGCGATGGTCTGTGGCACCATCCCGGAAGATCAAATAACCAGCATATGCAATACTGAGATATAGGATCCTAAAACAAAATAGGAACTTTACCACACCATGACAGCAGAACTGTTTGCCTTTTGGTGAATTCATCAACCCTTAGGTCCTTGGTAACTGGTCAAAGGAAGTGCGATTCCTGCTGGTTTGATAAACCCTGTAGAGATATGAAGGTTGATTTATCAAACACACAATGTGGGTGCCATACATCCTCAACAAATGAAGATTTTTCAGAAGGCTAAGAAGAGAATATAAATCTCTCATCAGAAATAAGAAGACATAAACAACCAAGCTATTTGTGAGGACTTGAAAATAGCATCTACCAGGAAGCATAACCAGCAATTCTGGAAACTATTTTCAAGATCAATAGGTGGTGTAACTAGTAACCGCAAACATAAGTGCAAGTACTTGGGTTGAGCATTTTGAGAAGCTGTACAACACCAATGACTCACAAGTGTGTTCACATTATGCCCTCTGCTTGGAAAAAGGCAGCAAAGGTATTAAACTTCAGAAACATTTGCGAGTAGCCAGGCAACTTAATTTACTGCACCCTGAAGTAGAAAAAGCAATCATGGCTCAGAAGCCCAACAAAGCTCCAGCCTGGACTTTGTCTCTGCAGATATGTTTCGTGCCAGCCTAAAGTTATAGTCTGATGTCCTAATGAGAGTATTTAATGTCACTCTGAGCACAAATTCCATACTACCCTCCTTGTGTTCTGCTGTAATAATACCCGTACATAAAAAGTGCAGTAAACTGTTGCCAGGCAATTATAGGCCGATCTCATTACTTGACAGCATTGAAAAAATCCTCAGTCTTGTTCCGGTTAACGGATTGCAGGTCTGGGTGTATCAAAAAAGTTATGGCACTAACTCAATATGGGTATCGAGAAACCACTGTTAGAGGCACATACATGTTGATACTAGTGCCTGTGTTTTCTACGAGGTCGAAGGGGAAGGCGCTAATTCCTTTTTCATTCCTTCAAGTGATCACCAGGCTTGTACGCTCGACCCCCTTTTATTCTCTCTTTTCGTGAATGAAGAAGTTTCCTAGAGAAAGAGAACCCTGATGGGCTGAAATCATGCAACAAAATTATAGTTATTCTATTATTTGCGGATAAGGCATTTATTGTCTCAAGGGCACAAAATGAAATCCTCAAGTCACTATCACGTTTCTGAGAAGCACTGCATAAAAAATGGACTTCCAAATTAATCTTTCAAAACTGAAAAACATGACTATGCACCTGCCACAGCTTATGAAGAGGTCCACAATTGTCGGCGGCCAACATGTGTAATTCGTCACATTTTATGATTATCTGGGTATTCGTTTCACTCATAAACTGAACTGGAATGACCAAATTGACAAGGCTGCAGCCACTCTGAAACGTACGTTAAATGCCAACCTTCGGCTTAAAAACAAAATCGGAAGTAGTTCTCCAGATATAATGTGTATAGACAGAAAGCAGCGGCATCTGCTATATATGGTGCTGACCCTGTGAAGATACAGCTGTTGTAAACGGCTCCAAGTAGTAGAGATTAATTTCCTGAGATCATTGCACAAGTTTGAGATTGGGATTCCGGTAATTTCAATATATTTGGAGCTTGAAACTAACCCCATTTCGGAGGCTATTGCACTTGCTCCTGTGTTGTATTGGCTCAGTCTGAAGAGAAACTACCACTGAAGGACTTATTTGAAGGCACTAGTTGAAATGGCTGAGCTCACAAAACATTCTAGCAACGCATGAGCACTTTATGTTAAACAAAGCTTGAATGAATTGGGGTTTAGTAATTTCTGAACTATCCCTGCCACCGTAAATTCCAGTTCTATTTTTAAAGTTAAAGCTGCCTTTTACGAGCGTAAGCTGAAAGTATATATTGATCACATAGAACATTAATGCTTGACTGCCAAGGATGGCGAGGATGAGAGGCGCTAACGAACAAAGGGAGGACCACTGTCCATGCTGTATCTGGAGACAGAAGAAATCCAAGGATGTTCAGATGTGCGGTTCAAAAGAAAGGAGTTTCAAGCGTAGTTGCCAAGTTCACCGCGAGAAGTTGGAAAGCAATGAGACACATGATGTGGGATTGTTGAATGTTTTGTGAAGTTTTAATTAGTGATCACACTTTAGCGTTAGAGAGATTCCATTTTAGACTTCGAGGAGTCAGACCTCTTTGCTATATCTCTGTTGTGGGGCTTTATGCAATAAAATACCTCTGATTTTGAAAGAACTTCTACAGACATTCTCTACAATGCTGACACCTTCCTGCTTTATTGGATTTAAGTAGGGTTTCCCTATTCATACTATGTAGTTTAGGTTTAGTAGATAATTTAGATTCACTCATGCCTAGGCAAGAGGAACATAAATCATATTCTTATCATCAAATCCTATTTCTCATTTTCTGAATTGTCATTACTGAATTTCTTGTATGTTTCATGTTATTGAGACTTAACTTTGTCAGATGATTTGGTCTGTCAGTAATGATTCTGTATTTGTATAGCATATTCTTGAGATTAGTGTTTAGCAGCTTGGCTTTGAATTGTAATAAATCGATACTTATTCCCATCTACAGACTTTTGGGTCCTCACTGTGTAGCCAAATGGGCTGCACTGTAAATTGAATTAGTGGATGATGTTTACTCCTCTTTATTTCTCAAACACCTAAAAAGGTCAGTTGCAGCGGCATTTGGATACGTGGCTCAGTGCTCTGGCAGATCTCTCATCTATTTATAGAGGCATGGTGCTATGAGTGTGTTAGGACAGGCTCTCAATAATTTTTTGTTCCTGCTCTGTTGACCTCTAGGTGACCCCAAAGTCTCTTGGAGACCTTTTATTTGGAACTAGGATAGCTAATTAACATAAGACTTGTCCTTCAAATACTTTAAAACCTGTCAATGATTAGAGACCAAAATGCTAAACTGAGTGTTAGATCATTATCTTACCATCATTATACTGTCTTTTCCATGCTGAAAACACTGCTTCTTCATTTGAGGCACACTCTTCCCCCTATTCACCAGGTCATCATCACCATTATATGTCCCCTTCATTGAGCCCTTCTTCATCACAGGAAATAATGGGAAACAATAAACAGCAACTTTATTCTCAATAGAGGGCACCCTATGTGGATCCTGTTCACGTGTGTGTGTGTCACATTGTGTCACAATTTGACCAAGCTTCTGGCTTTTTCAAGCTTGTCTCCAAATGATTAAACTCTGTGTGAAGCTCTCTTATTCATCCTTTTGCAGACAAGCACAAGTTGAAGGAAAACTAGCCCTTAGGCTTACAGGAGCATTCCACTAAGTCTCAGGCATTCCTGTTCTCTTTGTGTCTTCCAGTTACTAAAACACACATTCCTATTACTTACTTGTGTCTCACAGAAGAGGCAAACAAGTCAAGGAATGGGTAATCTTTTTGGAAGTGACTAAAATGTGTGCCTGGGTTGCCCATCTGTTTTTAGACAGGTTCAGTCTAGCCAGGCCTTCGGGCACTGAAAAATAGGTTTCCGTCTTTCTTCACTTTTGTTCTTCAGCATTTGCACTTTACTCTGGCACTGAGTTTGGACTTTGTACTTATGACTCAGGGGGAAAATGAAATCCAGGGGCGATGCTTGTATGGAGTTTGCACTGGCTTGCCCACCACATGGATTGGCTGCCCACCCTTTCAGGTTCATTCGCTCTCAACCGATTTAGCTCTTATTCCACCGAACGAGCTAACACGGAGCAGTGTTTTCTTTAGTTCTGCTGCATATGTACTTTACTGTGGTGCTGATTTTGGAGTCGGTGCTTGCGACTCTCGGCAAACTCAAATCCAAGAGTGGTGCTTGGCCACATGCCCTTGGTTCACTCCCCCTCGACCTCCCAATTCCTACTTTACAGAAGATGACACGGTCCAGTGCTTTCTTTAGTTGTGGCTGCTGCATGTGCACTTTGCAGTGGTGGTGTTTAGACTTTGTGCTTGTGACTCTTAGGGGAACTTAAATGCAAAAGTGGTACCGGTGTGGATTTTAAACTATCCACTCACTGCCCGGATTAGCCAGTTGACCTTGGTTCACCCTCCTTCGACCTTTTCACTTCCTACTTCACAGTAATAGAGGATGCAGAATGTCAGCAGTGCACGTGCACTCCAACACCAGACCGATCTGCGATGGTGTTGGCCCTAACCTTCAAAGATTGTTTCCAGGTATTCACCCTATGGTTTCTGCATCATTCTATTAGATAAAGATGTGTAAACACGGTGATTAACCTCTAAGATTGTGGAAATTAAGAAAAGGTTTAAATGGTAATATGGAATTAAAATATACAGATGCTGTCTCAAAACCCACTACTGCCAGTTTACTTCCTGTGGCATTAGTTAAGAACTTTGTAGAAAAACTAATATACCTATAACAATGTAGTAGGTCGGGATATGGATTATTGTATTGCCAATGAGGGTCTTTCACAATTGATTGAAAACACACATAGGAATGATTTTAGGACTCAGGGTCTGCTTTCCTTCTCCCCTATTCTTACATTCTATTTATGCGACTATTTGAATAGAGTGATATTGAAATAAATAAATTCTCACCGGCTGGGGGTTATGGCAACATACATTTGGGAACATTTCTCTCGTCTAATCAACCTTTCAATGAGGACATTCAGGAGTCTCCATTTGAGATCTGTAATTTTCCCACTATCACTATCAGTGTGATTTTAAATTGTATCATGCCAATTCAAATATGCTATAAGAGATCCTACAGACCCTACATAGAAATAATAATTAGCAGTGCTCGCGTGCTACTACTTTATCAGCATTAATACGGATTTACAGTCAGCTAACTATTTACTACATCACTGCAATCATGTCAACTTACCACTTCAGCAAATACGCACTCTGTGAGCGACTGCTCACCTAAGCACGACTCCTATTTCTAAGTTCCCGTGCACTAAACCTAATGAAAGTTGGTTAAGATTGCAAATTCCATTGTTGTTTTTGTAAAATTGAGCAAGAGGAATCCATAACAGTTTTAAGAAAATCAAAATCTCACTTAAAGTGGAGCTTAAAAAAATCTAATAGTGCGGCAACCTTGGAAAAAACGTGTGTGTAATTGAGAAAACTCAGGATCTGAGCAAAGTAAACCTTTTTTCTTTAAAAGGACGTAGATCTAAATCTCCTACGTGGAAATAACACTAACTTAAAAAACATGTGGAAAGCAGAGAGGAACAATTGTGGGTAAAATGCTATGTCTCAGTGGATTGGAATGTAATAGCAACTGTACAATTGGCCTGGAAACTTCTAGGAAAGGTAAATGCCAAATACGTTTATTATTAACGCCCCCTTATTATTTCGTGACCGATCGGCACACCTCCTGCATACCCCGGCGGCCTCCGCATCTGTGCTATACACAGTTGCGGCCCGAGCCGCATTACCCCCCGTGTAACAAACCGCATAACATGTAATAATAACAAACATCCTAACGTATCAACCATGTGCTCTTAGCCACTACGCCAGGCCCCCCCCCCCTGAACCCACCGTGCTACACTCCTTGAGCCTTCAACTGTACACCTTGCTCGCTGTTGACGATGCTCCTGCAGCTTCCCTGGGGTCCAAGAGGACGAGACCCCTGGGAAGCTGCCTTAAATAACCTCCTAAGTTTCAGTTATGTTTTCCTCCGCACTCCCCAGTGACATCACCAGTCCCCCCCCCTCATCCAGCCCCTCTTCTCGGTGGCCCGGAGGAGGCTCGGTCCCATGGCGCTACTAAGGGCGCCCCTCCCCTAGGCGCGGGGGGCGCCTGCTCAATAGACAAAAAATTGTAAGCCAGTTCAATCACATTCTCTCAATAAAATATATTGTCTCTCTTGAAACTAATTTGGTACGCTTTCTGGTTGTGGAGAGATTAGAATTTTTTTTTTCTATTCCCAATAAATTACTTCTAAAGTGGTTACATTCAGGGATAAACTCTTGTCAGCAAGCCTCAGACTTGTACCCAGGGATGAAGTTATCTTTCCTGCTATTAAGGAATATGGCCTCGCTATACCTGTGTGGGATTATATAATAGCCAAATTGCTTTGATTTATAATGAAACGATGAGTACTTTCCCCACTGCTGTGTTGCATTTCTTTATCATTGCAGAGATTAATCAACTTGAGGACGATTTTGTAATTATAATGTTCATTCTAATTATGATTATGAGACGTACAATGCATGAGAGCTTGCAACGCCTGTCTCTATTGTCATTGTTGCAGTCAAGTTGTAACTTCTCTAGCAACTTGTAATAATAGAATGGAATAGCTGCTCAACTGTAATGGTCATTGCAGTTGATTTTTGGCATCATAATGTATTCTGCAAGACCCAGCAGCCAAGCTGAAAGGCAGGCAACAGAGCATAATTAAAACTGCAGTTTATACAATGAAAACTAGAACTGGCTTTTCATTCTTCTGTTCAGGTCTAGTTAGACAATGTCTAGCATGACCAATAGAAAAAGAGCTTTAAGAAGCACTAATTGAGAGGGCTTTGGCTCCTCCTTCATGTTAATTCCCTTACCTACAGCATTTGACTGGACAGAAGTTGTGTGCTTTCATTGGGAAAAGAGTGCATATATTACACTTCGTCTTGTGGGAAAGGTTATGCTCAATACAGTAGCCCAAAATTAGTTATGGTGACAAGTCAATGATGCAATTTTTCAGATGTCATAGGTCTGGCTGATAATTATGAAAGTTATGACAAAGGCAATAGTCCTAGCATTTATTGTGAAAAGCATATGTCAATCAGCCTCTAAGGGCCAAGTGTTCGTACAGTGTGGTAAAGCCTGCACATAGGTATTTTGTATATGGAATCTCACAGATTAACATAGCTGGCAAGGATTTGCATACTATGAGAGAATCCCTATTTTGCACACTTTGGAGGATTGTATATAGTTTTACCAAATGTAGTTTTGTAAATACTTTTGTAATTTTGTGGCTATATGCAAATGGTTTCCTTGTGGTAAAGCCTGTATACAATACAGTCGCTCTCAATAGGAAATGTTGACAAGCCAATTATGGCACTTGGAAGCTGCCATAGGTTGGTCTATTATGAAAAAATATGACAAAGGCAGTATACTTGATTTATTTGTTTAAAAAGCACATGTTAAAGTCAATGAGCCTGTAAGTGTATTATTACTCTGTGGTAAAACCTGCCAACAGTTAGTTTGTACTGTTGGACCTGGCCCTTTCTGCAGGGTTATCCCCAAGCATTTACCTTCTTCCTCCTATTTTTTTCTGGCCCGTTTTTATTGGCTTGAGGACTCTGTGCACTTTATCAATGCTATCCAGTTCTAAAGTGCATATGCTCTCCAACTAAATTGTATTGGTGATTGGTTTATCCACGATTGGCATATTTGATTCACTAGTAAGTCCCTAGTAAAGTGCACCAGAGGTGCCCAGGGCCGTAAATCAAATGCTACTAGTGTGTCTGCAGCACTGATTTTGCCACCCACATGAGTAGCCCTGCAAACATGTCTCAGACCTGCCACTGCAGTGTCTGTGTGTGTAGTTTTAAACTGCCATATCGACCTGGCAAGTGCACCCACTTGCCAGGCCCAAACATTCCCTTTTACTACATGTAAGTTAGCCCTAAGTTAGGCACATGGCAGCCCCATGGGTAGGGTGCAGTGTATTTAAAAGGTATGACATGTGCTGTTGTGTTTTACATGTCCTAATACTAAAATGCTGCTAATTTTATTTTTGACTAATGCAAGGCCTATCTCTCCCATAAGGTAACATGGGGATTGCCTTGAAATATCTTTTAAGTGTAATATCCTTTTGGGAGCAGATAGAGATTTGGAGTTTGGGGTCACTGAACTCACAATTTAAAAATACATATTTTGGTGAAGTTGGTTTTTAAATTGCGTGTTTGAAAATCCCACTTCTTGCTTAACCATTCTGTGCCTCTGCCTGTTTGTAGAATATACGTCTTGGGTTGGCTGACAGTAGAGCTCTTGTGCATTCACTCTAGACAGTTACACAAAGGTAGCTGAGGTGTGCCGTGCATATCCTGATGGCCTATCAACAGGCTAATGGGATTTCCTGAACTAGAATGGTGGGAGGAGTTGTCATTGACAACTGAATAGGGCTGTGTCTGTCCTCACCTAAAGCAGTCTCCACCCCCTGTAGTGTGTCTGTTGCAAGTGGCAGAGAATTAGAGGAAGAAGAGCTGGGTTCAGTAATTCAGTAGGAGGGACTGCTACTCTGCCTGTTGCTTTGTTGTACTGTCCTGTTGCTTGCTGCTTCTGTCCTGGGAGTGGAAGGACTGGACTTTGCGCTCTGTATCCTGCTTCCAATGTTCTCCAAGGGCTTGTGTGTGCTTGCCTCCTGTTAAGAAGTCTCACGACCATCAAAGACTTCACCTGCCAGTGCCTGGGCTCTTCTGCTGAGAGTCCTGACTTGCCAAGTGGTGCCAAATCCAGTTCCTGGGCTCTTGGAAGTGTAACCTGGTGATCATAAGGAGAAAATCCATGCATCAATTCCCAGAGCCTGCTTTATTGATGCATCGCTGCAAAAGATCGACACATCGCCCCTGCCTGCCCCATAGTGTAGTTCTCGCTTTAAGCATCGACCACGGCTTTTGCCGCATGCCCCAGCTCGCCGTCGCAGAATGTCAGAAGAAGCGCTGCGGCATGAGTCTCGAGCTCCGTGTCACCAACGTCCATGACACCCACTCCGACTCTGAAGCAGCACCTGCTTCACAGCTGTGAAATCGACGCAGCACATCTTTTGCGGCTGTGATTTTGATGCAACGGCTGCATCGCTGCTGTCGCAGTGATGCACCACGTCTGGATTTTCGACACATCGTCCTTCGACACTGATTATTCAGCGACACCACACCACAGTAAGGAACCGAGGCTGCGTGTCCGTAAACCGATGCATTACCTCCCCTACCAGTAAGGAACCAATGTGTCACCTCCCCTGCCTAGCAGTAATGAACCAACGCATCAGATCCCCTGCCAGTAAGAAACCAACGCATCACCTCCCCTGTGTAGTAAGGAATGGACGCATCGCTTTGCTTTTCCGGCATCTCACCTCCCCTGCACCTTGTATCGTCTTTGACTTTTGATGCAGCTAAGGTACTTTGTGCTAAAATGAACACATCCATTGATTTCTATGGCCTAAACTTGCTTTATCTTTTAAAAGTGATATTTTTACTTGTGTATGTTGGATTGTTGTCATTTTGGTCTTTTTTGATTCTTACTGTGTGTGTGTGTGTGTGTGTGTGTGGGTGGGTGTGTGTGTGTGTGTGTACAAATGCTTTACACTTTGCCTCATGTCAAGCTACTAAGGGGGTGATCAGGGGCTATCTTAAGCTGTATGACTCCCTTACCCTGACTTGAGTGAGGGTCCCTACTTGCCAACTAGAGACCCCATTTCTAACATGCACCATAAAGTCTTCCAGGTCACCATAGTAGGTGAAGAGTTTAGTTTTATTTATCATACCTGAAAACCTCTAAAGATTTTCAATATGAGAGCCACTTAGGAGGGGAATTATACTGTTTTGCCAACTATAATTTTGTAGATATTTGTAACTTTAGAACGGTTATGCAAATGGTTGCCTTTTGGGAAGGCCTATGTTTCATGCAAAAGGCCTTCGTAGGTTATGGTCATGGTGGCATGCCAATGATAACGACTCTAAGCCTTATTGGTTCACTGTGAGAATTACATGCCATGAGCCTGATCTGTTTGTTATGAAAAGTTAAAATAAAGGCAATAGGGCTGACCTAACTATAGGGGAAAACGCATTCTAAAGTCCTAGAACTGTAAGGGTGATTTCATATTACACTGTGATGAAATATGCATACAGGACGTTTGTTACATGAAGTCAGATTGCCATAATAGGCAAGGATTTTGGTGTGGTTAACTTCTATGACAAGCTCTTGGAGTAGAAAATGTACTCTCTAAGAATCCCTGTTAGACCCAATTAGGAAAGGGAGTACATTGTTTTGACATCTCTCATTTTGTATAATGTTGCTATTTTATGACTATGTGCCAATGGTGTCTTGTGGGAAGCATATGATCCATACAGAAGGCCGGGTTGTTTACGGTGGAAAGACAGTGGAAAAAAGTCTATAGGCTTATATACCCCCTCTTATACTCTCTTATAGGGCAGACGATTTGCAGTGTAATAATCCCTGTTAGGCCTCTTAGAAGGACTTGTACATTGCTTAGTCAGTTGTAATGTTGTGCATATTTGTACTTGTATGGTTCGCTGTTCTACCAGGACTATGCAACAACTCATTTTGCTCCAGGGTAAACAAGCAGTATTATTACGTTTATCTGATGTGGCCATGCCTTTAAATTGGCCCGAAAACACTGTCTCAAGATAGTTTTAGATTAATTTCTCTTATGGGCATGGCAGTTAAACGTTTCACCTAGCTTGTGGCAACTCAATTAAATGACTGGATCAATGAGAATAATTTAATTCCAACTGAACAAGCCACTTTCCAGAAGGGGTGTTCTACAACTGACCACTGTTTTGTATGATAGGAGGTTGCCTGGAGGAAAATATCTACCTTAGGAGCTCTTTATTGCTGATTCATGGACTTCTGGGCAGCCTTTGATGCAGTTGATAGGACACTAATATAAGTGAATTTGAACAATTATGAGATGCTGGCTGGCTTGGTCTCTTTTTTTTTATTGGAAAAGTATCAAAAAGCAAAATGGATTACATCATGCAATAATAATATTTCATTATAATAATAATCATATAAAAAGCCAAATGTTTGAAAAAACCAATAGTGTTGTGTCATAAGATAACATTTCTCAAGTGGCCGACTTATACAATGTCTAGATTTTTTTAAATCCCTGAAAGGTAGCCAGGCATACAACGAGCAAAGTCCTCCCTATCCGGGTCCCACAGCTTTTTTAACTTTTGCCTTTTTGGCTTATGATGAATGATCATAAATTTCAAGCCACAAGGGCGAATGAACTCGTGCCAGAACAACCTGGAATCAGGTGGTTTGGTTTGTAGCCAGGCCCAATCTAGCCATTGGAATAGCATAAAAATAAATTGAAGCCAGATTGTGCATAATAGAGCTAGAGTAACCCAACATAATGAATTTAGGGTCATAATCAAGTTCACAGTGCAATTATTTTTTTTAATTTATTAACTACTAAAGCCCAAAATAAAGACAGAGACGGGCAAGTAGTGAAAATATGAACAGTATCTGCCCCTGGTGCTGAGCAGCGAAAACAGTCGGAGGTTGCCCGAAGGTTCATTTTAAACAATCTATAATGAGTATAGTATGTGTCATAAATCATCTTAAAAAAATGAGCCATAAATCAAGACACTTTAAGAATATCTTGTGCCACCTGAACGCTGACCCAGATATCCTCCTCAGACACCATCATGCCTAACTTCTTGGTCCATTTATTCGCTAACTGTTGGAAATACTGTTCATTAGATCCACTGTAGACCAAGGTTTTAGACAGAATGCTGATAAAGTGAGCTTTAGGCAAATGAGGGAACCGCTCCACAAATAAATTCGAAGATATTGAAAAATCATTAGCCGGTAGATGGACGAAGAAATCCCTGAGCTGCAGATATCTAAAGAAGCCTTGAAGTGACTCAAATGAGCAGAATGTCCCATTAGAGAACAATTGGCCAAGTCATTTAATACCAACCTGTTGCCAGAATTGCAAATAGCTCTCATGCAGGTACAGTGGCAAATTTGGTTTCCAGCCGAGGGTGGTATACTGATTAAAAAATGTAATATTACAGAATGTTTTAATTGAAGTCCAAATCCTATGATAAACAGCCAGCATCTTAAACCTAGTGTGTTTGAAGTAAACTGTATCTGACAGACCCTGCGTATGTATTATAATGCAATTAAAAATCTAATACTCCAGAAACAGATAAGATAGCTTGTCGAAACTACCCACAATGGAAAGAAGTTTATACTAAAATGAAGAGAGAAAATATAACCATAATGAGGGAAGGGCCATACGCCCATATTACGGAGCATCTACCAAATTGCACAGCAGGGGTTTTTGTATCCCCAAATAAATTCCTGCCAACTAGCCTCTCTTGTTTTGAAAAACTGTTTAGGAAGATAAACTGGTATAGCACCAAACAGATAAGGTAACTGAGTCAAAATGACTGTTTTAATCAAATTGCAGCAACAATGAGCTCCAGGTCCCATTTCCAGAACTGTGTCAACGATTCATGATAAAGCCCCTCATAATTAAAGTAGACTGTGTCCCTTATGGAGGGAGAAATACTACACCTAAGTAAGTAGCTTCAATGACATAGCAGGGGTTAGCGGCTCCTAATGCAGAGCTAGTTATTACTTGGGTCTTACCGATGTTCAGTTTATACCCTGAGACTGTACCAAAATCAGTAGCCACAGCCTCAATACCAATGAATGCAAGCTCAGGGGATAAAGAGAGAATGGCAATATCATCCACTGAAGCCATTACCTTGCCCAAAAACTGATTAAGGCACAGTGGAGAAATGATGTCTGAAAACTTAATTCTCTGGATAAAGGGTTCCAAATATAGGGCAAATAATAAAGGGGACAACAGAGAACCCTGCCGAGTACCCCATTGGAGCCTGAAAATGTCAGAAATGTGCCCCATACTGACAATTCGAGCTAATAGTGATGCATATAAAGTTCTAATAGCAGTTATAAACTTTTGTCCAAGCCCCATTCTTTCCAGGAGCAGCCATAGAAAACCCCATGAGACCCTGTCAAATGCCTTTTCAGCTTCAAGTAGAATTTATTTATTTATGTTTTATATAGCGCAGACTTTACCCAAAGGTGTCAGAGCGCTTCACAATAGGACCAGTTACGTTACACGAGGAGAATGTTACAAAAGTACATGTTACAGAAGCAAACGAGATACAAGAAGAGGTATAATACAGCAATAGATGGCAGTCACTCACAAACACACTAAGATGACACTTGTACAGGCGTAGAATACAAATTTACAATAGTGAAAGAACTTCCTTGGGGGACTTGAAAGGGCGTGTATTAGTTCTGGAAGTGTCTCTGGAAGAGAAGAGATTTGAGGTCAGTTTTGAAGGTCCGGGTAGAGGTGGTGGTACGGAGCTGTGGTGGAAGCGAGTTCCAGATTCTCACCGCATTGCCTGAGAAGGATTGAGCCATCGATCTTTCCCTTTTAAAAGTGGGGGGCTCAAGCAGTAGTTTTTCCGCATTACGAGACTCCAGAGATTTTCAGTTTATTCGCCAGGTAGCGGGGCAGGAAGTGTGCAAGGCTTTGTGGGTGATACAGGCAGTTTTGTAGATTGATCTTGCCTCGATGGGAAGCCAACGGAGGGAAGTCAACAAGGGTGTGATGTGGTCACTTCTTTTGGCCCCAAAAATAAAACGAGCCGCTGAATGGAGAACGGATTTAAGAGGGGAAAGGTGGGATTTGGGGAGGCCAGTAAGAAGAGAATTGCAATAGTCCAATCTGGAGAGAACCAGCGATTGGACCAGGGTTTTTAGGTCTTGCTCCGGGAAGAAGCGTCGAATCCCCCAAAGAAGGCGCAGTTGGTATTGAGCATTCTTTGCAATGGAATTGATGTGGGGGAGAAGATTGAGCCTTTTGTCGAGTACGACACCAAGGGATTTTGCGCTGTCGACAACGATAGGTTTATTGTTAAGTAGATTCAGCTGATCCATCCAAGATTGAACAGGAGGAGGAGAGAGTGAGGTAGAGAGGAGGAGGAATTCGGTTTTGGAGGGATTTAGAATGAGTTGATGAGTTAACATCCAGTTTTGGATAGAGTGGAGAGTAGAGTTGAGGATCGAGATATCGTGAGTGGAGGACACCTTAATGTAGATTTGGGTGTCATCCGCATAGAGATGGTAGAGGATCCCAGATTTACTAAGGAGATTTCCAAATGGTTCCAGATAGAGATTGAACAAAGTGGGTGCAAGGATAGAGCCTTGAGGGACGCCTTGACCTACCGCCAATGGAGATGAGAGACTGTTCGCTATTTTGATCATTTGGGATCTATCAGAGAGAAAAGAGGCACACCATTTAAGCACTGTGCCTTCCAAACCCATTCTCTGTTGAAGATTGTTAAGGAGAGTGTTGTGATTGACAGTGTCACAAGCTGCAGAAAGGTCTAGAAGAATCAAAAGACAAGACTCCCCTGAATCGAGTATGCACAGCGCGTCATCAATCACTTGCAGCAGGGCTGTTTCAGTGCTGCAGTTTTGAATGAAACCAGACTGAAAATTGTCAAGAAGATCATTGTTCTTAATATGACGAGAAAGTTGTTTCGCTACACATCTTTCTGTGATTTTCGCAAGAAAAGGGAGGTTAGTGATGGGGCGGAAGTTGTTGAGGTCGTTCGCATCAGCGGTGGGTTTTTTAAGAAGAGGGTTAACCTGTCCTGTTTTAAAGCAAATAGGAAGGGAGCCTTGACTGAGGGAGAGGTTAAACAGACTGGTCCAATAGGAAAGAGTATGGGTGTAGAAGTCAATGGCAATGTCACTAGGTATGGGGTCAAGAGAATGGTTGGAGGGCTTTGTTTCGAGGATGCATTTGAGGAGGGCATCTTCAGAGATGGCGTCAAAGTTCTGCCAAATGACTAAGGATTTGCGCTCCTCTAGGGGGGTAGGATGAATGACCTGATCCACCAATGATTTCACTTTTTCGTCAAAGAATATAGCGAATTCCACTGCTTTCTTTGGAGAATCCTCCGGCTTGAGGGTTGGGGGAGACCAGTTAGGATTTTTGATGAGATCGAATAGTTTTTGGGTCTGTTTTTGGCTGAGTCGAGGAGAGTTTTGAAGTGTGATGCCTTTTCAAGGAAGATGTGTTTGTGGTACTTGGATCTTGCTGAACGTAGCGTAGCAAGATTAGTGGTGGATGGAGCTTGTCTCCATTGTTTCTCCAGGATTCTCAGGTTCTTCCTTTCTTCATAAAGGGATTTGTTGAACCAAGGTGCTGAGGGAATAGGCCTTTTCCTTTTGCTTTGAAGAGGAGCGACATTATCGATTTCGACTGAAAGGACTGAGAGGCATTGGGAGGTGAGATCATTGACGTCCAAGTTTGGGTCTAGCCTTGGAAGTGATAGCATAGCAGAATCACAGAGAGTATCGAGGTCAATGTTTTGGTGTTACGGAACCAGGTAGTAGTCCTTTTAGGTTGGCCAAGAGTTATAGAGTGTGATAGGTGAAGAGAGAAGGGGATGAGGAAGTGGTCAGACCAGTCTACATGAATAGGGATAGCAATAGTAAGCATGTCTGATTTAGATATAACAAGGTCCAGAATTGAGCCCTTCGAGTGTGTTGTTTCAGTGCAGTGTTGGATAAGGTCATTTGCTGGGAGAAAGGTGGCCAGCCTACTAGCAGAGGGATCTTCCAACAAACCCCAGTGAAGATTGAAGTCTCCCAGGAAGATCTGTCTGTCACTTTGCGAGTATTGGTCGCTGATGAAGTCGGTGAGTTCCTCCAAAAAAGAAGAAGAGCAGCCACCAGGCGGGTGGTAAATGGCATGAAATCTGAGGGGTGAGCAGTGTTGGATTTGAAGCTCAAGAGATAGGCATTCGAATGTACGGAAGGAGCTGTTAGGAAAAGCCTTCAGTTGAAGGGAGTTTCTAAAGATGATTGCAACACCTCCCCCAACCTTGTCTGTTCTGTCATTTCTAAGGATAGAGTAGTCAGTGGGTAGCAGAAGATCAAACATAGAATGAGAGGTGTCATTGAACCAGGTCTCTGTGAGGAAGAGCATGTCGAGATTGTGAAGGGTGATGGTGTCAGAGATTTCCAGTTTGTGTTTCATTGCAGATCTCCAGTTGTGGGGCAAACAGCGCAACTCTGACAAGACTGTTTTGGTGACGGGGGCGATTGGGCTATGAGGGGTGATAGGGATATTGTTCTTGTAAGAGGGTACCCGGGAGGAATAAGGCAGATGATTAGTTCTGACAGAAGAGGTGGTCGGAATAGTGAAGATAGTAGACTTACTTGGAGAGGAAAGAGGAGGGGGGGTGGCTTTCGAGGACTTGTAACTAGTCAATAGGTTGCCGATGTCTGCAGAAGACAGATTGTGATTGGCTTTTTTGGGGCGTGGGGGCGAGGTGCTACTCGGGTGTTTGGGGAAGTGAGTATTTGCCAAGGGAATTGGGGTGTTTGGAAAGGTGGAAATCTTAGTGCTTAAGAGTGAGATGGTAGCTTCAAGCTGGGAGATGGCAGTGATGAGAGATCCTAGCTTATTTTCCAGAGAAAGTAGGGCTGAGCACGGCATGTTAGGTTGCTCGATGAATACAGGAGGGAGTGTAATTGGCGAGGTAGGGCAGGGAGAGGTGGGGGTGCGTGGGGGGTATTGGAGTACAAGGTTAAAAGGTGGAGAAAGATGGTGGTTGAGAGCGGGTGTTGGTGCATCAGAGGTGAAGAGAGAGTTCTCTTTGCTGATGTTGCAAGGGGGATAAGAATTGAGGTCGTATTTAGGGGAGACAGGTGAGGAACGAGGAGGGAGGGCGGAAAACAAGGAGGGGAAAGAGGGGAGTCATAGAATGGCAGGAAGTTTGGGGAAAAGAGAGGGGAGGGGGTAGGAAGGGTCCCGTGAATCACACCCAGATGCTCTCCCTGTGTTTCCGCAACATCCAAAATCGAAATAACCATGTTAATATGGGCAGAAGTGACCTGTCCCGGAATAAAGTTGTGCTGCATGTCATCAAATAATATAGTGATGGCCGAGAACAAAGGATTAGCCAAAATGTGCGTATATATTTTTGTGTCTGTATTCATTAAATAAATCGGGTGGTATGATTCACAGTTAAGAGGGTCTTTGACCTTCTTTAGAAAGATCGAAAAATATGCTTCCCCCCCAAGAACCTGGTTGTACCAATACATACCTTGGGAGCAAAATAATTATCTAAGTGTAATAAGGCTAGATCATATACATTTATGTCACCAGCAAACACAGTTTTAGTCATCTGATTATAAACCTTTAATTCTGTTGCTCCTGTCGAATGCAAAAGTAATCTTTTTTTCTGAGCTGCCGCCATTTTCCCAGCCTCATCCACTATATCGATGTAGTTCGTAAAATATGCCTTCCATTCAATCTATTTAATAGAATGTTCTGAGCCAGCTGCCCAAAATGGCTGAGGTGGACTGATATTATGATTTTCGGTACTCATAGTGTATGGATTTGTCCAGTGTCCACACTTCACCCAAGGACTAGTTCACTGCCCTGTCCTTCACCACACAGGGAGTACCCCACAATGGACAAATGTGATGAGTCAGGCAGCTCCCCCCCAAAAAATATTAATGGCAGAAAAAAAACAATAGATGAATCAAACAGCGAAAAATAATATCAAATAAATACCGTTGAGTCCCAGCTTGTATTCCGATTTGCTTAATAATTCCTCGTTCAGAATACGAGGTTACGATATTCCTTACTGAGGTGCCGGTATGAAGATAATGAGATCGGTAACAGAATTCCTCAAAATCAAAATGGCCATTTGCAAGGTAACGATGTTTGACCCCACGTGATAATGTCACTTCTTGAGTAGCATAACAGCCCGAGGCAGTGTCGTCAGCTGACTCCTGCTTGCACGCACGGCACAGTAATGCGCGTGGCAGGCAGCGTGTTCCCGTGCTGCAGTGTGAGGTTCATGAGGCAAGAGGAGACGTTGCCTGACTGACGTTGCCTAACTGACCTGAATGGAGCCAGCAGTCCCTGCGTGCCAATCCATTGCAGTTGCCGTGTGTAAGTGCCTCAATACGACTCTGAAACCTCCTCAAGTGAGTCGCATCTTCTCCAATTACATACAAGCACCTGCTATCAGACCTCATCTGTATCTGTAGTTGCTCATTAGTTCCGTAAAATATAATCAATATCAGAAATCCGAAAAAAAAGAACTTGAATTCCTAAATATCCAGTGCACGCATGGATCCTTGCAGATCTTCAGCACTCGTTGCCAGTGTCAGGGTCGGATTGGGATCACAATTTGGCCCGGGCACTGACGAAAAAAGTGGTCCACATTCGTGGGGCGTGGCCCACATTCGCGGTCGTGCCCTTTCATGAAACACACAAGGAATGTAAGTGGGAGGATATTGTTCTTGGGAAGGACACAGGGCCAAGGTGACAATGTCCTACAAGCTGAGCAACTGAAAAACAGCGAGGCCCCTTTCTATTACAAAATTATTCCCCAGCCCTCCAGGGCAGGAGCACCTGAAAAACAGCGAAGCCCCTTTCTATTACAAAATTATTCCCCAGCCCTCCAGCGCAGGAGCACCTGAAAAACAGCGAGGCCCCTTTCTCCTAAAAAATTGTTCCCCAGCCCACCAGGGCAGGAGCACCTGAAAAACAGCGAGGCCCCTTTCTATTAAAAATATTCCCCAGCCCTCCAGGGCAGGAGCACCTAAAAACAGAAGGCCCCTTTCTATTACAAAATTATTTCCCAGCCCTCCAGCGCAGGAGCACCTGAAAAACAGCGAGGCCCCTTTCTCCTAAAAAATTATTCCCCAGCCCTCCAGGGCAGAAGCACCTGAAAAGCAGCAAGGCCCCTTTATATTAAAAAATTATTCCCCAGCCCTCCAGGGCAGGAACACCTGAAAAGCAGTGAGGCCCCTTTCTCTTCAAAAATTATCCCCCAGCCCTCCAGGGCAGAAGCACCTGAAAAGCAGCAAGGCCCCTTTCTCTTCAAAAATTATTCACCAGCCCTCCAGCGCAGGAGCACCTGAAAAACAGCGAGGCCCCTTTCTATTAAAAGATTATTCCCCAGCCCTCCAGGGCAGAAGCACCTGAAAAGCAGCGAGGCCCCTTTCTGTTACAGAATTATTCCCCAGCCCTCCAGGGCAGGAGCACCTGAAAAGCAGCGAGGTCCCTTTCTCTTCAAAAATTATCCCCCAGCCCTCCAGGGCAGAAGCACCTGGAAAGCAGCGAGGCCCATTTCTCTTCAAAAATTATTCCCCAGCCCTCCAGCGCAGGAGCACCTTAAAAACAATGAGGCCCCAGCTATTTGTAAATTACTCAGCCCTCCCCAGCCCTTCACTGCCTCGGGGCAATGGCCTGGCAGGAGAGGGGATAAAGCAAAAAACACAGCTGCTGGGCCATCCATGGGGGTGGGAAGGAGGCTAAGGTGAAGATGGTGCCAGTTCCCAACATTACCTGGTCCCCACAGCGAGACCCATTCTTCCTCGCCCACTATGCCCTGAATGAGAAGGGCTGTGGGCGAGGTGTTATTGCAAACACTGTTTCAGGGCTGCGTGGGCCCCAGGGAGGCCGAGGTGAAAATGGCTCAATGGCCTGAGCAACACCTGGCCCCCTGGGAGGCCGATTCTGGCACACAATCACCCCTCCCCAGTCCACCATCAGCGTGATTGCTTGGAAGGCAGGGGGTCAAGGAGAGGAAACAGCTGATCATCGCTGAACGGCCGCACAGCGAGGCTGCTTTCCTCTCCCTGTCCAGTGCTCTCTGTGGACTGGGAAAGGGGAAAAAAACGGCCCACAGAGGGCACTGAGACACCGGCCCTTCGGCCAATGCCCGAGTGCCCGCATTACCAATCCGTCCCTGGCCAGTGTTAAAAAGGATGCGGCACAGTCATTGTAAGATTAGTAGTTTTATTATCAGAAGAGCACGGAAGGACACGTACAGCATTCCTAGTGTCCTCCCTTCAACTGTCCAACCCTTACATGAAAGTTAAATACAAACATTCCAGGAATGCTTGCTAGTCAAGTATTCCTGGTTTCCAAGCATCATAACACAGCTCTTCTTTCAGAAAAAGAACTTTATGAGCGCAGGCCAAGTTTGAATGTTAATGCCTTCTTTATTCCAGATTCCAGAATCCCAAAAGCCTGGTTGAGAGCAAAGCTCTTTGTTTGAGAAAAACCCAAGTTGTCAATAAGGGCTTCACTCCCATAAAGCAACACGGAAAAAACTTTACCTCGAATCACTTTTATTAAAGGGAAAACCAAAAAAAACCATAATGGGAGTTTATGCATAATCATCCTTTCAAGACACGTTTTAATCCATTTTCCATTGAGGATGAGCCCATGTCACAGAGCTAGAACAAGTCAAAATGTTGATCTTGTTAAACTGTTTTTGATTATTTATTACCATTCAACAACCATACATGATTTCCTCTCCTTTTGTAATTTTGTTGTTTTGGTCTTCTCGATAATGCTCAGGGGGGTCAAATCAAGCAAAACAAAAGAGTCTGCAAAAAAGTGGCTTAACATGTATATGGCCTACTTTTGCAGAGAAGGAGAGACAGATTTTGATATAGCAAATTGCTGATCAATAAATAGAGACAGAACAATACTGGAGTATAAAAGCATCCCTGCGTTAAGCCGTTCTCAACAGGAATTTTGGAAGGTTGTTTGCCATTCAGAGCAAGCTCAACTTGGGCCCAAATGTCTGAGGGTAATCATTTCAAAGTAGAGTGCAGTGAATGCTGAGCCTCTAATGTAATTCTATGTAGGACTGGAGACGAGGATTATGCCTTCTTTCTTCACTCTTTATTAAAAAAAAAACACGTTCTTCCGCACGGCACTAGACAGCGCTAAAAACAGACCCAAGGAGCTCTTTAACATCATCAGGCAACAAACCTCCAAGCCCGTTACGTCCTCAATGCTGGCTTCCAAAGAACTGTGCGACAACTTCGCCAATTTCTTTAATGACAAGATCAACAAGATCGAACTCTCACTGGTCACCAACAACACCCCCTCTACCAATAGTAGCCCCTCTGGGGCGTATGACATTGCACCCAAACCTCCCACCAAACCCTGGTCACTCTTCCGCCCCATTCAGGAATCAGAGATAGTCAAATTGATCTCCACCTCCAATCCCTCATCTCACGTCCTAGATCCTTTACCCCCCCCAACTGACCAAAAGGCTGAAACTCTCCCTAGCACCGCTCTGGTGCAAGATCATAAACAGCTCCCTGAAAAGCTGAATCGTTCCTGACTGCCTTAAAGTTGGACAAGTCACACCACTACTGAAAAAACCGGGCCTTGACATAAAAGACCTGAATAACTTTAGACCGGTCTCCAACCTACCTCTTCTTTCCAAAATCCTGGAAAAATGCGTACTTCAACAACTAACCCAACACCTGGATAGCATCAAACTCCTAGACTCACACCAGTCCGGCTTCAGAAAAGGCTGCAGCACGGAAACCGCGATCCTCAACGTCATTGACGATATCCTCAAATCACTTGATTCGGACCATTGCTGTCTCCTCATTCTCCTAGACCTATCGGCAGCATTCGACACGGTCGATCACAATCTTCTCATCAAGGCCCTCCAAGAAAGGGCCAGACTTGACGAGGTGGTCCTTCACTGGTTCTCCTCCTTCCTACACAACCGCACCCAAAGAATCAAAATCAAAAACTGTACGTCCGACCTTTTCCCAGTCAACAGGGGAGTCCCCCAGGGCTCAGTGCTCTCCCCGCAACTTTTCAACATTTACATGGAACCCCTCACCACCCTACTCAAAAAAGCCAACATTCCCTTCCATCTGAATGCAGACGATACTCAGATCTACTTGGAAACCTCCTCCATCAAAGACATTCAAAGACTTAACGACACATTGAGAGAAGTCCAACACTGGCTGAATCAAGACAAAACGGAATTTCTCCTCATCTCGAACAAAGAAGAGAACCCCCAAATTGCGGAATGGCTAAAAGCTATCGATGCGCTCAACGGGAACCTCACCCTGGCCGATTCTGTGAAATCACTAGGTATCACGCTAGACCCGAAACTGGACATGAACAAACACATTAAGAACTCAGCTAAGAGCGCCTTCCTTAACCTGAAGTTACTGAACAAAATAAAACCTTTCATCCCGCCCAAGGATCTCAAACAAGCCACCCAAGCATTGGTGTTGTCAAGACTAGACTACGGAAATGCAGTCCTCTCAGGCATAGCAAAATCTCATCTTGCTCCCCTCAAAACAACTCTCAATGCGGCAGCCAGAATGGTCTCCGGAATCAAAAAATGTGATCACATCTCACCCGCACTCAGAGAACTAAAGTGGCTCCCAGTTGAAATGCGGGCGAACTTCAAAACAGCCTGCCTCACACACAAAGCCTTGCACACCGGCAAACCGGAATATCTGGCTTCCAAACTCAAAAACGCCGGTCAGACCAGGAACCTCAGAAGTTCAGACACTCTGCTTCTCATCCCGCTGAAAACACGCAAACAAAAAACGCGTCCCGGTCCTTCGCCGGGAACGCGCCCAAAGTGTGGAACTCTATTCCCCCTCACATCAGAACTATTCCATCTTTTGCAAAATTCAAAAATCAGCTCAAAGTCCTGTTCCTCGACCGCTCCCTAGTGAACCGATAGGTACAGCCGGAACGCTGAAGCAGACTCCTCGCTACGCTTCGACTCTGTGTCCTCAATGACTTCTATCCCCGCCACGCCCCTGACCCCGTTCGTGTCACGCCTCCCCAAAAGTGGAGCTCTACTCAGGACAGTAACTTTCCTCTAAGACTTTCAAAGACCTCAGCACCTCATGGCTACACTGCGACCCATACTTGCTATGAATATATTGTGTTATTTTCCGCAATACAACTGATGTAAAGCGCTCCGATACCCTCGGGTCTGGCCAGCGCTATATAAAACTTCTAAATAAATAAATAAATAAATTCAATAGCAGCTCATTAAAAGGTTAACAAACTACATTTCCCATGAACCCTAGGGAAATGTAGTAAAGAGAAAACACATGACAACCGCCAATCAAGTCCATGTAACAGTGTCCAATCAGGGGCCTCCGAGCCCAACATAGTCCTCTGTTAGTGTCCCTCCGCCCTCTTTCTTCGCTGCTACGAAGCCAGCTAAGTACCCTTCAGTCGATTTGCTGTTTGGTTTACTTGATTTGAGATTGAGTTAATATTGTGTATCTCACTTAAAGCATTTCATTGACGCTTGCTTCGCGTAGTTGTTTATTGCTGTGTGAATGATTATGATGTTCTAACGCTCACGTGGTTGCTCGCGCTCGTTGCTCCTTATTTGCATGCTTAATTGTTTATTTACCCTCGCGTTCGTTTCCGATCGCCTTTTTTATTGTGTGTCACCGCGGGAGCGTTCTCGCTCCTACGCGGTGGGGGCTGGTGGTATCGCTCGGCGCCGGGGACCTCCCACCGCTAGAGGGTGTGAGAGGACGCGCTGAGTGCGACACGCTACTTGCATTCCTCGCATTCCTGTGAGGTCAAGCAGCACGCGCATTCCTGTCAGTGATCCGGTCTGAGGGAGACGCCCGTCTGGGTCCGTATGCGGTCGGGCTGCTATTAATAGCTCAAAGCAGCCGACCGCTTGGTTTTACATTTAACGCTCTGTTCCCTGTCAGTTAGAACGTGGGGCCGGAGTCAGTATTTGATTTTTTCCTGAACGCCCTGGTGGGTCCGTATCTGGCCTGAAGGCCTTTCTTTGGGACACTACCCAGACCGGCTCCCTTACAATAGGGACGATTTCGCCCACTTTATACATTTAATCCCACCAGCTTGCTGTGTCCCTGGGGCTAGAACCCCCATTGAGTCATGGAGAACCCGCATAAATATTTTAGGCTGACACCCCGCCCTTAAAGATTGTGGCCCTGTCGTGAGGCCAGGTGTGCTGAGTCACAGACGCCTTTAACGTAGGTCCCTGAGCTCCAATTAACAGTGGATGGAATATCATGATGAATATGAAGAGGAGGACCCTCTGGCTGACCTCCCCTGGGGTGATGCCTTCTACGAGGCTGTCGACACCTCTATCTATCGAGCGGTGGAGGAAGCCATGACTCCTTTAGAGGAGAGGCTCTCCCGCCAGATTGCTCAGGCCTTTGATAGGCTTACACCTCAAGTCCCTGCCACACCAGCAGCCCCCGAGGGCCCAGGAGCCCAGGGTTCACCGCCTACTAAACGATCCCGAGATACTGGGGTGGATCTGGACGCGTTTGCCAGATTGAAACAGGCTTTCCTGGATAGTCAACCTACCCTCCCAGCAGGGAACTCCCTCCCTCCTCCGCCAACTGACCCTCACACTGACCCTAAGGCGGTGATCCAGCGGTTCACCAACAACAGATACTCTATTACCTTATACTCACCTAGGCCCATAAAACTCACGGTGGTTAAAACCGCTGGTCGGTTAAGGGGTTTCTGTTTAAATTTAGGATTAGTTCATTCGATACCCTTTTCATTTTCAAGTAACCCTTCACAGATCAACAAGTTCTTTCCTCTGGTCAATGGACCATTAGTTCAACTAGTTGATGGTGATAATTAACATAACTTTAACTTTCATTATTTGGATTAAATAACCACAGACTCAGGAATGTTTAAAACCTTTATCTAAATTAAATGCATGTGAACAACTCAGTACAGTGCAATCACCTTCATTCATTTGGAGAGAAAAATTCAATTCATAATCACCATACGTATGTCTCGGACTCATGCAATAATCAATACTCAGAGTGAGAGAGAGAAAAGAGGACAGAGAGAAAAGATCATTTAGCAAATACGGAATTTATGGTTACCAAGGATGGTATGGAAGACCAACCCCCTGGCCAAAGGGCTGGTAAGGGTCCCCTGGGATAGGTCAGGAGACAAAGACTTCAGGACAGGAATCAGGACAGGATAGTTGACCTCTCTAAAAAATACCGACGAATGCGCCGCACCCCTCTCTGACACTCTCTTCCTCCTCGAGATTCTTCCGCAATCTTCAGATCTAACTCAATTAAATTATAATAGAAAGTTCTTCTTCAGATTCTGCAGTCAGCTCTTCATGAGCAACTCCAGCATCTCACAGCATCTTCCTCAGCACAGCTTCCAGCTTCAGCATCTCTCCCTGCAATTCTTCGAGCAAAAATCTCTCTGCAACTAACTAAAACTATCTTAATTATACTTTTTGTTTCTTCATGTTCCACCCACTAAAGTTTCAATATCGTAAAATATGAAGTCTGATTGGTCAGGCAAGGGGGGTTCTTCATCACACCATGCTTACATGTCACTAGAATCAGTTCAACTATTGTTCATAAACCCATATCCTTTTTCTTTATTCATAAATTTTATTCCCAAATACTAAGAGTATCGGCATAGAAACATTTTAAAACTGTCATGAATGTGTCTCTTCTTTGTTGAACTCTTCACCATCCTGTTCCCAGGATGTAGCATTTGTCCTTTGGCTCCCTTTCAACTGCACAGTCATTGTTCATGTTTCACTTCAGTAGGCATGCGCAGACTTCGCTTCACTCCATTCAATTCAGTTATGCACAAGAGGCCCAAATACGTACTAATGATAAAAGTCAGAAGACAAATGTTACTTTCTAAAATAAAGTGTTTGCACCGTATACCACCCACCTCTACTCTATCCCAGTTTATTTATTCATATCTTTTCCCCGCTTTAGCATTAGTTAATAGCTCGATTCAGTTCAAATAAGCAGATGTCATGCACGCGAGCCTTCAAGACTCCATTTTAGTATCTTCTGCTCATGCGCCAGAATTTCCCTCCAAGCATTAGTTCGTCATCTTACGTAGATGCAGTTGACGCATGCGCACAACAGTTTCCCCATTTTAAAGCGGTTTTAATCCTTCTTCATTGTTATCCGCGTTAGTACACACATACGCAAGCTTCACTAACCCGCGTGTTCATGTAGTGCGTATTAGTTTTCACGAAACTTATTAATAACTTTGTTAGTGAGTTAAACGAGTGGATTGCTTCCGAGCAAGTCTCTTTTCTACGAGACCTTGCTCCATCAATCCCCTCTCCAATGGCATTTTGAGCCATCACAAAATTACCTATCCCTACCCAGATGCCAACTTTCACAATTCTCAGTTTTCTCCTTCTTCTCTCCTCATTTCGTCAGTTACTTCTTTTCCTTCTAAATCTTTCATCTTTTTGTATAGCTTTCCTTTCATTTCTTCTAACTGAATTTCTTCATATTTCCTCTTTCGTTTCTTTCCTTTCCCCTTCCCTCTCTGCATGCATTCTTCTTTTTCCCTTGCTTCTGCAACATTTGCATGTGATCATTATTATCAATACTATTGTCATTATCACAACTACTGGCAATATTATTTGTCCTAGGAAACTCTTTCCAAAATTAGTAAACCATTTCCCTATTGATGTGATGCTTTTTGTTAGTCTTTCCCATACACCGTCAACCTCCAGTTGGGTCAAGTCTTTATGAATTCTTGTAATATTTTCAATATACTCTTTAATTTCCTGATTTTTATCAGGAATATAAGTGCAGCAATGTTGAATTTTCAACATACCACAGACTCCGCCCTCTTTTGCCAATAAGATGTCAAGAGCAAGACAATTTTGTAAAACCATAGACCTTATTGCAACCATTTCTGTATTAATCATTAAGAATCCCCCAGCAGTATCAGTTGAAAGACGATCAACTACTGTTGACAATTTGCAAATTTTCTGTGAATTTAGAATGACTCCAACTGAGGGTATCAATGCACCAAATATATCCCCCACTATTTCTGAAAAACTAGCTCTTCTTCTTCGTGTTAGTCCATTAGATATTTCATTGATTCTATTGATTCTGTTCACATGGTAAATTTTTGGAAATACTATTCCAAAATAACAGCTCCCACACCATTGTGCAGGTAACCTATAATAGGCATTATTTCCGCATACATAGTATACTCCTGGAAATACCGGATCGTTTCCCCCTTTTAGTCCCCATCCCCCTAGAATTAGGAAGTTGTGTTCACATTCACTGGAACCAATTAAATTGTTATTATAATTAGTCTTTGACCTATGGAGACAGAGTTTTCCCTTCTTCACAAAATCTAGGGACATTGCAGCATAAGCCTTGCCCTTTGCATAACTTCCCTATTTCTCAGCCCATGGAGGTATATGGGATTTCTGTTCAGCAGCTTTCTTTGTTAAATCCTGTCTCCTTTCTTCTACTAAATTTAAAAATTCCTTTTCTTCTTCACGCAATATACATGTTAAGTTATCTCTATGTGCCTGTGCTATATCTATTGGGCTCATTGTTAAGAAAATTTCACCCATGAACTGTGCATCTTTACTACTAAATACTGGATTCATATTCTCTCGAATAGGTAATTCTGAAAACACTACATCTAAGTTTGAATAAAAATACTGAAGTTTCCCGGTTACGTAAAATAAACTTGATAGAACACTACATGATACACCATATGTTAAAGGTATATGGTGATAAGTTACCCCTTCTGACACTAATGAGGGTAATTTCATACAGACATAACAATCAGTAATCTCCATTGTATTAACTTACTGAAATAACAATTTAGTAAACACATTTAAAGACGAATCATTATCTGATTCATTATGATTATAGGTTATCTCATCTATTTTCCCTAATTCTGACTTAGTTCCTTTCACTGCATCTACTTTTTCATTAGCAACTGTATTATTCTTGTTACTGGCTACCATTAATAAAGGCACCACCACTGTTAGAAATAACCATACTAATGTTAATAATAAAATACTACATAGACAAACTCTAAGACATCTTTGTTTCAGATTTTGTTTCGGTTATTCGATCACTTCAACTGCTGCCATTTTAAATTCTGAGAAAATTTCTATTCTCTTTTTCTTTCTTTATCTAAATTCTCTTAAGATTCAGTCCTTTATTTTAAGGAGGTCTTAATGTGTTTTCATCAATCTGTGCAACATGAACTCTCTCTGATTCTTCACGTAAATCCAAGTTCTCAAATTCCTCTAATATAACATAGGTCCACTCGGGGGCCTTGTATTTTCTGTTCAGAATTCTCAATCTTGGACTTCTTCGCGTGAGTTTTACTAAGGTTTGTTTAGGTTGCATCTGACTCGTAATTTCATTTACTTGTTCTGGTTTCTTTTCTGACTTTCTTAGGTAATATCTTAGTCTCTTCACTCCATCTGGCCAATTATCTCCTTTTCTAACTCTTTTGACCTGAACTGCACTTTCACCTTCTCCGTCTTCTTCTAAGGTTCTTTTATTTTCACTTGGTCTGGGCACAATCTGTTCTTGTTCTTTTCCACTCTCTAATTGTCTTGGCTCTGTATTTTCTGTATTGTTTTCTTCTCCTTCCTGCACCTGTTCAGGTCTTATTATTGTTATATCTTCTTCCGCCTGAACCTGTTCTTCTTCTTTCTGGTCCTGTTCAGGTCTTATTACAATTTGTTCTTCTTCTGCCTGAACTTGTTCTTCTTCTCCTATCTGGCCCTGCTCAGGTTTCTGAGTAGCTTGATTCGCTTCTACCTGAGTGTGTTCTTCTTTCCCTGTCTTTTCCTTTCTACTTTCCTGTTCCCCTAATTTGATTCTTCTTCTTGTTTTGCTAACAACTTCAGGTATGTCAATCACTGGTATCCACTCTCCCTGACTGGTACTTGGCTGTTCGTCATATAGTTGTCTTTCAGAATCTATCACTCTAGATTCTTCTATTTCACAACTTTCAATTTCTGACGTCTCAGCTTGTTCAGTCAGTGGCTGCTCTGTTTGTTCAGATGGGTTGGGAACTCTTCTGGTATGACTAGCGTGAATCCAATTGGGTAAACCTGCACACTTCACTGCTGTGGTAGTGACCAGTATGACTTGACGTGGTTTATCCCACCTGGGTGCTAGACATGATTTCATTGCGTGTTTCTTCACTAACACCCAGTCTCCAGTATTCAAATCATGCACCTGGTTTGGCTGCCTTTCAAGTGCATCTTCTCCAACCTGATGAGAGAGAGAACGCACCAGATCAGCCAATCCTTTGCAATAGTCCAATACCAGATCATCAGTTATATTCATCAATTTATTTCCAGGAATATATGCTTGTCTCATTGCCCTTCCCATGAGTATCTCATGAGGACTCAATCCTGTTTTTCTATCAGGAATACTTCTGAGACCCATCAGTACAAGAGGCAATGCATCTGGCCACTTTAGCATTGTGGATGCACACACCTTCCCTAACCTTGACTTGATTGTGCCATTAAGCTGTTCAACTACTCCAGAAGCCTCTGGACGATAAGCACAGTGCAGTTTTTGTTCAATATTAAATGCAGCACAGATTAATCGAATTATCTCATTGCTAAAATGAAGTCCTCTATCTGATTCCAAAGTGACTGGAAAGCTGAATCGAGGTATCAGCTCTCTCAACAGTAATTTAGCAACTGTGAGACTGTAATTTCTTCTAGTGGGGTATGCCTCCACCCATCTCGAAAATAAGCACACTATCACAAGAACATACTTCAATCCATTGCACGGAGGCAACTCAATGAAGTCTAATTGCAGCCTGGTGAATGATCCTTCTGCCTTTCCAACTTTTCCCCAACTAACCACTGTTTTTCTGCCTGGATTTTGCTGCTGACAGATTAAGCATCGTTGGCAAAGGCTTTCTGCAACTACTCTAAACTTTGGATTGTACCAATTTTGTCTGAATAGTCAAATCATTGCATCCCTACCAATATGTGTTGTCCCATGATATACTCTTGCCATTTGAGAAAGCAGACAATCTGGCATGACTGGTCTGCCATCTGAGTATATCCACACTTCATCTTCTGTCCTCTTTCTAAACCTGACTTTATCCACAGTTCCCTTTCCTTCTCCTCAACTTCTTCCTGCAACTGTCTGACCTCATCCCATGTTTCTAGAGCTGAGAAAAACATAAGTTGGCAGCTGGTTTCACCCGTTTCCATTTTTCTGTTTATTGCCATTTTATTTCTTGCACAGTATTGAGCAATTTGGTCTGCGTACCTATTTGCCTCCGTCACATAGTCATTTCCTGACCTATGTGCAGCACATTTTACCACAGCTATTTCTTTTGGCAATTGTAATGCTTCCAACAAATCCTTTACATTTTTGCTGTTTCTGATCGGAGAACCTGAAGAAGTCAAAAATCCCCTCTGCATCCAGAGCTGGCCAAAGTTGTGCACAACCCCAAAACCATATTGACTATCCGTAAATATGGTTACTCTCCAATTCTTCCCAATTGTGCATGCCTTTGTTAAGGCCACCAATTTGGCTACTTGTGCAGACTTGATTCCCGGTAAACAGGATGCTTCAATGACTCCTGATATTTTACATACAGCATATGCAGCACTTAGCCCTCCTTCTTCCGTTCTCAGACATGACCCATCCACAAACAATACATGATCTGATTCCGTCAAGGGTATTTCTTTTATGTCTGGATGGGGCTTAGTACATAATTCAGTCACATCCAAACAATCATGGTCAACTTCATCTTTCACTTCTTCACAACATGGGTCTGGTAACAATGTGGCAGGATTTATTATGGTACATCTTATCACTGTCACATTTTCTGCTCCCAAGATCACTCTTTCATACTTAGTCATCTGACTAGGAGTAAGGTACTGTGTTCGAGTCCTTGTTAAAAGAATCTCGACTGAGTGTGGCACATAAACCTTTACAGAATGTCCCATCACAATTGATTCACTTTGCTCCAGACTCATACAAGTAGCAGCTACTGCTTTTAAGCAGCCAGGTAAAGCTGAAGCCACTGGATCCAAGGTAGCAGAAAAATATGCTACTGGACGTCGGCTTAATCCATGTCTCTGAGTTAGAACTGAGAGTGCACAGCCTTCTCTCTCACAGCAAAATAGTGCAAATTATTTTGAATAATCAGGCATGCCCAAGGCAGGGGCCTCACACAGACAATTTCGCAGTTTTGCAAAGGCTTCCAAAAATTCATCATTCCAATCAATTGGATCTTTTGCTCTTTTCCGGGTCAATTGTATCAATGGTTTCGCCAGCAGGGAGAAACCATTTATCCACTGCCTACAATACCCAACCACTCCCAGAAACATTCTCATCTCTTTCTGTGTCTGAGGTAGTTGTATTTGTCTGATTATTTTTATTCTTTCTGGGGTCACTTTTCTAACTCCTCTTTCTATTTTATGCCCTAAATATTTAACTTCTTGTTGACAAAACTGCAATTTTTCTGGAGATACTTTATGTCCTCCTTCGGCCAAATGGTTCAGTAATGCAATTGTGTCAGTGACACAATCTTCTCGTGTCTTTGATGCCACCAATAGGTCATCAATGTACTGAACCAGAACTGATTTTCCAGGCATAGTTAGTGACTCTAGACATTTTTTCAGAATTTGATTGAAAATTGAGGGACTCTGTGTACCCTTGAGGAACTCGGCATCATGCCAAAACACGATCTTCAAACCGGAAGGCAAAAAGATACTGGCTGTCTGGATGCAACGGTATGGAAAAGAATGCTTGGCACAAATCGATTACTGTATACCAACTTGCATTCCAGGGTATTTGATAAAGGATCACTGCTGGATTTGGCACCACTGGGCAACAAGGTACTACAATTTTATTAATTTTCCGCAAATCCTGTACTATCCTGTACTTACCACTAGGCTTTTTGAGTCCCATAATTGGCGAATTACAAGGACTACCCATTATTTCTTTCAGAATTCCTTGCTCAATTATTTGGTTAATTACTGGAGCAACTCCTGCTTTCACTTCTGGACTCATTTTATACTGCCGTGTGTTTGGATAAACTGCACCTTCTTTTACCACTATTTTCACGGGATCTACATTCGCCATTAGCCCTATATCTTTTCCTGAAAAGTCCCACACCTCTGAATTTACTGTGGTTCTTAATTCTTCTGGTAATTCACTTTCCGTTAATAATGAAAACATTTCATCCACTTCTGTACCTTGTTTAGCTAACATCATCTTATAAACAACATCCTCATCAGGTGTTTGATAAGCAACACCATCAGGTGTACAATAGATTGTGCAATTCATTTTACACAATAAGTCTCTCCCTAACAGATTGACTGGACTTGAATCACAAACCACAAGTCAATGCATGTCTTTAAAGTTTCCAATATGCACTTCCATTGGTTTTGTAACTGGTGTTCTAATCTGTTTGTTTGACACTCCTACAACTTGGATAGTTTCTCCCGAGAGGGGTAGGTTTGGGATGTCTGCTGTTCTCACAGTAGACCGGGTAGCACCAGTGTCCAATAGAAAAGTGATGTCACTACCTTCCACTTTCCCGTCAATAAATGGACCTGTCTGATCTACCGACAAGGATGCGCCAAGCACGCACTCCTCTTCCTCCCCCCTCAGGCACCGTCATTGCATAGAGTCCGAATCATCTCCATCATTCTGTAAAAAATATTGTGAAACCACAGAGGTATTCTTACCACTTTGTCTGTGAAATCCGGTGTTCGCACTATATTTTTGAATGTTCACATTGTTTGGCATAGGAGCTTGTGGCACCTGATACTGTGGAGTAACTACATGCTGCTGCTGATGCTGATTCACAACCACTTCATTCTGCATCTGCGGATTTAAATTTTGATTTGGCCCATTATTATTCTGGACATTTTTGCACTCGTTCTTCCAATGTCCATGCTTTCCGCACGCATGACAAGGACATTTCTTCCTTGCTTCCTCTCTACTCATTCGTCCTCTCCCTTTACCACCACTCAACACTTGTTCACCCTGAGTCTGTCCTTTTGTCTGATTATCAGTTTGTGAAATTACATTTGTTTCCTGCTGCTCTGCCAATTTTACCTGTGCCCACATCATTTTCTCTTTTAGCTTTCTATGTTTTGCCTCAATGTCGTCGCTACAATACTTCGCATATTTCAATATTTCATCTATTGTCTTGCTCTGCCAGCACAACATGTGCTGTTGAATCATCTGGCTAATCTCCGGTTTCAGACCATACACAAACCGATATACAAAGTGTCCCATATCTTTATCACCAATATTCTCAAATCCACTATACTGCTTGAACACCTGTAACAACCTCTCATAATACGCGTGTACAGACTCCTTTGGCTCCTGAGTTATTCTATCTATCTTTACCCAGTCTGTTTCTTTAGGAGGGATTTTCCCTTTCAGGAAAGTAATCACCTGGTGATATTTCTTCATCACCTCCTTTGATGGCGCTCCTGTTTTAGAGTCTCTTGCATATTCCTCATTTGGCCAATCAATTGTGATTTTGCACTCTGTCCATAAATCAGCAGGTACCACAATATCAAATAAACCATCCAGGTCCTTCAACAAAACCTTTGAAACCTTCACAAATCTTTCTACCTGTTTATACCATTCAACAGGTTTTTCTCTCAACCTAGGGAAATCATTCGTAAATGACAAAATATCCTGTCTGCTCCAAGGAACATGTACATATCCACCACCAGGAACTTCTCACATTGGACATATTCTCTCAATCTTTTCTAATTCCCTCACCAGAAATGCAGACGACGCTTCCCTTGCCTGCACTTCCTCTTTCTTTCTTATCCACCTAATCCTCCACTTGTCAATGTCTCCCCACTTTCGCAAAATGTTCATCAACTCTTTTATCTGTAGTCTTTTACCAGACGTATTTACATTTTCTAAATCTTTTTCAGTGAACTCCACTCGATATGGTTTCTGCAATAATTTTGATCTTCCTATATCTATTCCAATCTCTGATGCAACCTCAGTCAACTTCTCATGAAATACCTTTGCTCTTCTGGTTATGCTCCTACATAAAAATAACAATTCCTCATCATCGTAGATATTCAACCTTTCTGTGCCCACATTTCCAGCTATCATTTCTTCCAAATCTACCTTCAATCTGCTAATATCTAGAACCTTTGGTTGTAAGTTTCGTTTTTCTATTCCCTGTGCCCATCTCTCTAAATCCTCGGGAGTAACCGTTGCTGAACCTCTGGTTCCCATAGGGACCACAGACCCTTTTTCTTTCAAATTTTCAGGTGAAACTCTCTTTGGAGTTTCGGTTAAATGTTCCCTTATTGGAAGATCCATTAATGAAATAACTGAATCACTCTCACTGGCCTGATCATCAGACATCATTACTTCTTTTCTGGGATTACTTAACGGAATTGTCACAGCATGAGTTTTCGGACAAACCTTCTTATCTCCATATAATGGGATAACAGGGCCAATAGTCACTGGAATTGTCAAAGCTTCGGCATTTAAATTTAATTGACTTATTTTCTGAACTAATTCTTCCCTAGTTTTATTTAAAGCTTCTCTCTCATTATCTTGCAACACCCTATTAACTGACGCATCATGTAGAATTTGTGGGGTTAAATGCGTTCCTATCACCGGTGCACTTGGAGTAACTCTACTAGGTTCCTCTTGGTACGGTGGAGGGTTTTTAATTAAAATATCTTCCAATAATTCATCATCTGATTCACCATATCCTGTCATATTGATATTTTTCGTTTTCTCCTTACACTTACTTCCTGTCTGTTCTTCAGCCATCAATACTGGATATAAACCCTCTGTTACTACAGCTCTTCTCCAACGCTTCATTTGATCTCCACGTGATTCATACGGATACCTAGGCAAAAACCCTCTAAATCTTCGACGACTTCTGAATTTTTCTCGTTCAAATGCCTCAACCTCCCATTCTTCTAAAGCTTCATACTGTGTCAATCTTGGATTTGGTTCTAACATATTCATTCGATTTCTCAAATTCTGAAGTATCTTTACATTAAAAGTACCATGATCCGGAAAAGCCAAAACACCATCACCTTTCGTGTACTCCACCCAATTCTCTAACCGCACACAAGTATGATATCCTCTTTCCATCATCATAAATGAAGCAGGCGTTTTAGGTGGCGGAATAGGAATTCCCTCTCTAGTCATCACAGGCTTGTCTTTCTTAAAGACATTTTTAATTTTCTTTATTAACGTCATTTTCTTTCGTTCTCCAAACATTTCAGACGGACGATATAGAAAAGAGTCTTTCGTATATCTTCGAACTCTATTACCTACATCCCATCCTATGTCAGCATGGCTCACACTAGCAGTCAAATCAGGACTTAACATACAATTCTTTTTCGACCAATCCTAGCGTAGCTTCTATCTATCAACTAATCAGATTCAGGCTCGTGCTTGTTATTTGACCAATGCCAGCGCGGCTTTCTGTGACGTCAGTATTGCTCCTCACTACTGACCCTCCCTTTACAATCTGCTTCTTTCTCACGCCCGCTGTTTCAACCAATCCCAGCGCGGCTCTTTGTGACGTCAGTATAACTCCTGCGACTGACCCTCCCTTCACAAGGTAATACGATAACTTATTTCTTTAAAATCTTCTCATAAATTCCGTTAGTAACAGCATAAAAACAGCGCTACTCTGTCTGTTCCACTAATCAAGGGTAGATTACGACTTATTCCAGACTCCTTTTCGCTACGAGTAAAACCCCTGTTTACCCTCCATTCAAGCTCGGGAGAACCTGTTACTTCTTCAGTGTTACCCCTTTTGGGAAATAAGACCAAAGTTTCACCAGCGAACCCTCTGCTATCATTCGCACTCTACTTTTACACGATGTGGTCCCTAATATAACACTGCCAGCCCTCCGTAGCTTCTCAGTGTTATTACAACAGACGAGTAACCTTCTGCAGTGTGGCTTCTATTACCACCCGCTATTCAAATTCTCTTCCCGGGATGCCCAGGCAACCTCTGTACCTGTGCTTCTAGACAACATAAAACAAGACACTAACTCTTTTGTTAAACATAAATCAATAATCAATATTTATCACCAAACTAGTCAATAATAACCATAGCTCTGCTACTAGAAAACTGATCCACCGGTTCACCAACAACAGATACTCTATTACCATATACTCCCCTGGGCCCACAAAACTCACGGTGGTTAAAACCGCTTGTCGGTTAAGGGGTTTCTGTTTAAATTTAGGATTAGTTCATTCGATACCCTTTTCATTTTCAAGTAACCCTTCACAGATCAACAAGTTCTTTCCTCTGGTCGATGGACCATTAGTTGAACTAGTTGATGGTGATAATTAACATAACTTTAACTTTCATTATTTTGGATTAAATAACCACAGACTCAGGAATGTTTAAAACCTTTATCTAAATTAAATGCATGTGAACAACTCAGTACAGTGCAATCACCTTCATTCATTTGGAGAGAAAAATTCAATTCATAATCACCATACGTATGTCTCGGACTCATGCAATAATCAATACTCAGAGTGAGAGAGAGAAAAGAGGACAGAGAAAAAAGATCATTTAGCAAATGCAGAATTTATAGTTACCAAGGATGGTGTGGAAGACCAATCCCCTGGCCAAAGGGCTGGTAAGGGTCCCCTGGGATAGGTCAGGAGACAAAGACTTCAGGACAGGAATCAGGACAGGATAGTTGACCTCTCTAAAAAATACCGATGAATGCGCCGCACCCCTCTCTGACACTCTCTTCCTCCTCGAGATTCTTCCGCAATCTTCAGATCTAACTCAATTAAATTATAATAGAAAGTTCTTCTTCAGATTCTGCAGTCAGCTCTTCATCAGCAACTCCAGCATCTCACAGCATCTTCCTCAGCACAGCTTCCAGCTTCAGCATCTCTCCCTGCAATTCTTTGAGCAAAAATCTCTCTCTAACTAACTAAAACTATCTTAATTATACTTGTCGTTTCTTCATGTTCCACCCACTAAAGTTTCAATATCGTAAAATACGAAGTCTGATTGGTCAGGCAAGGGGGGTTCTTCATCACACCATGCTTACATGTCACTAGAATCAGTTTAACTATTGTTCATAAACCCATCCCCTTTTTCTTTATTCATGCATTTTATTCCCACATACTAAGAGTATCGGCATAGAAACATTTTAAAACTGTCATGAATGTGTCTCTTCTTTGTTGAACTCTTCACCATCCTGTTCCCAGGATGTAGCATTTGTCCTTTGGCTCCCTTTCAACTGCACAGTCATTGTTCATGGTTCACTTCAGTAGGCATGCGCAGACTTCGCTTCACTCCATTCAATTTGGTTATGCACAAGAGGCCCAAATACGTACTAATGATAAAAGTCAGAAGACAAATGTTACTTTCTAAAATAAGGGGGCATATTAGCAAGACCCACGTTAAAATTATCGCCATGTAAGCGCAGGAAACTGCCGCTAAAACGGCGATAATGGGCTTGCTAATATGCGCATGGAATTCCAATAGATGCCCAGGTTAGATGTCCTGCACATCTAACCTGGGCTTCTATTGGAATTTTATAACGCATATTATCAAGTTTATTATCGCCGCTTTAGCGGCAGTTTCCTGCCGCTAAAACGGCGATAATTTTAACGTGGGTCTTGCTAATATGCCCCAAAGTGTTTGCACTGTATACCACCCACCTCTACTCTATCCCAGTTTATTTATTCATATCTTTTCCCCGCTTTAGCATTAGTTAATAGCTCGATTCAGTTCAAATAAGCAGATGTCATGCACGCGATTTTACTATGACTCCATTTTAGTATCTTCTGCTCATGCGCCAGAATTTCCCTCCAAGCATTAGTTCGTCATCTTACGTAGATGCAGTTGACGCATGCGCACAACAGTTTCCCCATTTTAAAGCGGTTTTAATCCTTCTTCATTATTATCCGCGTTAGTACACACATACGCAAGCTTCACTAACCCGCGTGTTCATGTAGTGCGTATTAGTTTTCACGAAACTTATTAATAACTTTGTTAGTGAGTTAAACGAGTGGATTGCTTCCGAGCAAGTCTCTTTTCTACGAGCCCTTGCTCCATCAGCGGCAGGAGCTGCAGACGAGGAACCGGGCCCGTCCAGACCCTGGCTTCCATCCCGCCCTTCTCAGGCCCCTCAGAGTACGTCGGACATGCTAGACTCCGGCGACATCGTCCACCCACGCTCCTCAGAGTGGGCTCCAGCTGATAAGGTAGCTAGCTATGTGGCGGGGCACATACGTAGACCGCTTGAGAAGGAGGCCCGCAATTGCCTCCGGGCGGAGTGCCCCCGCCCGTCCCTAGAGGGGAAAGTGGCCCTTACCCCAGAGATTGACCCCCGCATGGCCACCTTTTTACAGAAATACGTTAGGGACTCTAAGAAAGGGATCGACAGGTCATGGAGGGCATGCCAGGACAAGCTCCTGGATGCCCTGGGCCCCATGACTAAGGTCCTGGACATGGCCGAAGAGGCCAAAGAATCCGGCTCTATGATTTCCCCGGAGACTCTTTCAGGATGGGCCCAGAGGGCCATTATATTTTTGGGCAATGCTAATTGCGCCCTTTCCACCGAATGCCGCCGCTCCCTGCTAATTAAAGTCGACCCCTAATTGGGGGATCTGGCGGACTCGGAGGCCGGCGCCGTTGCTCAGGGAGGTCTCTTTGGCGAGCCTTTTCTAAAAGAGCTCGGAAAGTTTGTCAACACTTTCACCTCATTAGATAAAGCACAGGCCACCATAAAAATAGTGTTTCCTCGTGTTTTTCACGGGGCTGGCCGAGGCAGGGGAAGCTCGGCCGGTCGTCATCCCCACCAGGGTGCGCAAAGGGGACAAGGCTCCAAGCAGTACCAGGATCAGTCCCGTTTCAGGAATTTCTACCCAATGAGAGGCCGTCGCGGCAAGGGTAGAGGCTACAGAGGAGGAGCGACCACCTCAAGTCCCATCTAAAAATAGGGGGGGTGGCTGACGAATTTTTTCCAGGCCTGGATTTCCATCACGCGGGACGCGTGGGTACTGCAGATGGTACAAGGGTTCCACATAGAGTTTGTAGGGGAACCAGTTCAGCTTTCCAGACCCGGCCCATTCAATTTTCACTTCAAGAGGCCGCTCTTGTGGACGAGGAAATCGCATCCCTCCTCCACAAAGGCGCTATCTCCCTATCCTCTCCTCACCCAGAAGGCTTCTTAAGCAATATATTTTTGGTCGACAAGACCGACGGTGCACGGAGGCCGGTCATAAATCTAAGCGAATTCAACGAGTGGTTGGTTTACCGCCACTTCAAGATGGAGGGTATCCATCTCCTCCGGGATGACTTGCGGCCTCAGGATTGGATGGTTCGGTTAGACCTCAAGGATGCCAACTTGGTAATCCCAATCTTTCCTCCACACAGGCGCTTCCTCCAGTTTGTCTGGTGCCAGCAAACGTACGAGTTCTCCGCTCTTCCATTCGGCCTTTCCTCGGCTCCCTGGTGTTTCACCAAGGTCCTCAAACCAGTGGTGGAGTTCCTGAGAGCGCGAGACATTCGGATGATCGTGTACCTGGACGATCTCCTTCTGATGGACTCTTGTCCTCGTCAGCTATCGGCCCATCTTCGGGTGGCGGTGGAATTGCTTCAGAGTTTAGGATTTGTGGTGAACGAGAAGAAATCTCTGTTAGTGCCCGCGCAGTCCATTTCCTTCCTAGGATTCGTAATAGACTCCACTTCTTCCACCCTGAGCCTTCCATCCAGGAAAGTGACCAAGATTCTGCATGAACTGAGGCGTGTACTTTCCAGACAACAGGTGTCTCTCAGGCAACTAGCTTGGGTGGTGGGCCTCCTTTCGGCGACAATCCAAGCCATCTTCCCGGGCCCGCTCCATTACCGGGCTCTTCAGCGCCTAAAGGCATACTTCTTACGCAAGGGTTACCCTTACTCCCACAAGGTCTCCCTGTCCAACGATGACCGGGAAGAGATCTAGTGGTGGCTGGATCACATGGAGGCCTGGAACGGCCGTGCGATTTTTGGCTCGGCACCAGATCTGATTATAGAGTCCGATGCCAGCAAGCTAGGCTGGGGCGCCAGGTGCGGAAACCTCTCAACGGGAGGATTGTGGTCTCCCTACGAACAGAAGTTACATATCAATTGTTTGGAACTTCTGGTGGGATCTTTTGCCATCCGCTGTTGGAGGAGGGATTCGGTGCAATCATGTGTCCTTCGCAAGATGGACAACATTTTGGCGGTCCGGTATATAAATCACCTAGGAGGAACAAGATCCAAAGCCCTCTCTGACTTAGCCGCAAGTTTCTGGCAGTACTGCCTGGAAAGCTAGGTTTCAGTCACTGCGGAGTACCTACCAGGGCGCGACAATCAGGTGGCAGATTTTCACTTGCGGAATTTCAGAGATTCCAGTCTCTGGATGCTCGACCGGGGCATTTTTGCAATGTTGAACTACCGCTGGGGTCCCTTCTCAGTGGACCTATTTGCCTCGAGATTGGACCACCAGCTGCCCCGGTTCTTCAGCTAGAGGCCAGATCCCTCGGCGGTAGCCACGGATGCATTCCTCCAGGACTGGAGCTTGGAGAAGGGGTACGCTTTTCCCCCCTTTGCGATGATCACGAGAGTAATGGACCAGATCCGCAGACAGTCAGCGGACCTTGTTCTGATAACTCCCTTTTGGAGGTCACAAGTCTGGTTTCCAGTTCTACTGGAACTTTCGTGGGATTCTCCAATCCTACTCCCCCACTTTCTGACCCTCCTCTTGAGTCCAGACAAAGTTCCACATCCTCTGGTGTTGGCGAACTCGCTGTGGCTCATGGCGTGGCGGATTTCAGGGGACGATGGGAAGTCCCGGGCCTTTTGCAGGAGGCTGAATCCTTCATCTCTAAGGCTTGGGCGGATAGTACTGTCAAGAGGTACAGATCCGCTTGGGGAAGATGGTCCCGTTGGTGCTTGCAAGGGGGTTTTGATCCCTTGGTCGCAGACGTTGTACACGTCATGAATTTTTTGGCAAAATTGGCCGCCAAGGGCATGGCTTACCGGTCAATAAACGCCTTTCGTTCTGCCATTTCATCTGGGCATGTGCCTATTAATGACATGGCTATGGGTGCACACCCTATGGTTTGCAGATTGCTACTTGGCATTCAACTCTCTCTACCCCCTGAGCCTCGATACTCGGCACTCTGGGAGGTGAACCAAGTCCTCAGCCTATTTCTGTCTTGGCAACCGAATCGGTACCTCTCTAGAAAGGAACTTTCCGCAAAGTTAGCCATGCTCCCCTGCCTCATATCCTGCAGACGTGTTTCAGACATCAGGGCTTTGGACATCACTAGCAGGATGTTTACTCCGGATGGAGTGACTTTCACCCTTCTCAGACGCACAAAATGTCATACCAGGGTGATTTCTTATCCGGAATTTCCGGATTCTCCCAAATTGTGTGCGGTCAGATGCCTCAAGGCGTATGAAGAGATGACGGACGAGTTCTGCCCTCCGGGGGAACGTCAACTGCTCATTGCACTTAGGAAGCCCTTTAAGGCGGTGTTGTCACCGACTATTGCTAGATGGGTCAGATGGGTGATGCAGGAGGCAGGCATCAACCTTCGTCAGTTCGGAGCTCATTCAGCTCGAGGGGCGATGGCCTCTAAAGCATTCGGCTTGGGTGCCCACTTAGAGGATATCCTCAATGCGGCAGACTGGTCTTCGGACTCCACATTTAAGAGATTTTTTTTCAAGCTGGTGCTGAACATGGCTCACCTCGTTGTGAGCAAGCTTTGAACTAGCATAATCCTTACCTCCAGTCCTGACATAGAATGACAAATTTCCTAGCTAACGTAACAGAAAGTTTAAATTCTATTAAGGACTCGTAGGCGAGGATTATCCCACCCTAGGGTCAAAGAAGAGTCAACCCACCCCGTTCTGCAGTAAGTAATCTTGTTTACATACATGGGGTTGCATGGGTGTCTTTGACCTGTTGTGCTATATTTGGGTTGCTGTTTATCTTGCAGGCTGGTTCAGTCGAGGTGCAAGTGGTAATATATCTCTGTCTTTGCAGGCTCTGATGCTAACAAACAGGATGCCTGAAGGTGTTCCGATGGCTGACTTCGCGCAAAGAAAGAGGGCGAAGGGACACTGACAGAGGACTATGTTGGGCTCGGAGGCCCCTGATTGGACACTGTTACATGGACTTGATTGGCTGTTGCCATGTGTTTTCTCTTTACTACCTTTCCCTAGGGTTCATGGGAAATGTAGTTTGTTAACCTTTTAATGAGCTGCTATTGAATAAAGAGTGAAGAAAGAAGGCATAATCCTCGCCTCCGAGTCCTTAATAGAATTGAAACTTTCCGTTACGTTAGCTAGGAAATTTTTCATTACGCTGGTTGAGCTCGCGCCCTTCAGTGGCTAAAACTAGGCTTAAAGTACTGGCTATCATCGAGGAATTAAGCTGCCTTTCTTGCCTCTGTCGGTATGACATTCCACCTATTTTATTTTTATTGCACATGATGATTTGTTTTTGCTTGGTGCACATTTGGGGCACTTGTATTCTTCATATATTCTGGAAGATAGCAGGGAAAGCAGCGAGCAACATGCCAATAGTCCAAGAAACCACCACACTTGAATTGCGGATGCCAGTGTTGCCTTGGCGTACAAGTGAGCAGTTGTTACCTGCTGCAAGTCACCTAGATTTTAGAGTTCCTAGTGTGACTTTAGTGACTCTACAGTAAGCAGACTGCTTTCCATTTTTGTTATCTTGTGACTGTGAAAGGGTAAGCCTCTTTGATGCTTTGTTCTGTGAAGACCTGCAAAGCTAAACCACCAAGTAATGCAAAAAAAGGCAGCAAGATGAAATTGGCTGCACCTACAAGGACATGGTTGATTAATTTAACGTGGAAGGAGGGAACTAGCATGGTTGAAAAACCTCCTTAAGAAACTTCTTTGCCCAAAGGTTTGTCAGTGTTTGGGCACGGGCAACTTGTTAAATCCAACAAATCTCATAAAGCTGCAGCTACAACTATGTATGTGTTACTGAGAAAGAGGTGACACAAGTCATTCCCCATTCCCTTCTGTCTCAAGTTATTGTAGGGTAGTCTGTATTTCTAGATTAGTGGAAAGAGTTTGGAATTGTGTTTGCCACACACAGCTTGTATGACAACTCATTGAGATGAGAGTTTTTTCTGGACTCAGGGAGTAGCTGTCAGAGTGGTGAACATCCTTTTTAGCTGAGGCAAACGTTACTGCTGAGTATACAAGAAATATGGTTAATGCAGATTTTCCAAGAGTTAATTTGCAACTGAAAATAAAACTAAGGTTTAGTTGAAGATTTTATACAAAAAATCCTTATAAATTAGCATAATATTAAGTGAAGGGTTGGGAAAAATCAAAAACATTATATTAACATAAGATGGGATAATACTCGCCTCTGTTTCATTAATAAAATTAGGACTTTCTTTCATTAACACTTGGAAAATCCTCATTTTATGTCACTTTGAGGCTTTCTACTATGTTAGTTCAAAGCAAATTAATAACATGAAAAGAGGCCTGTATGATAAGAGTATGCTAAAAACAATTGAAATTGGAAGATGCAGAGCAATCAGCGACTTTCACAATATCCTGCACATTTGCATCAAGAGCTTTAAAAGTCCTGGCTCCCCTAGAAGAATGAGCTCAAAACAGAGAAATGTCATATGCAGCTTGGGCTATCATCTATCTTATCCATTTAACCGAGTATCTGAAGAAACCGGTGAATGAGGCTTAATAAAAGATATCAATAACTGAGAAGAAGATCGTCTTAGAGCAGCTGTTTGATTTTTGTATTGAGAAACAAACTCCAAAAGAGTGCACCGTCTACCCGATAGATCCAGTGCTTTGACGTCTAATACTCTTTTGAAAGATGCTAAGCACAATAACATAGTAAGTTTAGCTAAAAGACATTTTTTGAATTCAATAAAAAATTGTCTGGCCATTTAAGGAAGAATTGAAGAACAATATTATCGTTACAAAATGATGAAAACTCATCTTTACTCCACGAAGGAGTCTACAGATGACAGGATGTTCTGCAACAGGTTTAGCGTGAATATATCTGTGATTTAAGGAAATAACTGACCTATGTGTATTCACAGGTCTAACAGACCTACCAGAAATTATTAAGGAAATTAGGTAATTAGCTGTTGAGGAAACCTCTGAAGAAAAGGGATTGGAATTTGATACCAAATACCAGCTAGGCCATGCTTACCGGGCTGACTGATAAACCCTGGAAATTCCAGGGTTCCAAACACCATCTATACTATGCTTACCAGGCTGAAATGCTAACCCATGGATGTGCCGGGGACCCAAGCTTGATTGATTCGTCTGATAGGCTCTTCCGAAAGTCCCTTTGTAAAAACAAATTAAACCAGAGATTTTCCACAAAATCAATTGAAGATGACCTGATATTAGAAGGTTGTGAGCCTGGTTAAGATGATTGAGTAGTAGATGAGGTACATCTGTGAATAATCTGAAGAAGATCAAGATGCCAGAATTGTGAACATCATGGAAGGAAATCTATTGAAATTATACTTCAAATTTATTGAAATGCATGGAAAATGGGTGAATGTTTGCTAATAGCTGTTATTTTTTGGATAACATGAATTCCAATTGGCAAACTCGTTGAGCTGACCTGAAAGATAATCTGCTTTTATACAAACATGAAGAGCTAGGCAGGATTCCCAGAGTTGCTTGGCAAAAGAGGTCAGAATTTTTGGTCACATATCACCTGAATGATTTATGAATTGGACAGCTGTAAAGATGTCCATTTGTTGAATCACAGAGCAACGGGTGTAATCTTTTGTGAAACCCTGTATTGTAAAGGAACCTGTATGCAGGTCTAAACAATTAATATGCATATATTGATTCCTTTGTTGACCTTTTGTCTCCAGTAAAGACATCCCTGCAATGAACTCCCCGATGAGACATACTAGCATCAGACTCTAATAGTAAATTGGGAACAGAATTGAAGATACTTCTTCCATTTCATGCTTCAAGATGACCCACCCAGCATAGGATTTCTTACTATGTTTCTAAATTCAAATGACTTCGATCTTTGTAACTGAGACACTTTCTGAGGTGTCAAATCCTTAACCTCTGTAGAACACAGTAGAGAAGGGGGCGATGAAAGACTGCCTGAATTGAGGAACTGAATTGGCCTACATTGATAGATGTTGTAAAGATGTATGGGACAATGTGGGAAAATGAGTATATTCCTTCTTGATTAGAGACAGCTTTGATTCTGAAAATTGGGATACAAGATACAGAGTTTACCGTGAATCCTATTAGCTTTTTTGATTGAACCAAAAGTAACAAAGACTAGCAAATCCTACATTTTCTAACAAGGAGATTGTGACTTGGATAGCTAATCTCTTGTCATGAGACACAATCAAGATGCCTTCTACATAAATCAAGGTTCTGATACCTTGTGATTCGAGATGGGACATTACCGGTCCCAACAACTGGGCTAAACACCAAGGAGCTAAAGAAAGCCCAAAAGGTAAAGCTGTGAACTGATTGGTAAAATTTTGCCAGTTGAACTAAAAATATTTTCTGTGCAACACATGTATGGGAATGGAGAGTTAGGCGTCTTTCAAGTCTAGATATGGTACTAATCCCCTAGTTGATTTCAGTCCCTGAGACTCTGAATGGTTTACATCTTGGAATGTTAATAAAAGGCAAAGGTATTGAAACAACGAAGATGTATCACTAGCCATACTTTTTTGTTTTTCTTTTTTTACTAAGAATAGATTGATCAAAAACACTTGTGGTTAAAAATAAGTTATTTGCAATGCTCCGTTTCAGAGGAGATCTTTCTTATTGTACTAAACTTCGATCTGTTTGAGATGGGTGGAAAGTTCTTGGGGGGAAAAGTCTGCATGAATTCAAAGTAGAATTCTATTTGGTAACCCTGAAAATTCTGAAGAACCCAAGGGTCCCCATAAGCTTGAGACTAATTGTCTATGAAAAATGCTGATTGACCTGCTAATAAAGTAGGAGGATTGTAAACATTTAACATTGTTATTGGCAATTCTACAATGACCTCTTTGAAGGTGGTTTCTGAAACCTCTCTTTTTCGGAGTGGTACAGCATAATTTGGACCCCCAGCTTTACACGTCACAAATGCATAATATGAAAGTGCACTTAGCACATGGTTCCTTGGTGACCTAATGAAAATTATTATGAAATGTTGCACTTGAAATCATTATTGAAGTTCATTCACTGTAGAGTTAGAAAACACATACATACCACTGTGTGCCTTACCATATTAAATGAGATAGTCTTTGGAGATTTGATGAGTAAACCATCTTCACATATTTAGAATGTGTTTGCTCTAGAAACGATAATGATTTATGTAATGTGTGCACTAATGTTTCACATATATTTCATATAAAATATAGTTCTTAGCCATACTTACACATGTTTATTAAATACGTACTGTATGCCCTATGCAATATGAATCTAATGTATTGACAAATTTATATTCGTTTGTGTTTAAACATGCACACTCATATTAAATGTACACCATTGACTTAATATTCCACAGTTGCCTAAAGTTGGCCTGTTTTCCATTCTGCATAAAATACTGTTTTCCATTACTGCTTACATGGCTGATCCCTTGTAAGTTCTTTCACACACATTGTTAGTTTGAGAATAGATACAACACTGTATTAGCGATGGAGAGAGAGCTTGAGAAGAAGACCTTGACAAAGGAACACAGAGAGCCAGAGCGTGAACTGAAAAGTCCTATTCAGCAAAGCTACAACATGGCTTGGTTGAGCAAGGACTATGTTGTTCCCATGTTTAGTGTGGGACATTTCATAAGTGTTACAGCTTACAACGTGAGAATAGAAAAGGACACTGGAACCCCCGATGATGCTGAGAGGGGTGGTAACTGAGTGATTTTAGTGTAAATAACTGGAGTCTACACTGTCCCAATGCGAGAGCCACTTTTCCTTGGACTTGGAGATGTTTAGACCGCTATGTTGATTTCATTTTACTCTTGTTGAGTGTGGCTTAGGTTAACACTCAAATGCCCCTGACCCAAGAAGATTCTTGATCGAGCCTCTGCAATGCTGACACATTCCCGTACTTCCCCGCATTTTCTATTTTTCTGCATTTTCCTAAATTTTGAGATTTCTTAGACTAATGAGCCATTCTCTTAGTTCAGAATTTAACTTATATGATTCTAGATTTTACTCATTTATGGGAGAGAGGACCAGAATCTCTTCTCCGAGCACCAGATTTTATTGCTGATAGTTTTTAATTGTTGTGACTGAACTTTTTGTTTGTGTTATACTGATACGCCTAAACTTCTTCACGAGGTTGAGTTTCCCAGTCGTTATTCTGTACATTTACAGCATGGTGCTGAGATACATGTACATTAACTTGATTGCTAATTTGTGATAAACCTTCTTAACTCTAGTCACTGATTCTTGGTCCTTGTTGTGTAGGCAAATGGGTTGCACTGTTAATTGAAATTGATTGATGTAATGTTAACTCTGCATCAACTTGGTAACACAATGGATGGTTTTCCACCGACATGAGGGAGTTAGAGTGTCCCATTTAGAAATTACCCAAGCCTAGCCCAAACCCCAAAAGCCCATGGTCTGGTCGGAGGATTGATGGAGTTCCAGCGGTTCAGAAATTACTTGTAGCAGTGGAGTGATAATTAATAGGGTTGATCAGTGCAACTGCTTATGCTTAGATTGCAGTATTTTGGAGTGTCTGTGTGGTGTTCTGCGGAGATGATTTAATTTGTGACAATGTGACGCTTAATACAGAGAAGTTATAGTGGTTATTGGGTCGATTGTGGCCTAAGATCCTGGGATAAATGAATGAAAGTCAAGTTGTCAGTGTAGAAGACACTAGGGGCCAGATGTACGACCATCCAAATTTGTGCTCAATTGCGAGTCGCAAATTGCGAGTCGCAATTTGGAATGTACTACAGTGTCATAGACACTGTTAGCGATTCCCAATGGGGTCGCAAAATGCGAGGCTCATGAATATTAATGAGCCACTCGCACTTATGCGACCCCATTGGGAATGGCTGGCCCTCCCAGGGATGGTGGCCTGTTGGGCTCAGCAGACCTCCATGTCTGGGACTGCTTTTCAATAAAGCAGGTTTTTTTTTAATGCAGCCCGTTTTCCTTAAAGAAAAACGGGATGCATTTAAAAAAATAAATAGAAATGTTTTCGTTTCATTTTTTAAGGGCAGGTAGTGGTCCCTGGACCACTGCCTGCCCTTAAAAAATATTTTTGGAGCCAGTCACAAAGGGGAAGGGGTCCCCCTTCCCATTTGCGACTCCATTACCACCCTCTTGAAGTGGGCGGTAATTTGCAAGTGTTTTGTGACCACAATTGCGGTCGCAAAACATTCATACATGGCTATGCGGTTGCTATTAGGAAGGAGCGCCCTTCCTAATAGCGAAGTCATAGAGGACCTATTTAGCGAGTCGCAAATAATTTGCGACTCGCTAAATAGGCTTTGTACATGGCCCACAGTGATTCTGCATGCGCAAACGGGTCGCAAACCCGATTGCGCATGCAAAATCAGGTTGTACATCTGGCCCCTAGGTGTAGTTGTCTGCTGTGTTGTGGTGTTGGTCGTGAGATGTCGTCCACAGCATTTTTGGGATAGGGATTTTATCTTTGTGTGATTGTGAGGTGTGATTGGTATAGTTGATCTCAGTGCACAGGGAAGAACTGTATCAGTCTGGAGGAGATCCATTTAAAGTGAAAGTGAAAGTAGGTCAGACAGTGGTGCTCAGAACTGGTCCTTGTGTGCATGAAAATCTTTAATTTCATTAGAGGAGCAGACAGTTACCTGTTGAAATTGCTTGCATTTGGTTGTGCATAATTTGCTGAGAGAAATGAGTTTGTGAGATTTGTGAATGAGGGTGAGCTGCAGCAAGGCTTGACATTGATGTCACAGTGTGCCACGCTGGCATTGGTCGGTTTGTGTAAAGCCGCGCTGGTATTGGTTGGATACGTCATAGAGAGCCTCACTTTTATTGGTTGTGATCGTCGAACGGAGAATTATGGGTGAAAAATAATTTCCTGGTACAAACAAAAAATAATTTGTGAATCTTGCATATTTTGATCAAAACTGAATTTCTTTACAGCACTACAAAGTCTAATGAAGGAAAATGTGACTGTACCTGTTAGAAAGGGGAAAGAGGCACCACCCGAAGGTATGCCAAGTCATATTATGGCAATATATGCGGTTCTTCATACGTGTATTTGGCTTGAGCAATGGCATAAGATTACTGAGAAAGATGGTCCTTTGACATTTCCTCATTATGCGACATTTAATTTGAGAATCATTGATCATTTAAGGAGGAGGTTGTATGACATGAAAATGCCCCCTAGACCTGCCCAGTATGAAGCACTTAATGCCTGGGAACATGCAGTTCATCTTAGGCAGGGAGAAAGATTTCAAGGAAGGGTCAAGAAAGTCACACACACTTGTGCAGATGCTAGATGAAATGTAGAGCAGAAATATTGGAGAACTTACATGGTCGAGGGAGCCAGATTATAGCCTGCAGTAGCGAGTGAGGAAGAAGGGAAAGGTAAACCAAAGATGAGAAAAAGAAGAAAGAGACAGATGACACTGAGAATGTACCTGAGGATAGTGATAACGATTCAAATATGGACTTTATAGCCGAGCTATTGTTAATTCATCCACCACCATACAATGTACCCAAACTGGAGGAGTGAGTAATGTACATACGGGTAAGACCTTTGATGGGCCTACAGCACCAGCAAACCTAAATTCTAATCCAATGGGAGAAAGTTCAGGAATGACAGCCCCTTCACATTAATTTGCCCTAAAGGCCCCAGATGCACTGACAGTTCCTGTTACAATTGGTCCTATAGTTCCTTTGTATAACTTTGGAGCAGTAGGAAATGCTACACATACTATGGGTATTCCTACTGGAATGAACATCTTAGGTAGAAATTTGTGGGCTTGTCAATGAGACTAATTCCTCAAACTCTGTTGGTTCTGACACAAGGGAAATGCCTCATGTGCTGTGAGTGCAGACTCTACATTAAAATAGACAGGATTTGACCTGAATGGAAGGTTTTCCCATAGACTGACACCCTTTTTCATGCCTAACACAAATATGCCTCAAAGGTGTAATAACAGTACCCCCAGGACAGGAATACCTATGGGTTCACCAAATTCTGACATGTCCCTTTTGAATTCACCACCTGATGTGAATCGTGGTTCCTTTAGTGGAGAGATAATTCTTAATACTCCAGTAGAGCAACAAGGTCTTACTGTCCAAGAACTCGATGACTGGTTCAGAGGTATAGATACTATTGCTAGTAACGGAAATCCCGAAACAAGTGGAAGGGATACTCAGGTCCCAGAAAGGGAAAGAACATTAGATGTGGCTAAACTGAAATTAGAATTTGAAGAGATGATACTGGGAACTCTTGGCATGTCCCAATTAAATGCTTACCTAGATGATGAGCTATTGTTCATTTATAAAGATATTACTCGACGTGCAGGACAAGCTCATGAAAGATTGTCTGAATTGGCTCAGAGATATGAAATTGACTTGCAGAAATCTAAAGACCTACAGAGAAGTTACCATTTAAGCTTTAATGACAGCGATCTTGCTAACATGAGACCACCAGGAATGTCGTTATAGATTAAAGAATTGATTTCCTATGTTTGAAAATGGAGTGAATTGGATTGATGGGCACAGAAAATGGAAACAAAGAAAGTTAGAGTAGAATTATCTCTATTTGGAGCTGAGGAAGAGGATGAGGATATACACATGCTTCCCATGAGAGAAGTGCCTAGTGGAGGTTATGTCCACATACCTTGGAGCAGAACTTATCTTGCGTCATTCACAAATGGCTTTCCAAAATTGAGTGAGAACCAGGTGTAATGGTACAGACAGGTTGAACGGTTTATAAAGATATCAAAGGTTCTATGGAATGATTTGAATACCTTATTTGAAATTGTGGTTCCAGGTGATTTTTGGGTTGAATGTAAAGTTGCTGTGGATTGGCCCAAAAGTGAGGAGTTAAGACAACCCATATCACATGCTCCATCACCGGTGGTGATGAAAAAGTATAATCAGGTGATTACATTTTTTTAAATGGAAAATATCTCCTAAAGGTGTTGATTGGGTGAAGATTGACAGAACGACCAAGAGTTCAAAGAAACAATACATGCTTACTATGAGAGACTGTTGCAGGCATTTAAGCAGTAAAGTGGAACAGAGACGATAGAGTCTAAAGACATGGGACATTTTGTATACAGGTTTGTGCATGGATTGAAACCTGAGAATAGTTTGATGATTCAACAACACTCTATTTGTCAGCAGAGTAAGCCCATTGATGAGATATTGCGATTTGCAAAATATTGCAGCGGTGAATTGGAAATGAAACATAAGAAATTGAAGGGGAAGCCGAGGATGGCACAGATTAAAGCTGCACAGCGAGGTCTGAATCAACAGTTTGTTGGGAATGCTGGTTCTATGCAAGGAGTGGATCAACAGGAAGCTCCTGTAATGCAAGGTGGTAATGGGTTTCAACTGCAAGGTAGAGATCGTGATGTTCCAATTGATCCGAGTACAGAAATTGATGTGGCGACTTTGAAAAAGTCCAACCCTTACAACATCTACAGCAAGCTGGGGAATTGGAAGCAGGAATGTTAATTTAATACTGGTAACATGGCAAATGGGTATCAGGTTCAGAATGGTGGATTTGTGCAATCACAAAGTAATACCATGGCTCAGACACAGCAAGTATAGAGACAGAGAGTACAAAATTAAAATGTGCCCCAAGCTCAGGTAATGCAGGTTCCACAAGCCCCAATGCCACAACAAAATGCAAATGTCCAAAGATTTATTTTGAATCAAGTTCCCAGTGAAAACCCCATTCCTTTTGTATATCAGGGTACATCTCAAAAGTACTCCATGATACAGGCAGATGAGGATTATAGCCCAGACCAGTCATAATGAGACAGCCTGAGAGGGGAGGAGGTTTGCGTGCTTGGCGCAACCTTAGAGGTAGACCAGAGTGGCCCATTCGTGGATGGCAAGGTGAATGGATATCCCGTATCATTCTTGATTGACACTGGTCCTACCCGCTCTACAGTGCGAACAGCAGAGGTATCAACGTGCCCCTCTCAGGAAAAAGGATCCAAGTTGTAAGCATTGCAAACAAACAAATTACTAGCCCATTTTAGAAGCGGTACCTGTCAAAATAGGGTCCTTCGAGGAACATCACCGATTTGTGGTGTGTGACTGAGTTCTGTAAATCTACTTCGACTAGACCTTTTGTGCAAACTAAATTGTTCCATATACTGTACCCCAAATGGCACAGAATTCCAGACTCACGATGAAGACATTATCATTAAACCTCTTATTCAGAGGACTTGGATCAGACTTTACCCCATGTTGACAAAAGATGATTTGCCCCCAGAGCTTAGAGACACATTGTTATCTGAAGTCTGGGACTTTTCTGGGCAATATATAGGTCTCATAAATTGTGCTGAACCAGTCTGCACAACAGTGAAACCTAATGCTGAGTACCCAGGAATCACACAATACAATCTGACATCTGAAACTGTTGCTAGGATTACTCCTGTGATTGACTCAATAATCGAGCAAGGTATTTTGAAGGAGATTATGGGGAGTCCATGTAACTCTCCTATCATGGGCTTAAAGAAACCCAGTGGAAGGTATTACATTGTGCAAGACCTCTGAAAGGTCAACTCCATCACTGTCCCTTGTTATCCTGTGGCACCAAATCCAGCTGTGATTTTGTTTCAGATTCCATGCGAGGCCGAATGGTTCTCTGTCATATATGTGTGTGACGCTTTCTTCTCCATACTGTTGCATGAGAATAGCCAATTCCTCTTCACATTTTGGTTTGGCAGTCATGTTTTGGCATTGTGCCGAGTCCCACAAGGGTATACGGAGAGTCTGTCAATCTTTAACCAGATACTTAAGAAGAATGAAAAATGTTCTAGCAGACACGAAGGAAAGTTTCAATTCTATTAAGGACACAGAGGCGAGGATTATGCTCTACTTTCTTTATTTGCCACCACCAGCAGTATTCAACTTAACAGAAAAAACTCTCTTTCCCATGAAACACCGGGAAAGGTCAGTCCCGAGGTCAACCAATAGGCAGCTGTACACGTCCTGAAAGGTCCGGGCTGCTGGGATACCTCCTCTTTCTTGATTGCAACCATCCAGCCTTCATCAAATTCCACTAGTCCGTTTTAGCAGGCTCGGATCCTACATGAAGCCAAAGGATACCGAGATGAACCAGAACTTAACAACAACAAGGCTTACAGAAGGAACATAGTAAATTGCCAACTGAACTGCAAACTATCGTTTGGAACAATGTCATACTTTACAAGGGTAACTGAATCATACTTATACCATACAGAGAGCTGATCCATAGTCGAGGGTGGGAGATGACTGAATCCTCAGGAAACTCTGGGCGGGAATAATCCTCGCCTCCGTGTCCTTAATAGAATTGAAACTTTACTTTGTGTCTACTAGGACATTTTTCATTCTATGGCAGGACCGGAGGCGAGGATTATGCTCGTTCAAAGCTTGTCCACCACCAGGGAAGCCATGTCAACGACTGGTTTGAAATAGAACCTTTTAAACATAGAATCTGATGACCAGTCAGCAGCATTGATAATATCTTCGAGGCGTGCCCCGAGAAAAAAGGCTTTGGAGGCCATTGCCCCTCTAACTGAGTGAGCACCGAAGTGCGAAATGTCAATGCCTGCTTCCCGCATGACCCATCTGATCCATCTTGCTATGGTGGGAGAAGAGACAGCCTTGAAGGGTTTCCTAAGAGATATCAGAAGCTGGTTCTCACCATGAGGGCGATATTCGTCCGTCATATTCTCGTAAGCCTTCAGGCAACGCACCACGCACAGCTTAGGGTGCTTATCAAAAGCCGGGTACGAGATCACCCTGGAGTCCGACTTCGTGCAGCGGGAAATATGGAAGGTGACTCCTTGAGGAGTAAAAACCCTACCGTGGAGGTCCAGTGCTCTCACGTCAGAAACCCTCCGACAAGAGACCAAACATAGAAGCATGGCCAGCTTCGCTGAAAGTTCCTTGCGGGATAGGTATTTATTCGATTGCCAGGACTTAAAAAGGGATAACACTTTATTGACGTCCTACAACTTAGAATATTTAGGCAAAGGCGGCAGGGATAAGCGAATGCCTCTCATCAGTTTGCAGACAAACGGATGTTTGCCTACTGCGCTACCCTGCACCGGGTCGTGGCCCGCTGAGACTGCTGATCTGTAAGAATTAATCGTGCGGTACGCCAAACCCTCTGAGGCCAGGGAGGCTAGGAAGTTCAAAATGTGGACCACCTCGCACCCCAGGGGATCCTGATTCCTTCCAAGGCACCAACCCACCCATCTGGACCAAGCTGATCTGTATCGCTTGCTGGTGCCGTCTGCCCATGCTGCTGCCAGGATGTTTTGAGCTTCTCCTGATAAGCCCCGGAGTCTCCAACATTGCCGGAAATCCGCCAGGCCATGAGGGGCATCTGGTTCTGCAGGATCAGGGGATGAGGCTCCCCCTGGGGATCTCGGAGAATCATCTGATCGCGGGGTAGAAGGATCGGAGAATCCCAGGAAAGTTCCAGAAGAACTGGAAACCAGACTTGCGACCTCCAATAAGGCATGATCAACACTACCTTCGCTCGCTGTCTGCGGATCTGAGCCGAGAGGCGCATTATCATGGCGAACGGGGGAAAGGCGTAGCCCGCCTCCGTCGACCAATCCTAAAGGAAGGCATCCGTGGCCACCGCCAGAGGGTCCAGCTTCCAACTGAAAAATCTGGGAAGCTGGTGATCCAGACAAGAGGCGAAAAGATCCACCGAGAAGGGGCCCCAAAGGGCGTGTAACCTCTGGAAAACTCTGGCTTCCAGTTGCCAGAGGCTCACATCTGACCAGACACGGGAGTACCAGTCCGCTACCAAATTGGACGCTCCCGGAAGGTACTCCGCTGTCACAGAGACGTTGTTCTCTAGGCAAAAGGTCCAAAACTCCTTGGCCATATCCGCCAGCACCTTGGATTTTGTGCCGCCCAGGTGGTTTATGTAGCGGACAGCAGAGACATTGTCCACCTTGAGGAGGACATTGCAGCTGACCTTGTCCTTCGTCCAACACTTGATGGCGAAGGAGCCCGCCAACAGTTCTGGGCAGTTGATGTGAAGCCGGTGCTCGTCCGCGGACCACTTTCCTCCTGTAAAGGAGTCCCAGCAGCGCCCTCCCCAGCCTGATCTGCTGGCATCCGACTCTATGACGATGTCTGGAACCGAGCCGAAAATGGCCCGCCTGTTCCAGGCCTCCATATGGTCCAGCCACCACCGCATCTCCAACCTCACCTCGTCCGTGAGAGGAACTTGCTCCGCATACTGCAGGCCCTTCCTGAGATGGGTGGCTTTGAGCCTTTCAAGGGCTCTGTAATGGAGAGGCCCCGGAAAGATGGCCTGTATGGAGGACGATAGAAGGCCCACGATCCTGGCAACCTGCCGGAGGAAGATGGTGGATCGGGCCATGGTTCGCCTGAGCTCCCGACGAATCTTGGAAACCTTCCTGGAGGGGAGACTTAACGTCTTGTTCACGGAGTCTGTGACAAAACCCAGAAATGTAGTTTGCCGATCCGGGGTGAGAAGGGACTTCCTCTCGTTGATAACAAATCCGAGGTTTTGCAAAAGAGCTACAGTCGTCTGGAGCTGGTCTGCAAGCAAAGTTGGGGACTGAGCCAGAAGAAGGAGATCGTCCAAGTATATAATGAGGCGGAAGCCCCGAGCTCGGAGGTACTCTATCACGGTCTTGAGCACCTTGCTGAAACACCAAGGTACGGAGAATAAGCCGAAGGGAAGTGTTGTGAACTCGTAAACCTGCCCTTTCCACTGAAACTGAAGGAACCTGCGGTGCAGAAAAAAAATCGGGACGGACAAGTATGCGTCCTTTAAATCGAGTCGCACCATCCAGTCATCTGGGCGCAGGAGGTCGCACAGCAGGTGGATCCCCTCCATTTTGAAATGGCGGTACACCAACCAGCTGTTGAACTCCTTTAGGTTAATTATGGGGCGTTGACCCCCGTCTGTTTTGTCCACTAAGAAAATGTTGCTCAGAAAACCCCTTGGATGGAGGGAGGAGTAAACAATCGCCCCTTTGTGTAAGAGATCCTGTACATCCTTGTCTACCAGGGCATTCTGGGCTGCCGTAAAGACCAAGGGACGGGGGCGGGTTTCCTGTACCGGGGTCCCGTAGAACTCTATGTGAAAACCCTTGATGGTCTGCAAAACCCATGAGTCGGAGGTGATAGCCTCCCAATTGTTCACGAACAGAGCTAGTCTGCCCCCTACCTGCAAATGAGGGTAAAGGGAGAGCCTCACCTGCTTGGGTCTGGAAATGACCTCTGACTGCACCTCTGGAGCCTCTGCCCCTGTTGTTTTTCCTCAACTGGAAGAACTCCTGTCCGGGCTGGTCTTGCATCTTCTTGAAGCCTCTGGTAGGGGCTTGGGTGTAGAAGTGGCCGGCCGAGCTCCCCCTACCACGACCGGCCCCGATGAAAACCTTAGAGTGGAACACCCTCTTGATGGAAGCCTGCGCCTTATCCAAAGTGGTGAAGGTAGAGACAAACTTAGTAAGTTCCTTCACAAAAGGTTTGCCGAAGAGTCCCCGTCAGCTACCGCCCCTGCCTCCGAGGAAGCCAAGTCCCCAAGCTTGGGGTCCACCTTCAATAACAAACAACGTCTCCTCTCGGCCGAGAGGGCACAGTTAGCATTGCCCAGGAACACAATGGCCCGCTGGGCCCAGCCTGACACGGACTCAGGAGAAAGCGCAGTACCGGAAGCTTTAGCCTCCTCCGCGAGGTCCAAGATTTTTGTGAGAGGGCCGCAAGCGTCCAAAAGCTTGTCCTGACAAGCTTTCCAGGACCTATCAATCCCTTTTTTGGGTTCGCGAATATACTTTTGAAGGAACGTGGCCATTCTGGCATCTATTTCAGGAGTGATTGCCACTTTGCCCGCAAGGGCGGGACGCGGGCCTTCCGCCCTCAGACAGGCCCTAACCTCCTTTTCTAGGGGTTTCCTCATGCGGCTCACTACAAACTGCGTCACCTTGTCACCTGGAGTCCCTTCTGTGGGGCAAGGGTGCAGGAGATCCTCCGGGACTAGCATGTCCGGTGGAGGCACCGCCACATTCGTGGCTGGACGCCAGGGCCTAGAAGGGCCCGGCTCCTCAAGAGACTCGGTGAGGGAGTCATCACCGTCATCGTCCTACCCCCTGCGGGGACAAGGGGATCACCTCATCTAGTGCCTCTAGTGGCCCCGGCGGGGGGCGCGCCAAGAAGGCCTTTTTAAGGTGCTCGAATGCCCCCAGATCCACCGCAGACTCCTGCTTTCGCTTAGAGGGGCTCGGGCGGGGTGGCGTTCCACTGAGGTAGGGCCTCCAGCATAAGAGTAAGCAATTTCCATAATACGCCTCTCAAAGGGGCCCATGGCTGCTGCGACTGCTTGGTGGATGGAGGCGTCCACCGCATCGCAAAAATCATCATCTAGGGGCAGATCCTGTAAGGTTTCCTCCTCAACATAATCCCCCTTGTTATATGGGGTTATGTGGTCCTAAGACAAATTGTCGCCATTGCTAAGTTAGCATGAGTTTTGCTTGCCCTTTGCTGCTGCTTTTGCGCACGCCTCTGCTTAGAGTTTGTTTTCGCGACACTATGCCTCTGCCCTGTACATGATAACAGATTGTTTTTCACATTCTCAGCCTTCCCTTCAATTCTGTCTGAACATAATGTGCAAGGTCGGTCAACAATTTGTCTCTTGTTATTCTGTTCTGGTCAGTCCCTATTACCTAGACAAAACATGTTACCAACAGCTGCAATGTGGAAGAATCGTGCTTTGATATAACGTTGTTGCATGTTTTTGACACACACTCGAAGAAAGCCGTTCCATGGAGCTGAGCGCTGCTGTTCCTATGATGTAAACCGTTGCGTTTAGGCTTTCAGGAGGGGTCTGCTAATAACGCCTAGAGATCTTCTGTTATATAAAATAACCTCTTATTGCCTTGGGGAGGGTGATTAGGCCCAGTTATTTTGCCTTTTTCACAGTCTTTATAAAATGACGACTCCTTTTATATTCTATGGTATTGTAACAATGCTAACGATTCTTGCCTTATGCATTTTGCTGCTAGTTGTAGTTCGCATACTGTTTTATGAATCACTATAGTCAAAATAAACATTTTGAACTTATTTAGTGACTCTGATTATTTTTATTGTGGACAAGTACGTGAGAGCGAAAGAGTGTCTTGTTCCCGCTACTCTGAGGTGAGTCGGGAGTGCTCGTGTTCTAGGTTGTCCAAACATTCGTAGCTTCTTGATATTTGTAGGAGACCGAATGAGACACTATTGCTAGTCGGTGGGGATTTTAGGTACTAAGGTGATAGGAGGTACACCCCTATTTACTGAGGTCCTGTTTTCTTGTGCATAGTTCTGTGTATGAGCAGAATCCCCGCAACATGGCACCGCCAACGTTTGGTCTGGTTCTTATCTGCGAGACGCTTGAGTAGTGCTCGTGCTGGTCCACAATCCCCTCACTTCTGTTTCTGGAGACAGCTGTGACGGAGTAACCTCCTATATTGACATTTTTATAGGTTTATTCAAGCTTGAAGTTTTAAAAGGTCTTTCTTTACTAATAACCCATGTTTGCGCTGCCGCTCTTTAAGTTGTTCTACTGTCTTCTCTATAATGGCTGTAGTTGATATTCCGGCTCACAGCAGGGCCGCGCTGAGGGCGCACTTGACTCATTATGCAGTCCCTGATGCTGGGGCCGCGCTTATTTTTGTGGTAGAAGCTGATCCGGCTCACCAGTTTGAAGTTTTTTACTCTTGGGTCACCATTCCTCAGCAGTATCAGCCTTATAGAGCACTTGCGATTCCGCTTACAGCTTGGCAACACCGTATTTGGTTTAATGGCGCCCTTCCTCACCCATTAATGGCAGTCTGTTTAGGCCCTTTATCTATAGATGGGGCCACATGGCCCGTTTTGGCTGGGTTTACCCCACACCCACGTGCTTTTACAACTGCGTCTCTGGCAGAGCTCCGGTCTTACACACATCGTTGGTACACGTATATAGAGCTGTATTACAGTACATAACACGCACCATCCAGGTGGGACCACCTGGGGCTGAAGTACAACCTGCGGGTTCCTGGTGGCGTAACCATCAGTCCCGTTATAGTTAATTCTGTCATGGGCAAACGCCCACAGAATAAGGATGAATTTCCTTATTGGCTTGCCGAAAAATTTGGACAGATAGAAGCTGTCTTTCCTAATACCACTCCTGTGGATAAACACAGGATCTTAACTATTAGTTTACCAAAAGACTTAATTCCCGAATTGGCTGATTGTAACACCTGGGGCAGGGTGTTTGCAGCGGTATATTCTATGTGTTTCGGCACCCCTCCATGACCGTACTCCCCTCTGTGACTAAACGCGTTCAAGATGAACACGGGGCAGAAGCGGCTGTTGAGCTGGGGATGAGACTGGTGGGAGTGTTCGACGTGGTTGCTGATATGATCCTTGCGAATGTCAAGGGCGATGCCGTTAGCTTTCAAGTAGCAAACCGCTTAGAAGCGGTCGCGGAGGCTGACAAACCACCGGAATTACCAATGATTATTGCAAAGGCTTACAAAACCATAGGCCGCAATAGTCTGGGTAATAAGCCTGCGATTCAGACACCAACGCAGTCTCAAACTCCACAAAAAGCCCAGCCTGACAAGGATAGGCGCCCTTTATTTCCTAAAAAGAATTGGCAAAAAAAGAAAAAAACAGGGGTCCCAACAGCAGAAGCAGGGTTCGCGTGCCAGTTCACCGACCCCTGAGGCTTCTGAACGTACTTATGACTTGCGCGATCGCGCTAAAATTAAGTCACCTGATAGATTTCAGGTTCCTGATCAGCGTTCTCCTCGTTCTTTACAGGAAACATCAGGCTACCAAGCCAGTGGAGGTGATCGCCAGGATCAGGGTAGAGGTCAACCTGCGTCACAACTTTGTGAACAGCCTCGGCAGTTTGAAGTCAAGGACAAGCAGGGAGATTCAGCACGTACCCGACCTCCTTTTCAAAAGAAAAAAGTTGCCACTTTAACAGCGAGATATGCCACAGACGGTGAGGACGCGACTCCAGTATTGGACTTGGGCAGTGACTCTGCTCGACAGCGCGTCGGAAGTTACCATAGTCCGGGAGGCTCTACGTCCCCGTCTGGATGTGACAGCAACTGACACATTTGTTACAATTGAGACTGCAGATACCCGGTTGCCCCCCCGGATAGACTCTATGAAGTCCTTTTCCAAATTGAAGGTGATATACTGCGTCCCATCAAGGTTGGATTCTGGGAGAATCTAACCGCTACATATGACATTTTATTGGCGGAGAAAGATTGGCCGCCACCCTTTGTGTTAGCCTCTTCTCGAGGGGAAGATGTGATACTTCCGAGTTTTTCACGTTGTGTCCCTGAGTAACAAGTGCAGGCTCTCGCGGAGGAATGGGCTTTGGCCTTGGCCCCAGCGGTGTATCGCAATCAGGTGGGTTGGGACGTTGATTCGCCAGCTAATGAAATACCATTGCATTCCATGCCACAACCAAAACCTCAATATCCCATCAAACGTAAAGCAAAGGCTTCCATTTGTGACATTCTAAGACAATTGGAGTATCAGGGGGTCATTGAGTCATGTGTATCACCTATGAATAATCCTCTCTTTACTGTCCCTAAACCTGATGGTTCTTTTCGGATTGTATTGGATTATAGAAATTTGAACAGCCATTGTCGCACCTTTGCGGTACAAAACACACACAGTTCAGCGCTGGTGAATAATATTGTTCGTAAAAAATACAAAACGACACTTGACATTTCCAATGGCTTCTACAGTCACAATCTCGCCCGTGTGAGTGGTGACCTGACAGCATTCAGTGCCGTCGGAAATCAAAAAGAATTCACAAGATTGCCAATGGGCTACAAGAATAGCCCGGGGGCTTTTGCGGCACGCATAGTGTCTTTGTTGCATGACATTGACCCTGCGGCCTTGTCGTATGTTGATGACATCTATTTGACTGACGACGACCTTGTGCCGCATCTTGACCGAGTCGACCACATAATACTGTCTTTTGCCGACTACGGTTATAAATTTAATTTTGCAAAGTCACATCTCCCCATCTGGCAGTGCTCTTTTTGGGCTACGAGCTCAATAATGAGGGAAAGGGTCTAGCACCTCACTTCCTAGAGAAATGTGCACATTTGCAACCACCTTCTTCTTTGAAAAAGTTACAATCCCTGCTGGGTTTTTTAAACTTCGGGAGGACTTACATTCCCGATTATGCCCAGCGTATCAAACCGCTTTATGCGTTGATACAACCTAAGTTTTCTTCTGCCAGCTGGCTTCCGGAACATACTTCCGTTCTGCAGTCTTTGCAGGCGGATTTGCTTGCGACTAACTTCTTAATGACTCGTGATAACACCACCAACCTGGTAATACGCATCGTTTCTGGGGCAGTGGGTTTCACGTACTTAACATTCAATGAAGGAGACACAATACCTATTGCATACAAATCACACTTGTACACAGCAGCTGAAATGCGTTTTTCCTCTGTCGAGAAAATCTTAACTGCAGTGCAGATGGCGATTCTAAAGGAACACTCCCTGGCGCAGGGCAAATGCATTCTTATGGTCACTCCCTTCCCTGCTTTGGAAGCGGTGACTAAAGCTAGTGTGCCAAACTCTAAAGCATTACACCCAAGTTGGATTCAGTGGGCTACTTCCTTGACGTCTTCGGATGTCACATTTATCTTTGATCCATCTCTTCAGACTCAGGAGTTTTTACAGTATGAATTTGTTCATCCTCCTCCTTTGCCGCTTCTTCCTCTGAGTGAATACAAATGCATCATTTATACCGATGGCTCGGCGCAACCGGCCACGGGTTCCAAACATGCTTATTCAGCGACTTGCGCTATTGTAGCTGGCTCCATTGTAGATGGAGAGCTTAAGTCATCCATTGTGCACACACAGGCACTAGGAGACTGCACGGCGCAATTGGCCGAGCTGCGTGTTCTTGTTCTAGCTCTAGAGTTTGCTGATCCTCTTGTGAATACTCTTATTGTGTGCGATTCTTACTATGGTGTCCAGTCGTTCAATGACAACTTATTCTTTTGGTCTCAAAATGATTACCGCATTTCTAAAGGCAGCGCAATTAAGCATAAAACGCTTTGGGTTCGAGTCGCAGATCTTAAACAACGTCTGCCTCTCACACATGTTATTCACACTCTTGGCCACCAATGTGTCGGAACACACGCTGTTGGTAATTCACTGGCAGATGAAGCAGCCAAGTGTGCAGTAGCCACGTGTTCCGTAGCAGCAGTTACAAGATCAAAGTCTAAGGTTGATAATGATATTCTGGCAGCGGTCGCTGCAACTAGGGAGGGATGTAATTATCCTGCGGGTTTCCCTTCTAAATACTCTTATCATGTAACTACCGAACAGGTTCCTTATGCTACCATTCCTTCGGTTGGGGATCGGCTGATTCCCAACTCTGACCGCAGACAAGCTTTGATCAAGGCCGCACACGACGGCATTGCTTCTGCACATGCTGGTGTGTCGGCAACAGTCTCTATTCTTCAGCAACGTTACTGGTGGCGTGGTTTACATAAAAAGACTCTATTCTTCAGCAACGTTACTGGTGGCGTGGTTTACATAAAAAGACTCGTAACTATGTTCTTTGCTGTGATGTTTGTCAACAAATCAAGTCTTCTACGGTCACACGTCCGCCACAAACACAGCTATGTATTTCTAATAGACCTTTTGGCTGTGTCTATCTTGATCACTGCGGTCCTCTTTCTTCTGATACTGCATACAAGTATATCTTGGTTGCGGTTGATTCGTGCACTCGATTCCTGTGGGTATGGCTACAACATAGTGCTGACGCTCGAAATGTCATCAGGGATTTGCGTGTCTTTATCGGGATGTTTGCCTGTGGTACCTTCCATTCTGACCAAGGTCCAGCGTTTCCCTCTAAGGCTTACAAGGATGTGATGAAGTCGTTGGGGGTACAGGTGCAGTTTTCGTCTCCATACAGGCCTGAGGGCAATTCAGTTGTGGAGCGAATGAACCGTGACTTAAAGCAATCCTTGACAGCTAGAGTCTTAGGGACTGGCTGTCCCACTTGTATGGGGTCCAACGTGTGCTAAATAATCTCCCTAGAAGATCTCTGGGTGGGCGGACCCCTTACGAAATGCTCTTTGACTTTCACATGTTTGTTCCTGACCTTGATGGTCTGGACATTGTGGCAGCTGCCTCTAAGTTTGATGTAGATAATCATTCTGCTATGTTACAGGATCTACAAAAGTTTCATGATACTCTGGCGACTGAGCATTTGCCGTCTTCGCCTGCTGATGCACAACTGATTCCTATTACCGGTTGGCTTCCTAAAGTTGGAGATCTGGTGTGGGAGAAGATTGAAAACAAAAAAGAATTTGGTCCCTCTTACCGTGCTCCGGTTTCCGTGCTTGGACTGAAGGGTACTCGTACTGTCATTTTACCTCCATTGCCAGGTCGCAAAGACAACAGGTACATCTCAGTGGACAATGTCAAGTTACACCGTGTGGTCGATTCTGAATTGTGTGACGCCTGCAGTTTCGTGCAACGTAATATCCTTAGCACCGTTATCTTTGTCACCTCCTGCCACAAGATTGTCTACTCATATAATGGACACTGTAATTGATCTTCAACCCTTGCGACAAGCTTCATCTGCAATGGATATTGTGTGCCCTTTTCCGGGAATTGAATCCGTGAGTGAGATGCCATCTAGCCCACGAGTCCGGATGGACAATTCTACACTTTCACCTTTGCTTGCGAATCCAGTGAGTGCCTGTGATGGGGAACCGGCACATCTTTCTTCTGCCTCGTTCTCCTCATCATCAAGTTTGTCTGGTACACCTAAGTCTAAGTTGCGTGTTTTTTACTCCTGGTTCAAAAAGACATACTTTGTTCCCCCATGGACCTACATTTGGTTGCTGCTTATCCTGTTATTTCTCTTCATGTCAATTGGATTTGTGACAGTGTTCTTTTTACTTATAAATGGCCATTATCTCCCAGAACGCTCTGCAGTAAAAATGGTCGATGGAACTTTGGCCTTTCACACATCGTCCCATATCATGAAACGCGACAAGTCTTTTGTGAATATTTCAGCTTTTCCTGTTCATGATGGCATAGTTTGGGACAAAGTAGCTTATGAAATCCATGGCCCGACTGAGGTCCTTAGAGTTCCGTACGTATTTCGCGTCTCATTAGGAGATGTGGTGACCCGGGACATACATTCGGATAATTGGGATGTACAGGCAGTTCATGCATTATTTTCAGATTTAAAATATTATGCTGCCTTTGATGCTGAAGATTTGTATTTAAATTCTGCTAATTATGGTGATCTCTTTTGCTATCAACATTATGGGCATCATTTTTTACACAAAACAAGCACCATGAGACCTATTTTTAATTTTACCCAATGGGAACATTGTCCGACTCCCTTAGAAGGGAGTTCTAAAACTCTTAGAAATAAGTTCACCTATTTCTCAGATTATGATTTGACCAATCCTGAATCCTATTTTTTCCGGCTTCAGAAATCCCCTACATCTAAATACCTGTTATCACACACTAAACTAATTTATGCCAACTCATTTAGATCACAGCTGGCCCCACACGGTTATGAATATTGGAAACAGACTATAGATTTAAAATCAATCTGGGGCACAAAGCCATGGCAGGTTCAGGGCACTGAGGCATTACATCGTGCCTGCCTGATCCCGACTCAATTGCTGTTTTTAAATAGAACAAATTACCAAACGTCCTATTATGGCCTTGCGACTGTCAAAAACCTCAATACCCCTCCATTCCATCACTAGCTGAATATGACAATTGGCAGTTACATAATAACTACACCATTGAGGCTTTGCGGGCTCTCCTTCAAAACGCCTCCTTTAATGTCTCTGAAGTTGATTCATTAGGATGGTTGTTATGGCAAATTAATGCAAATGTATGCCAATTGCGTTTCTATAATGTTACACCTAGTTTCATTCTGACTAAGCCTGACCCTCGTTATTCACCTCATCATTCTGTGACTACATACTCAGTAGGTAAATTGTGCCAGCAGTGGCTAGAACACTCTACCCTTGCATCTGTCAAACAGCACCTTTCGGTCCTATCCAATGATATAGATTTGGCTGATTTTCTCCTAGGCCCGCGTAATCCAAGGGCCAAGAGATTTCTTTATGCCTCTTATAATGAAATTTGGAAACTTTCACAGATGGAAGCCGCCTTCCGTCTGCGTCAAATTGACCAAGCAAACTTGGAAAAAGTACTTGCTGTAGTAGATAACAGCATTAGCACACTTTCTTCACGCATTTACACCTTAGATAATATTGTTTCTTCTGTAATAGATATTGTGCAAAGTGATGTTTCTGTGTTATATCATGGTCAGAATCAGTTAAGGTCGATCATGCAATTTGCTTGGACATTGCAGACACTTAAAATGGGTAAAGTGCCTTGGGATTATTTAAATGCCACTGCTTTATTTTTGCCTTTTAACCTGACTGATAAACAGAGGTTTATGTCCATGAAAGATGCTGTATACACGTTATTACATATTGAACAATTGGAGCCTTTGCCGTTCTCCGTAGCGGAAACGGACTCTGCTGTTTGGTTAATTCATGGCGTTATCACTTTGCCCTGTTCGCTTTTTCAATTTAAATCATGTATGCAATATTTTCCTGTTGGCCGCTTTGAACCGCTTGGCACTGCTTTTCTGCATGAATTATGGGTCCTGCCCTTTGCTTATCGGTGTTTGAGAGAGGATAAAGACGTTTTCCTCACAGGGGAGGAGTGTGATTCGGTAGTGGGGCACTCTCTTGTGTGCAAACACGTTAAGTTGCACGGCGAATGTAATGTTTCAGCGACCAATCTAGCTTGCTTTTTAAAAGGGACCCCAGTACCATACATCACGCCCGTCTTTACATTGCTGACTAACGGCAGCTATCTCATTTTAAACAATCAAGACTGCTGTGGTTTGCGGGCGGGTGTCCCATATTTGGTACAGTTTCCCAGCGCGTAACTTGCTGTGGCAATGTGCTTTTCCCGCCCCCGCAAGGGAGTTTAGATTCTTCGCTTTGGCCTTCCATTCCGACTTTGAAAACACAGTTCAACAAGTTGAGCAGGCTCAAAGCCCTTTTATTCCAACAGGAGGTGGCCCTCACTTCCGCCCGTGAGACATTCAGATTGCAGGTGGCTCGGACCTCGAGTGAGATACAGTCGCTTCTTAACACTAACCTCCCACTTCATTTTGGGGAACTAATTCACCAAGTATTTATTGCATCTGATACGACAGTGATCCAGCGGCGTACTAGCAACAGATACTCCACTACCATATACTCACCTGGGCCCATACAACTCGCTTCCACTAAACACCAAGTAGACCGCTGGAACTTTTAGTTTTAATGATTCTCATACCTTAAGGTCCAGTTATTTCCTCTTCAACTAAACCTTTCACTGATCAAATAGTTCTTTCCTCTGGTCAATGGACCATTAGGTGGAACTAGTTGATGGTGATAATTAACATGACTTATTATACATTTCTCGATTAAATGAAATAATCACAGACTCGAGAAGTTTTAAAACTCTTTATCTAAATTAGTTGTTTGTGAACCATCTCAAACGTTTCAGTACAAGCACCCTCATTCGCAAGAGTGCCAATTCAATCAAAAATTCAATAGATATAATAATAATTCAGATTCACACAACAACTATGCTCAGAAAGAAGAGGATAGAGAGAGAAGAGCATTTATCAAGACGATGAATTTATAATTACCAAGTATGGTGTGAAGACCAACCCCCCGGCTAAAGGGCTGCTAAGGGTCCCCAGGACAGATCAGGAGACAAAGACTTCAGGACAGGAATCAGGACAGGATACTTCACCTCTCTAGATACCAACGACTACGTCGCACCACTCTCCGACACTCTCTTCCTCCTCGTGGTTCTTCCGCGATCTTCTTTCTAACCCACCCAAATTAAGTAGATGGTTCTGCATTCAATTTTCTTCATCTGCGTCTCACAGCTCCAGCACCACCCCAGCACACCCAGTTCTCCGAACAGAATCTTTCCGAATACTCCCCAAAATTCTCAAAAATTCTCCTCCTCGCTAACTAGAACTACCTCAATTATACCCTTCCATAAGCATGAACCACCCATTAATGTTTCAAATTTTACAAAATAGTAACTCTGATTGGACAGGCGAGGGGGGGATGATCATCACACCATGCTTACATTTCACTTATTTCTTTAAACCATTGTTTCAAAACTCCTCCCCTCAAACTTTATTCCCCACTTCCTTTCCCATACATCTCCAAACTTTATTAATACAAATGTTGTGATCTTTTGAATAAAGTTCCTTCATATGAACTCTTCACCCTCATGTTCCCAGGGCACATCTTCGTCGGCCTTGGACGCGTGGCAAGTCCTTAGTCATCTTTTCGTACTTTCTCGCCAGGGCGCATGCGTTGCGCAACGTCAGTCTGCTCGACTCAGACAAATCTGACAGGCCCAAATACGAACTAATAATAAAGTCAAAAGGGAAAATGTTATTCTCAAAAATAAATGATTTCACTGTATACCACCAACCTCTACTCTAACCCATTCCATTTATTATTTCCCTTTCTGCATTTGCGTTAGTATAAAACCTATTTTCTAATTTCAGCAAGCAGGTGCCATCCATGTGAGTTTTCAAGCGGCCATTTTATGGTTCTTTGCGCAGGCGCCAGAATTTCCCTCCAAGGGTTAGTACGTCATACTACGTAGATGCAGTAGACGCATGCGCAGTAAAAATCCCGTGTTAGAATGCGTCTTAGTCCTTCGTTCATGTTATTGCAGTTAGTAAACACATAGGCAAGCTTCATTTTCTCCCGCGTGTAAAGGAAATGCGTATTATTAATCACAAAACACATTGTTAATAATTCGTTAGTGAGTTAAACGAGAGGATTGCTTCCGAGCAAGTCTCATTTACGAGTCCTTGCTCCATCAATCCCCTCTCTGATGGCATATTAAGCCATCACAAAATTACCCATCCATCCCAGATACCAACTTTAACACTTCTCAGTTTTCTCTATTTCTCCTCTTAATTTTTCATCAATAATCTCGTTTCCTTCTAAATCTCGCATCTTCTTATATAACCTGCCTTTCATTTCTTCCAAACGTATTTCATCATATTTTCTCTTTCGTGTCTGTCCCTTTCCTTTTCTTTCCAAGTGTACTTTTTCTTTCGTACCTTTTCTACAACATTTATATGTAATTATTATTAACATCACTACCGTTATTATCATAACTAATGGTATTATTATTTGACCTAGAAAACTTTTCCCAAAATCAACAAACCATTTCCCTATTGATGTTATACTTTTTGTTAGTCTTCCCCAAACACTGTCAACCTCCAGTTGGGTCAAGTCTTTATGCATTCCCGTAATATTTTCAATATATCCTTTAATCTCTCTGCTCTTGTCCGGAATATAAGTGCAGCAATGTTGAACTTTCAACATGCCACAGACTCCACCTTCTTTTGCTAACAATATATCAAGAGCAAGACGGTTCTGTAAAACCATAGATCTAATTGCAACCATTTCTGTGTTAATCATTAGAAATCCTCCTGCGGTGTCTGTAGAAAGACGATCAACTATGGTTGATAACTTACACATTTTCTGTGAATTTAGAATGACTTCAACTGAGGGTATCAGTGCACTAAAAATGTCTCCTACAATTTCAGAAAAACTAGCTCTTCTTCTACGTGTTAGTCCATTAGAATTTCCATTGGTTCCACTGATTTTGTCTACATGATAAATTTTTGGAAAAACTATTCTAAAATAACAGCTTCCGTACCATCTTGCAGGTAACCTATAATAGGCATTGCTCCCACAAACATAATACACTCCTGGAAACACAGGATCAGTTCCCCATTTTAGTCCCCATCCTTCTAATATTAGGAAGTTATGTTCACATTCACTGGAACCAATGTAATTATTGTTATAATCTGTCTTTAATCTATGGAGGCAGATTTTTCCCCTTTTCACAAAGTCCAGGGACATCGCAGCATGAGCCTTGCCACTTGCATAGATTCCCTCCTTCCCAACCCATGGAGGTACATGGGTTTTCTGTGTAGTTGCCTTCCTCATTAAATCCTGTCTCCTTCCTTCTACTAAATTCAAAAAATCTTTTTCTTCTTTTCTTAATGTACATGTTAGATTATCTTTATGTGCCTGAACTAAATCTATTGAACTCATCGTTATGAAAATTTCACCCATAAACTGCATTTTTACTACTAGCTACTGGATTCATATTCTTTCTAATAGGTAATTCAGAGAATACTACATCTATATCTGAATAAAAATATTGAAGTTTCCCTGTAGCATAAAAATAAACTTGACAAAATACTACATGACACACCATAAGTTAAAGGTATATGGTGATACGTCATCCCTTCTGATACTGATGAGGGTAACTTCATACACACATAGCAGTTATTAATCTCCATAGTACTAACATATTGAAATAACAACTTAATAAACACATTAGAGGACGTATTATAGTCTGATTCATTATGATAGTTTGTTTCATCTTCTACCCCTATTTCTATTTCAGTTTCTCTTATTCTATCCACCTTAACATTAGTATCTGAGTTATTCTTGTCACTTGTTCTCATTATTAAAGGTACTCCTACTGTTAAGAATAGCCATCCTAATGCTGCTAATAAAATACTACAAAAACAAAATCAAAACACTTTCTTTTTAGTCCACACTTTGGTTTCTCAGTAACTTCAGTTTCCGCCATTTTATTCCTGAGAAAATTTCTTTTCTCTTGTCTTTTTCTTTTTCAGTCTTAGCCTTCCTTTTTGTTCTTAAGGAGGTTTCAATTTGCTTTCATCAATTTGTGCAATATGGACCTCTTCTGTTTCATCAGACAGATCCAGGGACTCAAATTCCTTGAGTATAACGTATGTCCACTCAGGAGCCTTGTATCTCCTGTTCAAATTTCTCAGTCTTGGACTTCTTCGAGTTATTTTTGCTAAGGTTTGTTTAGGTCTTGTTTGACTTGTGACTTCGTTCACTTGTTCTGGTCTCTTTTCAGATTTTCTCAAGTGATATTTTAGTTTCTTTACTCCAGTTGGCCAATTATCTCCCTTCCTGACTCTTTTGATTTGTACCGCATTTTCACCTTCTTTGTCCCTTTGTAAAGTTCTTTTTATTTCATTTATTTTAGGCACAATCTGTTCCGTTTCTCTGTTTTCTGTGCTTGTACCTTCCTTTGCTTCCTCCTGCTCAGGTTCTACCGTATTTTGTTCTACTTCTTCCTGAGCTTGTTCTTCTAATTCTCCCTGACCCTGTTCAGGTCTTACTTCAAACCTTTCTTCTTCTGCCTGAACTTGTTCTTCTAACTCTATCTGGTCCTGTTCAGGTCTTAATTCAAACTTCTCTTCTTCCGCCCGAACGTGTTCTTCTATTTTTCCCTCCTCAGGTTTGTTTGTATCTCTTTCTGTTTTCACCTGAGTGTGTTCTTCTTCCCCTGTCTCTTCCTGACTACTTTCCTGTCTTTTCAGTTCTGTTCTTCTGGTTTCTATAGCACCATCAATTATTTCAATCACTGGGATCCATTCTTCCTGACTTATCTCGCGCTGTTCGTCATATGGTTGTCTTTCAGAATCTATCACTCTAGATTCTTCAATTTCACAATTTACAACTCCTGACGCTTCAGCCTGCTCAGTCAGTGGTGGCTCTTGTTGATCTGATGGGCTTGGAACTCTTCTGGTATGGCTGGCACGAATCCAATTGGGCAGACCTGCACACTTCACTGCTGTGGTAGTGACTAGTATGACTTGCCGTGGTCCGTCCCACCTTGGTGCTAGACACAACTTCCTTGCGTGTTTCTTCACTAGCACCCAATCTCCAGGATTCAAATCATGTGACATGGCTGTCTTTCAACTGCGTCTTCTCCAACCTGGTGAGAGATAGAACGCATCATTACAGCCAATCCTTTGCAATAGTCCAATAGCAGATCATCAGTTATACTCATTAGTTTATTTCCAGGAATAAATGCCTGTCTCATGGCTCTTCCCATGAGAATCTCATGTGGGCTCATTCCTGTTTTTCTGTCTGGAATGCTTCTGAGACCCATCAATACAAGAGGTAATGCATCTGGCCATTTCAGCTTTGTGGATGCACACACCTTTCCCAATCTTGACTTGATTGTGCAATTCATTTGCTCAACAACTCCAGAAGCCTCTGGATGATAAGCACAGTGCAGTTTTTGTTCAATGTTAAACGCAGCACAGATTAATCGAATTATTTCATTATTAAAATGAGGGCCACTATCTGATTCCAAAGTGACCGGAAAACCAAATCTCGGCATTAACTCCCTCAACAACAATTTCGCAACTGTAAGACTGTCATTTCTTCGAGTGGGATAGGCTTCCACCCATCTTGAGAAAAGGCATACTATGACAAGTACGTATTTCAGTCCATTGCATGGGGGTAATTCAATAAAATCTAACTGTAATCTGGTGAAGGGTCCTTCTGTCTTTCCGATCTTTCCCCAGCTTACCACTCTCTTTCTACCTGGGTTCTGCTGTTGACAGGTTAAGCATCTTTGGCAAAGGCTCTCTGCGACTACCCTGAACTTCGAATTATACCAACTCTGTCTGAATAGCCTGATCATTGAATCTGTCCCTATGTGTGTTGCTCCATGGTACACTCTCACCATTTTTTAAAGCAAACAATCTGGCATGACTGGTCTTCCATCTAAATACACCCATACCTCATCATGTGGTCTCTTTGTACAGGCTGCCTTTATCCAGATTTCTTTTTCCTTTTCCTCAACTTCTTCCTGCAATTGTCTAATCTCATCCCATGTTTCTGGTACTGAGACGTACATAAGTTGGCATCTGGTTTCACCCGTTTCAATTTTTCTGTTTATGGCTACTGCATTTTTAGCACAGAATTTGGCCACTTGGTCAGCATAATTATTGCCAGCAGTCACATAGTCATTTCCTGACCGATGTGCCGCGCATTTTACAACTGCTATCTCTTTTGGCAATTGTAATGCTTCCAACAAATCTTTCACAGTTTTGCTGTTTCTGATAGGAGATCCTGAGGAAGTCAGAAATCCCCTTTGCATCCAAAGCTGGCCAAAGTCATGCACAACCCCGAACCCATATTGGCTGTCCGTAAATATGGTTACTCTCCAATTTTTCCCCTTTTTACATGCCATTGTTAAGGCAACCAATTCAGCTACTTATGCAGACTTGACCCCAGGTAAACAGGATGCTTCAATTACCCCAGAAATTTTACAAACAGCATATGCAGCACTTAGTCCCCCTTCTTGTGTTCTAAGGCTGGAACCGTCTACAAATATCTCATGGTCCGCCTCTTTCAAAGGTGACTCTTTTATGTCCGGGCGGGGCTTCGTGCACAACTCAGTCACGTCCAAGCAATCATGATCACTTTCATCTTTCACTTCCTCATTGCAGGGGTCTGGCAATAGAGTGACGGGGTTCATGATCGTGCACCTTATCACAGTCACATTCTCAGCTCCCAAAATCACTCTTTCATACTTTTTTAAACGACTAGGGGTGAGGTGCTGTGTTCTTGTTCTCGTCAAAAGAATCTCAACTGAGTGTGGAACAAAAACCTTTACCGGATGTCCCATCACTATTGACTCACTCTTCTCCAGACTCATACAGGTAGCAGCTACTGCTTTTAAGCAGCCAGGCAATGCTGAAGCCACTGGGTTCAGTGTAGCTGAAAAATATGCCACTGGTCGTCGACTCAATCCATGTCTCTGTGTTAAGACTGAAAGTGCACAATTCTCTCTTTCACAGGAAAACAAAGCAAAGTTCTTTGAATAGTCAGGCATGCCCAAAGCAGGAGCCTCACACAAACAATTTCGCAATTTCACAAATGCTTCTAAGCAGTCATCATTCCAATCAATTGGATCTTTTGCTCGTTTCCGGATCATTTGTATTAATGGTTTCGCTAACATAGAAAAACCATTAATCCATTGCCTACAGTATCCAACCACTCCCAGAAACATTCTCATTTCTCTCTGAGTCTGTGGTAATTGCATTTCTTTGATTATTTTTATTCTTTCCGGTGTCACTTTTCTAACTCCTCTTTCTATTTTATGCCCTAAATATCTAACTTCTTGTTGACAGAACTGTAACTTTTCTGGAGACACCTTGTGTCCTCCTTCAGCCAAATGGTTCAGTAAGGCAATTGTATCTGTGACACAATCTTCTCGTGTTTTTGCTGCCACCAATAGGTCATCAATGTACTGAACCAGAACAGAATTTCCAGGCATGATCAACGATTCTAGCCACTTTTTCAAAATCTGATTAAAAATTGAAGGACTCTCTGTGTACCCTTGAGGAACACGACACCATGCGTAAATACGATCTTCAAACTTAAACGTAAAAAGATACTGGCTGTCTGGGTGCAAAGGAATAGAAAAGAACGCTTGGCATAAATCAATTACTGTAAACCATCCTGCATTCCAGGGTATCTGATAAAGGATCACGGCTGGATTTGGCACAATTGGACAACAGGGAATTACAATTTTATTTATTTTCCGTAGGTCTTGCACTATTCTGTACTTTCCGCTAGGCTTTTTCAGTTCCATTATTGGCGAATTACAGGGACTACCCATCACCTCTTTTAAAATACCTTGTTTAACCATTCGTTCAATTTCTGGAATAATTCCTGCTTTTACTTCTGGACTCATTTTGCACTGTCGGGTATTTGGATACACTGCACCTTCTTTCACTGTCACTTTAACTGGGTCTATATTTGTCATTAGCCCAATGTCTTTTCCTGTAAAATCCCACACTTCTGGATTGACTGTCGTTCTTAACTCTTCTGGCAATTCATTCTCGGTTATTAATGAAAACATTTCATCTACTTCTGTTCCCTGTTTGGCCAGCATCATCTTATAAACAACGTCCTCATCAGGGGTTTGGAAAGCAACACCATCCGGTGTACAATAGATTGTGCAATTCATCTTGCACAAAAGATCTCTTCCCAACAGATTTACTGGACTGGAATCGCAAACTACAAATCGATGCATTTCTTTGAAGTTCCCAATGTGCACCTCCATTGGTTTTGTGATTGGGGTTCTAATCTGTTGGTTAGATACGCCTACAACTTGGATTGACTCTCCCGAGAGGGGTAGGTTTGGGATGTCTGCTGTTCTCACAGTAGACCTGGTAGCGCCAGTATCCAATAGGAAAGTAATGTCTTTACCTTCTACTCTTCCATCAACAAATGGACCTGACTGATCTACCGGCAAGGATGCGCCAAGCATGCACTCCTCTTCCTCCCCCCTCAGGCACCGTCATTGTGCGGCATCCGAATGCTTTTCATCATTCTGTAAAAAATATTGTGCAATTGTTCTATTATTCTTACCACTTTCTCCTTGAAATCCGGTGTTCGCACTGAAACTTTGATGGTTCACAAAATTTGGCATAGGAGCTGGTGGCACCTGATATTGTGGAATAATTACCTGCTGCTGCTGATTCATAAGTACTTCATTCTGCATCTGTGGGATTAAATTTTGATTTGGCCCATTATTATTCTTATTATTCTGAATACTCTTACACTCGTTCTTCCAATGTCCAAGCTTTCCGCACGCATGACAAGGAAACTTCTTTTTCGCTTCTTCTCTGTCCATTCGTCCCTTATATTTATTACCATTCGCTCCTTGATTATTCTGACTCTGTTCTTTCACTTGATTATTATTTTGGTCATTTGCTTTCTCTTCTTGCTGCTCTGCCAATTTAACCTGTGCCCACATCATTTTCTCTTTTAGCTTCCTACGCCTGGCCTCAATGTCATCTCCGCAATATTTCGCGTACTTTAGAATCTCATCCACTGTCTTGCTTTGCCAACACAACATGTGCTGCTGTATCATCTGACTGATTTCTGCTTTTAAACCATATACAAAATGTCCCATATCTTTGTCACCAATATTCTCAAAACCACTATACGGCTTAAACACCTGCAATAACCGTTCATAGTACGCATGTACAGATTCATTTGGTTCCTGTGTTGTTCTATCTATTTTTACCCAATCTGTTTCTTTAGGAGGGATTTTCCCTTTCAAATACGTAATTACTTGGTGATACTTTTTCATCACTTCCTCCGAAGGTGCTCCTGTTTTTGCATCTCTAGGATACTCCTCATTAGGCCAATCAATTGTGATCTTACATTCTGTCCATAAATCAGCAGGTACCACTATATCAAATAGACCATCCAAGTCTTTCAATAACACCTTTGAAACCTTCACAAACCTTTCTACCTGTTTGTACCATTCAACTGGTTTTTCTCTCAGTTTTGGAAAATCATTTGTAAATGATAAAATATCTTGTCTACTTCAAGGAACATGAACATATCCACCTCCAGGAACCTCTCTCATCGGACACAATTTTTCCACTCTACCTGATTCTCTTACTGGAAATGCAGCTGCTGCTTCTCTCGCTTGTACTTCCTCTTTCTTTCTTATCCATCTAATTCTCCATTTATCAATATCTCCCCACTTTCGCAAAATGTTCATTAATTCCTTTATCTGTAGTCTCTTTCCAGAAGCATTTACACTTTCTAAATCTTTATCAGTAAAATCCACTCGATAAGGTTTTTGTAACAACTTTGATATCCCTATGTCTATTCCAATCTCTGAAGCAACTTCAGTCAGTCTCTCATGAAATACTCTTGCTCTCCTAGTTATACTCTTACATAGAAACAATAATTCCTCAACATTGTCAATGTTTAATCTTTCTGTACCCACACATCCTGTCATCATCTCTTCCAATTCCACTTTCAATCTGCTGATATCTAAAATCTTTGGTGTTGGGTTCTGATTATCTCTTTCCTGAGCCCACCTTTCTATTTCTTCAGAGGTGACTACTGCTGCGCCTGTAGTTCCAGCCGGAACCAAAGGTCTTCTTTCTCTCAAATTCATAGGCGTAACTCTCTTTGAAGTTTCCGTCAAAGGTTCCACAATAGGGAGATCCATTTTTCGCTAACCTGATCATCTGTAATTACTATCTCTTTTCTGGGACTATTTAATGGAACTGTCACAAGTTGTGGTTTCTGGCAAATCTTATTATCTCCATACAATGGGATTACCGGACCAATGGTTACTGGTACTGTTAAAGCTTCAGTATTTAAATTTAATTGACTTATCTTTTGAACTAGTTCTTCTCTAGTTTTATTCAAAGCTTCTCTTTCTTTATCTTGCAACACTCTGTTATATGACGTTTCATGTAAGATTTGTGGGGTTAATGGCATTCCCATTACTGGTGCACTTGGAGTAACCTTACTAGCTGCTTCTTGATACGGTGGTGGATTTTTAATTAAAATATCTTCTAACAATTCGTCATCTGATTCAACATATCCCGTCGAATTCATATGTTTTGTTTTCTCCTTACACTTTCCTCCAGATTGTTCCTCAGCCATCAATACTGGATATAACCCTTCTGATACCATAGCTCTCCTCCACTGTTTCATCTGCCCTTCTCGTGACTCATGCAAATGTCTGGGAAAGAATCCACAATATTTTCCACCTCTGCATTTCTCTGTTTCATATGACTCAGTCTCCCATTCTTCCAAGGCCTCATATTGAGTTAACCTAGGTCTAGGTTCCAAATCATTCATTTTCAATCGCAAATTCTGAAGAATCCTCCCATTAAATGTACCATCCTTAGGAAACGCTAACACACCATCATCCTTCGTGTATTCTACCCAGTTTTCCAACCACACGCAAGTATGATATCCTCTTTCCATCATCATAAAAGATGCTGGTGGTGGAATAGGAATTCCTTCTCTAGTCAACACAGGCTTATCCTTTACAAAGAAATTCTTTATTTTCTTAAAAATTGACATCTTTCTTTTCTCTCCATACATTCTTGAAGAAGGGTGTAGGAAATTGTACTCCGCAAACCCTTGAAATCTTCTACCTGTACGTCTTGCACTTACAGTCAAATCAAAATCCCGCATACAATCTTCTCTTCACCAATCCTAGCGCGGCTTCTAACTAGGTATCCAATCAAATCAGGCTCACACTCGTACTCTGACCAATGCCAGCGCGGCCTTTTCCTGACTTCAGTTCTGCTCCTTACTACTGACCCCTCCTTTACAAAACTCCTCCTGTCACACACCCGCTGCTTCTACCAATCCCAGTGCGGCTCTCTGTGACGTCAGTACCTCTCCGGCAGCTGACCCTCCCTTTACAAGGTAATATGAAACTTTATTTCTTGAAATTCTCTTTAAACTTTCTTTGTTAATAACAACGTAATAACATTCGCTACTCTGTCTGTTCCCCTAAATCAAAAGGATAGTTTATTTCTTTTCACTACGAGTAAAACCTTCCGCTTACTCTTCATACAAGCTCCAGAGAACCTGCTACTCCTCCGGTATCACCCGTTTGGGAAATTTGAGACCAAATTTTCACCAGCGAACTCCTTTTGCTGTCAATCTAGCTTAGAAGAACCTGCTACTCCTTCAGGGTTACCCTTTCTAGGTGATATAACGCCTAAAGTTTCACTAGCGAACTCTTTGCTATCAATCACTCTCACTTTTATACAGAAAGTAGTCCCTATTTTAACACTGCCAGCCCTACCTAGCTTCTCAGTTTTATTCCAACAGACGAGTAACCTTACTGCAGTGTGGTTTCTATCGCCACACGATACTCATTTTCCCGGGAATTTTCCAAACGCCATAAAACAAGACACTAACTCTTTTTGTTAAACATAAACCAAATAATTAATCTGTACTTATCACCAAACTAGTCACTAATAACCATAGCTCTGCTATCAGAAAACTGATCCAGCGGCGTACTAGCAACAGATACTGCACTACCATATACTCACCAGGGCCCATACAACTCGCTTCCACTAAACACCAAGTAGACCGCTGGAACTTTTAGTTTTAATGATTCTCATACCTTAAGGTCCAGTTATTTCCTCTCCAGCTAAACCTTTCACTGATCAAATAGTTCTTTCCTCTGGTCAATGGACCATTAGGTGGAACTAGTTGATGGTGATAATTAACATGACTTATTATACATTTCTCGATTAAATGAAATAATCACAGACTCGAGAAGTTTTAAAATCTTTATCTAAATTAGTTGTTTGTGAACCCTCTCAACCGTTTCAGTACAAACACCCTCATTCGCAAGAGTGCCAATTCAATCAAAAATTCAATAGATATAATAATAATTCAGATCCATACAACAACTATGCTCAGAAAGAAGAGGATAGAGAGAGAAGAGCATTTATCAAGACGATGAATTTATAATTACCAAGTATGGTGTGAAGACCAACCCCCTGGCCAAAGGGCTGCTAAGGGTCCCCAGGACAGATCAGGAGACAAAGACTTCAGGACAGGTATCAGGACAGGATACTTCACCTCTCTAGATACCGACGACTACGTCGCACCCCTCTCTGACACTCTCTTCCTCCTCGCGGTTCTTCCGCGATCTTCTTTCTAACCCACCCAAATTAAGTAGATGGTTCTGCATTCAGTTTTCTTCATCTGCGTCTCACAGTTCCAGCACCACCCCAGCACACCCAGTTCTCCGAACAGAATCTCTCCGAATACTCCCCCAAATTCTCAAAAATTCTCCTCCTCACTAACTAGAACTACCTCAATTATACCCTTCCATAAGCATGTACCACCGATTAATGTTTCAAATTTTACAAAATACTAACTCTGATTGGACAGGCGAGGGGGGGATGATCATCACACCATGCTTACATTTCACTTATTTCTTAAAACCATTGTTTCAAAACTCCTCCCCTCAAACTTTATTCCCCACTTCCTTTCCCATACATCTCCAAACTTTATTAATACAAATGTTGCGATCTTTTGAATAAAGTTCCTTCATATGAACTCTTCACCCTCATGTTCCCAGGGCACATCTTCGCCGGCCTTGGACGCGTGACAAGTCCTTAGTCATCTTTTCGTACTTTCTCGCCAGGGCGCATGCGTTGCGCAACATCAGTCTGCTCGACTCAGACAAATCTGACAGGCCCAAATATGCACTAATAATAAAGTCAAAAGGGAAAATGTTATTCTCAAAAATAAATGATTTCACTGTATACCACCAACCTCTACTCTAACCCATTCCATTTATTATTTCCCTTTCTGCATTTGCGTTAGTATAAAACTTATTTTCTAATTTCAGCAAGCAGGTGCCATGCATGTGAGTTTTCAAGCGGCCATTTTATGGTTCTTTGCGCAGGCGCCAGAATTTCCCTCCAAGCGTTAGTACGTCATACTACGTAGATGCAGTAGACGCATGCGCAGTAAAAATCCTGTGTTAGAATGCGTCTTAGTCCTTCGTTCATGTTATTGCAGTTAGTAAACACATAGGCAAGCTTCATTTTCTCCCGCGTGTAAAGGAAATGCGTATTAGTAATCAAAAAACACGTTGTTAATAATTCGTTAGTGAGTTAAACGAGAGGATTGCCTCCGAGCAAGTCTCATTTACGAGTCCTTGCTCCATCAACAGGCCTTGCCCATTTTTTTAAATGTGTGGGATCTGGCCTGGTCTCTTCTTTTCAAACTATATTCGGGGTAATACCGGCTTTTATTCATTCTAGATTTTCCAGCGTCTTCGGAGGGTTTCCTTAATTTTGGCGCTGACAGCTAGTGTCCTGCTTCTTCTCCTTGTGCTCCGCAATGGTTGCTCACTTTGTGGCTCTGCACAGACAGGACCGGCTTCAACTGTACCGTGATCGCCTGTATGAGGCTTTTGGATGCTTGCCTTTAGCAACGCTTGGCGTGAGTTACGACTTGACATTCCGCTTTGCCTATTTTACTTGCGTTCAGCCAGTGCTTCATTGCAAAAGATGTCATTTCTCCTGGGCGGTGGAACTTTGCTTATCGAACACGTGGTGTCCAATCCCTGATTCCGGCCGGTTGATGGGTCCCTTAGAGACACATGACGAGGCTTGTTCTGTGGATGGCCAAATGGCGCGTGCAGCTTTACTTGGAATCTTGGATCAATGGGATATCTGTGCGGCTGCGCAGACCTTCCTACAACATAGTTTTATTGAATATCACACAAGTTTGCCGTTTCTACTTCTGGAAGCTCCTGCTTGTGCGGAACATGAATGTTCCTTCGACTTAATTAATTGGATGTCATCGCTTTTTTCTACCAATAACAAAGATAACCTTTTGGAGGGAATTGCATTCCTTTGCACCCAAACCTTCATGGATTGACTGCTGTCTGAAATACAGATTTTTTTTTCCCCCAAAACTCAAAATATTTTTAGCTTCTTTTCGAACTTTCCCTTTTTTCCACCAATCTGTTTTTTTTAGAAAGTTCCTCGCCAATATTTTACACGATGCCTGACTTTTTGAACTCTGTATTCATTCTTCTCTCTATGTCCTATTGACTTACCAGGGGGAGGGTGTTATATAGGGTTATGTGGTCCTAAGGCACATAGTCGCCATTGCTAAGTTAGCATGAGTTTTGCTTGCCCTTTGCTGCTGCTTTTGCGCACGCCTCTGCCAAGAGTTTGTTTTCGTGACACTTTGCCTCTGCCCTGTACATGATAACAGATTGTTTTTCACGTTCTCAGCCTTCCCTTCAATTCTGTCTGAACATAATGTGCAAGGTCGGTCAACAATGTGTCTCTTGTTATTCTGTTCTGGTCAGTCCCTATTACCTAGACAAAACATTTTACCAACAGCTGCAATGTGGAAGAATCGTGCTTTGATATAACGTTGTTGCATGTTTTTGACACACACTCGAAGAAAGCCGTTCCATGGAGCTGAGCGCTGCTGTTCCTATGATGTAAACCTTTGCGTTTAGTCTTTCAGGTAGGGGTCTGCTAATAACGCCTAGAGATCTTCTGTTATTTAAAATAACCTCTTATTGCCTTGGGGAGGGTGATTAGGCCCAGTTATTTTGCTTTTTTCACAGTCTTTATAAAATGACGACTCCTTTTATATTCTATGGTATTGTAACAATGCTAACGATTCTTGCCTTATGCATTTTGCTGCTAGTTGTGGTTCGCATACTGTTTTATGAATCACTATAGTCAAAATAAACATTTTGAACTTATTTAGTGACTCTGATTATTTTTATTGTGGACAAGTACGTGGGAGCGAAAGAGTGTCTTGTTCCCGCGACTCTGAGGTGAGTCGGGAGTGCTCGTGTTCTGGGTTGTCTAAACATTCGTAGCTTCTTGATATTTGTAGGAGACCGAATGAGACACTATTGCTAGTCGGTTGGGATTTTGGGTACTAAGGTGATAGGAGGTACACCCCTATTTACTGAGGTCCTGTTTTCTTGTGCATAGTTCTGTGTATGAGCAGAATCCCCGCAACACCCTCCATGGCAACCAAGTACCAACAACTGGTAGAACACTCAGCGCAGAAGAAATTAGGCGAACCAGTGGTTCTCAGCTTTGGCGGGCCTGAAAACCCTGTATTTGGCCTGCGCAAGCACAAGAATATGGGTAACCAGGACCCTGGGGCTCCTCACCCACAAGTCAAGGGGTAATAATAATATTATTATGCCTGGGCCGAGCCCCACTCAACTGACAGCCTTACTTGCTTTAATAGGCACCTAAGGGTTGATCCACCTCTACCGACCCAGAATCGGGCATCAGGCTGCTTAAATACAGACCTGTGAACACGGGCGTAAAGGCTTCCAGGCGCGGGCTCTTGCTCGGCGGGGGACTCACTGACAGGAAAAATCTGACAGGAAGACGCGCTCCCGCCGAGCAACGAGACGCGAGTCGCGCTACACGGGTGCCCTCTAGCGGCCGTCAGCGCCACCACAGAGCCCGCCTAACTATGGCCGGGAAAGGAGCGATGAGAGACGCTCCCGCATCAGCTAAGCATGCGGCGAGAAAGCCGCCAGACAGGAAAGCGCGCGCGCTGAAAGAAACACAGCAAATACAAAACACTAGACCTTACATTAGCCACAATACATTAGCCATAAGTCACAAAGGAAAAAACTACTTAACTGCTGGTGGAGCAGGAAAAGAAAGAGGAGGTATCCCAGCAGCCCTGGCCCTTCCAGGACGTGTACAGCTGCCTATTGGTTGACCTCTGGGACTGACCTGTCCCGGTGTTTCATGGGAAAGAGAGTTTTTTCTGTTAAGTTGAATACTGCTGGTGATGGAAAATGAAGAAAGTAGAGCATAATCCTCGCCTCCGGTCCTGCCATAGAATCTGGAGTCCTTGGTAATACATTGATGACTTATTGGTGGCATCAAATTCTCAAGAGGCTTGCAAAGGAGACACAATTGCTCTGTTGAACCACTTAACTGAGAATGGACATAAAGTGTCCCTGACCAAACTGCAATACTGTCAGAAAGAAGTCCTGTACTTAGGACATCACATTGAGAAAGGAGCGAGGAAGGTGACACAAGAGAGAATTTCAGCAGGTCTGAAAATGTATCTGCCAATTACCCAGAAAGAAGTCCGGGTGATTTTGGGATGGGAATGGTGAGCTACTGTCCACAGGGGATTCCCAAATTTTCCCAAATTTTTCCTAGTGGCCAAGCCTTTACAGAGGCTGATTGAGAGAGATGTGTTGCTTTGTTTTGCAGTAAGAGGGATGGCTGTGTTTCTCTCAGTGCTAACTCAGATGCACAGAAATGCTTGCAGACTCGTTTCTACTTTACAGCCACATTTGATCCAGTAGCTGCGGGAATCTAGTTGGCTATCAAGCCAGACACATCCACGCTCGGGATGATGGGGTCCGTGTAACCGTGGCCATTTGGATCCTCCCTCCTCATTTCCCCCGCTGATGCTCTGATGTGAGAGCCGGAAGAGAATCCCCCTCCTCCAACAAGCAATACACCCCGGCCGCCCGGCGATACTCTGGTTGAAGCGCTGCAGTCAGAGCCTTCTGCAGATCCTGACACTGGTATCACGGCGGCAAGCAGATATACGGCACCGGACCCGCAGACTGCAATACAAGCGATGCAACTTGCTCCGTAAGATGGGCCTAAAAACTGTTACTAAACCACGAGCTATGGGCACTGGCAGCTCCGGGACCACAGGAGGAAAAGGGAAAGCAAATTTGAGGAAAGGGGAGGTGGCTGACAAAATAGAAGCTGGGGCCAGCGAAGGTCAACTTAATCAAAAATTGGCAGATTTTTTCAAGAAACCAGACCGGGGGGCAATAACTGGTATTGGGCCAGTAGTTTATCCCCCAGAAGGAGGCATACAACAAGGTACTCTGGAGGATGGGTTACAGGGTTGGGGGGATAATAGGGAACCTATAACTAGGCGGGTACCTGTCCCCACATCAGCGAATACTGACATGGAATTGAACAATAGTGGGTGGGGGGTGCAAGTGATTGTCGCTCCGGTAGCCATACAGATAGAGGAGAAGTTGGTTCCAGCCGAACCAGGAATGGCACATAATGGAGAATGGCCTAATGATGAAATTAAAATAATCAATGGTCTTCAGAAGGATACCAGACCGAAGGAGGATGTTCTACCCCCCCCCCCCGAAGGTGCTAATGTCAGAAAGGAGAGAGTAACCAAAACCAGGACCCCTAAACCCACTAGATCTAAGTCAACTGGCCATATGGCAGAATTAGAAGTGGTAGAACACTTCTTTTCACTATCAGATCAATCAGACAATCTAGGAGAAGATCGAGATGTGAAAGATGGCCTGAATGATGGATCATTGAGTGGCTCTAGTCTATCAGTACCAGAAGAAGAAGAAAGGTGGGAAACTCGAAAATCCAACAAATATGCCATGCCATCTCAGGGAGAAGGTTCTGACACTGCTCTTTTATGGGACTATTCAGCAATGACCCAGCTAGAGGGGAACGGGTCAAGGGGGAGCCCTGGCCCAGCCATGCAGCCAGAGGAGATCACACTGGAGACCAAATATCAGGGGGTAATGGCTCATCAGGATGAGACTAGGCTGGATAATCGAAGGATACAAACAGCCAACTTGAAACTCCAGGAAGCTATTCGTAAGGTGGCAAAGACTTGCATGGAGTAGCAACTGGAATGACTGAAGTGGAGACCCAAGTAGCCACTCTAGAAGCAGCAGTCACAGCTAATAAAAAGTTGGTTGAAAGTCATGAGGCATGCATGGTACACACTCAATGGAAACTCAAAGAGTTTAAAAACAGATTAAGGCAGAATAACCTTAGGGTCCCGGGGGTCGTGGAGGGCTTAGAAAAGGAAGATGCCAGGCAGTTTATTGTCAACCTGTTCAAAACGGCCTTTCCAGAATTGCAGGACTTGAATTGGGACAGTGAGATTCAGAGGGCCCATAGATTTCCCTTCAAGCAGTACCACCAGTAAGATCCAGCAATCAATAGGCCCAGAGCTATACTGGTATATGTTGGTAACTTTCTTCTACGCCAGGCTATCTCCGATAAAGCAAGACCAGATTAAAGGAGAGTGGTGAATGACTGTTCCTTCTTTGTCTGACTGGATTTCTGCCATGCTACAGTGGAGAGGTGATGGCGACATCAGCAGCTAATCTAGCCTTTGCAGGCTAAAGGAGCACAGGCATTTTTACTTAATTCTGTAAAACTTAAAGTTATTTAAAGAGACCAAACACACTTTTTTTATCAGAGATCAAAGCAAAAGAGTTTCTTGATGGATTAGGCTGATTATGGCCTTCAGTAGGCTGCAAATGTAGAGGTCTCCTGGAAGAAAACTTAAAAAAAAAACTGAGAAAGATTGGGAGGGGCAAAAGGAGAGAGAGGGGTGGAGTAGGAAATTTTGCTCTTTAATAGTTCATTGCACTTAGTATCTGAGCACTAAGCACTTGCACTTTGCACCATGTATTAGGAAATATATAAAAGCCCCCTTTAAGTTTTAACTTAAACTAAATAAAAAAATTAAATGCATACATGTATTATGTAGCACTATGCTCTTTTCTCTTCTCGATTGCACTTTATATTGATGAGATGACGGTAGTATAACTCTGGCTGTAGGAGCACAGAAGAAATGGTCTAATGAAATTATTAATTAGGAGAGCGCAATAGAAATAGTCTGATCACATAATAGTGGGCCACCAACAGTTAAATAAACTATGTTGTATTTGGAAACATTATTTAATAGCGGGGGGAGTGGGGGGATCCAACTCCATCTATGGACAAGTAAGGTCCATCTGCCCCAGCGAAGAGGGGGTAGGGAGGAGGGGGAGGATAGGAATGGTTCGGGGAGGGCTAGGGGTGGGACGGAAAGTCGAGGGTGGGGGAAAAATAGGTATAGGGTAGCTATGTGTTAGCAATCATCAGGATCAAAGGAGGTGTGAAATTTGAGAAGAAGCTGAATATGTATAGTAATATGTCTTATACAATCTGGAAAGTGGTCAAAGGACTCTTTTATTTGGGGTAAAATTCATATCTTTACAAATAACGTATGTGGTTTCATAGACAGAGCTAAAAGAGGCAGGGTGGCAATTGGCTTTAAGGCTATGAGGCCAGATAAAATATGTCTACAGGAGAACCATGTTCCTTGGGAGAGAAGGAAAATACTTGAGGAGTTGGGCTACACATTACTAAATTGCATAATGCAAGGGGCTACTACCAGAGGGGTTGCTATATTGGTAAATCAAGCAAGGGAGGCAGTAATCAGAACTAAGGTGGATAATGTAGGGAGATAGGCTATTGCAGATATCCACATTGGTACTGGGAGAGTTACAGTCTTCTCTCTACGGCCCTAATATAGATGACCCAGGAATTTTTCATACCCTTAATATGGAATTGTCAACATGGCCTACCCCTCTTATTCTCCGTGGGGATTTTAATTGACATCTAGAAGTAACAAGAAATTTAGTAAAAGGAAACCCTTATAGGGGTCGGAAACCGCTAGTCCATAAAGCGGTTCAGCATTTGATTAGCGATCATGGGCTGATAGATGTTTGGGGGAGTTTGAAATATCCAGATCCTGGCTATAATTTTTTTCCCATCCCCATAATAAGCTGGTTTGACTCAATTATTTTTTTGTATCTGCTTCTCTAGCTGGGCAAATTGGAATTGAATCCCATCCAAGGGCAATGTCAGATCACAATCCACTGATATTAGAATGTGAAATGGTAGGGCTTGAAAAACAATTCAGAGCCTGGACATTCGATATACAACTTCTGAGGGACAGAGACTACAGGGAATATATTCAGGAGTGGCTGAAGTGGTATAAATCAAGATACGGCTGCCCTGGGGATGGTATGGGATTCCCTTAAAGCAGGAGTAAGGGGAGAGACATTGAGTTATAGCCTAGCTAAACAACAACAAAGCTGACAGCAGTTGCAGGTATTTTTTAATACACTTGCAAGATGTGAGTCAGATCTCGCTGGGATAATTGGGGGAGGGGGGATACCGGGGAAATATTGCAGAAAATAGGTGTAATCAGGGCCAAAATAGATGAGCATTATAGCAAAGAGGTTGCTGCCAAGTATCAAAATCACCAGGCAGAGTGCTATGAATATGGGGAAAGCACGGGGCATCTACTGGCAGATCGTATAAGGCAAAAGGAGTCTGGTAGGGAGTAGAGGCAATCAAGGACAAACAGGGTAGAAAGATAGAAGTATATACAGAAATTCTAGACGTCTTTCATGAGTACTATGCAGATCTGTACTCAGAAGTTATAATCTCTCTCCCAGAATCATATCATAACTTCTTTAGTACTACCAAGGAGCTTTCACTAGATCCTGAAGAAAGGCAGCACTTGGAGCTACCTATGTTTATGGTGGAAAGTGAGACTGCAGTAAAAGATATGGCAAGGGGGAAAACTGCTGGGCCAGATAAAATTCCTTTGGATTTTTATGTAATATTTCTCCCAGAACTTATTAAAATAATGTCTCTAGTTTTTTTGAATGCCCAGGAGGAAAGGGTAATACCACCATCCTGGGAAGATACTAATATTGTCATCTTTAAAAAAGGGTAAGCCCCCATTATATACCAGGTCGTATAGACCAATCTCTCTTATAAATACAGATGTGAAAATATATGCAAAGATATTGGCAAAAAGATTAAGCGCTGTAATAGCAACTTTTGTCTCCCCCCATCAGCATAGTTTCATTCCTGGCAGGGGCACTGACTATCATGTACACAGGGTAATAACACTGTTAGATGTAGCTGAAGTGACTACATCAGCGCTTGGCCTGGTATTTTTGGATGCTGAGAAAGCCTTTGACCGAGTCTCTTGGGATTATTTGTGGGAGGTGTTAAAAGGGAAGGGACTCAGCAGGGGCTTTATTAAGTCTGTTAAGGCCCTTTGTCAGGCACCTAAAGCCAGGTTACAAATAATGGGTAAGAGCTCGAACCAAATTAGTATCACGGGGGAACGAGACAGGGGTGTCCCTGTTCATCTTTATTATTTGCTTTGTACATTGATCTGTTTTTAAGCCGCCTGGAGGCGACTTTGTTGATCCAGCCAGTAATCTGGACCCAAGGGCCACATAAGGTACTAGCATTTGCCGATGATGTGGTCAAGGTTACGCCAGACCCCTGAAAAGCCATAGACCAGATAGAAGGGAAGGCACACAGGTTTGGGGCAATTTCTGGATATCATCTTAACAAGGGTAAGACACAAATTGTTAGTACGGAAGGTGGAACAGGTGATCCTTGCTGGGTGTGAGAAGCAACATATCTGGGTGTGGCTCTCAAACCTCATATTGGAAAGATAGTCGAATTAAATCTGGCCCCATTATTTAACAAAATTAAGCTGGATTTACATAGAATAAATAACTTACAGCTAACTCTGGACGGCAGGTGCAACGTATTATAAATGGTGGTACTCCAGAAACTTCTTTATTTAGTTAGAACTATCCCCCTGGAGATTCATTAGAGCTGGTTAACTAAGCTGGATAGCTTGTTTGATAGATTTGTATGGCGGTTTGAGCAACCGCGGCGGGCTTCCAAATTTATGGTTCTACCGGCTGACAGGGGAGGAAAGGGAGTGCCTTGTATGATATTATATTATTGGGCATGCGTGATACAGCATCTGGCAATTTTAATAACTGGGAACAGCAGGGAGGCAAGTCAGTCGGAAACATCATCAATATATCAGCTCTCGCTGGGTACAGATGTGAGGGGATGTTTTCTGAGGAATATAAAGAAGAGCTATTACAAAACAACTTAGTTTAAAACAGTTGTTGCGGCATTCAAATTATGGTGTCAGATTAGAAAGCGGTACCATATTACCAAAATAAATCGATACACTCCCTTGTGGGAGTCACCTTTTTTACCAAGTATATTTCAAGATGGCATGCATAATCGATATTGGGCTTGTGGTGTTTGGGGATCTTTTAGATAATGGGCAGCTCTGCTCTTTTACTCAGCTACAGGCAAAGTTTGGTCTTACCAAGGAAACATTTTTAGGTCGAGCGGGAGCCAGCGCGCAAGCGCTGCTCTTCGAAGAACTGGGGTAGTTGAGTACGGAGAGAAGCTTCACCCACTCCCCCCTCCCTTATTTTTCATTGGCTTGTGTGTTTGTCCTTTGTAAATGCTGTCTTCTGATTCATTAGGAGGCTTGTTAGTCCCTCCTTACTACAGCCATGTCGTCATTTGTAACCTCCCATGCCTACTGGCCCCTTTACGTGGTTGTTACACAGGGCTGTACTATTTCCTTCGTGCACACGTAGGGTCACACAGCTTTGTCCTTGCCTTCTCCTCTCTCCCACCCCCCCCCCCCGCCCGTCCCATTGTCCGTGATGCCAAGTTGCAAGCCATTTGCAATGCAATAGGTCTCGCGTAAATTCGAGACCTATTGCATTGCAAATGCTTGTTTTCTCACACAGAAGCAAAACGAAAGTATCCACTCGCAGCGAATAGTGTGCTGAGCTCCTGGACGTATGACTGCCAGGCGCCAGAGGCCCCGGGAAGAGGTAGCAGGGAGCCGGGCTGAGGCTGGGAGTTGCGCCCGCTGGTCCGCCATGGCGCTGTTGGAGCTGCTCGCTACCTTTGATTTCCAGAGAGACCCCTGCTCCTGGACCCGAGCCCGGGACCGACGGTCACCAGCAGCCCTCAGGTAACAGGAAACTTTCCCGAAAGGATGACAAACGGTATAGTCTTAGTTGAAGCAGAGGAGTAGCAGAGAGTAGGGGATTGTCAGTGTACACTTGAGAATTGGATAGAGCTTAACTATAAAATAACTGCCCATTAGACTAAATTTCATGTGTGTCACATTTAGCAGGGGCTGGATTTTAAGTCAGCCGTGCATGCATTCTGGGACTTGTAGTTTTTAATATCCCACTAATAGTTGCTGACGGCCACCGTGTATGACGCCCTCAGGCAATACTGGCTTTTCGCAACTTGTAGTTTCGCTTTTTACACTACAAATATGGACAGCTTGTAACTTTGGCTTTAAAAGCCAGGGATGTCTGAAAGAGTGTAGCGCATGATACAGCACACTTGACTTTCACGACTTTAAGCCATCTTTAACGAGGAAGTGTGAAACCACCTTGTCCAGCCTGCAAAGTGGTTTTAGGTGTACAACAGCCTGCAGAACATGACAAGTCGTGTTTTATTTTCCTCATAAATACTGTCTTAGGTACCTGAGAATGATGAGGAAAAATGGAACAAGGCCCAGCATGCAGTGCTGCTACAAATCCAGGACACATACGACCTGCGAAGAGGTCGAGGGGCGCGCCCTGCTGCTTTCTTCCTGATACAAAGGGCTCTCAGTATTTAGAGTGGCCACGCTCCAGTGAACACATCTTACATTGTAAAACGCAGGAACCCGGCGCCCTTTAGTATTTCCTGGTTAAATTTGCTTTCCACATCCCTTCGGTGTGCATGGGGTGTCATTGATCGAGGTCTGAATGGTTCAGACTGAACCTTTAAAGGCCAGTCCTGCGTCTATCAGGGCCCCGCCCACAGTCTTTAGTGGTTTGAGGATTACAGTCAGGCTTTATTCAGGCTTTGTGTAGATTTCGAAATTGCACCATACTTCCTTACATGTGAGTTCTTAAGTTCAGGGATTTTTGAAGGGTAGAAATGTGTGAACTTACAGCGGCCAATCATCAGAGAAACAGTATCGTTTCAGGTTAGAAGTGGTAACAAGGCTAACTTTTAAACGTCATCTGGTAATATAACCAGTTCGGATGCACGGTGTGAGAACCAGGACGGTGCCTGTAGTCCCATAGAGCGCGTGCTGCTTCAAGATTGTGCAAATTAAAAGTGCTCGGGGTGCTACACACCACAAGCTGCTTCGAGGATGACGTCGTCTCTGAGAACGCCGATTTTGGGCTACAAGTAACTGTCTATTTGTGTCGTCTCCTGGTACATGCAGCAGCTGTGGTGGTTGGGCCAGGAAAAGAAACAGCTGGGGCACGGGCCCCCTTTTAAAGCTGCCCTGCTTGTTCCATAATGCTTGAAGTTCACCCAGTAATCCTGCCAAGTCAAGGGGATAACACATTGCAATACCCGAATCCCTTCAGCTGTGCGTCCTTGCTTAAATCCCCTTGGAAACACCCTGTGCCTTCAAGGCTTGCTATATATTAACCATGAAAACATCAATCGTAATATTGGTTAAATATACCCTCACTGGTGCGAATATCCCCCTTAATTAACTACTCATTACACTGTGCCTGGTAAAGCCAGTGACAGTTTGCCTGGATACCACCAGTGGCTGATCTACCCCTCTCAATATCTCATGTGAGACGATTTCCTACCAAATGATTTCAGATTGGCCAAGTAGAGCCACCAAATTGACAGTATCTCACTTTCACCCCCACCCACCTTGCAGCACTTTTACAAGACAGCTTGAGAAGTTTTAAAGAATTCAAGGGAACGATATCATGTCACGAGGTGCTTCATGGCGGCAACGATCTGTGACTCTGTGACCAGCCCTTCTATCTCAAGTGCCTGATCATGTGAAAGCTTTTGCAGCCTAGTAGATGTCAAGAACTGATCTATGCAGCCAGTGTCAATTATGTGTGGTTTGGGTACTACTGCTATTTGTATATCCGCTTGTCTATGCAAATGATGTACATCCGGGTGACGAATGGCTGCTAAGGCAATTGTGCGCAACAGCTTGAATCAGTTCTAGCAATAAATGCATTTGCAATGCAATAGGTCTCGCATTTTTGAAACTTTGACCTATTGGTATTGTAAATTACAATGCTTTTTATTATTGCAGGTTTTTTTAAACACATAAAGAAAAGGCATTGTCATTTACAATGCCAATAGCTCAAAATCTCGCAAATGCGAGACCTATTGCATTGCAAATGCTTGTTTTAAATATCTACAGATTTGTGACTACCTCGGTAAGCTTGACGATAATCAATTGTCAGGTGCTAAGCATACAATAATAGATATAATCGATCAGGGAGGACGTATTGGATCTATTTATAGATATATATGATAAAGGATCATCCAGATGATATTGAACTACAGAACCAGAAAGGGATCAAAGAGACCGCTCTTGGAAACTTCCCTGGATCTCTGCAAGGAGACACTTTTGACGGCCAGCCTCAAGAGCTAATATTATAAAACAGCCTTTGATTTGTACTGTACGCCTAAAAGATTATTTAAATGGGGAAGAGACCGTATTCTAAATGTCAGAGATGTGGCACATCAGAGGCTGATACTGTACATATGTTCAGTATTTGCCACCGGGTGGCTAATTATCTCCAAAAGATCTCATGTTTTTGGGAACGATCTTGAATCAACATATTAATATAACATCACAAGTAATTCTCTTGGGAGTTAGTGAGGACGCTGGTCTGTCTAGAGGGGGGACGTATTTGATTTTCGTAGCAATGGCTATGGCACAAATGTGTCTGGCAATGGGATGGATCAATCTGGACCCTCCAACGTTTACCAAGTGGAGATCGCGATTTTTGGTCATGCATAATATGGAGAAAAGTCTCTATGAACAAAAAGGCAGAAGGGCACGGAAGTGGGATAGCCTGATTTGGGCCTCAGTTGATGAATGGTTGTAAAGTGTGAATGTGAGTTTATAAAATCAACAAGGGGGATAAAATGTAGGGACCTCAAGGAAACAGGAATATCTTTGCACACTTTGTATCATCTTTGCCTGTTACATCTATGAGGGTATTACGCTGCTCTTAACTCTCTTCTAGGCTGTATAGTTTTGATATTGATCGATTTTACATGTTAAAGCTTTTTTAGTATGCTGTGTATTCTTAATTACAACAATTTATTCTGATTTGCTCTCTTTTAACTTTTGTGTTCATGAAATACTCTGATCGATTGCCTCTGTTTATCCTGTAGAATGATATAATTATGTATGAATTGCTACCTCTACCTAATAAAAACATGTAAAAAATGGTCTGGTAGCTGCTGCTTTGCCCAGCTGTCTCAAAGCTGTGGCATCTACAGGTGTCAGTATCGATCAGTGCAAGAGGATTGTTATGGGTCATCCTTTGACAGTCTTTGTTCCCCATTCTGTGGAGGTATTGTTAACTGACAACAGAAGCCAACACCTTACCAACAGTCATCTCACTAAATATGAACAAGTCATACTTGGTGTGGATAATGCCACCTTGAGGAGATGCACTTTACTTAACCCTGCTGCTGTGTTGTCCATAGCTGGAAATGATGCTAATGAAGGTGAAGTTGAGCATCACTGTCTTGTTATAACTGAACTATGCACCAAGCCGAGACCTGGCATACAAGAAGTGCCACTACCTGAATCTTATTATGTGATGTTTGTTGATAGCTCCTGCTTAAGAGACCATGATGGAAACCTGAGAGCTGCCTGTGCAGTCTGTACTGTCTCAGGTGTGGTAGAAGTCTCCTAGCTTCAAGGAGTATTTTCTGCACAATAGGCTGAATCAATTGCTCTTACAAGGGCATGCTGTGTTTCAGACCAACTGAGAGTGACCATTTTCACTGATAGTCAGTATGACTTTGGTGTTGTCCATGACTTTGGACAGTTATGGTCGCAACATGGAATTATGACCTCTTCGGGATCACCTATACGAAATGGTGCAAGTGTCTATAACCTGTGACAGGAATTACAGATGCCTGCCCAGATTGCGGTTGTGAAGTGTGCTGCACATCACAACTGCACTGATTATGTTACTGTGAGCAACAGGTATGCGGATGAGACCACACGATATTGTGCCCTGAATGCTTGTACCTTTAATGGGAAGCATCGGAATGGAAGGCAGGATGCCACAAATTGCAATCTGGTGGTAACTACTGTTGATACTTGGGAGGAAGTTAAGAGGTTGCAGGAAGAAGTATCAGAAGCAGAACAGCAAGGCTATATTAATGCAGGTTGTGTCAAAAGAGATGAAGATGACATTTGGGTTTCAGGAGATGGAAGACCTGTGTTGTCAGATAGCTTATTTCCTTCAATGATGGGACATTATCATGGACCTGCAGGGGGAGATGTCATTGTGCCGTTGTTCATGCAAACATGGTTAAATCCTAGGTTCAGATTGATGGGTTAAGGGTTATGTCACAGATGTGTTGTGTGCCAGCAACAGAATGTTGGCAGAAGAACAGCAGTCACGCTGAGTCACATAGGGAGATCAGGAGGTCCCTTCAACAGGATTTAACTGGACTTTATCGAGATGCCTGTGTGCAATAGGCTGAGATATGCCTAATGATTGTGTGCACATTCTTGCATTAGGTTGAAGCCTACCCGACCTGAAGATGTGATAGTCTCTGACTGGCTAAGTTGTTCTTGAGGCAGTTAATATCAAGGTTCGGTGTCCCAACTTCTCTGGAGTCAGACCAAAGAACTCATTTTAACAATGAGGTTCCGAAGATGTTGTGCATAGCATTACAAGCCGAACAGAGGCTACATTGCACTTACCAACCGGAGGCTTCCGGAATTGTGGAACAGGTCAAAGGGACTTTGAAATCCAGATGGACTAAAGTGTTTGCCTCGACATTTCTGAAATAGCCTGATGCTTTGCCTCTTATGTTGCTGAGTCTACGCAGTACTCCAGATAGGAGAACAGGTTTGTCTCACCATGAAATAGTCATCGGTAGAGCTATGAGACTGCCAACTGTGCCTGCAAATGTTCATGTGAATATTACAGATGACATGATTCTTGATTTCTGCAAAGAATTGGCTGGTGAGGTGCAAACTGTGTCTATGTGTCTTATCAGGTTGGAGAGGCTACAGCCCCTCCTCAACAGGAGCAGTGCCATAACCTCAGTCCCGGTGACTTGGTTATGGTGAAGAAGCATGTGCAAAATAACCTCAGTGGCGAGGCACGTACCAGGTTATTTTGGACACTACAACAGCTGTGAAGTGTGGAGGTCTCCCCAACTGGGTGAATGTTGCACATACTCACAGAGTCCCTTGTCCCTTTCATGAGTTAACACCTGTCCCAAAAGTGCTGTTGGTTACAGTGAGACAAAGGGAGTAGGTTAATCAAGCTGTTGGGGATCAGCAAGAAGCTGGGACAGCACTTGTTCGGTCTGAGGGTCATCTAAGAGAGTCAACAGTTGAAGTTGGCACAGAAGAATTCCATCCTGTAGTGTTGACTGCATCAGAATCAGACCCTGGTGAGGAACCTAGTACAGCAGTAATGTGAGTTGTGTCTAGTGATCGGTGGCCAAGAAGACAAGAGAGTGGGAGACCTTGTTTGTCTGAAGTGCGTGTGCTATAAACTATCCCAGAAGATACTGAAGGGTCTGACCTAAGTGACAATGAAGAGGAAGGCGAAAATGGAAAACAAGGGAACCCTACTCACTGTGGAACCAGGGTAATTGAGTTAAACAAGAAAACAACGGTTCCTGTGGAATGGTATACACATATATAGATATTGTGATGTGCAATCGCGATAAAGGGGTTAGAATGATGTCAGAAAGAAAGGACCAAAAACACCAAAAGTCTCATTGAACACATATGTATGTATTACTCAAATATTATAAAAAAAAATATATAGGCAGTTGTGCAAAGTGTCCCAAGTGTTACAAGAACCTAAATGTTACGTGACATAGTGTGACAATATTTACAAGGTTTCAAGGATTATTTCTACTGAAAACGACCATTTCTGAAATTTTTACAAATTATACAGCAACTTTATACAATAATAAGTGCTGAATCAGTGGTTCGCTTTCATCATTACTGTCGACGGCGTTTCAACCCTTTCTAGAATGTAGGGTCTCATCAGGACCTATAATTGTGGGGACATCTGGGAAAGGAAGAGTAAAAACAATGTGAGGTGAGCATATGGCCCTTATACCAGCACAATTGTGGTGGATTGAATCATGTAGGCAAGAAGGATAGGTCAAGGTACCTGAATCATCAATCTCTCAGCTTGAGTGAAGAAAATGTGCCAACCCTGGGTGAAGTAAAAGAAAGATACTCACAGGGAGACCCAGCCGGGTTCTGGTAGTGTAAGGGATAGAGAAAGATAATAAAGGATTAGAAGGTCGTTGGGAATCAGTTCAGAGAAACTGCAGAAATGGCGCAAGGGAAAAACTTACCCCTGTTGAGGGTGTAGGCCGGCGAATAAGAGGATAATGCTGTGCAGAGGATGTAACTCGGCAGTATAGGTCGGTATCAATGTAGGAACTCTGGGGAAAAGTGTGACAGTCAGGACCTGTGTAGCAGTGTACACACAGGGTGTAACATAGTAAGGATAATGCCTTGCGGGATACGGAAGGCATGACTGGAAGTGCACGATAAAGATCTTACCAGGGCGTGGCTTATGGTTCGTGGACGATAAAGAAATGAGGGCCGAGATACGGCAGGATGTCTGCTTCTCAGTGGGTTTGTAAAACGATTCCTGTGGGAAAAGAAATCGGAGTGTTGACATCGAGGGTAATTCATATGCGTTACGGATGTGTGCGCGCGCTCGTGGTGTCGGGCCTCTCTCTTACCTAATTATGGATGGAGTTCCATGGGGCACGTGCAATGCGTGCTATCAGCAAGACTGCAGCCGTCTGCTTGCTGGAGGTCAATGACACAGAGCGGATGCTCGTGCTGACTTAAATAGTTCTCAGAGCAGAAGACCGGAACAGTACGCAGGCATCAGAGCGATTGCCGCGACTCAGAGTTATCCGGTTTTCGGTGATGGAAGCCCAACAAAAGTGAAAAAAGACCTAGCGGTTTGCTGACAATGTTAGGGGACAGGGAAAAATTAGAAGGGAGACGGACACGGTGTGTGTCCAAGGATATGAGTGGAGCGATCAAAGCGGTTGGCACAATTTATGGATTGTGGAGCAAAAGATGGAAAGGCGGATATGGTGTGCATCTGGGATTAATGATGCAGGGATAACAGCTGTGAATGTTGTTATATACGGGTAGCTGAGCAAAAAACGGTAAACATAAAATTATGTTACACTTAGTGTTCTCATACATTTCGTCTGCAAAATTAAGTAATTGTCTAGGAAAAGCAGTGTTTGGCATAGGAGCCACATGAAAATCTGGACAAAACGGATGTGTGAACATACAAAATTGTCACTTAGTATTTGCATGAATAATTGAGCAATGTGCATTAGCCTAGTCTGGCAGCTACAGTGATTGTTAGTTAACAACAACATGGACAACTGTTATGGTGATGTACAGTAATTAGTCAACCGTGCTACATCGGTCTATTACCATAAATATTTAAGACATATGCATGGCGTGCGCAGGATCATAACTATGTGCTGGCATAATCGAGCATTTTAAAGAACACTGTACAATCGCATACACATACAAGGCCAGTTCTAGGATGGGGGAAGGTGTTGTGGCAGTTTCATGTTAATGTGGCCACAAAGCCACGCCATTCTTCCGCAGAATTGAGTCCCTGGTCTATAGAATTAATTCTGTCTATCCAGTGACATTCACGCCTTTGCAAAATTTGTGTGATGTCTCCCCCTCTCTCAGGGACTGTGGCAATATCAATCACTTGCCACCTGATCTCATCGGCTGTGTGATGTTTTTCATTGAAATGAGAAACCAGTGGGGCATTCGCAACTGACCGTCGTATGCGACTCCAATGCTGCCCAATGCGGGCTTTGACTGGTTGTTGGGTTTGCCCGATGTATGGTAGTCCGCAGGGACACCAAATGCAATACACCACGTTACATGTGTTACAGTTTGAAAAAAACTCGAGGGTATGCGTGCAATTGCCATGTTTAAAGGTGTTGGTATTATTCGTGAAGGGGAAAGCTACACAATTACCGCATTTATGATGACCTTTTACCTCCGGTAATCCCCATGTGGATTCAAGAGTGTTGCTTTTTCGTTTAGTAGTCTCGGTGGATGATCTGATAAGGTGGTCCTTTATGTTTTTACCTCGCTTGTAGGCGAACATGGGGACCTCCATTTGGGGGTCAATGCTTTTAATTATGTTCCAATTCTTGGTAATTAGATTGCGAACTTTGTTAGTGTGTACCCCAAAGGTGGTGACACAAACTATTCTGTTGAGCGGTGCTTTCTCTTTGGTGGTAAGAAGTTCCTCTCTAGGGCAATACCAAGCCCGTTTCATGGATTTCTTGACAATTCTATTGGGATAGCCTCTGGCTACTAGTTTGGCTTTAAGTATTTCTGCCTCTCGCATATTGTCCTCTTTGCGTGTGCAGTTCCTACGTACGAGTAAGAACTGACCGATGGGTAACCCATCTCTTAGTGCCCGAGGGTGATGGCTTCTATAGGCTAGTAGCGTGTTTCTTTCAGTGGGTTTCCTATGAAGTGAGGTGAATAATGTGACCTCTGCATGTTGGATGTTCAGGTCTAAAAAGGCTATGGTGGATTTGTGTAAAGTGGCAGTGAAGGTTAAGTGTGTCTGAATATTGTTGAGATATACTACAAAGTCATTGAATTCCATCTCACTGCCAGACCAGATGAGAAAAATGTCATCTATATACCTGTGCCAGCATTTGATGTTTGAGCGTTGGCGATTCGTGATGTTAAGGGCATATGTCTGTTCTATGTGGTCCATATAGATATTCGCCAGATTTGGTGCGAAAACTGCACCCATGCTAGTGCCGGAGCACTATTGGTAGTACTCCCCTCCTGACACAAAGTAGTTGGTTTGTAAAGCAACCCGTAGTAGTAAAATTATAAAGGAGGTGGGTACCTGGATGGTTCTGGGTCTGGATTCTAGTAGCTCCTCTATAACCAGGATACTCTCATTTTGAGGGATATTGGTATATAGAGACGAGATGCCTAGTGTGGCCAACCAATCAGAGGCAATATTCTTCTTGCCTACATGATTCAATCCACCACAATTGTGCTGGTATAAGGGCCATATGCTCACCTCACATTGTTTTTACTCTTCCTTTCCCAGATGTCCCCACAATTATAGGTCCTGATGAGACCCTACATTCTAGAAAGGGTCGAAACGCCGTCGACAGTAATGATGAAAGCATACCACTGATTCTGCACTTATTATTGTATAAAGTCGCTGTATAATTTGTAAAAATTTCAGAAATGGTCGTTTTCGGTAGAAATAATCCTTGAAACCTTGTAAATATTGTCACACTATGTCACGTAACTTTTAGGTTCTTGTAACACTTGGGACACTTTGCACAACTGCCTATATATTTTTTGTATAATATTTGAGTAATACATACATATGTGTTCAATGAGACTTTTGGTGTTTTTGGTCCTTTCTTTCTGACATCATTCTAACCCCTTTATCGCGATTGCGCATCACAATATCTAATGATGAGGAAGGGCCAGCAATAAGGAGATCAAAGAGACCTAGAATACCCTGTCGGAGGTACTCCTCACCTGAGTGGACATACCTAGCTGTCAATGACTGGGAGAGAGCATTTTGGACATTTTGTTATAACAATTTGCATTCAATTGAGGCTCCTTGAACTGAACCTTGTGGCTGAATGGAGTTTTGAAATTGCATTGCCGCCAAACAGACTGATTCAATTTATCCTGGATGTGATCACCAGTGAGGTTGAACTGAGCATTTATTAGAGAGAACTTAATAGACTTCTTAAACTACTAAGAAGAGTACCAAGGGCCAAGTCTGCTGAAGGAGCTTAAGGTTATCACTTAGAAGAACACGGATTAGGGCTTAGGAAGTCTCACGAAGATTATTTGCATCTACTGTGCTGAATGGACACTTGAACTTTGCTTTGCTGTTTGTGCAAGTGGATACAAATCAAGAAAAAGACTGTGCTGAAATCTTCAATTTAAATGGTCTAACATCAGAGAACTCATGGAAATACTGGTAAACATAGATGTATATGTGTAGGAGTATTTGTCATTGTGACATTAGTATTGATTGCTTTGCTTGTAAAATTGAATCTTCCTCATCCTTCTTCTGTAGAGGAGCTTAGATCTACAAGTGCCCCTCAAACGCCACTTTCTTCTGACAATAGTTTACCTGCAATACATGAGAAACACTTACATGTAGATGTATCTAGAGGAGATTATTCATTGAACGCGTACTCTAAATTGCTTTATGAGTATGTTGACACTATGGATGCTAGGAATTGCTACGCCTGCATGCAATTACCTGCATCAGTTGCTGAGGGAATTGCATACCACTATCTTCCCTTGACATATGGAGTTACCTGTAGTTTATTGCTGAGCTTATTGTATGGAAGGGTCATCTTCAATATTACTATTTGAATCATGACTTAGTATTTGCAGAAGTTCCTGTGCTGAAGCATTGAATTGTCAGCCTGATGCTAAAACCTCAGAGATGGTGGGATATTTCTTTAAACCCACCATGACATTAGACACAGCTTATGGGCATGGACATGATTTATCTTGTTCCTTAAGAGGTATAGAAAAAGAATTCATAGATTCAGTAGAAGACAGACGAAGAGATATACTGGTTAAAGCAGCAAATTATTCAAAGTTACCTGAATAGGCCAAAGAGGAATATGAGCATAGGTTAGTGGGAAATGTAACAACATTAGCTCTAGATTGGCAACATGAAAGGTAATTATGCATATTTATTAGAAAGTCCACAACAGAGACAAATTATGTGGGAAACAGTGAATGTGATCATGCATTTGAAGTATGTGGAAATTGAGGATTATATTTAGATGGACGGATTTTGTTTTTCCTGGAGTTTATTATATTTTGGGGAAAATGCATTTTACAAGTTACCAAAGAGATGGTATGGAACATGTTACCTGGGAATGATTTTTCCAAAACTTTATCATGTGAGACATCCTGATGACCCAACAAGGAGAGAACATTCGAGAACCAAGAGAGGTTCCAGTGCTAGGGAAATCGTAGGAGACATTTTGGTGCTCTAAGACCAGCTGTAGGAGTAATACTAATTTGCATTAGATTAGAAAGCTTTCTACAGTGGTTGATAAGTTATCTACTAGTAGAGCTGGAGGATTTTTAGGTTGAGCCTAGGCAGCGCATGCTCTGTCTCTCGACATGCTGTCTCTGCTCTAGGCACTTTACCACACCCACCACTGTTCATTGGTTCCTTTACGTGCCTTGCATAAATCGGTGCTTTTCTTAGATGTATCTCTTTTATTTGTCCCTCCTTGTGGTGGTTTGTTCCCTCCCTGGAGACTGACCCGATTACACGTGGCCGTCCCCTTCTCGGCATTAGTGTGCTTTGTGGCACACTACTTTTGTCTATTCCCTTGGCTCTTCACACATGCTATACTTTATCTGGTGTAATATGCTGTCATGTTCAGCTTCCTCCAGCCCCCTTTCTCCTGCTTCTGCTGCCTCTCGGCCTCTGCAGCGTACTCATTGGAGGAGGGGGCGAGGTAGAGCCAGGGCTGCTCTGCACGCTTGTTCAGATTAGTATTTGATTCCATGAGGCTACCTTCTAAGACTCGGAGCACTAACTGCTACATTAGATATTTTTGTTTAAAAAACCACAAGTGCCAACCTCACTAAGCACTTTACCAATGGGAGCAGAGGAATTCAGGGCCAAAAGTATCCTGTAGTTCCCAGAGACCACTCTGGACCTCCCGCTCCTTGCTGCCTCTCAGGCTCTGCGGCATGCTCATTTGTTCTGACTTACACTAGTAAAATGTTCCAGGACCCGAAGGGAGGCCACATAGTAGTATTTCATGTGCTGAAACAAGTGGCCTCAGTAATGCTTGTAAAATACATTTCACTATCTTCCTTTGAAGAACAGCCTAGTTTCTGCTCGTCAACCTGTTCCAAGACGTCTACTTCCTCTCCTTTTGCTGACGCACTTCGTTGTAATGCTCTGGGGGCGCGCTCATTGGATGAGGGGGTGGTGTAGAGCCGGGGCTGCTCTGCACACTTGTTCAGATCAGTGTTTAATCCTTACCTAGGGCTAGGAGCACTAACTACTCCATTATATTTTTGTGTTTAAAAGGCACACAGGCACCAGCCTCACTAAGCGCTTTACTAATGGGAGCAGGGAAAGTCATGGCCAAACATAGACTGCAGTTCCCAGAGGCCATTCTTGACCTCCCGCTAGGTTGCTGCCAGTCAAAGCCAATGCTGCTGCTTTTCCTGTCATCAAAAATGGTCCAGCTGATCTCGTGTTCCGTTTAACAGTATTTGTCGCCCACAAGAGTGGAGGTATAAACCAAAATTACACAATTCGCACATCATTTCACATCATCAGTGTGGAAAAGGCTGCAGAAACATTTAACTCCACCACATCGCACGCTCCACTCCAGCTGTGAGCTGGCCCCCTGCTGGAGAACAGGTCCTTAGCTGCGTCTCGCAGTCTGTCAAACTTCTGTGTGAAGTGAGCGCTCTCTCGGAAAGGGACGGAAAAGTGCAGTTTCAAACCGACGGTTTGTTTTACACTCTGCAATATCCTGGTTAACTTGCAGTTGCAGGGTGTGTTGCTCAGTTCCAGTTTCCCCTCTCACAGACCTCCGCCATGCTACTCCCAACATGTACACATAGCTGCAGCATGAAGGCCAATCTTTCTGATGTACGCAGTTTTCAGCAAATGTGCAGCCTATAGATGACTGCGGAATGTTCCAATGCTTTTGGGGAACCTGGAGATTTCCCCAGTTAAAAAGGTGTAACCTACCCTTGACCAGGTGTTCACAAAACGTTTGAAAAAACTGCTTTTAAAATGCATGCCTCACAGCTACTTCTGGAGTTAATGACTGACACCACAACCCCTGTAGGCACATTTGCTGACTAAGAGCTTTGGTGTGGAGGTTAAAACTCACCAAAGTGCCCAAAGGTCACCCATTTATGCCAAGGCCTGCATTTATTATACTGTCATCTGGAATAGAAGCCAAGTTGTCCATAGCTAGGATTTTGATTTATTTGTATGTAATGAAACTTCTGTTGAGCTTATTATTGGTCCAAAGATCCAGTAATTTCCTTTCTTGTTATTACCCCAATTAGTCGTTTTAACCCCTTAAAAATACATACCTCTTGATTGTCACAGAATGTTTAAGTATGTAACAGATACCTATTACAGAGAAAAATACAAGGGAACCCGAGTATGTGAATATAGGCAGAGACTCTCGGGACAACACTAACAAAAACCAACCCTCGGGAGAAGGGAGGAAGGTGTCAACTGCCAAAATATATGAATAGGATGCAACTACGTCTCTAGCTAATAAAGGGGAAATTAAATTCGTCTAGGGGAGAGCAGAAGCAATAACTGAGGTCCTGACAACAGTGAATGCACAAAGATAAAGCTAACTGTTTGTTTGAAAATAAGAACGTGATTCAAAAATGTAATATATAAAGAATATTTATTATACTTATTAGTCTTATTTATTATTCTTTTTATCTTCTCATAATTAAGTACGGAGCCAAAGGAAAAAATCATGAACTATATACAATAATCATATAGATCAATAGAACACAGAATAATCAAATGCGTAAACAAAAACATGAAGATCTATAGGTCAATAGAACACAAAATAATCAAATGCATAAACATAAACATAAGAATCTCCCACCCCACGAACATAGAGCTCGGTTAAAATCGTGGACAAAGAAACATATACATATACTTCCAACAATCAAACCATCTCATACATTCCACATTCTCACATATCCAATGAAACAAATAACACACAAAGATAATAAAAGTAAGTCAGAAACCCAATCAGGATAATATAGAAATGGTGGTAAGTTGGTAAAAATACATCCAGTTGGTACTTTCAGGTATATACCACCTTGCGGTTTCTGTTTTGCCACGTGCAATGGGTATTTATAAGGGTTCTTAGAAACCATGCTGGGGCTACACCACCTTCCTCCCCACATCTACGTACACGGTTCATCCCATACGTCATCCTCAAATCCAACAATGGCTAATACAAGCAACAAGGGACAAAGGAGCCCTAGATACTTTCTGTATAAATATAGCACCTCTTGCTAGTGTTAGACAGAGGGAACCGAGACTTCCAGGCCGACACACTGACCAGAGTCGCTGAGGCTCCTGCATGCAGATGCTGGAGCTGACAATGGTCTGAACATCCTCGCGGGGTGTCCAGCTGGAGACCAAGAGGGGCTCCTACATTCACACTTCAGGTAATGGGGTTCGACTAAATCCTAGAGGGATTCTTGCCTTCACACCTACTCACATGCTAGGTACATTTAGGTACATCTAGATAGGCATTGTAGGAGTACGCGCTTTCTTTTATCAATGCATTTTATATTCATGTATTTATTGCAAGATGGTAGAACTGTACTATCCATTTATATTCATAGTACTGCTAATCATATATCTCTGCTACTGTCTAATGGTTGTTGCAGCTCATATATTATACACAAGAATAACGACTGTTCAATAAACCCTTATTGAAACGCCCAGGCTGTTTATTCTGTGTATCTCTGAGATGAGATAAGTGAGCACGAGTGACTGAGCGAAAAGTAGTACATTGTTTCCACGATCCTGAGGGATCACGCTTGTCATGTTCTAAGGTTGCCAGAAACGATTCTCTCCCCGATAAGAGGAGACACTAGTGGCACTGTGAGCTACCTTATGCAAACAGGCTAACATTCACGGTGGGGGTGCTCAGAATCAGTCTGCCACCAAGCCCAGAGTTTATGTTATCCGAACGCGCAGGTCCTGTATGGATAATATAGGAACTACACGACATGGCGCCACCAACGATGGTTGGGCTCTTATTTAACAGTAGAATCTGAGCAGTTCAGTCGTGCTATTTCTCCGAGACCCCTACTCACAAAACACCAGAGATGAGCACTAGCACCTTCCCTTATCTTGGGGTGGTCTTTGCTGCGAACGGCTCCTGGACTGAGCATATGGCTCACTCCAGGAGCAAGTTCTCAAAGGCCACCAACTCGATTCTCAGTCTTCCATGCAAAAAGAGAACAGGTGCCATTTTAGCTATTTTAAAAATGTTTAAATCGCAATGCGTGCCAATAGCCACGTATGGCGCTGAGGTTTGGGGCATTGCCAAGAGTCCCTGTATCCAACAGGAAGAGAACAGATTCTGCAGGAAGCTACTAGGCGTCCCAATTTCCACACCTCAATATATCTGCCACAGGGAACTTAACCTAAATTTTATAGAAGATTTTATTAGGGCCCGCCCCGCCCTCTTCTGGTTTTCCGTTTGGAAAAACCCTGCCGCATCCTTAACGAGAGAGATCATTAGCGATTGTATTGGATGCGAGAAAGGGAAGGATATCCCTTGGTTGTCAGGGGTGTATCGGAGCCTATGTAGCGTTAACAAGGGAAGTATCTTCTCAAATCCTAGCACAGCAGTGACTATGCATAAAAATGAGCTTAGGAGTGCGCTTTATTCGTTATATAGAACGGAAAGGATTGAAAAGAAATCCCAAAAATCCCTTGTCCTCAGATATATGGCCATAGAATAACCCGTGCATCCGCTGGCTAACTACCTTACCCTGTCCATGAGCCATTGGGAGAGGAGCCTTTTATTTCGCCTAAGGGCAGGCACTGTTATATTTGTATTATGTTTTCCCCTCGGTCACCACTCTGACCTCGATCACTAACCCTGCCCGTGTGACGGTCAGAGTGGTCAATCTATTTTACATTTTTTGTTTTTTTGTAAATACTATTTAAAGTATATTAAGTGCTGTTAACCCCGTATTTTAAAAAGTTTGCGCTCATCAGTCTGGAAAATGCTTACCTGAGGTTTCTTACTCTGGATGACGAAGAGCTGCTTTTTCGCACAGTCACTTTTTTGAGAATTGCTGCTCGAGCACGTCAGATGAAGTCTAATCTTTGAGTCTTCACATTATTTATATATGAATATTTGTATGAATCTGAAAGACTATTGTATATTGTATGTTGCTAATGGATTTTATTATGACTCTCTTACTTGTATATTTTTAACCTGTTTTGTTGCTGTGCTTTTATGGATACAACGTTATCCGACGTTATCCGAATTAAGTGTCTTTGAACCTTGAACCTTAAGTAGTTCAGTCGTGCTATTTCTCAGAGACCCCTACTCACAAAACACCGGAGACGTCTGGAGTGGGTGGGCACAAAACTCCGCCACAGCTGAGTAGGCGAGAAATCCTATTTATTGGCTGTTGGTTAATCAAGCTTGAAGGACATTTTGTTCCTAAAAATTGTGCATAACACCGTATCTTAGTTCCCTTGAACAAAACTTTCTCCTTTTGCAAAATGACTGAGGAAGATAACCCAGTGGTGGCTAGACGCCTCTCAGTAGAAGATGAAGAGGTGGATGGAGTACTCATTGCACCTAAATTCAGACGTAATATCACCCTGAAACTACTAGAATATGGCTTAGCACCTAGAGGTGGCTTAGTAGCTTTTGTGATTGAGGCACACGAATCAAACAAAACAGAGATATTTTATTCGTGGGTTACATTCCCAGCAGCAGATGCAAGAACACAGGCATTTCACTACTATACAGAAGGAGATGCACCACGGGAATATGGTCCTTGCGAAGACATAGAAGTTCCACTCGCTTACCAGGAACACCTATACTGGTTTAAAGGCGCCCTACTCCATATAAGAAACAGAGTAAGATTAGGTCCGCTCGGAGGAGACGGTGCAACATGGACAATATTAGCGGCCTACACACCACATCCTGACATTGAAACAATGCCGCAGCCAGACTTACTCTTATAACACAAGGATTTAATTAAAATCTACAGAAACCTGACACAATATGTCATGAGGACTTTCACAGTCCAACCAACATCAGTTGCAACAAATGGAACTCAAATTCAGGGTACAGCAACTAAAATTACACCACAAACATTACACGCAGTAATGGGCAAGATGCCCACGAAACGTGAACAAATGCCATTCTGGGTAGCTCAGAAAATAACTCAGCTCGAGGCAGTATTTCCTGAATACTACCCCATTTGAAGAACACAGAATGCTAACAATCTGCTTGCCCATGGGGATAACACCACAAGTAGAGGACTGCACCTCTTGGGGTATAGTTTTTGCTGCCATATATACCAGAACACATGGTATTCCTTCATTAGCAGTAGTACCTGATGTATTGAGACAAATACAAAACGAGTACGGAGCAGAACCTATCCTGAATTTAGGGATGAAGTTATTAAATAACTATGACCAGGTATCAGCCATAATACTAGCTAATATTAAAGGGGAAGCAGCTTCAGTGGCAATCCGCCAACGCCTAAGGGAGTTCAGTCCATTGGATCAACAACACGAACTGCCCAAAATAATTGAAACTGCGAATGCAGAATTAGGCAGAGAGGACAGTTTGGGTGGAAAAGCATTAAAACCACAACTGATGGGCAGTCCTGAAAAGGACACTACCAAGCAGACACCTGCTTCTTCTAAAAAGAAGTGGGATAATAAAAAACAACAAAATTTTAAAAACAGATCTCAATCCCGAGGCAGATCTCCTCCACAGGAGCCCTCTGAAAAGAGGTATAACCTCAGGAATAGGGATAATATTAGGAAACCTGACAGGTATCAGGATACTGATACACGTTCCTCTCGTTCCTTTCAGGGCTCGACGAAAAACTCAGAGAGAGAAGGATGGTCAGAACACAAAGAAGAGCGTACGAAGTCCAGAAACGAGCAACACGCTCAAGACTATACTTCCAAAAAAGAAGAAAAACCAAAATCAAAACCGCAGTTTAAGAAGAAGAAAGTTGCAGGCATAAAGATCAGACATGCCCAGAATTCTGAGGACACAGCTTTTGAACAGGGAATGGGCTCTGACGATGCTAGACAGTGCGGCAGAAGTAACAATAGCTCGCCAGAACATGAAGGAATTTCTGGTGACAGCGGACTTGAATGATTACATCACTGTGGAAACACCAGACACCAGGGTGAGCGCGCCACATAAGTTACACGAAATAACACTCCAAATGAAGGGGGACAAGCCCAGGAAAGTTAATGGTCTCTTTTGGGAAAATCTGTCATCTGGTTATGACATCCTATTAGCAGAACAAGATTGGCAGCCAACATTCGTTATGGAGTGCCCCAGGGGAGAAACTGTAATTTTTCCATCATTCTCCGACCACGTTCCCATACATCTTAAACATGCATATGCACAGGAGTGTGCGGTTGCCCTAGCTCCAGCGTTGTACAAAAATCATGCCGGTTGGGATGAGGATTCAACCCACCACGTGATCCCGTTAAAAGTTTCACCAAATGCTCAGAGGCAATACCCAATAAAGCAAGAAGCTAAAAAACAGGTCAGGGAGATCTTTGATCAACTTGAATACCATGGGGTGATTGAAACATGCACCTAACCAATGAACAACCCTTTGTTTCCTGTATCAAAACCGGACAACACATATCGTCTAGTCTTAGATTACAGACATTTAAACTCATGCACAAAGACATTCGCTGTCCAAAATGCACACAGTGCCGCATTAATGAATAACATTGTGCTGAAAAATACAAAACTACATTAGATGTCTCAAATGGATTTTTCTGCTAAAATATAGCTCCTGAAAGCAGGTATTTGACTGCATTCTCAGCGTTGGGGTCCCAGCGGCAATTTTGTCGTCTACCCCAGGGGTATAAGAACAGCCCGTGGGGTCTTCTCAGCAAGAGTTACTCCAAAATTTTGATGAAGAAGCATTGTCCTATGTGGATGATATTTATCTGACGGATGATGACTTAAAAAAGCACTTGACCAGGGTGAGCACCATTTTCATGGGATTCCCCTCTGAGGGCTACAAATTTAATTTTAAGAAATCTAAAATAGCCCACCTCAATGTCCTGTTTTTAGGATACGAGCTTTCAAGTGAAGGGAAAAGCCTGACAGCTAACTTTTTAGAAAAGTGTGCGCTGCTCCAGCCTCCCAAATCATTAAAAAATCTACAATCAATACTGGGATTCCTAAATTTCGGCAGAACATATATTTTAGATTATTCAGAAAAGGTAAAACCTTTCTACGACTTAATCAAACCTGACTTTTCAGTCAGACATTGGACACAGGAACATTCAAATATCCTACGTTCATTACAAGAAGACATGATTGCTTCCAAACACTTACAGACACGCTTAAACGTACGCAACTTGGTGATCCGTGTAATAGCGGGTCAATGCGGGTACACTTACTTAACATTCAATGAAGGTGAAACAGTACCGATCACATACAAATCACACCTGTACACAAACGCAGAAATGCGTTTTACTTCAACAGAGAAAATCCTAACAGCAGTTCAGACCGCTGTAGCAAGAGAAAGAGCACTGGCTCAGGGGAAACGCATAATTGTCGTAACCCCAGTACCAGCTTTAGAAGCTGTTACAAAGGCTAGCATTCCGAATGCAAAAGCTTTACATCCGAGGTGGATACAATGGGCTAATTCTCTAACTGCAACGGACGTTGAATATAGATTTGATCCAAGTCTAAAAACACCAGCATTTCTGCAATACGAACAAGAATATCCTCTACCAAATGAGATTTTGCCTCTAGATCAGTATGAATATATTATTTACACTGATGGATCTGCTCAACCGGCCATAGGGAGTAAGCAACAATGCAGCGCAGCATGTGCAATCGTTAAAGGTCGCATGCGGGATGGAAAGCTCCATCCAAGTTGCACCAAAACGCAATCTCTAGGAGACTGCACGGCTCAGAGTTAAAAGCACTGATACTGGCACTTGTAAATACGGATCACGAATTCCCCACACTAATTGTGTGTGATTCCTTTTACTATGTGCAGTCATACAATGAGTATTTACATCATTGGGAACTAAATGGGTTTAAAGATGCAAAAGGTGGCACAATTAAGCATAAAATGCTATGGGAACAGGTAGTGGAGTTGAAAAATGACCTACCAAGGGCTCATGTGATACACACACTGAGTCATCAGCGTGATGGCGTTCACGTTGAAGGGAATTCATTGGCTGACGAAGCCGCAAAGGGGGCTGTACACACAACGTCCGTAGCTGCACTCACTCGTTCAAAAACGAGAATAGACGTTGAGATTATGGTCGCTGTCATTGCTTCAAGCAAAAACAACAGAGCAGTACCAAAGAAATTTCCACTCAAGTACTCCTATAAGTTAGATGCAAACAACATTCCATATGCTCAGCTTCGTGGAGTGGGGGACAGAGTAATACCAAATATGGATCGTAGGCAAGGTTTAATACTAGCAGCACACGAGGGTTTGGGCTCTGCACATACAGGCGTTACAGTGACTATTTCATTGTTGAAACAGCGCTATTGGTAGCCCGGTCGAACAAAGCAAACTAAAGACTATGTCTTGAAATGCGACATCTGCCAACAGATGAAAGGCTCCACCAGAACACGCCCGGCGCAGACACCGTTACTAATATCTGACAAATCTCTCGCATGTGTGTATTTGGACCACTGCGGCCCCTTACAATCTGATGGGGCTTACAAGTATATCATGGTTGCAGTGGATTCCTGCTCAAGATTCCAATGGGTTTGGCCTCAGCGCTCGGCTGACGCTCGAACTGTTATAAAAAATGTGCAAGTCTTTATCGGGACATACGCAGTTGGCACGTTACATTCTGACCGTGGTCCGGCGTTTAGCTCTCGGGCTTACAAAGAGGCCATGAAAATTATGGGCGTTGCACTGCTGTACTCCTCTCCGTACCATCCTGAGGGAAATTCGGTTGTGGAGAGGAAAAACCGGGACTTAAAGCAATCTTTAACAGCTAGGGTATTAGGCAAGGGCGGTAGTTGGGTCAGTCACTTTTATGGGGTCCAAAGAGCACTTAATAACCAGCCAAGAAACTCTCTAGGGGGTGTCACTCCATATGAGGTCCTATTTGGAACTAGAATGTGGGTAGCTGATTTTGAGTATGTAGGCACAGTGGCTGATGAGAAACCATTTGATATCCATCATCGTTTGCCTGTTTTACAGGATCTAAATGAATCCAGGACACAACAAAGCAACGTTGTCCAGAAACAGACCGCCACTGGGGAAGTCAAGGCAAACACGGCAAGACCTGTCTGACTTACTGACTAACTGAAATATTTATAAAGCGCTCTAATGCCGAGGCGTCTTGGCGCTAAGGTAATAGCCGTCCACCAGATTTGGCAGGCCTAGAGCTTAGAGAAGAGCCATGTTTTAATCAGCTTTCTAAAGAGATTCCTGCTTGGCTGGAGTCTCATGTGGATTGGGAGGGAGTTCCACAACTTAGCAGCTTGGTGGGAGAACCCCCTTCCGCCCCATCTAGCTCTTCTTATAGTGGAGAGCAGAACCAATCCGGTATTTTCCGACCTAAGGCAGCGTACCGGCAGATATCGTGGGAATAGAAGTTGAATATCTGATGCCCCTCCTCCATAGAGGGCTTTATGGACTAGGCATAGAGCCTTAAAATCTATTCTTCGGCGAACTGGGAGCCAATGGAGACGTTTTAGGCTTGCGGATGTTGGATGGTGTTTAGGTAGCTCAAGCAATACTCGTGCGGCCGCATTTTGTAGAGACTGTAATTTAGAGAGTTGTCTAGCACCTGCCCCTAGGTATAGCGCATTTCAATAGTCTATTCGAGACAACACCAGCGCACCAACTACCGTTTTTCTTAACGAGGGTGGAATGAATGGGAGAATCTTCCGTAATATTTTCAGCGTGAAAAAACAGGCCGATGTCACTTGATTAATCTGGAGGGCAAGAGTTAAGTCCTTATCTACCAGAAACCCTAGATTTCTGGCCTTCAGAACAGTGACAGGAAATGTTCCGGCTTCAGGCGGCCACCAGAGTTTACTCCAGACCGAGGGTTTTTGCCCGAACTCTATGACCTCAGTTTTTTCCGTGTTTAACTTCAGGAAGTTTAAGTTCATCCAGGTCATCAGTGCCCTTAGGCAGTTCCGGAATCTTTCCGCCGTCAGATCCACGTTTTGAGCAACTGACACCACTAATTGGGTGTCATCCGCATATGATACAAGAGAGAGACCATGGCTTTTTATAACTCTCGCCAGAGGGGCAACATATACATTGAACAGGGTGGGGGATAAGGCAGAGCCCTGGGGCACTCCACACGGGAGTGTGAACTTTCCCGACTGAAGTCCGTCCCAGTGAATTGCCTATTCCCGGTTTGCCAGGTATGAGGCTAGAAGATCCAAAGCCTTCTCCCCAATTCCAGCTGCTTTCAACCTTTGTACCAGCACCGTATGATTTACGGTGTCGAACGCTGCAGTTAGATCGAGTAGTATTAGGATGGCCCTACCGCCTCCGTCCATCACCTTTCTAATCTCTTCTGTCGCCATGATCAAGGCAGATTCTGTTGAGTGCTGAGCTCTGAAACCATGTTGTGTAGGATCTAAGATGTTATTCTTATCTAGGTATTCCGTCAGTTCTCTGTTTAGTGCTTTCTCAAGTATCTTAGAGGGAAGCGGGAGGCAAGAAATAGGTCTATAGTTCTTGACCTCCAAAGGGTCAAGTGAGGTTTTTTTTAAAATAGGTCTAATACAGACTTTTTTCCAACACATTGGAAAAACCCCTGAAATAATGATTGTGTTCAGTAAAGGGGTCAAACAGGCACTGATCAGCTCTGGGGCTAAGTGTATGATAGACGGCGGGCAAGGGTCCAGGGGAGAGCCCGACTTGGTTTTCATCAGTAGATCTAACACTTGACTCTGTTCTAACAATTGGAACCGTATCAGACTAGCTCCAGGGGCAGTCTCTTCTTGTCCATCTGTCCCATTCCCCGCGGGGTTTGGTACTGTATTTATAAGCTCGTTGTATACTGACTGTACTTTATGCTGAAAAAAGCCAGCCATATTATCCACTAGTGATTGATTTGGTGCAAACACCGTATCCCGTGGGCATTTGGATAGAATAGTGATAGTTTTAAACAATTCTTTGGAGGAGTTCGACGCCTCCTGAATTTTAGCCGTAAAATATTTTGATTTGGCTTGCTTTATAGAGGACTTGTATTCCTCTAATACTGAGTTGTAGTGACTCCTTTGTTCCGCACTATAATTTAATCTCCAAATTCGCTCTTGACGTCTGCACTTGATTTTTAGCTGTTTAAGCTCAATCGAGTACCAGGGCGAGGAGACTTGTCTACTCCTTTGGTGCTTAGGACCTTCCGGTGCCAACTTATTTACTGCCTGAGTTAACCAGGTTTCATAGTTGTTGGCTGCCACGTCTGAGTCCAGAACATCTGGTAAATTCTTTAATAAGGCTGAAATCAGATCCTGTTCTTGGATTGATTTCCAGGGGCGGGATCTCCCCAGCGAGGAGCAAATCCTGCGGCCATCACTGGTTGCTACCATCCGAACATTAAAATGGACTGCGGAGTGGTCTGACCATATTAATTGTTGAACTCTCAACACTTCTGTAGAGGAATTGTTTGTAAAAAGTCCATCTAGCGTATGGCCAGCTAGGTGCGTAGGTTCTGATACTAGCTGGCTCAGACCATATCCGGCCATGTTGTCTATCAGGCTAGCTGTATCAGTATCATTATTTAGTTCCAGATGGAAATTAAAATCTCCAAGGACTGTAAAAGAGGTAGTGTCTAAACACGATTCTAGGAAAGTCTGCAATGATCTAATAAAAGCGGCTCTCGTTCCTGGGGGTCTGTAGATAAGAACACCTGAGAAGAACTCGCAATTGTTTCTTTTAATACTAAATGACATTGCCTCTGCTTCTAATGTGGGTTCATGCTTCGTCTTCACAGTAAAGTGGGACCGGTAAATCAGCGCTAGACCTCCCCCTTTAGCGCCAACCCTATCAACATGGGCTACAAAATAGCCTGCAGGCACGGCGGCTCTCCAGTCAGGGTCGGAGAGGTTGTTTGCCCAAGTTTCTGTAAGAAACAACAGATCTGGGTTTTCAACTTGGATCAGACATTCTAGCTCATATTTATGTTTGATCATGGAGCGTGTGTTAAGTAAAATGCAGCAGATGTTTCCAGACTCATTTCGGCCGGCTCCTTGAGAAGGTACATGCCGCTGAAAAACCCTAGTATTTCGGGTGACTACATGATCTAGGTTGCTGCCATGTTTGGTAGTCGTCCCTTCGCTGGTAGGGAGATTAGATTTAGTTAGAAGATTACCCGGTGTTAGAGCACATGTATTACATTGCATCGGGCTGCTATTCAGTGCATCTAGAATAGACATAGGTTGAGGGCAGTCATCATGTCTAAGAGTGAGGAGTTCATTTCGGGTATAAGTGAAACTTCTAACTTTAACAGGACTCCTGGCGCTGGGCGCATTCCGGGCGCTGACGGGCGCAGACGGGCTTGCCTTTGGCGCGCCGGCGGCGCGCCCGCTGCGCGCGCCCGCTGCGCGGTCGCAGCATCCGGTTTTTAAAAGAAATGGGGACGGAGGTTAGGCGTCTAGAGCACTGACCCCGAGCACCGCAAACAGCGTGATGACAACAGTGTTTTAAAATCACAAGTTTCCTTTTTTAAAATCACAGAATCACGAGTTCTAAAAGCAGTACAAGTCAAATTAGGCTAAAATACTATATAACATCCCCCAGCTCTAACAACTCTGTGTCAGGTTTCGTGGCTATTACCAAGTGCGCGGTCGCAGCATCCGGTTTTTAAAGGAAATGGGGACGGAGGTTAGGCGTCTAGAGCGCTGACCCCGAGCACCGCAAACAGCGTGATGACAACAGTGTTTTAAAATCACAAGTTTCCTTTTTTAAATCACAGTATCACGAGTTCTAAAAGCAGTACAAGTCAAATTAGGCTAAAATACTATATAACATCCCCCAGCTCTAACAACTCTGTGTCAGGTTTCGTGGCTATTACCAAGTGCGCGGTCGCAGCATCCGGTTTTTAAAGGAAATGGGGACGGAGGTTAGGCGTCTAGAGCGCTGACCCCGAGCACCGCAAACAGCGTGATGACAACAGTGTTTTAAAATCACAAGTTTCCTTTTTTTAAAATCACAGTATCACGAGTTCTAAAAGCAGTACAAGTCAAATTAGGCTAAAATACTATATAACATCCCCCCAGCTCTAACAACTCTGTGTCAGGTTTCGTGGCTATTACCAAGTGCGCGGTCGCAGCATCCGGTTTTTAAAGGAAATGGGGACGGAGGTTAGGCGTCTAGAGCGCTGACCCCGAGCACCGCAAACAGCGTGATGACAACAGTGTTTTAAAATCACAAGTTTCCTTTTTTTTAAATCACAGTATCACGAGTTCTAAAAGCAGTACAAGTCAAATTAGGCTAAAATACTATATAACATCCCCCAGCTCTAACAACTCTGTGTCAGGTTTCGTGGCTATTACCAAGTGCGCGGTCGCAGCATCCGGTTTTTAAAGGAAATGGGGACGGAGGTTAGGCGTCTAGAGCACTGACCCCGAGCACCGCAAACAGCGTGATGACAACAGTGTTTTAAAATCACAAGTTTCCTTTTTTTAAAATCACAGTATCACGAGTTCTAAAAGCAGTACAAGTCAAATTAGGCTAAAATACTATATAACATCCCCCAGCTCTAACAACTCTGTGTCAGGTTTCGTGGCTATTACCAAGTGCGCGGTCGCAGCATCCGGTTTTTAAAGGAAATGGGGACGGAGGTTAGGCGTCTAGAGCGCTGACCCCGAGCACCGCAAACAGCGTGATGACAACAGTGTTTTAAAATCACAAGTTTCCTTTTTTTAAATCACAGTATCACGAGTTCTAAAAGCCGTACAAGTCAAATTAGGCTAAAATACTATATAACATCCCCCCAGCTTTAACAACTCTGTATCAGGTTTCGTGGCTATTTCTGGATTCCAAAAATAGGGGATCTGGTCAGAGAGAAAATAGCAGACAAAAAAGAATTTGGACCATCATACAGAAAGCCTGTACCTGTCCTAGCAATTCAAGGAACACAAACTGTTCTTTTGCCTCCTCTTGCCGGGAAAAAGGAGAAAAGATTTGTCTCAATCGACTTAATCAAACCACACTATGTGGCCGATACTGAACAGTAGTCCTCGTGGACTCCACAGTAGCAGACGCCCTCCTCTCGCTACAATCCAAGAACTTCAAACAGAAAGACTCATCACGTTTGAAGAGCCTCCTGTGAGGAATGAAGGACTAAGCAACAATGCTATGGAACTCGTTCCACTTGAACCAGAAGTTCATCTACAAAATGAAACTCAAAACAACACTCAAGTTGCAATCAGAAGTCTACATCAACATGCCTCGACGAGAGCAAAATGCGATTTCAACAAATCCCGATGCAATTCCTACAATTGATCGAACTGCTTCTGGCTACTTCATGAACTTTGATACATTTTCTTTGGATCCAAGTGAACCGGAAACGACGCCAGCCCAAAAATCACATAAACAGCAAGCCAAAGACTTTGTGAACTTTCTTAAAAAGACTTACCTGGTATCGCCTTGGATTGAACTTTGGGTAATTACTGGGATTCTATTTTTTCTTTTCTGGCTAGGTTTAGTAATAACTTTTAGCATGCTTATTAATGGACGATATCTTCAGCAAAGCTCTACAGCCCCGAAAGTTAATGTTATTTTAAAACCACATCGAACGTCTCATCGAGAACAGAGAGACTAGTTATCAGCGAACATCACAGCGGTTCCTATACCGGATGGTATAGTTTGGGACAAGGTTGATTTAGAAAATATTCGGTCCGACTGAACTTTTAAAAATTTCTCATTTATTTAAAATTTCATTAAGTGATATCATTACCTCCAGTACATTTTCTGATGATTGGGACTCTGAAACTGTTAATAACATGTTGTCTGATTTAGAAAAACTGCTGCATTTCCGAACACTGAAATGTTAGAAAGTAATTCAGACTATGACACTATGTACTGTTATCAACATTATGGTCATCATTTCCTGCACAAATCTATTTCACCTAGAAATGTGTTTGAGTACCATCAGTGGGAACATTGCCCTACACCACCAAAAGGTAGTTCGCATACATTTGCACAGAAATTTTCATATTTTTCAGGTTTTAACACCACTGACCCAACCTCATATTATTATAAGGTTACACCAACATCAACACTGAAAATTATGTTGAAAAACACCAAACAGATTTACTATGCTTCCTTTATTACCCAACTGTCTGAACAGGGTTTTGACCTATGGAAGGACACAATAGACTTAAAATCGGTCTGGGGTTCTAGGGACTGGCAAGTCCAGGGAACAGAAGCGCTATTTAGAGCATGCCTCATTCCAAAGCAGATGATATTTCTAAACGAAACTGTGCAACAGACATCCTGTCTTGGATTAGCCAAGGTCAAGGACCTGAACACACCTCGATTTCCAACACCATCACAGATGGGAGGGTGGCAAAATTCGACTTCACAGGAAGGGGCAACTATAGATGACATTCTAAAGTACAATAGATCAGACCCAAATTGGGAAAAATGGGTGGTTTGGCCTTTAGACACAAACATATGTCATAAACGATTCTTGGGTATTACCGAACGGTACAGTATCCACAGGCCAGACCCACGTTATGTACAAAGAGAACATCCAGGGGTAATGACATCGTACAGTGTTGGGAAGTTGTGCCTTGATTGGTTAGAAACCTCAACACTAACAGAAGTGAAACAACACTTAGCCTTACTATCACAAGACATGGATCTTAGGGATTTTTACAAGGTCCCAGGAAAAACCGTCAGAAACTTTTCATATATGCTGGCATCTATGCTGCCTATAATGAAGAGTGGAAAATATCACAACAAGAGGCCGCAGAAAGAATACAGGAAATAGACCGTATTAACTTAGAAAAATCGTTGGCTGTGGTAGACAATGGGTTAACAACTTTGTCCTCCAGAATATATTCTTTGGGCAACATTGTGTCTTCTGCGATAGATATCCTAGAACAAGATTTGGCCATACTACAACACTGGCAATCTCAATTACGTTCTATCATGTCATTGAGCTGGATGCTACAATCTTTGTGTGCAGGCTTTGTGCCTTGGCGTTTTATAAACAGTATGTCTCTGTTTTCTGAATATAATCTAACAGATAAACAGGTTGAAATGGCACAAAGGGGAGCTAAATATACAATGTTGTGTATCGAAAAACTGGACCGACTACCATTTACAGTAGCGGAAGCTCCGTCTACTGAATGGCTAATCCATGGCCACATAACTCTACCGGTCACTACTTTTCAGTTTCAATATTGCCTTGAACAACGGCAGGCAGGCAAATATGAAAGAATGGGTAAGGAATACATTAGGGAATCCTGGGATTTGCCGTATATTTTTCGATGCCGGAGTGGGGATCGAGAAGAGTTTCTAAGTGGTACAAACTGCAAGAGCGCTTTGAGCGGTTCTCTCATGTGCCGGGACATTACATTGCACGGAGCGTGTAACGGTTCGATAGCAAACTTGTCCTGCCACATGAAAGGGACTCCAGCTGCCGTGATCAAACCGGTATTCGAGCTGCTCTCAAATGGGAGTTACTTGATGCTGAACGATCAAGGTTGCTGTGGTATGCTTCTGGGCATTGCCTATCTGGTCATTGTGAACTCCAGGGTTACTTGCTGTATGCAAGTATTGTTTCCCCCCACAAGTACAGTCAGGGAGGCGCCGTTATGGCCTTCGCTGAATGTTTCCTTTATACAGTTTGATACTTTGAGCAGACTGAAAGCCATGCTTTTATAGCAGACCGTACCCTTAACCTCCGCTCGAGAGACCTTTGATCTTCAAATCGCAAGGACCTCGACTGAGATACAGGCACTTATACGTACAAACTTCCCCATTCATTTCGCAGAAATGGTAGGTCGTATCTTTAATATGTCTGATACGAGTGGTATTGTACACCTATTTAAGACCATAGGGTCAGGACTTCTTAGCACCTTTCAGATAATCCTCGGAGTTATACCGAACTTTATACACTCCGTATTTGGGATACCCCTTCACCTAAATTACCTCCCCTACACTACACTGGAACAAGCCTTTTAGGATTGAACCTTTACCTAGTTCTAGTCCTCGGTGCAGAAGGAGGGTGTCTCCTGAACAATAGAGTCCTATAACTCCATCAATAGACTCACACAGAATGAATGAATATTCATAAGGGTTCTTAGAAACCAGGCTGGGGCTACACCACCTTCCTCCCCACATCTACGTACACGGTTCATCCCATACGTCATCCTCAAATCCAACAATGGCTAATACAAGCAACAAGGGACAAAGGAGCCCTAGATACTTTCTGTATAAATATAGCACCTCTTGCTAGTGTTAGACAGAGGGAACCGAGACTTCCAGGCCGACACACTGACCAGAGACGCTGAGGCTCCTGCATGCAGACGTTCCAGCTGACAGTGGTCTGAACATCCCTCGTGGGGTGTCCAGCTCAAGACCAAGAGGGGCTCCTACATTCACACTTCAGGTAATGGGGTTCGACTAAATCCTAGAGGGATTCTTGGCTTCACACCTACTCGCATGCTAGGTACATTTAGGTACATCTAGATAGGCATCGTAGGAGTACGCGATTTCTTTTATCAATGCATTTTATATTCATGTTTTTATTCATGCGTAGTGCAAGATGGTAGAACTGTTCTATCCATTTATATTCATAGTACTGCTAATCATATAACTCTACTACTGTCTAATGGTTGTTGCAGCTCATATGTTATACATAAGAATAACGACTGTTCAATAAACCCTTATTGAAATGCCCAGGCTGTTTATTCTGTGTATCTCTGAGACGAGATAAGTGAGCACGAGTGACTAAGCGAAAAGTAGTACATTGTTTCCATGATCCTGAGGGATCAAGGTTGTCATGTTCTAAGGTTGCCCGAAACTATTCTCTCCCCGATAAGATGAGACACTAGTGGCACTGTGAGCTAGCTTATGCAAACAGGCTAACATTCTCGGTGGGGGTGCTCAGAATCAGTCTGCCACCAAGCCCATAGTTTATGTTATCCGAATGCACAGGTCCTGTATGGGTAATATAGGAACTACATGACAGTGGTTATTGTTATAAAAATTAGCAGCATACATAACCTTGCTGCTTAGGTGGTAGGACCACATTTAAATCACTGCTGACTCAGTCTTTCATCTTTCCAACAGTAATAATAGGAGTGTCACTGCACTTACTATCAAGTGCCAGGAGACAATTAATAACAGAGTGTGCACTATATAAACAGACAGCAGCTCATTCAAACCTGTTTATTCCGCTTTTCAAACTCTTAGTACTCCATGTATGTCTAGTACAGGAAGATACGTAATGCTAAATTTGCCATTGTATAGGAACTAATTGCAATATTTACTAAATTCTGTGTTTAATATTTTGCAAAAACCACCTAAGTGGTTAAAATTACAGATCCCTGCTTTCAATGTTTGTGTAAAGCTAATTTCATATACTTACTTTGCAAAGTATGAAAATAAATTGCACGTCAAAACACTTTCCCTAGTGCACCAAGTTATATTTTAGGAAGCTGGGAACTGCATAGACAACTTCTACAAAGTACCTGTACTTGTGCATATCAGAACTTGATTAAAAAGTATAAACATTAAGTTTTAAAAATTAGATGTGGTGAGCCCTACCAATCCCACCATGCCATGCAATAGCCAACCTTAGTTACCACACCTCGGAGGTCAATCTCCCAAGACATTGCCTCTCACATCATATTCTCTCTCTCACCCCCCCACACACATGCCTCCACAACATGTCTTTCCCACTCAGTCTCACACACTGTAGTCTCTCACATGGCTGCCTATACATATACACTAACACATGCACTCAATCATTCTCTATTCCATGTCACTCTCACAAGCTTCTTCACTCTAGGCCACTATGCTCCAGTCTACACAACACCTTTTACGCCACTCAACTCTGCTCTACACCACTCTAGCACCCTACAACACTCTACTACACTCAATAAATCTACTCCACTCAACTAAACGCCCTTTAATTATACAACACTATACTCCCTACATCACTCCACAATACTACGTGCCACTCCATAATACACCATACCACCCAACTCTACTATACACCACGCCACTCAATAACACTACACTCTACTGAACTTTAGAACCCTTCACTCCACGCCCCCTTACACCAATAACGTTTAGCCATACTGAGTAGTAGCCACACTAGTGTACAACATAGCTAAAACATATTGGCAAAGCCATAGGCGAGACCTATTGGCTATGCCAGTGCGTGTTAGTTTTAGATACTGAAATGGTTACTCTCAGATCCATGGTTTTGCAGAATAGACTTGCATTAGACATCCTTCTCGCAAAGGTGGGCAGATTTGTCAGATGTTGTTCTTACATTCTAGACAACAGTAAAGACTTGAAGAAATAAATTAAGAACATTATGACTTTAAGAGAGATTTGAAAGGGTTCGAAGCAACAGGTGATTGGGAAGCAATAGGGAATTGGTTGTAGGCAGACGTTTTGAAATTTAGGGGTGGAATTGTTTGAAGCATCTTGAAACCTTTAGAGATAATTGCTCTTTGTGGATTATTCTTGTTTGTAATATATGAGGGATACAAACGTGCACAAGTAAAAAAAGAACTGGAGAGAGAGAAAGCAGATGTAGAACTAGAAGATAGACAAAGCAAGTACTATGATGACATGAGGAATCCAGAAGAAAGATGATGAAAACAAACTGATTATACTTTGTCCATTCTGACAAAAAATTATTATCTTAGATGTGATGGCTTGATTCGCCATCAGAGGGGGATTGGTACAGCCAAATTTTGACCCCACCTTTGCAAGTCACAAATGCATAACATGAAAGTGCACTTAGCAAATGACTCCTGGGTGACCTAAAGACAATTAATATGAAATGTTGCACTTGACAATAATATTGAAGTGCATTCACTGTAGAGTTAGTGAACTTATATATAACACTGTGTGCCTTAACTGTATTTAATGAGATTTTCTTTAGAGGCTTGATGAATAAAGCATCTTCATATATTTAGAATGTGTTTACTCTAGAAACTGTAATGCTTTATGTAATGTGTGTACTAATGCTTCACATATATTTCATATAAAATGTAGTTCTTAGCCATACTTACACATGCTTAATAAAGATTTACTGTATGCCACATCCAATATGAATCTAATATATTGACAAGTTACATTCATTTGCGTTTAAATATGCACACACATATTAAATCCACAACCAACTCCGGCACACCAGCTTGCTGTACCAGAAAACGACAACGCAGTCACAAACTTCAGGTATATTCTTAATTTATTTTAATCCGGGCTATGACGCGTTTCGGCAGGATCCCCTGCCTTGATCACATGCAGAGCCAAAATACAAGCTTAGTTTTAAATGCACAGTTACCATCATATAATAACATGGACATAGACAACATACTACACAGTATCGAAAAGTTCATTTTGTACAAATTACTTAAACTTAAAACAGAGAATTGTTACATTTGCTTTTTTGGTTGTTTTTATATTTGTACAATTTTTTCTCTTTTTTCATTCTCTTTTTCTACAACTGGCTTTACTTTTTTCACTATTTCAATGAACTTTATTGTGCCACAAATGCATGCTCTTAGGAGTACGGATCCTTCATACAGTCTCTGCATGATGCATCGACTGGCGTGTGTACCTCATTGAATCTAGCTCCCACTACACATTCATAAAGTTTTTGGAGTTTTGTAATTGACGTATGGCAGCAATCTTAGATTAATTAATATTGGATATATAAATGTCTATGATCAATCATAATTTGGACTTGGTGCTTTTCAACATTGAACGTTCAAGTGCTGGTTATTCCACCTTCCATCTTCGACATGCAAGTACTCATATTATGTTGTAAACAATTCGACATATAAAGTGCAAGTGCAAATTTCACATCTTTAGATTATAAAGTGCAAGTGCTGTTGATTCCTAAATGTCAAATTGATAATAGCAATTCTCAGGTTTTATATATAAACTTCTCGTTTGCCACTGTTGTCTGTCCCAGGTATTACATACCTTGAATGAGGTTTCTAACAGATGGGTATACTTAGACACTTTTTATATCCGACCATAACAGAGCTTATTTTCATGTCTCTAAGTTTGCCACCAAAAGTGCTAATGCTTAAGTGCAAATTACTGATTTAAAGTATCAATGCAATATGGAACACTGTTCTCAAACTAGCAGCATAGGTTACCATCGGTAATTACCCAATCGATATATCTGCAAAGTTGCATTGTCAGCTGCCACATACAGTAAAGTGCACGTGCTGCAGTGCAAGCTCTCCTAGATTAAGTGCAAATTACTGTTTTGAAGTGTCAATGCTTTACTGAACACTGTCCTCTAGATAGCAGCAATAATTACCATAGGTAATTACCCAATCGGTATATGTGCAAAGTTGGAATTTCAACTTTAAAGTACGTGTGTTCCAGTGCAAGCTCTCCTAACATTATCTATGGAAAAAACTTAAAACTCATACTTTTAAGATTACAATATTAAATATAGTGGCTTATATAAAAATGATTAAGATGTCTTGGTACACCAGGTTCTTAAATATATTCAATAAAAGGATTCTCTCTTTGATTGTTGACACCACAGGGCATGCTTTTCCATCACATTGGTACAAACAGATGTCTAATTACAATGTATACAATCTTGAAAAAAAGCCATGAAAAGTGTAACACAGACTGAATTTTCCTAATTACTTTCTCAATTTGGCTTTCTTATATGCCTCTGTGGTGTGGAGGATGGTTTAAGGTTACTGTATTTTGTTATGTCATTCACTCCAGATGGACATGTAAGTCTTTATCAAAAATCAAACCGTTGGGGGTCTTACAGTCAAACATTAGTATATAGCGAGACTCCAATTGTCTTAACCTTCCCTCACGGTTGCCCCCTCGTCTCTTTTTGGGGACCGAATCTACTACATAGTAGGTTAATTCCTCGACCTTGCCTCCATGAACCTCATTGATATGGCGAGCAACTGGGTATGACTGGTCCTTATTCTTCACTGCCCTAAGGTGCTGGAGAATCCTGACATGGGCCATGTGGATTGTGCTGCCCACATATATCATGGGGCACGTGCATTGAAGCACGAACACCACATGATCACTTTTGCAGTTAAAAAAATGAGGAATTTTCCATGGTTTATTCATTAGGGGCAGCTGTATTTCTTTTTTATTTACACCATGCTTGCATGCCTTACACTTAAGGCACTTGTTAAAACCAGGATTAGCCTTCAACCAGTTTTCGGTTTCGATCACCTCAGGGCTGCTGTTCACCAATTGCTGTCTCATTGATTTTGCTCTCCTGTAGGAGACAAGGGGTTTACGTGAGACTAGGCTATTTAGAGTAGGATCTCCTCTAACAAGGTGCCAATGCCTATTCATGCAGTCTCTCACCATTGTATGATAGGCATTGTACCTGGTTATCATCCTGATGTCCTGTTTAGAATCATCAATATTCTTCTTCTCTCTTTTTTTATCAAATAGGATTTCTTGTCTCGACAATTTATCTACCTTTTCTACTGCTTGTTTTAGAACTGTCTGACTGTACCCTCTCTCCTTAAATCTTTCCGTCAGATATATTTGAGCTTGTATCAATGAGCCCGTTTCGCTACAATTTCTCTTCATGCGAAGCTGCTCAGCGTATGGGACACTCTGTTTCAGTTTTTGAGGGTGAAAGCTGCTACAGTGCAACACAGAATTTCCCGCAGTGGGTTTCCTAAAGGTACGAGTATGTAGGCTACCATTGCTAATAAAAACTTCCAGATCTAAAAAATGAACAGAAGAATCACTGATAGTACATGTAAAAATCAGATTAAGTGTGTTATCATTGAGGGCTGTTAAAAACACATTCACACTTTCTAATGACCCCCTCCATATAATGAATAGGTCATCGATAAATCTGCACCAGACTTTGATGCTCTCATTCCACTCTTTCTTGTGAGTGACCCTGAGCACCTGCTCCTCCCACCAGCCCATGTGAAGATTCGCATAGCTGGGGGCGAAGCAGGTGCCCGTGGCCGTCCCCCTAAGTTGTTTATAGGTGTCATTGCCAAATAGGAAAAAATGCTTTTCAAAACACAATTCTGCCATTTGCAGTAGCATTTCTGAGTGTTGATATACTTGTAACGGTCTGCTGCCTAAAAAGTGTCTAAGAGCCCTTAGTCCATCTTTGTGTGCAATGCTCGTATAGAGCGAGGCTACATCAAGGGTTATTAGCAGATCTTCTTCTTCCCACTGTATATCATGCAATTTCCTCAGGAAGTCACCAGTGTCTTGGATATACGACGGTAGGGCTTTTACAAAGTCTTGTAGGAAGTGGCCCAAATATCTAGATGAAGTTTTAAAGAGGCTTCCAATGGCCGATATTATTGGCCTACCAGGAGGGGATAGCATATCTTTGTGAACTTTAGGTATTAAATATAGTATAGGAGTCACCGGGTTGTTCACTTTCAAGTACTGGTGTTCAGCTTCCGATATGAGTCCCATACCCCTCCATCTAGCCAATTCCTTGTGGTATTTGATTTTTACCTCTAGAAGATTGCTATGCGGAACTCGCTGGTAGCATTCCGTGTCTCTTAATTGATGCCTCGCTTCATCATTGTATTTACACAGTGTCCATAGGACTACATTGCCCCCTTTATCAGATTGTCTTATTACAATGTCCGTCCTTGATTTGATTTTATCCATGATTTTTGCATAATTCCTTTCTTCCTCTTTTGTATTTCTGTTGTAATTCTTACTTGATTCTTT